>AP027111.1:52045646-53380646 GCA_028142955.1 Pinctada fucata
ACACAAAAAGCAAACCATCGTTCTCTCAATCTAAGACTGTGCCTGCACCACAATGCCAATGGGGATCGTCGCCGAACTTCAACGAAAGCCGTTTGGAGAGGTAGAGATTGACCAATTCCGAGACGACGGAGATAAAAAAAAAAAAAAAAGAAAACTGCGGCAAAATGGAGCCACACACATTTAATTATCTCTATATTAGCTTTTCGTTTAATCACAATATTTAATATCCCTGCTAAATCGTAATTTTCATATCTTTAATCATGATTAATTAATATTCTGGTAAAAACCAATACCGGGTTAAGCCAAAAATATTAAATATTTTACAAGTACGTCCCTGATGATTAGCTTTATACGTTGTTTTAGGAATCCCCCTGTGCCTCCTTTTTTTCTCTCTCTCTCTCTCTCTCCTTTTTTTTTTCTTTTAGAAACAATAAACCCGAGTTGAATCTCGGATACTTACCGAAGTGAATATATAAACGCATCGCGGTAAATTTAGGGAAGGGGGGAGGGTAGGCAGGAAGACTTGCAGGTCGAATTATTCTTTTCGGTGCTTTTCAGTGCAAGAATTTTGTTCACGGCCCACCGGGCGGAATTAGTAATTTCTTATCATTATCCTGGGCGTATATTGAATTTAATTATAATGTGTTTTTAATCAATTTATTATCCGGAATTTTTTTTTTATACAGGTTAGGGGTAAAATATTTTGTTCAAATTCTTTAACCCCCTCCTTAAAAATATGATTGGTGAAATACCCTTCACCTTCCCCTTCGATTTGTCAATGGTTGCATCGGTGCGGGTAATAGCCCCGGGCTGATCTTTAACCATAGTGACGAAGGCAGTGAACCGTGAAGGTGTTGATCACCAGCGCGCAGCGATACTTTGGACTCTGCGGGATGTATATTCCAAGTTTCGATGTGACAGCTCGAGGGTAAAAACACTGCATGATTGAGCCAGGATATTCGAGGGGCGATTTTGTTGAAATTACATATTATAACTAGCAATCATTTCCCGGGCAAGGGGGGGGGGGGGGTAGGAGGGGTGATTTCCAGTCTTTCAAGATGGTGAAAGGGGGGGGGGGTTAATACGCATCTACACTTCAAATCGAGTACAATAAAATTTATTTGGCAGAAAACAATGGAGGGGGTGCCTAAGAGAGAGTTCAATCTCCTTGTTCCTGATAATAATCGTAAATTGTAATAAAATCAAATTACATACTAGTAGTTAAAATGCAACCCACCCCTTCTCCTTGAAAACATATTTACACATTCCACACTTTGACAAGACAGCTAGCTAGAGAGGGGACATTTTTGTCACATGTCACATGTAAAGATTCTAATAAGATTTCCTTGAGTTGGCGTCAATTTTTCACCAAGTAGATATTGGAAAGTATAGGCGGTTAAAATAATACGTGTTTTAATTAAAATCAGAAAAAAGATCTTCAAAGTAGAAACCTTTGAAACCACTATAGCCCCCCCCCCCCTCTTTCTCTCTCTCTCCGAATTGTTTACATCTATAATCTAGACTTCGGTACGATAGCAAGTCCCTAACCCGTAACCATAGTGATGGGAGCAGCGAACCGTGAAAGTGTTGGTTTTGCACCAGCGATAGGTACCTAGACCATGCGGGTTGCATATTCAAAGTCTCGATGTGACAGCTCGATCCGAGGGTAAAGGGCAGGGAGTCCAAATTTTGTTAGAAGGACATAACCTATGCGGAATCAAGACATTTGTTGTTATTCACGGGGAGGTCGACCGTCCACATCGTCGGGGTATCTCTATGAAATGGAAAACAAATTTACGTAAAACGGGAAAAATCATATTTTTGGGGAAACTGCAGGCATTTTGACTCCTCTTACCACACCTAAAGTTAAACCCCTCTAGATCCACGCTTATTTTAAGTCCTCAGATAAGGGAATTTTCGTAGTACATGTAACTCTATATTTTTTTTAATTTCAGTACAAAACGAAAAACATAAATCTGCTATCAGAGCGTCCCTTTTCCCAATCCTCAAAGAGTTTTTTTTTATTTGGGAGAATTATTTAATGTGAATTTTCCCATAAAAGACATTGCATATCTTCCTAATGTCCGTAATCGAGGGCGAATTTTGTAAATCTTAAACTCGGTACACCTCAACCCAACCCCGACTTTTTTCTTGATAGCGATAATTTGGTACCGCGATGGAAGGGTAAAGAGCAGACACCTCTCTTTTGTACGATTTTTGGCGATTTTAATATTTTGCCAAAGCAGTATTATATTCATTAATTTGAACAACAGAAATGTTAAAATGTAATTTTGATTATTTCATTTCAAAAATATATATTTATAGGAAAAAGATTCAAATTAAATTAACTTAAGCAAGATATGATTTATTATAATGAATTAGAAAAATACAAACACATTAACTTCTTGGAAACAATTTTTTCTCGATTTAATTAAACTGAACTCCATTGATTGGGCCTTTTGAAAGATGGTTTTGAAATTTTGAAGTAAAAATTGGGGCCATGGAGCTTATTAGAACTGAATTTAGAAGAGATCAGGCGCATGGTACAATTTGAATTCTTTCCTCCGAGAAATCTTTGAAAAGTTTATCAAAATCTATCGGCTTGTTTTTGACTATAATGGCACTTAATTTGACGCAAACAGTAGCTTAATTACTTAAAATAATTTCATAAGCAGTGTTGGATTCAGGAGGGGTGCGGGGGGGGGGGGGGTTGCGGGGCAGACCGGGCACTGACCCAAAATTTTCCTAAAAAAACCCTATATTTTGGCCCATTTTCAATTAAAATCGGCAAAATTCGATTCGATTGGAGATATAAGCTAGAGCCGAGGACGTGTGAGGACGCTTTTTGATCTTTTTTGTGTCTTTCAAATGGACCAATGGAAAATGAAAGCATGACCCAGTAAGCTTTTCATGTGGGATGCTGATAATTGCCTACAGTCATTATGTTTTGCAGATTTTCAGCATTTTTGTATATACAAACTTTATTTTGTAGTACAGTACGGATGATAACTATATACAATGTATACTCACAATCAATAAAAACGCAACACTTAATAAGATGTGAATTCATTTTATAAGAAATCATATATACAAAATGTCAATCCATCATCAACATTAAATGATTTAGAGAAATAAATATCTTGCAGTTCAAAATGAATATCTGTTTGTACACTTAGTAACAATAATGAAAATTAAGATCACCATGAAAATGAAAATTCACAGTTCAGTATCAAATGTGTCCTCCGCCTGTAGCAACACAAGCACGACATCTCCTTGGCATAAAGCGTATAAGACGTTGTATACGTGCTTGTGGATTATTCCTCCATTCCGCCTGCAATGCTGCTTCCAGCTGCCGAAGTGTCTGTGGCTGCGGATGACGTTGTCTTACGGCCTTCCCTAACTGGTCCCACAAATGCTCAATAGGACTAAGATCCGGTGAAAACGCTGGCCATGGAAGAGTGTTGATACGTTGTTGGCGTTGGAAGGCAGCCGTCAAACGAGCAGAATGAGGGCGTGCAGTATCCTGCTGAAATTGTGTGACATCACGATGAGCGGCAAAAAAGGGGACAACTGCTGGTCGCAGAACCTCATTGATGTAGCGCTGCGCCGTCAGAGTACCATCAATGACGATAAGAGGTGTGCGATGCCGAAAGGAAATGCCGCCCCATACCATTACGCTCCCGCCACCCCATCTGTCTGCCTCCCGAACACAACAGTCTGCGTAAAGTTCACCTCGCCGTCGCCAAACACGGATACGCCCATCATTGCCGCTTAAATGGAAACTCGTCCGTAAACAGAACTTCTGCCCATTGCCTTTGCGACCATCGCTGACGTCTTTGGGTCCACTGCAGCCGATTATGTCGCCTAATAGCCGTCAGGTTGTTGCGTCTAAACGGTCTTCTTGAGTGGAGGCCAATAGATCGAAGCCGACGACGCACAGTTGATGCAGACAAGCGTCGGCCTACTACGCCTTGTAAACTTTGCGCTGTTTGTGCCGCTGTCAGAAATCGATCACGGAGATGACGTAATTGGATAAGACGGTCTTGGTTAGGTGACGTCACTCTTGTCCTGCCCGGGCGTGGTCTATCATCAACGGAACCCGTCAGCGCTATTCTCTGGGCAAGTCTAGTAATAGTCGAAGGTGAACAAGCCATCTGTCGCGCAATTTGACGCGCAGAAAGGCCTGCGGCTAACATGCCCTTTGCTTCACGGCGCTGATTGTAACGTAGCCTCGGCATACTCTTTCAAAGAAATGGCGTTTCAAAAATTGTTTGTCAGGATTTAGATGCCCGATATGAATCCTACACACATGCAAAGCACATAGTCAAGTCACGCAGGAAGTAACCTACACGGACAAAATCATGCGTCGTTGACCAATACCCGATAAATCGTACATTGAGTGACGCATTCAACCGAGACAAAGTTGATATGCTTTATTATAAAGTAAATAATCGATGTATTAAAATATATTAAGACTTAACAAATTCATCGGTTGAAATGACTGAAAATAGTACTGTTGCGTTTTCATTGATTTCGAGTATATATATGTCTTTTTCCAACTTTCAATTCTGAATCATTTAAAGTGAGCACTTTTTACTTTTCATCGCAAAAACGATTTGGAAGCATCTCCGTACCCAAGTGTACACGCCTGACCAGAGTTCTCCATATATCAATATATATTACTTGTCTTTAATTGTCTATCAGTGGCGAATTCAAGGGGGGGGGGCGTAGGGGGCCTATGCCACCCTTAAATTTGCAAATCATAGGTAAAACGTTAGTTATGAACGATCATTTTTCATCTGAAAATGAGAAAAATTAATACTAGTAAATATCTTTTAGTTAATATTATTGTGAAATGTATCAATTTCTGTTCTTTAATCAATTACAGTCACGAAAATGGATCCTGAAAAGCTATTGGGGAGCTTCCCCGCCTAGCCACCCCCCCCCCCCCCCCCCTATCAGGGCTCTGCCCTGCATCCGCTGGGGACCTAGGCGGTCCCCAGACCCCTTGCCAATTTTTACGCCCCCTCTAATGGATTAAAATAGGTCTGTAGCTCCATCTATAGGGGCTTAACCAAAAATGCTATCATGTTACATGTACTAATATATATTACCTCTTTACTTTTGGAAAAAAAATCTTCATTAGATGCCAATATTTTCCACTACCTTTCTTTGCTATCATGTTTTCATGGATCCATATATAAATTCAAAATAAGTCTCAAACAATTACTGAATGCTTCATTATTATTCATTGGCCGATCTTTGCATGGCCAGGTCAGACGTAGTGGGGTTGCAATATCCTAAACTTTCCTACCCTTCCCCCTTTTGGTCAAACAAAAAAAAAACATGCAAAGAGAGAGAGAGAGAGAGAGAGAGAGAGAGAGAGAGATCGCGTATTCATGAGACAAAATAATTATTTATTCCCAAAATTTTCGCTATTATGTCTTACATGCAGTAACATACAACTCTCTCTCTCTCCCCTTCTTTAATCAAACTTATTTGACTTAATATTTGCAATTTCGTCCTTTTTTTTTCTTTTTTTTTATTTTGCTTTTCAGCTGGACTTCGGAGCTCCCCCCCCCCCCTTTCTGAAATCCTAGATCCACCACTGTTATAGATATGCATGTACCACTTTTCCATTATGTAGGGAGTTAAACAAGCCCCAGTATGAATCAGATGCTCATGCATGTATGAAAATCCCCCTTTTCCAAAAGGAAATGCGTTCTTTTTCGTCATCTCAGCTCACAGAAATGGCTTTAGTGTACGTCTGCAGTAGAAATATTGACCATAAAGCTATTACTCTATCATTTACTTATATTTTTTTTCTGCTAAATAAAAATAAATTCGATCCAAAAAAACTAGCTTGGTATCTTATACGCCGCTTAATGCTGACAATATACAGTATGTCATTGGAATAAACAGCGGCGAAACTGACGTCACAGACTCGCATACGCTCCGCGCCAAGAACAGTATATTACAAGGCTTTATCAGTTTCGCATAGATGATATAAAATACTCGTAATAAATGTTTAACGGTAACCATTTCAACTAATCTTTTTCAAATAATTTATGAATAAATGTTTAAACCATTGGCAAATTGCATACCTGTTTTATATACTTTATCTTATCATATTCAAGAAACAAGAAAATATACGATCCAGTCTGACAAAATGCACGTACGTGTACCACTCCTCAAAATCGATCCCAGCTCGTGTCTCGTATAGTTAGCAATTTTTTTACATCCTTATGGCTCAAGGTCACAAGGCGTCCCCCCGGCACTGTCCCAGAAATTCCCCCAAAACCTATATTTTGGCCCATTTTCAGTAAAAATCGGCAAAATTCGTCCCTTGACCCCCCGGCAAAGGGGGCGCTGGATCCGCCACTGTCAGTAGGCCGAAAAAAAAGGGGGGGGGTATCTGGAATCACCCTGAGGACGGCGATTGGAAGAAAAATGAGCAACCACTCCGACAAATTGATTTATTCTTATATTTATTAGTTTAAGTTTTATTTTACCTTGTATTTTGTTGTATTTTGATGTATGCCAACGTGTTTGGTGATATTTGAATGGTTATGGTTAAAATATTTCACGCAACATAAGACACCATATTGTACTCTGTATTTTAGCCGAAATCTTCCCGGGGAAGGCCCCGGTCTCCGGCTTGCTCCCGTATCCTTCCCAGCTCAGCACCGCAGCTACATTAAGGTGCTCCACGCAATGACGTTAGAGAAAATTCCGCGAAAACATTGTGTGACGTTATAAATGACGTCACATCAGTTATCGTTTGCTAGGGATATTTCAAGGGATAAATTGTACTGGATCGATTTTCAATATTATTGAGCTTTCATCCTATTCCTTACATCAACTCTAAATGTTCCCAGTATCTTATTTCAGAGAAGTAATGAAAGAATGTGTGTTTTTCCACAGTTTTGCACATCGGGTCATTGTAGGTCAAGCATGCGCAGTCTGAGTTCAGGGTTAAAGGGAAGCTTTGGATGACAAACCGCTTTTAATTCACAGAGGAATCGCTGATTTTCAATCAGTAAATCAATATGAGGAATTTATAATAGTATCCTCATCAAGGAGCACAATTTTTATTTAGATTAGGGGGGATGCCAGCTCATGCACATTAATGCAGTTTATTCTCAAGCATTATTTTAAAAAATATATATAATATATATCATTACGAATACGGTGCTAAAATACATGTGTCAATAAATGGCAATACGTACGGCGGACACCGTATGTTCATAGCCGGTACAACAGAAAAATATTGAGACTTCAGATACGGTCAACTTGTACTAGACTAAATCTAAGAACAAATAATAATAATAATAAAACAAATTGTAATCAGCAAGAGATCAGACGGGTTATATTTAGACTGAAACATGATTAGCCTAGCCGGGAAAGAAACCCCCCCCCCCTCTCTTATTGATTCAAGTTATATACATTTTTTTATTATGATTATTTTGTCTTCGATAGAGCTCTGCTCACGAAAACACTGTAACAAGTTTACAATCAATTTTGTTAAATACAAAATTAGATGACGGTCAGTATCGCGGTCTTAATAGCTAGCCTGAGTCCGCCGGGTTTGATTCAGTACGAGGAAATATTGATTTCAATATTTGATCAGCAGAAGTTTTATTGTCTAGCGGCAACCTTTATCACCAGAGTTTTTCCCTACCACAAACTTTCCCACAAAGAAAATATATAATGTTTTAACTTGAAAAACATATATACTAAAAGCGGATGCCCGGACGAGGCTTACTCTCATGGGTCAGCCCCCCCCCCGGTCGGGCCTGCCTTCTTAATATATGTATATAACATTCTCATCGTTGTAAAAATAATACTAAAATATAAAAAAAAAACACTTTACATTGTATCAGATATTAAAAACCCGTGTTATTATGTTGTACACACGTATATGTTGCATATTTACTAAAACTTTCCCGCTAAATTTCTATGACGTAATCCAGATCACCTGTGCGTTTAGGTCCCATCTGTAAATAGACTGATATAGGGTAGTTGTAAAAAATGTAATTTGCAGGTGACTACCCTTGTACAATTTCGATGTTTTTATACAGAATCTATATAGGACACTTCAATTTACCAAGATTTCGCTGCGCATTTAATCGAAATTTTAATAGTTGTGTAAAATGTGGATGTAAAGTCGAGTTTTTCAGTGTTTTTACCACTTGTTTTCCTTCTCGGTATATTTTCTCCTCTTAATCGTTTTAAGTGTCACAATGCCCAGCACATTTCTAAATCTACATGATTTACTGAAGAAACGATATAACATGTATATTATTTTTTCCTTATTTACCACTTGCAATATTCAATTTAAAACCGAGACAACACTGTAGAGTTATATTTAGGGCTGTCACGTGACACCGGGGAATCCCCCTGGTGAATTGTTTTTCTTAGCTACCAGACACCTACCAAATATAAAAAAATACAGCTTTCAACTAAAGAAAGAACGTTAAAGCTGTAATTGAGGGTTGAATGCCAGGCACCGTAAAAATGGAATATTTTCAGCGCGACGTCAGTGTGGAGCACCTTAACGCAGCCGCGACGGCCCGGATGTCTCAGAACATTTGGGATGTCCCTCTACTATTCCCTTCCTGGATCCGCGTCTGTGTCACAAGGATGAAGTTGTGAATAAATTAAGTGTTAACATTTGTGCTGTTTTAACATGCCCGACTCTAAATAAATATTATTTGATTTGATTTGAAGTAGTCCGACTTGCAGACCTACGGCGGTGTAATCTGTTTTTTTCGTCTTCGTCGAAGACGAAAAAACAGATTACACCGTCGTAGGTCTGCAAGTCGGACTAGATTTGAAGAAATATGTGTGCTTGTTGTATCCTACGACTTCTTGGGTCCTGACCTAGTGCTCCTCATATCAGGTACAAACTTCGAATCAAGAACGGAGCGAATCAGGTATTCGTTCGAGATGACTGAGGACTTTGTTTACCTTACCGAAGAAGATCGAAGAGTCGAAAGAAGCTCCATGCTCCGGAAAATGCTAGTTCACATCACGCAGAAGGAGATATTATCGGAACTTTCTAGATTTATCGTAGGGCGCAACGCCTTTTTTTTTATTTGGCTTTAAGAAATACATCATTGTTTTGCTCCAATCACATAATATATGTTTCGGCCCCTATAAAGTTTATACCAGAAAACAAAAAAAAATATTTGGGGGGGGGGGGGGGCGTGACTCCTCCTCAGTTGGAAAATGTATCATGCAATTTTATGAATATTCATTATTTAGATACTAATCATGTAATTAAGTAAAACTTATCATTAAGCTAGCAAACCTTTAAAGCCCGTCGATTATGATTTTCAAAATACTTCAAAATCATAGTAAAGATTCCCAATGACATCCATTTTAATTGCTGCTCGGAAAAAGGGGTAGGGGTTCTACATACCTATGTAGTTATATAAGTATCTTGTATAAATATAAGTCTATCTTTTTATGCATGTACCGTGTAGCTGAAATATGTGGACCAACAAACATTTTTCGGTAAAAAAAAAAAACGGCGATCAAATCCAGTCGATTTCTTTTTATTAAATTATGTTTATCTATAAGCATTTCACATTTCTGATTATTGCTATATTCCTTTCCCTTGTGGATAAAAGTTTGCAAAAGATGTAGGATATACGCCGAAAACAATATTGGACAGACTGAGGCCCGTCTCCCCCTTTTTTTCTTCAGCTTTTCTGTGAACAATTTTCTATGAAACTGGACGTCGCCCCCTCCCCCTTTTGCTGAAATCCTAGATCCGCCACTGATTCTTTTTATGTTAACTGTCTTAAATAACTGTTACGAAATGTAATCACTTCACATTCTCGTTTACTAGGTGTAACAGTAAGGAGTCCTTTTATCAAAAAGGATAATAAAATGTAGATTAAAAAATTACTCAAAATACCGGCATTAAAAAGTCGTGAAAAATGAAAAAAAAAAAAAAAAAATTGGCGATCATTGTAGTGATGATGATTTAGTTCAACCTACTAAGCACGGATCCAGAAGTGGGGACCTCCCCTGGAATTTTCCAAGCATAGTTAAAAAAAATTATAAATATGCATATTTCATAAGATGAATTCCCGATTCCCCGTTTGTTGTCATAATGTTTAAACAAACGTAACTTTGAATTTGTACTGGAAATCTTTCATTATGTTAATATTTTGTCGTCAGCCTTTCAAAAATTTTCTCTGGCTCGCTTCCGCATGCCAGACTTTATTACATACTTTAATTTCAAATCATGCTGCAATTTCCTATATACATGTACATCACACCTTTGCCAATGAACAAGGACACTAGTTAAGAATAATGAAACTGAAAAAGACACAAATAGAGGATTTTATTCAATTGCCCGAAAAAAAATCGCTGGATCGCTATCGCTCGCCGTTTGTTGTATTTACAGATTAGATATAATTTTCAAGCTTTTTGCTCGCCTGTCATCTGTTTAATTCATAATTAGAAACAATATAATTATAAATAAAACTGACAACCATAAATCAATTACTTTATTTTCAGGCATGTGATTGTTTTTTGTTTTTTTTTGGGGGGGGGGTTTATTTATTTATTTATTTTTTTTTATTTATTTATTTATTTATTTTTTCTTTTTGCTCTTCAAAAAATTGGACTTTAGGTCTCCCCTGAAAAAAATCCGGGATCAGCTCATGGATATATAGAATAAAAGAGGACGTGTCTGAAAAATCCTTGATTTCTGAACACGGAACAGGCAATAAATATAATCTTATATTTAAAGAACTAAATGATGCAGTGCCGAAAATACGGAAACGTTTAATTTCAGTACTAAGCGCATCCATGGAAGATATTTTGAAGAATTCTAGTGAAAATCTGAATAAAAAATAAAAAGATTTGTGACAGAAAAGACGGGAAAAAAGGATTAACCGGACTAAACTTCATCGTGTCTATGCAACATTATTCCCGATTCTTGAATATTTTAGATTTCGCTGGGTTTTGAAAAATTGACGCAAAAATTGGAAAATACATTATCTCTTGTAACGTGATTTCTAAATAGAGGTTGTAACGGGTAACATGTATATAGATGTCAAAGTACATTTACCTAAACTGTTCCCTCCCCTCGAATCTTAAAGGTTAAGTTAAGGGTTATAGTCTCGTTCGCCTGAGCCTCGTGCGACTTGGAACTGCAGTCACCTCCCTGGCCAGACCTGTACAACCAAGTGCATTTTCAAAATCCTTTGGAGTATACATGTGCCAGGTACCCCGGTTACTCCTGGGTGGAGACAGTGAAACGTAAGGTAGAGTAACTTGCCCAAGGTTACAATGATTTTGCAATGATCGGCGACGGTGAGGTTCGAACCAAAGACGGTGAGGTTCATATTCCACCGCGCTATAACCACTACGCCACCAGAACAAAAAAAAAAGACATATAGACATATGGGACTTTTAACTGCTTTGTATAGTACCCTTTCCTGTACATACACATAAATATATAAGCTTTCCTGTTGAAAATCAAATCGCCCCTTAAAAATTCATCATTTTTGCACTTTTCATCCAATCCATCCATGCGAATACAAAAGTAACCTGTGTCAAATAGATCTTGCAAATATCCCGTATTTGATATATATATGAGACCTTTAACCAACCTCCTCCTGAGTGATGTGAACCAGCGAATATCCCATATTTGATAGATATATGGGACCTTTAACCAACCTCCTTCTGAGTGATGTGAACTAGCAAATATCCCGTATTTGATAGATATGTGGGACCTTAAGCAACCTCCTTCTCAGTGATGTGAACTAGCAAATATCCCGTATTTGATAGATATATGGGACTTTTAACCAACCTCCTTCTGAGTGATGTGAACTAGCAAATATCCCGTATTTGATAGATATATGAGACCTTTAACCAACCTCCTTCTGAGTGATGTGAACTAGCAAATATCCCGTATTTGATAGATATATGAGACCTTTAACCAACCTCCTTCTGAGTGATGTGAACTAGCAAATATCCCGTATTTGATAGATATGCGAGACCTTTAACCAACCTCCTCCTGAGTGATTTGAACTAGCAAATATCCCGTATTTGATAGATATATGAGACCTTTAACCAACCTCCTCCTGAGTGATGTGAACTAGCAAATATCCCGTATTTGATAGATATGTGGGACCTTAAGCAACCTCCTTTTAAGTGATGTGAACTAGCAAAAATCCCGTATTTGATAGATACCGGTATATGAGACCTTTAACCAACCTCCTTCTGAGTGATGTGAACTAGCAAATATCCCGTATTTGGTAGACATATGGGACCTTTAACCAACCTCCCTCTCAGTGATGTGAACTAGCAAATATCCCGTATTTGATAGATATATGAGACCTTTAACCAACCTCATCCTGAGTGATGTGAACTAGCAAATATCCCGTATTTGATAGATATGTGGGACCTTAAGCAACCTCCTTTTAAGTGATGTGAACTAGCAAAAATCCCGTATTTGATAGATATATGAGACCTTTAACCAACCTCCTTCTGAGTGATGTGAACTAGCAAATATCCGTATTTGATAGATATATGAGAGATTAACCAACCTCCTCCTGAGTGATGTGAACTAGCAAATATCCCGTATTTGATAGGTATGTGGGACCTTAAGCAACCTCCTTTTAAGTGATGTGAACTAGCAAAAATCCCGTATTTGATAGATATGTGGGACCTTAAGCAACCTCCTTCTGAGTGATGTGAACTAGCAAATATCCCGTATTTGATAGATATGTGGGACCTTTAACCAACCTCATCCTTAGTGATTTGAACTAGCAAATATCCCGTATTTGATAGATATATGAGACCTTTAACCAACCTCCTTCTAAGTGATGTGAACTAGCAAATGTCCGTATTTGATAGTATATGGGACTTTTAACCAACCTCCTTCTGAGTGATGTCAAATAGCAAATATCCCGTCTTATATAGACATATGAGACTCTTACGCAGCCTCCTTCTGAGTATCTGGGTGCAAGAAGTTCCTTGAAACCATTATGTAAATTCTACCAGAACATACACTGACAAAACAGTAAAACGCGTTTAATTTGGACATGAATTTTTTTAAGGACTTCTCATTAGAAGCAAATGTGACGCAGATGGAGACTAACCTCCTAGGATCTCGAAAATCCAATCTCCGAAGAAAAAACATATCACTTTAGCAAACATTTCATTATACAATCAAGTACATGTACATGTAAATAATCTGTCATTCTTGAAAGTAATTTATGAGTTAGGTCATAAATAGCTATGGTCCAAGTTACCGTAAAGCCTGTACATCAGCCGTAATTTTTTTTTTTTTTTTTTTTTTTTTTTTGGTCGTACTATTTTTGATAGGTTGTGCAGTAGATCACAGGGATCTAAGTGATCCTACGGCAGCCGGGCGTTGTTTGCAGCTTCGAGAATTCTCGTCTGTCGCAAACAAGTCGTGCAGCAACCATACGAAGGATAACGTTATTGTATTCAAGTAATCGTGCGGAAATGGTACGACACGGAAGACTGCCGGACGGAGGTCGTACGACTGTCGTTCGAATTCGTTCAACGTGGACTTACTATAAATAGTCAATTTTCCAGAAATTTTCTATCACCGTTTTAAGGTACATCGCGGCCTAACGGCACGAAAAACTTTGCCACAAGTCATAGCCTGAAATTTTGTTTACATTAAATTCAAGATTAGAACAATCTTTGATTTTATTTTCATGAAATTATTCCACGAAGTTTTCAGCCTCAAAGACGACATTGACATTCTAATTCGAAAATATGCATTTTCTGAACTAAAATAATTTTAATGTAGGAATTTGACCAAGGATGGTGAAAAGGGAGATCGAAAATATATTTGCCATATTGAGTGTTTTATTTCTACTGATCTTTTTTTGTATCTTGGGGGAAATTTGCAATTTTTATCGCCATTATTCAACTTATTATTCAAATATGCACACTCATTCAAAAGTCAAAACATGGCTTGCTTCATTTCCACTTTCTCCATTATGTTGTGGAGATCCTTAAGTAATTAAAGCCCTTCTTACAATCGTAAAAGTAAAAATCGAGAATGAGCTGACTTCGAAAATATCAAAACATTGATAGGTCTTCTCGGCAGATTTTTCGCAATTTCAGATTGAAAATTTCTTTTGTGTGTCACCGGCGTCAATTTTACTCGCAACGTCAAAGTCACTGCGTGTTCAGATCGCATGCGTCAACATGACGTCAAGGAGTATGCGGGATGTTTGATCCTCTGTAACGGTCTTCTTTAAATCATCCAGAAACCCAATATTATAAAAAAAAACTTAGATACGTATTCGAACTAGACCTTATATCTTAATGTAAAAATAAATTTATTCTCCGTACATGTGTAACATTTTTTCCTCAAATATCTAAAAACATCATACGGAACAGACGGACGGACATTATCCGATATGTTTTGGTAGGATATAGAAAAAAGATTCCTTCTTGTTTATATGTACATGTACTTTATAATGTCGGAAAAGGGTTGGGGAGGGGCTGGCCATGTAAAATATACATTGTGATTTTCATGCTCATTTTCTATCATTACGTTCAGCCGCCTCGTTTTTCGTTATATATTATCAAAATGAAATTTCCATTTCAATCTCCGTGTACAGGAATTCTTCAAGAAAGCAGTACAATATTTTCTTTCCGATAAAAAAAAAACAACAAACAAACAAACAACTTGCACATACATACATGTATGTAGTCTCTTTGGCAAGACCTTGCGTGGATCCCAAATTTTTAACACTGTGACCTTGACTCCGGAGTATGACCAACTTGCGAAAATCTGGTTTTCCATATATTGTTATCAGAGAATGCGAAGCAAAATCTGGTCTATGAAATGGCAACATTTTTTGGGAAGCTGTTAGTTATATTCTGCTGAGAGAAAACTGATAAAATCTAACGCATTGACAAAATACATGTATGACATTGAGATAGAAAATACATTTGTGTTTTAGTCAACGGCGAGAGAAAAAAAAAATATAAGGAGCATTGAAAAGTTACTGTACATGATGATGAACAATGAAGGAATGGACCCTTCGTGCTAAGATTTTTTGTCCCATCTTTGAACTAGTGACCTTGACCCTGAAGTTCTTTCAAAACTTACATCTTCATTTAATTTGTTGAATTTGAAGGGTTATATGGGTTATATATTTGTCACTGGAATTCCTTGTGACATGATGCTTCAATGAAAACTTGTACCTTTAACCTAGTCTCATTGACCTTGAAGTTTGACCTTTTCAAAATCTTTAAACTTTAATTGATACAGCTTCAATATTTCATCTTTAGATTCTTTAAGACAACGAGTGGGGGATTAGATATGGTACCCATCAAACAAAAAACCAAACGATATTAAAAGATTCTTATTCTATTACAAAACAATTCCTGTTCACATGGCTTGCTGATATACAATGTATATATATATATAAAAAAAATCTTTGTCTAACGTCATAATCGAACTCCCAGACACTATGTATTGATAAATTCATAGAGAAAATCACCGCTTTGCATATCATTTAAAAAGTAAAGAGAATATTAATTTTATTTTGTAAGGCAGCCACTCTTCTTTTTCTGTCGGACACAATCCCTCCCCCCTCCCCAGTTGTGCACAGAAATAAGCAACAAGGAAAGCGAGAGAAACAGTGATCAAAAAGTAAAGTACCTCCGTCCGTCTATATCGTACAATAAAGAAATTGGATAAGGATGGAGGGGGTTGGATGAAAGAGAAGATATAAGGCACGGTCCATTTGATATTCGGGGGGGGGGGCTTGTTTTTTTTCGTTAAAAAATAATTTTGCTATCAATTTTGATGAAAATAATAAATTTGCTTATGGTGTGACAGTAAAAAAATAATATCGCTCCTTCAAATAATATGAATTTGAAGAATTACCATAAAATTCTCGCTAAATTCTCGAAAAAAAAAATCTTGCTCCGACAAAAAACACAAGCCCACCCCACCCCCCCCCCCCCCCCCCCCACCCCCCCCCCCCCCCCCCCCACCCAGTATCAAATGAACCGTGCGTAAGAGAGAGGTCGATTTATATATAAGGAGTTACGATTTCAGTAAATCAACATCATAATTTCCAACGTATTATTTGGAGAAAAAATTGCATTCATATATCATTGCCAAGAAATAGTCAAAATATAACCATACATCCCTAAAAGTTCCCGGTTCTCATTGCAAGCGTGTCTAGATAAAATAACAACGCTGATTCAAACAGAAATGTACATAACAATCATCTGTGCTAAAATGTCTCGCATGTAGAAGTATAACACCATATATTTTTGCGCACTGTAATCTTGGAAATATCCAGTCTTTTATAGATACAATGTATATGGGACGTTTAATCAACCTCCTTCTCACTGATGAGATCTATCAATTATCCAGTCTTTTATAGATTTCTGGGATCTTAACAGCAATTCTCTGTAAGAACCAAAGAATTTCAAAACATTTTGGCACGGCATGTCATGGATTTTTGAGATTTTTGGTATGGAAGTTCAATATGAAGTACTTGTATGTAAATCAACCCCAGTTTTTTCAAAAAGGTTGTCGTTGCCATGGTAACCGTGTCTGAAGTTTCAAAAATCGGGAAAATCTATAGGACAAGGCATATCTGTAGGCTTCGTTACCATGGAAACAGGTACATTTTAAATCTTAAATTGCTTTGAATATTTTCTTTTAATCCTTATTATTACGCATATTTGTAAAGTTTTTTACATTCATCTCGGATGCCTTATGTATACAAGATGAAAAATTGGGCCGAAACAGGGTATCAAAAGGCTTTGTTTTGGGCACTCAAAGACCCTTTTTTGCATGTTTTTACTGTTTTACAAGGTTGAAAATTTCATAAAAGCACCAATTTTTGAAGTCAAAATTCTAGTTATCCAATTAGTATCATCTTTGAACTCTACATGAATATAAAAAATTAATTGGGCTAATTTGTCCTTTTATATGCAAAGCAGCATCAAATTTAGTTGCTATGGCAACAATTGGCTGAAAGGTTTCAATACGATGAATTTAAACACAACCTCTATCAAACTATCTACGCATGATATTGGAACAGAAGTTCATGTATACATCTATCAAAGGCGTTTTGATATAAAAATGACCTTGAAAATATTTCAAGGTCACCCGCTGAATTTTCAAGGTCATTAAACTTTAAGTGACCAGATTTGACGAAAAATCCTGATTTTTCATAAAATGAAGGTGTCAATATTTTAGAAACCTTGAAATATTGAACTTAACAGTTATTTGCCATAAAATGATAAATGTATCACTTATTTCTTAGAACTATTGATTACGTTTCTTCACATCTTCGAATATCTAAATTCTTGGTGAGTATGTTGATAAAAAAGGGACGAAATCTGTATTTTTCTTGTTTTTTGACGGAAAAATATTTTCCTATTGAATAGCTATAATTCAATAAATTCTAAGATTTGTCTTTCTTATATTCATGTGCTTTCATAATATATATGACCTATGAAAATATCTAAATAAAAAAAATCACTAAAATCGGTAACAAAAAAATTAAAAAATCAATATTTTATGCAAAATTTGAGTCTCTAAGTATAAATGACCTTGAACATCAAGCCAATGACCTTGAACATTTTAATTGTTCTTATGTAAAAGATACAAGTCATATGTATACATGCATACATTTTGACAATCTTATGTAACTCTAAAGAGGAATAAAATC
Source organism: Pinctada fucata (assembly GCA_028142955.1). Taxonomy (NCBI): domain Eukaryota; kingdom Metazoa; phylum Mollusca; class Bivalvia; order Pterioida; family Pteriidae; genus Pinctada; species Pinctada fucata. Next base: position 52,063,364 of record AP027111.1, read on the forward strand.
AATTTCAAAGACAATATGAAACAAGCAAAAAGGTCTAATGTTGCCATGGCAACGGTCTTTGACGACAGAATTTAGGTAAAACTCTTAAATACCCACTCCAATTTTTCGTTCATTTTATTTGTCAATTAACATACATTTCCATTGATGAAAACCACTAGTCTCCTATTGGTGCCTTTTGTGATATTTAAGATTGAAAATGGTCAAAAACACACTAAATTGGCCCTTATTTTCACCTCTATTTTTCGCTTCATTTTGACTTAGTTTGGCTTAATACAATAAGCTTCCTGTAATAAATATCACATAACTAAGTGTACTAAGTAAGAATGGAAGTAAGGAAGAATATATTATATAAAGATGAACAAGCTGTTACAGTGGTATCCATGGCAACGAAGTCTCCAGAGCTGGCTTATTTCATGGTCCCAAAAGTGCTATAAATAGAATGACCTCGTTTCCATGGCAACCAGAGGTCACATTGCATGAAAAGTGTTATTTTCATGGTCAGCACTCAATATATACCCATTATACCGAAAATCATCAAAATCCATGACATGCCGTGCCGAACTATTTTGGTCCTTACAGAGAATGGCTATTAAAACAGCCTCCGTATGACTGATGTGAACTATCAATTATCCAATCTTTGATATATTGGACATTTAATCAGCCTCCTTCTGAGTGATGTGAACTAGCAATTATCCAGTCTTTTATAGATATATTGGACCTTTAATCAGCCTTCTTATGACTGATTTGAACTAGCAATTATAGACTTTGATCGATATATTGGGACCTTTAATAAGCCTCCTTCTGAGTGATGTGAACTAGCAATTATCCAGTCTTTTATAGATATATTGGACCTTTGATAAGCCTCCTTCTGAGTGATGTGAACTAGCAATTATCCAGTCTTTTATAGATATATTGGACCTTTGATAAGCCTCCTTCTGAGTGATGTGAACTAGCAATTATCCAATCTTTTATAGATATATTGGACATTTAATCAGCCTCCTTCTGAGTGATGTGAACTAGCAATTATCCAGTCTTTTATAGATATATTGGACCTTTAATAAGCCTCCTTCTGAGTGATGTGAACTAGCAATTATCCAGTCTTTTATAGATATATTGGACCTTTAATAAGCCTCCTTCTGAGTGATGTGAACTAGCAATTATCCAGTCTTTTATAGATATATTGGACCTTTGATAAGCCTCCTTCTGAGTGATGTGAACTAGCAATTATCCAGTCTTTTATAGATATATTGGACCTTTGATAAGCCTCCTTCTGAGTGATGTGAACTAGCAAATATCCAATCTTTTATAGATATATTGGACATTTAATCAGCCTCCTTCTGAGTGATGTGAACTAGCAATTATCCAGTCTTTTATAGATATATTGGACCTTTGATAAGCCTCCTTCTGAGTGATGTGAACTAGCAATTATCCAGTCTTTTATAGATATATTGGACCTTTAATAAGCCTCCTTCTGAGTGATGTGAACTAGCAATTATCCAGTCTTTTATAGATATATTGGACCTTTAATAAGCCTCCTTCTGAGTGATGTGAACTAGCAATTATCCAGTCTTTTATAGATATATTGGACCTTTAATAAGCCTCCTTCTGAGTGATGTGAACTAGCAATTATCCAGTCTTTTATAGATATATTGGACATTTAATCAGCCTCCTTCTGAGTGATGTGAACTAGCAATTATCCAGTCTTTTATAGATATATTGGACATTTAATCAGCCTCCTTCTGAGTGATGTGAACTAGCAGTTATGCAGAATTTGATAGATATATTAGACCTTTAACCAACATTCCTATAAAAGATGTGAATTATCTCAACTTTTGAAAACTGGCCTAAAGCCATATATAAGTTATATTCATATATTGAGTCAGTAACTTTTTATTCAATATTTAAATGCTACCTCCATGGTAAATAAGTCCATTGATAATATTCCACATATTAACCAACCAAAAATGATCATGAGAGTATGACTCATTAGATATTCTTACAGTCTGCCATTTTTATAATGAGTATAATCAGGTCAATTGTATAAACGGGAGAAAGCTGATGGCTGTAATAGCAGTAAAGAAGGCAAGTTCTTTTATTAATTTTCAAACAATTTAATATCATTGACACATGACACTAAAATAATAAACCGAAATATTATCATTCTTCATCATGACCATTGAGAGATTAGAGATTGTGATTCTTATAAATACATTTAAATTTCTGTTGCTAAGGCTATGTTACTACCTACTGTAATGGTTCAAATCAAGCCAAGTTACTGTGATGTCATAGTTCACAGATGCTGCTATAGGAGTATAACTGCAATGGCCTGATTTGAACGATGACGTCACAGTAACTTGGCTATACTTGATTATACTGTGATAACCTACAATGGATCCAGGAATTACGTTTCTTATAATGTGCTAACACAGTTATTGTATAGATAATCACAGTATAATTAAATTCTATACAAATGAATGGTGATATGTAAATAAAGCGGTCAAAGTAATTTGCTTTACAAGCTACACGTCACCATTGAAGGTGTAAAAAGCTAAATACACCTAGGCCTTTACTTCCAGATATTTCATCCGCTTTATTTCATAAAATAGTATGAAACGTAATCAATTCAGAATGCTTTCAAGTTTCTATTTCAATACAGATTTTACCAAACTGGATGTCTCCTTCGAATTTAACAACAGTGTAGTTCAACTTGTACATTAGATGTACCTGTACATGATACATGTAGGAAATCTCGACCTCTCTATTGTCATGTACAAACATAGTATAATGAAATATTATCATTCTCACAGTGTAGTAACGCTTTTGTACAAAATAAGTTTTTTGCGATTTCCAAAGCAAGGGATTTACATGTGTGAATTTAATATTCATCTATAGCATAAGCACTAGAAGGTACACTGCTATAGATTTAGTATAGAACATTTCCTTAAGACTGATACTTCATAGATAGGTAGTACTTTGTGATTTTAATGCTTTAGATTGCCGTGAAATTGCAACTCAAAAAATAATCAATGGAATACATTGAAATTCTATGGTTTCATTGTGATTTTTGAGTCCCCAGGTATGTCCACTGTGACAAGTTCCACATTTAATGAAAGCTTACATAACCTAGTTCTCAGTGAACACAAACTTGATTGGGTATTTATAGAAATAAAGCTTGAATAATGAAAAATTAGTAAACATGAACTGTGCAGTTACATGTATATGCAGCCACTGTAGAGTTGTTCTAATCATATTTTAATGGCACCTTACACACCAGTAAATCTCCTCCAACTTCATTAAAGTGGGTATAAAACAACATAATTATAACACTTGAGAATATACCTATAGGGTTTTGGTAATTCTAGTCAATAAAACTCAAACTCAAAGGTATTTATCGTATATGTATGGTACCAATCAAATATGTTACTAGTCGGGAACAGGAGCGTTCCTAAACTATGATTCTGCATTAGGACTATTTAGAAATTGCCTTGTTCAAACATAATACAATGAAATACATGTATTATCATTCTTCGTCATAAACATCCATACATTGTCTTGTACAAACACAGAAAATTAAATATCTGTACACTGAAATATTATCATTTTTCATCATTAACATTATCTTTTACAAATTTTAAAAACTGAAATATTATCATTATGCATTATGACCATTGAGAAATTGCCTTGTATAAACATAATACAATTGTTCAACCAAAGTACACTCAAATATTATCATTCTTCATTATGACTATTGAGAAATTGTCTTGTACAAACATAGAACACTGAAATATTATCATTCTGCATTATGACTATTTAGACAGTGTCTTGTTCAACCAAAGTTCACTGAAATATTATCATTTTGCATTTTGACTATTGAGAAATTGTATAGTACAAATATAGAGCACTAAAATAATATAATTCTGCATTATGACTATTGAAACATTGTCTTGTAAAACATAGTACACAGAAATATTATCATTCTGCATTATGACTATTGAGAAATTGTCTTGTTCAACCAAAGTACACTGAAATATTATCATTCCTCATTATGACTATTGAGAAATTGTATAGTACAAACATAGTACACTCAAATATCATCATTCTTCATTATGACTATTGAGAAATTGTCTTGTACAAACATAGAACACTGAAATATTATCATTCTGCATTATGACTATTTATACAATGTCTTGTTCAACCAAAGTACACTGAAATATAATCATTCCTCATTATGACTATTGAGAAATTGTATAGTACAAACATAGTACACTCAAATATTATCATTCTGCATTATGACTATTGAAACATTGTCTTGTAAGACATAACACACAGAAATATTATCATTCTGCATTATGACTATTGAGAAATTGTCTTGTTCAACCAAAGTACACTGAAATATTATCATTCCTCATAATGATTATTGAGAAATTGTATAGTACAAACATAGTACACTCAAATATTATCATTCTGCATTATGACTATTGAGAAATTGTATAGTACAAACATAGTACACTCAAATATTATCATTCCTCATTATGACTATTGAGAAATTGTCTTGTACAAACATAGAACACTGAAATATTATCATTCTGCATTATGACTATTTAGACAGTGTCTTGTTCAACCAAAGTACACTGAAATATTATCATTCTTCATTATGACTATTGAGAAATTGTATAGTACAAACATAGTACACTCAAATATTATCATTCCTCATTATGACTATTGAGAAATTGTATAGTACAAACATAGAACACTGAAATATTATCATTCTGCATTATGACTATTTAGACAGTGTCTTGTTCAACCAAAGTACACTGAAATATTATCATTCCTCATTATGACTATTTAGAAATTGTTTAGTACAAACATACATGTACATGTAGTACACTCAAATATGATCATTCTGCATTATGAGTATTGAAACATTGTCTTGTAAGACATAGTACACAGAAATATTATCATTCTTCATTATGACTATTGAGAAATTGTCTTGTTCAACCAAAGTACACTGAAATATTATCATTCCTCATTATGACTATTGAGAAATTGTATAGTATAAACATAGTACACTCAAATATTATCATTCCTCATTATGACTATTGAGAAATTGTATAGTACAAACATTGTACATTTTGAATATTGAGAAACTGTCTTGACCAACCAAATAACAATGAAATATTATCATTCTTCATCATGAATATTGAGAAATTGTATAGTACAAATATAGTACACTGAAATTATTCAGTATTATCACTATTCAAACATTGTCAAGCACAAACATAGTACACTGTAATATTATAATTTTACATTATGGCTATTGAAACAATATCTCGTCCAAACATAGTACACTTAGATATTATCAATTTGCATTATGACAATAAGACACTGTCTTGTTCAACCAAAGTACACAGAAATATTATCATTCTTCATTATGACCATTGAGACACTGTCTTATTCAACCAAAGTACACTGAAATATTATCATTCTTCATTATGAATATTGAGAGACTCTCTTGTTCAACCAAAGTACACTGAAGTATTATCATTCTTCATTATGACTATTGAGACATTGTCTTGTACAAACATAGTACACAGAAATATTATCATCTTCATTATGACTATTGAGACATTGTCTTGTACAAACATAGTACACAGAAATATTATCATCTTCATTACGACTATTGAGACATTGTCTTGTACAAACATAGTACACAGAAATATTATCATCTTCATTACGACTATTGAGACATTGTCTGGTACAAACATAGTACACAGAAATATTATCATCTTCATTACGACTATTGAGACATTGTCTTGTACAAACATAGTACACAGAAATATTATCATCTTCATTATGACTATTGAGACATTGTCTGGTACAAACATAGTACACAGAAATATTATCATCTTCATTATGACTATTGAGACATTGTCTTGTACAAACAAAGTACACTGAAATATTATCATTCTTCATTATGACTATTGAGAAATTGTCTTGTGCAAGCAAACTACATTGAAATATTATCTATTTAGAAATTCTTCTTATCAATATCAAACAGGGCCTTGAAGGAAATTAGTCATGTAATACTTCATCCATATAACAATTAAATACAAATAATCTCAAATTCATTTCCAAACATATACATGGTGAACAGATATGGCCCACAATTTGGTAAAACCAATGTCATCCATTGACAAAAAAAATACTGTTCTATGTACATAACAAACTTCCTTGGTATTAAAGTAGAGATAAATATACAGAGCTCAATTAATCAACTAATTGTTCAAGTTCTTGAAAATCCATGGAAAATATACAACAGAAACAGAGAAGTACTAAGTATACAAGGTCCTCCCATATGAATTTTTTTTATTAATGTCAACATTTTCTAAAGAACTAATTATGGACTATTTTATAATAAAGATGCAAACAGCACAAGCTTTATAATAATGTATTATGATAAACTAGTATTCTGAAACCTAAATGTCATATTCAAGCACATTATGTGCATAATAACAGGATCAAATCCATCAAGTGAATAACCTTTACCCTAGAAAGAACACACATTAAAGGAGTACAATCCATTTAAACGAAAAAAAAAAAGACATTGTTTCTACAATAAACAGTGAAATATGAGTGTTCATCTGATTTTTGTAATTGATATTCACAATTACATGTAAATTTAAATCAAATTACGTCCATCTCTCTTGAAATGAAGAACACTGAAGGAACAGCTAAAATACAGTCCATGTACTACTTAAATGAACATATGATGATTTTCAATTGAAAATACAGAGTTCAGCTTCTATTAATACAAACATATGTACAAAATTGTCTATAGTAGTTCCATGCTATGAATACATACTTTAATTATTTCCAGGATGTATCATCCAAATCATAAAATAATCAAAATGAATGCTCATACAAGAATAATTCTGCTTGGACTCTATTCAGACCTTCTTGTCTCATCACCAAATAGATAGCAATCTGTGGAAAGATAAAAATATGAAGTTACTACATGTAATAAAAACATAACCGAGACAGTCATAAAGATTCATGGAGAAGATTCTAATGTTTTAATGGTAGGTAATTGGCCTCTAACTGATAAAGATAAAGAAAACATTAGACGTTACAAACAAACGTTTTATATTCAGATAAAACAAAGGTGCCTTTTCAAAAGTATATGCATAAAGGAGTAAGGTCACTAACGCCCAAAGTCGGTTCTAAATTTTTGTGAAAAATAATTTTACGGAATTTATGATTCAGCATCTCTTATATTTATCTCAAATACCTGCCGAAATAGAAAGTAAATACTTTACATTGTCAAAACGTCACATGACGTCATATTTTGAAAATGAAGGAAAATTGCCATATTTTTGGCACAAACCTATAAAATTAGTACAGGCATCAACCCTTACCCAACAATAATTTTATCAGATCAAAAGATAAATTGTGAATTCATCTTTTTGTATGAAAATTATTTCGGGTGAGGGCTGGCACCCTACTTATTTTCATACATTTTGACAAGAATTATGCCAATTTCTTCAGATTTTGCAGCATTTCACTACTGGAAGCTGATTTTGAAGCCACATCTTTCAGTGTGTTGCACGTACATGTAAATTAAAATATTTATTTGGTATTTAATACAACCACACATTTAACTTCCTTGATACCAAATACGATCTAAATCTAAAACATTCTAAAATTAGGGCCGATTTTTCATGTTACTGAACCTGCTCCTTTACACATATATTAGAGGTTAAACAATATATTGTTTGTAGTTGTATCACATTACAGTTGTTCAACAATATCACAATACAATTTACAGTTAAATGATACAGTAAATTACTAAAGAAAAAACAAGTGTAGTTTCACCAATTGTAAATTGTTTTTGTATGATCAATTTTGAATAAATAAAGACACCTTTATCCACGAATGTAAAAACGACAATATACATTGTTGGTTTTTTTTTACAATGGATACAGACAAACAAAGGGGCAGAATTTTTTTGTGATATACATTTGTATCATATTGTGAACCTTTTATTGTGATACATATTGTATCGTGAGCTACTGTATTGATACATCTCTAATGTATTTGAGTAATATCTCCTACCGGCATAAATATATGACTTGCAACTCTGCCTAGTCTAAACCCTTCATATATATTTTTACCATAATAATTTCACATTTTACCTCGGGCAAATAGATATTGATGACATCTTCTGGACAACAATTCAACATCTTGCCAACTCTCTTCACAAGACTGATCCCCTGAAAAATGTTTATAATCCACATGTATTCCATGCTTTCACATCAGATTGACATTCACAATCTGAACAACTTAATACATACTTCAAACAAAACCTTTAAAAAGAAATAAAACAAAATTTTATTTAATAATTGAAAGACAAGTAAAATATAACAGCTAGAGTATAAAACCTTTATATACAAAAAAAGCTTTTACTTTGTTAACAATAAGCAAATTAATACAATGTTTTTACCATTTTCTCTGTAAAAACCATGACAGAGTTATTAAGGTCAATCCACTTTTGTCTTTCCCTAAAGTTACTGCCTTTGAATGCATTGAATCTCATTGATGGTATTTTCTCAGATTCTATTTCTTTTAAGAAACTCTAAAAATAGATAATATTGTGTTATTAAAGAATGTAGGTTAATTGGAGGAACTGTCAATCATTTAAATCTGGTGATATAAATTGTATATTTTTATCTTGTGAAAGAAGAATTTTTGTTTCAACATTTAATTTCTTGTGTCTATTTCAATTCTTGCATCACAAATAAATATTCATTCTCACCTCTAGATCAATTTCAGATAACAAAGTGTAGATCTTTTCTTCATTTTTATAGAAAAGTTCACTGTAAAATAAATGTAATATCCTTAAGTCCAATTTTTTTTTGGCAAAGACTAATAATCTACCGTCAGTTGATTCAAATTTCAAGACTTTAAATCAGAATCTATATACTCTATAAAGGTAACAAATTAATCATGTTAATTAACAGTTGGTAAAAATTTATGTAATTGCCAATGAAGACACATTTGGTTATTGTCTATAGATAAACATCATATGAGACATCTAAAGAGACTAGTTTTAGTATCAAAGTTGATAAAAATTACTCTTAGATTATTCTTTCATAAATTTCTATTGAATATTTACAATTGGGAACATAAATTTATATGTTTATACCTTGGACATGTCAATGGGTATATGCAACCATGAGAAAAAAGGTTGCTTTTTGTAATGCTAAAAATTACATGTAATATTTGATAAGCTGAACTTTGAAAAAAAAATGTTGGCTAATCTTGGCTTAAGGAATGAGAGAAAACCACAAATTTGATCATCTCCTTTTGATAGAATTTCCATGTGGCAGAACAGAAAATTTAAGTATATACAATGGAATCCAAAAAAAAAACAAGTGCATCACTATATACCCCCACCATTATATGGCGGGGGTATAAAAAAAAGATTGATGGATAAACCAATTAGCTCACTGTTGACCTGTAAATAGGATGAAGAAATTAAGGCTTTTAAATTTATAAATGTTACATACTCCTTTGACATGTATGGTCTTTTCACATGACATCCACATAGGAGGGGTCCATTCAACTCTTTGTATGTTAAACAATGGAGGTGGTACGACTGAATACACCTTGTACACTCCACCATTGTAGATGTCTCCTTTCCTCCCTGGCAAACCCCAAGTTCCTCTGCATAACACTTCTTCTTGAATCTATCGCCTCTACCGATGAGGCATCCATCTACAAGAGGAAGGATGAACTCTTCACCATTAACTCCCATATGAACAGCCACAAGAGGAAGATTCAGGGAAATGGATGAACTTGTATTTTTTGGTTGGAATGATGTTAATTTTATTCCTCTTCCTGTAAGAATTGTTCTCCTTTTTGTTATTTCGGCCAGAGTCCTTAAATGCATTTCTCCTGTAAAAAGAATCAAGGCTGCTAAGACACAGGCATACATGTACATTGTACAAATATATAAAACATGTGAATATGAATTACAAGTTATAGATATTCTTCATATTCGAAAGTTATGTTTAATATAAACATTTTTTTTTAAAGTTTATATATTCATGTAGATTAAGATTTACATATCAAATACATTTAATCTTACTGATTAAAGCCCTGTCCTTTACTATTCTACAGGTACTATAGGATATGTGTTAAGTTTCTTATCGTGCAGAGAGAGACATGCCAGAAAGGTCTGAAAGAAATATTTGCCCTTATTATCTTTTGTAAGGATCACACAAAAAAAACTTACGTATTGTTGTTCTGTCACTTTCACTGAGGCTGTTGCAAATCTCTCTCTCTATCAACTCACAATAATTCTGAAAATATTGAAAAATACTGCATCTGTCAAAATTATGACTTAACACAATTTTTATTCTTTTAATACTTATTTATGAAAAATTCACTAGTCTGTGTTGTGTCTACATGTCTGTGGTACTTTTATTTAAAAAAGCGATTGAAAAAACATGAAAGATGTGAAACTTTGATGCCAACGTATAAAACAGCATATACATGTACTAGCAACCAAGGTCAAGGTCATATTGATTCTGAAACAGAGAAACAATGGAGAAGGAAATAGAGCTTTGAAATACATGAAACACGAGCAAGCAGGTCATCAAGTGGAAAATTTGCATTAGATTTTATGTTATTTAGTACTATTTTAGCTAGTTTTTGACAACCATAAGACAATGACTTTGAGGCTGTATTTCTTTATATTACTATACAAGGGAATGTGATAGAGAGTTTTTTCTTACAGGTATGCAACACACAGCAAGTGCATCTATCATACATGTAATGCACGTTAGCGCATTTAATGCGATAAATGCACTTGCTGTGTTTTGCATACCCATTACAAAATAAAAATTATGACATTTATTCTATATACATGTATATGTGCAACATTCCTTGTTTCATTCTTTCATTCTTGTTTTCTGAAATTGTGTTTTTCTAGGTATAAGTTGACGTTAAAATGTAGGTCATCGCAGGTTCAGTTTGCAGGATAGAACAGCCTGTCATGGCATGTTCTTTTATTTATTTTTAGATTTTGTGCATTGTGACGTCACAAGCGTTTACATGCAGAAATAGAATAGTGAACGTTGTTGTTTTCACCCCTTTTGTGCTTTCTATAAACATACATGTATATATGTATGAATGCTTAAATGTACAAATAATCATATTGTATGTATATTGATTACCTTTCCTGTGAAACATTCTAAAATCTCTGAGCAGATAATAACCAATTTCAGGAAGTGTGACTTCTCTGCATTACCCCACAACAAAATACTGCATGCTCTGAATAAAGAATCGTCTGCGCTTTCTCCGACAGATAATGGATACACTCCACTTTTTAATACTGAATTGGGTAATAGGTCTATCAGGCTGAAATAGTAAGATTGGTTTTAGGTAAACAAAAATAGGTCACAGAACAAGAATAGCAACTTTGCATGGAGTAAATCTATATCAACTGATTACATGTAAGATCAAAAATGTATAATTTGCATTACATACATACATGTACATTTGTATATTGTGTAATTTAAGTAACCTTTAACAACATGAACAATGAAATCATTGATATTTGTAAATTTGTAAAAGAGGTCACCCATTGAAAAGACGCTTCACCTAGAGTTTAGCAGTGAATTGACAATGATAATCAGAGCAGAAAACATAGGGTAATCAAAGATTACATAGCTCGCCTATACAGGTTTTTGTCAGAAACCAGGTTAAAGTTTTTGAAAAGTAGGTCAAAGTCCAAGGTCAAGGTCACTAGGTCAAAGTCTCAAATGAAAGGTCTCGTCACAAGGTATCTAAATGTGAAATATCAAAGCCCTACCCCTTATAGTTCAAGAGATATTGCCCAGGTTAAAGTTTTGTTAACGGACGACGACGACAACGACGCCGAGGGTATGGCATAAGCTCTCCAGACTTTTTTGTCCTGGCAAGCTAAAAATCAACATTTTAACAAAGTGGAGGGGGGATTTCTATAATTACCCGTCTCCATGGACTCCTAGAACTTTCAACCCTTTAAAACATGTTTGAAAGTGATTTGGCAAAACTGGAACAATTTCTAAGATCTTCCTTGCAGTTAAAATCCGGTCATCAGAGGATAAGAAGCGAAGAGAGTCCATCATGCTCTGGCAAGCCTCTTCAGAAAAATTCTGTTTTTGAAAAAAAGAAAATAAATATTTGAGGTTAATATTTGAATTCATGACATGAAGTCTTAGGAATTTAAAAACAATTCTGTATTACATGTATATACATGTACATATACATGTAGATGAAAAACATGTTCATGTACATGTATATCTGATACGTAATCTATCATTTACTTTAAAAAAAAGCTTTATAATATGCTTAATCAGTTTCCGATCAATTTAATTAAACTTTATGGAAAGACAAGATTAAATTCAATCAAACTTTGTCTCTGATTAAGCAATATTCTTCTCAGCAATATACAATATTAACTGAATAAGCTAAAAACACTTGAAATATTCACAATATTGAGTGGAGCTTATTATACTTGTAAGATAATATTTTAATATAATTAAGTAATTAAGACATCAAGGGGTGTAATTCTTCCTAAGAACGTGAATCATGACCAAATCTGAATTTGATTTGCAACTTCATTTTCAAGGCAGTTAATGTGTCAATTTTCACATCCAATTAAAAAAGAAACCAGATTAAAAAAAACCCCAGAAACTTAACATAATGACAGATAAATTTAGCTTAAAATAAGGATGAATGGAAAATTGGTATAAAGTCTTTCTTCCATATGACATGCATATGATGTGAATTTTTTTTTTTTACATTATGTTTTTACTTCATAAAATACAAGAGGTGGATATTGAGCGTTTCTTCTTTCATATATTTCACACTTACATATAATGAGGCTTTTACATTCATTCATTTTTACTTACCTTTGTAATTAAGTTCTCTCTGAATATCTTTGTCAAATCATCCGAGGTTGTCACATACCTTGATGTTTAAAGAATAATACATTCATAAAAAAACTGTAAGTCAGTCATTTTATAAATGACATGAAATTAATAATTTCCGCAGTAATTTAAAGACACCAAGTACAAATAAAAGACAGGACGGAAATGCAGTCAGTCTGGGAAGGAATTCATGAACTTCGCTGTGCAGTCGTTGATAAAAATATTGAGAGGTCGCTGATAATTCCAACAGGAGCGCATGTCTAACGAGTACACAGCAACCCTCTAGCGATGGTCTAGTGACCACAACGTGTGCCCAATGACAGCCTGATGACAGCCTAACGTCCTTGGCATGTGCTGAACATCTTGACAACGACCTGAACAACCTGTTCATATGAAATGTTTTTCTATCACAGCATTAACGAAAATTTTTCTGAAAATTAAGTTTTGCTGTAAACGATAAGAAGGTCGCTGGCAGATCCTTGACAAGATGCGTAAGACAAATGTTGCAAGGTCGTTGAGCACGCATTATAGAATGTTAACAGGTTAATTGTCCAATAGTTTTATGCGTTGGTAAGATGCTGAGGTCGTTAGGCGAACACTCCAAGTGTGCTACAAAGTCGCTATGTGCGCGTTGAGAACGTTGCTTCATAATGAGTTTTTGGACAAACCCCTACGTTAGCCAGCGTGTTCAAGGTTGTTACTTGTACGTTGGCCTTAAAGGTGAAGTGTAACAGGGGCATTACTGACTGCATGAGGCATAACGCTGTACTTAAATTCTATTTATAAAATGGTGATCATAGCATTTATTACTTGAAGGCTTAGCTTGTCTTGTATGAACTTTCAACCTGATGCAATTTGACTTTCTTACACATTTGAACTATGTATACTTGAAAGATAAATAATCGTCTTCTCTCCATACCTGTCTGCAAGATTATCTAGACTGACTGAAGTGGAACTACTGTCTTTGACTTTTAAAGAGCTTTTGTCTTCTTCCTATATAAATTTAACAAAAGAGGCTATACAGTCATCAAAACCCTTATACTAAATACAAAATTTCTCCATAAATTGGAAGTTTTGTTCCATTTTGAACTACAGACTGTTTGAGAACATAGCTATTAGCTTTCTCTCTTATTTTTCTAAGTTAATATGAACTTATTATTTACATGTACATGTGCATGAAAATGCTATTATCAATCAAAAGATATGGCTAAGGTTAAAGATTTTGCACATTAACAAACACAGATAATAGGACAAGACAAAAACTATATGCTCTTGAATCTGGACCAATTAAAAAAAATAAAATGCTTACTGGTATTTCAATTGAGGAATCTATTATGCATTGCCTACATATGAACGATTCCGCTCTCTCTGTTTCTCCAATGCAGTAACTCTTCTGATGAAATTTTCTGCTACACTGTGTACAGATCACCTAATCAATATAAAGGAGTATACATGACTATATACATGTACTTCAGAGCAGACCAAGCCAGGTTTCCAGTATGAATTGGGATAACTAACAGAAACAGAGTTTGGGCTGGATCTTGAACAACTTTTTCCTAAAACTTAACAGACTTATACATGTAAATCAATGGCATGTTCAACTTTAAAAATTGATACATGTAGATACATGTATAGGTCAATTTTGTGTATGTGTTGTGTATGTGTTGTTAAACATCTTCAAATTCAATAGCATCATTTAAGAACAGATGAATTTTCAGCATGAACCAGACATAACTGATGTTATAATCACGAAATTTTCACCCAGTGAAAATATAACCATGTTTAAAATATGACTACATGTATTTGCATGAAACTGTATGTGTATATCTTACCTTATCATCAAAATCTTGAACTTCAAACCCACAACAAGGGCAGCAATCAAGTAAATAGACTAAAAAAACATATATAGATGTATTCACTAGTGTAACAATGTTCCCACTGTGGACAGCTTAAATTTCTTATTGCATGTAGGCAAAGTAAAACTCATAGCAATTGAGGAGCAATTGGATGATCCACTTAAGAACTAAATAAACTGTATTGTAGGATAATGCATGTAACTCTTCTAGTTTAGTTTGCTTTTTTTTGTACTCATCAGTTCCATAATGGGAAAAAATGCAATTTGATATACATGAAAATGATATTATAGTAATTTAGGTTCACCTTGATACATCATAAGTGTGAATGCTATTCTTTCCCTGTAGATACGCAAGTCTGTATGTGATATATCACAAACGCTTTCTCCAGAGAAATGTCTGTCACAGAACTAAAAAATATATGAAGTATAAGTACTAAAAAGGAAAACAAACTGCAAATAGTACAAGCATATGCATATGTTCTTAAATTACTTGCATAATTTTATTACATGTCATCCATAGATAAATGCAACTTAATCAAGACACTTAGGTATAATTAAAATAAGGATGATTAGTACTACAACAGCAAGGAAGGTCAACTTTGTCTTTACAGACAATATTACAGAGAAAGAGACATATGAGTTACGAACCATTTAAATATATATCATTTGGTTAAATAGTTGTCATAAAAAGTAAAATTTGTATTATACCAAATGTTTCTTTGTTGGGACGTACCATTAAAACATAAACACCACAATTAAAACTGTCTTTTTGTTTTGCATGCATTCTATTTGTTACTGTCCATGAGTCTCCTGTTGAAAATGGTTCCAAATGCAGCTGCATTCTTCTCTCATAAAATCGACTGAAACAAAGGTGTAAGAGATCAGTTATACCAGAAATCATTTTCATTTGATTTTTATCTCCCTATCTGTGGATGGACGTATTATAGAATGTCAGTTCATTAGTATGTACATGTATGTCATGCCTCATAATGGGTTATCTTTTGCAACACAGAAGATTTTTTTTTCTATAATTTGTGTAATATGAATTATGTATCACAAAAGGGGGAAATGTGATGCACTGTAGGGATGCTTTAGCTATGAGTATATGTATACTGACCCAAATAAATGATGTCAGTCAATTGAAGTGGATTTTGTTACCTTAACAAGGCAAATACTTTAATTTGTATTAGATTTAATGCACATTAGAATTGTCGCGTAAATGCAAATTCGCATTAAATTCGCATTGTAATTCACATTAAATAATAATTCGCAATTAAATCTAACGCATGCATTTTTGACGTACTTGAATTCTATATATAAACTTGGCACTTTCCACTATACCCTTGGAACTCAAATCACAGAATAAAAGAAAAATACTCAATCGATTTCATTCACTATGTGCACTGCATTACGTCTTTTGACTAACGTTCAGTAACGTTACAAATATTATGACGTCATTTTTTCTTGTAATGACGTCATTCTATGTTAAGCTTTAGCCTTACAAAGAGAAATTTCTTTTAGAAATCCCATAATTTGGCATAAATTTTAACATTGAATAATTTGAAAATATACAATTGTTAGTGCAAATGTACCAAAATATAATGCGCATTAGAACTTGCTGTGTGAACGCAATGTGAATCTAATTCGAATTAGAATTATGTGCATCAAATCTAATGCAAACTGAGCATTAGATTTATGAAGTGTGCCTCCAGCAAAAATACCGTTTCATCTATTCAAAAGCATCATTCTAAAAATAATTACATTTCGACATCATAATGGTTTAACAATATCGTAATTCATTATTGTACATGTAATAGGAAGGGTCTGGCGAAATCGTCTGCGATAATTGTCAAAACACTAGATGCTATACATAACTTTATATGTTTATACATTGTACATGTATCTTACCACCAATTCTGTTGCATTATTCTCTGCTGACGTTGACTCTCTCCAAGAGGATTATACAGCGTAAGCCTTCGTGCATGTGGTTCAATAACCTAGTACATGAAATCAATAAAAAATTCATGCATAAGGCGACAGAAATTTTATTTTTAGTTTTACGGATTTTATTTTTTCAAATAGGGTAGGAGGAGGGAATAAAAAGAAAATAAAAATCAAAAAATTTCAACATTCCATGTTTTGAACCACGATTACGATCTTAATTTCACATTAAGATTAAGAGAGCATGAAAAGTAATAACTAGTAAATCAGATGAGCAGAAGAAAAAAATGTACAATCAGTTCATTTTATTTTTTTCCAATTGTGGTAAAATTAGGGTAGGCAGATCCATAAAACTAAGAATTAAATTTCTCTCGCCTTAAAGGAGATAAGATTTACATAAGTGTTTGTGCCACATCTACCTTAAATTTAGACATACCATGAAATAGATTAATGAATATAAACATCCCCTTTCAAATTAAAAGGGAAAAGAAAAAGAAGATAAAAATGAAGATTATTTGTACTAAACAAGACTGTAAATTTTGCAATTCACAAATCAGATGCAGCTTCTCTACATATTTTATCATCAAAACCAAATCAACTTAATATTGAACACTATATTAGGTGATTTTACCATGAGATCCCAGTGGCTTCTCCCTTGTAGGTAGGCTCCGACAATGCAATCATAATCAGCAATTTTTGTCTACAAATACAATCAGATTAGGGTTAATTTCATTTATATGAGTATAGTATTTAACTTAAAAATTTTAACCAAAATACCATATCAGATTTTTAGACAATGACATACAGAACATATACATGTAGATGACATAGAGAACATTGTCCAAAAATCGAACAATGTTTTCCATTTTATGTATGTTTTAACCACTGGATGTATAACAAAATAGCATACGGCAAATATTTATGTTGATTCTTCTTTTTTTATTTGGTATGGGGAATTGAATATATCAACTTACAGATGTTAAGGTCATATTGCTTTCACAATGACCGTCAAGAATGGATGTCATTGTTCCTGACACAATCTGCAAAATTTTCCTGCCTTTGTCAACCTCTGCCTGCACTAATGCTCCGATGTATGCATCCATTACCTAAAATTTATTTCAAGAAATATTGTACAAGTTGTATATATACATGTATACTATTATTCAAAATGTAATAATTTTCTGTCACACTCTTAATTAGTTAGCAGCCAGTGTTTATTTTCCGTGTATTGAAAATAAATCAAGGTACATGTACCTTGGAACTAGAATTACATAATTTTGGAATTTTTTTACAGTTTGAAATATCATTATATATAGGCATCTATGTGTAAACCAATAATTTATATCATCTTCCACGTTATTTTCTTATATTTCAAACTGTTGAAAACCTAATTATAAAGTAGAACATCACCTGGTCTGTAAGCCATCCATCTCCTCTAAGGGATATAATGTCTTCATCTGTTATATTTATACCCGCACATTTGGAGACAATGTAATGGGTGCTCTCACCTTGCATCCACATTTTGCTTACTTCTTGTTTCACTAAATGTCAAAGAGCATTTACTTAAGGTTAATAAAGTATATGAAAATAATATACTAAATCCCTAAATTATAATTAAACTAATAAATTATAAACTAAACTGATAAATTACATGAAAATTCTTTAATATTTGTTGACCAATCGGCACGAAAAACATAAACTTGGTAAAGGACCTTGAGTACTTGCTTCCTGTAAGGTTTTATGAAATTCCGTGCAGCAGTTTCAGAGACGTCGAAAATAATTAAAGTTTACGCCAGACGACAATGAAAATGTGTCTGCCAATCAGAGCCCTCAGCAGCCATATTTGTTGACCAATTGGCACGAAAAACACAAACTTGGCAGAGGATTTTGAGTTCTTACTTTCTATAAGGTTTCTTGAAATTCTGTACAGCGGTTGCAGAGATGTCGAAAATGTTAAAAGTTTACGCTGGACAGACGAAAGACTTTGCGCTATGACAATAGCTCACTTAAGCTTCACTCAGGTAAGCTAAAAACTATTTGTAAATGAAGGTATAACTATCATATTTAAAGATGCCCTAACAATGAACCAGAAATTTCAAGGTCATAGTAAAACAAAAGATGAGGAGCTCTCACTTTGTTATATAAGTACAACATACAAAGAATCTGCAAATCTTTTTGTACATAGTGAAGATGATGTGAAGCACATGAATATTACCTGACAGTGTGTCATTGCATTCAGATACATGTAACCGATGACTCATACTATCCATATTTATTACTCCCTGCCAGACTTTTTGCTTCTTTTGCTTCAGTGGTGACTTGTTCCACTTCCTTTTCTGTTTTGTCGGTTTCTTCAGAATAGGTAAACCATCCTCCTTAGGTTGGTCCTCTTGGAAATCTGATGATAGAATTTCTAATCTTTCTTGAGCAATAGAAAGGTCATCATGAGTCATGTTGTACATTGATGACTCAATGTGCTTCAAAAGCTCTTTGCATTTGATGATCTTTCTTGAACAATTATCACGAGGTGGCAGTGGTGGTGATATGGAGCATGTTGGTTTCTCTGGATCATCCATGAGTAAGTTAGCTGAATGCTCAGAACAATCTGGTCTCAGTTTGCATTCCGTGTTGAGCTCTGGATCTAAATTGAAATGGGGACAACACCGGAAGACATCTGGCAAGAAGTCCCAATCCCAAGCAGGAAAATGTTTAAATATTGCTAGCATATGTTTGCATGGCAATTTGTGTCTCGTCCAGTCTGGACAAGAACAGTTTGGAAGTGATTGTTCCAGCTTGACGATGTATACCATTCCAGAATCAATGCTCTTCACATGGAATTCCCCATTTGGCAGTTGAGAAATGTTGTTCTCAGGAATGGGTTCCACCTGTATGAAAGAAATTAAATTACGTAAGTCAAAGAAATTGTTTTCTCTTGAAAAGGACCACACAATGTTTTTTCTATATTTATGTGTAAATGTTCGTAGTACTATGAGTAGTAACCGTTGTCAAGGAATAATGACAAGATCGTAGCTACTTAGAAATGCAGAAGAAATAGATTTTTTCACTTTCAACTGAGCAAGACATAAAATTTACACTCGTGACGGAAATTTTTCATCTTTTCCCTCCTTCTGCTGCGCTCCAATCGGGAAAAGATGAAATTTCCCTCACTAATGTAAATTTTTATGTCTCACTCAGTACATCGTGATAGAAGCTATTAGTCTTACTTTTGGTGTTCAGGGTTACATAAATCTGGTTGGTCAGGTGCAATTCTGTGAATGACAAAGCAATTCTCAGAAAATAAGCACAAGACCAAGCAGAATTATACAACCATAAACACCCAAAGTAAGAATGTTCGGACATTCATCTGCTTTTAAAATCGTCCAATGAAGCTGTTACTCATCAGAAAAGATGCAGTTACTCAGTTAATGAAAATTGTCCAATTTGACAACCATACTTTATTATATAATTAATTTTACCTTTGGTGGTAATCTGTTCAGACAGTGGGTGACCAGCATCTTCGGTTTGTTTCGCAGAAATATTGGTATTGATGGATCATATACCTTGTAGTTTTCGGTACTTTTCACATTGTACTCAACATACCTAAAAATATGATAAAAAAATTATATTTTCAACTTAACTTTGATATAACGTTATAGAGGAATGTGTTGGAGAAACAGCACCAATTCCAGATCCAATAACTTTTGACATAGAAGTTAGAAAAATTTTATGTTTATATACTAGATATTATAAATTCTTAACGTAAGAGTATCTAAATCTATTGAATAAAATGTTTTTATAGAATAATTAGCTAGTTTAAAATACAAATTATTAGGAAGTTTGCATGATAACCAAGAGATGAGCATTTAAGAAGTCATTTAAAGGTTGAGGGCGTGAAAGGTGTTTTGATATCCAAATTACTAGTATATTTCACACATTTATCCTTGATACTTTATCATGTGTATATCAATGTAACTGAAAGAAAAGATCCAAAATTGAGTGACTTGGGCAGAATAAGATATAAATTCATTGGACTGACCACATGTACATGTGCTTATACTTAAAATTTCTTAAATGCAAATTATTATCTGTTTTAATTCAATACCTGTCATATGAACTGGGACAAAACTGATTCACAATCACTGACACCAAATTTGAAAGAGACTTCTCACTTGTCTGAGAGAGAAAGTCTTCTTTCAACTTTCTGTGCTGCCTCTCCAGTCCATTTGTTGTTGCCACACGAGTATGGAACCAATCCTTTCTATGACGCTTCACCCATCTCTGTTACAGCAAGCAAATCGTAACCATATAATTATTTTCCTAGGAAAAAATATTCTGCTCACTTAAGTGATGCAGAAAATTGCCAGTCTGAAGGATATGACTGACAAAATTTCAAATTTCAAAAATTTTCAAAATGAATGGCAATCCTCAAAAGTGTTCACTTAGAATTCATTGAAGAAAGAGAGGGATGTCATTGGTTCAAGGCCTTTTTTTGCAATATTAATACTAGCTTCAATATTTCGCTCGTCCCACATGTTGTTCCTATTCTGTTTTATTATATGATCAAAGATGTGCATGGACATTTTAACACTAGGATGAGATAAGAAAAGGTGTTTCTGCAATGTTAATATGCTTAAAGAGTTTAATTGTATAGTTCACATTGAGCAGGCGTAAAAGTACCAGAAGAACAAGAGTATACCAAGGTATCTATAGGATTTAACACATTCAATTACATGTTTATTAAGAGTTCATGTACCTTTTCTTGTGATATCCAGGTATGATGAAACCACCCTCGAAATTTCTCATCTTTCTTCCACACAGAACAGTTTTTTAAGAGAGAGAGGTTAGACTTGTAATCTGCTTCTGTTGACGAATGAGCCACTTTTCGCATACTATGAAGAAAAAAACATTGTATTATCAAGCTGATTTATCTATAATCTTACCTTGGTACATATTGGAAATGAAAATAAATGTACAAAAATGTATCACAGTGCACCGATACACATGTCACAATAAAACTGCACAACCCTATAGAGAGGTTGAGCAAAACAAACTTGTACATTATATAATATAAGATAAGATAAAACACTTAAAGTACATTGATTCCTCAAAGGGCCACAGACAAACAAATAAGACAAAAACACAACATTAGCCTATCCTTTTATCATATTGGCATAAAGAAAGAGCAAAGGAAATCTGCTGAACCTTTTCAATCAAGTGATCTTTTAGTGTTAATTTGTTATACTTAACAGGCCACACAAAATAAACTTACAGTGATAGA
This sequence comes from Pinctada fucata, assembly GCA_028142955.1. Taxonomy (NCBI): domain Eukaryota; kingdom Metazoa; phylum Mollusca; class Bivalvia; order Pterioida; family Pteriidae; genus Pinctada; species Pinctada fucata. The sequence continues at coordinate 52,085,415 of AP027111.1, forward strand.
GTGTAATCTCTGTCTTCTTGACTCTTTACCTTCTTCAGCCAACGCATCCAAGCTTGCTCTCTGTGGAAATCACATATTAACACTGTGCATCCTACAATCGACAGGATATGCATACATGAAATACTAAATACAAATGTTAATATTTCAGATACATTGCAATTATCCAATATACATTGAGCTACATTTCATAATTTTATTATTTATCGAAAGTTTATTTTTTCCACATAACTAACAAACATGAGGAACTTTGTAAATGTTTGTGTGCAATACACATATAAAATACAATACATATACAGTACATATACAGTACAATACAGTACATATACAGTACAATACATATACTGTACAATAGATATGTACATTGGGATTATTTACATAGTATAAAGTGACAGTGGGATTATAAAGTAGTTCATGTAACATTATATAGATACATTTTTGTACATGTACATGTATGTACAATGTATACATGTTTGTGCTTTATAAAGTGCTTTTCATGTATTTTCAATATACATGTACATACATGTATATCTAAGGTTGCTTTCTTTGAAGTCTGCTAGAAAAAAATACATTTTCAAACAAGATGTAGGAAATATATTAAAAAGGAAAAGGAAAGACAGACCAACAGATTAAACAATCTGCAGGTAAACTAAATTATATAAATGTTCCCTAGGTTTTTGACATGTACATGTAGCTGTTTGACAACTAATTCAAAGCAACTAGGGCTAAATATAAATGGACACTGTATTTTGATTTGTGGTTCTCCTATTCTTAAAATGTTCTTAAATATTGAAAACATTTTAAATGAAAATAATAACAAAAAGAGAAAATACATGTATATTGCAATCACTATTACACACCTTGGTATTTACACAAAAATAAAGCAAAAATAAATAAAAAATCTGGCAAATTAAAAGAAGAAAGCTAGAAAAGCAAGTGGAAATAATGTTACTATATGACACCAAGTGATTGAAGCATGTGTTGAGGGTAGGTCCACATACCAGTTAATACAGCACATTGATTTACTTTGAAGGTATTCCATCCCTTATGAGACTTAAAATTGCATGAAAAAAATCTATGAAGCATAAGTGAATAGATAACAATATTTTTGTCAAGTGGAAATAAATACTGTTTTGGAGTTTATCATGATAAAATCTAGAGTTTTATCCTCTACAAAATTGATATCTGACCTACATGTGTAAAAGTAATAAAGAAACATATGTAGTTGCTTCGTTGACATTTGCAATTTAAGGCTATAATGAGGTTGGGAATACCTTAAGCAGTGGATGAGTAATAGTCCATATACCAATATATTTATTGATACTCAAAATATACTTTGATAGTATTAGGAAAGATGTAGCTATTTCTTAAACACCCCACCTCTTACCTTCTTAAAGCTGCAATGTTAATCCTCAATATTTAGCATTTTTAAAAAATGAATAATTAACAAATTAAAAATTGAATGTTAAGAGAAACTACCGCTTCATACATTGAAGGAAAATTTGTCATTAAAAACAGATTCTCAGAGAGGCATTTAACAAATTATCTTTATCTTTATATCATGTACATTTACATACATAAAAATATTTTTGAAATAACATAAACAAGTATTTTCTTGTAATAAACATGTACCAACCTGAAAAAATTTCTTCCAAGGCTCCTATTTCGGAATTATCATAATCAGTTATAAAGTAGGAGGGGTGCCACTCATTACTCCATCCTTTGATGAAGGACAAACCCTCCATAATAGATGTTTTTTTCTCGTCTGAAGTAATGAAGGAGCCTACTACACTGTAGCCCACATTTGTACAAACACAAATGAAAAACAAAGGAAGGTTGAATTTGGATGTCTTGTATGTGGCGTCCAGCAAGCATATATCATTACCATATAGACCTAGGAGACGTCTCTGCCATTGTGTCTGCTGCACAAATAAAAATTGTCCTTCCCTGAAATACGAGTTACATATAAAAGATCATTCTAAAATTGTCATGGCATACATGTAAAGAAAGATTTTAAAGATTTAAAATGACACCAAAAAGCTAATTACAGGCACGGAACTAATTGTTCGTTGGCATACACAATTCATTGACAGGTCATTTGATTATGAGGCCATAATATAAAACGCTGCCAACAAGTGTGATATAGACCTACATGTATATGAAGCAATTGTCTTATGTACTTTTGAATTTTAGATTTACATGAAAGTGACAAATAAGGTTGCTTCAGTCTATTCAACTTAACAAATAAATCAAATCATGAATTTGTACCTTAAAATTGAATATCTGAATTATCCTGCAGAGACTCATATTGGTAAACACCTCTGGTACAGAATTTTTAAAATTACTTACTGACTAGTACGTAGATAGAAATTGTCATCTGGGAAAGTGTCTCTCCATTGTCTAATCTTTTGCTTCAGATTTTCTTGATCATTAGATGAGAACCTGTATCAAAATGTAAAGTAGAATATAGTGTTTCCAAAATCACGTTGTAATAACTTCTGCTGGGATCTGAACCCATACCTGTCAACCCTCTTTTTGACCTCATCTCCCTGTTTGGCATTTCTCCCTCGAGGGAGACCAAAATCTCCCTCTTTTTGGCCCAATCTCCCTCTTTTGGCATATTTAAAAAAAGAAAATCACTCTAAATAGCGACATTCAGAGCATATCATGAGAAATTGCAAGACAAAATGTAAAGAAAGATGTATAGAATGCAATAAACTATTGATACATGTTTCATAGTTTATAAATGTTTTTGCATTGAAATATCAGCACAATGACATTATTTTGAAAATTGGTTTTTGCACAAAATGTCGGGAGTCATAAAAAAATGTAACAAAATGGGTTCACGCACAATCTCCCTCTTTTTCAAGTGCCAAGGAGGGAGATCTCCCTCTTTTTAAGATTTCAAAGTTGACAGGTACATGTATGACTGAACCCAGATCTTCTGTACAATACATTTCTACTACACCACAGAAGCCTTCAATTTTCAATTTGACAATGGTTAACCTACATGTAGTAATCAGTTTTTATTATTTGTAGTTTTTCATTTATTATTTTCAAGATACACAAAAAACAAAAATATTCCTTTTGAGCTATAAAGGCTTATGGACAAATATTCAAACATAAAATAGATTTACAAGGCTATATTTACTACACACAAAATGGCTCTGGGTGAAACCAGACACATTGAGTGGGACCACATACCTGGCTCTGAGTGAGACAAGACAGTTAATTTGAGTGAGACCAGATACATGTACTAACTATTTGTGCAATTGAGTTAATATAATGTTTATGTTAATACAATGTATACATGTACATGTTTCTAATGTAAATGTACATACACAAATATTACAACAAAGCTAAAGCAGCTTGTTGTCCACAAAAAAAAAAAAAAAAAAGAAAAAAGAAAAAAAAAATGAATACAGAAGAAAAATGCCCTGGACAGTACATTTTATAAGAATAACTTACTTACTTTTATTTTGGATATTTTACCTTGATTTTTGCTTATAGAGAGCCATATAATTTCTGACATCTTTGTCAGTAGGATGAAATCTTCTAGAAATTGAAGAGGTTTCATTTGAAGGAAGAAGCTCATTTTTGCTGAAAATCTGTATGTGCCTCTTCATCTCTGATACCTTGCTGACCCCTTCATCCACTAAATGTGCTATCTTAGCCTTTACTCGGCTATCAACAGGCTGTGCAAGGGATGCAAACTGTAGAAAACAAGAACATAAGTAAAATAAATTTGTTTATAATTGACATTCCAATATCTGTTTACATATCATTTATCAAAATAAGTTTGCTACTCACTGCATTTAAAACATGGCATACATGTACTCGTAATGACTAGGCATAAGATACATGTATATTTCATGTACAGTAAGGATAAGAAAGTCGTGGATAGCAGAGATATGTCTGGAAATTGGACTTGATGAGTCAATGGTACATTTAGTCCAAATGCCATACGCCAGGGATATAGGTCCTTGGGTCCCTTGAAAGTCACTTTTTTTGCTTCAAGTTACATTTGCCCCACTTTGGGAATGAAATTTTCTCCACATAATATACATGCATGAAATTATACAAACTTGCAGAATTGTAAGCTCTCAGAGATTTATTTTAACTGTAAATTACTTCTTTTTTGGACCCAGACGGAGCAGCTGAACTGTGCAAAATTTCAATTATATGCACAATATTGACCCATAACAAATTTATCAGCATGATCATTGCACCATTAAGAAAAACAATGCACGAAAATCTTAAGGTGCAGTCAAGATTAATCCCTGGGTAGAAAACAAGTATTATCCAGTGTACCACATGTATGTAAATTACAAGTGTAAAAAATCTATACACCAAAAAGTGACAACATAAACGATTTGCTTTACAGTAAATGTGCTTTTGATAGAAAATTAAAAATCCTACCTACAAATACTTTGCCACTTCTTTTTAGAACCAATTATCTGAGAAACAAGTGTTTATTTTTACATTGCCTAGCTGATATCAACTTGGTCTAGACTCTACTTCTCAAATTTTCAGTCTCTATATTAAGATTGTACAAGCATTTGTAAATTATTCAAAATCATATTTTAAAGGTCAAGGTCAAACTTCAAGGACAGGGTCAATGCATGGAATTAGGTCTTCTAATGAAATCAATCTTCATGTTATATTTTTCCAATGTCAAATGTTATATTTTTCCAACGTCGAGGTCAATGCATACATTTGGTCCACTGGAGTTGATCTATCTTTAATTTTAAATGTGAAATTTCAAATAATATTGTTACAGTAAAGCCCAACTCTAAATTTCATTTTTCAAGATCAAGGTCAAACCTCAAGGTCAAGGTCAATCTATGAAACAAATTCAAGAGATGATGTTTACATGTGATATTTCATATACATGTAGTATGATTAAGTACAATAAAGCTAAAGTCACTTAATGCTAATGCAGGCAGCCAGACGTCTGGATGGATGGACTACCATTTCATAGACCCCTGTTTTGCTTCGTAGTCCAACCAAAATTGAAATAAGATGTATTAGGAAAATAATGCTTCAGAACCAATTGCTTAATTTTCTGGCCATACCGGATTTCTGATAATTTTAGGTTTTTCTATTCACAAATAAGGTTGAAGGGATAATACCTGTCCCAGGATATGTCCTGCATGACTATCCACTGTTGGCAGAAACACATGGAACTCCTCCACTGTGTTGATAAGAGAGGGACTTTTGTGAAAAGTCTTGGAGAGCTTCTTCCTCTTCCATTCTGAAACATTGCCAGTGATCTGCCAAATGGAAGTTTTTATATGTATATGTATACAGGTATCAAATAAGATATTCAGAGAATATACATGTACAGAGCTGTACATCTTTATTTTTGTACAAGGTGTTGATCAACTAAGCATCAATGTCACCAAACCACCCTGTTACAAAATTTCTATGTTCAAGGGCCTTAACTCTGCTAAAAATACATCAATTTTTCCTAACCTTGAACTGGATCTTACGCCGCTAGATACGAAGTCATGTGTGAAGTTTCAATCCAATATCTTAAAAGGCTTTAAAAAGGAAGTCCAGAAAACATGACCTCGGACGGATGGACAGTGCCATAACATAATACATCCTGTCTTTTGATTGACATATAAAAACAGAAGAGGAACTTAAAATATGAAATACCAATGTATTAAGATAATAACCGTGAAGTTAGGGAATCTCAAAATTCTCTTCAGCCAAATTCTGGAAGGGCAACCAACTTTCTTTGTCGGTTGAATGAGCCTTCTGCCTTTTGTTGTGTAAGAATGGTCAGTAATACTTTGACTGTCCTGTAATATGGTTACATAAAATTAAAGTATGCAATAGGATCACATGCTCGCCTAGAATAATGAAGACTATTGTTAGAAATCATACCCTTCTACCAATAATTTAGATTTGTCTACATAGACAACAAAAAGTAAGCAAAGATTACATAGCGCACCTATATAGGCCTTTGATAGAAGTGTTGAAGTTTTGTCTACAGAGACTGAATATTCAAAGCTTGAATTCAAACTTAAGTGGAGAGAAAGTCATCAGATGTGAAACTACTTATGCGCATTTCCTTGTCACTATAAGCATCATTTCATTGTTGCATCAAATAAAAACACATATGTATTTACAAACCCTTTTATTAGCATGTTTCGCCTTGTTGGCCTTGTTTCGATCGGGTCCAAACTGGCACTCCCTCACATCATATCCAAGGTTAATGAAGGGCACCCCACTATATTCTATAGTACAACCTTCCTTTTTGTCTTCCCAGGACAAACGGTATGATGTTAAGTCTAGAAAATAAAATAATATTTCAATTTATCTAGTACAATTAAATCTAATGACAAAATTATTTTGTTTTCTATCATGCCATTCATAAGAATTTAAGCAGACTCAGGGAAAACTTCAGCTAGAGCTACAGTAACAGTTAAATCTGACAGTAACATCTAGATCAAGCTACTGTCAAGAACTTTTTATTCACGAGGCCTTTTTTCATGTAATTTTTTTAGCTCAGTTACACACAAAATATAACGTACTCAAGTCAACATAGTGATAGTCCCTCTGAAAGATAAAAAAAGATTTGATGTGAGCTTCTTTCCGTTAATAACATGAATAATGTCACTCATTTAGCTAACCATCTTTCAGTACTTTGCAACATCTTTATGGGCTTACCTTCCTTTTAATGCTTTGATTTATCATGATGCTATATCTTACGTGTAATTAGTGTTTGTCTGTGCCAAACGTGTGACTGACTGTGTTCTTTACCTATTGTGACAAGCTAAAACCCAAAATCTACAACTTCAGCTAAATTCAAAATTAAGAAAAAAGTATTTATCTGATAAATTTTTGAGTAAATTCAATGGCTACAGGAATCACAGCTGAGCATTGAAAACATGCAAATATGTACAATCAATAAAAGCAGAGATGCTGAAATCTTCTGGTCAAAATGGCATGAACCCCAAAGTTCATGTCCGTGCCAGTCAAAATGTTTGTAGTAAATTTGACAGCAAAATTATTTGGTATTAATTAAAATATCACACATGTGAATGCGGCAATAATACAGTAACTGTACTCTGCACTAAAATAACTTCCTAACGTTACAAAATCCTCAGTACAGACAGTCAGCAATACATTGTACTGTCAAAACAATTTTCTGTCATAAATACCCACGTCACAATGCTATCTTTTGTGTATTTAATGTCGGGTCTTAAGATCCTGATCTCCTGGATGTGTAAAATGCAAGTACATGTAAACAACAGTAATGTGAAAATCGTTGTTCAGATGGTATTTATAAACATGTAGATGTGCTATTTTGATTTTAAGAAAAAAATTCCAAAATTTTTGTTTTTAGTACTGTAAACGACTTTATATTCGCGTGACCTTATTTTCGCGACAACTAGACGACAGATTAATTCGTGTGACTTTAATTTCGCAAACTCATCATCTGATTTGTTAATTAGTTCTTTTTTTCTATATAGCTATTTTTCATTTCCTTATCACCTTCTATGAATTGCTGAAATTCTTACTTCAAATAAGCTGAAATAAAGACGTTTCTTACCGTCATATCTTTACATTCTGATCTTATAAACAAGTCATTTGTTTACTTTTTCGTCTCTTATTGAAATTTATTGAAAACAGGATGATTAAAAACATAAAAAAATGCGCCAAGATTATTTCTTAATTAAGGCTAATTGATTAATTGCTATGTTTGTAATTCAAACATCCCTGACATCAAAGCGTTTGATCGTCCGTTGTCTAATTATGATTATTAATTCTAAAGGAAAGGGAAAATAAAACATTTCTGAATTTTGTCAAATTTGATCTACTTTTTTTCTTTTGGACTGACTATTTATTAGCGAGAGCTTTATTTTCACCTTTGATCAAGCTCGTGAAATTACGCAAAAATAAAGTCCTCGCTAATAAAAAGTCGTTTACAGTACTTAAAAAATATAGCCATATATTGAGTCTTTGCTGAATACAGAGTTATTTCCAATATTTGAGACGGTATCTGATGTAAAACCATTATGACGTCATGAAAATGGTATGGTAACATCGATTTTGTACTGTCGTTTCCCCCAGTTTTAGGATAGTTTCCATAAAATTTTATGACGTCACAATTAATACGTCAGATTCCGTCCCAAACGGGAAGTAACTCTGTTTTTTTAAAATAACTTTAGAATGAATAGCTAGTACATGTATAGCCTTATTTAGCTACATGTATAACTGTCATTCTCCCGTACCCAATAGCTGGATAGAGAAGAACCACAGGCACTTGTATGAGTCAAGTAAGAGTGCCTGTGGTTCTTCTCTATCCAACTATAAGGAGTGTATACATTGAACAAGTGCCTGTGAAGTAAAGTAAAACTGAGCAAAGTACAGGACTACACTACTGTCCAGACACTACACAAATCCAGAGCACCCTGTTTTCCCGGTTTTCTCTAGAATATGATATTGTCACCTTCAAAAAAGATATCAGTTTTGTAGTACTCCTTTACTCGTAACAGAAAATACCATTGTTTTGGCTGTACAACAATTAAGTTAGAAATAGGACAGAAAATAAAAAGTATTCGGGGATTTTCTATAGTAAAATCGATGAAAATGTATGACGTCAGGAGCTTTGACGTCACTGTTTACTATTGTTGACACCGAGAACAATATGGCTGCGGTTTGAAATTAACATTGAAATTTCCTGTAGACATCTTATTTTTCATATTACGATTTGAAGGCAGCTGATAGGGTAAGCTGAAGTTATTTCCAGTTAGGACTAAATGAAGTCAATTCTCAGAAACTATAATTAATATGAAAATTCTTCAGATGACAAAATAAAATCGCCAAAACAGGGTGCTCTGGATTAAGTTAACAGGACAGTAGTTAACAAAGATTATCTTGCAAATCTGATCGCGAGTAGTCTTGTCCCCGATCCGACTAGCAGCAGTACAAACCACAGGCACCAGATTCCTACAAAGAAAATTAAAACTCAATCTTCAACACCTGTTTCTTTTCTCTTTACTCTCTCTTTAAGGCACGACAGCTTCCATGTTTAAACGCCATCCCCCCTCTTTACCCCCTCAATATCGTAAGTTTCAAAAGGATTTCTTCATAAAACTACATATCAGTATTTTCTACAGATATTTTTCTTCATGATCGTAACCTACTTATCATTGATTATTCGTGCATTTAGCCGCAATTAATCCAAATACCTGAAATGGAGTCGAAACCTACACTTTACGCTATTCTTAGCATGTATAGTACCGTTAGTTTGAGTTGTCATCCTTGCCGCTAACGGTAAAGTGTAGGTTTCGACTCGATTTAAAACATAGAAGCTGTCGTGCCTTAGAGAAAGGTAAAGAGAAGAGAAACGGGCGTTTAAAAAAGGGTTTTAATTTTTCTTTCTAGGAATCAGGTGCCTGTGGTACAAACCTAGTTCTGAAAGAGCTTGTGTAAACCCTTTATTCCTGCGAAAAATGGAGTAGCTACAAATATTTTTTATCTCGTAGTTCCGTATTTCCTCTTCTGCATCAACAAAGGAACTAAAAACCAAATGACCACTTGTATTCATTGCTTGGAACTTGATCGCAGTGCATGGTATCTCCTTTCCTTTTGCCGCCTGAGGTATTTTCAAATACTTTATCTCCAATCCCGACTTTTCTTTGGTGTGTTCCGAATGGAAACCTCCTGCGAACTGATGTGAACTAGCATCTACCCAAACTACCCCATGCTCCAGAATATTAGAAGAAAGAACCTTTGAAAAAGTTTGCATTAGCCTGTGTACTCGCAATCATATTTTCACTAAAACATTGGAGAATATGGTTGCTGGGTGATCACTCCGTAATTATCCGTGGTATCTTGGTTTAGGTCGAGTTTCCTCATTCCTGCATGCATATGATCACATTACACATGTCATGTGTACAATTAAGCACTGTCATTAATAAGATGCAGTATAAGGCTGATAAGACAACAACTTAGCAATAGCATGGATAATTTCTTTCATATTTCATCCATCAAAATTATTTGCGTAAAATTTGTAAATAAGTGACAAATAATAGTGTATCAGCATATTTGACAGCTTACAAAATTTTGAGTTTTAACTTAAGATGCTTTGGGTTGTTGTTCTTTGCTGTATATAGAAACACTTAAAAGCAGAAAATTTACAAGGGTCACTTCTTTAAATGATTAAATATTATATAGAGAACTGTAACACACCAAATTTGATTCTTCTATACATGCAGTAGTACACAATATTTTGATATTGGTCCATGCTTTGATTCTTTTATTGGTCGAATCCAAAAATTGACAGGTTTTTTTCTCCCGTAATCATTGACAGGATATTTTGTCCTGACTTACAGCTTACAGGATTTTTTCTCCCGTAATGACAATTGACAGGATAATTTATCCTGTAAATACCTTTTACAGGATTAATTATCCTGTCTTTAAATTGACGGGATTTTTTCTCCTGTCTTTGATTGGGACGGGATAAAAAATCCTGTCAATCCAAAGTCAGGATAAAAAATCCCACGGGATTCACAAAAATCCCACAGGATTTTTGACAGGATTTTGACAGGATAAAAAATCCCACGGGCAGGCCCGTGGGATTTTTTTTTTCAAGTGGCTCTAGCTCTCATACCTGTTGACCTAGGTAAATCAAAAGTTGATGAAACACCTTATTTTGATCAGTACTTCACATAGAACAACTCAAAATTTTCCTAAAAATAGTAATTTTAGGACCTCAAGTTCGGAAAAATGTCCATTCCGAAGTTAAATGTCCAAGTGTTTACATCTCTCATTATCCACAATCATGTAAGTGTACATGAACCAATGTTTGTAAACATCACACATATTTCCTGATATATATATATATATATATATATATATATATATATATATATATATATATATATATATATATATATATATATATATATATATATTGTACATCTCTCATTATCCACAATCATGTAAGTGTACATGAACCAATGTTTGTAAGTATCACACATATTTCCTTATATATATATATTGTACATCTCTCATTATCCACAATCATGTAAGTGTACATGAACCAATGTTTGTAAACATCACACATATTTCCTGATATATATATTGTACATCTCTCATTATCCACAATCATGTAAGTGTACATGAACCAATGTTTGTAAACATCACACATATTTCCTGATATATATATTGTACATCTCTCATTATCCACAATCATGTAAGTGTACATGAACCAATGTTTGTAAACATCACACATATTTCCTGATATATATATTGTACATCTCTCATTATCCACAATCATGTACGTGTACATGAACCAATGTTTGTAAGTATCACACATATTTCCTGATATATATATATTGTACATCTCTCATTATCCACAATCATGTAAGTGTACATGAACCAATGTTTGTAAACATCACACATATTTCCTGATATATATATTGTACATCTCTCATTATCCAAAATCATGTAAGTGTACATGAACCAATGTTTTTTAGCACCACACATATTTCCTGATATATATATTGTACATCTCTCATTATCCACAATCATGTAAGTGTACATGAACCAATGTTTGTAAGGATCACACATATTTCCTGATATATATATATTGTACATCTCTCATTATCCACAATCATGTAAGTGTACATGAACCAATGTTTGTAAACATAACACATATTTCCTGATATATATATTGTACATCTCTCATTATCCACAATCATGTAAGTGTACATGAACCAATGTTTGTAAGTATAACACATATTTCCTGATATATATATTGTACATCTCTCATTATCCACAATCATGTAAGTGTACATGAACCAATGTTAGTAAGTATAACACATATTTCCTGATATATGTATTGTACATCTCTCATTATCCACAATCATGTAAGTGTACATGAACCAATGTTTGTAAGTATCACACATATTTCCTGATATATATATTGTACATCTCTCATTATCCACAATCATGTAAGTGTACATGAACCAATGTTTGTAAACATCACACATATTTCCTGATATATATATTGTACATCTCTCATTATCCACAATCATGTAAGTGTACATGAACCAATTTTTGTAAGTATAACACATATGTCCTGATATATATATATTGTACATCTCTCATTATCCACAATCATGTAAGTGTACTTGAACCAATGTTTGTAAGTATCACACATATTTCCTGATATATATATATTGTACATCTCTCATTATCCAAAATCATGTAAGTGTACATGAACCAATGTTTTTTAGCACCACACATATTTCCTGATATATATATTGTACATCTCTCATTATCCACAATCATGTAAGTGTACATGAACCAATGTTTGTAAGGATCACACATATTTCCTGATATATATATTGTACATCTCTCATTATCCACAATCATGTAAGTGTACATGAACCAATGTTTGTAAGCATCACACATATTTCCTGATATATATATTGTACATCTCTCATTATCCACAATCATGTAAGTGTACATGAACCAATGTTTTTTAGCACCACACATATTTCCTGATATATATATTGTACATCTCTCATTATCCACAATCATGTAAGTGTACATGAACCAATGTTTGTAAGCTTCACACATATTTCCTCATATATATATATTGTACATCTCTCATTATCCACAATCATGTAAGTGTACATGAACCAATGTTTGTAAGCTTCACACATATTTCCTCATATATATATATTGTACATCTCTCATTATCCACAATCATGTAAGTGTACATGAACCAATGTTTGTAAGCATCACACATATTTCCTGATATATATATTGTACATCTCTCATTATCCACAATCATGTAAGTGTACATGAACCAATGTTTGTAAGTATAACACATATTTCCTGATATATATATTGTTCATCTCTCATTATCCACAATCATGTAAGTGTACATGAACCAATGTTTGTAAGTATAACACATATTTCCTGATATATATATTGTACATCTCTCATTATCCACAATCATGTAAGTGTACATGAACCAATGTTTGTAACATCACACATATTTCCTGATATATATATTGTACATCTCTCATTATCTACAATCATGTAAGTGTATATGAACCAATGTTTGTAAACATCACACATATTTCCTGATATATATATATTGTACATCTCTCATTATCCCCAATCATGTAATTGTACATGAACCAATGTTTGTAAACATCACACATATTTCCTGATATATATATTGTACATCTCTCATTATCCACAATCATGTAATTGTACATGAACCAATGTTTGTTAGTATCACACATATTTCCTGATATATATATTGTACATCTCTCATTATCCACAATCATGTAATTGTACATGAACCAATGTTTGTTAGTATCACACATATTTCCTGATATATATATTGTACATCTCTCATTATCCACAATCATGTAATTGTACATGAACCAATGTTTGTTAGTATCACACATATTTCCTGATATATATATTGTACATCTCTCATTATCCACAATCATGTAAGTGTACAAAAACCAATGTTTGTAAGTATCACACATATTTCCTTATATATATTGTACATCTCTCATTATCCACAATCATGTAAGTGTACATGAACCAATGTTTGTAACATCACACATATTTCCTGATATATATATTGTATATCTCTCATTATCCACAATCATGTAAGTGTACGTGAACCAATGTTTGTAAGTATCACACATATTTCCTGATATATATATTGTACATCTCTCATTATCCACAATCATGTAAGTGTACAAAAACCAATGTTTGTAAGTATCACACATATTTCCTTATATATATTGTACATCTCTCATTATCCACAATCATGTAAGTGTACATGAACCAATGTTTGTAAACATCACACATATTTCCTGATATATATATTGTACATCTCTCATTATCCACAATCATGTAAGTGTACATGAACCAATGTTTGTAAGCATCACACATATTTCCTGATATATATATTGTACATCTCTCATTATCCACAATCATGTAAGTGTACATGAACCAATGTTTGTAAACATCACACATATTTCCTGATATATATATTGTACATCTCTCATTATCCACAATCATGTAAGTGTACATGAACCAATGTTTGTAACATCACACATATTTCCTGATATATATATTGTACATCTCTCATTATCCACAATCATGTAAGTGTACATGAACCAATGTTTGTAAACATCACACATATTTCCTGATATATATATTGTACATCTCTCATTATCCACAATCATGTAAGTTTACATGAACCAATGTTTGTAAGCATCTCACATATTTCCTGACGTATATTGTACATCTCTCATTATCCACAATCATGTAAGTGTACATGAACCAATGTTTGTAAACATAACACATATTTCCTGATATATATATTGTACATCTCTCATTATCCACAATCATGTAAGTGTACATGAACCAATGTTTGTAAACATAACACATATTTCCTGATATATATATTGTACATCTCTCATTATCCACAATCATGTAAGTGTACATGAACCAATGTTTGTAAGTATCACACATATTTCCTGATATATATATTGTACATCTCTCATTATCCACAATCATGTAAGTGTACATGAACCAATGTGTGTAAACATAACACATATTTCCTGATATATATATATTGTACATCTCTCATTATCCACAATCATGTAAGTGTACATGAACCAATGTTTGTAAGTATCACACATATTTCCTGATATATATATTGTACATCTCTCATTATCCACAATCATGTAAGTGTACATGAACCAATGTTTGTAAGTATGACACATATTTCCTGATATATATATATTGTACATCTCTCATTATCCATAATCATGTAAGTGTACATGAACCAATGTGTGTAAACATAACACATATTTCCTGATATATATATTGTACATCTCTCATTATCCACAATCATGTAAGTGTACATGAACCAATGTTTGTAAGCATAACACATATTTCATGATATATATATTGTACACCTCTCATTATCCACAATCATGTAAGTGTACATGAACCAATGTTTGTAAGTATAACACATATTTCCTGATATATATATTGTACATCTCTCATTATCCACAATCATGTAAGTGTACATGAACCAATGTTTGTAAACATCACACATATTTCCAGATATATATATTGTACATCTCTCATTATCCACAATCATGTAAGTGTACATGAACCAATGTTTGTAAGTATCACACATATTTCCTGATATATATATATTGTACATCTCTCATTATCCACAATCATGTAAGTGTACATGAACCAATGTTTGTAAGCATCATATATATTTCCTGATATATATATTGTACATACCTCATTATCTACAATCATGTAAGTGTAAATGAACCAATGTTTGTAAGCATCACACATATTTCCTGATATATATATTGTACATCTCTCATTATCCACAATCATGTAAGTGTACATGAACCAATGTTTGTAAACATAACACATATTTCCTGATATATATATTGTACATCTCTCATTATCCACAATCATGTAAGTGTACATGAACCAATGTTTGTAAACATCACACATATTTCCTGATATATATATTGTACATCTCTCATTATCCACAATCATGTAAGTGTACATGAACCAATGTTTGTAAACATAACACATATTTCCTGATATATATATTGTACATCTCTCATTATCCACAATCATGAAAGTGTACATGAACCAATGTTTGTAAGCGTCTCACATATTTCCTGATATATATATTGTACATCTCTCATTATCCACAATCATGTAAGTGTACATGAACCAATGTTTGTAAGCATCACACATATTTCCTGATATAATATTGTACATCTCTCATTATCCACAATCATGTAAGTGTACATGTACCAATGTTTGTAAGTATCACACATATTTCCTGATATATACATTGTACATCTCTCATTATCCACAATCATGTAAGTGTACATGAACCAATGTTTGTAAACATCACACATATTTCATGATATGTATATTGTACATCTCTCATTATCAACAATCATGTAAGTGTACATGAACCAATGTTTGTAAACATCAGACATATTTCCTGATATATATATTGTACATCTCTCATTATCCACAATCATGTAAGTGTACATGAACCAATGTTTGTAACATCACACATATTTCCTGATATATATATTGTACATCTCTCATTATCCACAATCATGTAAGTGTACATGAACCAATGTTTGTAAGCATCACACATATTTCCTGATATATATATTGTACATCTCTCATTATCCACAATCATGTAAGTGTACATGAACCAATGTTTGTAACATCACACATATTTCCTGATATATATATATTGTACATCTCTCATTATCCACAATCATGTAAGTGTACATGAACCAATGTTTGTAAACATCACACATATTTCCTGATATATATATATTGTACATCTCTCATTATCCACAATCTTGTAAGTGTACATGAACCAATGTTTGTAAGTATCACACATATTTCCTGATATATATATATATTGTACATCTCTCATTATCCACAATCATGTAAGTGTGCATGAACCAATGTTTGTAAACATCACACATATTTCCAATGTTTGTAAGTATAACACATATTTCCCGATATATATATTGTACATCTCTCATTATCCACAATCATGTAAGTGTACATGAACCAATGTTTGTAAGCATCACACATATTTCCTGATATATATATATTGTACATCTCTCATTATCCACAATCATGTAAGTGTACATGAACCAATGTTTGTAAACATCACACATATTTCCTGATATATATATATTGTACATCTCTCATTATCCACAATCTTGTAAGTGTACATGAACCAATGTTTGTAAGTATCACACATATTTCCTGATATATATATTGTACATCTCTCATTATCCACAATCATGTAAGTGTACATGAACCAATGTTTGTAAGTATCACACATATTTCCTGATATATATACTGTACATCTCTCATTATCCACAATCATGTAAGTGTACATGAACCAATGTTCGTAAGCTTCACACATATTTCCTGATATATATATATATTGTACATCTCTAATTATCCACTATCATGTAAGTGTACATGAACCAATGTTTGTAAGAATCACACATATTTCCTGATATATATATTGTACATCTCTCATTATCCACAATCATGTAAGTGTACATGAACCAATGTTTGTAAGCATCACACATATTTCCTGATATATATATATTGTACATCTCTCATTATCCACAATCATGTAAGTGTGCATGAACCAATGTTTGTAAACATCACACATATTTCCTGATATATATATTGTACATCTCTCATTATCCACAATCATGTAAGTGTACATGAACCAATGTTTGTAAACATCACACATATTTCCTGATATATATATATTGTACATCTCTCATTATCAACAATCATGTAAGTGTACATGAACCAATGTTTGTAAACATCACACATATTTCCTGATATATATTGTACATCTCTCATTATCCACGATCATGTAAGTGTACATGAACCAATGGTTATAAACATCACACATATTTCCTGATATATATATTGTACATCTCTCATTATCCACCATCATGTAAGTGTACATGAACCAATGTTTGTAAACATCACACATATTTCCTGATATATATATTGTACATCTCTCATTATCCACAATCATGTAAGTGTACATGAACCAATGTTTGTAAGTATAACACATATTTCCTGATATATATATTGTTCATCTCTCATTATCCACAATCATGTAAGTGTACATGAACCAATGTTTGTAAACATCACACATATTTCCTGATATATATATATTGTACATCTCTCATTATCCACAATCATGTAAGTGTACATGAACCAATGTTTGTAAGCATCTCACATATTTCCTGATATATATATTGTACATCTCTCATTATCCACAATCATGTAAGTGTACATGAACCAATGTTTGTAAACATCACACATATTTCCTGATATATATATATATATATATATTGTACATCTCTCATTATCCACAATCATGTAAGTGTACATGAACCAATGTTTGTAAACATCACACATATTTCCTGATATATATATTGTACATCTCTCATTATCCACAACCATGTAAGTGTACATGAACCAATGTTTGTAAGCATCTCACATATTTCCTGATATATATATTGTACATCTCTCATTATCCACAATCATGTAAGTGTACATGAACCAATGTTTGTAAGTATCACACATATTTCCTGATATATATATTGTACATCTCTCATTATCCACAATCATGTAAGTGTACATGAACCAATGTTTGTAAGTATAACACATATTTCCTGATATATATATTGTACATCTCTCATTATCCACAATCATGTAAGTGTACATGAACCAATGTTTGTAAGTATAACACATATTTCCTGATATATATATATTGTACATCTCTCATTATCCACAATCATGTAAGTGTACATGAACCAACGTTTGTAAGTATCACACATATGTCCAGATATATATATTGTACATCTCTCATTATCCACAATCATGTAAGTGTACATGAACCAATGTTCGTAAGCATTACACATATTTCCTGATATATATATTGTACATCTCTCATTATCCATAATCTTTTAAGTGTACATGAACCAATGTTTGTAAACATCACACATATGTCCAGATATATATATTATACATCTCTCATTATCCACAATCATGTAAGTGTACATGAACCAATGTTTGTAAGTATAACACATATTTCCTGATATATATATTGTACATCTCTCATTATCCACAATCATGTAAGTGTACATGAACCAATGTTTGTAAACATCACACATATTTCCTGATATATATATATATTGTACATCTCTCATTATCCACAATCATGTAAGTGTACATGAACCAATGTTTGTAAACATCACACATATTTCCTGATATATATATTGTACATCTCTCATTATCCACAATCATGTAAGTGTACATGAACCAATGTTTGTAAACATCACACATATTTCCTGATATATATATTGTACATCTCTCATTATCCACAATCATGTAAGTGTACATGAAGCAATGTTTGTAAACATTACACATATTTCCTGATATATATATTGTACATCTCTCATTATCCACAATCATGTAAGTGTATATGAACCAATGTTTGTAAACATCACACATATTTCCTGATATATATATATATATTGTACATCTCTCATTATCCACAATCATGTAAGTGTACATGAACCAATGTTTGTAAACATCACACATGTTTCCTGATATATATATTATACATCTCTCATTATCCACAATCATGTAAGTGTACATGAACCAATGTTTGTAAACATCACACATATTTCCTGATATATATATTGTACATCTCTCATTATCCACAATCATGTAAGTGTACATGAACCAATGTTTGTAAACATCACACATATATCCTGATATATATATATATATATTGTACATCTCTCATTATCCACAATCATGTAAGTGTACATGAACCAATGTTTGTTAACATCACACATGTTTCCTGATATATATATATATTGTACATCTCTCATTATCCACAATCATGTAAGTGTACATGAACCAATGTTTGTAAACATCACACATATTTCCTAATATATATATATTGTACATTTCTCATTATCCACAATCATGTAAGTGTACATGAACCAATGTTTGTAAACATCACACATATGTCCAGATATATATATTATACATCTCTCATTATCCACAATCATGTAAGTGTACATGAACCAATGTTTGTAAGTATAACACATATTTCCTGATATATATATTGTACATCTCTCATTATCCACAATCATGTAAGTGTACATGAACCAATGTTTGTAAGCATAACACATATTTCCTGATATATATATTGTACATCTCTCATTATCCACAATCATGTAAGTGTACATGAACCAATGTTTGTAAACATCACACATATTTCCTGATATATATATATTGTACATCTCTCATTATCCACAATCATGTAAGTGTACATGAACCAATGTTTGTAAACATCACACATATTTCCTGATATATATATTGTACATCTCTCATTATCCACAATCATGTAAGTGTACATGAACCAATGTTTGTAAGTATCACACATATTTCCTGATATATATATTGTACATCTCTCATTATCCACAACCATGTAAGTGTACATGAACCAATGTTTGTAAACATCACACATATTTCCTGATATATATATTGTACATCTCTCATTATCCACAATCATGTAAGTGTACATGAACCAATGTTTGTAAACATCACACATATTTCCTGATTTATATATTGTACATTTCTCATTATCCACAATCATGTAAGTGTACATGAACCAATGTTTGTAAGTATCACACATATTTCCTGATATATATATATTGTACATTTCTCATTATCCACAATCATGTAAGTGTACATGAACCAATGTTTGTAAACATCACACATATTTCCTGATATATATATTGTACATCTCTCATTATCCACAATCATGTAAGTGTACATGAACCAATGTTTGTAAACATCACACATATTTCCTGATATATATATATTGTACATCTCTCATTATCCACAATCATGTAAGTGTACATGAACCAATGTTTGAAAGCTTCACACATATTTCCTGATATATATTGTACATCTCTCATCATCCACAATCATGTAAGTGTACATGAACCAATGTTTGTAAACATCACACATATTTCCTAATATATATATTATACATCTCTCATTATCCACAATCATGTAAGTGTACATGAACCAATGTTTGTAAGTATCACACATATTTCCAGATATATATATTGTACATCTCTCATAATCCACAATCATGTAAGTGTACATGAACCAATGTGTGTAAGCATCACACATATTTCCTGATATATATATTGTACATCTCTCATTATCCACAATCATGTAAGTGTACATGAACCAATGTTTGTAACATCACACACTTTCTAGATTTATCGTAGGGCGCAACGCCTTTTTTTTTATTTGGCTTTAAGAAATACATCATTGTTTTGCTCCAATCACATAATATATGTTTCGGCCCCTATAAAGTTTATACCAGAAAACAAAAAAAAATATTTGGGGGGGGGGGGGGGGGGCGTGACTCCTCCTCAGTTGGAAAATGTATCATGCAATTTTATGAATATTCATTATTTAGATACTAATCATGTAATTAAGTAAAACTTATCATTAAGCTAGCAAACCTTTAAAGCCCGTCGATTATGATTTTCAAAATACTTCAAAATCATAGTAAAGATTCCCAATGACATCCATTTTAATTGCTGCTCGGAAAAAGGGGTAGGGGTTCTACATACCTATGTAGTTATATAAGTATCTTGTATAAATATAAGTCTATCTTTTTATGCATGTACCGTGTAGCTGAAATATGTGGACCAACAAACATTTTTCGGTAAAAAAAAAAAACGGCGATCAAATCCAGTCGATTTCTTTTTATTAAATTATGTTTATCTATAAGCATTTCACATTTCTGATTATTGCTATATTCCTTTCCCTTGTGGATAAAAGTTTGCAAAAGATGTAGGATATACGCCGAAAACAATATTGGACAGACTGAGGCCCGTCTCCCCCTTTTTTTCTTCAGCTTTTCTGTGAACAATTTTCTATGAAACTGGACGTCGCCCCCTCCCCCTTTTGCTGAAATCCTAGATCCGCCACTGATTCTTTTTATGTTAACTGTCTTAAATAACTGTTACGAAATGTAATCACTTCACATTCTCGTTTACTAGGTGTAACAGTAAGGAGTCCTTTTATCAAAAAGGATAATAAAATGTAGATTAAAAAATTACTCAAAATACCGGCATTAAAAAGTCGTGAAAAATGAAAAAAAAAAAAAAAAAAATTGGCGATCATTGTAGTGATGATGATTTAGTTCAACCTACTAAGCACGGATCCAGAAGTGGGGACCTCCCCTGGAATTTTCCAAGCATAGTTAAAAAAAATTATAAATATGCATATTTCATAAGATGAATTCCCGATTCCCCGTTTGTTGTCATAATGTTTAAACAAACGTAACTTTGAATTTGTACTGGAAATCTTTCATTATGTTAATATTTTGTCGTCAGCCTTTCAAAAATTTTCTCTGGCTCGCTTCCGCATGCCAGACTTTATTACATACTTTAATTTCAAATCATGCTGCAATTTCCTATATACATGTACATCACACCTTTGCCAATGAACAAGGACACTAGTTAAGAATAATGAAACTGAAAAAGACACAAATAGAGGATTTTATTCAATTGCCCGAAAAAAAATCGCTGGATCGCTATCGCTCGCCGTTTGTTGTATTTACAGATTAGATATAATTTTCAAGCTTTTTGCTCGCCTGTCATCTGTTTAATTCATAATTAGAAACAATATAATTATAAATAAAACTGACAACCATAAATCAATTACTTTATTTTCAGGCATGTGATTGTTTTTTGTTTTTTTTTTGGGGGGGGGGGGTTTATTTATTTATTTATTTTTTTTTATTTATTTATTTATTTATTTTTTCTTTTTGCTCTTCAAAAAATTGGACTTTAGGTCTCCCCTGAAAAAAATCCGGGATCAGCTCATGGATATATAGAATAAAAGAGGACGTGTCTGAAAAATCCTTGATTTCTGAACACGGAACAGGCAATAAATATAATCTTATATTTAAAGAACTAAATGATGCAGTGCCGAAAATACGGAAACGTTTAATTTCAGTACTAAGCGCATCCATGGAAGATATTTTGAAGAATTCTAGTGAAAATCTGAATAAAAAATAAAAAGATTTGTGACAGAAAAGACGGGAAAAAAGGATTAACCGGACTAAACTTCATCGTGTCTATGCAACATTATTCCCGATTCTTGAATATTTTAGATTTCGCTGGGTTTTGAAAAATTGACGCAAAAATTGGAAAATACATTATCTCTTGTAACGTGATTTCTAAATAGAGGTTGTAACGGGTAACATGTATATAGATGTCAAAGTACATTTACCTAAACTGTTCCCTCCCCTCGAATCTTAAAGGTTAAGTTAAGGGTTATAGTCTCGTTCGCCTGAGCCTCGTGCGACTTGGAACTGCAGTCACCTCCCTGGCCAGACCTGTACAACCAAGTGCATTTTCAAAATCCTTTGGAGTATACATGTGCCAGGTACCCCGGTTACTCCTGGGTGGAGACAGTGAAACGTAAGGTAGAGTAACTTGCCCAAGGTTACAATGATTTTGCAATGATCGGCGACGGTGAGGTTCGAACCAAAGACGGTGAGGTTCATATTCCACCGCGCTATAACCACTACGCCACCAGAACAAAAAAAAAAGACATATAGACATATGGGACTTTTAACTGCTTTGTATAGTACCCTTTCCTGTACATACACATAAATATATAAGCTTTCCTGTTGAAAATCAAATCGCCCCTTAAAAATTCATCATTTTTGCACTTTTCATCCAATCCATCCATGCGAATACAAAAGTAACCTGTGTCAAATAGATCTTGCAAATATCCCGTATTTGATATATATATGAGACCTTTAACCAACCTCCTCCTGAGTGATGTGAACCAGCGAATATCCCATATTTGATAGATATATGGGACCTTTAACCAACCTCCTTCTGAGTGATGTGAACTAGCAAATATCCCGTATTTGATAGATATGTGGGACCTTAAGCAACCTCCTTCTCAGTGATGTGAACTAGCAAATATCCCGTATTTGATAGATATATGGGACTTTTAACCAACCTCCTTCTGAGTGATGTGAACTAGCAAATATCCCGTATTTGATAGATATATGAGACCTTTAACCAACCTCCTTCTGAGTGATGTGAACTAGCAAATATCCCGTATTTGATAGATATATGAGACCTTTAACCAACCTCCTTCTGAGTGATGTGAACTAGCAAATATCCCGTATTTGATAGATATGCGAGACCTTTAACCAACCTCCTCCTGAGTGATTTGAACTAGCAAATATCCCGTATTTGATAGATATATGAGACCTTTAACCAACCTCCTCCTGAGTGATGTGAACTAGCAAATATCCCGTATTTGATAGATATGTGGGACCTTAAGCAACCTCCTTTTAAGTGATGTGAACTAGCAAAAATCCCGTATTTGATAGATACCGGTATATGAGACCTTTAACCAACCTCCTTCTGAGTGATGTGAACTAGCAAATATCCCGTATTTGGTAGACATATGGGACCTTTAACCAACCTCCCTCTCAGTGATGTGAACTAGCAAATATCCCGTATTTGATAGATATATGAGACCTTTAACCAACCTCATCCTGAGTGATGTGAACTAGCAAATATCCCGTATTTGATAGATATGTGGGACCTTAAGCAACCTCCTTTTAAGTGATGTGAACTAGCAAAAATCCCGTATTTGATAGATATATGAGACCTTTAACCAACCTCCTTCTGAGTGATGTGAACTAGCAAATATCCGTATTTGATAGATATATGAGAGATTAACCAACCTCCTCCTGAGTGATGTGAACTAGCAAATATCCCGTATTTGATAGGTATGTGGGACCTTAAGCAACCTCCTTTTAAGTGATGTGAACTAGCAAAAATCCCGTATTTGATAGATATGTGGGACCTTAAGCAACCTCCTTCTGAGTGATGTGAACTAGCAAATATCCCGTATTTGATAGATATGTGGGACCTTTAACCAACCTCATCCTTAGTGATTTGAACTAGCAAATATCCCGTATTTGATAGATATATGAGACCTTTAACCAACCTCCTTCTAAGTGATGTGAACTAGCAAATGTCCGTATTTGATAGTATATGGGACTTTTAACCAACCTCCTTCTGAGTGATGTCAAATAGCAAATATCCCGTCTTATATAGACATATGAGACTCTTACGCAGCCTCCTTCTGAGTATCTGGGTGCAAGAAGTTCCTTGAAACCATTATGTAAATTCTACCAGAACATACACTGACAAAACAGTAAAACGCGTTTAATTTGGACATGAATTTTTTTAAGGACTTCTCATTAGAAGCAAATGTGACGCAGATGGAGACTAACCTCCTAGGATCTCGAAAATCCAATCTCCGAAGAAAAAACATATCACTTTAGCAAACATTTCATTATACAATCAAGTACATGTACATGTAAATAATCTGTCATTCTTGAAAGTAATTTATGAGTTAGGTCATAAATAGCTATGGTCCAAGTTACCGTAAAGCCTGTACATCAGCCGTAATTTTTTTTTTTTTTTTTTTTTTTTTTTTGGTCGTACTATTTTTGATAGGTTGTGCAGTAGATCACAGGGATCTAAGTGATCCTACGGCAGCCGGGCGTTGTTTGCAGCTTCGAGAATTCTCGTCTGTCGCAAACAAGTCGTGCAGCAACCATACGAAGGATAACGTTATTGTATTCAAGTAATCGTGCGGAAATGGTACGACACGGAAGACTGCCGGACGGAGGTCGTACGACTGTCGTTCGAATTCGTTCAACGTGGACTTACTATAAATAGTCAATTTTCCAGAAATTTTCTATCACCGTTTTAAGGTACATCGCGGCCTAACGGCACGAAAAACTTTGCCACAAGTCATAGCCTGAAATTTTGTTTACATTAAATTCAAGATTAGAACAATCTTTGATTTTATTTTCATGAAATTATTCCACGAAGTTTTCAGCCTCAAAGACGACATTGACATTCTAATTCGAAAATATGCATTTTCTGAACTAAAATAATTTTAATGTAGGAATTTGACCAAGGATGGTGAAAAGGGAGATCGAAAATATATTTGCCATATTGAGTGTTTTATTTCTACTGATCTTTTTTTGTATCTTGGGGGAAATTTGCAATTTTTATCGCCATTATTCAACTTATTATTCAAATATGCACACTCATTCAAAAGTCAAAACATGGCTTGCTTCATTTCCACTTTCTCCATTATGTTGTGGAGATCCTTAAGTAATTAAAGCCCTTCTTACAATCGTAAAAGTAAAAATCGAGAATGAGCTGACTTCGAAAATATCAAAACATTGATAGGTCTTCTCGGCAGATTTTTCGCAATTTCAGATTGAAAATTTCTTTTGTGTGTCACCGGCGTCAATTTTACTCGCAACGTCAAAGTCACTGCGTGTTCAGATCGCATGCGTCAACATGACGTCAAGGAGTATGCGGGATGTTTGATCCTCTGTAACGGTCTTCTTTAAATCATCCAGAAACCCAATATTATAAAAAAAAAACTTAGATACGTATTCGAACTAGACCTTATATCTTAATGTAAAAATAAATTTATTCTCCGTACATGTGTAACATTTTTTCCTCAAATATCTAAAAACATCATACGGAACAGACGGACGGACATTATCCGATATGTTTTGGTAGGATATAGAAAAAAGATTCCTTCTTGTTTATATGTACATGTACTTTATAATGTCGGAAAAGGGTTGGGGAGGGGCTGGCCATGTAAAATATACATTGTGATTTTCATGCTCATTTTCTATCATTACGTTCAGCCGCCTCGTTTTTCGTTATATATTATCAAAATGAAATTTCCATTTCAATCTCCGTGTACAGGAATTCTTCAAGAAAGCAGTACAATATTTTCTTTCCGATAAAAAAAAACAACAAACAAACAAACAACTTGCACATACATACATGTATGTAGTCTCTTTGGCAAGACCTTGCGTGGATCCCAAATTTTTAACACTGTGACCTTGACTCCGGAGTATGACCAACTTGCGAAAATCTGGTTTTCCATATATTGTTATCAGAGAATGCGAAGCAAAATCTGGTCTATGAAATGGCAACATTTTTTGGGAAGCTGTTAGTTATATTCTGCTGAGAGAAAACTGATAAAATCTAACGCATTGACAAAATACATGTATGACATTGAGATAGAAAATACATTTGTGTTTTAGTCAACGGCGAGAGAAAAAAAAATATAAGGAGCATTGAAAAGTTACTGTACATGATGATGAACAATGAAGGAATGGACCCTTCGTGCTAAGATTTTTTGTCCCATCTTTGAACTAGTGACCTTGACCCTGAAGTTCTTTCAAAACTTACATCTTCATTTAATTTGTTGAATTTGAAGGGTTATATGGGTTATATATTTGTCACTGGAATTCCTTGTGACATGATGCTTCAATGAAAACTTGTACCTTTAACCTAGTCTCATTGACCTTGAAGTTTGACCTTTTCAAAATCTTTAAACTTTAATTGATACAGCTTCAATATTTCATCTTTAGATTCTTTAAGACAACGAGTGGGGGATTAGATATGGTACCCATCAAACAAAAAACCAAACGATATTAAAAGATTCTTATTCTATTACAAAACAATTCCTGTTCACATGGCTTGCTGATATACAATGTATATATATATATAAAAAAAATCTTTGTCTAACGTCATAATCGAACTCCCAGACACTATGTATTGATAAATTCATAGAGAAAATCACCGCTTTGCATATCATTTAAAAAGTAAAGAGAATATTAATTTTATTTTGTAAGGCAGCCACTCTTCTTTTTCTGTCGGACACAATCCCTCCCCCCTCCCCAGTTGTGCACAGAAATAAGCAACAAGGAAAGCGAGAGAAACAGTGATCAAAAAGTAAAGTACCTCCGTCCGTCTATATCGTACAATAAAGAAATTGGATAAGGATGGAGGGGGTTGGATGAAAGAGAAGATATAAGGCACGGTCCATTTGATATTCGGGGGGGGGGGGGCTTGTTTTTTTTCGTTAAAAAATAATTTTGCTATCAATTTTGATGAAAATAATAAATTTGCTTATGGTGTGACAGTAAAAAAATAATATCGCTCCTTCAAATAATATGAATTTGAAGAATTACCATAAAATTCTCGCTAAATTCTCGAAAAAAAAAATCTTGCTCCGACAAAAAACACAAGCCCACCCCCCCCCCCACCCCCCCCCCCCCCCCCCCCACCCAGTATCAAATGAACCGTGCGTAAGAGAGAGGTCGATTTATATATAAGGAGTTACGATTTCAGTAAATCAACATCATAATTTCCAACGTATTATTTGGAGAAAAAATTGCATTCATATATCATTGCCAAGAAATAGTCAAAATATAACCATACATCCCTAAAAGTTCCCGGTTCTCATTGCAAGCGTGTCTAGATAAAATAACAACGCTGATTCAAACAGAAATGTACATAACAATCATCTGTGCTAAAATGTCTCGCATGTAGAAGTATAACACCATATATTTTTGCGCACTGTAATCTTGGAAATATCCAGTCTTTTATAGATACAATGTATATGGGACGTTTAATCAACCTCCTTCTCACTGATGAGATCTATCAATTATCCAGTCTTTTATAGATTTCTGGGATCTTAACAGCAATTCTCTGTAAGAACCAAAGAATTTCAAAACATTTTGGCACGGCATGTCATGGATTTTTGAGATTTTTGGTATGGAAGTTCAATATGAAGTACTTGTATGTAAATCAACCCCAGTTTTTTCAAAAAGGTTGTCGTTGCCATGGTAACCGTGTCTGAAGTTTCAAAAATCGGGAAAATCTATAGGACAAGGCATATCTGTAGGCTTCGTTACCATGGAAACAGGTACATTTTAAATCTTAAATTGCTTTGAATATTTTCTTTTAATCCTTATTATTACGCATATTTGTAAAGTTTTTTACATTCATCTCGGATGCCTTATGTATACAAGATGAAAAATTGGGCCGAAACAGGGTATCAAAAGGCTTTGTTTTGGGCACTCAAAGACCCTTTTTTGCATGTTTTTACTGTTTTACAAGGTTGAAAATTTCATAAAAGCACCAATTTTTGAAGTCAAAATTCTAGTTATCCAATTAGTATCATCTTTGAACTCTACATGAATATAAAAAATTAATTGGGCTAATTTGTCCTTTTATATGCAAAGCAGCATCAAATTTAGTTGCTATGGCAACAATTGGCTGAAAGGTTTCAATACGATGAATTTAAACACAACCTCTATCAAACTATCTACGCATGATATTGGAACAGAAGTTCATGTATACATCTATCAAAGGCGTTTTGATATAAAAATGACCTTGAAAATATTTCAAGGTCACCCGCTGAATTTTCAAGGTCATTAAACTTTAAGTGACCAGATTTGACGAAAAATCCTGATTTTTCATAAAATGAAGGTGTCAATATTTTAGAAACCTTGAAATATTGAACTTAACAGTTATTTGCCATAAAATGATAAATGTATCACTTATTTCTTAGAACTATTGATTACGTTTCTTCACATCTTCGAATATCTAAATTCTTGGTGAGTATGTTGATAAAAAAGGGACGAAATCTGTATTTTTCTTGTTTTTTGACGGAAAAATATTTTCCTATTGAATAGCTATAATTCAATAAATTCTAAGATTTGTCTTTCTTATATTCATGTGCTTTCATAATATATATGACCTATGAAAATATCTAAATAAAAAAAATCACTAAAATCGGTAACAAAAAAATTAAAAAATCAATATTTTATGCAAAATTTGAGTCTCTAAGTATAAATGACCTTGAACATCAAGCCAATGACCTTGAACATTTTAATTGTTCTTATGTAAAAGATACAAGTCATATGTATACATGCATACATTTTGACAATCTTATGTAACTCTAAAGAGGAATAAAATCAATTTCAAAGACAATATGAAACAAGCAAAAAGGTCTAATGTTGCCATGGCAACGGTCTTTGACGACAGAATTTAGGTAAAACTCTTAAATACCCACTCCAATTTTTCGTTCATTTTATTTGTCAATTAACATACATTTCCATTGATGAAAACCACTAGTCTCCTATTGGTGCCTTTTGTGATATTTAAGATTGAAAATGGTCAAAAACACACTAAATTGGCCCTTATTTTCACCTCTATTTTTCGCTTCATTTTGACTTAGTTTGGCTTAATACAATAAGCTTCCTGTAATAAATATCACATAACTAAGTGTACTAAGTAAGAATGGAAGTAAGGAAGAATATATTATATAAAGATGAACAAGCTGTTACAGTGGTATCCATGGCAACGAAGTCTCCAGAGCTGGCTTATTTCATGGTCCCAAAAGTGCTATAAATAGAATGACCTCGTTTCCATGGCAACCAGAGGTCACATTGCATGAAAAGTGTTATTTTCATGGTCAGCACTCAATATATACCCATTATACCGAAAATCATCAAAATCCATGACATGCCGTGCCGAACTATTTTGGTCCTTACAGAGAATGGCTATTAAAACAGCCTCCGTATGACTGATGTGAACTATCAATTATCCAATCTTTGATATATTGGACATTTAATCAGCCTCCTTCTGAGTGATGTGAACTAGCAATTATCCAGTCTTTTATAGATATATTGGACCTTTAATCAGCCTTCTTATGACTGATTTGAACTAGCAATTATAGACTTTGATCGATATATTGGGACCTTTAATAAGCCTCCTTCTGAGTGATGTGAACTAGCAATTATCCAGTCTTTTATAGATATATTGGACCTTTGATAAGCCTCCTTCTGAGTGATGTGAACTAGCAATTATCCAGTCTTTTATAGATATATTGGACCTTTGATAAGCCTCCTTCTGAGTGATGTGAACTAGCAATTATCCAATCTTTTATAGATATATTGGACATTTAATCAGCCTCCTTCTGAGTGATGTGAACTAGCAATTATCCAGTCTTTTATAGATATATTGGACCTTTAATCAGCCTTCTTATGACTGATTTGAACTAGCAATTATAGACTTTGATCGATATATTGGGACCTTTAATAAGCCTCCTTCTGAGTGATGTGAACTAGCAATTATCCAGTCTTTTATAGATATATTGGACCTTTGATAAGCCTCCTTCTGAGTGATGTGAACTAGCAATTATCCAGTCTTTTATAGATATATTGGACCTTTGATAAGCCTCCTTCTGAGTGATGTGAACTAGCAAATATCCAATCTTTTATAGATATATTGGACATTTAATCAGCCTCCTTCTGAGTGATGTGAACTAGCAATTATCCAGTCTTTTATAGATATATTGGACCTTTGATAAGCCTCCTTCTGAGTGATGTGAACTAGCAATTATCCAGTCTTTTATAGATATATTGGACCTTTAATAAGCCTCCTTCTGAGTGATGTGAACTAGCAATTATCCAGTCTTTTATAGATATATTGGACCTTTAATAAGCCTCCTTCTGAGTGATGTGAACTAGCAATTATCCAGTCTTTTATAGATATATTGGACCTTTAATAAGCCTCCTTCTGAGTGATGTGAACTAGCAATTATCCAGTCTTTTATAGATATATTGGACATTTAATCAGCCTCCTTCTGAGTGATGTGAACTAGCAATTATCCAGTCTTTTATAGATATATTGGACATTTAATCAGCCTCCTTCTGAGTGATGTGAACTAGCAGTTATGCAGAATTTGATAGATATATTAGACCTTTAACCAACATTCCTATAAAAGATGTGAATTATCTCAACTTTTGAAAACTGGCCTAAAGCCATATATAAGTTATATTCATATATTGAGTCAGTAACTTTTTATTCAATATTTAAATGCTACCTCCATGGTAAATAAGTCCATTGATAATATTCCACATATTAACCAACCAAAAATGATCATGAGAGTATGACTCATTAGATATTCTTACAGTCTGCCATTTTTATAATGAGTATAATCAGGTCAATTGTATAAACGGGAGAAAGCTGATGGCTGTAATAGCAGTAAAGAAGGCAAGTTCTTTTATTAATTTTCAAACAATTTAATATCATTGACACATGACACTAAAATAATAAACCGAAATATTATCATTCTTCATCATGACCATTGAGAGATTAGAGATTGTGATTCTTATAAATACATTTAAATTTCTGTTGCTAAGGCTATGTTACTACCTACTGTAATGGTTCAAATCAAGCCAAGTTACTGTGATGTCATAGTTCACAGATGCTGCTATAGGAGTATAACTGCAATGGCCTGATTTGAACGATGACGTCACAGTAACTTGGCTATACTTGATTATACTGTGATAACCTACAATGGATCCAGGAATTACGTTTCTTATAATGTGCTAACACAGTTATTGTATAGATAATCACAGTATAATTAAATTCTATACAAATGAATGGTGATATGTAAATAAAGCGGTCAAAGTAATTTGCTTTACAAGCTACACGTCACCATTGAAGGTGTAAAAAGCTAAATACACCTAGGCCTTTACTTCCAGATATTTCATCCGCTTTATTTCATAAAATAGTATGAAACGTAATCAATTCAGAATGCTTTCAAGTTTCTATTTCAATACAGATTTTACCAAACTGGATGTCTCCTTCGAATTTAACAACAGTGTAGTTCAACTTGTACATTAGATGTACCTGTACATGATACATGTAGGAAATCTCGACCTCTCTATTGTCATGTACAAACATAGTATAATGAAATATTATCATTCTCACAGTGTAGTAACGCTTTTGTACAAAATAAGTTTTTTGCGATTTCCAAAGCAAGGGATTTACATGTGTGAATTTAATATTCATCTATAGCATAAGCACTAGAAGGTACACTGCTATAGATTTAGTATAGAACATTTCCTTAAGACTGATACTTCATAGATAGGTAGTACTTTGTGATTTTAATGCTTTAGATTGCCGTGAAATTGCAACTCAAAAAATAATCAATGGAATACATTGAAATTCTATGGTTTCATTGTGATTTTTGAGTCCCCAGGTATGTCCACTGTGACAAGTTCCACATTTAATGAAAGCTTACATAACCTAGTTCTCAGTGAACACAAACTTGATTGGGTATTTATAGAAATAAAGCTTGAATAATGAAAAATTAGTAAACATGAACTGTGCAGTTACATGTATATGCAGCCACTGTAGAGTTGTTCTAATCATATTTTAATGGCACCTTACACACCAGTAAATCTCCTCCAACTTCATTAAAGTGGGTATAAAACAACATAATTATAACACTTGAGAATATACCTATAGGGTTTTGGTAATTCTAGTCAATAAAACTCAAACTCAAAGGTATTTATCGTATATGTATGGTACCAATCAAATATGTTACTAGTCGGGAACAGGAGCGTTCCTAAACTATGATTCTGCATTAGGACTATTTAGAAATTGCCTTGTTCAAACATAATACAATGAAATACATGTATTATCATTCTTCGTCATAAACATCCATACATTGTCTTGTACAAACACAGAAAATTAAATATCTGTACACTGAAATATTATCATTTTTCATCATTAACATTATCTTTTACAAATTTTAAAAACTGAAATATTATCATTATGCATTATGACCATTGAGAAATTGCCTTGTATAAACATAATACAATTGTTCAACCAAAGTACACTCAAATATTATCATTCTTCATTATGACTATTGAGAAATTGTCTTGTACAAACATAGAACACTGAAATATTATCATTCTGCATTATGACTATTTAGACAGTGTCTTGTTCAACCAAAGTTCACTGAAATATTATCATTTTGCATTTTGACTATTGAGAAATTGTATAGTACAAATATAGAGCACTAAAATAATATAATTCTGCATTATGACTATTGAAACATTGTCTTGTAAAACATAGTACACAGAAATATTATCATTCTGCATTATGACTATTGAGAAATTGTCTTGTTCAACCAAAGTACACTGAAATATTATCATTCCTCATTATGACTATTGAGAAATTGTATAGTACAAACATAGTACACTCAAATATCATCATTCTTCATTATGACTATTGAGAAATTGTCTTGTACAAACATAGAACACTGAAATATTATCATTCTGCATTATGACTATTTATACAATGTCTTGTTCAACCAAAGTACACTGAAATATAATCATTCCTCATTATGACTATTGAGAAATTGTATAGTACAAACATAGTACACTCAAATATTATCATTCTGCATTATGACTATTGAAACATTGTCTTGTAAGACATAACACACAGAAATATTATCATTCTGCATTATGACTATTGAGAAATTGTCTTGTTCAACCAAAGTACACTGAAATATTATCATTCCTCATAATGATTATTGAGAAATTGTATAGTACAAACATAGTACACTCAAATATTATCATTCTGCATTATGACTATTGAGAAATTGTATAGTACAAACATAGTACACTCAAATATTATCATTCCTCATTATGACTATTGAGAAATTGTCTTGTACAAACATAGAACACTGAAATATTATCATTCTGCATTATGACTATTTAGACAGTGTCTTGTTCAACCAAAGTACACTGAAATATTATCATTCTTCATTATGACTATTGAGAAATTGTATAGTACAAACATAGTACACTCAAATATTATCATTCCTCATTATGACTATTGAGAAATTGTATAGTACAAACATAGAACACTGAAATATTATCATTCTGCATTATGACTATTTAGACAGTGTCTTGTTCAACCAAAGTACACTGAAATATTATCATTCCTCATTATGACTATTTAGAAATTGTTTAGTACAAACATACATGTACATGTAGTACACTCAAATATGATCATTCTGCATTATGAGTATTGAAACATTGTCTTGTAAGACATAGTACACAGAAATATTATCATTCTTCATTATGACTATTGAGAAATTGTCTTGTTCAACCAAAGTACACTGAAATATTATCATTCCTCATTATGACTATTGAGAAATTGTATAGTACAAACATAGTACACTCAAATATTATCATTCCTCATTATGACTATTGAGAAATTGTATAGTATAAACATAGTACACTCAAATATTATCATTCCTCATTATGACTATTGAGAAATTGTATAGTACAAACATTGTACATTTTGAATATTGAGAAACTGTCTTGACCAACCAAATAACAATGAAATATTATCATTCTTCATCATGAATATTGAGAAATTGTATAGTACAAATATAGTACACTGAAATTATTCAGTATTATCACTATTCAAACATTGTCAAGCACAAACATAGTACACTGTAATATTATAATTTTACATTATGGCTATTGAAACAATATCTCGTCCAAACATAGTACACTTAGATATTATCAATTTGCATTATGACAATAAGACACTGTCTTGTTCAACCAAAGTACACAGAAATATTATCATTCTTCATTATGACCATTGAGACACTGTCTTATTCAACCAAAGTACACTGAAATATTATCATTCTTCATTATGAATATTGAGAGACTCTCTTGTTCAACCAAAGTACACTGAAGTATTATCATTCTTCATTATGACTATTGAGACATTGTCTTGTACAAACATAGTACACAGAAATATTATCATCTTCATTATGACTATTGAGACATTGTCTTGTACAAACATAGTACACAGAAATATTATCATCTTCATTACGACTATTGAGACATTGTCTTGTACAAACATAGTACACAGAAATATTATCATCTTCATTACGACTATTGAGACATTGTCTGGTACAAACATAGTACACAGAAATATTATCATCTTCATTACGACTATTGAGACATTGTCTTGTACAAACATAGTACACAGAAATATTATCATCTTCATTATGACTATTGAGACATTGTCTGGTACAAACATAGTACACAGAAATATTATCATCTTCATTATGACTATTGAGACATTGTCTTGTACAAACAAAGTACACTGAAATATTATCATTCTTCATTATGACTATTGAGAAATTGTCTTGTGCAAGCAAACTACATTGAAATATTATCTATTTAGAAATTCTTCTTATCAATATCAAACAGGGCCTTGAAGGAAATTAGTCATGTAATACTTCATCCATATAACAATTAAATACAAATAATCTCAAATTCATTTCCAAACATATACATGGTGAACAGATATGGCCCACAATTTGGTAAAACCAATGTCATCCATTGACAAAAAAAATACTGTTCTATGTACATAACAAACTTCCTTGGTATTAAAGTAGAGATAAATATACAGAGCTCAATTAATCAACTAATTGTTCAAGTTCTTGAAAATCCATGGAAAATATACAACAGAAACAGAGAAGTACTAAGTATACAAGGTCCTCCCATATGAATTTTTTTTATTAATGTCAACATTTTCTAAAGAACTAATTATGGACTATTTTATAATAAAGATGCAAACAGCACAAGCTTTATAATAATGTATTATGATAAACTAGTATTCTGAAACCTAAATGTCATATTCAAGCACATTATGTGCATAATAACAGGATCAAATCCATCAAGTGAATAACCTTTACCCTAGAAAGAACACACATTAAAGGAGTACAATCCATTTAAACGAAAAAAAAAAGACATTGTTTCTACAATAAACAGTGAAATATGAGTGTTCATCTGATTTTTGTAATTGATATTCACAATTACATGTAAATTTAAATCAAATTACGTCCATCTCTCTTGAAATGAAGAACACTGAAGGAACAGCTAAAATACAGTCCATGTACTACTTAAATGAACATATGATGATTTTCAATTGAAAATACAGAGTTCAGCTTCTATTAATACAAACATATGTACAAAATTGTCTATAGTAGTTCCATGCTATGAATACATACTTTAATTATTTCCAGGATGTATCATCCAAATCATAAAATAATCAAAATGAATGCTCATACAAGAATAATTCTGCTTGGACTCTATTCAGACCTTCTTGTCTCATCACCAAATAGATAGCAATCTGTGGAAAGATAAAAATATGAAGTTACTACATGTAATAAAAACATAACCGAGACAGTCATAAAGATTCATGGAGAAGATTCTAATGTTTTAATGGTAGGTAATTGGCCTCTAACTGATAAAGATAAAGAAAACATTAGACGTTACAAACAAACGTTTTATATTCAGATAAAACAAAGGTGCCTTTTCAAAAGTATATGCATAAAGGAGTAAGGTCACTAACGCCCAAAGTCGGTTCTAAATTTTTGTGAAAAATAATTTTACGGAATTTATGATTCAGCATCTCTTATATTTATCTCAAATACCTGCCGAAATAGAAAGTAAATACTTTACATTGTCAAAACGTCACATGACGTCATATTTTGAAAATGAAGGAAAATTGCCATATTTTTGGCACAAACCTATAAAATTAGTACAGGCATCAACCCTTACCCAACAATAATTTTATCAGATCAAAAGATAAATTGTGAATTCATCTTTTTGTATGAAAATTATTTCGGGTGAGGGCTGGCACCCTACTTATTTTCATACATTTTGACAAGAATTATGCCAATTTCTTCAGATTTTGCAGCATTTCACTACTGGAAGCTGATTTTGAAGCCACATCTTTCAGTGTGTTGCACGTACATGTAAATTAAAATATTTATTTGGTATTTAATACAACCACACATTTAACTTCCTTGATACCAAATACGATCTAAATCTAAAACATTCTAAAATTAGGGCCGATTTTTCATGTTACTGAACCTGCTCCTTTACACATATATTAGAGGTTAAACAATATATTGTTTGTAGTTGTATCACATTACAGTTGTTCAACAATATCACAATACAATTTACAGTTAAATGATACAGTAAATTACTAAAGAAAAAACAAGTGTAGTTTCACCAATTGTAAATTGTTTTTGTATGATCAATTTTGAATAAATAAAGACACCTTTATCCACGAATGTAAAAACGACAATATACATTGTTGGTTTTTTTTTTACAATGGATACAGACAAACAAAGGGGCAGAATTTTTTTGTGATATACATTTGTATCATATTGTGAACCTTTTATTGTGATACATATTGTATCGTGAGCTACTGTATTGATACATCTCTAATGTATTTGAGTAATATCTCCTACCGGCATAAATATATGACTTGCAACTCTGCCTAGTCTAAACCCTTCATATATATTTTTACCATAATAATTTCACATTTTACCTCGGGCAAATAGATATTGATGACATCTTCTGGACAACAATTCAACATCTTGCCAACTCTCTTCACAAGACTGATCCCCTGAAAAATGTTTATAATCCACATGTATTCCATGCTTTCACATCAGATTGACATTCACAATCTGAACAACTTAATACATACTTCAAACAAAACCTTTAAAAAGAAATAAAACAAAATTTTATTTAATAATTGAAAGACAAGTAAAATATAACAGCTAGAGTATAAAACCTTTATATACAAAAAAAGCTTTTACTTTGTTAACAATAAGCAAATTAATACAATGTTTTTACCATTTTCTCTGTAAAAACCATGACAGAGTTATTAAGGTCAATCCACTTTTGTCTTTCCCTAAAGTTACTGCCTTTGAATGCATTGAATCTCATTGATGGTATTTTCTCAGATTCTATTTCTTTTAAGAAACTCTAAAAATAGATAATATTGTGTTATTAAAGAATGTAGGTTAATTGGAGGAACTGTCAATCATTTAAATCTGGTGATATAAATTGTATATTTTTATCTTGTGAAAGAAGAATTTTTGTTTCAACATTTAATTTCTTGTGTCTATTTCAATTCTTGCATCACAAATAAATATTCATTCTCACCTCTAGATCAATTTCAGATAACAAAGTGTAGATCTTTTCTTCATTTTTATAGAAAAGTTCACTGTAAAATAAATGTAATATCCTTAAGTCCAATTTTTTTTTGGCAAAGACTAATAATCTACCGTCAGTTGATTCAAATTTCAAGACTTTAAATCAGAATCTATATACTCTATAAAGGTAACAAATTAATCATGTTAATTAACAGTTGGTAAAAATTTATGTAATTGCCAATGAAGACACATTTGGTTATTGTCTATAGATAAACATCATATGAGACATCTAAAGAGACTAGTTTTAGTATCAAAGTTGATAAAAATTACTCTTAGATTATTCTTTCATAAATTTCTATTGAATATTTACAATTGGGAACATAAATTTATATGTTTATACCTTGGACATGTCAATGGGTATATGCAACCATGAGAAAAAAGGTTGCTTTTTGTAATGCTAAAAATTACATGTAATATTTGATAAGCTGAACTTTGAAAAAAAAATGTTGGCTAATCTTGGCTTAAGGAATGAGAGAAAACCACAAATTTGATCATCTCCTTTTGATAGAATTTCCATGTGGCAGAACAGAAAATTTAAGTATATACAATGGAATCCAAAAAAAAAAACAAGTGCATCACTATATACCCCCACCATTATATGGCGGGGGTATAAAAAAAAGATTGATGGATAAACCAATTAGCTCACTGTTGACCTGTAAATAGGATGAAGAAATTAAGGCTTTTAAATTTATAAATGTTACATACTCCTTTGACATGTATGGTCTTTTCACATGACATCCACATAGGAGGGGTCCATTCAACTCTTTGTATGTTAAACAATGGAGGTGGTACGACTGAATACACCTTGTACACTCCACCATTGTAGATGTCTCCTTTCCTCCCTGGCAAACCCCAAGTTCCTCTGCATAACACTTCTTCTTGAATCTATCGCCTCTACCGATGAGGCATCCATCTACAAGAGGAAGGATGAACTCTTCACCATTAACTCCCATATGAACAGCCACAAGAGGAAGATTCAGGGAAATGGATGAACTTGTATTTTTTGGTTGGAATGATGTTAATTTTATTCCTCTTCCTGTAAGAATTGTTCTCCTTTTTGTTATTTCGGCCAGAGTCCTTAAATGCATTTCTCCTGTAAAAAGAATCAAGGCTGCTAAGACACAGGCATACATGTACATTGTACAAATATATAAAACATGTGAATATGAATTACAAGTTATAGATATTCTTCATATTCGAAAGTTATGTTTAATATAAACATTTTTTTTTAAAGTTTATATATTCATGTAGATTAAGATTTACATATCAAATACATTTAATCTTACTGATTAAAGCCCTGTCCTTTACTATTCTACAGGTACTATAGGATATGTGTTAAGTTTCTTATCGTGCAGAGAGAGACATGCCAGAAAGGTCTGAAAGAAATATTTGCCCTTATTATCTTTTGTAAGGATCACACAAAAAAAACTTACGTATTGTTGTTCTGTCACTTTCACTGAGGCTGTTGCAAATCTCTCTCTCTATCAACTCACAATAATTCTGAAAATATTGAAAAATACTGCATCTGTCAAAATTATGACTTAACACAATTTTTATTCTTTTAATACTTATTTATGAAAAATTCACTAGTCTGTGTTGTGTCTACATGTCTGTGGTACTTTTATTTAAAAAAGCGATTGAAAAAACATGAAAGATGTGAAACTTTGATGCCAACGTATAAAACAGCATATACATGTACTAGCAACCAAGGTCAAGGTCATATTGATTCTGAAACAGAGAAACAATGGAGAAGGAAATAGAGCTTTGAAATACATGAAACACGAGCAAGCAGGTCATCAAGTGGAAAATTTGCATTAGATTTTATGTTATTTAGTACTATTTTAGCTAGTTTTTGACAACCATAAGACAATGACTTTGAGGCTGTATTTCTTTATATTACTATACAAGGGAATGTGATAGAGAGTTTTTTCTTACAGGTATGCAACACACAGCAAGTGCATCTATCATACATGTAATGCACGTTAGCGCATTTAATGCGATAAATGCACTTGCTGTGTTTTGCATACCCATTACAAAATAAAAATTATGACATTTATTCTATATACATGTATATGTGCAACATTCCTTGTTTCATTCTTTCATTCTTGTTTTCTGAAATTGTGTTTTTCTAGGTATAAGTTGACGTTAAAATGTAGGTCATCGCAGGTTCAGTTTGCAGGATAGAACAGCCTGTCATGGCATGTTCTTTTATTTATTTTTAGATTTTGTGCATTGTGACGTCACAAGCGTTTACATGCAGAAATAGAATAGTGAACGTTGTTGTTTTCACCCCTTTTGTGCTTTCTATAAACATACATGTATATATGTATGAATGCTTAAATGTACAAATAATCATATTGTATGTATATTGATTACCTTTCCTGTGAAACATTCTAAAATCTCTGAGCAGATAATAACCAATTTCAGGAAGTGTGACTTCTCTGCATTACCCCACAACAAAATACTGCATGCTCTGAATAAAGAATCGTCTGCGCTTTCTCCGACAGATAATGGATACACTCCACTTTTTAATACTGAATTGGGTAATAGGTCTATCAGGCTGAAATAGTAAGATTGGTTTTAGGTAAACAAAAATAGGTCACAGAACAAGAATAGCAACTTTGCATGGAGTAAATCTATATCAACTGATTACATGTAAGATCAAAAATGTATAATTTGCATTACATACATACATGTACATTTGTATATTGTGTAATTTAAGTAACCTTTAACAACATGAACAATGAAATCATTGATATTTGTAAATTTGTAAAAGAGGTCACCCATTGAAAAGACGCTTCACCTAGAGTTTAGCAGTGAATTGACAATGATAATCAGAGCAGAAAACATAGGGTAATCAAAGATTACATAGCTCGCCTAT
Source organism: Pinctada fucata (assembly GCA_028142955.1). Lineage (NCBI taxonomy): Eukaryota > Metazoa > Mollusca > Bivalvia > Pterioida > Pteriidae > Pinctada > Pinctada fucata. Next base: position 52,126,795 of record AP027111.1, read on the forward strand.
ACAGGTTTTTGTCAGAAACCAGGTTAAAGTTTTTGAAAAGTAGGTCAAAGTCCAAGGTCAAGGTCACTAGGTCAAAGTCTCAAATGAAAGGTCTCGTCACAAGGTATCTAAATGTGAAATATCAAAGCCCTACCCCTTATAGTTCAAGAGATATTGCCCAGGTTAAAGTTTTGTTAACGGACGACGACGACAACGACGCCGAGGGTATGGCATAAGCTCTCCAGACTTTTTTGTCCTGGCAAGCTAAAAATCAACATTTTAACAAAGTGGAGGGGGGATTTCTATAATTACCCGTCTCCATGGACTCCTAGAACTTTCAACCCTTTAAAACATGTTTGAAAGTGATTTGGCAAAACTGGAACAATTTCTAAGATCTTCCTTGCAGTTAAAATCCGGTCATCAGAGGATAAGAAGCGAAGAGAGTCCATCATGCTCTGGCAAGCCTCTTCAGAAAAATTCTGTTTTTGAAAAAAAGAAAATAAATATTTGAGGTTAATATTTGAATTCATGACATGAAGTCTTAGGAATTTAAAAACAATTCTGTATTACATGTATATACATGTACATATACATGTAGATGAAAAACATGTTCATGTACATGTATATCTGATACGTAATCTATCATTTACTTTAAAAAAAAGCTTTATAATATGCTTAATCAGTTTCCGATCAATTTAATTAAACTTTATGGAAAGACAAGATTAAATTCAATCAAACTTTGTCTCTGATTAAGCAATATTCTTCTCAGCAATATACAATATTAACTGAATAAGCTAAAAACACTTGAAATATTCACAATATTGAGTGGAGCTTATTATACTTGTAAGATAATATTTTAATATAATTAAGTAATTAAGACATCAAGGGGTGTAATTCTTCCTAAGAACGTGAATCATGACCAAATCTGAATTTGATTTGCAACTTCATTTTCAAGGCAGTTAATGTGTCAATTTTCACATCCAATTAAAAAAGAAACCAGATTAAAAAAAACCCCAGAAACTTAACATAATGACAGATAAATTTAGCTTAAAATAAGGATGAATGGAAAATTGGTATAAAGTCTTTCTTCCATATGACATGCATATGATGTGAATTTTTTTTTTTTACATTATGTTTTTACTTCATAAAATACAAGAGGTGGATATTGAGCGTTTCTTCTTTCATATATTTCACACTTACATATAATGAGGCTTTTACATTCATTCATTTTTACTTACCTTTGTAATTAAGTTCTCTCTGAATATCTTTGTCAAATCATCCGAGGTTGTCACATACCTTGATGTTTAAAGAATAATACATTCATAAAAAAACTGTAAGTCAGTCATTTTATAAATGACATGAAATTAATAATTTCCGCAGTAATTTAAAGACACCAAGTACAAATAAAAGACAGGACGGAAATGCAGTCAGTCTGGGAAGGAATTCATGAACTTCGCTGTGCAGTCGTTGATAAAAATATTGAGAGGTCGCTGATAATTCCAACAGGAGCGCATGTCTAACGAGTACACAGCAACCCTCTAGCGATGGTCTAGTGACCACAACGTGTGCCCAATGACAGCCTGATGACAGCCTAACGTCCTTGGCATGTGCTGAACATCTTGACAACGACCTGAACAACCTGTTCATATGAAATGTTTTTCTATCACAGCATTAACGAAAATTTTTCTGAAAATTAAGTTTTGCTGTAAACGATAAGAAGGTCGCTGGCAGATCCTTGACAAGATGCGTAAGACAAATGTTGCAAGGTCGTTGAGCACGCATTATAGAATGTTAACAGGTTAATTGTCCAATAGTTTTATGCGTTGGTAAGATGCTGAGGTCGTTAGGCGAACACTCCAAGTGTGCTACAAAGTCGCTATGTGCGCGTTGAGAACGTTGCTTCATAATGAGTTTTTGGACAAACCCCTACGTTAGCCAGCGTGTTCAAGGTTGTTACTTGTACGTTGGCCTTAAAGGTGAAGTGTAACAGGGGCATTACTGACTGCATGAGGCATAACGCTGTACTTAAATTCTATTTATAAAATGGTGATCATAGCATTTATTACTTGAAGGCTTAGCTTGTCTTGTATGAACTTTCAACCTGATGCAATTTGACTTTCTTACACATTTGAACTATGTATACTTGAAAGATAAATAATCGTCTTCTCTCCATACCTGTCTGCAAGATTATCTAGACTGACTGAAGTGGAACTACTGTCTTTGACTTTTAAAGAGCTTTTGTCTTCTTCCTATATAAATTTAACAAAAGAGGCTATACAGTCATCAAAACCCTTATACTAAATACAAAATTTCTCCATAAATTGGAAGTTTTGTTCCATTTTGAACTACAGACTGTTTGAGAACATAGCTATTAGCTTTCTCTCTTATTTTTCTAAGTTAATATGAACTTATTATTTACATGTACATGTGCATGAAAATGCTATTATCAATCAAAAGATATGGCTAAGGTTAAAGATTTTGCACATTAACAAACACAGATAATAGGACAAGACAAAAACTATATGCTCTTGAATCTGGACCAATTAAAAAAAATAAAATGCTTACTGGTATTTCAATTGAGGAATCTATTATGCATTGCCTACATATGAACGATTCCGCTCTCTCTGTTTCTCCAATGCAGTAACTCTTCTGATGAAATTTTCTGCTACACTGTGTACAGATCACCTAATCAATATAAAGGAGTATACATGACTATATACATGTACTTCAGAGCAGACCAAGCCAGGTTTCCAGTATGAATTGGGATAACTAACAGAAACAGAGTTTGGGCTGGATCTTGAACAACTTTTTCCTAAAACTTAACAGACTTATACATGTAAATCAATGGCATGTTCAACTTTAAAAATTGATACATGTAGATACATGTATAGGTCAATTTTGTGTATGTGTTGTGTATGTGTTGTTAAACATCTTCAAATTCAATAGCATCATTTAAGAACAGATGAATTTTCAGCATGAACCAGACATAACTGATGTTATAATCACGAAATTTTCACCCAGTGAAAATATAACCATGTTTAAAATATGACTACATGTATTTGCATGAAACTGTATGTGTATATCTTACCTTATCATCAAAATCTTGAACTTCAAACCCACAACAAGGGCAGCAATCAAGTAAATAGACTAAAAAAACATATATAGATGTATTCACTAGTGTAACAATGTTCCCACTGTGGACAGCTTAAATTTCTTATTGCATGTAGGCAAAGTAAAACTCATAGCAATTGAGGAGCAATTGGATGATCCACTTAAGAACTAAATAAACTGTATTGTAGGATAATGCATGTAACTCTTCTAGTTTAGTTTGCTTTTTTTTGTACTCATCAGTTCCATAATGGGAAAAAATGCAATTTGATATACATGAAAATGATATTATAGTAATTTAGGTTCACCTTGATACATCATAAGTGTGAATGCTATTCTTTCCCTGTAGATACGCAAGTCTGTATGTGATATATCACAAACGCTTTCTCCAGAGAAATGTCTGTCACAGAACTAAAAAATATATGAAGTATAAGTACTAAAAAGGAAAACAAACTGCAAATAGTACAAGCATATGCATATGTTCTTAAATTACTTGCATAATTTTATTACATGTCATCCATAGATAAATGCAACTTAATCAAGACACTTAGGTATAATTAAAATAAGGATGATTAGTACTACAACAGCAAGGAAGGTCAACTTTGTCTTTACAGACAATATTACAGAGAAAGAGACATATGAGTTACGAACCATTTAAATATATATCATTTGGTTAAATAGTTGTCATAAAAAGTAAAATTTGTATTATACCAAATGTTTCTTTGTTGGGACGTACCATTAAAACATAAACACCACAATTAAAACTGTCTTTTTGTTTTGCATGCATTCTATTTGTTACTGTCCATGAGTCTCCTGTTGAAAATGGTTCCAAATGCAGCTGCATTCTTCTCTCATAAAATCGACTGAAACAAAGGTGTAAGAGATCAGTTATACCAGAAATCATTTTCATTTGATTTTTATCTCCCTATCTGTGGATGGACGTATTATAGAATGTCAGTTCATTAGTATGTACATGTATGTCATGCCTCATAATGGGTTATCTTTTGCAACACAGAAGATTTTTTTTTCTATAATTTGTGTAATATGAATTATGTATCACAAAAGGGGGAAATGTGATGCACTGTAGGGATGCTTTAGCTATGAGTATATGTATACTGACCCAAATAAATGATGTCAGTCAATTGAAGTGGATTTTGTTACCTTAACAAGGCAAATACTTTAATTTGTATTAGATTTAATGCACATTAGAATTGTCGCGTAAATGCAAATTCGCATTAAATTCGCATTGTAATTCACATTAAATAATAATTCGCAATTAAATCTAACGCATGCATTTTTGACGTACTTGAATTCTATATATAAACTTGGCACTTTCCACTATACCCTTGGAACTCAAATCACAGAATAAAAGAAAAATACTCAATCGATTTCATTCACTATGTGCACTGCATTACGTCTTTTGACTAACGTTCAGTAACGTTACAAATATTATGACGTCATTTTTTCTTGTAATGACGTCATTCTATGTTAAGCTTTAGCCTTACAAAGAGAAATTTCTTTTAGAAATCCCATAATTTGGCATAAATTTTAACATTGAATAATTTGAAAATATACAATTGTTAGTGCAAATGTACCAAAATATAATGCGCATTAGAACTTGCTGTGTGAACGCAATGTGAATCTAATTCGAATTAGAATTATGTGCATCAAATCTAATGCAAACTGAGCATTAGATTTATGAAGTGTGCCTCCAGCAAAAATACCGTTTCATCTATTCAAAAGCATCATTCTAAAAATAATTACATTTCGACATCATAATGGTTTAACAATATCGTAATTCATTATTGTACATGTAATAGGAAGGGTCTGGCGAAATCGTCTGCGATAATTGTCAAAACACTAGATGCTATACATAACTTTATATGTTTATACATTGTACATGTATCTTACCACCAATTCTGTTGCATTATTCTCTGCTGACGTTGACTCTCTCCAAGAGGATTATACAGCGTAAGCCTTCGTGCATGTGGTTCAATAACCTAGTACATGAAATCAATAAAAAATTCATGCATAAGGCGACAGAAATTTTATTTTTAGTTTTACGGATTTTATTTTTTCAAATAGGGTAGGAGGAGGGAATAAAAAGAAAATAAAAATCAAAAAATTTCAACATTCCATGTTTTGAACCACGATTACGATCTTAATTTCACATTAAGATTAAGAGAGCATGAAAAGTAATAACTAGTAAATCAGATGAGCAGAAGAAAAAAATGTACAATCAGTTCATTTTATTTTTTTCCAATTGTGGTAAAATTAGGGTAGGCAGATCCATAAAACTAAGAATTAAATTTCTCTCGCCTTAAAGGAGATAAGATTTACATAAGTGTTTGTGCCACATCTACCTTAAATTTAGACATACCATGAAATAGATTAATGAATATAAACATCCCCTTTCAAATTAAAAGGGAAAAGAAAAAGAAGATAAAAATGAAGATTATTTGTACTAAACAAGACTGTAAATTTTGCAATTCACAAATCAGATGCAGCTTCTCTACATATTTTATCATCAAAACCAAATCAACTTAATATTGAACACTATATTAGGTGATTTTACCATGAGATCCCAGTGGCTTCTCCCTTGTAGGTAGGCTCCGACAATGCAATCATAATCAGCAATTTTTGTCTACAAATACAATCAGATTAGGGTTAATTTCATTTATATGAGTATAGTATTTAACTTAAAAATTTTAACCAAAATACCATATCAGATTTTTAGACAATGACATACAGAACATATACATGTAGATGACATAGAGAACATTGTCCAAAAATCGAACAATGTTTTCCATTTTATGTATGTTTTAACCACTGGATGTATAACAAAATAGCATACGGCAAATATTTATGTTGATTCTTCTTTTTTTATTTGGTATGGGGAATTGAATATATCAACTTACAGATGTTAAGGTCATATTGCTTTCACAATGACCGTCAAGAATGGATGTCATTGTTCCTGACACAATCTGCAAAATTTTCCTGCCTTTGTCAACCTCTGCCTGCACTAATGCTCCGATGTATGCATCCATTACCTAAAATTTATTTCAAGAAATATTGTACAAGTTGTATATATACATGTATACTATTATTCAAAATGTAATAATTTTCTGTCACACTCTTAATTAGTTAGCAGCCAGTGTTTATTTTCCGTGTATTGAAAATAAATCAAGGTACATGTACCTTGGAACTAGAATTACATAATTTTGGAATTTTTTTACAGTTTGAAATATCATTATATATAGGCATCTATGTGTAAACCAATAATTTATATCATCTTCCACGTTATTTTCTTATATTTCAAACTGTTGAAAACCTAATTATAAAGTAGAACATCACCTGGTCTGTAAGCCATCCATCTCCTCTAAGGGATATAATGTCTTCATCTGTTATATTTATACCCGCACATTTGGAGACAATGTAATGGGTGCTCTCACCTTGCATCCACATTTTGCTTACTTCTTGTTTCACTAAATGTCAAAGAGCATTTACTTAAGGTTAATAAAGTATATGAAAATAATATACTAAATCCCTAAATTATAATTAAACTAATAAATTATAAACTAAACTGATAAATTACATGAAAATTCTTTAATATTTGTTGACCAATCGGCACGAAAAACATAAACTTGGTAAAGGACCTTGAGTACTTGCTTCCTGTAAGGTTTTATGAAATTCCGTGCAGCAGTTTCAGAGACGTCGAAAATAATTAAAGTTTACGCCAGACGACAATGAAAATGTGTCTGCCAATCAGAGCCCTCAGCAGCCATATTTGTTGACCAATTGGCACGAAAAACACAAACTTGGCAGAGGATTTTGAGTTCTTACTTTCTATAAGGTTTCTTGAAATTCTGTACAGCGGTTGCAGAGATGTCGAAAATGTTAAAAGTTTACGCTGGACAGACGAAAGACTTTGCGCTATGACAATAGCTCACTTAAGCTTCACTCAGGTAAGCTAAAAACTATTTGTAAATGAAGGTATAACTATCATATTTAAAGATGCCCTAACAATGAACCAGAAATTTCAAGGTCATAGTAAAACAAAAGATGAGGAGCTCTCACTTTGTTATATAAGTACAACATACAAAGAATCTGCAAATCTTTTTGTACATAGTGAAGATGATGTGAAGCACATGAATATTACCTGACAGTGTGTCATTGCATTCAGATACATGTAACCGATGACTCATACTATCCATATTTATTACTCCCTGCCAGACTTTTTGCTTCTTTTGCTTCAGTGGTGACTTGTTCCACTTCCTTTTCTGTTTTGTCGGTTTCTTCAGAATAGGTAAACCATCCTCCTTAGGTTGGTCCTCTTGGAAATCTGATGATAGAATTTCTAATCTTTCTTGAGCAATAGAAAGGTCATCATGAGTCATGTTGTACATTGATGACTCAATGTGCTTCAAAAGCTCTTTGCATTTGATGATCTTTCTTGAACAATTATCACGAGGTGGCAGTGGTGGTGATATGGAGCATGTTGGTTTCTCTGGATCATCCATGAGTAAGTTAGCTGAATGCTCAGAACAATCTGGTCTCAGTTTGCATTCCGTGTTGAGCTCTGGATCTAAATTGAAATGGGGACAACACCGGAAGACATCTGGCAAGAAGTCCCAATCCCAAGCAGGAAAATGTTTAAATATTGCTAGCATATGTTTGCATGGCAATTTGTGTCTCGTCCAGTCTGGACAAGAACAGTTTGGAAGTGATTGTTCCAGCTTGACGATGTATACCATTCCAGAATCAATGCTCTTCACATGGAATTCCCCATTTGGCAGTTGAGAAATGTTGTTCTCAGGAATGGGTTCCACCTGTATGAAAGAAATTAAATTACGTAAGTCAAAGAAATTGTTTTCTCTTGAAAAGGACCACACAATGTTTTTTCTATATTTATGTGTAAATGTTCGTAGTACTATGAGTAGTAACCGTTGTCAAGGAATAATGACAAGATCGTAGCTACTTAGAAATGCAGAAGAAATAGATTTTTTCACTTTCAACTGAGCAAGACATAAAATTTACACTCGTGACGGAAATTTTTCATCTTTTCCCTCCTTCTGCTGCGCTCCAATCGGGAAAAGATGAAATTTCCCTCACTAATGTAAATTTTTATGTCTCACTCAGTACATCGTGATAGAAGCTATTAGTCTTACTTTTGGTGTTCAGGGTTACATAAATCTGGTTGGTCAGGTGCAATTCTGTGAATGACAAAGCAATTCTCAGAAAATAAGCACAAGACCAAGCAGAATTATACAACCATAAACACCCAAAGTAAGAATGTTCGGACATTCATCTGCTTTTAAAATCGTCCAATGAAGCTGTTACTCATCAGAAAAGATGCAGTTACTCAGTTAATGAAAATTGTCCAATTTGACAACCATACTTTATTATATAATTAATTTTACCTTTGGTGGTAATCTGTTCAGACAGTGGGTGACCAGCATCTTCGGTTTGTTTCGCAGAAATATTGGTATTGATGGATCATATACCTTGTAGTTTTCGGTACTTTTCACATTGTACTCAACATACCTAAAAATATGATAAAAAAATTATATTTTCAACTTAACTTTGATATAACGTTATAGAGGAATGTGTTGGAGAAACAGCACCAATTCCAGATCCAATAACTTTTGACATAGAAGTTAGAAAAATTTTATGTTTATATACTAGATATTATAAATTCTTAACGTAAGAGTATCTAAATCTATTGAATAAAATGTTTTTATGGAATAATTAGCTAGTTTAAAATACAAATTATTAGGAAGTTTGCATGATAACCAAGAGATGAGCATTTAAGAAGTCATTTAAAGGTTGAGGGCGTGAAAGGTGTTTTGATATCCAAATTACTAGTATATTTCACACATTTATCCTTGATACTTTATCATGTGTATATCAATGTAACTGAAAGAAAAGATCCAAAATTGAGTGACTTGGGCAGAATAAGATATAAATTCATTGGACTGACCACATGTACATGTGCTTATACTTAAAATTTCTTAAATGCAAATTATTATCTGTTTTAATTCAATACCTGTCATATGAACTGGGACAAAACTGATTCACAATCACTGACACCAAATTTGAAAGAGACTTCTCACTTGTCTGAGAGAGAAAGTCTTCTTTCAACTTTCTGTGCTGCCTCTCCAGTCCATTTGTTGTTGCCACACGAGTATGGAACCAATCCTTTCTATGACGCTTCACCCATCTCTGTTACAGCAAGCAAATCGTAACCATATAATTATTTTCCTAGGAAAAAATATTCTGCTCACTTAAGTGATGCAGAAAATTGCCAGTCTGAAGGATATGACTGACAAAATTTCAAATTTCAAAAATTTTCAAAATGAATGGCAATCCTCAAAAGTGTTCACTTAGAATTCATTGAAGAAAGAGAGGGATGTCATTGGTTCAAGGCCTTTTTTTGCAATATTAATACTAGCTTCAATATTTCGCTCGTCCCACATGTTGTTCCTATTCTGTTTTATTATATGATCAAAGATGTGCATGGACATTTTAACACTAGGATGAGATAAGAAAAGGTGTTTCTGCAATGTTAATATGCTTAAAGAGTTTAATTGTATAGTTCACATTGAGCAGGCGTAAAAGTACCAGAAGAACAAGAGTATACCAAGGTATCTATAGGATTTAACACATTCAATTACATGTTTATTAAGAGTTCATGTACCTTTTCTTGTGATATCCAGGTATGATGAAACCACCCTCGAAATTTCTCATCTTTCTTCCACACAGAACAGTTTTTTAAGAGAGAGAGGTTAGACTTGTAATCTGCTTCTGTTGACGAATGAGCCACTTTTCGCATACTATGAAGAAAAAAACATTGTATTATCAAGCTGATTTATCTATAATCTTACCTTGGTACATATTGGAAATGAAAATAAATGTACAAAAATGTATCACAGTGCACCGATACACATGTCACAATAAAACTGCACAACCCTATAGAGAGGTTGAGCAAAACAAACTTGTACATTATATAATATAAGATAAGATAAAACACTTAAAGTACATTGATTCCTCAAAGGGCCACAGACAAACAAATAAGACAAAAACACAACATTAGCCTATCCTTTTATCATATTGGCATAAAGAAAGAGCAAAGGAAATCTGCTGAACCTTTTCAATCAAGTGATCTTTTAGTGTTAATTTGTTATACTTAACAGGCCACACAAAATAAACTTACAGTGATAGAGTGTAATCTCTGTCTTCTTGACTCTTTACCTTCTTCAGCCAACGCATCCAAGCTTGCTCTCTGTGGAAATCACATATTAACACTGTGCATCCTACAATCGACAGGATATGCATACATGAAATACTAAATACAAATGTTAATATTTCAGATACATTGCAATTATCCAATATACATTGAGCTACATTTCATAATTTTATTATTTATCGAAAGTTTATTTTTTCCACATAACTAACAAACATGAGGAACTTTGTAAATGTTTGTGTGCAATACACATATAAAATACAATACATATACAGTACATATACAGTACAATACAGTACATATACAGTACAATACATATACTGTACAATAGATATGTACATTGGGATTATTTACATAGTATAAAGTGACAGTGGGATTATAAAGTAGTTCATGTAACATTATATAGATACATTTTTGTACATGTACATGTATGTACAATGTATACATGTTTGTGCTTTATAAAGTGCTTTTCATGTATTTTCAATATACATGTACATACATGTATATCTAAGGTTGCTTTCTTTGAAGTCTGCTAGAAAAAAATACATTTTCAAACAAGATGTAGGAAATATATTAAAAAGGAAAAGGAAAGACAGACCAACAGATTAAACAATCTGCAGGTAAACTAAATTATATAAATGTTCCCTAGGTTTTTGACATGTACATGTAGCTGTTTGACAACTAATTCAAAGCAACTAGGGCTAAATATAAATGGACACTGTATTTTGATTTGTGGTTCTCCTATTCTTAAAATGTTCTTAAATATTGAAAACATTTTAAATGAAAATAATAACAAAAAGAGAAAATACATGTATATTGCAATCACTATTACACACCTTGGTATTTACACAAAAATAAAGCAAAAATAAATAAAAAATCTGGCAAATTAAAAGAAGAAAGCTAGAAAAGCAAGTGGAAATAATGTTACTATATGACACCAAGTGATTGAAGCATGTGTTGAGGGTAGGTCCACATACCAGTTAATACAGCACATTGATTTACTTTGAAGGTATTCCATCCCTTATGAGACTTAAAATTGCATGAAAAAAATCTATGAAGCATAAGTGAATAGATAACAATATTTTTGTCAAGTGGAAATAAATACTGTTTTGGAGTTTATCATGATAAAATCTAGAGTTTTATCCTCTACAAAATTGATATCTGACCTACATGTGTAAAAGTAATAAAGAAACATATGTAGTTGCTTCGTTGACATTTGCAATTTAAGGCTATAATGAGGTTGGGAATACCTTAAGCAGTGGATGAGTAATAGTCCATATACCAATATATTTATTGATACTCAAAATATACTTTGATAGTATTAGGAAAGATGTAGCTATTTCTTAAACACCCCACCTCTTACCTTCTTAAAGCTGCAATGTTAATCCTCAATATTTAGCATTTTTAAAAAATGAATAATTAACAAATTAAAAATTGAATGTTAAGAGAAACTACCGCTTCATACATTGAAGGAAAATTTGTCATTAAAAACAGATTCTCAGAGAGGCATTTAACAAATTATCTTTATCTTTATATCATGTACATTTACATACATAAAAATATTTTTGAAATAACATAAACAAGTATTTTCTTGTAATAAACATGTACCAACCTGAAAAAATTTCTTCCAAGGCTCCTATTTCGGAATTATCATAATCAGTTATAAAGTAGGAGGGGTGCCACTCATTACTCCATCCTTTGATGAAGGACAAACCCTCCATAATAGATGTTTTTTTCTCGTCTGAAGTAATGAAGGAGCCTACTACACTGTAGCCCACATTTGTACAAACACAAATGAAAAACAAAGGAAGGTTGAATTTGGATGTCTTGTATGTGGCGTCCAGCAAGCATATATCATTACCATATAGACCTAGGAGACGTCTCTGCCATTGTGTCTGCTGCACAAATAAAAATTGTCCTTCCCTGAAATACGAGTTACATATAAAAGATCATTCTAAAATTGTCATGGCATACATGTAAAGAAAGATTTTAAAGATTTAAAATGACACCAAAAAGCTAATTACAGGCACGGAACTAATTGTTCGTTGGCATACACAATTCATTGACAGGTCATTTGATTATGAGGCCATAATATAAAACGCTGCCAACAAGTGTGATATAGACCTACATGTATATGAAGCAATTGTCTTATGTACTTTTGAATTTTAGATTTACATGAAAGTGACAAATAAGGTTGCTTCAGTCTATTCAACTTAACAAATAAATCAAATCATGAATTTGTACCTTAAAATTGAATATCTGAATTATCCTGCAGAGACTCATATTGGTAAACACCTCTGGTACAGAATTTTTAAAATTACTTACTGACTAGTACGTAGATAGAAATTGTCATCTGGGAAAGTGTCTCTCCATTGTCTAATCTTTTGCTTCAGATTTTCTTGATCATTAGATGAGAACCTGTATCAAAATGTAAAGTAGAATATAGTGTTTCCAAAATCACGTTGTAATAACTTCTGCTGGGATCTGAACCCATACCTGTCAACCCTCTTTTTGACCTCATCTCCCTGTTTGGCATTTCTCCCTCGAGGGAGACCAAAATCTCCCTCTTTTTGGCCCAATCTCCCTCTTTTGGCATATTTAAAAAAAGAAAATCACTCTAAATAGCGACATTCAGAGCATATCATGAGAAATTGCAAGACAAAATGTAAAGAAAGATGTATAGAATGCAATAAACTATTGATACATGTTTCATAGTTTATAAATGTTTTTGCATTGAAATATCAGCACAATGACATTATTTTGAAAATTGGTTTTTGCACAAAATGTCGGGAGTCATAAAAAAATGTAACAAAATGGGTTCACGCACAATCTCCCTCTTTTTCAAGTGCCAAGGAGGGAGATCTCCCTCTTTTTAAGATTTCAAAGTTGACAGGTACATGTATGACTGAACCCAGATCTTCTGTACAATACATTTCTACTACACCACAGAAGCCTTCAATTTTCAATTTGACAATGGTTAACCTACATGTAGTAATCAGTTTTTATTATTTGTAGTTTTTCATTTATTATTTTCAAGATACACAAAAAACAAAAATATTCCTTTTGAGCTATAAAGGCTTATGGACAAATATTCAAACATAAAATAGATTTACAAGGCTATATTTACTACACACAAAATGGCTCTGGGTGAAACCAGACACATTGAGTGGGACCACATACCTGGCTCTGAGTGAGACAAGACAGTTAATTTGAGTGAGACCAGATACATGTACTAACTATTTGTGCAATTGAGTTAATATAATGTTTATGTTAATACAATGTATACATGTACATGTTTCTAATGTAAATGTACATACACAAATATTACAACAAAGCTAAAGCAGCTTGTTGTCCACAAAAAAAAAAAAAAAAAAGAAAAAAGAAAAAAAAAATGAATACAGAAGAAAAATGCCCTGGACAGTACATTTTATAAGAATAACTTACTTACTTTTATTTTGGATATTTTACCTTGATTTTTGCTTATAGAGAGCCATATAATTTCTGACATCTTTGTCAGTAGGATGAAATCTTCTAGAAATTGAAGAGGTTTCATTTGAAGGAAGAAGCTCATTTTTGCTGAAAATCTGTATGTGCCTCTTCATCTCTGATACCTTGCTGACCCCTTCATCCACTAAATGTGCTATCTTAGCCTTTACTCGGCTATCAACAGGCTGTGCAAGGGATGCAAACTGTAGAAAACAAGAACATAAGTAAAATAAATTTGTTTATAATTGACATTCCAATATCTGTTTACATATCATTTATCAAAATAAGTTTGCTACTCACTGCATTTAAAACATGGCATACATGTACTCGTAATGACTAGGCATAAGATACATGTATATTTCATGTACAGTAAGGATAAGAAAGTCGTGGATAGCAGAGATATGTCTGGAAATTGGACTTGATGAGTCAATGGTACATTTAGTCCAAATGCCATACGCCAGGGATATAGGTCCTTGGGTCCCTTGAAAGTCACTTTTTTTGCTTCAAGTTACATTTGCCCCACTTTGGGAATGAAATTTTCTCCACATAATATACATGCATGAAATTATACAAACTTGCAGAATTGTAAGCTCTCAGAGATTTATTTTAACTGTAAATTACTTCTTTTTTGGACCCAGACGGAGCAGCTGAACTGTGCAAAATTTCAATTATATGCACAATATTGACCCATAACAAATTTATCAGCATGATCATTGCACCATTAAGAAAAACAATGCACGAAAATCTTAAGGTGCAGTCAAGATTAATCCCTGGGTAGAAAACAAGTATTATCCAGTGTACCACATGTATGTAAATTACAAGTGTAAAAAATCTATACACCAAAAAGTGACAACATAAACGATTTGCTTTACAGTAAATGTGCTTTTGATAGAAAATTAAAAATCCTACCTACAAATACTTTGCCACTTCTTTTTAGAACCAATTATCTGAGAAACAAGTGTTTATTTTTACATTGCCTAGCTGATATCAACTTGGTCTAGACTCTACTTCTCAAATTTTCAGTCTCTATATTAAGATTGTACAAGCATTTGTAAATTATTCAAAATCATATTTTAAAGGTCAAGGTCAAACTTCAAGGACAGGGTCAATGCATGGAATTAGGTCTTCTAATGAAATCAATCTTCATGTTATATTTTTCCAATGTCAAATGTTATATTTTTCCAACGTCGAGGTCAATGCATACATTTGGTCCACTGGAGTTGATCTATCTTTAATTTTAAATGTGAAATTTCAAATAATATTGTTACAGTAAAGCCCAACTCTAAATTTCATTTTTCAAGATCAAGGTCAAACCTCAAGGTCAAGGTCAATCTATGAAACAAATTCAAGAGATGATGTTTACATGTGATATTTCATATACATGTAGTATGATTAAGTACAATAAAGCTAAAGTCACTTAATGCTAATGCAGGCAGCCAGACGTCTGGATGGATGGACTACCATTTCATAGACCCCTGTTTTGCTTCGTAGTCCAACCAAAATTGAAATAAGATGTATTAGGAAAATAATGCTTCAGAACCAATTGCTTAATTTTCTGGCCATACCGGATTTCTGATAATTTTAGGTTTTTCTATTCACAAATAAGGTTGAAGGGATAATACCTGTCCAAGGATATGTCCTGCATGACTATCCACTGTTGGCAGAAACACATGGAACTCCTCCACTGTGTTGATAAGAGAGGGACTTTTGTGAAAAGTCTTGGAGAGCTTCTTCCTCTTCCATTCTGAAACATTGCCAGTGATCTGCCAAATGGAAGTTTTTATATGTATATGTATACAGGTATCAAATAAGATATTCAGAGAATATACATGTACAGAGCTGTACATCTTTATTTTTGTACAAGGTGTTGATCAACTAAGCATCAATGTCACCAAACCACCCTGTTACAAAATTTCTATGTTCAAGGGCCTTAACTCTGCTAAAAATACATCAATTTTTCCTAACCTTGAACTGGATCTTACGCCGCTAGATACGAAGTCATGTGTGAAGTTTCAATCCAATATCTTAAAAGGCTTTAAAAAGGAAGTCCAGAAAACATGACCTCGGACGGATGGACAGTGCCATAACATAATACATCCTGTCTTTTGATTGACATATAAAAACAGAAGAGGAACTTAAAATATGAAATACCAATGTATTAAGATAATAACCGTGAAGTTAGGGAATCTCAAAATTCTCTTCAGCCAAATTCTGGAAGGGCAACCAACTTTCTTTGTCGGTTGAATGAGCCTTCTGCCTTTTGTTGTGTAAGAATGGTCAGTAATACTTTGACTGTCCTGTAATATGGTTACATAAAATTAAAGTATGCAATAGGATCACATGCTCGCCTAGAATAATGAAGACTATTGTTAGAAATCATACCCTTCTACCAATAATTTAGATTTGTCTACATAGACAACAAAAAGTAAGCAAAGATTACATAGCGCACCTATATAGGCCTTTGATAGAAGTGTTGAAGTTTTGTCTACAGAGACTGAATATTCAAAGCTTGAATTCAAACTTAAGTGGAGAGAAAGTCATCAGATGTGAAACTACTTATGCGCATTTCCTTGTCACTATAAGCATCATTTCATTGTTGCATCAAATAAAAACACATATGTATTTACAAACCCTTTTATTAGCATGTTTCGCCTTGTTGGCCTTGTTTCGATCGGGTCCAAACTGGCACTCCCTCACATCATATCCAAGGTTAATGAAGGGCACCCCACTATATTCTATAGTACAACCTTCCTTTTTGTCTTCCCAGGACAAACGGTATGATGTTAAGTCTAGAAAATAAAATAATATTTCAATTTATCTAGTACAATTAAATCTAATGACAAAATTATTTTGTTTTCTATCATGCCATTCATAAGAATTTAAGCAGACTCAGGGAAAACTTCAGCTAGAGCTACAGTAACAGTTAAATCTGACAGTAACATCTAGATCAAGCTACTGTCAAGAACTTTTTATTCACGAGGCCTTTTTTCATGTAATTTTTTTAGCTCAGTTACACACAAAATATAACGTACTCAAGTCAACATAGTGATAGTCCCTCTGAAAGATAAAAAAAGATTTGATGTGAGCTTCTTTCCGTTAATAACATGAATAATGTCACTCATTTAGCTAACCATCTTTCAGTACTTTGCAACATCTTTATGGGCTTACCTTCCTTTTAATGCTTTGATTTATCATGATGCTATATCTTACGTGTAATTAGTGTTTGTCTGTGCCAAACGTGTGACTGACTGTGTTCTTTACCTATTGTGACAAGCTAAAACCCAAAATCTACAACTTCAGCTAAATTCAAAATTAAGAAAAAAGTATTTATCTGATAAATTTTTGAGTAAATTCAATGGCTACAGGAATCACAGCTGAGCATTGAAAACATGCAAATATGTACAATCAATAAAAGCAGAGATGCTGAAATCTTCTGGTCAAAATGGCATGAACCCCAAAGTTCATGTCCGTGCCAGTCAAAATGTTTGTAGTAAATTTGACAGCAAAATTATTTGGTATTAATTAAAATATCACACATGTGAATGCGGCAATAATACAGTAACTGTACTCTGCACTAAAATAACTTCCTAACGTTACAAAATCCTCAGTACAGACAGTCAGCAATACATTGTACTGTCAAAACAATTTTCTGTCATAAATACCCACGTCACAATGCTATCTTTTGTGTATTTAATGTCGGGTCTTAAGATCCTGATCTCCTGGATGTGTAAAATGCAAGTACATGTAAACAACAGTAATGTGAAAATCGTTGTTCAGATGGTATTTATAAACATGTAGATGTGCTATTTTGATTTTAAGAAAAAAATTCCAAAATTTTTGTTTTTAGTACTGTAAACGACTTTATATTCGCGTGACCTTATTTTCGCGACAACTAGACGACAGATTAATTCGTGTGACTTTAATTTCGCAAACTCATCATCTGATTTGTTAATTAGTTCTTTTTTTCTATATAGCTATTTTTCATTTCCTTATCACCTTCTATGAATTGCTGAAATTCTTACTTCAAATAAGCTGAAATAAAGACGTTTCTTACCGTCATATCTTTACATTCTGATCTTATAAACAAGTCATTTGTTTACTTTTTCGTCTCTTATTGAAATTTATTGAAAACAGGATGATTAAAAACATAAAAAAATGCGCCAAGATTATTTCTTAATTAAGGCTAATTGATTAATTGCTATGTTTGTAATTCAAACATCCCTGACATCAAAGCGTTTGATCGTCCGTTGTCTAATTATGATTATTAATTCTAAAGGAAAGGGAAAATAAAACATTTCTGAATTTTGTCAAATTTGATCTACTTTTTTTCTTTTGGACTGACTATTTATTAGCGAGAGCTTTATTTTCACCTTTGATCAAGCTCGTGAAATTACGCAAAAATAAAGTCCTCGCTAATAAAAAGTCGTTTACAGTACTTAAAAAATATAGCCATATATTGAGTCTTTGCTGAATACAGAGTTATTTCCAATATTTGAGACGGTATCTGATGTAAAACCATTATGACGTCATGAAAATGGTATGGTAACATCGATTTTGTACTGTCGTTTCCCCCAGTTTTAGGATAGTTTCCATAAAATTTTATGACGTCACAATTAATACGTCAGATTCCGTCCCAAACGGGAAGTAACTCTGTTTTTTTAAAATAACTTTAGAATGAATAGCTAGTACATGTATAGCCTTATTTAGCTACATGTATAACTGTCATTCTCCCGTACCCAATAGCTGGATAGAGAAGAACCACAGGCACTTGTATGAGTCAAGTAAGAGTGCCTGTGGTTCTTCTCTATCCAACTATAAGGAGTGTATACATTGAACAAGTGCCTGTGAAGTAAAGTAAAACTGAGCAAAGTACAGGACTACACTACTGTCCAGACACTACACAAATCCAGAGCACCCTGTTTTCCCGGTTTTCTCTAGAATATGATATTGTCACCTTCAAAAAAGATATCAGTTTTGTAGTACTCCTTTACTCGTAACAGAAAATACCATTGTTTTGGCTGTACAACAATTAAGTTAGAAATAGGACAGAAAATAAAAAGTATTCGGGGATTTTCTATAGTAAAATCGATGAAAATGTATGACGTCAGGAGCTTTGACGTCACTGTTTACTATTGTTGACACCGAGAACAATATGGCTGCGGTTTGAAATTAACATTGAAATTTCCTGTAGACATCTTATTTTTCATATTACGATTTGAAGGCAGCTGATAGGGTAAGCTGAAGTTATTTCCAGTTAGGACTAAATGAAGTCAATTCTCAGAAACTATAATTAATATGAAAATTCTTCAGATGACAAAATAAAATCGCCAAAACAGGGTGCTCTGGATTAAGTTAACAGGACAGTAGTTAACAAAGATTATCTTGCAAATCTGATCGCGAGTAGTCTTGTCCCCGATCCGACTAGCAGCAGTACAAACCACAGGCACCAGATTCCTACAAAGAAAATTAAAACTCAATCTTCAACACCTGTTTCTTTTCTCTTTACTCTCTCTTTAAGGCACGACAGCTTCCATGTTTAAACGCCATCCCCCCTCTTTACCCCCTCAATATCGTAAGTTTCAAAAGGATTTCTTCATAAAACTACATATCAGTATTTTCTACAGATATTTTTCTTCATGATCGTAACCTACTTATCATTGATTATTCGTGCATTTAGCCGCAATTAATCCAAATACCTGAAATGGAGTCGAAACCTACACTTTACGCTATTCTTAGCATGTATAGTACCGTTAGTTTGAGTTGTCATCCTTGCCGCTAACGGTAAAGTGTAGGTTTCGACTCGATTTAAAACATAGAAGCTGTCGTGCCTTAGAGAAAGGTAAAGAGAAGAGAAACGGGCGTTTAAAAAAGGGTTTTAATTTTTCTTTCTAGGAATCAGGTGCCTGTGGTACAAACCTAGTTCTGAAAGAGCTTGTGTAAACCCTTTATTCCTGCGAAAAATGGAGTAGCTACAAATATTTTTTATCTCGTAGTTCCGTATTTCCTCTTCTGCATCAACAAAGGAACTAAAAACCAAATGACCACTTGTATTCATTGCTTGGAACTTGATCGCAGTGCATGGTATCTCCTTTCCTTTTGCCGCCTGAGGTATTTTCAAATACTTTATCTCCAATCCCGACTTTTCTTTGGTGTGTTCCGAATGGAAACCTCCTGCGAACTGATGTGAACTAGCATCTACCCAAACTACCCCATGCTCCAGAATATTAGAAGAAAGAACCTTTGAAAAAGTTTGCATTAGCCTGTGTACTCGCAATCATATTTTCACTAAAACATTGGAGAATATGGTTGCTGGGTGATCACTCCGTAATTATCCGTGGTATCTTGGTTTAGGTCGAGTTTCCTCATTCCTGCATGCATATGATCACATTACACATGTCATGTGTACAATTAAGCACTGTCATTAATAAGATGCAGTATAAGGCTGATAAGACAACAACTTAGCAATAGCATGGATAATTTCTTTCATATTTCATCCATCAAAATTATTTGCGTAAAATTTGTAAATAAGTGACAAATAATAGTGTATCAGCATATTTGACAGCTTACAAAATTTTGAGTTTTAACTTAAGATGCTTTGGGTTGTTGTTCTTTGCTGTATATAGAAACACTTAAAAGCAGAAAATTTACAAGGGTCACTTCTTTAAATGATTAAATATTATATAGAGAACTGTAACACACCAAATTTGATTCTTCTATACATGCAGTAGTACACAATATTTTGATATTGGTCCATGCTTTGATTCTTTTATTGGTCGAATCCAAAAATTGACAGGTTTTTTTCTCCCGTAATCATTGACAGGATATTTTGTCCTGACTTACAGCTTACAGGATTTTTTCTCCCGTAATGACAATTGACAGGATAATTTATCCTGTAAATACCTTTTACAGGATTAATTATCCTGTCTTTAAATTGACGGGATTTTTTCTCCTGTCTTTGATTGGGACGGGATAAAAAATCCTGTCAATCCAAAGTCAGGATAAAAAATCCCACGGGATTCACAAAAATCCCACAGGATTTTTGACAGGATTTTGACAGGATAAAAAATCCCACGGGCAGGCCCGTGGGATTTTTTTTTTCAAGTGGCTCTAGCTCTCATACCTGTTGACCTAGGTAAATCAAAAGTTGATGAAACACCTTATTTTGATCAGTACTTCACATAGAACAACTCAAAATTTTCCTAAAAATAGTAATTTTAGGACCTCAAGTTCGGAAAAATGTCCATTCCGAAGTTAAATGTCCAAGTGTTTACATCTCTCATTATCCACAATCATGTAAGTGTACATGAACCAATGTTTGTAAACATCACACATATTTCCTGATATATATATATATATATATATATATATATATATATATATATATATATATATATTGTACATCTCTCATTATCCACAATCATGTAAGTGTACATGAACCAATGTTTGTAAGTATCACACATATTTCCTTATATATATATATTGTACATCTCTCATTATCCACAATCATGTAAGTGTACATGAACCAATGTTTGTAAACATCACACATATTTCCTGATATATATATTGTACATCTCTCATTATCCACAATCATGTAAGTGTACATGAACCAATGTTTGTAAACATCACACATATTTCCTGATATATATATTGTACATCTCTCATTATCCACAATCATGTAAGTGTACATGAACCAATGTTTGTAAACATCACACATATTTCCTGATATATATATTGTACATCTCTCATTATCCACAATCATGTACGTGTACATGAACCAATGTTTGTAAGTATCACACATATTTCCTGATATATATATATTGTACATCTCTCATTATCCACAATCATGTAAGTGTACATGAACCAATGTTTGTAAACATCACACATATTTCCTGATATATATATTGTACATCTCTCATTATCCAAAATCATGTAAGTGTACATGAACCAATGTTTTTTAGCACCACACATATTTCCTGATATATATATTGTACATCTCTCATTATCCACAATCATGTAAGTGTACATGAACCAATGTTTGTAAGGATCACACATATTTCCTGATATATATATATTGTACATCTCTCATTATCCACAATCATGTAAGTGTACATGAACCAATGTTTGTAAACATAACACATATTTCCTGATATATATATTGTACATCTCTCATTATCCACAATCATGTAAGTGTACATGAACCAATGTTTGTAAGTATAACACATATTTCCTGATATATATATTGTACATCTCTCATTATCCACAATCATGTAAGTGTACATGAACCAATGTTAGTAAGTATAACACATATTTCCTGATATATGTATTGTACATCTCTCATTATCCACAATCATGTAAGTGTACATGAACCAATGTTTGTAAGTATCACACATATTTCCTGATATATATATTGTACATCTCTCATTATCCACAATCATGTAAGTGTACATGAACCAATGTTTGTAAACATCACACATATTTCCTGATATATATATTGTACATCTCTCATTATCCACAATCATGTAAGTGTACATGAACCAATTTTTGTAAGTATAACACATATGTCCTGATATATATATATTGTACATCTCTCATTATCCACAATCATGTAAGTGTACTTGAACCAATGTTTGTAAGTATCACACATATTTCCTGATATATATATATTGTACATCTCTCATTATCCAAAATCATGTAAGTGTACATGAACCAATGTTTTTTAGCACCACACATATTTCCTGATATATATATTGTACATCTCTCATTATCCACAATCATGTAAGTGTACATGAACCAATGTTTGTAAGGATCACACATATTTCCTGATATATATATTGTACATCTCTCATTATCCACAATCATGTAAGTGTACATGAACCAATGTTTGTAAGCATCACACATATTTCCTGATATATATATTGTACATCTCTCATTATCCACAATCATGTAAGTGTACATGAACCAATGTTTTTTAGCACCACACATATTTCCTGATATATATATTGTACATCTCTCATTATCCACAATCATGTAAGTGTACATGAACCAATGTTTGTAAGCTTCACACATATTTCCTCATATATATATATTGTACATCTCTCATTATCCACAATCATGTAAGTGTACATGAACCAATGTTTGTAAGCTTCACACATATTTCCTCATATATATATATTGTACATCTCTCATTATCCACAATCATGTAAGTGTACATGAACCAATGTTTGTAAGCATCACACATATTTCCTGATATATATATTGTACATCTCTCATTATCCACAATCATGTAAGTGTACATGAACCAATGTTTGTAAGTATAACACATATTTCCTGATATATATATTGTTCATCTCTCATTATCCACAATCATGTAAGTGTACATGAACCAATGTTTGTAAGTATAACACATATTTCCTGATATATATATTGTACATCTCTCATTATCCACAATCATGTAAGTGTACATGAACCAATGTTTGTAACATCACACATATTTCCTGATATATATATTGTACATCTCTCATTATCTACAATCATGTAAGTGTATATGAACCAATGTTTGTAAACATCACACATATTTCCTGATATATATATATTGTACATCTCTCATTATCCCCAATCATGTAATTGTACATGAACCAATGTTTGTAAACATCACACATATTTCCTGATATATATATTGTACATCTCTCATTATCCACAATCATGTAATTGTACATGAACCAATGTTTGTTAGTATCACACATATTTCCTGATATATATATTGTACATCTCTCATTATCCACAATCATGTAATTGTACATGAACCAATGTTTGTTAGTATCACACATATTTCCTGATATATATATTGTACATCTCTCATTATCCACAATCATGTAATTGTACATGAACCAATGTTTGTTAGTATCACACATATTTCCTGATATATATATTGTACATCTCTCATTATCCACAATCATGTAAGTGTACAAAAACCAATGTTTGTAAGTATCACACATATTTCCTTATATATATTGTACATCTCTCATTATCCACAATCATGTAAGTGTACATGAACCAATGTTTGTAACATCACACATATTTCCTGATATATATATTGTATATCTCTCATTATCCACAATCATGTAAGTGTACGTGAACCAATGTTTGTAAGTATCACACATATTTCCTGATATATATATTGTACATCTCTCATTATCCACAATCATGTAAGTGTACAAAAACCAATGTTTGTAAGTATCACACATATTTCCTTATATATATTGTACATCTCTCATTATCCACAATCATGTAAGTGTACATGAACCAATGTTTGTAAACATCACACATATTTCCTGATATATATATTGTACATCTCTCATTATCCACAATCATGTAAGTGTACATGAACCAATGTTTGTAAGCATCACACATATTTCCTGATATATATATTGTACATCTCTCATTATCCACAATCATGTAAGTGTACATGAACCAATGTTTGTAAACATCACACATATTTCCTGATATATATATTGTACATCTCTCATTATCCACAATCATGTAAGTGTACATGAACCAATGTTTGTAACATCACACATATTTCCTGATATATATATTGTACATCTCTCATTATCCACAATCATGTAAGTGTACATGAACCAATGTTTGTAAACATCACACATATTTCCTGATATATATATTGTACATCTCTCATTATCCACAATCATGTAAGTTTACATGAACCAATGTTTGTAAGCATCTCACATATTTCCTGACGTATATTGTACATCTCTCATTATCCACAATCATGTAAGTGTACATGAACCAATGTTTGTAAACATAACACATATTTCCTGATATATATATTGTACATCTCTCATTATCCACAATCATGTAAGTGTACATGAACCAATGTTTGTAAACATAACACATATTTCCTGATATATATATTGTACATCTCTCATTATCCACAATCATGTAAGTGTACATGAACCAATGTTTGTAAGTATCACACATATTTCCTGATATATATATTGTACATCTCTCATTATCCACAATCATGTAAGTGTACATGAACCAATGTGTGTAAACATAACACATATTTCCTGATATATATATATTGTACATCTCTCATTATCCACAATCATGTAAATGTACATGAACCAATGTTTGTAAGTATCACACATATTTCCTGATATATATATTGTACATCTCTCATTATCCACAATCATGTAAGTGTACATGAACCAATGTTTGTAAGTATGACACATATTTCCTGATATATATATATTGTACATCTCTCATTATCCATAATCATGTAAGTGTACATGAACCAATGTGTGTAAACATAACACATATTTCCTGATATATATATTGTACATCTCTCATTATCCACAATCATGTAAGTGTACATGAACCAATGTTTGTAAGCATAACACATATTTCATGATATATATATTGTACACCTCTCATTATCCACAATCATGTAAGTGTACATGAACCAATGTTTGTAAGTATAACACATATTTCCTGATATATATATTGTACATCTCTCATTATCCACAATCATGTAAGTGTACATGAACCAATGTTTGTAAACATCACACATATTTCCAGATATATATATTGTACATCTCTCATTATCCACAATCATGTAAGTGTACATGAACCAATGTTTGTAAGTATCACACATATTTCCTGATATATATATATTGTACATCTCTCATTATCCACAATCATGTAAGTGTACATGAACCAATGTTTGTAAGCATCATATATATTTCCTGATATATATATTGTACATACCTCATTATCTACAATCATGTAAGTGTAAATGAACCAATGTTTGTAAGCATCACACATATTTCCTGATATATATATTGTACATCTCTCATTATCCACAATCATGTAAGTGTACATGAACCAATGTTTGTAAACATAACACATATTTCCTGATATATATATTGTACATCTCTCATTATCCACAATCATGTAAGTGTACATGAACCAATGTTTGTAAACATCACACATATTTCCTGATATATATATTGTACATCTCTCATTATCCACAATCATGTAAGTGTACATGAACCAATGTTTGTAAACATAACACATATTTCCTGATATATATATTGTACATCTCTCATTATCCACAATCATGAAAGTGTACATGAACCAATGTTTGTAAGCGTCTCACATATTTCCTGATATATATATTGTACATCTCTCATTATCCACAATCATGTAAGTGTACATGAACCAATGTTTGTAAGCATCACACATATTTCCTGATATAATATTGTACATCTCTCATTATCCACAATCATGTAAGTGTACATGTACCAATGTTTGTAAGTATCACACATATTTCCTGATATATACATTGTACATCTCTCATTATCCACAATCATGTAAGTGTACATGAACCAATGTTTGTAAACATCACACATATTTCATGATATGTATATTGTACATCTCTCATTATCAACAATCATGTAAGTGTACATGAACCAATGTTTGTAAACATCAGACATATTTCCTGATATATATATTGTACATCTCTCATTATCCACAATCATGTAAGTGTACATGAACCAATGTTTGTAACATCACACATATTTCCTGATATATATATTGTACATCTCTCATTATCCACAATCATGTAAGTGTACATGAACCAATGTTTGTAAGCATCACACATATTTCCTGATATATATATTGTACATCTCTCATTATCCACAATCATGTAAGTGTACATGAACCAATGTTTGTAACATCACACATATTTCCTGATATATATATTGTACATCTCTCATTATCCACAATCATGTAAGTGTACATGAACCAATGTTTGTAAGTATCACACATATTTCCTGATATATATATTGTACATCTCTCATTATCTACAATCATGTAAGTGTACATGAACCAATGTTTGTAAGCATCACACATATTTCCTGATATATACAATGTATATATTGTACATCTCTCATTATCCACAATCATGTAAGTGTACATGAACCAATGTTGGTAAGCATCACACATATTTCCTGATATATATATTGAACATCTCTCATTATCCACAATCATGTAAGTGTACATGAACCAATGTTTGTAAGCATCACACATATTTCCTGATATAATATTGTACATCTCTCATTATCCACAATCATGTAAGTGTACATGTACCAATGTTTGTAAGTATCACACATATTTCCTGATATATACATTGTACATCTCTCATTATCCACAATCATGTAAGTGTACATGAACCAATGTTTGTAAACATCACACATATTTCATGATATATATATTATACATCTCTCATTATCCACAATTATGTAAGTGTACATGAACCAATGTTTGTAAGTATCACACATATTTCCTGATATATATATTGTACATCTCTCATTATCCACAATCATGTAAGTGTACGTGAACCAATGTTTGTAAGTATCACACATATTTCCTGATATATATATTGTACATCTCTCATTATCCACAATCATGTAAGTGTACATGAACCAATGTTTGTAAGCATCACACATATTTCCTGATATATATATTATACATCTCTCATTATCCACAATCATGTTAGTGTACATGAACCAATGTTTGTAAACATCACACATATTTCCTGATATATATATTGTACATCTCTCATTATCCACAATCATGTAAGTGTACATGAAAAAATGTTTGTAAACATCACACATATTTCCTGATATATATATTATACATCTCTCATTATCCACAATCATGTAAGTGTACATGAACCAATGTTTGTAAACATCACACATATTTCCTGATATATATATTGTACATCTCTCATTATCCACAATCATGTAAGTGTACATGAAAAAATGTTTGTAAACATCACACATATTTCCTGATATATATATTGTACATCTCTCATTATCCACAATCATGTAAGTGTACATGAACCAATGTTTGTAAGTATCAAACATATTTCCTGATATATATATTGTACATCTCTCATTATCCACAACCATGTAAGTGTACATGAACCAATGTTTGTAAACATCACACATATTTCCTGATATATATATTGTACATCTCTCATTATCCACAACCATGTAAGTGTACATGAACCAATGTTTGTAAGTATCACACATATTTCCTGATATATATATTGTACATCTCTCATTATCCACAATCATGTAAGTGCACATGAACCAATGTTTGTAAACATCACACATATTTCCTGATATATATATTGTACATCTCTCATCATCCACAATCATGTAAGTGTACATGAACCAATGTTTGTAAACATCACACATTTTTCCTGATATATATATTGTACATCTCTCATTATCCACAATCATGTATGTGTACATGAACCAATGTTTCTAAGCATCACACATATTTCCTGATATATATATTGTACATCTCTCATTATCCACAATCATGTAAGTGTACATGAAAAAATGTTTGTAAACATCACACATATTTCCTGATATATATATTGTACATCTCTCATTATCCACAATCATGTAAGTGTACATGAACCAATGTTTGTAAGCGTCACACATATTTCCTTATATATATATATTGTACATCTCTCATTATCCACAATCATGTAAGTGCACATGAACCAATGTTTGTAAGCATCACACATATTTCCTGATATATATAAATTGTACATCTCTCATTATCCACAATCATGTAAGTGTACATGAACCAATGTTTGTAAGCATCATACATATTTCCTGATATATATATTGTACATCTCTCATTATCCACAATCATGTAAGTGTACATGAACCAATGTTTGTAAGCGTCACACATATTTCCTTATATATATATATTGTACATCTCTCATTATCCACAATCATGTAAGTGTACATGAACCAATGTTTGTAAGTATCACACATATTTCCTGATATATATATATTGTACATCTCTCATTATCCACAATCATGTAAGTGTACATGAACCAATGTTTGTAAGCATCATACATATTTCCTGATATATATATTGTACATCTCTCATTATCCACAATCATGTAAGTGTACATGAACCAATGTTTGTAAGCATCACACATATTTCCTGATATATATATTGTACATCTCTCATTATCCACAATCATGTAAGTGTGCATGAACCAATGTTTGTAAACATCACACATATTTCCTGATATATATATTGTACATCTCTCATTATCCACAATCATGTAAGTGTACATGAACCAATGTTTGTAAACATCACACATATTTCCTGATATATATATATTGTACATCTCTCATTATCAACAATCATGTAAGTGTACATGAACCAATGTTTGTAAACATCACACATATTTCCTGATATATATTGTACATCTCTCATTATCCACGATCATGTAAGTGTACATGAACCAATGTTTGTAAACATCACACATATTTCCTGATATATATATTGTACATCTCTCATTATCCACCATCATGTAAGTGTACATGAACCAATGTTTGTAAACATCACACATATTTCCTGATATATATATTGTACATCTCTCATTATCCACAATCATGTAAGTGTACATGAACCAATGTTTGTAAGTATAACACATATTTCCTGATATATATATATATATATTGTACATCTCTCATTATCCACGATCATGTAAGTGTACATGAACCAATGTTTGTAAGTATAACACATATTTCCTGATATATATATTGTACATCTCTCATTATCCACAATCATGTAAGTGTACATGAACCAATGTTTG
Source organism: Pinctada fucata (assembly GCA_028142955.1). Taxonomy (NCBI): domain Eukaryota; kingdom Metazoa; phylum Mollusca; class Bivalvia; order Pterioida; family Pteriidae; genus Pinctada; species Pinctada fucata. The sequence continues at coordinate 52,156,323 of AP027111.1, forward strand.
TAAACATCACACATATTTCCTGATATATATATTGTACATCTCTCATTATCCACAATCATGTAAGTGAACATGAACCAATGTTTGTAAGCTTCACACATATTTCCTGATATATATATTGTACATCTCTCATTATCCACAATCATGTAAGTGTACATGAACCAATGTTTGTCAGCATCACACATATTTCCTGATATATATATTGTACATCTCTCATTATCCACAATCATGTAATTGTACATGAACCAATGCTTGTAAACATCACACATATTTCCTGATATATATATATATATATTGCACATCTCTCATTATCCACAATCATGTAAGTGTACTTGAACCAATGTGTGTAAGCATCACACATATTTCCTGATATATATATTGTACATCTCTCATTATCCACAATCATGTAAGTGTCCATGAACCAATGTTTGTAAACATAACATATATTTCCTGATATATATATATATTGTACATCTCTCATTATCCACAATCATGTAAGTGTACATGAACCAATGTTTGTCAGCATCACACATATTTCCTGATATATATATTGTACATCTCTCATTATCCACAATCATGTAATTGTACATGAACCAATGCTTGTAAACATCACACATATTTCCTGATATATATTGTTATGGGTCAGAATACCCCAAAACGCCAGCAAAAATCAGACAAAGACAGAATATAAATTTACAAGTTTAATTATGTACAAAATATATATATTTACAATGATTACAACTTACAATACAATGTCCGGATCAAAGTGTCCGTTACGGTCCACAAAGTCTATCGAAGGTATGGTTTCCGGTAATCACAAACGTTCTCGAAAGATCGGTGTCCAAACGTTGTTAAATGGATTAAAGTCTCAACAAATAAAGTGTCCCAGTATATCAGAATAGATGAATGAATCGTGTCTACGAATGTGTACGAATGTCCCTTAACACAGTTCCTCAGAGGTATTTATACTTAAGAACAATGAATTAACCAGAAGCTTCTAGAACAATGACTCATTACACATGATTAACAATAGAGTAAATTCTAGAAATCACAGTCATGTGATGATAATGATGTAACAAAGAACATACTGGAATATTCTCTAATGAAATAAACATGACATAGTAAAATCTAGAAAGAATTATTATGAAATCATAATATAATATGACTAAGTACATGTGTACCTACACATAAAGTAAAACTAAAATAACACATGACCCACAACACCTCCCCCTTAAAAAAAGTTTGAATGTCAATGAAAACTTAGGTAGTAAATTCTTCAAAAATCACTCATGAAACTCTCGATAGTGCATCTGCAATCACATTGTCTTTGCCCTTGATATGGTTTATAATGATATTGTACTCTTGCAACAATAAACTCCACCTTGTAAGTCTTTGATTCTTGTTTGACATTTTGTGCAAAAATGTGAGAGGGTTGTGGTCAGTATATACAAGAATGGGATGTAAAGTAACATTCAAATAAACATCAAAATGTTGTAAAGCTAACAATAATGCAAGACACTCTTTTTCAATAGTAGAGTAATTCTTTTGACATTTTGTCAATTTCTTAGAAAAATAACAAACAACTCTATCTACACCATCATCATTTTCTTGAAACAAAGCAGCCCCGATTCCTACATCACTGGCATCAACAGTAAGCTTAAATTGCTTATCAAAATTTGGAGCTGACAGGACAGGACTATTCATAAGAACACATTTGATTTTCTTAAAAGATTCGTCACAGTCATTGGTCCATGCAAAATGCACTTTCTTTTGTAACAGATTGGTAAGTGGACCAACAACTGACGAGAAATTTGGACAAAATTTTCTGTAAAATCCTGCCATTCCTAAAAATCTCATTATCTCTTTCTTATTGGTAGGAATCGGGAACTTTGAAATAGCTTCCACCTTGGCCATGATAGGAGTAACAAAACCTTGACCTACTTTGTGACCCAAATATTCTACAGTCGCGTGACAAAATTCACTTTTCGCAAGGTTCACTGTGAGGTTTGCTTTCGCCAGTATGTCAAAGAAGGTACGCATGATTCGGAGATGGTCATTCCAGGTGTCGCTGTAGATGATTACGTCATCGATGTACGCCTCGCATCCTTCGAGATGATTTAGGAGCGAATGAATCATCCTCTGGAATGTGGCTGGTGCGTTTTTCATACCAAAGGGCATTACTTTATATTGGTATAGCCCATCTGGAGTCGCAAATGCCGATATTTCTCTGGCTCTCTCGGTTAGCGGGACCTGCCAATAGCCTTTAAGCAAGTCAAATTTACTGACAAATTTTGCACTGCCAATTTTATCTATACAGTCATCGATTCGTGGGATCGGATAAGAGTCAGTTTTGGTGACTGAATTGACTTTTCTAAAGTCCGTACACAATCGGTAAGTTCCGTCTGGCTTCGGAACCAGAATACATGGGGAACTCCAATCACTATTGCTGGGTTCAATAATGTCATTTTCAAGCATGTACTGAATTTCTTTCCGCATGTATTGAAGTTTTATCGGGTTTAACCGATAGGGATGCTGTTTGATAGGTGACGCATCACCTACAATGACGTCATGGTGAGACGCATTTGTCTTTTTTGGAACGTCCGGAAAGATGGTCGTATATTCCCGCATTAATTGGTGTACTTCCTCTTCTTGATGCACGGTCAGATGTCCGAGTTTCACTTCCGGATTTGTCAGAATTTCAGAATTCTTTAAACGGACACTTTGAGCGAAGTCTTTTTCAACAGTCTCTTCATTACATTCCGGTTCAACACAATTTTCAAATGTATTTACATTGGCCAAAGTGGAAACTGGTTTTACAAAATTTCGGTCACTTCTATCAAAATACTCTTTCAACATGTTAACATGACACACTCTTTTTTCTTTTCGCCGACCTGGTGTCTTAACCACATAGTTAACATCACTAATTTTACTCTCAATCTCATAAGGACCGAAATATCTAGCTTGCAAAGGATGACCAGGGATAGGCAAAAATACAAGAACTTTATCGCCTGGTTTAAAAACTCTGTTTCTAGCATCTTTGTCATACTGTGTTTTCATTTTCATTTGTGATGTTTTGAGATTTTCTTGAGCCAATTTGCAAGCATTATATAATTTCTCTTTGAAATTAGACACGTAGTCTAAGAGATTCAAATCGCTAGTCTCAGTCAACCATTTTTCCTTCAATAACTTCAATGGCCCCCTGACCGTATGCCCAAAAACTAGCTCAAAGGGACTGAAACCCAGGGACTCCTGAACCGCTTCTCGTGCCGCAAACAACACGAGGTGAACCCCTTCATCCCAGTCTTGTCCATACTGGTGACAATATGTTTTCATCATAGTTTTAAGGGTTTGATGAAAGCGTTCAAGTGCCCCCTGGGACTCAGGATGGTACGCAGAAGACTTATACTGCCTGATACCTAGCTCATGCATAACCTGCTGAAACAACCCTGACATAAAATTCGAACCCTGATCTGACTGAATAGCCTTGGGAGCACCTACGAAACTGAAAAACTTTGTAAGGGCCTTAACTATGGTCTTTGCCTTAATATTCCTAAGAGGTATGGCTTCAGGAAACCTAGTCGAAGTACACATAATTGTCAGTAAGTACTGATTACCTGACCTAGTCCTAGGCAAAGGACCTACACAATCAACTAACACCCTACTAAAAGGTTCCTCAAAGGCTGGAATGGGTTGGAGGGGAGCAGGTGGTATAACTTGATTGGGTTTACCTACCATCTGACAATTATGACAAGACTTACAAAACTCAGACACATCTTTTCTCAACTTAGGCCAGTAAAAGTGACTTAAAATCCTATTATAAGTCTTATTGACACCTAAATGACCTGCCATGGGTGTGTCGTGAGCTAAACTCATGATGTCCCCGCGATACGCTACTGGAACCACTATCTGGTGAACGACCCGCCACACTTCATTAGGGGGTGCATCGGGTGGTCTCCATTTCCGCATAAGGATGCCATCTTGTATATAGAAGCACTCTCCGACTTTGTCCGCTTCTTCTCGGGGAAGGGCCCTCTTGCTTAGTCGGATGATCTCCGGATCTTTAGTTTGTTCGGAGAGGAGCTGCTCACGGCTTAAGGCATCTGTATCTCTGTCTAATGGCGGATGGTAATCATCACCAGGTACTGTCGGAGACTTGTCAACATGAAGTGGTACTGACGTCTCAGGTACGCTGTCATCAATGGTAGACATGAATGTGTCAGAAAGGTCTATACTTTTGGAGGGATGGTCCTCGTTAAGTGCAGAAGTACTCTCAGCCTCTTTCAGTCTGTTCCTGGCCATCGCCCTGGTAACAGCGCAGGCTGGATACAAGTCGTCGTCTTCATCATCGGACACGACATCGGACGTGATTTTCTCACAAACAATCGGATCGGCTACAACTTTGCCGCCAGCTAAATCGTTGCCAAGCCACAAGGAAACGCCTTGAACGGGAAGAGTAGGTCGAACACCTACGATAACAGGTCCAGTAATTAAATCTGACTTCAAATAAATTTTATGAAGGGGAACATCAATGACGCCTAGCTCCACACCCTGTAATAAAACTGACCTACCAGTAAAAGTGTGCTCAGACAAAGGCAATGAACCCTCTAACAATAAAGTCTGGGCAGCACCAGTATCTCTCAAAATCTGAACAGGCAACGCTTCGCTAGAATCACTGAGTGAAACAAATCCCTGTGACAAAAAGGGCTTATAATGATCCTCCACAAAATCATCAGAACTGGACTTAGAACCCTGAATCTCAGGAGTGTCAGAACAAATCGAATCTAAGGCTTTCCTATCATTTCTAACAGACGCACAGGCCTGTGACTTAAGTTCTTTTTTCTTCTTAAGCTTCAAACACTCACCAATAACATGACCTTTTTTCTTACAATAATTGCATGTAGGAAGCGACCCCACCCCTGGGGATGCTTCAGAACGCTCGGACCTAGGACCGGACGTAGAACCACCTTGAGATGGTGACTGGGAACTAATGGACGACTGAGACTCTTGTAAATTTTTCTTTGGAAAATCTGACGTTTTTGCGCTATCGCTAGATTGAGTTTTTGACACAAAATTTTTCTTATGAGTGAGAGCATACGTATCAGACAAAACAGCGGCTTCTTCAAGAGTTTTAACATTTTTGTCTTCCAAATGAGTTCTTAAATCTTGATGTACACACTCTTTGAACTCTTCTATCAGAATGATCTGACGCAAATTGTCAAATGAATTGGGAATTTTCTTAGATCGAAACCACTGATCAAATAAATCTTCTTTTTCTCGAGCAAATTCAACATATGTTTGATTTTCAAACTTTTTGTACTTTCTAAACTTTTGTCTGTACGCCTCAGGTACTAACTGATATGCTCTCAAAATCGTGTCCTTGACCTTGTCATAGTCTGAACTCTCAGCAATACTGAGCGCCGAGTACACTTCAGCCGCTTTGCCAATAAGTACGCTTTGTAACAAAGTTGGCCAAAAATCACGTGGCCACTTCAGATTGGCCGCGATTTTTTCAAAATGTGGAAAATATTTGTCCACGGACTTTTCTTGAAATTTTGGTACTAATCGGATGTTTTTGGCGGCGTCGAATTCAGACTTGACAGGCGAAGGAACAGGATTTTCCTTAGTGCTTTTCCCTAACTTTAACTTTTCTAACTCAAATTGGAGTTCTTTCTCGTGCATACGTTCCTGTTTCTCTCTTTCTTCCTTTTCTCTTTCAAATTGTCTTATTTTTTCTTCTTTTTCAAATTGTCTTTCTTTTTCTTCTCTTTCAATTTGAAATTGTCTTTCTTTTTCTTCTTTTTCAAATTGTCTTTCTTTTTCTTCTCTTTCAATTTGAAATTGTCTTTCTTTTTCTTCTTTTTCAATTTGAAATTGTCTTTCTTTTTCTTCTTTTTCAAATTGTAATTGTAATTTCATTTTCTCTAATTCAAACTCATATTTTGACATTTTGGTTTCGCTTGAAACAGGTTCAACAGGAAAATCGTATGACGAAAAGATTTCCTTAGCTAAAAGCTCTTTAGCCACAATATTTCTAATTTCTTGTTTTCTCATAGAAGATTTTACATCTAACTTCAAGTGAAGACCTAAACCAATCAAATCATCTTTTTTCAATGATTCGAACTCACCTACAGTCGGCGATTTCAAAAATTCAGTGACCGAAAATACCATGATTGATTTCTGCTGGCAAAAGTTTGGAGAATTTTCCTTTTGTCAAAAAACGAACTTTTACGTAAAAATGCAAATATGCAGAGATTACTATCCCGGACGAGCCCCCAATTCTGTTATGGGTCAGAATACCCCAAAACGCCAGCAAAAATCAGACAAAGACAGAATATAAATTTACAAGTTTAATTATGTACAAAATATATATATTTACAATGATTACAACTTACAATACAATGTCCGGATCAAAGTGTCCGTTACGGTCCACAAAGTCTATCGAAGGTATGGTTTCCGGTAATCACAAACGTTCTCGAAAGATCGGTGTCCAAACGTTGTTAAATGGATTAAAGTCTCAACAAATAAAGTGTCCCAGTATATCAGAATAGATGAATGAATCGTGTCTACGAATGTGTACGAATGTCCCTTAACACAGTTCCTCAGAGGTATTTATACTTAAGAACAATGAATTAACCAGAAGCTTCTAGAACAATGACTCATTACACATGATTAACAATAGAGTAAATTCTAGAAATCACAGTCATGTGATGATAATGATGTAACAAAGAACATACTGGAATATTCTCTAATGAAATAAACATGACATAGTAAAATCTAGAAAGAATTATTATGAAATCATAATATAATATGACTAAGTACATGTGTACCTACACATAAAGTAAAACTAAAATAACACATGACCCACAACAATATATATATATATTGCACATCTCTCATTATCCACAATCATGTAAGTGTACTTGAACCAATGTGTGTAAGCATCACACATATTTCCTGATATATATATTGTACATCTCTCATTATCCACAATCATGTAAGTGTACATGAACCAATGTTTGTAAACATCACACATATTTCCTGATATATATATTGTACATCTCTCATTATCCACAATCATGTAAGTGTACATGAACCAATGTTTGTAAACATCACACATATTTCCTGATATATATATTGTACATCTCTCATTATCCACAATCAGGTAAGTGTACATGAACCAATGTTTGTAAACATCACACATATTTCCTGATATATATATTGTACATCTCTCATTATCCACAATCAGGTAAGTGTACATGAACCAATGTTTGTAAGCATCACACATATTTCCTGATATATATATTGTACATCTCTCATTATCCACAATCATGTAAGTGTACATGAACCAATGTTTGTAAACATCACACATATTTCCTGATATATATATTGTACATCTCTCATTATCCACAATCAGGTAAGTGTACATGAACCAATGTTTGTAAACATCACACATATTTCCTGATATATATATTGTACATCTCTCATTATCCACAATCTTGTAAGTGTACATGAACCAATGTTTGTAAACATCACACATATTTCTTGATATATATATATTGTACATCTCTCATTATCCACAATCGTGGAAGTGTACATGAACCAATCTTTGTAAACATCACACATATTTCCTGATATATATATATATATTGTACATCTCTCATTATCCACAATCGTGGAAGTGTACATGAACCAATCTTTGTAAACATCACACATATTTCCTGATATATATATATTGTACATCTCTCATTATCCACAATCATGTAAATGTACATGAACCAATGTGTGTAAACATCACACATATTTCCTGATATATATATTGTACATCTCTCATTATCCACAATCATGTAAGTGTACATGAACCAATGTTTGTAAACATCACACATATTTCCTGATATATATATTGTACATCTCTCATTATCCACAATCATGTAAGTGTACATGAGCCAATGTTTGTAAACATCACACATATTTCCTGATATATATATTGTACATCTCTCATTATCCACAATCATGTAAGTGTACATGAACCAATTTTTGTAAACATCACACATATTTCCTGATATATATATTGTACATCTCTCATTATCCAGAATCATGTAAGTGTACATGAACCAATGTTTGTAAGTATCACACATATTTCCTGATATATATATTGTACATCTCTCATTATCCACAATCATGTAAGTGTACATGAACCAATGTTTGTAAGCATCACACATATTTCCTGATATATAGCACATATTTCCTAATATATTCCTGTGGGTCCTGTAAAAAAGTCAATTTTTTGTCATAATTCACAGAAAATGAGGAAATTTTAATTTATTCCTGCTTCTCAGCTCCTCAATATTGCATATGATCGCTCAATGATGATTTAAAAACATCTTTAAAGTCTCCTCTTTCAAATGACATTAATTTTATTTTCTTATCTTTTGCAAAATCCTCGAAAATAATTATTTTATTTTATTTTATTTTAAGGTCATGAAACACCCTAATGACCTAAGGAACATTTCTGTTAAATATTATTGAAATCCATCGAGAGGGGAAGAAATTATATTCTAGACAAGGTTTTACTACTGATGTCTATTTGACCTTGACCTTTGACCTATGAACTTGGTTCAAGGTAATTGCACACCCTTAAATTCTTAGGAACATTTCTGTGAAATATTATTGAAATACATCCACATCGGGAAGAGTTATGCTCTGGACAATGTTTTACTAGTCATGTCTTTTGTGACCTTGGGCCTATGACCTTGGTTCATGGTCATCAATCCATATCGGGAAGAGTTATGCCCTGGACAATGTTTTACTAAACATGTCTTTTGTGACCTTGACCTTTGACCTTGGTTCAAGGTCATGAAACACCCTTATGACCTAAGGAACATTGATGTGAAATATTATTGAAATCCATCCACAAGGTGAAGATTTATTCTCTAGACAAGGTTATGATAATGATGTCTATTGTGACCTTGACCTTTGACCTGTGACCTTGATTCAAGGTCGTGACACTCCTTTATGTCCTAAGGAACAATTCTGTGAAATATTATTGAAATCCATCCACAGGTTGGAGGAGTTATGCTCCAGACAAGGTTTTTCTACGTATGTCTATTGTAACCTTGACCTTTGTTCAAGGTTATGACACACCCTTAGGTGCTAAGGAACATTTCTGTGAAACATTATTGAAATCCACCCACAGGGGGAGGAATATAAGCTCAGTACAAGGTTTTACTAATTATGTCTATTGTGACCTTGACCTTTGACCTTGGTTCAATGTAATGACACAACTTTAGGTCCTAAGAAACATTTTTGTGAAATATTATTGAAATCCATTCACAGGTGCATGAATCATGCTCAGGACAAGGTTTTATTAATGATGTCAATTGTGACCTTGACCTTTGACCTTGATTCTAGGTCATTACGCACTCTTTTGTCCTAAGGCACATTTTGATAAATATTACTTAAATCCATCCCCAGGGGAAGAAATTATATTCTAGACAAGGTTTTACTACTGATGTCTATTGTGACCTTGACCTTTGACCAATGAAATTGGTTCAAGGTCATTGCACATCCTTAGGACCTTAGGAACATTTTCTGTGAAATATTATTGAAATACATTAGCATCGGGAAGAGTTATGCTCTGGACAATGTTTTACTAATCATGTCTTTTGTGACCTTGGGCCTATGACCTTGGTTCAAGGTCATCAATCCACATCGGGAAGAGTTACAATGTATGCCCTGGACAATGTTTTACTAAACATGTCTTTTGTGACCTTGACCTTTGACCTTGGTTCAAGATCATGAAACACCCTTAAGACCTAAGGAACATTTCTGTTAAATATTATTGAAATCCATCCAGAGGGGAAGAAATTATATTCTATACAAAGTTTTGCTAATGATGTCTATTGTGACCTTGACCTTTGACCTATGAACTTGGTTCAAGATCATGGCACACCCGTAGGTTCTGTGAAATATTATTGAAACCCATCCACATCGGGAAGAGTTATGCTCTGGACTATGTTTTACTAATCATGTCTTTTGTGACCTTGGGCCTATGACCTTGGTTCAAGGTCATCCATCGACATCGGGAAGAGTTATGCTATTGACAATGTTTTACTAAACATGTCTTTTGTGACCTTGAACTTTGGCCTAAGACCTTGGTTCAAGGTCATGAAACACCCTTATGACCTAAGGAACATTGATGTGAAATATTATTGAAATCCATCAACAAGGCGAAAAGTTATGCTCTGGACAAGGTTTTGATAATGATGTCTATTGTGACCTTGACCTTTGACCTTCATTCAAGGTCGTGACACACATTTATGTCCTAAGGGACATTTCTGTGAAATATTTTGAAATCCATCCACAGGTTGGAGAAGTTATGCTGCAGACAAAGGTTTTTCTACGTATGTCTGTTTTGACCTTGATCTTTGACCTATGACCTTCGTATAAGGTTATGACACACCCTTAGGTGCTAAGGAACATTTCTGTGAAATACTATTGAAATCAACCCACAGCAGGAGATGTCAAGCTCCGGACAAGGTTTTACTAATTATGTCTATTGTGACCTTGACATTTGACCTTGGTTCAAGGTCATGACACAACCTTAGGTCCCAAGGAACATTTCTGTGAAATATTATTTAAATCCATTCACAGGGGCAGGAATCATGCTCAGGACAAGGTTTGGCCTATGACCTTGGTTCAAGGTCATGAAACACCCTTGTGACCTTAGGAACATTGATGTTAAATATTATTGAAATCTATCAACAAGGCGAAGAGTAATGCTCTGGACAAGGTTTTGATAATGATGTCTATTGTGACCTTGACCTTTGACCTTGATTCAAGGTCGTGACACACATTTATGTCCTAAGGGACATTTCTGTGAATTTTTTTCAAATCCATCCACAGGTTGGAGAAGTTATGCTGCAGACAAAGGTTTTTCTACGTATGTCTATTGTGACCTTGACCTATGACCTTCATTTAAGGTTATGACACACCCTTAGGTGCTAAGGAACATTTCTGTGAAATACTATTGAAATCCACCCACAGCAGGAGATGTCAAGCTCCAGACAAGGTTTTACTAATCATGTCTATTGTGACCTTGTCCTTTGACCTTGGTTCAAGGTCATGACGTACCCTTAGGTCATAAGGAACATTTCTATGAAGTATTATCGAAATCCATTCACAGGGGCAGGAATCATGCTCAGGACAAGGTTTTATCAATGATGTCTATTGTGACCTTGACCTTTGACCTTGATTCAAGGACATTACACACTCTTATGTCATAAGGAACATTTCTATTTAATATATCTGAAATCTATCCACAGGGGGAGGAATTATATTCTGGACAAGGTTTTATTACTGATGTCTATTGTGACCTTGACCTTTGAACTTAGTTTAAGGTCATGGAACACCCTCGGTTCAAAGGAACATTTCTGTGAAAAAAAATATTGAAATCTATACACAGAGCAAAGAGCTACTCTCTGGACAAGGTCGTGATAATGATGTTTAGTGTGACCTTGACCTTTGACCTCGATTCAAAGTTGTGACATACCTTTTTGTCATAAGGAACATTTTTGGTGAACTATTATTGAAATCCTTCCACAGGGTGGAGAAGTTATGCTCCAGACAAGGTTTTACTAATTATGTCTTTAGTGACCTTGACCTTTGACCTTGGTTCAAGCTTATAACACACCCTTGAAAACTAAGGAACATTTCTGTGAAATATTGAAATCCATCCACATCGGGAAGAGTTATGGACTGGAAAATGTTTTACTTAACATGTCTTTTGTGACCTTGACCTTTGGCCTATGACCTTGGTTCAAGGTCATGAAACACCCTTATGACCTAAGGAACATTTTTGTGAAATATTATTGAAATCCATCCACAAGGCGAAGAGATATGCTCTGGACAAGGTTTTGATAATGATGTCTATTGTGACCTTGACCTTTGTGACCTGTGACATTGATTCAAGGTCGTGACACACCTTTATGTCCTAAGGGACATTTCTGTGAAATTTAGTGAAATCCATTCACAGGTTGGAGGAGTTATCCTCCTGACAAAGTTTTTTTACGTATGTCTATTGTGACCTTGACCTTTGACCTTCATTCAAGGTTATGACACACCCTTGGGTTCAAAGGAACATTTCTGTGAAATAATATTGAAATCCATACACAAAGCAAAGAGCTACGCTCTGGACAAGGTCGTGATAATGATGTATAGTGTGACCTTGACCTTTGACCTTGATTCAAAGTTGTGACATACCTTTATGTCATAAGGAACATTTTTGGTGAACTATTATTGAAATCCATCCACAGGGTGGAGAAGTTATGCTCCAGACAAGGTTTTACTAATCATGTCTTTAGTGACCTTGACCTTTGACCTATGACCTTGGTTCAAGCTTATAACACACCCTTGAAAACTAAGAAACATTTCTGTGAAATATCATTGAAATCCATCCACATCGGGAAGAGTTATGCACTGGAAAATGTTTTACTTAACATGTCTTTTGTGACCTTGACCTTTGGTCTATGACCTTGGTTCAAGGTCATGAAACACCCTTATGACCTAAGGAACATTTTTGTGAAATATTATTGAAATCCATCCACAAGGAGAAGAGATATGCTCTGGACAAGGTTTTGATAATGATGTCTATTGTAACCTTGACCTTTGACCTATGACCTTGGTTCAAGCTTAAAACACACCCTTGAAAACTAAGGAACATTTCTGTGAAATATTATTGAAATCCATCCACATCGGGAAGAGTTATGCACTGGAAAATGTTTTACTTAACATGTCTTTTGTGAACTTGACCTTTGGCCTATGAACTTAGTTTAAGGTCATGGCACACCCTTAGGTTCAAAGGAACATTTCTGTGAAATATTATTGAAATCCATTCACAGCGGGAAGAGTTATGCTCTCGACAATGTTTTACTTATCATGTCTTTTGTGACCTTGACCTTTGACCTATGAACTTGGTTCAAGATCATAACACACCCTTATGACCTAAGGAACATTTCTGTGAAATATAATTGAAATCCATCCATAGGGCGAAGAGTTACGCTCTGGACAAGGTTTTGATAATGATGTCTATTTATGTTTAGTGTGACCTTGACCTTTGACCTTGATCCAAAGTTGTGACATACCTTTATGTCATAAGGAACATTTTTTTGTGAACTTTTATTGAGATCCATCCACAGAGTGAAGGAGTTATGCTATAGACAAGCTTTTACTAATTATGTCTTTAGTGACCTTGACCTTTAACCTATGATCTTGGTTCAAGGTTATGACACACCCTTAAGTACTAAAGAACATTTCTGTAAAATACCATTGAAATCCATCCACAGGGGGAGGAGTCAAGCTCCGGACAAGGTTTTACTAATTATGTCTTTTGTTAACTTAACCTTTGACCTTGGTTCAAGGTCATGACACACCCTCAGGTCACAAGGAACATTTCTGTGAAATATTAATGAAATCCATTCACAGGGGCAGGAATCATGCTCAGGGAAAGGTTTTATTAAAGATGTCTATTGTGACCTTGACCTTTTTGACCTATGACCTTGATTCAAGGTCATTACACACCCTTATGTCCTAAGGAACATTTCTGTTAAATAACACTGAAATCTATCTACAAGGGGAGGAGTTATGCTGTGTGATGAACAGACAGACGGAAGGACGGACGGATAGACAGGTGATTCCTATATCCTCCCCCCCAATTCGTTTTCAGGTGGTATAAAAATATACAATTTTCCTGAATTTTATTAAATATCTCATCAATTATTCATAAAAATGAGAAAACAGTATTATAAATTTAATAATAGTTATCTCTCTTTCACTACAAGATTGATATTGTAAAGTTTTATGTGAAAATTCAAGTCAAGTAATGCATTATTTTTCTCAAAATCCTGTTAAATGCAAAATAACATATGTGAAATATTTTCATATTATATTTTGTTCCTGAAAAAAATCAGCAATACTATAAACAATATATACAAGAGATTCAATCCTTGAGGTTTTCAGGAAACCTTGATGTCCATTTCTTTAGTTCTCAGAAAATCTATGTGAAGTAAAATACACACACTTTGTACAGATATGGAATGATTCCAGGAAACAGGGGAAAATTTCAGAAAATGAAAATCTGTTTGACATCTTTATACTTAGAATTAAATAGTTTATTACTAAGTGCAATCATTTGTGAAACTGAGAAAACAGTTAAGAACAATTAACTTAGAGTTATCTCTCTTTGTCCACAGGATTAACATTGTAAAGAGCAGTATAGCTTTCTTATGTGTTAGTTCAAGATCAGGTAACCATACACATTATTTTATCACATTCCTGTAAAATTCAAAATAACATTATACATATCAAATATTGTTATATTATATATTGTTATCAAAAACAGCAGTAAATAATACTATAAACACTATATACAAGTGAAACAATTCTTGAGGTTTTCAGAAAACCATGATGTCCATTTCTGTAGTTCTCAGAAAATCTATATGAAGTCAAAAACACACACTGTGTACAGATATGGAATGATTCTTGGAAACAGGGGAAATATTCAACAAATGAAAATATGTTTGACATCCTCTTTCTTAGAATTCAAAGGATTTAGTGTGAAAAGTAGCATATGAATGTTGTCATACCATGGATTAAAAGTTTACTATTATAATGGGCATAAAGGATCTAATACTGTGACCACACATACAAGGAATACTTACCTGGAATGTTCCGAGTCTTTATACCTGGAATTTTGGAAACTTTAAACCCTCCTAGCCAATATTTACAAGAGATAATGTTTGATAATAGTTACCTGATTTTCACTTGTGCTGAACTTTCCTCTACATTGATGCTGAGAAGTTATAATATGTGGTAACATAATACATTAAATCTGACCTGATTGTTATAATGTGGACTGCACCATGATACGTTAATACAAGGAACATTTACTGTGTGACCTGTGGTGGCCATACTCTGGTGAAGTAGAAGTGAATATACCTACCATATTTATCCACACCATCCTGTGTTACTCATGTCTATAATCTTCTGTACAGTATTTCATGTCCATCATCATCATACTGTGTGACCTGTGGTGGCCATACTCTGGTGAAGTAGAACTCATAATAACCATACTCACCCACACCATCCTGTATTACATTGAAGTCAGGAGACGACCGGATCTTTGTCTTGGATTCATCATCAATATTTGTGTCCCATAGTTCAACATCAAATCTATGTTGTATGTTAAGTACAGACAGTATAAACTGTTGCCATTGTGATGATGACATATCTACAAACCATAACTCTACCTTCTCTATATGTACCATGTCAGCAGACAGACCCAGTCCTCTGTCACCCAGGGTCACATTAAACAGATCTAACTCTCGTAGTGATGTCATGTCTGTCAGCAGTGGAGGACAAACATCATCATCAAGGTCAGTATTTATTTTTACATGAAGTAGGTGTAAAATTTTAAGTGAGGGTATACAGATAGGGGACACTGACCTATCAGTGTTACCACCAAAAATATAGACCATGTCAAGGGAACATGTTAGTTGTTTGTTACACAGAAAGTTATTTAGTTCTGTGCTAGTAACACCACGTTCTATGTCAGTAGGTACCATATTTAAGGACAGTGACCTTATATCTACTACATGGGGATCAGACAGGACGTCCCTAGTCCCCCTCATTGTCTCTATGTCACTGTCATACCGAAGATAAACATCTGATACATGGAACGTCACTGGGCTGTCTGTCTGTCTGTCCTGTAACTCCCTGTACCAACTTACCTGTAGTTTGTACAGTTCCTTCACTGTATCACTGCTACCTCCCTGTAATTCTCTGTATTTACAGATCTCTGTGTCACTGTCTGTCACACTTACAACACGCTGTGATATAACACTACCCAGGGACGGACACATACCACATATAAACATGATAACATTTGACAACTCCAAGATGACCTTGACACTGGACAGATGTTTACAGAATGAGTCACCTACCTCTTTGTTTGTTACAATGTAGATTACAGCCAGGAACTCTTGTATTGATTTATGAAAGAAATGAACACTTACATTCTTTGTTGTAAGACTGTGTGCTTCCTTCTGACTGATCAATCCAACATCTAGTGCAAACTGTAATTCTCTCACACCTATTTCTTTTTCTAATTTTCTTTTCTGAAATACTAAGTTGGTTTCATTAGATAACAGACCTTCATATGCTACTTTTCCTAATTTTAACAGTACAGAACTACAGTTTTTAATGTTATCATAAACAGACAAAAGTTGAGGTAATTCAAAATTTTCTGTTTTGTCATGTTCTATTTCAATTTTATGTTTTTCATTGGCCCTTTCTATTAACATGTTTAACATCTCAGCATAGAAGCTTGTTATACTGTCCCCCACCTGTTTCCCATCATACCATATCTGTACACATACTACAGCTAACAAGGGAATCTGCATGAATGATTTCAAACTTTTGTTTTTCAAAGATTTCAGTATTCTTTTCTTTGTTTGTGTATATTTTGGTGAGTTCTCTTTCAACTTATAATGATTTACAAGTACATTCTCAATAATATTTTCCATTCCAATCTCACTTAAACCACAAATTTCTATGACTCTGTCACTGTGTTGTGGTTTCTTTAACAATAACGGAAACACCCATGGTCGCATTGTTATGAAGCACGTTACACTACCTGACACGTCAATCCTTGGCATCCTATTTTCATTGTTCCAGTTCAATTCATCTAGTCCATCCAAGATGATAAAACTTTTATATTCATCCGATGACAATACGTGACGTATGGCATCATGGCAGCCCCTGTCACTCTCAAATGCGTCTTGGCAGATCATTTCTACCACTGAAACTAGATTTAGATCATTAACATTGCGAAACTTCATCAGAAAAACAAAGTCAAATTTCCTCAGTTCTTGTTCCCACTTATCAAAATTTTTCTGTCCGGTTCTTTCCTTTCTTTTAGCGTTGCACCATTTCCGTAATAACCATACACAGTAAGTGGTTTTACCGTGTGCCGCGTCCCCTAACATGTATATTTTCCTGACGTAATTACCATCTTTTTGAAAAATGTCACCTGGTTTAGTGACTTCCCTAACCTTTGGTCTCTCAAAGACAGAACTAAACAGTTCAAAATCTCTGTCATCCAAGTCATCTGAGTCTGTGTCTTCCATCAAATAGGACATCTCATATTTATAACTTCCTATATCGAAGTCTGAAGTACACTCTGTACCTAATCTTGCGGCAGATAAGCCATGTTTAGGCTCCAAACGTCTCCTAAGTCTTCTTAAAGTATCAGTTCTATCATAGAATAAGTCTGAAGTACCTGCACGTCTACGTTCCAGATGTCTCGTAAATTCTTCCTTGTTTTGTGATGATTCATTCCCCTTCGTAACATACTTCTGATCTTCACAGATGAGCACTGAAGCATATAACAGCTCTATAGGTAATTCCTCCTCTGTGTCCTGTAGAGGGGAAATCTGGATAAACCGGGTTAACTTGTCATTGATTTCCATTAGCCGTTCCTTCATTTTCCTTACACCTGCATCTTCATCTAAGATTAAATAGATAGACTTTGTTATTATATATTATTATATATCTCGATAGAAAATATATTAAAAAGATTTTATAATTACATGTATATATTATTATTGTACATCTCGATAGATGACATATTCAGATATCTTAAAGTAAATCACACAGCGGCATTTCTTCTTTCTGTGAATTGTAAAAGGGAGAAATCATTTCAGAAGCCGCGGCAATTTAAAATACTGATCGCTTTGCACTTCTGACCATGGTGTATCGGAATATCTTTGCATTTATCATGCTAAATATGGAAATAAGAGGTAATCCGATGAACAATTCTAAGATGACCCCTGGCTTTTCCTATAGCATAAAGCGGGGGACCGTCTCAGGATTCTGAATTGACTGAAAGAGCTGTCTCGAGTTTGCGCGCCTTTTTCATATACACAATGCATATCCTTTTGATTGTTTATATTAAATGTTTCCATCTAATGCCAAAAATTTTAACGTTAAAAAGATTTGACTGAATGTTTTTGGGAGCAATAATTTATTCAGGAAAGAATGGAAGACAAGTTAGAAGGTAGATTGAGGGGAGGGAGGCTGTCACATGTATAACATGTATCAAAATATTCCATATTTAGACTCTATTCACTCATGAGTAATTACAGGTTGTTTTTTTTTTTATCTGAATATTTTTCTTGTTTTTATTTGGTAAGGGGGTACAATGACTTTGCACAATAATTCTAACTCTAAAGAACAAAGGATTTATTTGTGAAGTAAAGAATTGGATTGATTGTTCCAAAAGTAGGTCAAGAATATAACCAGAAGTCCCTGACGAGACTGTTGCTCTCCTGGTTGTTTTGTTTTATTCGCTCATTGACAAGTGAATAGATACATGTACAGAAAAAATAGGATCCAACGTAAAGGATATGAATATGTAAAAATGTTAAAGCACCACAAAAAAGGCGATGTTAAATTTTACATTTTTATTACGACACGTGTTTCGGCTAGTATGTACATATACATATAATAACAATTTCCATTTTATTTTAAACCAAAAACCATAGCGAGCAGGCGCTCTTAACAAATTATAAGCAGAACAACGAAATAACAAATCCATTAGACTGCAATTATAGTATCACTCATATAATTTTTAATATCTCAGATAAAAGAATTTTAAAAAATAATGCCATAGATTTTCCAAGATCCAAGGGGTCAGGGGCTGCTAGCTCAAATAAAGTATCAGTGACACAATAAGACTAGAGATCCATTTTTATTAAATAAACAACTTAGTTTCCATCATAAATAGCTTTAGAAGAGATGAGAGCACAACTACATACATACGAGAAAATGACCACACCCATTTTCTAAGACCCAGGGGGTCAGGGGCTCAAACAAAATATCACGTGCACAACTAGACCACAGACCCATCATATTGTAAAAAGAATGAAGTCTGCATCATTTATAGTGTCAGAGGAGTTGCGAGCACAAGATTACATAGAGTCATATAGGAGAAAATACCCAGAGTTATATAGAAAATGACCACACCCATTTTTGAAGACCCTGGGGGTCAGGGGCTCAAACAAAATATCAGGTGCAAAACTAGATCCACACCCATCATATTACAAAGAGAATTGAGTATCCATCATTTATAGTGTCAGAGGAGTTGCGAGCACAAGATTACATACATGTAGATACATGTATATAGGAGAAAATGACCACGCCCATTTTGTGGGACCCTTGGGGTCAGGGCTCAAACAAAATGTCTGTTGCACAACTAGACCACAGACCAAGTTGCAAGCACAAGAATTGTTTACGGACGGACAGACAAACGGACAGACGCGGGACGACGAGGTATCGCATAGGCTCGAATGGTCTATGACCAGTAGAGCTAAAAAATAATGTTCATATAGGTTAGTATTTTATAATAAGGACAAATGATTTTTTTCTTTGTAAAGAATTGAAATGTTGCCAAAAAGAGATGCCAAATTATTTTTTATAACAGTTGACAACTCTAAAGATAAATATTGTACACAGCGGCGACAGCTTAAAGACATAGCACTATGACAATATCTAACTTGAAGACTTTGAATTCAGTTAGTGAAAATATGAATGTATCAATAACCACATGTATGTCATATATTACCCTGTCTAGGGGGAACTTTGCCATATGGAACTCTTTGTTCAATTTCTGCAATCTGTTTCGCTTGTTCATCTATCTGTCTGCCATGATCATCTATCTGTCTGCTATGACCATCTATCTGTCTGCCATAATCATCTATCTGTCTGCCATGACCATCTATCTGTCTGCCATGATCATCTATCTGTCTGCCATGACCATCTATCTGTCTGCCATGATCATCTATCTGTCTGCCATGACCATCTATCTGTCTGCCATGATCATCTATCTGTCTGCCATGATCATCTATCTGTCTGCCATGGTCATCTATCTGTCTTCTATGTTCTGAAAAATGGTAAAACTGTCAGTTGTTACCAACACAGCTGGTCAGAAATAAATGTTTACAAAGGATGTGCTCTAATTGTTTTTAATATAGTATAATTAATATCAAGCGCGGATCCAGAGTGAGGGGGGGGGGGTCCACCCCTCCCCCTTGAATTTTCGAAGCATAGCTAACTTTTTTTATTTTATATTCTTATTCACATATTTTATGAGATTAAGTTTGTAATATATTATAATATATATATATAACATAAATTTGTATTAGAAATCTTTTATTTTTATGATTTTTTCAACTAGAAGTCTCTGACGAGACTGAAGCTCTCCTGGATGTTTAGTTAAATTCATCTAAGTGACACATTTATTTTCTAAGACCCAAGGGTCAGGGGCTAAAAAAGTATATCAGATGCACAAGCATAACATTAGGCATAACTCTAATATAGTCTAAACATAATGCAAAAAATTATCAGTAATACTTTCTAAACCAGAAGTCTCTGACCAGACTGTAGCTCTCCTGGTTGTTTTGTTTTTTTTTTTATTTGTTTTTTATTTACTCATTGACAAGTGAATAAGATACATACACATAAATATCAATTTCCATTTTTTAAGACCATAGGGAGCAATCATTCTAACAAATTCAAGTAGCACAACAAAACACTGCAACTAGAATATCACTCATATAATTCATAATATCCAAGATAAAGTATCTAAAAAAAAGAATGCCATTCCCATTTCCCAAGATCCCAGGGGGGCAGGGACT
This sequence comes from Pinctada fucata, assembly GCA_028142955.1. Taxonomy (NCBI): domain Eukaryota; kingdom Metazoa; phylum Mollusca; class Bivalvia; order Pterioida; family Pteriidae; genus Pinctada; species Pinctada fucata. The sequence goes on from AP027111.1 coordinate 52,177,067, forward strand.
GCTAGCTCAAATGTACTAACAATGACATAACAAAACTGAAAGATCCATCTCAGGGGTCTAGAATTCCCATTCCCGTTGCCCGGGGCAAGTGAAAAGTTGGGTCGGGAAAGTGCAAAGCAGGTGTTCACTTGCCCGTGAGCAAGTAGATTAGGCCAAGCAAAAATATAAAGTTGGTTCTCAGGCTAATTCTTTTTTAAATCATATGCGACAGGCAGGTTTTATTTTTCATTAAACATTTTCAGAACAACTACAAATTGGAATGTGTTGACATCTTTTATGCTAGTAATTTGTTTCCTCAGCGTGTGATTGACATTTCAAGTCTTCGCGAAAGTTTATATTTTTCACAGGACAATTGGTCTGGTAAGTTTCAAAAATTTACCAGACCGTACCAAATTTTACCAGACCACATATTATTTGAAGCAAAACAACGCAAAAGAACATATCTTTCCCCCTTTTTAATGTCAAATTTTGGGTATTTTTTCCGGACAGTGTGTTCTATTTCCGGATTTTTTCACCGGCCAAAATCCGGTAGTCCGGTGACATTTGGAATGACTGCATTTCTGTCCAGTTTTATTACTTCAATTTGTACCCATTGAATGACCGCTTGAAATCACATGAAAATTTAATGGACGAATGCAAACTCTCAAGTACATGTACATTTAAATAAGATAAGATATGAGTGGACGTTAGAGATTTAAATCCCAGGCACAGAACAAGAATACAAAATAATGTCATAGAGAAAATTAATATTTTATATGAATGAAATAGAACACTTTATTGAACCCTTTGGATGAGCTGAGCAATTGTCAAGAAACGTAAGAATTTTGCGTATCTGCCTGGCCATGTAACGGGTAAGCTGTCATTTACGCGTTGCTGATACCGTCATGTTGGCCTTAGCTGAACATTTTTCCCCCTTCATTCAGATTTCTTTTTAATCTCTTACTTCTACCGGTAAGACAGGGTTTTGATTTATTCTGATATCTGAAGAATCAAGCACTTCATTTTTAGCTAGATATGCCACATTTCAACATGGCCTTTATAATAAATTACAGTATAGTCCTTTCCTTCTCTACATCATGTACATGTAATATTTCATGGGCAAGTGATTTTATTGATTGGGCAAGTAAATTTTATGTCATGAGTTGCCCGTGGCAAGTAAGTTTTGAAAAAAATTCTAGACCCCTGCATCTTATTGCATTAAGAATTACAACAACTCTCATTCATTAATAGCTTTGAAAGGTTGAAAGCACAATTATATAGGAAAAACGACAACACCTATTTCCTAAGACCCCGGGGATCAGGGGCTCAAACAAAATATCAGATGCACAACAAGAACACAAACCAATCATATTGCAAAAAGAATGAAGCCTCAATCATTTATAGTGTCAGAGGAGTTGCGAGTGCAAGATTACATACAGTTATATACTAGGAGAAAATGACCCCACCTATTTCCTAAGACCCTGGGGCTCAAACAAAATATTAGTGCACAACAAGACCAGTGACAGACCAATCATATTGCAAAAAGAATGAAGTTTCCATTATTTATAGTGCTAGAGGAGTTTTGAGCACAGGATTACATAGACTTATATAGGAGAAAATGACCACACCCATTTTCTAAGACCCTGGGGGTCAGGGGCTCAAACAAAATATCAGGTGCACACCTAGACCACAGACCCATCATATTGCAAAAAGAATGAAGTCTCTATCATTTATAGTGTTAGAGGAGTTGCAAGCACAAGATTACATAGAGTTATATAGGAGAAATGACCACACAAATTTTCCAAGACCCTGGACGTCAGGGGCTCAAACAAAATGTCAGGTGCACAACTAGACCACAGACCCCTCATATTGCAAAAAGAATCAAATGGTACAAAGACTTTCTCTTAGGGACTTTTCACTTCCATTCAGAATCAGTGAGACATCATCTGCATACAAAGATATAAAAGACGAAAAGTTCTAAAAGATTCCTTGCATGCTTTAAACCTGAATTTATAATTCAAAATTTGCCTGCCCCCCCCCTTCCCCAAAAAACACAATTTGTTGTAAATTGTTGTAAACTACATGTACAGTACATACAAATCTACTGACAAAACTTTGTATGAAATTTGCGTTTTGTGTAAAAATAAAGTCCATGATTCGTCCTAAGTGATGAAGTCTATTTGTATGTACACACATGCATAAAGTTTTGAAATAGGGATTGTTGCAATAGGAAACATGGTGTTTCTGTGCAGAGGTTTCAGAGAAGTCGAAAATGTGTCGGCCAGTGAAAAACACAAACTTGGTAGAGGGCATTGAGTTCTTACTTCCTGTGAAGTTTCATGAAATTCTGTGCAGTGGTTTCAGAGAAGACGTCAAAAATGTGTTAGCCAATCAGGGCCTGTGGCAGCCATCTTGGATTTCCGATTGGCTCAAAAAACACAAACTTGGTAGAGGGCATTGAGTACTTGCTTCCTGTGAAGTTTCATGAAATTCTGTGCAGCGATTTCGGAAAAGAAGTCGAAAATGCGTCAGCCAATCAGAGCCTGTGGCAGTCATCTTAGATTTCTGATCGGCTCAAAAAACACAAACTTGATAGAGGGCATTGAGTTCTTGCATCCTGTGAAGTTTTGAGATATTCTGTGCAGCGGTTTCAGAGGAGAAGTCAAAAATGTGTCAGCCAAATCAGGGCCTGTGGCGGCCATCTTGAATTTCCGATCGGCTCAAAAAACACAAACTTGGTAGAGGGCATTGAGTTCTTGCTACCTGTGAAGTTTAGTGAAATTATGGGCCGCAGTTTCAGAAGTTAAAATTCAAAATGTGTCAGCCAATCAGAGCCTGTGGCAGCCATTTTGGATTTCCAATCAGTTTGAAAAATACAAACGTGGTAGAAGGCATTGAGTTCTTGCTTCCTGTTAAGCTTCGAGAGATTCAGTGCAGCAGGTTTTGAGGAGAAGTCCATAATGTGTCGGCAATCAGAGCCTGTGGCGGCCATCTTAGATTTCCGATCGACTCAAAAAACACAAACTTGGTAGAGGGCATTGAGTACTTGCTTCCTGTGAAGTTTCATAAAATTCTGTGCAGCAATTTCGGAGGAGAAGTCGAAAATGTGTCAGCCAATCAGAGCCTGTGGCAGCCATCTTGGATTTCTGATGGGCTCGAAAAACACAAACTTGGTAGAGGGCATTGAGTTCTTGCTACCTGTGAAGTTTAGTGAAATTCTGTGCAGCAGTTTAAGAAATTGAAATCAAAAATGTGTCAGCAAATCAGAGCCTGTGGCGGCCATCTTGGATTTCAAATCGGCTTGAAAAATACAAACTTGGCAGAGGGCATTATGTATTGCCTCCTGTGAAGTTTCATGAAATTCTGTGCAGCAGTTTCAGAAGAGAAGTCGAAAAAGTGTCAGCCAATCAGAGCCTGTGGCGGCCATCTTGGATTTCCGATCGGCTCAAAAAACATAAACTTGGTAGAGGGCATTGAGTACTTGCTTCCTGTGAAGTTTCATGAAATTCTGTGCAGCGATTTCGGAGGAGAAGTCTAAAATGTGTCAGCCAATCAGAGCCTGTGGCATTCATCTTAGATTTCTGATCGGCTCGAAAAACACAAACTTGATAGAGGGCATTGAGTTCTTGCATCCTGTGAGGTTTTGAGAGATTCTGTGCAGCGATTTCAGAGGAGAAGTCGAAAATGTGTCAGCCAATCAGAGCCTGTGGCAGCCATCTTGGATTTCCGATTGGCTCGAAAAACACAAACTTGGTAGAGGGCATTGAGTACTTGCTTGCTGTGAAGTTTCATGAAATTCTGTGCAGCGGTTTCAGAGGGGAAGTGGAAAATGTGTCAGTCAATCGGAGCCTGTGGCGGCCATCTTGGATTTCTGATCGGCTCGAAAAACACAAACTTGGTAGAGGGCATTGAGTACTTGCTTCCTGAGAAGTTTTGTGAAATTCTGTGCAGTTTCAGAAGAGAAGTCGAAAATGTTAAGAAGTTAGCGACAGACGACGGACGACAGACGCCGCACTATGACAATAGCTCACTTGAGCTACGCTCAGGTGAGCTAAAAAGACATGAATAGTGGATTTTATTCCTATTCACGGAAAAAAAAATTCTGGCTCGCTATCGCTCCCCAATTTTGTATTTACATATTAGAACTGACAATCAATAATCAAGTACTATCATCATGATCATAGTATGATGTGAAAATTTAAGATTTTAAGCTTTTTGCTCGCTATTGCTCTCCAGTCCTGTCTTGTTTATAATTCGAAACAGAACTGACAATCACCAATCAATAACTTTATTTTCTTGCGTGTGTGTGGGTGTGTGTTTTTTTTTTTCTTTTTTTTTTCTCTTCATCAAATTTGGACTTTGGGGGATCTAGGACCCCCTCCCCCTGGATCCCCCAATGTATATGATTTTGAAAATTTGACTTTTCTAAATAATATGATTATGTTCATGCGCATATAAATTCAAGGATATGATTTTAAGAATGATTTGTTTTTGACATATATCCAATACTATATCTTTTAAATTATATAATGTTTGTAAAAACAAATAAAACCAATCAATTGATTAAACATTTAATGTACCATTTGATTCCTTCTGAATAGGTCTCAGCTGTTCTTGAACTTCTCCTTTGATTTCTTCACCTTGTCGAGCTAAAATTAAATACCGGTAGTAAATATCAATATCATTTTTCGAGCAGCAGTACATAAGTTTGTCCGCTGAACGATTTGACTAAATATCATATAGATTATCTACCATTATAAGCATTTGCTGCAAAGGACCTTTAAACTTCGTAATCCATACAATTATTTACAATAGATAATCCAGTGTTCTAGGATTCAATTACCCGTTACCCAAGGCAAGTGAAAATTGAGGTGAGGTAACTGGATAACAGAATGCTACTCACCCGTTGGTAAGTGTATTTTGAAGCACAATCCCCATTACACTCTCCGTGTATTCATGGTATATGTAGCAAAAACATAAGTAAATACTTTAATAGTGGTCCCAAAGTACAAGATCAACTTTATTTTAGCAGTGATCCTGTATTTTCAGTGTGACAATATTTCTGGATGTAATAATTTATTTTCAAGGTAATGGCTAGGATGCGCAATAGAAAAGTAACCTCCACTTTTTCTTACATTTTTGGTTGGGTAAGTGAGTTTTCTTTCTGGGTAAGCACATTTTTGGTGGGCTTACATGTACCCAGTGGCAGTGGTAAGTGGTTTTTGAATAGAATCCTAGAACACTGGATATATCTATTTATCTTGAAACATTGCTGCAGTCAATACAGTGAAAAGACAGCAAGTGAGAACAGGTTTTTTTTCTCCTCAAGATTTATCAATAATCATGATAATTTAAAACTCGAAACTCACATCCTACCACAATACGTTACCCATATACGTAGTATGTACTTTTTATCATGTTTATTAGTCTCTAACTTTGACATCTGGTCTAGAAAATTACTTGGGTTATTTTTGTCTTCATTACTGTAGTGTTCACTAAAAAATTTCAAACCTCAGATTTTAACTTGAGAGGATCAATAAATGTTCTATTGCTTGTTATACAAACCAACAGTTCCCCTTATTTGTGATAATTCCCTCCGAGTTTGATCCTCTATCTGAGTCACTTTCTCAGTTGTCTCGCTCACACTGGCAGATATCTGGGTCACTTTCTCAGTTGTCTCGCTCATACTGGCAGATATCTGGGTCACATTCTCAATTGTCTCGCTCACACTGGCAGATATCTGGGTCACCTTCTCCGTTGTCTCACTCACACTGGCGGATATCTGGGTCACTTTCTCAGTTGTCTCGCTCACACTGGTGGATGTATGTGCCACCTCCTGTCTTGTTTGATTCAAATCATCCACTATATTTGAAACATCCTGAAATAGATACATGTACCATCTAATGCTTTTAAATTTTACATTATGCATCGGGATTAGGTAAACGTATAATCACTAGTGATGAACCCATTGTCGCCGACAATCGATTGTCGATCGCTAAAACTCTTTCGATTCCAATTATCGATTTCATTTTCTTACAATCGATTGTCGCTGAAAGAAAGGTATTTTGTGTAAAGGTATTTAATTTCCTCTTTCGCATGTAACATAAACCGTTACTTGTTGTGTTGCATGTAAACAGGCAGACACTTTGAAATTGAATGCTTTATATTTTGTTTTCAGGAAAGTTTTCTGAATTTTATGCAGAAAAATACAATTTTTCTATCTTTCATGCTCCATTTTTCATGGGCTTTTGTTTTCCGATTTAAATCGATAATCGATCGGTTTACTCTTTCCGATTATTTTCCGATAATCGATTCTTAAAAGTCTTCCGATGTACAACACTAATAATCACTGAATGTACTGTGATTAGGTACAAATGAGGTAAAGAGGATTCTGACGACAATCTCAACATGCTCAACGGCACTCACAATAGAGCACAAAATTGAGCATGGACAATCCCCTACAGGTAGCAAACTAGAGGTGGGACCAGGTGCCTGGGATAAGTAAGCATTCCCTGTTTGGCTAGCCGCACACGTCGTCGAAATGTACATGTGCATGTAGGATTTGATTAGGTGTGAGGAAGGGGGGGTTAAATCACGCCCTCCACCCCACTAAGAATAATCCTATATCAGCCCCTGTTAAAAGCCCCATACTGTACGTACCGCTTCCAGATCTGAGATCCTTTTTTCATCAATTACCAATTTCCTTAGTTCACTTAGCTCTACTGGATCCATCACACGGGTTTCAAGTTCGTCTATCTTATTGACAGTATCTGTGTGTAGCATAGTTGACACATTTTGAGCTAGCTGACATATGGCAGTTTTTATTCTATTCCAATAACCGTTGTAAGTTGGTAGATCCAAACTAGCACTTTCAGCATGAATGAGGTTATTGCGTATTTCCCTGATTGTCTTAATATGGTTGACATCAACTCCGGGACAAATGTTGTTAATTACTAGACAACACAGAGTGACGTCCATGACATTTGTTGTTGCGCTTGTCTTACCGTCATATTTACACGGACAGTCAATCCGCTTACCATTCAGGCAAGTCGAGGTGTTTCTGTTATAAAGTGAATCCCACTGAGATTGATACATAGGAGTTTTGTTTGATTTGTGGCCGCAACAACATTCTCTCTTATACAAATGAAATAGACGGTCCTTGTTCTTTTCCAAAAAGTCACATAAACTGAGAGATCTAGCATGTCGTAATGAGTAATCATCGATGACACGTCTTAGAGTGAACGGACACACATTCAGCACCAACAAGCACGCCCGTCCATATCTAGCCTCATCGTCACGGCTCATTGTTGTCTTTGATAGAACCTCACGCTTAGTGGCTACTGTATTTTTTGTCCTTTGTATTTACTTGTCTAACACAAATGGTATTCGCCTAATTCGGTCTGAGAATTTTTTGTCCGACAAAAATTGATTCGGCAGTTTGACAAAAGTTTGCAGTATTTTTCATTGTCAAGAGTGACAAATTACTAAAATGTCAACGTCTGATTTCAGACTATATTGTTCTAAATTATATACTTCCTCATGACGTCAGTTGTGTCATGTGACCACTTTTGTTTTAAAAATCTGATTCATTTTTTGACATCCGTATTACAAAAGTCTTCCTTATTATGTTAACTTCCCTTCTCATTGAAACACGACTGTGTATCCCACGTAGAAATCATTAGTTTAGGCAAAAATTTCGAAGACAGTCACAGTGCAGTTTCCATTTTAAACTGGAAAGTCCCGTTGTGCTATTTATGGAACATTGTTTCGAGGACGTTTCGAATGGCTGTATACGACTAACATACACATCTGGACCCGGTTGCACAATGCGCAAGGGCGGATTTAGTGGGGGTGGGGGGTTCGGGAAACACCACCACCACCACCCCCCCCCCCCCCCCCCCCGGTTTCCGATTTTTTTTTGTATCATTAGCACTCGGAAGAAAACACTGCAAACTGAGCAATAAAAATTGCTTAATGTCCACCAGAATTCCGGCGCTATTTTGAAACAAAATTTACAAAATTTTCTGATAAATTCTATCGCACTTCGATACCGTATCATTTGGCGTATTTGTGGATTTCTACAGACAATCGCGAAGTTTTTGTAATGTACGTCGCAGAGGGGTTTTTCTGTTTATCTTATTCCCGAAAATTAGCATTAACAATTTAAAAATACTACTGGGCTATAATATGAACATATGTTCCAGACGCCTAGCCAGAGTAGGTATGATGTGTACTCAATTCAGTCTATGCAGGGAGGGGGTGCCTTGAGACCCCCCAATGGGTGAAGAGCGAAGTCCTGGTAGTGAAATATGGCAATTTGAAACACCCAATTTTCACTGTTAAATGTCTTATATTCAAGTGATAAAGTAAATGTCGATGTTCGATTTAATGTATCTAGTGGTACATTTTTTAATGTTCATAATGTGTTGACGTAATTCTTCTATTTCCTCACTGTTCAAATAATCTCGTTTTTGTGAGGTTCTATTTTTCCTTCTTTCTTCCTACTTTGAATTTTCTTAACTTTTCTATTTTTACTTATCTATTTATTCATTTATTTTTTATTTATTTTTTTTTTGCAAAATGATGTGCACGCAGTTGCGTACTTGCGTATGGGCAGCTACGCGCCTGTACAGTTCAAATAATTTGCAAAACATGTACGTGTGTCTATAACAATCAATGTAAATGTCACGGGGATCTGAACCTACACGTTTCTGTCCTCAAATGCCCGGTATGAGTATTTTTGTCATACACAAATTTTGTTAAAAACATACTTTAAAATCACCGGGAAAATGGGCAAATAATTAAACATTTTATATAGATTGAATATACTGTTACGAAATGTAATCACTCCAGGTTAGAGGATACCATTCTCGCTACTAGCAATAGGGAGTCGTTTGTATAAGAAGATAACGGAGATGAAGTTTTTAATTTAAAAAAGTTGTAACAAATTATTACGCAGATTCCTTAAACCGAGACGAAATTGGATGCAATTTTTGGAGAAAAAATCAACGAGAATCCTCCTTTGCGTGATAACGATTTAGTTGAAGCTTCTTTGGATATATACAATTAAAGGGCGTGTCTCTAAGGGAGCAACCATTTGATTTTTATGGGGGGGGGGCAGGAAGACTTTGCAAAAAAAATTTTCCGGATCGAAATTTTTGGGAAAAAAATTTTCCGGCCCAAAGGGCCGGCGAATAAAATTTTCCGGATCATGAAATTGCCGCTCCCCCCTCTCTTCCAACCTTTCCACTGCCAAATAAACACTTTTTTGTGTATCATAAACAAAGTATAAAAAAAATGGAACAAACTTTACGTAATTTGGAGTGAATAAATAAAATTCAAAAGTCATTGGCACCATATAGCCTGTCTCCGTTGAGTATCATTTTAGTAAACAGATTATAGGCACCATATGCCATACAAGAAATTAAAATGAAGTGATCTGCTGGCAAGAGATGAACTCATTGTGTGTTTGATGTTTAATATGGCTGAAAAATTACGCTGAATTATTTAAACTTTAGAGTAATTTTCAACATTGGAAAATTATTTTAAAAAATAATCCGGCCCGAAGGGCCGGCGAAAAAAATTTTCCGGCTCTTAAAATGGCCGAAAAAAAATTTCCGGCCGGTAAAAGTCTTCCTGCCCCCCCCCCCCCCATAAAAATAAAATGGTTGCTCCCTAAAAGTGCCGTAAATTTACGCACAAGCAAGAAATAATATAGTGCCTTTAAATACCGAAAAGAAATAAATGGGGACTTTCAACTTACTATGTGCAAAGTTAAATGAAAGAAACAATTCAGGAAGATATTTTGAAGGAGTCTATTTCGAAAAACCTGACCTTAACCCAGCCTTTGAAGGTTATTTGCACGGGGGGTCAAAATAATGGTCAAAGGCTGGATTTAGGTCAGGATTTCCGGACTAGAAAAAGTCGAGCAAAAATCTTAATTGCAAGTATAATTAAAAAAAATAGGGGAAAAATAGTGTAACCATATGGCCTCTCCCCCACAATAATTAAGCTAATTAATTATTCATATTTATTAGTTACATGTATATGGAAATTGCTAACTTGAGTTTTCTATAGTAAAAGGGGAATCATTATAACTTAATTTCTTGACTTTAAGTTTGAACTTCATATTGAGACAATTAAATTCTAGTTTGTAAATTCTGTAATCTGTTTAATTTGATTCCCACGATGCTGAAAACACTGTAGTAATTTGCACACCTGCAAGTATTTTAGTCTTTGTTTTCCGTACGAATTAATTGAAAGCTAATTGGAAATCGCCCCGTAAAAGCCATTATTGTTCTGTATTTGGAAGAATCTAATTTGCAAAATGTCTTTTTAATCAAAAACCAATTACTTATTATTTTGTGCAGGTGTTAGCAATTTCCAATCGTCCACATTATATATATTCGGCGCATCGTTTTGCAGATCACTCCAGTTTCGGTTTAGTTAGACTTCAGTCTCATACTGCTATGATTAAGATGTTACGATTTAAATAAACTTAGAACTTTATATTCGGACTTCTGTTTATAGTTTTCAAAATGACTGATTAATACACAACGCGAACTACACTTATAACCTGTGGGCCATTGCCTTACAAGGTTTGATTTGGTACCGTGACCTAAACGTGAATAAGTTTATTGCCGAGATTGCGGATGATGCACGCCGCGGAACCAGGATTTAACGATCAGACGATGAACTCTACGCTGTAAACAAAATGCGCGTTTGTAAAAGGTATGACACATTTACTTTCTTAACGTACTCTCAGATTGATTGACTATGTATTCTTTTTAATGTTATTTTTTTTAATTTCTTAAAGTTTTAAGCGAAAAGTTTTATTAAAGAAATCAGATTTTTTTCTCTCTAAGATTGTCAATAAGAAATGACGGACACAGACATCGAAGTAAGGTTTCGGATTTTTGGAGTCGGTCGTGGTTCGCGTAATTTTGAGTTGATGAAAGTATTAGGTTTCGGACGTTACGAGAATTTCGGTTTTACTCAGCCGCTGAGTAAGGGTCTAGATCAGGGTCCCGTCATGTAAGTAGAACGCCGGGGTATAGGCGTGGGACCGTTGTAAGAGACGGGGGAGTATCCGTCTCTGTAAGGTTTTTCAAGATGATAGAACATTACAATTAAGAGGATATTTCGATGGAACCCATATATTCCAGTTTGTTAGGTGATGAGCTGTTGAATTTGCTCGGTATATGGCGATGGAACGCCGAAAAATGGCACCAGTAGAAATTTCTGGGAACGTAGAAAGTTCGTTCGGGTTTGTTGTGTATACAACCCTGTCATTTCTAATTTGTGCTATGTGAGAGCACGTAATTTTTTTAGGATTATATATGACACCATCGTAGTATTCATCATCTTATGTATGTTTTGTGCTGTCATTTTGGAGGTCTTGATTTTTTTTATTTCAAGAAAGGTAGGAAATGGTAAATATCTTAAATTAAAAAAAAATCGGTCAAAGTTTTATTGGAATTTCATGTCAAAGTTAATCTGGAGTCTATCGCGATCGCGATGTATATAGTAGCAACAGTATACCCTTAGTTTGCATATTTTTGTGTTTGATTATTCATTTAACCCCAATAGTACTCTGCTTTTTGCACTTTGACGTTTTAATTGGCCTTCATTTTGGGTATTCATGTTACAGTTCTAATGAGCGCTAATAAGTTTGACCTTTGTTGCTCCTTTTCCCAGTGTTGAAATTTCATTTTCTTGTCGGCTACAGATGTGTAGTATCAACGAGTAATCATACGCCGAGACATTAACGTTTGACTAGCGACATACATAGACAATGTATTTCATTTCAGAATTTCAAAAAAAAAGTTTTAATTGCTTCACTTTTATAACTTAAATTTTTGTATTACTTTTTAGAAAATATATTCAGAAGCCTGCATTTTTCATATGTATAAAGTCATAAGTATAATTTTACAAAGTTTTCAAAAATGAAATTTTCTTTTTCTAAACATTGATAAAAGTATCATTTTGGAAATCATTTATTCAGTTTTGGTACAGGCATCTAAATCATTTTTGTAAATTCAAAATTATGGTCAATTAGAGGTACAGAGAAAATCCGGTGTCATAAACTACCTGTAACCAGAGACAGTGATGTGAAACTGATCAGTGTAATAATGATGCAGACTTTATACTTTTATCGCTGGGAGAAGACGACGATACGAGATAAATAGTTAAGTTCCAGATGTGCAGTCTTATTTAGCTCCTTGGTTATTGGAATCGCCTGTTGTGATACGAGAGACAAATTAGCGTACAGGTTTATCACCAAGGCATTAAATCAAATCAGACGGTAGCAGAAAAGAAGTCTAAAGCAGTGACGTCAGGTATCTCTGTGCACGATGTTACCCGTGTGGCCGGATGTCAAACCAGCCCGTCACTATACAAAAAGGAACATTATTTCGCAAATTATATGACAGAGTGAAATCTGTCATAGCGAAATTGAAGATTGCAGAATCATATTGAACATTTTGCACTTAATGACCTGCTTGTTCGACGCTTTAAATGAGAGCATTGAATACCCCGTCGCTTTTCTGGGTGCATGGCGTCATCCAGATTACGGGAAGACCTTGGTAACGTCACTGATACCAAGATGCGTCAAAGCAGGGTCAAGATGGAAGATAAACTCCAAATTCCGGGTGGAGGAAGAAGACGAAACAGATGACGATTCGATGATTATTGGTTTACCAAACCAAGTAGACGACAAAGAGGTCCGAATCATTCGTTATACTCCACGGAGGTTACAAAGTTCACGAAGAAGGACCGTAGACGTACGGAACCAAAACCAAGATGAACGGCCGTAAAAAGTTAAAGAAGTGAATTAAACCGGTGTTGTGTTTTAGTGAAAAAAGCAGAGTAAATGTTTAATACTAAATATATGTATTATCATTTATGCTCCTTATTCATGTTTAATATTGATAATTGCTTTTGTATATTGCTTATTATATATAATGAATGTTTAGGTACGTATATTGGCCTTGGAAAATGTATTTCTTTTGTAGGTGATTGACAGTGAACATTCATAATTAGATGAAAATCGGGTCACTCTTTAAGAACAATGAAAAAGAACTCGATATGCAAAGACTTTAATTTCATGTGCTTTAACTTGATCTAATTAATCAGAGTGAACCCAGATGATATTTCATTGAGTTATGCATTATTGTGGTGTCAAGGCCATGCGTTTAGAAAATAACCAAGTATTATAACAGATTCACACAAAGTTTTGGATGGTAAATGAAATTTATCTTAAAGTTCAGAATAACAATTGAAATCCAAACAATTTGAATCTTGGTTATTTTCTTAAGTGGGGGAGTATTGTAACCATATGGCCTCTCCCCCAAAATAATTAAGCTAATTAATTATTCATATTAATTAGTTACATGTATATGGAAATTGCTAACTTGAGTTTTCTATAGTAAAAGGGGAATCATTATAACTTAATTTCTTGACTTTAAGTTTGAACTTCATATTGAGACAATTAAATTCTAGTTTGTAAATTCTGTAATCTGTTTAATTTGATTCCCACGATGCTGAAAACACTGTAGTAATTTGCACACCTGCAAGTATTTTAGTCTTTGTTTTCCGTACGAATTAATTGAAAGCTAATTGGAAATCGCCCCGTAAAAGCCATTATTGTTCTGTATTTGGAAGAATCTAATTTGCAAAATGTCTTTTTAATCAAAAACCAATTACTTATTATTTTGTGCAGGTGTTAGCAATTTCCAATCGTCCACATTATATATATTCGGCGCATCGTTTTGCAGATCACTCCAGTTTCGGTTTAGTTAGACTTCAGTCTCATACTGCTATGATTAAGATGTTACGATTTAAATAAACTTAGAACTTTATATTCGGACTTCTGTTTATAGTTTTCAAAATGACTGATTAATACACAACGCGAACTACACCCATAACCTGTGGGCCATTGCCTTACAATAGACCTAAGAAAAAAAAAACGGACTGAACTATAGCCTCTTACATTATCATTCCCAACACAGTGGCCGATTCTTCAGATATATAAATTGTGCTGGATTTTGTCAACTCCGGAATAAATAGCAAAAATTGGAATAGTCAGTACCACGAGACATGGAATTCTTGTAACGTGATTGTAACGGTTGTCCTGTAGATGTCAAAGTACATTTACCTGTGACTGTCCAATATTAATCTAGGTCGCGTATATTTTTTTCTAATAAACGTGACCTAGATATGATATTGGACAGTCAAAGGTAAATTTCGGACTGTTCGAACAAAGGCATGATGTCACATCAATGTTTTAACATACACCTACACACCTAGCTCCTCCCCTTTCACATAAAAAACAATGATACGCAATTTTTTTACTCGATATCGTACCAATATTCTAAGTACATGTTATCGCGAGGAAAAGCCAGGCGTACATTTGTACGCAAAAACGTCCACATCGTCTCGCCCCCCCCCCCCCCCCCCCCCCCAAATGAGAGCGCCTCCCCCGGCAGTTGCCAAAAGAAGGAGGAGGGTCTTTTGAAATAGTATTTAAAGCAAACCACTGTTAAGAATATAGATCAAAGACACTCCAGAAACCACCGATTTGAATGCATTTTTCGAAATTTCTCGTGTTTCATTCGAACTCAATACAACGATCGCTAACAAAGTGTGAGCGGTCGATTAGAAAGACTTTATATGAACGTACATATAAGTATTTGGGGAATTTCATGTTCACATCTCAAGTTTTTTGCATCTTAGATACACTTCATCGTCTGCTGACATCGAATTATATACGTTATCCCATCTAAATTAAGCTGAATACGCTCCAGAGGTCAGCAATTTGCTTCATTTTTTTTTAAATTTTTTCGGGGGAGCACCCCACCCCCTTCAATGGGAAGGGTAACATATTTCCATACTTTCCCCACTTGACCCTTCGGGTCTCGCAAGTCAACCCCCCCCCCCCAAAGTGTCTGTTCTTGGTCCAACCCTTCTTTATAGACGTCAACATCGAAAACACCCTGGCTAAGCCCCTACCAGCAGTAAAGGAAAAAATATTTTATTTAGAAATCTTTATTAACCACATAAATTGAGTGGAAAAAAATGGTCAGGATATTCGAGAAGATAAGGGAAAAAATGCTCTAGAATGCACCATTTTATTCCATTCTTTCAAACATTTTCCGGGGGAGGCCCCCCCGGACCCCCACCTACAGGAGGGGGCAACCCCTCCCGTACCCTCCCCCGCTCGGCGCTTCATGCCTCGAATCAACCCAAAAGGTCAATACAAAACCCCCCGCTTTCCACTCTGGATCCGCCACTGATGCGTTGTTAAACTTGTCTATAAGTTAAAGTTAACTTCAAGTTAAATGTTAACTCATAGTTAGCTAACTACGTGGTTAAATCCGGTTGCACATTCACATAGTTAGCTACGGAAACCAGTTCGTGCCATGTTATATTTTTTACTATCTCGTAGTTACGAGAAACGTTTCTCGTAGTTACGAGAAACTTTTCTTGTAGTTACGAGAATTTTTTCTCGTAGTTACGGGAAAAAATTCTCGTTGTTACGAGAAAAACTTCTCGTAGTTACGAGAAAAAATTCTCGTAGTTACAAGAAAACGAGAAACTTTTCTCGTAGTTACAAGAAACGTTTCTCGTAGTTACGAGAAACGTTTCTCGTAGTTACGAGAAAAGTTTTATCGTAGTTACGAGAAACTTTTCTTGTAGTTACGAGAAATAAATCTCGTAATTACGAGAAAAAATCGAACGCACTATTTCTCGTAACTACGAGATTTCTTTCCCGTAACTACGACTTACAACTGAACCCATCCTTAGTTATTATTCCTATTTTACGTGATAAAACTAGTAGTAAAAAACAAGCATTTATACTTCAAAATGTTTGTTTAACGATGTTGACGACTATGGTACCGTTATTACGTTATTCTTATATGACATCATTTTACCCTTTTTGTGTGCTTACATGTGACGCCATTTGGCCATCAGTTTAGAAGTGATTACATGTTTTACATAAAAATTTAGTAATGCTTAGAGCAATTTAAGTAAAAATAAAGAATTTCCGTTGAAAAAATACAAACACACATCAATTGTTAGATAAAAAATTTCCTTGCTCCATTTTTGCAAGAAAAAAATAATTTTGCCCTGGTCCGGGGCGAAAAAAAAAATTTGCTCCGACAAAAAACCCAAGCCCCCCCCCCCCCCCCCCCCGAATATCAAATGGACCGTGCCTTGTAGTCGTGGTATCCTAAAGACATTCAAGAGCAATTTTAAGGAGTAAAAAAAAAATATTATAATCCACAGTACAAATGAAAAACGCAACACTATTTAAACAGTAGAAAATACTTTATTCTCTGAAAAAAATTCTGGTTGAAAATTTCGTCTTAAAAATCGTCCTTTTTTTTTGGCCTATATAGTCCCGGTCCCCTAACCTGAACAAAGGCCCCTTGTACTTTTTAATTTTGTGCGTCCCCATTCCCCAATATTCATGAATAGAGAAAATAATTGTGCTCGTGCTTGATTGGTTTAATTATGACGTCGTCTGTTCAAGCACTGGAATCGCCAAAGTAGCCACTGTCATCATCAACAAAAGAAGTTAGGTCATGCACTTTAAACTGTTAACATGGTTAAACAGGTATTGAATACCTCTACTATAAATGGGTAATTTTGAGTATTTGCCGTCACGATAGAAATAGGAGGGGGATGGGGATTCCTGAATATTCGTGCCATTTAATTATCCCGCTAGAGTGTTTGTTTGTTTTGTTTTGTTTTTTGGTTTTGTTTTGTTTTGTTTTGTTTTGTTTTTGTTTTGTTTTGTTTTTTTTTTTTGTCGCTTGTGGGATGTTTTCTGAAAGGAAACAAATTTATCATGGAATCTTTATTTTTAAGTTAAAATTAAGCGCAAGCTTTTTTGAAGCACCAAATTTGGCTAAATTCTGTCAAAAAAAATTCAGCCTGTGCGAACGTCAATCTGTAACAATATTTTAGAAAGAAAATCGCCACAATTGAACAGAAACAAAAAGAAGAATCACTGAATTGAACAAGACAAAAATAAAGAATTATCTAGATTTAATATGACCTTATAACAACTAGGTACAAGTAAATTTTGCAATTGATCAACTTTCGGGAGCGATGGCAGGAAGACTTAAAACACAATCAAGTTCGATTCCCCCGCTAAAAATAGATATACATGTGTTCTGGACCGAATAGCTGCCCGTTGTTCAAAGAATTGAAATACATTTTTTTTTCTGGTTCTGAAAAAAAGAAAATTAATGTTAAAAGCAGAAGACAAAGTTTGGCTGGTAAAAGTTTTATCCCCGACCCTGTATATGAATCAAACGGTTGCTCCCTAATATTGTAAACTTGTCGAAATTTTGGATCTGCATGATCATGATGATGTAGAGGGAAATTATTTTAGTGGTGATCCCTACCATTAAAATATATATTCAACTTTGTTATCTTAACTTTAAACTTGTTTTTGTCATACATACACTGTAAAAACAGTGTTTAGAAATTAAACAGATCGGAAACATGTTTTAGTCTAAACATATGAAGGAAAGTGTTTATATTCGAAATACATATGAATTGAATACGTTTAATACTTAAACATGTTTAGACGAAGTAAGGATTACTGTACATAAAATTCTAAACATGTAACGATATTAAACACTTCGAGGTACTTTTCTGAATGTCTGTAACACTTTTCTAAATGCTTAAACACTTTCCTAAACGTATGAACTCTAAACGCGTTTCATATGTAAAATAATACTGATACTATATCAATATACATTTTGTTTGTATACACCAATATGATATAATATAAATAAGAGAGAGATTACATAATATAAATAAAAAAGATCGAAAGAGAGAGAGAGAGAGAGAGAGAGAGAGAGAGAGAGAGAGAGAGAGAGAGAGAGAGAGAGAGAGAGAGAGAAATTTGTTGCGGGTAAATGAAGGAATTAGGATGATGGCTGTTACAATAGACATAAATTTTGATTTTTACAAAATATATTTTTGACACAAACCCATGCCCAATACATTAGGCCAAAATGAAAACTTGAAGGTACTTTATATATAATTTATCAAATGCTTTACAATGTCCAAATGCTTAACATAAAGTGGCGAGTTAGATCCCCCTCGACAAAGTGCATGTACATGCACGTGTGTTCTTATCTTTCCCGGCAAGGAGCGGTCAACGCGCGCCCAATCGCACACATGCTATTTACATTCCCGCTCTTGAAAGCTGGATGAAAACAAAGGAGGAAACGGTAAGTGATTTCATTACGTTTTCAACATATTCAAGGCAATTTAAACTTATATGAGAATATTGTATGATTCTATTTAAGAGAGTATAACATCATAACCTTCGTATAAGAGAAAAAATATCTGAGACAGTATTATATTATTCAAATCAATTTCATCGAATACAACTAGGGGCCAAAGAGAGGGGTTCTGATTGGGGATTTCTTCATTAAAAGGGTTATATGTTATACATGTATCTTCATACAACATTGAATTATTTCCAAGTATGCCTTGGAGAGGCTAAGAAATATTCCATCAATTAACTTTATATTTTTCGATGTAAAACTGCAATTGAGGGGAGGGGGGGAGGGTTGGCGAGCCTGAGGTGATATGGCGGAAAAGAAAAAAAGGAGGTTTTTTCTATGGTATGTGAATCCTCATGGCCAAGTGACACTTTAATTCGATTTTGGAGGAAAAAGGGGGGGGGGGGTGTTTTAAAATTTGATGACCCAAGCACTCAAGGCAAGGTGACGATTAATTCTATTATGGGAGGAAAGGAGGGGGTTTAATATATGATAAGTAAGGTGTAGTATGTGAATCCTCATCCTCTAGCCCAGCATTCATGGCGAGGTGACGCTTAATTCTATTTGGGAGGAAAGGGGGTTGTTTTAAATATGATTAGTAAGTAGTGGTATGTTGTTTGTTGTGGAGAGTAAATGGATACATGTAGAACATGTAGATGTTGTTTGATGTACATGCATCTTCAGAAAGATGTGATTCTTCGTTTGTTTGTTTTAGATTATGAAGTCCAGTGAGATATTTCTCCAATCAGACTATCTGCACTAACGTTAGAAAGTAAGTTCACAATTTACTTTGTTTTTTTTTTTCATATGAAAAACAAATTTGATTAATGTACTGGTAATTTATTGGTAGTTGAAGTATAATTGCTTAGATGTTTAAGAAACCTCTGTATACCTGATATAGATAAAATTAAGATAAGCAAATTGAAAATGAAAATTCTACCTTTATACTTACAAAGATATGTTATTTGCAGAATGAGAAACTGGTGACGCATACCATGAAATTTGGAAACTTCAGATGAAGATGCAGAATTGAAATGCACATCCAACAAGAAAGAAACCATTTTTATGATCAATTCAAACAAGGTAAATTACTTCTCTTTAAGGGAGTCCCTTCTTTTAAAACTTGTTTAATTGACATGGTTGACTTGCAGTTGGATATGTCGTTAACAAAAGTTACAGAGAAATATAGAAAAATAAAAGAAGCACAACATAACAGAATTTTAGTTCCAGAAACATTTAGAATCTCATTTTCATATCTTTTTTCTATATCTCATTCAGCATCAGACCTGAAACTGAACATGACAGGATGGCAGCAATAGAGATGATCAGAGCCTGAAGTGAAAGAACCGATTTACATTGATCCATCATTCCATGTGTGTGAGAATATGTACTGTAGCTATGCGTGTAACAGACCGCTTTTCGTTTTTACAACAGTATCTAAATACACTTTTATGTCAATTGTTTTCAGACTCATTTTAATTGTATGTATATTTCATATTAAAAGAATAATTCAAGGTATTATTTTTTTCTGTTTTAACTTAATTGCTATGTATACATATAGTAACCTGTGGTCATCGGAATCAGAAAATACAGCAATTTTGAAGAGGAGTAGCACCAGGCTTTGGATTTCTTTTATCTAGATTGCGCCGAGCATATATGTGCAGATACTTAACATGTTTAGCTCAAAACATGTAAAGACACGTGCTTATTCCCAAAACGTGTAACAAATTTACATGTTTAATTTCTAAACATGTAATGTTTTGAAGGGTTTAGATTTTAAACATTTTCCTAAACATGTTTAGGAATTTGACATGTGTATATAGACATTAAACGCATAAAAAACATTGCTACAAGAAAGTGTTTAGAAAAGTGTTTGAAATGTAAACACATTTTTTACAGTGTATACATGTAGAATTCTTCATAGATGAAATAATGAAAACCGAAAAGTCGAGCCTTTCATTGTAATTCCCCCCCCCCCCCCCCCTTTTTGTCAATGTTAGAATACAGAAGTACGAATTCTAAAGGTGAGAGTATGATGATGCACTTTCATTAGTATTTAATCTGAATAATTACATGATAAATGTTTTTGCCTAGATGGTTAAAATTTATCAGGACAGCAGAATGCATACATTAATGCAAATGTTGAATGCAAATAATGGTGAAAGAAATAAACAGAAAATAATTGGGAAAGGGGAGGGGGGGTTAAATTCTTATTTAGTGCAAGACTTTGTGGTATATGCATGTAATCTAAATGATAAAGGCGGACATGGGAACTGAGTTTGTTTGAGAAAAATGTTTTTAAAGAATAGGAAGCCTAGCATCGTCGGAACCCACGGTCGGTCTCGCTAAATTCTGCCATCGTCGGAACCCACGGTCGGTCATGCTAGAGGTGAGTAAATTAGCGTGACCGACCGTGGGTTCCGACGATGCTTTTCCCCTGCAACTGTTACATTGAATTTCACGAAACTTCAAAGGAACAAGTACCAGCCAAAAGGTTCCCTTCTAAGTGTGTGTTTTAAAGGCGATCGGTCAATAAACATTGGCAGAAGGCCACCACTACATAGAATCTTAAACATCTTTTAAAGAAATCTCATATTGAAATACAGGGGCTCGATGCTAGGACTTATATTTCCATTAAATCAATTCATTCAAGAACCACTTCCCTCTATCCATAAGGCTATTTTAAAAGATTAATCAAGCTAAGAATTTGTTTTTTATTTCCCTGAACTGCAACTATAGATCTATACCTATATCGTTAATCAACTAGACGGTCGTGAGGCTCCTGCGGCCAGACTTGTGTTGTCTAAGTATTGTGATTTTGAAATAGGTGCATGGTCTTAACGTATCCAATGTACAAATGAAGATCTCGCGGACGTCTCGTCCATTTAAACAGTGTTTAAATTATCTCGGTAATCTTCGGCAGTATCTCGATAGTTTCCGTGGCTTGAGTGACGGTCGGCATGTTGACCTTTGATGATAGAAACAATTATTTATGTTGTATTAGGTATATTTGGGTAAAAATATGCCATGATTCTAACTATACAATACACTTGATATTTATTTGTACAACGGATACCTTAAATGTATTTCCACATTCATGAGAATGTGGTATCATCGCTTGGTCACAAACCCTTTCCTCAATACAAACCCTAGACATATAGAAGAAAGGGTAACCTCACCCCTGTGATTCGAACCCGAGACCTTAGAAGTGAGAAGCGAGCGACGCGCTACCACTGTGTTAACCCGGCCCAGCCCATATAGTTATACAAGTCCCAAGTACAAAAAAAAATAAATAAATAAAATAAAATAAAATAAAATAAAATAAAATAAAATAAAATAAAATAAAATAAAATAAAATAAAATAAAATAAAATAAAATAAAATAAAATAAAATAAAATAAAAAATAAAAAATAAAATGAAATGAAATGAAATAAAATAAAATGAAGTAAAAACTACAGTATTATGTTATTTAAAGGTTACGGAAAGGACCGACCGGGTTAACCAAAACAGGTTTCTGCCTTTACAACATGTAAGACGGCGAGAATCGCGAAAAACTGGGAGTATTTCGTAAGAAGATACAAGAGGAAATAAACGGAAACAGTAAAATAAATGGTATAAAATAACGTCTATTTCTTCTATAATATTGACAGAAACTTATATGTTATGGGAAAATACTTTATTTTTCATTGACATTGAAGAAGTCGATTGTCAGAGGAAGTTCGGTAATTCGGGTGCTGATTCTACTTGTTACATCAGCAGGATAGAGACAGGGTAAATGCTTTATGAAGAGGTTCGATATAATGCTTTTCTCTGTAAATCATGTTCATTCGAATCGAGAGGTCTTATTGGCTCGCTATCTACAGTGCTAGTATCCCTGTACGGCCTTTGTTCAGTTTAGGGGACCGGGACTATGTAGACAAAAAAAAAGGACGATTTTAAAGGGTAAATTAATCTTACATTAGTCCTGTTCCTATATCCAAGTGTCTTGCATCGCAGACCCTCCGGAGAGAGGGAGGGTTTTGATATGATAGGGAAAATTGGGATTGTACACTGTAACTCAAAGTAAAAATGTTGCCATTTTGTTTTGAATTTAACCGTCACTTCGCGCGGAAATACTGACGTCGCAATGTGATTTTTGTATGGGAAACATTGAAACTGAATTTTAATAATTAATTTTACATCATGCTACCATCATTTTGTGCAGGAAATCAGTGAATCAACTACAAAGATGAGTCTGAAAGGGGGAAATGTACAAAGCCAATCGGCGTTTGAGTGTATTTAATAACGGGGTTTTGGGGGCGGTAGCCCCTGATAAAAGTGAGTAAAATAGTGATTTATTGTCCCTTTAGTTACAGAAAAGAAATATACCTTAAAAATTGTCATGTATTTCATTTATTTTGTCCGATAGGCACGATCCATTTGATATTCTGGGGGGGGGGTTCGAAAAAAAATGATTTTGCTCTGAATTTTGATGAAAAAAATAAATTTGCTTCTGGTGTGACAGAAAAAATAATCTTGCTCTTACAAGTAATCTGTATTTGAAGAATAACCATAAAATTCGCTAAAAATTCCTGAAAATTTTTCAACTCGCTTCACTCGCCATACTTTTCACTTTATACAGGTATAAAAAAATTTTGGCTCGCTTCGCTCGCCATACTTTTTTTCTATAATGGCAACTTCATATTTAAAGATATCAAAAATCTACATGTGGCTGAAAAAAGGGGCTTCCTAAAATGTTTAAATATATTATCAATATAATTTATGACTATTAATAGATACATATATCACCATAGAGTATAAAATTTATACATATATACCATCTTGGATGAAGAATTTGATTAAGATCTTCACTAGTTTACATTTCTAAATGTAAACTTTTGTCTAGAAGACCCTCTCCTCAGGCCCTCTTACACATTACATGACCTTATTTATACATTTTGTTTACTGAAAATTATATCACATTGTAAAAATCTTTCATCTCTCTCACATGTCTCAGTTTAGAAGTTGTTACCTTGATAAAGTCAAGGTCAATGTCATAATGGGTGAAATAAGACAAAACTTGTTCAACATGTTAAAATTAAGCTGATAAGATAAATATCAATATATTACAAGATTTTTTTTATTTTAATTGGAATGGGACCAAAAGTGGCCTAAAAATCCACGTAATCAGATTCTTATATATAATACTGCAAAACTGTGAAGTACTTCATGATTTATGGTCCATAATCTTGATAATGTATTTAATTTACCTTTGTACATTGACTGTAAGTTTTATTTAAACTCAGCAAATTTTTTCATTTGAGTATGCACACTGGCCCAGAATTTTCATTTGTTATGTTAAAAAATCCACCATGTGACCGTCTAATTTTATGCTCATCTGAGCACAGCTCAAGTGAGCTATATTCATAGCATGCTATCCGTCGTCCGTCTGGCAAAAACTTTTTATATTTTCGACTTCTCCGCTGCAGCAGCTGCAGAGAATTTCTCAAAACCTTACAGGAAGCAAGTACTCAAGGTCCTTTACCAACTTTGTGTTTTTCTTGCCGATCAGTCAACAAATATGGCCGCCGAGGGCTCTGTTTGGCCAACGCAATTTCGACTTCTCTGCAACCGCTTCACAGAATTTCACAAAACCTTACAGGAAGCAAGTACTCAAGGTTCTCTACCAAGTTTGTGTTTTTTGTGCTGATCGGTCAACAAATATTGCCATCTCCTCTGAAACCGCTGCACAGAATTTCACAAAACCTTACAAGAGGCAACTACTCAAGGTCCTTTACCAAGTTTGTGTCTTTTCTGTCGATTGGTCAACAAATATGGCTGCTGAGGGCTCTGATTGACTGATGCATTTTCAACATCTCTAAACTGATGCTCATAATGTCACTAAACCTTAAAGGTAGCAAGTACACAAGAGCCTTTACCAAATTTTCCATTATCATTCTTTTATTTGCAACTCAGGTGAGCAATGTGGCCCCCTTGGGCCTCTTGTTTTATAATTAACTGGACATAACGTTTAATTTTGGCTAGCCTAGTCTTCAATTTTGGCTAGCCTAGCCTTCATTATTGGCCAGCCTAACCTAGCCTATTGGATTTAACAATTGTTTTCCTTGTGGCAAAAGTAATTTCTACATGTATGTTT
The DNA here is from genome assembly GCA_028142955.1 of Pinctada fucata. NCBI lineage: Eukaryota > Metazoa > Mollusca > Bivalvia > Pterioida > Pteriidae > Pinctada > Pinctada fucata. The sequence continues at coordinate 52,201,490 of AP027111.1, forward strand.
GATGATAGAGATGCTAAATTTTAGTAAATTGCCATGATCACAATAAATTATGTTTGATTTCAGGCAAAACACCTAGTACAGATAATACTTACTGGGGCTCAGATTGTTGGGCGGGCATTTGCCCGGGGTGTGCAACAAGAGATCCGAAGGAGTCAGGAGGCAGCTAAGCAAGCAGGGGGAGGAAGACAAGGTACTAGAAGGGCAGCTACGGACTCTCACACTGGAATGACTTTACAGGTGAAAACGCTCTCATTGGTTTGTCTGAAATGGTTTATTCCAATAGGCCACTTGCAGAAATTCATAATGGCTGACAAAATGACGAAAAATGTCCGAGGTAGGCAATTAAAGCACACTTTTTCATTGTTATGTCACTATGGAATTGCGTCTTTTAACAGTGACGTCATAATGAAAAACAACGAGAGATGTTGACTCGGACATTTTGTGCTTTCTAACAAGATCGGAAAATGGTCTATTGAAGAAACCCAAAATGTTATATTATCTCGTTTTCAGTGGTCAAATTTGATTACGACTTTGAAATAAGAAAAAAATCTAGATATTTCTGTTTTTGTGTCGCCTGCGAAGCATAGGGATCACATTAAAGTTTATCCATTGTCTGTCTGGCTGTCTGTCTGTCACACTTTGGGTGTCACACTTCATAACTTTTGATTGGTAAGTGATAGAGCTTTGATATTTCACACATGTTTTCCTTGTGACAAGACCTTGCTACAGATATGAAAAGTTTTGACCTAGCTTATACCTTGACCTAGATATTTTACCTACTCTTCCACATAAAAAAGCTCATGCTTCACAGGCGACACAGTTATTCTTCATGTTCTTTGGATCGCTGTTTATGTTTAGAGTAGTGGTTTCATGAAGTCACAAAAGTGTTTATTTACATGTATTTCTTGGCACTCGTACACTGTTACCAATTTGTGTTAAATATTAGGGAAACAATGCCTGTACTTGTACCTGCAGGAGAATCATATCTACAAAGGGTTATGTTTTGGTGTCAGTTGAAACTTTCTTTATGAGGGAAAATGTGCTTTTTCCTGGTAACCATGGTAACTATACAAAAACACACTAATTGATCAGTATGACTTGGTCCATCACTAAATATACATATGCAGCATATTTGTACCATGTTATTGGCAGTATGTAGTGATCAAAGGAGAAGAAAAATTCTAGCATTAAAGAGTTTTAAGGAATTTCGGGCTGAAATTCATCCCCAAATAAGCTAAATCGAGTACCCTGTATGGAGACCTTTTTCATATTACTGCTAGATATGCATTTTAGACATGCCAAGACCCGACATCTCTACTTTTGACGTTCGTCATAAATTTGCTATGAAACCACAGCTAAAAGTTACATCAAAATTTGTGATGTTTGGTCTTAGGATGTGTAAAATGCAAGTCAACTGCGGTAATGTGAAAGTCTTCTATTTACACACATTCAGAGGATTTACACAGCGTTCACATGAATCATCCAACAATCTTTAAGTCTAGATTTTTGAGATACTTCCTTTTAGGAAGTATCTTACTGTTATGGTAACTACTTCAAAGTATGCAAATTGAGATACTGCCGCTTTGCACCTCAAAATTTAGTGCTGTGTCTAGTTCAGGAATTTGCTGTCTACCATATACAAAATGCAAGAACAAGAGTATTCTTTATTTTGAAGACAGTTTCAATTTCATATAGAATAAATGCACCACTCAGTATCAACTATAATTCTTGTTTTCACAACACAATGGTGGCGTAGTAATACAATGATAATGTTAGGAAAGATAACTAAAAAAATTGCATTAAAGTTATAGAGTTGATAGATAAACATAGTTTGTGTTGTTTATAGAGATATTATAAGCTTCACATATGCATCCTGTGTTAAAAAATAATCATCATTGCCTTACGATGAAATTATTCAGCATTTTAATATCTGCTGACAATAAGTTTTGCGTAGATCTAGAAGTATCTCTCAGGACCTTCAGTCCTTTGATTTTAAGCGTTCGTAAGATATTGATTTATATTTTCAGGAAGCCAAACAAATACTGAACTTAAATGAAATCTCTGATGTTGAGGCGCTGCAGAAAAACTACAACCACCTTTTTGAAGTGAACGAAAAATCCAAAGGAGGAAGTCTGTATATACAATCAAAGGTATTCACATGGAATATGTACTTATTTTTTATTGTATTTTTTTTTTTGTATTTTTTTTTTTTTTACATTTTTCACTTTTCCTGGAAAAACGTGAAGTTAATTGAGTGTATTCTATGATAAAAGTGACTAAAACTTTATTCATTAAAGGTACAAAACAGTAACATCATATGTACATGATGTACATATTTGTTTGTAATTTAGGAATTTTGAAAATAAAGACAACCTATTTTACCATAAAGTTGCGAAAAAAAATACAGTGTAATAAATGGGAATCTTGTTTTGTTGGATTGAACATTTTCAATAGTGTAATAGATACATGTATAGAATGTTTGTGTACATAAATCTTTGTTATTGATTATCATAAGAATTAAAAAAAAACCAAAAAACTGTAGCATTGATTTTAGCTGTTCACAATAATAATTTGATAGTGATTTTTAGCTCATCTCAATGAAGTGTAGGGGGGGGGGTGTCGGCTTAGGTGTGGGGGTCCACACTCGGGTTAAGGTAAAAGGGACACCTCCATTCTCAGCTTCCTATAAACTTTTCCAACTAAACTTTTGTTGCGGCGGATGAATGCTACATCTGACCCATATTTCATGCTTGAGTGACCAGGCTAAGAGTGTAGGTCAAATGGAACATCTTCATTCCCAGCAAACTGAAAGTCCTGGATTGACCAAACTTGTGTGGATGATGTATTTGAGGACGCTTAATTCAGTGCATGGTACATGCTGCATCTGATCCATATTTCATGCTTGAGTGACTAGGTTACATGTACATGTACATGCAGGTCAAATGGAACATCTTCATTCCCAGCATACTGAAAGTCCTGGATCGACCAAACGTGTGTATGATGTATTTGAGGACGCTTAATTCAGTGCATGGTACATGCTGCATCTGATCCATATTTCATGCTTGAGTGACCAGGTTAAGTGAAATGGAACCTCTTCATTCCCAACAAACTGTAAGTCCTTCATTGATAATGCATTTGAAGATGCTCATTGAGCCATCTTTATGCTTGAGCAACCATAGTAGTTAAAATTTCCAGCTTACTAAATGTATAAGTCCTTTATCGACCAAACTTGTGTGGGTGATCACGCATCAGGAGATACCTGATGCAACGCACAGTAAAGATGCTGGTCAGGTTATGTTGCTCTCCATGCTAGCTATGCAACCCTGCCTACTTTTACTATTTTGGTGCAATTTTTACGATTTTTAAGCATTAATTACGCCTTACGCTTTTCCTATTTCATTTTATGCCAAAACTCTCTTTTGAAAAAGCAAATTGATGTTTTCTATTATTTTATTGCTTGATTGAACAAAAGTCTATCATACTGTACAGGCAAGTGTATAAATTCTAAAATTTGTAACAATGTTTGAAGCAGCCAAAAGACATTGTTTTTTTCTCAAGATTGCATTAGTGATTTATATTATGCTTTAGTCCCCAAATTTACAATTTCTCGAACAAAATATTACACTTATGGCAAGAAACAGGCAGGCAGGTCTGGCTCCGTCATTTGGCTCTGGCATCTGTCATCTGGCTCTGTCATCAGGCTCTGTCATCTGGCTCTGTCATTTGGCTCTGGCTCTGTCATCAGAATCTGGCTCTGCCATCTGGCTCTGCCATCTGTAATCTGGCTCTGTCATCTGGCTCTGGCATCTGGCTCTGTCATCTGGCATCAGTCATCTTGCTCTGTCATCTGGCATTTGGCTCTGGCATCTGTCATTCACTGACACTATGTTTATCTGTTACAGGTTGTACGTGCCAAAGAAAGAATAGAGACAGACAGTGATATAAATACATCACAGGACACAAACTCTGATCATAGTAATACGGAATCACATAACTGTAGAAGACAGTCATGATTATCGTTCACAGTGTTAAGTATATACAAGTAATATTCTTATTTTTATGACCTTAGAATCAGATTCAGGGGAATTGAATTGAATTATTTGGCAATTAATGTCTTACACTAAACTTGAACAAGGGAAATACCGTCTCAATACTCAAAACTGTATAAGTAGAATCATTCGCTGGTACTTTCTTTCGCGGTTTCAGAGGAGTAAACCATTTCGCGTGGACAATGATTCGCGGATCCGCCCCTCATCAATGTACATTTTTAAACAACTAACGATACGTCTTTACATTTGACACGGTGCGAAGGGCTGTAGTGTAGTTGTAATAATCACTAGAAATGGATGTCCATGAAATTGCATCATTCCTAAACTTAACTCTTCGTGCCGGTCTGTTGAAAAGGACGAGGGCTTTCACGGACAATTCCCTTGCTTAGAATTTCAATATCTTTGAATGGTCTAGTTACAATCGCACAGAAATAAGATGCATGTATTGTATACTAGTAAGTAGATACGTACGTTGTATGATATTCAACGCTATTTACACTAGTCTGTCGACCGGGAAAGAAGATCTCAACGGATCTAAATATACAGAAAAATAGCAATAATGTTAAAATATTTTAACCATGTTACGGCAATAACATTTTTACGTATATATATCAACCGGACTTGCTAGTTTCAAAACTCTCGGTCGTCTGTACATACCGTTACTTTTTATACATGTTGTGTACATCGTACCATAAGTATGTACAGACTTGATTTAGAATAGCACTTCCCTGACACTAATTGTTTAATTACAATACAGGTTATATCTAATTATTAATTTAAAACAAACAATCTAATCAATGTCAGAAAGATAATAGGACTTATTCATTACACGCCAGAGAGACACATCATATTTATTTTTTACCAATAGACGTAACGTTTGTACACGCAGAAGAAACCTGCGAAAGAAAATGCCATAGTTTTATCTAGTGCTATATGTTTTTGACAAATATTATGTACATTTATTACGCTTAAACATGACACAGTTTTATGATCATATTAACTATTTACAGATAATCCTTCTTCGAATTATGTTTTTGGTATTTTGATTGGCTGAGACAAAGTTTTGCGGTACGAGAATGACCGCGAAAGTAGCGAAGGATAATACACAGCGAATGATTCTACATATACAGTACATTGTAGGTGGCGCTAGTGGAATGAATCAGAGCTGCGCACCCCAAATTAAAAATTATGTTTTTAAACGACTTTAACTGCGAACGTATGCGTTAGATTCGCCTGAAAATTTAGATTTATACAAATGAGAATGAAAACTTTCATATGAAAAGAAAGATTTTGCATTGTAAAATTTTGTAGATATAATTTATTTTCAGGGACAGTGTACCTTTAATGATGTTAAGATTATCTCAAATTATTTCATTGGACCTGAATCATTTACTGCTTCAGCTATCCAAAGAACCAGAATGCATCATGAATTTAAATGGGAAAGATTGGATTTAGAGTTAAAAATAAGCCCTTTTCATACATTTCAGACTTGGGAATGTTAAGAAGGGTGGGGGGTATCAACATTAGTGTCTTGCAAACTTCTTAATGGACTTTTAAGTCTCCTACCGGCTCACTGGATGGGACATATAGTTTCCACGCCGTTTATCCGTCCGTCTGTCTGTCTGTCACACTTTAGTTTTTCAGACTTTCTTTTTCAAATCTGTTTAGCATTTATAGGATGCTGAATCCATGACGAGCATGAAGATGGTTTCTTCACAGATTCTTCACAAATAAGATGAGCCATTTCAGAGTCTGTGATTGGCTTAGTCCAAATTTGGCATCCAAATAGACATTACCTCAGACAGTGCATGTTTTGTAGATATTGTTTTTATTTTCGTGCATGCGGCTGGACAAATAGAGGTATCCTTGCTCCTCCCGGGCACCTGGTCCAAACTCTGGCTTGCTAGGGGTCTGTTGGTGCTTAATTGAGTGCTGTTAGGATTGTCGTCGGAATCTTCTTTATCTCATTTATTTGCAGAATCCTTGTGATCAGACCATTCATTTGTGACCTTGACTTTTGACCTAGGCTTGATGTGTGACCTTTTTTTCAAACACATAAACCTAAGTTATATTTTTAACCTTAATGGATAGAGCTTCCATATTTCACTCATAAATTATTAACAACAGTGAAACCCTGCCTTTTTACTTAGTGACCGTGACCTTGACCTTAACTTTGGTAACTTTTTCAAAACTTTAAATATGACTTTATCTCTTAAACCATAAGCAAAATATTTTTAATATTTTACATTAAGATTATATATCACAAGAACCTGCAAGGGAGAATATGACCTTTTATTTTACAGTGACCTTGACCTAAAAATTATTTTTACCTCTTGATAAGAAGGGGAAGTGCTTTAACATATCACTGGTAGACTACTTACACAGTAACAATTAGTATGGTAGATAAAGTATACATCAACTAAAACTAGCGCTTTGCAATCCCGCCATACCGCCTTTAGTGCATCATCGGAAAACCAACAGCCTATTGCCCTTCCATTATAGGTCATGGGCGCTAATGTAAGGGAATTCTTAATTTAATGCGTCATAAGGTTACATATACAGTATAATCTCTGTAAACCGGCTTTCATTCGTTTCGATTGAATCGGCCGGTTTAGACAAGATCCGGTGTAAAGAAAATGGATATGCAGGACCAAGATAAATGCAAAAGTCATTAGAATGATTACTGTTATACTTTTACTGCAATTCAAGGAATTTGTATAATCTAAACTGATTTTATATCATTGTCTCCGTCAGGGGCTTTAATAGAATATACGTCCCAGACTACGTGTAAAAAATCTATATAGGGTAGTCTGAGAATGGCTGATGTTAACATTTTTAAACCGAGATCGGGTCGCTTTTCCTATTGCAATGGGCTTTAATTTTTCTCCCGTGAAGCTACACGCCGACGTAACAGTTACCTTCCGCGTTTGGAAAATGCTTCGTCCAGTAGCACACAACAAAATTAGTCTCGTTACGAGGGTTGTCCCAGAAAATAATAGACATCGGCAATAAGAAAGTTGTGAAGGGTTGCATTTATATAAACTTTGCACTGATAAATTTGACATACAAATCGGCTTCTGTACATGAAAAATCAATAATTTATCTTCAATAGTAAATTTTTATAGAAAAAATAAACTTTTAAGATGTAGGGTGTCGTCCACCGGCGCATGATGTCTAACGTCATGGATTCCAGCGGCTGCGGTTAAGAATATGCCTAAAGAAAGCAACCCAAAAATCCATCTCATATATTTGATAATAGACTTGACACTCATTGAGCATAAACGAGATACATATTTAATCCACTTGACAGGATTTTCTGCACAGTACATTTACGTATATGGACCCTCTCTTCTATTTCTTTTATTGTTCGATGCCGGTCTTCATCAATGACATTTCTTGCCAAATTTACTGTCTGAATATCACCCCTCTCCTTGTGCCTTAGTTTAGTTTTGTCTGTCAATTCGTCGGCAAATCTCTTGAACATAGAATCTACATGTATACTAATACTCTGCGAACATTTCCATACTTTTCTGATGTTTTCATCTCTTACTTTGTCTAAAAAGGGGTCAATCCACGATCAATACAATATCTTAGTACCATTTACTGCTCCGCGAATAAACTTGACGTCGCTGTCTTTTGTATGATTGATGAGGGATTGCTTTATGAATTCCTTCATAATTAAATTGTTTATCACGTCATTCACGAAAATATAGCATGTACATGATGTATGTACCCGGTAAAATTAGTTATTTCTGTTGATTAGACTTTTAGTACTATTTATACATGCATTGATAAGTATTAAACAGGTTTTAATATCGATTCTATTTTGGCGCATGAAAATTTCGGACTGCTCTGGTACAGTCCAACCGCTCTTCAAATAATTAAATAAATTTTCAATATTAACGGCAGATTTCAACACCATTAACATTTTATGCATCCCAGATACTTAAATTGACATCTGATAAAATCTTGTTTAGATTTAACGCTAAATAAAGGAATTGTGAGCAATGTCTACGTTTTTCTGAGACAACCCTCGTACAATATAAGTGTCAATTGTAATAAATTTTATCGATCAAATTTTCTTTCAACTTTGCACCCTTATCTATCTACATCGACACTTTCTCTGCAAATTTAAAAAATCAGCGATACTAAAACGGTCCTTCTAACATTCAAGGCAAAGCGGCGAGGCCTTAATTAAATCCGCATATCTGAGTTTAGATGAAATTTCCTTGTGTCTTTTCTTTTATATTCGACCCATTCAGCATGCATTTGTTCATACCGTTTCATTAAGGTCTCCGAACTTTGAACGGCTTAGAAAGCACCGACGTTTCTTCACATTGCTTGCGATAAAATATCGTCCTCTTTAATATTGTTTTACTAAAACAACAGTTTTTCCGATGTCGTAAATTTTTGCAGATTCGCTGGTACTTTTTCCGAGTCGTCAAAAAGAAAGGATATTTTTCTTCCAAATTAAACTTTTTTCTTTGTCGTTTTGAAGAGGATATACATGATGATTATTTATTCTCGGCGTACATCATCATCATAAACGTTTGTACAATGAATATATTAAAATTCTTTGTTAAGAAAAGTACGTTGCCGAAAGTATAATTACTGTTGACCAAATCACACCTGAGTGGCGGATTTAGGGGGGTGCGGAGGGGGCGCCCGCCCCCCCGGCACTGACCCAAAATTTTCCAAAAACGGGTATATTTTTGCCCATTTTCAGTAAAAATCGGCAAAATTCGCCCCTTGACCCCCCGGCAAAGGGGGCGCTGGATCCGCCACAATGAGTAGATGTTTATACAAGGCCGGTATACAGGTAATCAATTAACCCTAATAAGTGTGATCGGTGCCCTAATTGATGGCCGGACTACGGAATAGACAAGATACTGAATACACAAAAGATTTTAATACTAAACGTCACGGAGAAATGCTCGGGACCGTAAGAAAGGACCGATGTAGACAAGACTCCAGAGTACAGAAGATCCGGTTTTCACAAAATATACTGTAGTAACCAATGAAATAGTCGGTTTGAATAGGATCAGCTCTTTTGTGTTGGAGGGATTTTGTAACGCTTGTTCTGATTGGCTGCTAAGAATCGTTTCGGAATACAAGGGTTTCTAAATAGACTGGACTGTCCCACGGTATCTTGCGTAGCAGAAAGGAGAAGATGCCGTGGGTTTCCGATGATGCCTTTAGCGGTGTAGGCTTTATTTCATACAATATAATTGTTTTATGCAGTGTCAAAACTTTAGACTGAGTATATCATAATTGTTTTATACTGTGCCATTTTGTTTTATGCTGTATCTTTGTTATATACTGTACCCTGTCTTTTATATAATATCATTTGTTTTATACTGTGCCATCGTTTTATACTGTATCATTTTTTTTAGCCGCAGAAACGGCCAACGACACTTGGATATTTGGTTGGTAGGGGTGTGTTGGCTGCAGGAAAGTACATTGAACAAACCCGGGACCCAAATTTAGGATATGGCCGGCACGAATCGGCAAATTTTCTGGGGGATTATTGACTGTGTCTCACTCAAATAAAATAAAACTAAACAATCGGCAATCATATTTTACCTTGTTAAGCTTTAATATCAATGATACGGCCGGGATTCTACTTGCCTCCGCTTCGTCTCTTCGAATTCAAGCGCCATGTTGTAAGTTTACACTCATGCGTCAGGTCAAACACGTGACACCACGAGGTTGTTTCCATAACAACTTCCATTCATATGGATCGAGGTGTCACGTGTTTGACCTGACGCATGAGTGTAAACTTACAACATGGCGCTTGAAGTCGAAGAGACGAAGCGGAGGCAAGTAGAATCCCGGCCGTATCATTGATATTAAAGCTTAACAAGGTAAAATATGATTGCCGATCGTTTAGTTTTATTTTATTTGAGTGAGACACAGTCAATAATCCCCCAGAAAATTTGCCGATTCGTGCCGGCCATATCCTAAATTTAGGTCCCGGGTTTGTTCAATGTACTTTCCTGCGGCCAACACACACCTACCAACCAAATATCCAAGTGTCGTTGGCCGTTTCTGCGGCTACATTTTTTTATACTTTGCCATAGTTTTATATTGTATCATTGTTTTATACTGTGCCATAGTTTTATACTGTATCATTGTTTTATACTATGCCATTGCTTCACAGGATTAAGGAAGAACATTCCTCTGAGATCCAGTTTCCAGTTCTTGATGAGAATGATGAACTGAATGATGCAGAACAACTGCTTCAGTTAGAAGGTCAGTCCTATATTTAGATTTAATACGTTTGACCTATTTACCTTGACCTTGAAAGTTTTAAAGGAATTTTCATTGTCTGCAAGGTCAAGGTCACAAAAGTTTATTTCCTGTAATGATGCATAACAACTGTTTCCGGTATATCAGGTCAGTCATTATTTTTGACTTAATGTACTTTGACAATTTCTAAGGAATTTACATAAGCTTCAAATTAGGTCAAGTTCCCAAAATTGTATTTTCCAGTAACGAGAAATTTTGTTCTTGAATACTCTATCTATTTATTTGCAGGTCTGGGTGATTTTGAAATAGCAGTAGAGCATGAGTCAGAAGTCGAGTCTAAAATGTTTAAAAGAGGGTGTCAAACTTAAAGTATCTGAATCTTTGTTATCAAGGTAGGTCAACACACAAACCATACATTCTGTGTTTATCTTTCTCGTTAGATATTTTTCAAGTTGATGAATTTAAGACTTCCTTTTTTACTTTGCGCACTTTTAGGTGTTATATCAAAGAAATCTTTGGCCGTTAAACAAGGCATATCCAAACATACAGGAGATATAAGGGTTGGGACTTATGTCGACCTTCCCTATTTGGCAAGGTAGAAGCAGAACTGTTGTTCTCACTAAACATTATGAATTCACTTCAACCCCTTAACTTTTTGCATTTACACCGTACCTTTGAAGTGTGAAGTCCAAAGTCTGAGTTCTCCATGAAAAATATCCTTTATTATCCTTTTACTTCATTGTTGAAGGGGATATAGTAATGACACTGCTCGTGTGTTTATGAGTGTCGTATGTCAAACTTTTGTAAACAACATAGAGGATGTAGTTTATACCTGATCTTGATAAAAATTCCTGGACCATAACTTTTTCCTCATAATTGCATAGTTACACATAGGAGCTTCAGACATTTGTAGTTGCGTTACAAAACATGGTTTATAACTGTTTGACTGTGGAGACCTCTGTGTATCGGATTATGCTGGAGGGTTGTGTGCAGGTAATCTGGATAACCAAGCAATTTACTCATAGCAGATAAAATGTCATTTTGCCATTAAGTATTCTCTTTTACCCCAACTCTGACAAGTTTGCCTTGAAATCCCATCGATTGGGTAAAAAGGGTCACATGAAGACGTGGTGTATCTTATACCGGGTGACTGGCCCTATATTAGACCCCTTGTGACGTCATAAGGTTTCCCTTCAAGTTTTTATCGTGGCATTAAGATATATTGATGTCCAAACACTTAAAGAAAATTATCAAAATAGGTCATCAGTGAGGTAATTTGGTGCCCAGGTACAGGTTAATACAAGGTCACTATACTTATACCGGACTCAGTTTCCCTCCCTGGTATAAAACCTAGTGACTAGGAATCATACCGTACCAGGACATTAGATGACTAGATAACTTATAATACTTCCCTATGATGTAAAATGCTGTTACACCTTTGTTCTTTTTCGATGGGGTTTTTAGCTCACCTGAACAAAGCTCAAGTGAGCTATTGTCATAGGGTGGCGTCCATCGTCTGTCGTCTGTTGTCCATCGTCTGTCGTTTACTTTTTAATATTTTAGACTTCTCCTCTGAAACCAAGGCACAAAATTTCACGAAACCTTACAGAAAGCAAGAACTCAAGGTCCTCTACCAAGTTTGTGTTTTTCATGCCGATCAGTCAACAAATATGGCCGCCAAGGGCTCTGATTGGTTGACACATTTCTGACTTCTCTGCAACCGCTGCACAGAATTTCTTGAAACCTTACAGGGAGCAAGTACTCAAGGTACTCTACCAAGTTTGTGTTTTTTGTGCCGATCGGTCAACAAATATGGCTGTCGAGGGCTCTGATTTGCTGAAGCATTTTCTATTTCTCCTCTGCAATCGCTGCAGAGAATTACGTGAAACCTTACACATTTGTTACAGGAAGCCTTACAGGAAGCATTACTCAAAGTCCTCTACCAAGTTTGGGTTTTTTATACCGACCGGACAAAAAATATGGCCGCCCAGGGCTCTGATTGGATAACACATTTTCGATATCTTCTCTGGAACTACTTAATAGAGTTTAACGAAACCTTTCTTGAAGCAAGTATTCAAGGTCCTCTACTGAGTTTGTGTTTTTTGTGCCGATCGGTCAACAAATATGGCTGTCGAGGGCTCTGATTGGCTGACGCAATTTCCATTTCTCCTCTGTAAACGCTGCACAGAATTTCACGAAACCTTACAGGAAGCAAGTACTCAAGGTCCTCTGCCTAGTTTGTGCTTTTCGTGCTGAAAGCTCAACAAACATGGCCGTCGAGGGCTCTGATTGGCTGATGCATTTTCTATTTCTCCTCTGCAAACGCTGCACAGAAATTCACGAAACCTTAAAGGAAGCAAGTACTCAGGGTCCTCTACCAAGTTTGTGTTTTTCGTGCCAATCAGTCAACAAGTACCGGTATGGCTGTCGATGGCTCTGAGTGGCTGACACATTTTTTGACATCTCCTCTGCAACTGCTGCACAGAATTTCATGAAACCTTACAGAAAGCAGGTACTCATGGTCCTCTACCAAGTTTGTGTGTTTCGTGCTGATCATTTAACAAATATGGCCGCGGAGGGCTCTGATTGGCTGACACATTTTCAACATCTCCTCTAAAACTGCTACACAGAATTTAACGAAACCATACTGAAAGCAAGTACTCAAGGTCCTCTACCAAATTTTCCACTACCATTCTATTCTTTGAAACTCAAATGAGCGATGTGGCCCCTAGGGCCTCTTGTTTTTTGTTTTTTTTTTTGGGGGGGGGTCTATGATAAAACAATGAAATTAGATTATTTAATATTTTCTGTACACACAAATATTTGTATATTGAATTCATCATGTTCATAATGAAATGTTTCAGGAAAAAGCGAGGAGTGATGTACTAAGCATATTAAGGAGAGATTGGGTTTTAGCATAGACCACGTGATCAGGGATTCTGAAGACTTTATTTGGCTGAGTTAATGTGATTTAGACATCCATGCTGATGACAGAAGTGTGACATTAACCACCAAAACATTAAAAAAAAACTTGGTGTCTATATGTCAGATGGTGTCTATATGTCAGATGGTGTCTTTATGTCAGATGGTCACTTCTGACCATGAATACATGTACCTCATAGAATTTGTATAACATATACATGTAATATCATATCTTCTTCAACATTAATTAATACTTGATTGATGTTTGTTCATAATCAACTAAAGGATGCATGAAAGAACTCATCAGGTCTGCTCAAAATTCACCTATAGATGGATATATTTATACATAGATTTGTTAAACCTGTTTTTATTGTGTTTGTTATCTATAGATAAAGCACTAGGTGCATTAATCCTTCATATCGGCCCTACAATTTGGACGAAAAAAATGCTTTAATCAAATAATGAATTACCACTCATTACGATTTACATTATGTTTGGAAATACTATGTCATAATTATGAACCCTTGTAGTGTCAGGTCTGTGATGTATGAAGTCATATTCTGACGTCATTTGATCTGGATAACAGAAAGCAATGAAAAAATCATCATATTTTACACACAAATCTTTAAAATTTTAGTACTTGCCAGGCTCCCCCCCCCCAAAAAAAAACCTTTTAATGTGAAGAGAAAGGTTGATCAGACGTCTATCAATTTGCAGAAAGTTATAATGGGCGAGGGCTGGCATGCTACTTAATTTCATAGTTTTGTATCCATATACATGTATATCGCCCGTTTATTGATACAAACAAATGTATTTCAATGATTTCAATTTTTTAGACATTTCAAATGTCAGACATAGCATTCAATATTGGGCTCTGAAATCAAACCAATATGTTACCATTTCTATTTACAATACATTTGACATTTTGTAAATCATAAAACTATGAATATCTGAATGTCTTAAAAAATAAGGCCGAAATGGCAGGTTACCGTACATACTCCTTTGGTGAATTTTAATTTATTTTATAACATACTTGACAGTGCTACAGTTTTGAGGAAAGTATGATACAGCCCATCTTTCTACCCTTCAGTCTGACACATCTTTGTATTATAAGTACAGCTATTCGTATTACTCAGGCAGGGGGAGATTCACGATGACAAAAAAGTACGGGCTTTACGATTATTCCAGTTAACACAATCATGTTTTAAAAACATGTTAAAAATATTGCTGTAAATGTTATAGAAATGTGATTTTGTATGGTTCCAGAAATATCAATAAAACTTTTTTGGAAACATTTCATTATGTTCAGTGCTTTTAAATGTTTTAAAAACATTCTGTACAACTGCACAGTGTTTTAAAAATGTTCTCGGAGCCTTTTGACAGAAATGTTTCAACAAAACCCGTTTGAAACCTTACAGAAATATTTCGAATATGTTTTGTGCTACTTGAGAAATTGTTATTAATAATAGTTACATACAAAAGTCACAAAACACCTTATAACCTAAATCTACTGTTGCAAACTAAATCTATTTTTACAGTAGAATATATAGGAATTATGACAATTTTGACAATGGCCAATTGCAAAAAACAAGAAATACTTCATGATGCAGTAAAATCGAAATGCCTGTAACAAATTGGCAACTAGATAGTGTGAAAAGAAACTGTTCTCAAGTAAACGTTAACCAGCTGATGAATGTTATGAAATTATTAACGTGGGTTTCTATTTTCCATGAATCGGCATTTTCTCAAACTGCCTGATTCTTACACGGAACTGTACTTAAAGCATTAGAGAGGTTTAGTTACAAGTGCTTTCAGCGTGTATGTATAACCTACATGTACACGTCATCGCTTGACGTCACAATGAAGACATCATGTATATGGATCTAGAACACGCTATGTAGTAAGTTGTACATGTAGTTTGCTTCATTTCAATCAGTTTGAAGTGCAAGAAATGTATATTGAATCTCTTAAAACTTACGATCTTTCGTCTAAACGTGCTTTTATACAAAAGCAAAAAACAGGAAATTTGATAAATGAGAAGTTTGGAAATTTTTATAAAGACCACTTGTTCTGTCGTTACTTGTAGAGCATCTTTTACACATTCATAATGTGTAGCTTTACGCCACATTATGACATCATTTTATCAAGGACCGTAGGAATTGATGATGCCATACGTACAAGTTAAGCTAAAACTTGTAACTTGGCCTCTCTATTGCCCTTACTCTGATTCGAGAGAGCAGCCTTCAGGTGAAAATACTATTCACAAGACATGAATGTATCAGATGACCTCTAAGGCCCAAGGTGGAAATACTGTTCACAAATGAGTTAAAGAAGATCCTGACGATAATCTCAACAGCACTCACAATAGAGCACCAAATTGAGCATCGACGGAGCTCCAGCAAGCTAGAGGTGAGAGCAGGTGCCCGTGAGGAGTAAGCATCCCCTGTTGGCTAGCGGCATCCGCCGTCGATGTTCACGCACGAAAATGAAAATATATTAAATATATGCACTGTCTTTGGTTCTGTCTATATAGAAAGTGCTATGGTGACAATGTCGGGGTAAATATTAAAAACACTTCGCGGGGAACCTTTTTTACGAGCTCCTCATGGCAAAGGGCATAAGTGCGACACAAATGAGTTAAAGAAGATCCTGAAGATCATTATCTCAACCGCACTCACAATAGAGCGCCAAATTGAGCATCGACGGACCCCAAGCAAGCTAGAGGTGTAACCGGGAGGAGTAAGCATCCCCTGTTTGCTAGCCACACACTCTGTTGATGTTCACGCACGAAAATAGAAATATATTTTAAAAATACATGTGCTGTCTGTGATTATGTCTATATAGAAAGTGCTATGGCAACAATGTCAGGGAAAAATTTCCAAAACACATAATGTCAAACCCCTCGCGGGGATTTTTTTACGAGCTCCACACGGCAAAGGGCATGAGTGTATCAGATGACCCCTCAGGTGGAAATACTGTTCACAAGACATGAATCTATCAGATGACCCCTCAGATGGAAATAATGTTCACAAGATATGAATGTATCAGATTACACCTCAGGTAGAATATTGTTAACAAGACATGAATCTATTAGATGACCCCTCAGGTGGAAATACTGTTCACAAGACATGAATGTATCAGATGACCCCTCAGGTGGAAATAATGTTAACAAGACATGAATCTATTAGATGACCCCTCAGGTGGAAATACTGTTCACAAGACATGAATGTATCAGATGACCCCTCAGGTGGAAATAATGTTCACAAGATATGAATAATGTCGAAGGGTTCAAACTCTCTACCTTCTTGAAGAAAATTCCAAACCAATTTACATGCACCAGACACATGTTTCATTTTTTCCTTGGCAATAATTATGAGAGAATGAATGATAATTAAATGCATTTGGTCAGTGAAATTGTCATAAATTAAATGAATCCAGAGGATTTTACAATCAACTTCAGTATGTATAAAACAACCTTTATTTGGTTCTATGTTAAATATAATTTGAAACCCATGCAGAATTGATGAAATTATGTCTCTGACAAGCTTTGGTGGAGAGGTAAACAGAATAACAGACAGACAATGCTATCTCTATACAAGCACTACTTAAGTTAGACTCACACAAGCACACAGAGCACTAACATTCCTTGAGATAATAATATCTGATAATGATTGTGTCCATGAATGTATCAGATGACCCCTCAGGTGGAAATACTGTTAACAAGACATGAATGTATCAGATGACTCCTCAGGTGGAAATAATGTCAACAAGACATGAATGTATCAGATGACTCCTCAGGTGGAAATACTGTTCACAAGACATGAATGTATCAGATGACCCCTCAGGTGGAAATACTGTTAACAAGACATGAATGTATCAGATGACCCCTCAGGTGGAAATACTGTTCACAAGACATGAATGTATCAGATGACCCCTCAGGTGGAAATAATGTTAACAAGACATGAATGTATCAGATGACCCCTCAGGTGGAAATACTGTTAACAAGACATGAATGTATCAGATGACCCCTCAGGTGGAAATACTGTTAACAAGACATGAATGTATCAGATGACCCCTCAGGTGGAAATAATGTTCACAAGACATGAATGTATCAGATGACCCCTCAGGTGGAAATAATGTTCACAAGACATGAATGTATCAGATGACCCCTCAGGTGGAAAAACTGTTAACAAGACATGAATGTATCAGATGACCCCTCAGGTGGAAATACTGTTCACAAGACATGAATGTATCAGATGACCCCTCAGGTGGAAATACTGTTCACAAGACATGAATCTATCAGATGACCCCTCAGATGGAAATAATGTTCACAAGATATGAATGTATCAGATTACACCTCAGGTAGAATACTGTTAACAAGACATGAATCTATTAGATGACCCCTCAGGTGGAAATAGTGTTCACAAGACATGAATGTATCAGATGACCCCTCAGGTGGAAATAATGTTAACAAGACATGAATCTACTAGATGACCCCTCAGGTGGAAATACTGTTCACAAGACATGAATGTATCAGATGACCCCTCAGGTGGAAATAATGTTCACAAGATATGAATAATGTCGAAGGGTTCAAACTCTCTACCTTCTTGAAGAAAATTCCAAACCAATTTACATGCACCAGACACATGTTTCAAATATTAAATTCTCGTCAGTGATGCTTTCAGCGGAGCCACCAAAATAATTTCAGTAGCGCCCTCTTTAGTTTTTTGAAGTTCGATTTTTTACATTTACATTACAGAGAGCATGAATGTATCAGATTACTCCTCTGATGGAAATACTATTCGAAAGACATGAATGTAACAGATGACCCCTCGGGTAAAAATACTGTTCACAAGATATGAATGTATCAGATGACCCCTCAGGTGGAAATACTGCTCACAAGACATGCATTTATCAGTTGACCCCTCAGGTGGAAATACTGTTCACAAGACATGAATGTATCAGATGACCCCTCAGGTGGAAATACTGTTAACAAGGCATGAATGTATCAGATGACCCCTCAGGTGGAAATACTGTTCACGAGACATGAATGTATCAGATGACCCCTCAGGTGGAAATACTGTTCACAAGGCATGAATGTATCAGATGACCCCTCAGGTGGAAATACTGTTAACAAGACATGAATGTATCAGATGACCCCTCAGGTGGAAATACTGTTAACAAGACATGAATGTATCAGATGACCCCTCAGGTGGAAATACTGTTAACAAGACATGAATGTATCAGATGACCCCTCAGGTGGAAATACTGTTCACAAGACATGAATGTATCAGATGACCCCTCAGGTGGAAATACTGTTAACAAGGCATGAATGTATCAGATGACCCCTCAGGTGGAAATACTGTTCACGAGACATGAATGTATCAGATGACCCCTCAGGTGGAAATACTGTTCACAAGGCATGAATGTATCAGATGACCCCTCAGGTGGAAATAATGTTCACAAGGTATGAATGTATCAGATGACCCCTCAGGTGGAAATACTGTTAACAAGACATGAATGTATCAGATGACCCCTCAGGTGGAAAAACTGTTCACAAGACATGAATGTATCAGATGACCCCTCAGGTGGAAATAATGTTCACAAGGTATGAATGTATCAGATGACCCCTCAGGTGGAAATACTGTTCACAAGACATGAATGTATCAGATGACCCCTCAGGTGGAAATAATGTTCACATGATATGAATAATGTCGAAGGGTTCAAACTCTCTACCTTCTTGAAGTAAATTCCAAACCAATTTACATGCACCAGACACATGTTTCAAATATTAAATTCTCATCAGTGATGCTTTCAGCGGAGCCACCAAAAATAATTTCAGTAGCGCCCTCTTTAGTTTTTTGAAGTTCGATTTTTTACATTTACATTACAGAGAGCATGAATGTATCAGATTACTCCTCAGATGGAAATACTATTCGAAAGACATGAATGTAACAGATGGCCCCTCAGTTGGAAATACTGTTCACAAGACATGAATGTATCAGATGACCCCTCAGGTGGAAATACTGTTAACAAGAAATAAATGTATCACATGACTCCTCAGGAGGAAATACTGTTCACACAACATGAATGTATCAGATGACCCCTCAGGTGGAAATACTGTTCACAACAAATGAATGTATCAAATAACCCCTCAGGTGGAAAAACTGTTCACACAACATGAATGTATCAGATGACCCTTTCGTGTGGAAAAACTGTTCACACAACATGAATGTATCAGATAACCCCTTCAGGTGGGAAAACTGTTCACAAGACATGAATGTATCAGGTGACTCCTCATGTGTGATAAAGTAATGATATGGTCAAGGATTTCCAATCACATACTCTTCGACCTAGACCTTTTACCTTTTTCAAAGTCAAGAAAATCATTTTTTCCTTGGCAATAATTATGAGAGAATGAATGATAATTAAATGCATTTGGTCAGTGAAATTGTCATAAATTAAATGAATCCAGAGGATTTTACAATCAACTTCAGTATGTATAAAACAACCTTTATTTGGTTCTATGTTAAATATAATTTGAAACCCATGCAGAATTGATGAAATTATGTCTCTGACAAGCTTTGGTGGAGAGGTAAACAGAATAACAGACAGACAATGCTATCTCTATACAAGCACTACTTAAGTTAGACTCACACAAGCACACAGAGCACTAACATTCCTTGAGATAATAATATCTGATAATGATTGTGTCCATAGGTCTTGTACTTAAGTTACACTCACACAGAACACTAACATTGCTTGAGATGATTAAATCTGATAATGATTGTGTCCTTGAGGTCTGGTATCTAAGTTAAACTCACACAAACATACAGAACACTAACATTGCTTGAGATAATAATATCTGATAATGATTGTGTCCTGTAGGTCTTGTACTTAAGTTAGACTCACAAACATACAGAACACTAACATTGTTTGAGATAATAATATCTGATAATGATTGTGTTCTATAGGTCTTGTACTTAAGTTAGACTCTCACAAACACACAGAACACTAACATTGCTTGAGTTGGTGAAATCAGATAATGATTGTGTCCTGTAGGTCTTCTGTTTCAGTTAGACTCACACAAACATACAGAACTCTAACATTGCTTGAGATGATAATATCTGATCATGATTGTGTCCTGTAGGTCTTGCACTTCAGTAAGACTCACATAAACACACAGAACACTAACATCGCTTGAGATAATAATATCTGATAATGATTGTGTACTGTAGGTCTTGTACTTCAGTTAGACTCACACAAACGCACAGAACACTAACATTACTTAAGATAACAATATTTGATAATGATTGTGGCCTGAAGGTCTGGTATATAAGTTACACTCACATAAACGCACAGAACACTAGCATTGCCTGAGATTATACCTTCTGATATTGATTGTGTCCTGTAGGTCTGGTACTTAAGTTAGACTAACACAAGAACACTAACATTGCTTGAGATAATAATATCTGATAATGATTCTGTCCTGTATGTCTTGTACTTAAGTTAGACTCACACAAACACACAGAACACTAACATTGTTTAAGATAATAATATTTGATAATGATTGTGGCCTGAAGGTCTGGTATATAAGTTAGACTCACATAAACGCACAGAACACTAACATTGCCTGAGATTATAACTTCTGATAATGATTGTGTCCTGTAGGTCTGGTACTTAAGTAAGACTAACACAAGAACACAGAACATAAACATTTCTTGAGATGATTATATCTGATAATGATTGTGTCCTTGAGGTCTGGTATCTAAGTTAAACTCACACAAACATACAGAACACTAACATTGCTTGAGATAATAATATCTGATAATGATTGTGTCCTGTAGGTCTTGTACTTAAGTTAAACTCACACAAACATACAGAACACTAACATTGCTTGAGATAATAATATCTGATAATGATTGTGTCCTATAGGTCTTGTACTTAAGTTAGACTCTCACAAACACACAGAACACTAACATTGCTTGAGTTGGTGAAATCAGATAATGATTGTGTCCTGTAGGTCTTCTGTTTCAGTTAGACTCACACAAACATACAGAACTCTAACATTGCTTGAGATGATAATATCTGATCATGATTGTGTCCTGTAGGTCTTGCACTTCAGTAAGACTCACATAAACACACAGAACACTAACATCGCTTGAGATAATAATATCTGATAATGATTGTGTACTGTAGGTCTTGTACTTCAGTTAGACTCACACAAACGCACAGAACACTAACATTACTTAAGATAACAATATTTGATATGATTGTGGCCTGAAGGTCTGGTATATAAGTTACACTCACATAAACGCACAGAACACTAACATTGCCTGAGATTATAACTTCTGATATTGATTGTGTCCTGTAGGTCTGGTACTTAAGTTAGGCTAACACAAGAACACTAACATTGCTTGAGATAATAATATCTGATAATGATTCTGTCCTGTATGTCTTGTACTTAAGTTAGACTCACACAAACACACAGAACACTAACATTGTTTAAGATAATAATATTTGATAATGATTGTGGCCTGAAGGTCTGGTATATAAGTTAGACTCACATAAACGCACAGAACACTAACATTGCCTGAGATTATAACTTCTGATAATGATTGTGTCCTGTAGGTCTGGTACTTAAGTAAGACTAACACAAGAACACAGAACATAAACATTTCTTGAGATAATAATATCATACAATGATTGTGTAATATAGGTCTTGTAATTATGGTAGACTCACACAAATATACAGAACATTAACATTGCTTGAGATAATGATATCTGATAATAAGAGTGTGCTGTAGATCTGGTTCTAAAGTAAGACTCACATAAATGCACAGAACACTAAAATTTCTTAAGATAACAATATTTCATAATGATTGTGTCCTGTCTGTCTGGTATACAAGTTAGACTCACACAAACACACAGAACACTAACATTGCTTGAGATGATATTATCTGATAATGATTGTGTCCTGTAGGTCTTGCACTTCAGTAAGACTCACATAAGCGCACAGAACACTATCATTGTCTGAGATTATAACTTCTGATAATGATTGTGTCCTGTAGGTCTGGTACTTAAGTTAAACTAACACAAGAACACTAACATTGCTTGAGATAATAATATCTGATTATGATTCTGTCCTGTATGTCTGGTACTTAAGTTAGACTAACACAAAGATACAGAACACTAACATTGTTTGAGATAATAATATCTGATAATAATTCTGTCCTGTATGTCTTGTACTTAAATTAGACTCTCAAAAACACACAGAACACAAACATTGCTTCAGATAATAATATCATATAATGATTGTGTAATATAGGTGTTGTAATTATGGTTGACTCACACAAACATACAGAACACTAACATTGCTTGAGATAAAGATATCTGATAATAAGAGTGTGCTGTAGGTCTGGTTCTAAAGTAAGACTCACACAAACGCACAGAACACTAACATTGATTGAGATAATGATATCTGATAATAAGAGTGTGCTGTAGATCTGGTTCTAAAGTAAGACTCACACAAACACACAGAACACTAAAATTGCTTTAGATAACAATATTTGATAATGATTGTGTCCTGTTGGTCTGGTATATAAGTTAAACTCACACAAACACACAGAACACTAACATTGCTTGAGATGATAATATCTGACAATGATTGTGTCCTGTAGGTCTTGTACTTAAGTTAGACTCACACAAACACACAGATAACTAATATTGCGTGGGATAATAATATCAGATAATGATTGTCTCCTATAGGTCGTGTACCTAAGTTAGACTCTCACAAACACACAGAACACAAACATTGCTTGAGATGATAATATCAGATAATGATTTTGTCCTGTAGGTCTTGTGTTTCAGTTAGACTCACACAAACATACAGAACTCTAACATTGCTTGAGATGATAATATCTTATAATGATTGTGTCCTGTAGGTCTTGCACTTTTGTAAGACTCACATAAACGCACAGAACACTATCATCGCTTGAGATAATAATATCTGATAATGATTGTGTCCTGTAGGTCTTGTACTTCAGTTAGACTTACACAAACGCACAGAACACTAACATTGCTTAAGATAACGATATTTGATAATGATTGTGGCCTGATGGTCTGGTATATAAGTTAGACTCACATAAACGTACAGAACACTAACATTGCCTGAGATTACAACTTCTGATAATGATTGTATCCTGTAGGTCTGGTACTTAAGTTAGACTAACACAAGAACACTAACATTGCTTGAGATAATAATATCTGATAATGATTCTGTCCTGTAAGTCTTGCACTTAAATTAGACTCTCAAAAACACACAGAACAGTAACATTGCTTGAGATAATAATATCATATAATGATTGTGCAATATAGGTCTTGTAATTATGGTAGACTCAAACAAACATACAGAACACTAACATTGCTTGAGATAATGATATCTGATAATAAGAGTGTGCTGTAAGTCTGGTTCCAAAGTAGGACTCACATAAACGCACAGAACACTAACATTGCTTAAGATAACAATATTTGATAATGATTGTGTCCTCTATGTCTGGTATACAAGTTAAACTCACACAAACACACAGAACACTAACATTGCTTGAGATGATAATATCTGATAATGATTGTGTCCTGTAGGTCTTGCACTTCAGTAAGACTCACATAAACGCACAGAACACTAACATTGTCTGAGATTATAAAATCTGATAATGATTGTGTCCTGTAGGTCTGGTACTTAAATTAGACTTACACAAGAACACTAACATTGCTTGAGATAATAATATCTGATAATGATTGTGTCCTGTAGGTCTTGTACTTCAGTTAGACTTACACAAACACACAGAACACTAACATTGTTTGAGATAATAATATCTGAAAATGATTGTGTCCTGTAAGTCTTGTACTTAAATAAGACTATCAAAAACGCACAGAACACTAACACTGTTTGAGATCATGATATCTGATAATAAGAGTGTGCTGTAGGTCTGGTTATAAAGTCAGACTCACACAAAAACACAGAACACTAACATTGCTTGAGATAACAATATTTGATAATGATTGTGTCCTGTAGGTCTGGTATATTAGTTAAACTCACACAAACAAACAGAACACTAACATTGCTTGAGATGATAATATCTGATAATGATTGTGTCCTGTAGATCTTGTACTTAAGTTAGACTCACACAAACGCACAAAACACTTCCATTGCTTAAGATAACAATATTTTATAATGATTGTGTCCTGTAGGTCTGGTATATAAGTTAAACTCACACAAACACACAGAACACTAACATTGCTTGAGATGATAATATCTGATAATGATTGTGTCCTGTAGGTCTTGCACTTCAGTAAGACTCACATAAACGCACAGAGCACTAACATTGCCTGAGATTATAACTTCTGATAAAGATTGTGTCCTGTAGGTCTGGTACTTAAGTTAGACTATCACAAGAACACTAATATTGCTTGAGATAATAATATCTGATAATAATTCTGTCCTGTATGTCTTGTACTTAAGTTAGACTCTCAAAAACACACAGAACACTAACATTGCTTGAGATAATAATATCATATAATTATTGTGTAATATAGGTCTTGTAATTATGGTAGACTCACGCAAACATACAGAACACTAACATTGCTTGAGATAATAATATTTGATAATGATTCTGTCCTGTAGGTCTTGTACTTAAGTTAGACTCACACAAACGCACAGAACACTAACATTGCTTAAGATAACAATATTTTATAATGACTGTGTCCTGTGGGTCTGGTATATGAGTTAAACTCACACAAACACACAGAACACTAACATTGCTTGAGATAATAATATCTGATGATTGTGTCCTATAGGTCTTGTGCTTAAGACCTTAACCGGAGTATAACTTTTTTGGTACTTTTTCTAATGATGTCTATTTTGACGTTGACCTTTGACATTGGTTCAAGGTCATGACACACCTTTAGTTCCTAAGGAGCATTTCTGTGAAATATAATTGAAATCCTGCAAAAGGGGGAGAGTTATGCTCTGGACAAGGTTTTACTAATAATGTGTACTGTGACCTTGACCTTTTGCCTTGGTTCAAGGTCATGACACATCATTAGGTCCTAAGGATCATTTATGTGAAATATAATTGAAATCCATCCACAGGGGGAGGATTTATTCTCCAGTCTAGGTTTTACTAATGATGTCTATTGTGACCTTGACCTTTGACCTATTAGCTTCGTTCAATGTCATAACTCATCCTTTGGTCCTGAGCAACATTTCTGTGAAATATTATTGAAATCCATTCACAGGGGGAGGAGTTATGCTCTGTACAAAGTTTTACTAATGATGTCTTTTGTGACCTCTGACCTTGGTGTACGGTCATGACACACCCTCAGGTCCTAAGGAACATTTCTGTGATATATTATTGAAATCAATTCACAAGGGAGGAGGTTTCCTCTGTAGAAAGTTTCAGTCATGTTGTCTATTGTGACCTGGACCTTTAACCTATGAACTGCGTTCAAGGTCATGACACACTTTTAGGTCCTTAGAAACATTTCTGTGAAATATTATTGAAATCCATCCACAGGGGGAGGAGTTATGCTCCGGACAAGGTTTTAGTAATGATTGATTGTGACTTTGACCTTTGACCTTTGCTTTAGGTCATAACACACCTTTAACTCCTAAGTAACACTTCTGTGAAATATAATTAAATCAATCAAAGGGGAAGAGTTATGCACTGGACAAGGTTTTATTATTGATGTCTATTGCGACCATGACCTTTGACCTTGGTTTAAGGTCATGACACACCCTTAGCTCCTTAGGAATATTTCTTTGAAATATTAGGAATATTTCTTTGAAATATTATTGAAATCCATTCGCAATGGAGGAGTTGTTTTCCGTACAAAGTTTTACTAATGATGTCTATTGTGATCTTGACCTATGACCTTGGTTCAAGGTCAAGTCACACTCTTAGGCCATAAGGAACATTTCTGTGAAATATTATTGAAAACCATCCACAGGGGGGGGGAGTTATGCTCCGGACAAGGTTTTACTTATGATGTCTATTGCAACTTTGACCTTGGTTCAAGGTCATGACATACCCTTAACTCCTAAGGAACATTTCTGTGATGATATAATTGAAATCCATCCAAAGGGGGAAAGAGTTATGCTGGACAAGGTTAAACTAATGATGTCTATTGTGACCTTGACCTTTGACCTTGGTTCAAATTCATGACACAGCCTTAGCTCCTAAGGAACATTTCTGTGAAATTCCTGTATAATTGAAATCCATCCAAACTGGGAAGAGTTCTGCTCTGGACAAGGTTTTACTAATGTGAAATGAAACCTTGACATTTGACCTCGGTTCAATGTCATGACACACCCTTAGGTCCTAAGGAACATTTCTGTGAAAAATTATTGAAATCCATTCACAGGGTGAGGAGTTATTCTCTGGTCAAGGTTTTACTAACAGTAGGGCGGCCAAGAGCGATTTGCACGTGCGGCGTAAACAGGAAAATGTCTATTGTGACCTTGACCTTTGACCTTGGTTCAAAGTCATCACACACCTTTAGGTCCTAAAGAACATTTCCATGAAATATTATTGAAATCAATTCACAGGGGGAGGAGTTATGCTCTGTACAATGTTTTACAAATGATGTCTATTATGCCCTTAACCTTGAGCCCTTTGACCTTGGTTCGTCATGACACACCCTGAGCTCCTAACGAACATTTCTGTGAAATACTATTGAATTCCATCAACAGGGGGAGGAGTTATTCTCTTGTCAAGGTTTAATTAATGATGTCTATTGTGACCTTGACCTTATACCTATGACCTTGGTACAAAGATATGAAACAACCTTAGGTCTTAGTATCATTTCTGTGATATATTATTGAAATCCATCGGGGGGGGGGGGGAGTTATGCTCCAGACAATGTTTTACTAATGATGTCTATTGTGACTTTGATCTTTGATTTGCACGTAATCCAGGATAACCACACCATTTGCTACTTGCGTGACAAATGGCTGTCCAAAGTCGGCACCGGTTGCCCATTGGTCTCGTCGGTTTATGTGTAGTCTTTTGTGCTTGATGTTTACATGTCGTGTGTCTCTTTTCCGTCTCGTGCTGTACATACTCGTTTTTGTGTTTTGCATCGGGTGTTTTGGTGTTTTACTATTGATGTTGCAACGGGGTCTTATTGGATATCTCCTCGGTTTAAGGTCAGGACACATCCTTAGCTTCTAAGGAACATTTGTGTGAAATATAATTTAGATCCATTCAAAGGTGAAACAGATGTACAAAATTTTACTAATGAAGTCTATTGTGACTTTGACCTATGACATTTGTTCAAGGTCATGACACACATTTAGCTCCTAAGGAGCATTTGTGTGAAATATAATTGAAATCCACAAAATGGGGGAAGAGTTATGCCCTGGAAAAGGTTTTACTAATGATGTCTATTGTGACCTTGCCCTTCGACATTGTTTTAAGGTCATGGCACACCCTTAGCTTATAAGGAGCATTTCTGTAAAAATAATTGAAATCCAACCAAAGATGGAAGAGTTAGATGTCTATTGTGACCTTGACCTTGGTTCATGGTCATGACACACCCTTAGCTCCGAAGGAACATTTCTGTAAAATATAATGAAAATCTATCTAAAAGGGGAAGAGCTATGCTCTGGTCAAAATTTTACTAATGATGTCTATTGTGACCTGACCTTTGACCTATGAAATTGGTTCAAGGTCATGACACACCCTTAGCTCCTAAGGAGCATTTCAGTGAAAAATAATTGAAATCCACAAAAAGGGGGAAGAGTTATGCACTGAACAAGGTTTTACTAATGATGTCTACTGTGACCTTGACCTTTGGCCTTGGTTCAAGGTCATGACACAACCTTTGGTCCTAAGGATCATTTCTGTCAAATATTATTGAAATCCATTCATAGGGGGAGGAGTTATGTTCTGGACATAGTTTTACTAATGGTGTCTATTGTGACCTTCACCTCTGACCTTGGTTTACGGTCATGACACAACCTCAGGTCCTAATGAACATTTCTGTGAAATATTATTGAACTCCATTCACAGAGGAGGAGGTATCCTCTGTAGAAAGTTTTAATCACGATGTCTTTTGTGACCTTGACCTATGACCTATGAACTGCTTTCAAGGTCATGACACACTCTTAGGTCATGAGGAACATTTCTGTGAAATATTATTGAAATACATCCACAGGGGGAGATGTTATGCTCCGGAAAAGGTTTTACTAATGATGTCTATTGTTACTTTAGCCTTTGACTTTGGCTCAAGGTCATGACACCCTTAGCTTCTACGTAACATTTCTGTGAAATATAATTAAATCGATCCAAAGGGGGGGGGGGGGGGGGGTTATGCACTGGACAAGGTTTTATTAATGATGTCTATTGTGATCATGACCTTTGACCTATGACATTGGCTTAAGGTCATGACACACCCTATGCTCCTTAGGAACATTTCTGTGAATTATTATTGAAATCCATCCACATGGGGAGGAAAGAGTTATGCTCTGGATTAAGGTTATACTAATGATCTCTATTGTGACCTTGACCTTTGTTCAAATTCATGGCACATCCTTAGCTCCTAAGGAACATTTCTATGAAATAATATTGAAATCCATCCTCTGCTCTGGACAAGGTCTTACTACTGTCTACTGTAACCTTGACCTTTGACCTTGGTTCAAGGTCATGAAACACCTTTTGGTCCTAAGGAACATTCCTTTGAAATATTATTGAATTCCATCCACAGGGGGAGGAGTTATGCTCCAGTCAAGGTTTTACTAATGATGTCTATTGTGACTGACCTTTGACCTTGATTCAAGGTCCTAAGGAACATTAATGTGAAATACTATTGAATTCCATCCACAGGGGGAGGAGTCATTCTCTGGTCAAGGTTTTACTAATGATGGCTATTGTGACCTTGGACCTTGATTCAAGGTCATGACACACCCTTAGGTCCTAAGGAACATTTCTGTGAAATATTATTGAAATCCATCCACAGGGGGAGGAGTTATGCTTTCGACAATGTTTTACTAATGTCTATTGGGACCTTGACCTTTGACCTTGTTTCAAAGTCATCACACGCCCTTAGGTCGTAAGGAACATTTCGGTGAAATATTATTAAAATTCATCCACAGGAGGAGGAGTTATGCTCCAGACTAGCTTTTACTTATGATGTCTATTATGACCTTGACCTTTGACCTTGGTTCAAGGTTATGACACACCCTTAGCTCCTAAGGAACATTTCTGTGAAATATAATTGAATTCCATCAAAAGGGGGAGGGGTTATTCTCTGGTCAAGGTTTTACTAATGATGTCTATTGTGACCTTTACCTTTGACCTATGACATTGGTTCAAGGTCATGACACATCCTAAGATCCTAAGGAACATTTCTGTGAAATATTATTGATTCCATCCACAGAGAGAGGAGTTATTCCCTGGTCAAGGTTTTACTAATTATATCTATTGTAACCTTGATCTTTGTTCAAGGTCATAACGCACCCTGGGGTCCTAAGGAACATTTCTATTAAATATTATTGAAATCCATCCTCAGGGGGGAGGAGTTCTGCTCCTTACAAGGTTTTAATAATAATGTCTATTGGGACCTTGACCTTCGACCTTGGTTCAAGGTCATGACACACCCCGAGTTCCTAAGGAATGTTTCTGTGAAATATTATTGAATTCCATCCATAGGGGGAGATGTCATTCTCTGGTTAAGGTTTTACTAATGATGTCTATTGTGACTGACCTTTGACCTATGACCTTGATTCAAGGTCATGGCACATCTTAGGTCCTAAGGAACATTTCTGTGAAATATTGAAATCCATCCACGGAGGGAGGAGTTATTCCCTGGTCAAGGTTTTACTAATTATGTCTATTGTGACCTTGACCTTTGTTCAAGGACATGATGCACCCTTAGTTCCTAAGGAACATTTCTATGAAATATTATTGAAATCCATCCACAGGGGGAGGAGTTATGCTCCTGACAAGGTTTTACTAATGATGTCTATTATGACCTTGACATTTGACCTATGACCTTGGTTCAAGGTCATGACACACCCTAAGGTCCTAAGGAACATTTCTGTGAAATATTATTGAAATCCATCCACAGATGGAGGAGTTATTCCCTGGTCAAGGTTTTACTAATTATGTCTATTGTGTCCTTGACCTATGACCTTGATTCAAGGTCATGACACACCCTTAGTTCCTATGGAATATTTCTGTGAAATATTATTGAATTCCATCCATAGGGGGAGGAGTTATGTTCTGGACAAGGTTTGATGGAAAGACAGACAGACAGACAGACAGACAGACAGACAGGGTGATTCCAACATACCCCAGAAACTTAAAGTACTAACAGCCAGTTTAGAAAACAGAAATTTTGATTTTACGTGAAAACGCTTTGAGATAGACACATATGAATATCGAGAAAAATATTCAACTTTTAGAGCACTGTTTGAAAACGAAAGTTTATTTTGGTATCATTTTTGCGTTTCCCCTCTGCACATATGAAAATAACATAGTAAATCATCATTTCCATGCACTAAGTCATTAAAACATACACTGGTCAAGTTTGATTAATGCAATAGCCATAATCATAGTTGTACACATAGATTTATGCCTGAACGATCTTTGAATATCTTCTACCTGTATGAATAGGTATTGCCGTTTTATTTAATATACTCGACCCTTGTTTAGAAAAACGACTTAGATAATTTCTGAGCGTTAAATGTTGCTATTTTCCTATGAGTACACCAAAAATGATGTCTTATATGGTTAAAAAAGCTAGGTTTTTGAATAGTGCTTTTCCTTCTGCATTACCGTATACATTTTCTGGTAATAATTTTTTGCCGTTTACAAATAAAAGGGAAATTTCCGTTTTCTCAAGAACCTATTAGTACTTTAATAAATATCCGTGTTACAATCTTTTGGGTTCTTTATATCAAAATGTCAATTTTTGTATATGTCAGAAAATGTAGAAACAAAGGTATTTCATACATTTTACTTCATCTTTCAGAGAAACATTATCAATATACATAATAGATAAAAAAGATTACTACAATTTTCCTGAATTTTATTAAATATCTTTACATTCTCAAATCATTGATTGACAACCAAATAAGAGTTATCTCTCTTTTACTATAGGATGTGGAAGTTCAAGTAATGTATTACATGTATTTTTCTCAAATTCCTAACATGCAATATAACAAATATGAAATATTTTCATATTATATTTTGTCATTGAAAAAAATCAGCTATAAAAAATAATACTTTAAACACTATATACTAATTAAATTCTTGAGGTTTTCAAAAAACCTTGATGTCCATTTCTGTAGTTCTCAGAAAATCTATGTGAAGTCAAAAACACACACTGTGTACAGATATGGAATGATTCTTGGAAACAGGGGAAATATTCAACAAATGAAAATCTATTTGACATCTTCATGCTTAGAATTACATGGTTTATTACTAAGTGCAATCATTTGTGAAATTGAGAAAACAGTTAAGAACATTTAACTTAGAGTTATCTCTCTTTGTCCACAGGATTAACATTGCATGGAGCATTAGCTTTTTTATGTGTTAGTTCAAGATCAGACAACCATACACATTATTTTCTCAAATTCCTGTAAAATTCAAAATAACATTATACATATCAAGTATTTTCATATTATATATTGTTACTAAAAACAGCAGTAAATACTATAAACACTATAAACAAGTGAATCAGTTCTTGAGGTTTTCAGAAAACCATGATGTCCATTTCTGTAGTTCTCAGAAAATCTATATGAAGTCAAAAATACACACTGTGTACAGATATGGAATGATTCTAGGAAACAGGGAAAATATTCAAGAAATGAAAATCTGGTTAAAATCTTCTTACTTAGAAATTGATGAAAATGAGAAAACAGGAACCAATAAATGCATTAGAGTTACCTCTCTTTGTCCACAAGATTAACATTGTAAAAGTTAAGTGAATGTGCAAGTACAGACAATCATGTAAAATTCCTATGAAATACAAAATAACATAATAGAAATCAAATTGTTTCATATTATATTTTGCAATTTAAAAAATTCATCAATAAATAATACTATAAACACTATATACAAGTCATTTAATTCTAGAGGTTTTCAGAAAACCAAGATGTCCATTTCTGTAGTTCTCAGAAAACCTATATGAAGTCAAAAACACACACTGTGTACAGATATGGAATGATTCTTGGAAACAGGGGAAATCTTCAACAAATGAAAATATGCTTGAAATCTTCTTTCTTAGAATTGAAGGATTTAGTGTGAAAAGTAGCATATGAATGTTGTCATACCATGGATGAAAAGTTTACTATTATAATGGGCATAAAGGATCTTAATACTGTGACCACACATACAAGGAATACTTACCTGGAATATTTGTGTTTAAACCTGGAATTTTTGTGGCTTTAAACCATTTTAGTCAATATCTACATGAGATTATGTTGGATAATAGTTACCTGATTTTTACTTGTGCCGAATTTTCCTCTACATTGATGCTGAGCAGTTATAATAGGTGATAAAATAATATATAAAATCTGACCTGATTGTTATAATGTGGACTGCACCATGATACGTTAATACAAGGAACATTTACTGTGTGACCTGTGGTGGCCATACTCTGGTGAAGTAGATCTCATACAAACCATACTCCACACCATCCTGTGTTACATTGAAGTCAGGAGACGACCGGATCTTTGTCATGGATTCATCATCAATATTTGTGTCACATAGTTCAACATTAAATCTATGTTGTATGTTTAGTACAGACAGTATAAACTGTTGCCATTGTGATGATGACATATTTACAAACTCTAACATTACCTTCTCTATATGTACCATGTCAGCAGACAGACCCAGTCCTCTGTCACCCAGGGTCACCCCAGCCAGCCATAACACACGTAGTGATGTCATGTCTGTCAGCAGTGGAGGACAAACATCATCATCAAGGTCAGTATTTATTTTTACATGCCTTAAGTCTAAAGTTTTAAGTGAGGGTATACAGAAAGGGGAAACTGACCTATCAGTGTAATAACCATAAATAAAGACCATGTCAAGTGAACATGTTAGTGGTTTGTTACACAGAAAGTTATTTAGTTCTGTGTTAGTAACACCACGTTCTATGTCAGTAGGTACCTCCCATAAGTACAGTGACCTTATATCTACTACATGGGGATCAGACAGGACGTCCCCAGTCCCCCTCACTGTCTCTATGTCACTGTTATGATTAACATAAACATCTGATACATGGAACGTCACTGGGCTGTCTGTCTGTCTGTCCTGTAACTCCCTGTACCAACTTACCTTTAGTTTGTACAGTTCCCTCACTTTACTGTTATAGTCAGGTGATTCTCTGTGTTTACAGATCTCTGTGTCACTGTCTGTCACACTTACAACATGCTGTGATATAACACTACCCAGGGACGGACACATACCACATATAAACATGATAACATTAGACAACTCCATGATGACCTTGACACTGGACAGATGTTTACAGAATGAGTCACCTACCTCTTTGTTTGTTACAATGTAGATTACAGCCAGGAACTCTTGTATAGATTTATGAAAGAAATGAACACTTACATTCTTTGTTGTAAGACTGTGTGCTTCCTTCTGACTGATCAATCCAACATCTAGTGCAAACTGTAATTCTCTCACACCTATTTCTTTTTCTAATTTTCTTTTCTGAAATACTAAGTTGGTTTCATTAGATAACAGACCTACATATGCTACTTTTCCCAATTTTAACAGTACAGAACTACAGTTTTCAATGTTATCATAAACAGACAAAATTTGAGGTAATTCAACATTTTCTGTTTTGTCATGTTCGATTTCAATTTTATGTTTTTCAATCGCCCTTTCTATTAACATGTTTAACATCTCAGCATAGAAGCTTGTTATACTGTCCCCCACCTGTTTCCCATTATACCATATCTGTACACATACTACAGCTAACAAGGGAATCTGCATGAATGATTTCAAACTTTTGTTTTTCAAAGATTTCAGTATTCTGTCCTTTGTTTCTGTATATTTTGGTGTTTTCTCTTTCAACTTATAATGATTCACAAGTACATTCTCAATAATATTTTCCATTCCAGACTCACTTAAACCACGAATTTCTATAACTATGTCACTGTGTTGTGGTTTCTTTAACAGTAATGGAAACACCCATGGTCGCATTGTTATGAAGCTCGTTACACTACCTGACACGTCAATCCTTGGCATCATATTTTTACTGTTTGAGTTCAATTCATCTAGTCCATCCAAGATGATAAGACTTTTGTATTCATCCGATGATAATACGTGACGTATGGCATCATGGCAGCCCCTGTCACTCTCAAACGCGTCCTGGCAGATCATTTCTACAACTGAAACTAGATTTAGATCATTAACATTGCGAAACTTCATCAGAAAAACAAAGTCAAATTTCCTCAGTTCTTGTTCCCACTTATCAAACTCTGTGTGTCCTTTTCTTTCCTTTGTCTTACCATTACACCATTTCCGTAATAGCCATAAACAGTAAGTTGTTTTACCGTGTGCGGCATCTCCTAACATGTAAATCTTTCTGACGTATTTACCGTCTTTTTGAAATATGAGATCTGGGCTTGTGACTTCCATAGTGTTAGGCAACTCATCGATCGAGCTAGATGAATCAGAATCATCAGTGTCTGTAGATGAATCAGAATCATCAGTGTCTTCTTTATCATTCCCCTTTGCGACATACTTCTCATTTTCCCGAATGACCACTGAGGCATATAACAGCTCTATAGGTAGTTCCTCCTCTGTGTCCTGTAGAGGGGAAAGTTGGATGAACCGGGTTAAGTTGTCATTGATTTCCATTAGCCGTTCCTTCATTTTCCTTACACCTGCATCTTCATCTATTATAGTAAAATTATAAAAAAGAGCTGTTAAGATAAGGTGTAAAATCTGCCATGAAAAGTCGACATTTAAAAATACTCCATACTTTTATCTTGACTAACTTTATGTAAATTGAAAGGACAGCGCACGAGAAATAATCAAATGATTTCAGGGCTAAATCAAGCCCTTAAGAGCTCCTTTCTATTGATTATATATTCTGACTTTGTTATTATGAGAACATCCTTGATGGATATGATTTATACAAATATCTTAAAGTGTATCACACAGTGAGAATAAAGAAATAATATGAAACTCATTATCAAATGCAGTTCAAAATAAGAATAGATAATAATTCAATTTTTATTTTCTGTTATCATTAAAGGAATCACATGATCATCTGAATGATGGCGGAATGATTTGTCCTTATTACACATGTTACAGTGTTTGAGAAGCAAGATTGTATCACAGTTATTTCATAGTTCGAAATACATTGATTTAAGTATCATTAAGATTTTCATTGCAATATAAAAGAAAAGGTCACTTGGCAAAGAAATTAGCAAGTGCAGAAATATTTTTTTTCACACATGTAACATGTATCTTGTTCAAACGAAAATGCCTATAACAGAGATACAAAAATACAATTGTCATTCAGTAGGCATCAGACATAAATGCAGTGTAATTGTTCTAATAGATTCAGAAACGCATTGTATATAGCAGTCACTTAGAATCAATTTTACCCAAAATAAAAGTATTTTGCATAAAATTGAATACAGGACCCCCTCATTACCAAATATGAGCCAACGTGAGACGTAATATAAGCTGTAGAAGTTAAACTTGTTTGTTAAACGTTGTAAAATAAATAAAAATTAAATTAATACATTCAGTGTACAATTATCACTTCACTGGCAAGACAAAATAACAGTAAGGCAAAGTCCATTTGATATTCTTGTTGGGGGCTTGGGGATTTTTTTTCGAAAAAAAATTTTCGCTCTGTGTTTTGATGAAAAAATTAAATTTGCTTATGGTGTGTGAGATAAAAATAATCTTGCTCTTACAATTAGTAATCTGAATTTGAAGAATTACTATTCGCTTAAAATTCCTGAAAATTTTCCAGCTCGCTTCGTTTGCCGCTGTTTCCAATTGATATACAATATTTTTGCTCATAAGTTCAAATTTGAAATATTTCAAAAGAAAACATGTTATGTAAACAAGAGCCCCAGGGGGCACAACACTCACCTAATACCCACGCACACTCTGAGCCTACTGGCATTGCATTAAATTATAAAAGGGCGAGTGCCAGAATTTGAACCCACAACCCTGGGTCTACTGCTATTTATGCAAATAAATTATTTTTTAAAAATTCAAAAAATTCAAAAATATAAAACTTAGCCATAAAATATATATCACAGCATTAAGAGACTTAAATATCACAAAGACACAGTGAATAAGTCACAGTGCAAAAGAGAAAAAGATGAAAATTGAAGAAAAAATGGGAGGGTCAAAATGAAATTAAAGGTATTCAGATGATTTAAAAGTGCATTAAAAGCTGACAAAATGGAAAAAAGTGAAAAAGGAAGAAAAAAAGTTTTGGAGTGCTGGTGCCACTGAATTAAAACCAACAACCCTTGGGTCCATGTGCACAGTAAAAATATCTATTGATATTTTTAAAAATTCATGATCAAACTTGATAGAGGAACTAGTCTGAGTACCTGCTTCCTGTAAGATTTCGTGAAATTCTGTGCAGCGGTTTTAGAGGAGATGTCGAAAATGTGTCAGCCAATCAGAGCTCTTGGCAGCCATATTTGTTGACCGATCGGCATGAAAAACACAAACTTGGTAGAGAACCTTGAGAATTTGCTACCTGTAAAGTTGCATGAAATTATGTGCATCGGTTGCAGAGCAGATGTCGAAAATGTAAAAAGTTTACAAAGGACGGACGAAGGTATGAGGAAATTAATTTGTTCAGTACAGAAATGGCTTGATTGTCCCAAATATAAATGTATCAATCACCATATCTATGTAATGTATTACCCTGTCTTGAAGGTACCTTCCCATATGGGATACTTTGTTTGATGTCTGCAATCTGTTTAGCTTGTTCATCTATTTTAATGCCTTGGTCTTCTATCCGTCTGTAATGTTCATCTATCTGTCTGCCATGATCATCCATCTGTCTGCCATAATCATCTATCTGTCTGCCATAATCATCTATCTGTCTGCCTTGATCATCTATCCGTCTGCCATGTTCATCTATCTGTCTTCCATGAGCATCTATCCGACTGTCATGGTCATACATTTGTTTGCTTTGCTCTGAAAAAGGTTAGAACTTAGAACTTTCAGTAGACATTGCAGTTGGCTAGAAATGAATGGTTAGGATTTTCTAAGGATGTATTATCTCTGTATAACAGTTTTATATGAGAGCCTCTCGGCCCACAAATCCTGAACTTCGCGTTGTGTATTTAACTTTAGTCATTTTCATAACTTGAATTTAAAGTCCTGGTAAAGTTTTACCGTTTATTAACATACGAAAGTAACAAGTGCATGATCATAGCAGTATGAGAATGAAGTGTAACATACAAAATCATGCACAAAGTATATATTAAGAGCATGGGATATTTCACAATCATATGGAAATCGCCATTGGAATTCATGACTAAATTGGAATTCAGATGTATAAACAAAGTTGCCTAAACTTAGAACAAATCCTCGCCATTTCGTCTATTGCAACCAGACCTGTGACAGGCGAACCGTTATAGTTTCTGTTGCTGTCGAAGTGACCTAAGAATACCTCGTATTGACAGACCTAGGGTTACACACTGGCGGGAATGGCAATCATTATTATTACATCAGTTTAACACATGATCGTAAAGTTAACGTTTGAAATTAGAGTTATCTTCTCCTAGACGATTGGATTAAATATCCCATAAACAAAATAAATGGAAATTAATCAGAGATCAAAATACTCAATTTGAATAATTATTGTGGGGGAGAGGGCATA
This sequence comes from Pinctada fucata, assembly GCA_028142955.1. Taxonomy (NCBI): domain Eukaryota; kingdom Metazoa; phylum Mollusca; class Bivalvia; order Pterioida; family Pteriidae; genus Pinctada; species Pinctada fucata. The sequence continues at coordinate 52,239,607 of AP027111.1, forward strand.
TGGTTACAATTACCTTAAACAGTTAAATGTCCGGAAATCACATGCCGGATGGACGTATACAGGCACATACGGTTGTACAGAAATGTGCATCACTATATATGCCTTAGGCATGAGTAAGACACCTCCATTTTCAATGAAAAAAGGTCAAACTTTAAGGTAAAGGTCCCAAGATCAAAACGTTTGGAACCAACACAAGTGCCATGCTACAATACATGTGAAATATGACACATCTAGCACTTACCATTTAGAAGTCATTGTCGAGGTAAAAGTTTTTTTTCTGACAAATTGACAGACAATCGGACATGCTAAAACTATATGACCCTGAATCACCATGGTCATCAAACATGTTTTTAGTCATTTTCAAGGAAGTGAAATTATGATAAAGACTTGTACATTTTAAAAAGAATGGATTACCTGATATGTTGTCTGTTCTGGAGTCAAGTTCTTGTTTTATTTGCTTTATCCTCTGATCATGCTCTCCTGTAAACAATACTGTACATTATCATGATTATAAAGGAAAGTTAGGTACAAATTACAATTGCTAAACATCTTATCTATTTATCCTTATATTATCTTTAATATTCTTTTTGTTTCCTTTCTTTTGACATGAAAATATGAAACTTTCAAATTGATCTAATTCAATATATCGGTATTTGAAAAGATTTTTTCTATTGTAGATATCTTAGCAAATATTTCTTTTGACCTTTGAAAATGAGAATTTGACCTTAGATGAGTCAAATATAAAGAACTTCATGAGAGATTGTTTTAACCAAGAGTTGTATTCCTCAAATGAAAACTGAAAATGTCTGGTGTGAAATTGAAATATCAATGGCATTGGGTTACCGGAAATGTGGGAGGGTTGAGCGCACACACGTAATTCGGATAACCATACCATTTCCAACTGTAGTAGCAGATTGCTGTACTACGTCTAAGGGTGAAAGGCATGCTAAATTTTCTTAACGTGTACTAGGAAGGCTGTGAATGAAACAGAAACATTTCAACGCTTCTTTGTATTTCTATTGTAAAAAGTGATTCCCAGTAGTATTTATTTAATTAAACGATTATCGCCGACAATCGATTGTCGGTCGTTGAATGGCCAGCGATGCTACTAATCGATGTTGAAAATCAAACTCGATTGTCACCCACGTCGCCGATTTCCGAATTTTCTGGATTTTTCTGTCCGTTTTGGTAGTTTGGTTTTAGAAATTGGGAAATGTGAAAGTCATTGACAGATGCAAGTTCAGGTGCCGGTGACCATCCCGATGACAAAAATAACAACAAAACCTTTACAAACTTATATATATGTACCTCCCTGGAATACTTAGATTATTGATATTGTGGTTCCAACACCAAATTTCCTAATTGAATTTGATGACGTTTAACATGTTTAACATTCCTCTGTCCTGAACCCTTGTTGAATTATTAATTTTCATGGACTACATTATCACATCTATTGCATTCATTAATAATTAGTCCCCTACCGGCTCGACGGAGGGGACTTATACATGTCATGTAGTTTCCACCCCCTTTGTCTATCCGTCTGTCTGTCAAACATAAGTTTTCCAGACTTTTTTTCGCTGTCGTTGCAGATATTGATCTCATTTTTGGTATGTGAATTTATCTCAGTGTGATACAGATCAAGTTTGAGTTTGGTACCGATTGATCTATTTTTACTAGAGTTATGGCCCCTGGACTTAGCAAATTTCATGAAATTCTCAGTTTTCCATACTTTTTTCGCTGTCGTTGCAGATATTGAAATCATTTTTGGTTTGTGAGTTTATCTGAATGTGATACAGATCAAGTTCGAGTTTGGCTCCGATTGACCTACATGTATTTCCACAAGAGTTATGGCCCCTGGACGTAGGAACTTTCATGAGATTCTAAGTTTTCCGGACTTTTCTCAGCTGTTGTTGTAGATAGTAAAATAATTTTTTATAAGTGATAACATCTTAGTGTTATACAAATCAAGTTCAAGTTTGGATCCGATTGACTTATTTCTACAAGAGTTATGGCCCCTGGACTTAGCAAATTTAATGAAATTCTCAGTTTTGCGGACTTTTCTTCCGAGGTATTGCAGATATTGAAATAATTTTTGGTTATGTGGATATATCTTAGTGTGATACAAATCAAGTTTGTGTTTCAAATTTATTGACCCATTTCTACAGGAGTTATGGCCCCTGCACTAATAGCAAATTTCATGAACTTCTCAGTTTCCAGTCTTTTCATGCCTGTTCTTGTAGATATTGAGCTGATTTTTGGTATGCAGATACATAATAGTCTGATAAAGAATAAGTTGAAGTTAGGTTTGATTTATTTGTTCTTACAAAAGGCATGACTTCATAGCAAATTTCATTAAATTTTCCTGTTTTCCAGACCTTTTTCTAAAACACATATTGAACTTATTTCGATGTTGGATTCATCTTTTGCTGTAAGTACAGGTCAATAAAATTAAGGCAGAGTTGAAGGAAATGGATTAAATGCCGGTAGGGGACTTATATCGCTTGCGATTCATAATTTTTTTTTCTTATGATATGAATCAAATTTACTTTCACAATTACATTTATATCTAATGTTCATAAACATGTGATACCTTAAAATGGAAATATCTTCATGAGTGTTGCTTTTTGTTTGTTTGTTTGTTTGTTTTTTTTGGGGGGGGGGGCATATCATGGCATATGAACGTTAATTTGTCTCATCAGTGAATCTTATAACCTTATAGAGTCGATGTAAATCTTTGAGATTATATGCATAAAGTAAAAATTAATGTAAAACAGTAACAAGTCAAGTCAAGTCAAGTCAAGTAATATTTATTTTTATATCAATTAATGATTTGTTGCTAAGGCACGGTCCATTTGATATTCTGAGGGGGGGGGGCTTGGTTTTTTTCGAAAAAAATAATTTTGCTCTCAATTTAAAAAAAAAATAAATTTGCTTATGATGTGACAGAAAAAAATAATCTTGCTTTTACAAATAATCTGAATTTGAATAATTACCATAAAATTTCGCTAAAATTCTTGAAAATTTTCCAGCTCGCTTCGCTCGCCGCAGTTTTTAATTTGTATCAACATTTTTTTCGCTCGCCATAGTTTTCTATCAAAACATTATTTACTAATGGCAATGTTCATACATTTGTAGATATCGAAAGTTATACGTGTATGTGAATGAAAAAGGGCTTCCTTAAAAGCTTAAATATATTATCAATAATTATGTATAATTGCTATTAATACATGTTGCATGTATCCCATAGAGTCTAATATTTTATGTTCTTGTAAGCTTGGAAGGAGAACTTCAATTGTTCACCAATTTACAATTCTACATTTAAAATTTGTCTAGGAGACCTTCCCCTCAGAACCTCTAATACATGTTATATACATCATAACATGTACCTTATATAAAATATTGAGAACCTCTAATACATGTTATATACATCATAACATGTACCTTATATAAAATATTGAGAACCTCTAATACATGTTATATACATCATAACATGTACCTTATATAAAATATTGAGAACCTCTAATACATGTTATATACATCATAACATGTACCTTATATAAAATATTGAGAACCTCTAATACATGTTATATACATCATAACATGTACCTTATATAAAATATTGAGAACCTCTAATACATGTTATATACATCATAACATGTACCTTATATAAAATATTGAGAATTGTATTGTAAATATCTTTTATCTCTCTGTCTAAAAGTGAAATAAATACTTGCATAAAAATAAACTTAGTCTAACATATTAATATTTAGAGTTTTTTGTGAAAATATAAATAATTTCTATCAATTGATAAAACACAAACTTTTTTCATATGCGCATCACTTTGCTCCAACTTTTCAAGAAAAAAATAATTTTGCTCCGGTCTGGGGTGAAAAAAATCTTGCTCCGACAAAAAACCCAAGCCCCCCCCCCCCCCCCCCCCCCCCCAGGATTTCAAATGGACCGTGCCTAACTGTAGTTAATTATCGGTGCAAAATTAATAAAATGGAAATATTTGGAATTTTCCGATTGTAATCGATTATGCCCTTTTGATTATTTTCGATCATCGATTATGATTTAGTTTCCGATTGCCCAACACTAATGTCATCAAAGTCGACATAAAAATACAACTTAAGGTATTCAACTCCTAATGCATTTTCAATAATAAATACCAGAAATAAAAATTGTCAATCTCTTAAAATAGAATGCTGTACATACTATTCCAGCTAAAATTAGGGATTACAATTATCATTCCATAATGATCTCTGTCAACCGGAAGATTCTGAATTATGAAATCATCGGCATTTATCAGGAAATTATGAAAATGTGCATAAATTTTAACCGGAAGTACTCTATTAGCAGTCCAAGAGAATACTGGAAACAGTAATATTACTAAAAACAATAATATAAATTAAATTGGAGTTATCTTTCTTTGAAATTTATCTCTTTATATTACTGTTAGTAGTAATACTATTTAGATGGTCAGTTCGCTCTTATAGCAGTGGATTCGGGGAGAACTGAGGGTGATTAGGAGTTGTATCTCATACAAATGTACACTGAAAAATTATTTAGAACATCAGGAAAATTTTTTCCTTAACATACACGAAGAAAATGTGATTTCAGAAAGAAGAAAAAGTGAAAAATAGGTTCCAAATGGACATTATTTTCACTTTTCAGTAGAATTTTTTTTTCATATTTAACGAATTTGTTGTTGAGTGAAAGAATTGTATGATATAAACTATGCTGGTGGCTTTAAAACTGTGCTTTGTCTATATTACAGAAATATGTAATATAGGGTGACAACATTACTGTTTTCAATAATGTCAAGGATTATTGTTAACAGTAATATTACAGTTTTAAGTAATATTACTATTTTTAGTATTCTCCTGGACTGATTAGGATGCGGAATCCTTAATTATGCTTGACTGCCTTAATGAGACATACTGATGCGAATCCCTTAACAATAAAACATCTTTTTAAGATTCAAACAAAGCAGGAAACTTTAAATCTATAAATAATCAAACTGTTACAATATTTCTAGACGTGTTTGAAAATTTCCACAATTCAAAATTACATGTCACAAAATCGTCTGTTGTGTCGACAAGGAGGACACCAGATTCAGTGTTCGAATGCAATCAGGTACGTGGAGTAAGGGGCAGCAGTGACAGGGAAAAAGACAGCATTGACGGAGAAAGAGACTGTAGCGGGGATGTCAATCCTCCCCCCCCCCCGGAAACACAACACCACTTCTACCTAAAATGTTTTTCCAATACATGTATATCTCACTGAATCTTCATAATGTTGTACAACTTGACATTAACATTAACAAAAACGAATGATGGTTAGGAATTTTTCGACATATCACTCATATTAATTATTATTGATATCATAAAATGACCCAACCCTCACCTCTCGATGAAATTATACTTATTTCTCATGCTTACGTAAACAAAATTAAAAAGTTTTGATTAAAGACACTTAAAATGAAATATTTTTCACCTACATATTGGTTGAACTGCTGTTGCAAGTAAAAATTGAGCAGATTACGGCTCTTAACATTGCAGGTCCTTATCTTGTCCTACCTCTATTTTATGACTCACAGAACGAGTGCATTAAATTAATATAAAATTAACATACCAATTTTGCCATCTAAATTTGATATTTTTCTTTTGCATGACTCTGTTGTTTGGTAAAACGATTCTCCTTGTTTTGTAACTTCTGTAGCAATCTGTTCAACACTTTTGTTTGTTTTCTCCAGATCTTTCTCCACCTCAGATACTCTCTACAAAAAATTAATATTAGGTTAATTGTCAATATGGAAATGCACCATAAGTCAAATTTTCTTCCAAGTTAGGTATAGACATGATAGAATTAGAACCCTTCCGCATTATTAATATAAACACTTATTTTCTATCGCAGTGTGGACATGGTGGAGCAGTTAAACTTGTTCCCCGTGACACTGTATGTTTTAAGTGTATTAATTACTTCTTTCCTGCTCTGCAGCCTGAAAGAAGCTTTGTTTTGGAACTTTATCAGTTTGGCATCATACATATTAATTGGCTTCTTCGAAAACTTGTCATTTCATCAGAAAAAAATATTATCGAAACTAAAGGAGGTTAACATCTTAGAACCATATCCCTCCAATGCTATTTTGAACATAGATTTGATTTGGATATCCGATATGCCTCTGAATCTACCCTACAGGAAATTTGGAGCTGCATACACACTGTACTCTCTGTTAAGTAAATACACAAATTTAAATTCTAAAAATAAAACCAGAGGGCGCTACTGACATGCATTTTGGCGCCTTATGAAAAGCATTTTGGCTGGAAGCATCACTGATGAGGATTTCATATCCGAATCATTTTTCTGGTGCATTATCAATTGGTTTGAAATTTTCTTCAAGAAGGTATAGAGTTGGAACCCTTCCGCATTATTTCAACAAGTAATGATACTTAAGCATTAAAAATGTTTTGACATTTTTTCTTGAAGAAGGCAAAAAGTCATTGTAGGAAACCCACGGCATCTTCTCCGTTATACTATTGCAAGATACCGTGGGACAGTCTATTGTATTCCAAAACGTTCTACCGGTAAGCAAGGAATTTAAGCCAATCAGAACAAGCATTACAATATCCCTCCAACATAGAAGAGCTGAATCTATTCATACCGACTATTTCATTGGTTTCTATAAATAACCGTATGGCGCATTAAACATGTTAAAACAAGAATTCGTAGGGCAATAGGCTGTGGGTTTCCGATGATGGCAAAGAGTTGGAACACTTCCAAAAAAAATAACAACGCCTACGCTGCCAGATAGTGAGATACGTTGAGGAATTCATTTCTCATAAATAATTTTGTGAATGTAATTATGCCAGTTTGAAAAAGTCAAAAATGAATTGACTTTTACACTTTATCAACATGATCGATTTCGCAATTATGCGACCAGACAAAAAACTTGGCATCTTTGACAGTAACACAAATGAAAAGTAGTTTCACATTTGAGGTCAAGGTCATGTGGTCAAAATTGGTATCCATGGAAAAGTCTTGCCACCTGGAATCCATATGTGAAATATGAAAGCCCTATCACTTAACTATAAAAAGTTATGGCTATAGTTTAAATATTCGAAATTACGTAAAACTCCAAGATCAAGGTCAGGCGGTAAATAATTTTGGTATCCATGGAAAGGTCTTGTCAATAGAAAAACACATGCGAATTATGATAGCCTTAAGTTTTTCAAAAGTAGTTCAAGGTCAAGGTCACAAGGTCAAAAGTTCTGATATCCGTGGAAAGGTTTTGTCACAAGGAATACACATGTGAAATATGAAAGCCCTATCACTTACCATTGGAAAGTTATGGCAAAGGTTAAAGTTTTTCAAAAGTAGGTCAAACTCCAAGGTCAAGGTCACAATGTCAAAAATTTTGGTATTCGTGGAAACGTCTTGTCATAAGGAATACACATGTAAAACGTAAAATATGAAAGCCCTGTCACTTATCATTCAATAGTTATGCACAAGGTTAATGTTTTTCAAATGTAGGTCAAACTCCAAGGTCAAGGGCACAAGGTCAAAAATTTTGGTATCCATGGAAAGGTCTAGTCACAAGGAATACACATGTGAAGTATGAAAGCCCTGTCACTTACCATGCAAAAGTTATGGCCAAGATTAAAGTTTTGACAAACAGACAGACAGACAGACAAGGACAGACCAAAAAATATACGCCCCTGAATCTTTGATTACGGGGGCATAAAAATTATAGAAAGATTTAAAACTCTGCTATTACCAACCCCAAAATAACCTCTACCGGTACCTTTAACCCCTGACCTTAGAAATATCATACACAAATTTGGAGGAGCTTGAGTACTTGCTTCCTGTAAGGTTTTTTAGAAATTCTGTGCTGTGGTTTCAGGGAGGATCTCCAAAATGTTTGAAGTTTACACTGGACAATGTGTGACAGACATACTGAATATGATGCTCTAAGACACTAGCTTACTCGAGCTTTGATCAAGTGAGCGAAAAAGGTAGTGTAATCTGCAAAGATTAGCAAACTCGCATTTTCAAGATAAATCTCATATAAAAATGATTCAATTTGATCGATGATAATTAATTGCTTGATGGCAAAATAATTGTCTGCATGTTGCAACAAGTGGGTTAAACAATTTCTCCTTGGGCTATGCCTTAGGAGCATAATAGTATTAATCCTTACATCATTTACATACATGTAATGACCTTTAATACCGAAAGTGTATTAATACTGATCCACAATACATATATACCTCCTCCACTTTATGTAATGTGACAATTACTTTCTTCAGCTCTTCTAATTCATATCTATTCATCACTCGTGTCTCAAGATCTTGTATCATTTTGACTGTGTCTGTATGCACTGTAGGTGAAACCATATTAGCCAGATTGAGTATCGCTGTTTTAACGTCACTCCAGTAACCATTGAACGTTGGTTCATCTAAAGTGGCACTGCTAGCATGGATCAGTTTATTTCTGATATCGCGTATCTTGTCAATGTGGGTCATATTGATTGCGGCACCTTGGCAAATATTTTTTATGACTAGACAACACAAAGTTATGTCCATAACATTTGACGTTATACCAGGGATAGCATCAAACTTACATGGACAGTCCCCTCCCACTGAGCATTTTCCTTTACATGGCGATAGATTTCTTTTATAAAGAAGATCCCACTGTGAACGGTACATCGGAGTAACACGGCTTGGTATAAGTCTACAACAACATTTCTTAGCCATGATGTGGTACAGGTCATGTTTGTTCTTCTCCAGGAAGTCTTGTATATCCGGGGATCCTTGTTTTGTAAAATAATCATATATGACGTGTCTGAGTGTGAACGGACAGACGTTCAGTACTAACAGACACGTCCGTCCGTACCGGGCTTCATCCAAGTGAGCCATGCTGGAAATAATATTTACAAATTTCCTTGTTCAACCAGGAATCAAATTAACAGTCACGTGACATGAAATAAATAATCCGATTGGTGTCCAGTCAGGCCAAGATACCCTCTAAATATCCAATTAATTTGTTTTTTATCATGAATTATTCACAAACTTATACAATCCCACTATTCAAAGCAGAGCCTATTGTACGATCTTGAACAAGTTGCAACTAGATCCAGTTCAGTAGTTGATGACGTGGCAAATAACTTCCTTGATCTACCTTTTACCGTTCCTTTTAACTTATTCAAGTTTCAGAACTTAGTTTTATGGTCACGTAATTTCTACTTGTAGTCCATTCCTTCTAAAAACCTATCATGCGAAGGTTTATAAACAAATATACCATGCTGGAACGAACATTCCTCTCTTCCACAGTCTTTGTGTGTTACAAAGTTGGAAATCCCCGTTACTAATTATAACGTTACAAGGATTTCGGCCCTTTTCTTGTTCGAACCCGAGATGTTTCAGCCCAGGCATTTCGACCTTTATCTTGTTCGGTCTCCCCTCCCCCTCAAAACCATTTTATCTAGTTTTGTTATAGATTTCAGCATATTTTACAAAACTTATTTTCAATATAGTGACAAGCGCGGATCTACGGGGGGGGGGGGGAGGGGGGTCGTCCCCTAGGATGTTGGATTATTCCATTTTTTTAAAAGTTAATTTGTAATCAAACCAAAAACTGGACCAGCCCCCCCCCCCTCCAATCCAATGGGCTGGACCCTGCCCCTTGAAAAAAAAAATAGCAACGCAAACACTGCAAGATAAGCCCGTCGAGGTATTAATTTCTCATAGATAAGAGTCCCCTTAGGTTTCAATAGCATAATGGTTTGACCTCAGAACCTAGTGTTCTCCACCCAAAAGCTGACGTCATCTACTGACTAAAAACAAATGACTTATATAGAAATTGCATGGGTGGATCCAGGATTTTTTTCAGGAGGGGTCAAAAGTCCGAATTTTTGGAAGAGCAAAAAAACCAAAACCAAAACCAAAAAAATAAAAAAAAAACCAAAAAAATAAAAAACCAACCAAAAAAAACCAAAGAAAAAAAAACCGTACACGCCAGAAAAATGAATGTCAGTTTCTAAAAGCTTTTTTAAAAAATCTTGAATTTTCACATCATAGTACTTTGTAGTACTTGATTAACGATTGTCAGTTAATACATGTGTGTAAACAAAAACAAATGGCGAGCGTTAGCGTGACTGATAATAGAGACCGAGACCTCTATTCGTGCCTTTTTTTCAGTTTCTAATCACTCTTAGTGTCCTTTTTTTATTAACCAAGGTGTAATATATAAGGGTTGTATGTAGGAAAGCGCAGCAGCATTTGAAAATAACGTACATGCATGTATGTGGGTCATTATAAAAAAATGTCCGAATTTCTGTAACTCGATACTGGAAGAAAATCTGCTTTACTTACGCCGGTTTTTTTTTTTTTTTTTTTTTTGCTAAATACAATCTAAGGCTATGTTACTTCTAATTTGAGATACTTTTTGAATTCCAACAACACCATTAACCTTGCAATATTTACATGAAAGTATAGCAAATGTCAGTGATGTTACCAGTAACTTCGCCGAGTCCAAAACTTTCAACACAAATTTGAGCCTCTTTATACACATTATCATGGTCATGACTTTGTTATGTTCGTCATTTCATGTGTGCCTATACATTCGACTACTCAAATAAGTCAATCTTTATCAAAACTCGAAAATAAACAAAGATATTTACAGTTTTTTATGTAACTTTCGCCACGTCCTTGCTGTTACTAAGAAGGTTTTTATGATTATTTAGGTAATCCTATTGTAAGAGGATTGTTATCAGAGCATCTTGTATGCTTATTTGCAAGAGGCCAAAAGAAGAAATGTAGCCTAGGAAATAGAACTATTGAGCAATGGAGTAGCAATCACCTATTCCTGGCACAGTGATGTCCATGATGTTACTTCAAGTTTAGTGTTTAAATTTTTTTTATTTCTTATTTATTTATTTATTTTTAAAGTATTTGAAATGCCCATACATTATAAATTTTCATATTCATGTCTAGTAATTCCGTAGTGTTACCTGTCCATGATGTTACATTTTGTATTTTCAGGGTACATGTACATCACTGAACATTGATTGTACATAACATGAGAGGCATTTGGACATTAAAATCTACAGTATTGCTTCTCCTTTTCAATAATTACTTCCGAGATACGACACACAATCTATTTTATACATTTTTCTTACTGAAATATATTATATTATATATATATATTATTTTTTTTTTTTTTGGTTACTGTTACCCTCCCAATCATATATCTCTTTCTCCCCCCTCCCGCCCCCTCTCCCCTTCCCCCTTCATCCTACCCCTTCCCCCTCCCTTTGACCCTGTCCAACCCCTCCTTACTGCGAGGGGATGACAAAGCTATTTTCTCTAGGTCATAGGACAAGAGACCCACGGGGCAACATCGCTCACCTGATTTGCAGACAGAAAATAATATTGGACAACAAGTTTCAGGCCCTTGAGCACTTGGTTCCTGTAAGGTGTCGTGAAATTCTGTGCAGTGTATGTCGAGGAGATGTCGAAAATGTTTTAAAAGTGAACGACGGTCGGCGGACGCCGGCCCGCGTACTATGACAATAGCTCAGGTGAGCTAATAAAAATGTAACAGCAAGTTTTTTTGTACAAGCGCAGGTGAGTTGAATAGGCACGACAATGACTCTTGGAATATTTGTCCAGTGAGCTAATATGACTTTGAAAAGAAACAAGAAAACGCATGCATAAATTTCTAAAAATAAACTCAGTCACTTCCTTAAATATTTAAATATATACTAATCTCATTGGTTAATTATTTCGTGGCCACGACTTAGTAAGTCGTGCGCACAAGATAATCAACCAATAGAAACGCAGGATTATGTCTTGACCACAAGATAGTAACTAGTGGCCACGAGATGATAAAGTCGTGGCCATGAGTTAGTAAGTCGAGGCTACGAGATACTAAGTCATGGCCACGAGTTACTAAGTTGTGGCCACGATATAATAAATCGTGGTCACGAGATAACTATGTCGTGGCCACGATATAATAAATCGTGGTCACAAGATAACTATTCGTGACCACGAGTTAATAAGTCGTGGTCACGAAATAATAAGTCGTGGCCACGAGTTACTAAGTCGTGGACACGGGATAAGAAGTCGTGGCCACGAGATAATAAAAAAGTCGCACATGTCCCCTCTATGCTTCCGTACATTATACAGTTAAGTAAGAAAATTATTTGAGAAGGATGTCAAATTTGAGGCACTTTGAGGGGCCATGCCCCATTTCCATGTCATTAAGGCCGGGCACGAAACGTACATAACTACACAGGGAGCTTGTCGTTCCTCTAAAGAATTATAGTCTACAAAATAATGGTGTTTTCAATGCAGCAATTTTTGTTTTTGTAAAACAAGATATGTCGAGAAAACGTACAATGAAATACATAGTAAAATCAATACTAGAATGCAAAGCTGGCACCAATAGTCCAAAATAATTTGATGCCAAATATATATTATATATTAGTTATTAACGTCCATGATTTTCATAGTATTTTGTTCTCCCGGCGAAACGATGCTGTGCATCAATAGTTTTCTTGTCTTTTAATGTACTGCTATAACTTTGAGCAGCATGTCTTTGTCCAGATTAAATCAATAATTACAGAAGTAATCAGCTGGGAAATGCAACTTAATACTAAATTCTCTTTAAACCGCTTGTTTTTTTTTCAAATTTCGGCAATATTGAGCACCTGTTGTGCCCTCAATTTTATTTCGTAAAACTAAAGTAAGATATAACAATTTATTCTCCCTGACTTCCAGCCTATTAAAAGCACGATATCTCGTGAGATTTTCCTTCTAATGTGTGTCAAATTGATCACATTTCTGCCTAAGCAAAATTATTTTTGCCGAAGCAAAATTCCATTTTGCCTAGGCAAAAATAATTCTGCCTAGGCAAAAATCGAATTATGCTTAGGCAAAAATAATTTTGCATAGGCACAAATCGATTTTTGCCTAAGCAGAATTATTTTTGCTTAGGCAAAATTCGCAAGCGTTCATCTTTTTCAACCAATAAAAATGCCTCTTGCAAAGCGAATTAATACAGTGCACGCCAAGTGTGTGCGGTGCAGCAATGTAAACATGGATAGATCCATTTTTCTGAACCATTCATAATATTATAAGAATAATATGTGCATGGATGGATCTAAAATATAGATTTTTTTTATCTTGGGGAGGGGGGGTCGTCGACCATGGGGAGGGGGCAGCCAAATTAGACGTAAAAACTTTGATATATAACTCTTTGGGGTCCTTCTATCCCTCCTTCTCTCTCTATCAATGGGGGATGGGGGTGAGATCAAGCCATCGGCCATGGGGTGGGGGGGGGGGCAAATTTAAAAACGTTAAAACGGGAAAAAAATTTAACATCACACTAGGCAAATTCCTGGGGTCCTGACCCCTTTAACACCCCTCCGGGGGGGGGGGGGCAACCATATTAAACGTAAAAACGGGGAACACATCGCACTTGGCAAATTCCTTTGGGTCTTTCTAGATTCGTGAGGGGGGTTGAGACCAAGACGTTGGCTGTGGGGAGGGGGGTTACCAAATTAGACGTAAAAACGGGGAAAACATAACTCTTGGCAAATTCTTGACCCCATGCCCGACGTGATATTAAATAGTAGTCAATTTCGATCAAGGATGGGAGGGGGTATAGGCTCCGGTCTGCCATGAGCTACAGTCATGAAAGGATCTACAATTTTTGTCGGAAAAGAAAAGGTTACTTATAAGGTGATATAGTTTGAAATATGTGCGCAAATCCGTTTAGAGTTTCACCTCTGCAGTGCATCACTGCATCTGTGTAACATGCATGGTGATTGGTTAATATGGAGTTGATATATTCCTAAGCAAAAATACATCCGTTCTTATTCTGTCTAGGCAAAATTAATTTTGCTTAGGCAAAATTAATATTGCCTATGCAAAATTCGAATTTAGCCTAGAACGCATTCCAAAATCAAAACAGAAAATCTTTTTTTCTGTTTTAATCATTTGTCCTCAGGTTTTGATACGATATAAAGAAAATTGAGACTTTTACAAATTTATTTGACAATTTTAATACAAAAGGTAACAAGTTTTATAGAAGAAACAATTTATTTCATGAAATATAGCCAGCATTTCAAACGCATAGGCTTGATTACCAGGATGTTTGCGAGGTAAATTTCCTCTCAAACACACAAGACAATCAGATAAGAACATTTATTTAAAATATCAAAGTAAAGTAGTACTTAATTGACTGAATACCTTTACGTACGGGTAAATTCACAAACAAGATGTCCTCTTTGCTAAAGGGGAAATTTCCCCCGAATAATAATGTTCAATAAATGCTATTCGAAACAAAATTTCGACAATTCAAAAACCAAATTCCTGAAGTAAATGACAGAATTCACAAACAAGATATCCTATTTGCTAAAGGAGAAATTTCCCCCGAATAATGATGTTCAGTAAATGCTATTCGAAACAAAATTTCGAAAATTCAAAAACCAAATTTTACAGGTAAATTTTCCTCTTAGAGATACAGGTCTTTAAGACATTTCTTTTTTCGAAATAGATAGTTTACAGTGTAAATTTCATGGAAATGACAAGCAACAAATACAAACTAAAATTTAAGTCTTATCGTCAATTACTTTTATATCACATTCATTCTTTTTAAAAGGAAAAATATGAAGCAAATTATCAAGCAAACACCAATAATTTCAGAGTAAGTTTCCCAGACATTCTCATAAATGCTACGAACATTGATATTTCATACTTCTTACGGGGTAAATTTCCCCTCAGTAACATAGAACCAATTTCCTTCCAGATTTCAAATAATCATCAAATTCAAATATAAGCAGTCCTTATACATGGTGTACATGTGAATTGCAGCACTTGCATTTACTACTAATTTGATACAGGGGAAAATTACCCCCAAATAACATGGATCCGAACAAACGTTTGAAAAAACATTAAACACATTTCACAGGGTAAATTTCCTCCAAGTTACAAAAGTCAAAAGGTTAACTAAAAAGTAAATGTCTTCGAAAGTATTTTGATACTATCTTATAGAAATGAAACAGTTTCTCAAGATCAAGAATTAGAATGAAATAGTCAGCCACATATCAAATTTATTACGGGGTAAATTTCCCCCAAATGACGTAGGAACTTTAAGATTTACACTAAATGATTTATATGAAAAAACCAAAATTCATGGAGTAAATTTCCGCTGGGAGACACAAACAGTTAACGTGGAATTTTCTTCAAAACATGTATTTTAATTATATTGAAAAGTAATGATGCAATTCATGTGAATTCAATTAAAACGAATCGACATGGAAACTTTATTGCCACGCGGATCAAGCGAATGAACGAAAAGGCAAATCAATTTTTTGAAAGCAAGTTCCTTCCTAGAGACACAAGTAGTTATAGATGGGGGATATCTTCCTTACTTTTAGGCTTATTCGGCTTATAACTTTTAGGCTTAGTCACATGACGGCCACCAAGATGGCGGCCCCTATGACGCGCTTACCAAGATGGACGTCCGCCAAGATGGAGAAGGAGACCGTTTTTATGGACCAGAGGGCCATTTTTTATGGCTCAGGAGGGCGTCCGCCAAGATGGCGGCTCCTATGACGCGCTTACCGTCTTAGAGTTAATTATAGGTAGCCATCACCACTTTATCAGGACTTTGGACCTGCTGGTACGTGTACCAGGTGGGTTTACTACCCTTTTAGTGAGACGTGAAGAATGAGTGCCTTTGAACTTACAGGTATTTCTACCTTGCCAGAGGTAAGGACACACGCTAGATGCACAAAGCAAGGGCACAAAGCCCGTTTCTCGTAGTGACAGGCTCAGCGTTCATAGCCCGATCATCATACGAGGGGAAGCTCCGTCCACTTCCCGAGTGGCTTAGGGGTATTTCTACCGCGCCAGAGGACCACTCTAAAAGATATTGCGTGACCCACCCTTCAACGCCTTTTTTCTTTACATTATACATCAATGTTTTCGTCTCTCTTTGTCCAAATATGTTTCTAATTACTCTTATCACTTATTACTATAAAATATTCTGTTTACTTAAGTCTAGGTATAGTTTTATTGCCCAGTTTTAAGATCAGATAAGATTTATTGACCTTTGTTTACACGCGTTACAGTCTTATACTTATCTGTACATTTTATCCCGCTATACATTTTCCTTTGTCTTAGATATTATAATTCAATAGTTCAGTGATAAAAATCCTGATCATAGATAGATATAATCTTTGGGAGGGGGGGGGTTCTTGATTTATATACATGATGACGTCTTTATCGGTGGACCATTTGGAAAGAGGGTTCACGTGGTATTCATTTTATTTATTTCTATTTTTTTTTTTTAATTTTTTTTTTGTATTTTATTTTATTTTAATTTTTTTTTGTATTTGTCTTTTTTTTTAAATTTAAACATAAAGCCATATCTATAATCAAAGTCACAAAACACTTTATCTTTCATCACAGCTATTCATGGACTTTTTTACATTATTAAGTCGTTATCAGGGGTCTATGGGGAGGGGGGGGGGGGGGGGCTTTGCCTTTTTGTTTGTTTGTTTGTTTTTTTAAATTTACTACTTTTATTTATTCATTTATTTTTGTTAACTAAGTTTTGTTTATCTGTAAAGTCTTGTCTATCAGTACAGTCATTTTAGTCAGTCGGTTTCATCTGATTCTTCATTGTCACTGTTTTCATTACTTTCACTTTCACTCTCGTCAAACAGTTCGTCATAGTCTTTCTTATGTTTTTTAACGACAGCTTCCACGGCTTTATCGACACTTTTCCTCTTTGATGCTTCTAAAATTTGATTCATAATATTTCTATGCAATTTACTAGATCTTAGTTGAATGGTTCTAAAAAGAAATCTTTGGTATTTTTTCATGAATAATTTCTTATCCTTGGGTAGCATGTACTTACTGGCTTCTGATTTTGCGTCCTTCTCTGTCAGGCTTTTTTCTTTATGTAATTCATTGACCTTTTTGTAAAACTCTTTATTGTGATCTTTCCAAACACTGTTAATTAAAAAATCATACCCCTCATCATCATCTTCACCGTCCGTGTCCATTTCTTCTTCACTGTTTTCATACATTGGACATCCCCGTCTCACATGTCTTTGTACATCGTACTGATTCCCAAACATCACACCACAATCTGAGCATGATGGGTATTTTGAATCTGTTTCAATCCCAGAATCCCTTGTGATTTGGCTCTCGTGTTCTATTCCTCGCCTGGAACTCATATTTGATGTGTTTCCCGCTTGAATGGATGTCAAGGAATGATCAAATTCTTGTATGTCTTCCTTTATATAGTGTCGAAAAATATGAGTTTGCAGTCTATACGATTCAGGCGTGCTTTGTTTCAAATCCACCACTAAATAACCATACGGTCTTTCTATAGCTTGACGATAAGCATCCAATAATTTACTTGCATTTCCAGGATACATCTGACTGGCCAGGATAGCAATTTGTTGTTGATCTCTTGGATTTTTAAAAAGAACTAGGTACTGACTATTCAAACTCATGGTTCTATTTTCCCTCCCTTTATAGAAAATGTTTTGCATGATACATATTACACTTAAATTACGATGATGAGCCCCTTCAGTAAAAAGATCACACACATCTTGGCTGCTAGAAGCATCCTTTTGAAGGTCATCTATAATAACCAAGTTGATATCGCGAGGATCGATGAAGTTATCTTGTTGGATGTTCTTTGGTAAACCATGTATAAAGGTCACGGGTGGATAAACACTGCTTTTGATGACGTCATAGATTGGTTGCCATCTTTTGTAGATCCATACAATTCGAGTTGAAGCTGGTTTTATCATGGCTTTATTTAGCCGCAATAGGTGGGTTAGCCAATATGTTTTTCCACTCATCGTCGGTCCTGCTACAAGCATTGTAAAGGGATGTTCAAATCTAAATAATCCGAACGGTGGTGGTGGTGGTGTATGTGTTGGAGGTGTTGTATGTGGTGGTGGCGGTGTAAAATGAGGTGTATGTGGTGGTGGTGGTGTTAAATGTGGTGGTGGGGTGTTAAATGGGGTGTATGTGGTGGTGGTGGTGTTAAATGTGGTGTATGTGGTGGTGTTAAATGTGGTGTATGTGGTGGTGGTAGTGTTAAATGTGGTGTTGAATGTGGTGGTGGTGGTGCATGTGGTGGTGTTAAATGTGGTGGTGGTGGTGCATGTGGTGGTGTTAAATGTGGTGGTGGTGGTGGTGTATGTGGTGGTGTTAAATGTGGTGTATGTGGTGGTGCATGTGGTGGTGTTAAATGTGGTGGTGGTGGTGTATGTGGTGGTGGTGGTGGTGGTGGTGGTGTATGTGGTGGTGGTGGTGGTGTATGTAGTGGTGGTGGTGGTGTATGTGGTTGTGGTGGTGGTGTAAAATGCGGTATATGTGGTGGCGGCTGTGGTATATGCGATGGTGGCTGTTGTGTATGTGGTGGTGGTGATGGTGTATGTGGTGGAGGTACATGTGGTTGTGTGTATTTTGTTGATTGTGGCAATAAGTAAGATTTACGTATCCTTTGGTTTGACTCTATATTTTGATGAGAATTTCGTAGATGTCTTTTCATAGAATCAGATCGGGAAAAGCTCTTGGAGCAAATTGGACACGTTGTTGATCGCATTGTGACGTTTTGTCTTCTGATTTTTTATTCAAACTCCTGTCTATTTATACATTTTCTTCTCTTGTCCTTTCTAAGACCTTTGTTTTCTACCAGGTGGTGTATTATGTCTCTGTCGCGGCACATATACCCTGGTCCTTTTCTTCAACCTCTGAGGCTCCAGGGATACGAGTGTATCGTCTACCGGCAGGGGATCCCCTCTCTTTATCATTTCCTTCACTTCTGCTTCAGCTCTCTTGATTTCTTGAGCTAAGGGGGTCACCATTTCTATTTTAGGTTCCACCTTCTCTTTCTTGTTTTTATGACTTTCTACAACCCAGTAGCGAGGTGGAGGTCCTTTCCAGTTGGCTTGAGCCCTAAAGTGATCAACCAATTCGTCTAATGTAGGTACCACTGCTTCACGATTCATGTTTTAACGAAGGTGAAGTGTACGGTTTAACTCCCTTTTGAAATCTAAATAACCAGGAGATGGTTGTTCCCCTTTTATAGATTCAAGGTTGTTGACGTCAGTCACGTTTAAAGACACGCCCACTTTTTCTTTGCTGCATTCTGATTGGTCAATTCAGTCACGTGACTAAAAAGACGCATTTTAATTGACCCACATTTTTCCGGTTGTCTGATTGGTATGTTTGGTCACATCTGCACAGGTGCAGTCATTTGGTGCTCGTTGACAAGACCTTTGACTTAACCAAAATTATGCACAGGGTGCACTGTTGCCATGGCAACTGTAGGTAGGACTCAGGGCTGCGTGACTTTGACCAAGAATAGTGCACAGGGTGCACGTTGCCAAGGGCAACACATGGACCCAAGACCATACAGCCAAAGTGACCAAACATACCAATCAGACAACCGGAAAAATGTGGGTCAATTAAAATGCGTCTTTTTAGTCACGTGACTGAATTGACCAATCAGAATGCAGCAAAGAAAAAGTGGGCGTGTCTTTAAACGTGACTGACGTCAACAACCTTGAATCTATAAAAGGGGAACAACCATCTCCTGGTTATTTAGATTTCAAAAGGGAGTTAAACCGTACACTTCACCTTCGTTAAAACATGAATCGTGAAGCAGTGGTACCTACATTAGACGAATTGGTTGATCACTTTAGGGCTCAAGCCAACTGGAAAGGACCTCCACCTCGCTACTGGGTTGTAGAAAGTCATAAAAACAAGAAAGAGAAGGTGGAACCTAAAATAGAAATGGTGACCCCCTTAGCTCAAGAAATCAAAAGAGCTGAAGCAGAGGTGAAGGAAATGATAAAGAGAGGGGATCCCCTGCCGGTAGACGATACACTCGTATCCCTGGAGCCTCAGAGGTTGAAGAAAAGGACCAGGGTATATGTGCCGCGACAGAGACATAATACACCACCTGGTAGAAAACAAAGGTCTTAGAAAGGACAAGAGAAGAAAATGTATAAATAAACAGGAGTTTGAATAAAAAATCAGAAGACAAAACGTCACTATGCGATCAACAACGTGTCCAATTTGCTCCAAGAGCTTTTCCCGATCTGATTCTATGAAAAGACATCTACGAAATTCTCATCAAAATATAGAGTCAAACCAAAGGATACGTAAATCTTACTTATTGCCACAATCAACAAAATACACACAATCACATGTACCTCCACCACATACACCATCACCACCACCACATACACAACAGCCACCATCGCATATACCACAGCCGCCACCACATATACCGCATTTTACACCACCACAACAACCACATACACCACCAAAAACCAAAATTCATGGAGTAAATTTCCGCTGGGAGACACAAACAGTTAACGTGGAATTTTCTTCAAAACATGTATTTTAATTATATTGAAAAGTAATGATGCAATTCATGTGAATTCAATTAAAACGAATCGACATGGAAACTTTATTGCCACGCGGATCAAGCGAATGAACGAAAAGGCAAATCAATTTTTTGAAAGCAAGTTCCTTCCTAGAGACACAAGTAGTTATAGATGGGGGATATCTTCCTTACTTTTAGGCTTATTCGGCTTATAACTTTTAGGCTTAGTCACATGACGGCCACCAAGATGGCGGCCCCTATGACGCGCTTACCAAGATGGACGTCCGCCAAGATGGAGAAGGAGACCGTTTTTATGGACCAGAGGGCCATTTTTTATGGCTCAGGAGGGCGTCCGCCAAGATGGCGGCTCCTATGACGCGCTTACCGTCTTAGAGTTAATTATAGGTAGCCATCACCACTTTATCAGGACTTTGGACCTGCTGGTACGTGTACCAGGTGGGTTTACTACCCTTTTAGTGAGACGTGAAGAATGAGTGCCTTTGAACTTACAGGTATTTCTACCTTGCCAGAGGTAAGGACACACGCTAGATGCACAAAGCAAGGGCACAAAGCCCGTTTCTCGTAGTGACAGGCTCAGCGTTCATAGCCCGATCATCATACGAGGGGAAGCTCCGTCCACTTCCCGAGTGGCTTAGGGGTATTTCTACCGCGCCAGAGGACCACTCTAAAAGATATTGCGTGACCCACCCTTCAACGCCTTTTTTCTTTACATTATACATCAATGTTTTCGTCTCTCTTTGTCCAAATATGTTTCTAATTACTCTTATCACTTATTACTATAAAATATTCTGTTTACTTAAGTCTAGGTATAGTTTTATTGCCCAGTTTTAAGATCAGATAAGATTTATTGACCTTTGTTTACACGCGTTACAGTCTTATACTTATCTGTACATTTTATCCCGCTATACATTTTCCTTTGTCTTAGATATTATAATTCAATAGTTCAGTGATAAAAATCCTGATCATAGATAGATATAATCTTTGGGAGGGGGGGGGTTCTTGATTTATATACATGATGACGTCTTTATCGGTGGACCATTTGGAAAGAGGGTTCACGTGGTATTCATTTTATTTATTTCTATTTTTTTTTTTTAATTTTTTTTTTGTATTTTATTTTATTTTAATTTTTTTTTGTATTTGTCTTTTTTTTTAAATTTAAACATAAAGCCATATCTATAATCAAAGTCACAAAACACTTTATCTTTCATCACAGCTATTCATGGACTTTTTTACATTATTAAGTCGTTATCAGGGGTCTATGGGGAGGGGGGGGGGGGCTTTGCCTTTTTGTTTGTTTGTTTGTTTTTTTAAATTTACTACTTTTATTTATTCATTTATTTTTGTTAACTAAGTTTTGTTTATCTGTAAAGTCTTGTCTATCAGTACAGTCATTTTAGTCAGTCGGTTTCATCTGATTCTTCATTGTCACTGTTTTCATTACTTTCACTTTCACTCTCGTCAAACAGTTCGTCATAGTCTTTCTTATGTTTTTTAACGACAGCTTCCACGGCTTTATCGACACTTTTCCTCTTTGATGCTTCTAAAATTTGATTCATAATATTTCTATGCAATTTACTAGATCTTAGTTGAATGGTTCTAAAAAGAAATCTTTGGTATTTTTTCATGAATAATTTCTTATCCTTGGGTAGCATGTACTTACTGGCTTCTGATTTTGCGTCCTTCTCTGTCAGGCTTTTTTCTTTATGTAATTCATTGACCTTTTTGTAAAACTCTTTATTGTGATCTTTCCAAACACTGTTAATTAAAAAATCATACCCCTCATCATCATCTTCACCGTCCGTGTCCATTTCTTCTTCACTGTTTTCATACATTGGACATCCCCGTCTCACATGTCTTTGTACATCGTACTGATTCCCAAACATCACACCACAATCTGAGCATGATGGGTATTTTGAATCTGTTTCAATCCCAGAATCCCTTGTGATTTGGCTCTCGTGTTCTATTCCTCGCCTGGAACTCATATTTGATGTGTTTCCCGCTTGAATGGATGTCAAGGAATGATCAAATTCTTGTATGTCTTCCTTTATATAGTGTCGAAAAATATGAGTTTGCAGTCTATACGATTCAGGCGTGCTTTGTTTCAAATCCACCACTAAATAACCATACGGTCTTTCTATAGCTTGACGATAAGCATCCAATAATTTACTTGCATTTCCAGGATACATCTGACTGGCCAGGATAGCAATTTGTTGTTGATCTCTTGGATTTTTAAAAAGAACTAGGTACTGACTATTCAAACTCATGGTTCTATTTTCCCTCCCTTTATAGAAAATGTTTTGCATGATACATATTACACTTAAATTACGATGATGAGCCCCTTCAGTAAAAAGATCACACACATCTTGGCTGCTAGAAGCATCCTTTTGAAGGTCATCTATAATAACCAAGTTGATATCGCGAGGATCGATGAAGTTATCTTGTTGGATGTTCTTTGGTAAACCATGTATAAAGGTCACGGGTGGATAAACACTGCTTTTGATGACGTCATAGATTGGTTGCCATCTTTTGTAGATCCATACAATTCGAGTTGAAGCTGGTTTTATCATGGCTTTATTTAGCCGCAATAGGTGGGTTAGCCAATATGTTTTTCCACTCATCGTCGGTCCTGCTACAAGCATTGTAAAGGGATGTTCAAATCTAAATAATCCGAACGGTGGTGGTGGTGGTGTATGTGTTGGAGGTGTTGTATGTGGTGGTGGCGGTGTAAAATGAGGTGTATGTGGTGGTGGTGGTGTTAAATGTGGTGGTGGGGTGTTAAATGGGGTGTATGTGGTGGTGGTTGTGTTAAATGTGGTGTATGTGGTGGTGTTAAATGTGGTGTATGTGGTGGTGGTAGTGTTAAATGTGGTGTTGAATGTGGTGGTGGTGGTGCATGTGGTGGTGTTAAATGTGGTGGTGGTGGTGCATGTGGTGGTGTTAAATGTGGTGGTGGTGGTGGTGTATGTGGTGGTGTTAAATGTGGTGTATGTGGTGGTGCATGTGGTGGTGTTAAATGTGGTGGTGGTGGTGTATGTGGTGGTGGTGGTGGTGGTGGTGGTGTATGTGGTGGTGGTGGTGGTGTATGTAGTGGTGGTGGTGGTGTATGTGGTTGTGGTGGTGGTGTAAAATGCGGTATATGTGGTGGCGGCTGTGGTATATGCGATGGTGGCTGTTGTGTATGTGGTGGTGGTGATGGTGTATGTGGTGGAGGTACATGTGGTTGTGTGTATTTTGTTGATTGTGGCAATAAGTAAGATTTACGTATCCTTTGGTTTGACTCTATATTTTGATGAGAATTTCGTAGATGTCTTTTCATAGAATCAGATCGGGAAAAGCTCTTGGAGCAAATTGGACACGTTGTTGATCGCATTGTGACGTTTTGTCTTCTGATTTTTTATTCAAACTCCTGTCTATTTATACATTTTCTTCTCTTGTCCTTTCTAAGACCTTTGTTTTCTACCAGGTGGTGTATTATGTCTCTGTCGCGGCACATATACCCTGGTCCTTTTCTTCAACCTCTGAGGCTCCAGGGATACGAGTGTATCGTCTACCGGCAGGGGATCCCCTCTCTTTATCATTTCCTTCACTTCTGCTTCAGCTCTCTTGATTTCTTGAGCTAAGGGGGTCACCATTTCTATTTTAGGTTCCACCTTCTCTTTCTTGTTTTTATGACTTTCTACAACCCAGTAGCGAGGTGGAGGTCCTTTCCAGTTGGCTTGAGCCCTAAAGTGATCAACCAATTCGTCTAATGTAGGTACCACTGCTTCACGATTCATGTTTTAACGAAGGTGAAGTGTACGGTTTAACTCCCTTTTGAAATCTAAATAACCAGGAGATGGTTGTTCCCCTTTTATAGATTCAAGGTTGTTGACGTCAGTCACGTTTAAAGACACGCCCACTTTTTCTTTGCTGCATTCTGATTGGTCAATTCAGTCACGTGACTAAAAAGACGCATTTTAATTGACCCACATTTTTCCGGTTGTCTGATTGGTATGTTTGGTCACATCTGCACAGGTGCAGTCATTTGGTGCTCGTTGACAAGACCTTTGACTTAACCAAAATTATGCACAGGGTGCACTGTTGCCATGGCAACTGTAGGTAGGACTCAGGGCTGCGTGACTTTGACCAAGAATAGTGCACAGGGTGCACGTTGCCAAGGGCAACACATGGACCCAAGACCATACAGCCAAAGTGACCAAACATACCAATCAGACAACCGGAAAAATGTGGGTCAATTAAAATGCGTCTTTTTAGTCACGTGACTGAATTGACCAATCAGAATGCAGCAAAGAAAAAGTGGGCGTGTCTTTAAACGTGACTGACGTCAACAACCTTGAATCTATAAAAGGGGAACAACCATCTCCTGGTTATTTAGATTTCAAAAGGGAGTTAAACCGTACACTTCACCTTCGTTAAAACATGAATCGTGAAGCAGTGGTACCTACATTAGACGAATTGGTTGATCACTTTAGGGCTCAAGCCAACTTGAAAGGACCTCCACCTCGCTACTGGGTTGTAGAAAGTCATAAAAACAAGAAAGAGAAGGTGGAACCTAAAATAGAAATGGTGACCCCCTTAGCTCAAGAAATCAAAAGATCTGAAGCAAATGTGAAGGAAATGATAAAGAGAGGGGATCCCCTGCCGGTAGACGATACACTCGTATCCCTGGAGCCTCAGAGGTTGAAGAAAAGGACCAGGGTATATGTGCCGCGACAGAGACATAATACACCACCTGGTAGAAAACAAAGGTCTTAGAAAGGACAAGAGAAGAAAATGTATAAATAAACAGGAGTTTGAATAAAAAATCAGAAGACAAAACGTCACTATGCGATCAACAACGTGTCCAATTTGCTCCAAGAGCTTTTCCCGATCTGATTCTATGAAAAGACATCTACGAAATTCTCATCAAAATATAGAGTCAAACCAAAGGATACGTAAATCTTACTTATTGCCACAATCAACAAAATACACACAATCACATGTACCTCCACCACATACACCATCACCACCACCACATACACAACAGCCACCATCGCATATACCACAGCCGCCACCACATATACCGCATTTTACACCACCACAACAACCACATACACCACCACCACCACTACATACACCACCACCACCACCACATACACCACCACCACCACCACCACCACATACACCACCACCACCACATTTAACACCACCACATGCACCACCACTACCACATTTAACATCACCACATGCACCACCACCACCACATTCAACACCACATTTAACACTACCACCACCACATACACCACATTTAACACCAACACCACCACATACACCACATTTAACACCACCACCACCACATACACCACATTTAACACCACCACCACCACATTTAACACCACCACCACCACATACACCTCATTTTACACCGCCACCACCACATACAACACCTCCAACACATACACCACCACCACCACCGTTCGGATTATTTAGATTTGAACATCCCTTTACAATGCTTGTAGCAGGACCGACGATGAGTGGAAAAACAAATTGGCTAACCCACCTATTTCGGCTAAATAAAGCCATGATAAAACCAGCTCCAACTCGAATTGTATGGATCTAGAAAAGATGGCAACCAATCTATGACGTCATCAAAAGCAGTGTTTATCCACCCGTGACCTTTTTACATGGTTTACCAAAGAACATCCAACAAGATAACTTCATCGATCCTCGCGATATCAACTTGGTTATTATAGATGACCTTCAAAAGGATGCTTCTAGCAGCCAAGATGTGTGTGATCTTTTTACTGAAGGGGCTCATCATCGTAATTTAAGTGTATTATGTATCATGCAAAACATTTTCTATAAAGGGAGGGAAAATAGGACCATGAGTTTGAATAGTCAGTACCTAGTTCTTTTTAAAAATCCAAGAGATCAACAACAAATTGCTATCCTGGCCAGTCAGATGTATCCTGGAAATGCAAGTAAATTATTGGATGCTTATCGTCAAGCTATAGAAAGACCGTATGGTTATTTAGTGGTGGATTTGAAACAAAGCACGCCTGAATCGTATAGACTGCAAACTCATATTTTTCGACACTATATAAAGGAAGACATACAAGAATTTGATCATTCCTTGACATCCATTCAAGCGGGAAACACATCAAATATGAGTTCCAGGCGAGGAATAGAACACGAGAGCCAAATCACAAGGGATTCTGGGATTGAAACAGATTCAAAATACCCATCATGCTCAGATTGTGGTGTGATGTTTGGGAATCAGTACGATGTACAAAGACATGTGAGACGGGGATGTCCAATGTATGAAAACAGTGAAGAAGAAATGGACACGGACGGTGAAGATGATGATGAGGGGTATGATTTTTTAATTAACAGTGTTTGGAAAGATCACAATAAAGAGTTTTACAAAAAGGTCAATGAATTACATAAAGAAAAAAGCCTGACAGAGAAGGACGCAAAATCAGAAGCCAGTAAGTACATGCTACCCAAGGATAAGAAATTATTCATGAAAAAATACCAAAGATTTCTTTTTAGAACCATTCAACTAAGATCTAGTAAATTGCATAGAAATATTATGAATCAAATTTTAGAAGCATCAAAGAGGAAAAGTGTCGATAAAGCCGTTGAAGCTGTCGTTAAAAAACATAAGAAAGACTATGACGAACTGTTTGACGAGAGTGAAAGTGAAAGTAATGAAAACAGTGACAATGAAGAATCAGATGAAACCGACTGACTAAAATGACTGTACTGATAGACAAGACTTTACAGATAAACAAAACTTAGTTAACAAAAATAAATGAATAAATAAAAGTAGTAAATTTAAAAAAACAAACAAACAAACAAAAAGGCAAAGCCCCCCCCTCCCCATAGACCCCTGATAACGACTTAATAATGTAAAAAAGTCCATGAATAGCTGTGATGAAAGATAAAGTGTTTTGTGACTTTGATTATAGATATGGCTTTATGTTTAAATTTAAAAAAAAAGACAAATACAAAAAAAATTAAAATAAAATAAAATACAAAAAAAAAAACAATAAAAAAAAATAAAAATAAATAAAATGAATACCACGTGAACCCTCTTTCCAAATGGTCCACCGATAAAGACGTCATCATGTATATAAATCAAGAACCCCCCCCCCCCCTCCCAAAGATTATATCTATCTATGATCAGGATTTTTATCACTGAACTATTGAATTATAATATCTAAGACAAAGGAAAATGTATAGCGGGATAAAATGTACAGATAAGTATAAGACTGTAACGCGTGTAAACAAAGGTCAATAAATCTTATCTGATCTTAAAACTGGGCAATAAAACTATACCTAGACTTAAGTAAACAGAATATTTTATAGTAATAAGTGATAAGAGTAATTAGAAACATATTCGGACAAAGAGAGACGAAAACATTGGTGTATAATGTAAAGAAAAAAGGCGTTGAAGGGTGGGTCACGCAATATCTTTTAGAGTGGTCCTCTGGCGCGGTAGAAATACCCCTAAGCCACTCGGGAAGTGGACGGAGCTTCCCCTCGTATGATGATCGGGCTATGAACGCTGAGCCTGTCACTACGAGAAACGGGCTTTGTGCCCTTGCTTTGTGCATCTAGCGTGTGTCCTTACCTCTGGCAAGGTAGAAATACCTGTAAGTTCAAAGGCACTCATTCTTCACGTCTCACTAAAAGGGTAGTAAACCCACCTGGTACACGTACCAGCAGGTCCAAAGTCCTGATAAAGTGGTGATGGCTACCTATAATTAACTCTAAGACGGTAAGCGAGTCATAGGAGCCGCCATCTTGGCGGACGCCCTCCTGGGCCATAAAAAATGGCCCTCTGGTCCATAAAAACGGTCTCCTTCTCCATCTTGGCGGACGTCCATCTTGGTAAGCGCGTCATAGGGGCCGCCATCTTGGTGGCCGTCATGTGACTAAGCCTAAAAGTTATAAGCCGAATAAGCCTAAAAGTAAGGAAGATATCCCCCATCTATAACTACTGACACAAGCAAAAAGTAAATTAAATGGGTTTTTAATCTATCCATAAAAAGATATTTCTTTTAGCATTATCAAGAACTAAATCATGAGCAATATAAACCAAATACACATCGGTTTTAAAAAGTTTAGAAAATTGCAGTACATACATTTCCAACATATCATCTACATGTATGTTATGTGATGGATCCTCCCCCAAATATGGCGAGTTTCTTATATTGCACACACAATGTTATTCTAAGCAAAAGTTCACAATAGGCAAAACAGCAAATTTATGTACAGGGTAAATTTCCTCCAAAAGACACAAGGCGAAAAAAACATAACATACATTCAATTCAAAAAATGAAATGAAGTATTCCCGTACGAAATTTCAGAGGCGTAAAAAGAGAAAAATATCAGGGTGATTTTTTTCAGAAATCTAGGCGGATTTTTACAAATCTTGAAGTGACAAGTAGTAGAAAATAAGCCCTTACTTTTAGAAAAACTGGCCCATGTGAGGCGTACAGGAGGCGTAAACATCTCAGTTTTTTTGCCGAAATATGCAAATTAGTACGCCTGGATTTTTAGAAAAATACGCCTCATTTGGAAGGGCGTATTTTCAGAAAGCGGGCTTATTTTCACTGGTGATTGACTGAGGCTTATTTTTCAACAGGGCGTATTTTTACAGAGGCTTATTTTTAAGGAGAGGCGTATTTTTGTTCAGCAGCCAGCTTAATTATCAGTGAATGAACATGATGAAAGTATGATCTAATCAATTTTTTTAATTTTATCACTCTAATCCATGAATCATATTCCATAAGCATTTTAAGAGTCTCACTAAATAAAGAAAAAGTTACTTAGCAAAATTGAGAAATGTATTTGTATGCTATACAAATGTACACGAATAATTGATTTGATTTACTAATTGATACTGATATAATCTGTTTTGAAATATATTAAACTTTAACATGTTTAAGGCTGTCGGAACACTTTTCCTGAATGCTGCATGAATTTGCTCACATCACATTCATGATTTAACCACAGTCCTTTGTTCCTATTGGAAATCTGAGAAACTTCTGTCCAATTCACTTAATGTAGTAGACTAGTAATATATGCATGGTATATAAGTCGGTAGCACATTGTCACTTGAAGACACATGATTGGTTCCAAATATATCAAAATACTTTTTTAAAAATTCCATCAGGCCACATTTCACCTAATCAATATGAATTGATTATTTCCTTCTCAAAATATCATTATGCACTGATACTTCTTCTTTTTGTCCACTTGTTTTGGATTATGATGTAACACCAGAGAATATTCCAAACAATTTGACATCTTTCCTGGCAGAATCCTGCATATTAGGCAAATGTCTTCCTCTGAAAAAGAAATATAATTAAATGGTTGAGAATCTGATTAGCAGAATGAAAATGATAATATAAAATGGGTATCAGAATTATATGAATACTAGTCATGCTAGTAGTGAAATATTTAATTAAAATACAGTACTTAAAAAAAGAAAGAAATGAGCATTACTATGAATACTATATAGACATGCTAGATCGAAGAGAGGAATACTTTAATTAAAATACATTACTTCAAAAATGTTTTTATGCTCTGTATTTATTGATTTTATATTTCATAGTAATTTACATACATGTATCAGTAGCATGACATGCCTTGATTAGTTGTGTACAGGTATTGGGGCACAAAATATGATGATAATATACAAAGGTTTGTCACACTTGCATGTGCATTCAAATAAAATACGGTTAAAAAACTTACCTCTACTAGTATCTCCTGGCTTTCAAATGCCGGTGTTTTGGTTCACTAATAACTCGTCTGCGCACTGAAAGAAAGTACTAGTTTTTAGATGCATTGTAAATTGAAAAGGTCTACATGTACATCAGGATCAGATCTAGCTGTGACTCACGTTGGCCAAATACAGCGCATGCTCAGTAATAGAATGGCGCGTCTGTCAAATTTAAAAAGTAGAACTAAAAGATTTTAATGGTTTTTTTCAAGATATAGTCATGATACTGATAGTAGAACGAGGAACAAAGAGAGAGAAAGAGCTATGTCATGTAAAATTATTTTTTGAAAACAACGATAATGCCTGTCTTACCTTCATATGATGGCATGGGTCATTGTCGCCCAATGTCCTGGCGGATTTTTTCATTCTCGTCATTGTTTTGTCTTTGATTTCATTCAGGTAACACAGGATCCCAATGCATGATAATATATCCTTTCAATCTCATAAATGTAGTATCATCACACACTTTGTTCTATTCAAAAATTCGATGAAATCCTCCATCCTTCAAATTTCAAACTGAGCTATGTACACATCCATGGACGTAATCTGGGAACTTGATGTAGATGGAGGTGCGGCCCCACGCTGGGAGCGGCATCAAATTTCAGCAAATGCGCGATAGCTAGCTTGATAAACCATCGAGGTCGGTAAACATGTGTCACAGTCACTTAATTCCTATCACCGTGTTTTCTACCAGTCTAGTTTTGGTTTTCTTTTCAACTTCTCCAGGTAACATTTAATTAATAGTTTCCGTAAAATTATGATCAGTAAACGTTTCTATCCATGTACCCATACGCGATCCAGCGTATCTCGTCGTGTAGTTTAGAACTTGTCAAAATAATGAATCCGATTTTGCACATAAAGATCTGAAAATAATCTACTCGTAAACTCCCCCCCCCCCTTCCGTCTTTTCAGGGAATTTTCTGCTTTTTCTCCGTTGTCCAGCCAGGAAATGTTGTCAACTAGCTTATCTTCTTTCCCGTTGGTTTTGTATTTTTTTTATTCTCGTAATTAATGGGATGGTCAACTTGGTAACTAACACCTTTTTTTCTGTTTTCAGCACACTCTGCCCCCCCCCCCCCCCGTATCTCGTCGTGTAGAATTTAATTGTCAAAATAATGAATCCGATTTTGCACATAAAGTTCTGAAAATAACCGACTCATGACACCTCCCTCTCCCTCGATTTTTTTTCAAGGAATCTTCTAAGTTGCCCAACCTGGATGTCAACTAGCTACCTCCTTCTCGTTTTTTTTTTTCTTGTTTTGTTTTTTCTTTCCTAATTAATCGCCTAGGATTTGCCAAATGCCCTTCAGTTTTACGTATTATTTATTTTCAAAATCAAAGGCTGGAACCCCCCCCCCCCCTCCCCCTCTCCCCTTTCTCCCTGACCGTACGGTCTCATGGCATAACTTTCTAAATTCTGCTATTATTTTGGTGGATTATACCTTTTTTGGGGGGGGGGGTCATGGTACATGGAGTCTGTCTTTAGATCTAATTCAACTCCAGACTGTTTTTGCACCAATATTAATATTTTGTTAGTGTCAATGCAACTGGTGGACGATATAACCTGGAGTTGTCTCCTAATGGGATCAAAGGAGGATGCATGGCATGCCTAGGAGGAAGTTCCAGAGTTGGCCTTTCAATCACTGGTCTTGTGATGACTGGTTCTCCTACATCATTCTCTAAGTCAGACTGAGTTGCCGATGTCTTTCTCTTTGGATTATAGACAGGAGTAGGAGCTGTCCGTTTCCTCATCGTAGGATCAGCAGACACTGTTGCCTCTATGGCTCTTATGTCAGCATCAGTTCCTCGATCTTCTGTGTCGGACTCATCCCAAGAAACATCTGCGGAAACATCTCCTATGACGTCGCTGAGATTTCCTGGATCCGAGCGTCTCCATTCACCATCTGACTGTGGAACAGTTGCATCACTATCTGAGTGGCGTTTAAGGAGTCTCGAAAGATTGGATGACTTGTTAGTTGCGTAATTACAGTCTGGTTTTGAGCACAGAAATCTTTTCTCCATCTGCTTTAACCCACATATAGCTAAGTGTTCTTTCATGTTCTCCATATCCAGAGTCTTAAAGGGACACATTGGACACTTTCGCTCCTTGCGTGGTGTTGTCTTTGTTTGTGGAGGCATCTGCAAAGACACAAATAGAAAACTCCTTTGTGATTGCATATCAAAACAGGAAAAAAAATGAGTTTACTAGGTTTCATAGTCAGAAAGATAACGCGGAGATTTTCGAACTCTTTTACCAGGTAAGACACTCTCGGTATTAGGGGGCAATTTGGAACCAGATTCTAAATTTAAGGATTCGGAGCTAGGAGGACTATCACTTACTGGATGGTCTGGCTCAGACTTTTCATGTGTCAAGATTTGCTTTTTCTTTAATCGCAGTCTATCAACATGAATCATCTGTGGCATACCCCTTGGACCACAATTAACCTTGTATGTAATGTCTGAGCACTTTTCTAGTATTCTGAATGGTCCTCTCCAGTATTTAGTCAACTTTGGAGAATGGCCAGGTGCATGCCGTGGAAAGTAGACGTACACTTCATCATCAGGTTTGAACTTATTCCAATTCAATTTCCTGTCATGCAATGTTTTCTGTCTCAACATTGCTCCACTTGAGTGTTGTCTCACAAAGCTATGAGCCGTTTCTAATTTTTCTTTCAGCTCCCATGCCCATTGGTTTGGAGGGATCGGCTTAACTGAGGCAGGCATTTCGTATATGAGGTCGAGCGGAGTTGCAACCTCCCTGCCCATCATGAGGTAATTTGGACTACTCCCTGTAGTCTCTTGTTCCACTGACCTATATGCCATGAGGACATACGGTAGCAGATCATCCCAGTTACTTTGATTCTCATCAACCAAAGTTCTCAACATGGTCAACAACGTCTTGTTGAACCGCTCCACCATACCATCCGACTGAGGGTGGTAGGGTGTTGTACGGGTCTTATCTATGTTCAGTACAGAACACATTTCCGAGAAAACTTTCCCTTCAAATTGTTTTCCCTGATCCGAGTGTACAGTGCTCGGCACCCCGTATCTAGCTATTACCTCTTTTACCAATATCTCTGCGACTGTTATTGCCTCCATGTTAGGCATGGCAAATGCTTCTACCCACTTTGTGAAGTAGTCTGATATAACAAGAATATACTTGTTGCCTCTCTGAGTGGTGGGACTAAGCTCACCAACGATGTCTAAAGCTATCCTTTCCATTGGTGCTCCTGAGCCTAGAATCTGCATAGGTGCTCTTTCTCTCTTTGTGGCTTTCTTAGACATGGTACATATGTCACATGCAGAAATGTACTGTCTCACATCTCTTTGGAGTCCAGGCCAGTAATAACGTTGTCTTATTTTGGACAATGTTTTTGTGATCCCGAGGTGTCCAGCAGTCTTATGATCATGGGATAAGTCTAGCACCTTCCTACGCTCTTTGAAAGGTACAATGGCCTGTAAAGTTTTTCCTTTATGATCTGACCAATTCCTGTAAAGCAGATCATTAGTAATGACTAGCATGTCTCTTTGCGACCATAGTGCTTTTATCATTGGTCCAGCGGAACTAAGCTCATTTTGTGTAGGCTTATGTTTCTCCTCTATCCATCTTCTGACAGTGGATATTTCTTTGTCTTCCCTTTGAATCTCAATGAGTCCGGTATCAGGCTCAATTGAATTATCCTGCTTTACCATAGTCTTTCCAGTATTAACCATGGACACTGATTTGACATGTGTTTCGTTGGACTTTTGCTGATCCCAGTCCGGATCATATTTACATTGTTTGCATGGATAGCGACTCAAAGTGTCCGCGTTTCGATGTTGTGAATCAGGTCTGTGCTCGATTTTCATGTCATACATTCCGAGTACTTCTATCCAGCGAGCAAGCTGCCCTTCTGGATTTTTGAAGTTTATGAGCCAACGGAGTGAGCCATGATCCGTCCTTATTCTAAACTGTCTACCATATAGGTAATGACGGAAATATTTGACATAGTGTACTACAGCCAAGAGCTCTTTTCTTGTGACGCAATATTTTTGCTCGGCTTTTGATAGAGTTCGACTGGCATAGGCGATAACTCTTTCATTTCCATCAATGTTCTGACTCAATACAGCTCCGATACCTTTGTCACTGGCGTCTGTATCCAAAATAAACGTTTCCGTAAAGTTTGGATATGCTAAGATCGGTGACTCGATTAACTTGCGTTTCAAAAGATTGAAAGCGTTCTGACAATCTTCTGTCCACTGAAACTTGTTGCTATTTGCAAGTTTGTGCAATGGTTTTGCTATAGACGCAAAGCTCTTAATGAAGCGTCTATAATAGCTGCAGAACCCAAGGAACGATCTAACTTCCTTTGTGTTTGTTGGCTCTAGCCATTTTTCAACAGTAGATATCTTATTCGGATCTGTGGAGATCCCTTCCTTTGAGACAACATGTCCCAAGTAGTCAACCTTCTCGGCGAAGAGTGTACATTTTTTGGCCTTTAACTTTAAGCCTGCGCTAATCAAACGATCAAAAACATTCTTGAGATTTTGTACCATTGCATCAAATGACTTCCCCAAGACGATAATATCATCCAGATACACTAAACATGTATCCCATTGCAGACCATTGAGCACTGACTCCATTAGCCTCTCGAATGTCGCTGGGGCGTTACAGAGCCCAAACGGCATCACCTTGAATTGGTATAGACCACGCTTTGTTATGAATGCCGTTTTAGGTCTGTCTTGTGGCTCAACAGTGACTTGCCAATAGCCTGATGATAGGTCTAATGTAGAGAACCAGCATGCTCCAGCCAAGTGATCTAGAGTCTCATCTATTCTTGGCAGTGGGAAGGCATCTTTGATAGTTGAGTCGTTCAGTTTTCTGTAGTCTACACAGAAACGTGTAGTACCGTCTTTTTTTCTTGCTAAAACAATAGCAGATGCCCAAGGACTGGTAGACGGCTCAATGACGTCTCTTTTGAGCATATCATCAAGATGTTCTTCTACAACTCCATCAAGATGAACGGGTGTTCTCCTCAAGCGCTGTTTAATGGGGGCTTTTGAGCCCGTGTTGATTGGATGCTTCACTAGATCCGTTCTCCCAAAGTCTTTGTCTCCTTTCGAGAAGACTGATACATATTGCTGCAGTAGCGTCCGCAATTCCTTAGTCTGTTTGTTGCTTAGTTGCTTGCTTGATCTCGAGAGCAGATCCTGAACAGATTCAGTGAGTGATATATCTTGGTGTGTGTTCTCATTTGGAGTTTGAACATCTTTCACTGCCTCTGCTTGTGAAACTGTAGCAACAACAGTTCGTGCATTAATAACTTTCATGTCGTCTGAGACATTCATTATCCTCAGTGGCACTTGTCCATCCATAGTCACTAATGCTTTTCCAACTAGTCCTTTTTCTGAGCTAAGGAACATTTCATCCGGCTCAATGAGTCCTTCTCCAGAGAGTTTTACATGCTCAGGTAAGCAGATATTTCCTCTCGTGATGATCTCTGATCTAGGCGGTATCCTCACTGTATCAGCTAGTGCAATCTTAAAGACCCCTATGTGTCCTTGTGTAATTAATGGTACTGTGTTACCACCAAGTTTCATATTCTGATTACAAATGTCAATGACACATGAGTTTTCTTTCATGAAGTCAAGCCCTATGACTCCTTCTACAGAAACATCTGCTACAAGTACTGGTGTACTGTATGATTTCCCAGCTATGGTAATTGATACTGTTGTAAGGCCAATGATCTTTAATGGCTCGTTGTTAGCTGTGAGGACTTTTCGTTTAACCTCCTGTAATGGAGCAATGCCTGGGGTGGAGGAAATGTTGTTGTATACCTTCTCTGATATAAGGGACAACGTAGCACCTGTATCAATCAAGAGATGAGCTTCTAAACCTTGGATAAGAGCTTCTATAAAGACTCCAGCTTCTCCTTTGTCTATATTATATCCTACTTTGCTTTTGATATGAGACTGTTTCCCAGCTTCGAAATATGGTTTGTCCTTTTTGTCTTTGGCACGACCATTCTTTTCCTTCCTACACTCATGCATGATATGACCCTTTCCGCCACAGTTGTAACATTCTGCATCCTTCTTCCAGTCTCGTGATCGCGGCTTATTCCTATTAAAAGGTTTATCGGGTCTACCCTTTTTGTCTTTCAGTTGGCTCAGCTGAGCTTTCATATCTTTCATTGATTTGGATAACTCGCTGACCATTTTTTGTAACTTTTAGGTCAAGGTTTTCGCTTTCACAAACTTGTCAAGACATTCTGGAAATTTTACAAAAATTATTGTCAACTACTTTTGAAATTCGGACCCATACAAGCAACAGAGTATATTGCTTTGGGTATTTCGCAACCTGCATTTTATGGTGACTTGATCAACAAAATTAGAAGGATCAAAGGTAGACAGAATTACTATCGAAAATGCGTCAGAATCATCAAACGCCTCTTATACCGTGGATATGATCCTAATGTCACCAGACGGACACTAGGCTTGGTACTTGACCAATCTACAGTCTTGTACCAGCGCATCCTTAATACTTGCACGCTGACTGACTGTGACGACGGGACTCCATGACGGGCCCTGTCCAAACCTCTTTAGAGAAGACAGGGCCCCGACCACCTGTCCTCTCTGAATGTCAGTCGGACTCCTCGGGTGATAACATACATTAGCTCGCTACAGCCGGCAGAGCACAAGTCGTATTACGCATGCCCTCTTTTTATATCAATTTACATATTCATCTGTGTTGCTTGGGCCCCTGCGTTTTGCGGTCTTGTTTGTGTGTGGTCATCTGACAGTGAGGAGGTTGTTTTACACCACAATTGTACGTTCTTCGAGACCTCTGGGTAATCGGAATAGTGGGAGGGTTGTGCGCACGTAATCCAGGATAACCACACCGTCTGCTACTGACGAGGCAGATGGCCGTCCTAAGTCGGCACCGTTTACCCATTGGTCTCGTTGGTTTATGTGTAGTCATTTGTGTTTTATGTTTTTCTGTGATTTGACGTTCAATGTACTACTGCGTCTCTTTCTGTGCGTGTCATTTTTGTGTTTTACACTGGGTGTTTTGGGAGGTTGCTGTTGATGCTGCAACTAGGTGTTGTTGGAGATCCCCTCCTTTCTCGTCAATTGGACTAGGTTTGGTTTCCTCCGTTACCACTGTCTTTAGCATACCCTTCGTCTCGATGATTTTATTTTCAGCCTTCATGTAGGCTTCGAGCTCCACTGCATGACGAACGGCATCATTTAGGCTCTTAGGTCTCGCTTGTTTAATTCTGAGCCTTAAATCCGAATCTATCAAGGCATCAATAAATTGATCCTTTGCTAATGTTTCCTTTACGTCAGCTTGTACCGCAGGATATGCGAGATTAGTTAGTCTTCTCACATGTTGTGCAAGCTCGGGCAATGACTCAGAAGCTTTTTGTCTCCTCTCTCGGAGTTGTATACGGTATAACTCCATCTGGTCAGGAGGAGCAAATCTGTCGTTCAGTGCAGTCACCAGTTGGTCATAGTCCATCTGTGTAGCTGCAGAGAGATTACCAAGCACTCCCTGAGCAAGGCCTCTCAATGACACAGAAAGGAAAAGACCCTTTTCTGTGTAGCTCCATTTGCACAGTGTAGCACATGCCTCAAAATGTGATTTGTAGTCTAGCCAAGATGTACTGCCATCATATGTTGCCGGTTTAATCTTTGGTACATCTTTACGTTGGTCATTAGTTGACTGAGTTGAGGCTCTTGTTGTACTGCCTTGAGTGGTTGATGGGCGTCGCCTCGTTGTGATATTACCAGTGGAAGGGCTTCTATTGTCGTCCCTATTGAGGAATGGACTGAGGTCATATTTTCTGTCCAGGTCATCTGGCTTGAAGCGTACCGACTTTCGTTTATCTCCCTTTGGTGTTGAGGTGCTTTGGTCGTCGCTATTTGCTGAGAGATCAGGCTGTTGCATCGTTCCAAAGCCTGAATCTGAGGACCTCAAATTGGCTCGTCTAGAAGTTGCTCCGTCTGCCATGTTATAGGCCAAAATCTGATCTTCGAGCTCTCTAATTGTTTCATCTATATCAGTTAGATCCATTTTAAATTTAGCTCAGTTTAAATAAAGAACACCGCTGCCGCCAAAAATTATGTAACGTGCAACCTTACAACACACGTCTCATAATTTGGATAGAGCTACTTGCTCCAACATTGATTTGTGGGAACCCCCAGAATATAGCTAGGGAACTGAGCAAATATATGCAAATGATTGTTACAAATGATTGGGGAAATATTTATGATCACCAAAGAATCAATATCAATTACACAAAAGGAATATATCAAAAACGAGTCCTAATCTAACAATGAAACGAATTTACATAAAGGCTCCTATCCGTATTTATCGTATGTAAAAAATGAACTGTGGCTCAGTTTGACTCGGGCTCACTTCGGCTCAGTCTTATCACTGCTCGAGCTCACCTTGACTCAAGCTCACCTCAGCTCTACTAGCTCACTTTAGCTCTAGCTCATTATATTACATGAAGGGGATGAGGCTAAGATTACCGAGTGTACCTTTACCTAGCACTATCAATATGTATTAAATGACTATGGCTAAGGAAAGACTTATTCAGTCACGTCTTGAACCTATTACCTTCGCTTATACGATGTGTACGGTTGGAATACTTTCAACGGAATGGGAACCTGCTTCAAAGGCTGTCTGCCTTTTATATCCTGTGGTCTACTTTGATTGGTTAAAATGCTGTGATTTGATTGGACAAAATACAGGCATCTGATTGGTCAATAATTCTAACAGTTTCAATCCTACTTAATGATCTAAGTGATAGCTCGAATTTACTCCGACACATATAAAATAAAAAGGAAAGAAACGTACTGTACGTATTTATCCGGATTTGGATCCTATAATATCATACCGACTTTTAATGTCTTGTTAGGTAATGCTGAATCATTTTGTCACATTTGGAACATTTTAAAAGAATTTAACATCAAGTAAAATATTAAGCAATTATTTCTTCTTTTTTTTAGATTAAAACACAGAGAAATTTCGAAGAATCTTTCCTCCACTTTTACCGTGTTCATAATATCTGGCCTCGATCACTATCTCAAATTTGTCACAACAATTTTTCCGAATACACGTGTATAATTAGTGTGTAAGTTTCAGCACCCATCAGCCACGCAAATAAATATTTATAAGGACCCGACACTCCGTGTTAGGCTGATTTTCTTTTTTTGTTTATTCCAGTATATGATTTTTATATTTATTTCAAGGAAGTGTGTGAAATATGAACAGCAGAGTGTTTCGGCGGTTTTTTTTTTTTTATTTTTTTTTACTTTTGTTTTCTGTTAAGGTCCGCCTCATCAGGGGTCCACCTTATGTAAGAGTTGAATTTGTAATCATGTCTCCAATATTTTTGTGTTTTGAAAATCCAATGATTGGGTCAGATTTAAATACCATTTTGCAATCATCATCATTTTGTATTGATTTCTAGTGTTTCATTATTCTATTTTTAAGACCTTTAATTCGTGGATCGTATTTTGTCACCAAGACATTCGGTATTGTTTTTGTATTCGATTTATTTCTGTTTGATTGAAGTAAGTTTTGTCTATCTAATGAAAGTGTTTCCTCTATAATTGGTTTGATTTCATGTTTCGAGTAGCCTCTCTTTGTTAATGTGAGGATCTCCCCTCGGTAGTGTATGCCAAAATGGCATCAAATTGTTATTTTATCATCTCCCCCCCCCCCCCTTGACTCATGACCCATTATAAATCCGCCCATGTAGCTTTTTTCGTTCATCAAAATGTTCTTGCAAGGACCGTATATATATACAACATACATTCTTTGATGATTTATTATATATACCAAAGGATTTTTAATGACGGGTATACAATGTACGTATCAATGAAGTCAGATTTTCAACGCCGAAAAACGTACGGTAGTTGTATTGAGAATCGGTAGAGAAAAGATCAAGTAGAGTAGAAAGAAAAGAAGAAGAAGAGAAAGAGAGAGAGAGAAAGATATGAAATTTTCAGAGGAGCTTTTAAAATCGGCACCACCCATCCCCTTTCCCCGATCTTTACGATCGGATCGACCACTTCATATTTTCGAGCAGCAGAATTTATCTTTTTAATCACATACACAACACGTACCTCTGGTGAGCTCCATGTATTTTAAAACTCCCGGCTCGTCAGATGAGACACGTAAATCAAGGCACCTCATAGGATAGATGAGTGTGCTTTCTCCCAAAATTAAAATAAAAAGAAACCCAACATGATCGGATGGGATAAATAATTGAAGGGGACATTTCACAATGAATAAAATTTCTATAAAATAAATAGAAATACTTTTTTTCTTTGTCACTTTTAAATTTTGGGAGAAATTTAATAGATTCCCCGTTGTTCCCCAGGCCGTCGTTCCCCAGCGTGGTTGATGATAAACAGCTGTGGGCGCGATCGATGCAGACTGACCCAGATTATCTCGGGAGAGTCATGATTTGGATATACATGAAGACGCACGCTTGTAAATTGCAACAGAGTAAAAATAAAATCTTGTGTCGCGGGATGATATATACTTGAGAATTGTGCAAACAATATAGAGTTTGAATGAATTCGTCAAGGAATTACACGAAGAGGTGACTGGTGATGAGAAAGAGATATCTCAACGATCAACAGCTATGAAAAATTATTTTGGGCCGGTAAGTTTTTATTTTGTACATACATGTATCTACATTTTCGTACTTGTATCGATATAATCTTATTTGTATTTCTTGGCTTTATTATAAAGTACATGTTGTGTAACTGATAACTGAATTGGCAGTTCTTTGAACAGCGGAAATCTGAAAATATAATTTGAATTTGTAAAATGATTTGAAAGGAGCGGTAAAATTACGCATGCGCACGACAATAGCTATAGTTTACAACGTTTGTTTTTTATGTAAACAAGGCAAAAAAAAGACACATTAGTATTATTCTGACTGATTACCGATATGACACAACCTGCCGAGTCAATATACATACACGAAGCTATTGAATACTAGATGACCGATATGACACAACCTGCCGAGTCAATATACATACACGAAGCTATTGAATACTAGATGACTTTATATTTACAACTTAATTGATTGATGCAGCATTAATATTCAAGGTTACATTTATCTCCTTGTTTTTAACTTCAGAAGACGATTCCACTAAAACAGATACGACAATGTGTTGATAAATCAATCAAAGCTGAGAGATGTTTCCGTCTTCCTTTTTGATTAAACTAAGCTTCAAAACGTGGATTGGATGCCCATGAAGAGGTATATATATTTTGTGATACATCTATCTTAATATGTTGAAGTTTCAAGTGTGTCGTCAATTGCACAAAATTCATACATATACACATAAAATTAATAAAGCTGAATTAAGTCACATACTGGTATATGTAAGCATGTTTTAAAAACATTCAAACAGTCCAATATATGTTTTGTTTTGTTTTTCTTTAAGAAAACATTATGCCAAGGGAGTGAATCTCGGATGGGAGCAGATAAATCCAAAGACCTTTACTCAAACCATTCAACATAAGATAAAACATGCGGTTCTGGAGTGCAAGCAAAGTGGCAGTTTTGAAAAAACATTAACATAAGTAACCATCTTTTACGGAATTTTGTGTGTCATATTGGGAATACATCAATGAAATTTCAAGTGTTATATTGAAACTACACGATCGGATTTAATATACTTCAAGTATGTATTTTTGAATAGTAAGGTTAACATTTTTTCTCTATTTAAATGTTGCAAGATAAATGGATAAGTAGTAACATTTTTTTTCATTTATATGATGTCACTAAACTGGACAATCAATAAACCGGAGCTGCAACCATTTATTCTTCATTTTTTGTTGATGTCATTTAAATGTTCTATCTCATTTGCATATTTCGCTGAAAAGAATGGTAAAAAAATGGAAACTGAATGGTTAAGAAAATGGTGTTTGAGTGAAAAATGGAATAAAAATGGTGGTTAGCAGTAGAACATTTCCATTTGTCTTAAAAATAAATGGCAAAGAAATGGAAAATATATGAAAGAAAACAAATGGCACTGGAATGGAAAATAAATGAATTTCATTTCTCTAAGGGAAAGGCTCTAAATAAGCTATTGTTCTAGCTTTTGTCCGTTCTCCGTCCGATTTGTTTGTCCTTGTTTGTGCGGTTTCGGGTTAGAAAGTTTAGAAGTTTGAAACCTTAACAATTTAGCGGGGTATGTGTGACGATTCAGTTATCTTCAGTCTGTAAGAGCGTCTAGCTGCAGGTCTCAGCTTCGACTTCGGGACCGGCCGCATTTCCTATTGAAATGAAAATTATCATGCTAACATTCCTTCTCAACTTCATTTTCAGGCAGACTGTGGGATAGTGCAGTATGGTGGATACTTTTACTTTGGAACTTTTGAGTCAAAAGACAAATTCGTTTTTTGTAAATCGCCAATGGCTGCAATTAACAAGAAAAATAATACCATTGCTTTTGATGAACGAGCAAAGACGGTCGAAATAAATAAAAGAGACTGTCAGACAGTGAATGAAGAGGACATCGTTATTGTGAAAAAGGGACGAATTGATGCTAAAGGAAAGGTTTATCTCAATCTAACAGAAAAGGGAGTCAAAG
This sequence comes from Pinctada fucata, assembly GCA_028142955.1. Classification (NCBI taxonomy): domain Eukaryota; kingdom Metazoa; phylum Mollusca; class Bivalvia; order Pterioida; family Pteriidae; genus Pinctada; species Pinctada fucata. The sequence continues at coordinate 52,282,439 of AP027111.1, forward strand.
ACGCAATTACAAACTTTATGAAAATATAGACATACGTGTGCCTTTCTCTTTGGGAATTAATCTTTTGAAAAAGATCTTTAATTCCAACTCTCTGTTTCAAACGCCAAAAAGTATATGCCACGCATGAGACCCGATTTTCATAAAATATACAAAAATTTGGATTGTAAATAAATCCTAGAGAAAATATGCCCTGTTTATAGATATTTTTAATTGGCAATATTTGCGTTTTCTGTGTATTGCATTAATCAATTTGGAATGTAAAATGCGACCCTGAGCTGTTCAGAGTAAATTTACTCCGTAGATCTTATGAATTTGAGTCAATAATTAAATGCAACGCAGCAATGAAATAGCTACAAACTGAAGTTAGTGTCAGAGGAAATTTACCCTGTGTATATAATGTATATATTAATTTTGGTGATTGCATTAAATCTTTTTGTCCATGAAATTGAACCGTTTTTGTTTGTCGAATTTGTAAACTATGTGTTGTTAAGGGGAAATTTACCCCGTAGATCTTGTAAATTTATTTTACCCAATACTATACTTTTAGATTTCAGTTGCTAGAGGAAATTTGTCCTGAAGAAATACACATGTTTTATTTCATTTACAAATGAATGACAGGGGAAATCCACCCTGTAGATCTTAGCAATGTTATTCTTCAAACACTTTTGTTTTGACTAGCATTTACCTTCTTTTAAGTTGTTGGGGGAAATTTACTCTGAAGGAATGTGCCTTTAATGAAGCTGTTTCATAGGAAATTCAACTTGTGTATTAAGATGTTCTGTTGACATTAACATCATGCACTTTTCAGGGGAAATTTACCCCATAGAATGTTTCTATACATCTACACCATACATTGAAAATATGTCATATTAGCAGATTTACTCTTAAGATGTGAGTTTCAAACATTTTGTAGGAATGTAACATTTTTGGATAAACTGATCAAATAAACCTATAAAATCTCTATATTTGATTGATTTTGTCAGTACCTAAGGGAAAATTGATTAAAACAGAAAAAAAGATTTTCTTTTTTGATTTTGGAATGCGTTCTAGGCAGAAATATTTTTGCATAAGCAAAAATCGAATTTTGCCTAGGCAAAATTATTTTTGCCTAAGCAAAAATCGAATTCTGCCTAGGCAAAAATCGAATTCTGCCCAGGCAAAAATCGAATTCTGCCTACGCAAAAATAATTTTGCCTAGGCAAAAATGTGATAATTTTGAGACACATTCCTCGCCATACCTTCTTCTGCTCGGCTTCCAAGTTAAAATTGACAACATGGATTATTTAATTCAGATTTTAACCCACTTTAATCGGACTTATCTTTTCATCAACGCGAGCCTAGTTTAGGCATATATACTTGATCTAATGGGATTTACTCTTAGTATCTATAGTTGATGTCTATACGACATGAATACAGTACGCCTTTAAGGCGAAATCCGGCTCAGAAGAGCGGATGTATGGCCCATGAGCGGAGACCATTTTATGGTCTGAATAGCCAAGTCATTGAAGATTGGCTTTTCTAGTCGGATGTTTTATGGCATGACTAGGCCTTTTCAGGCGAAATGTAGTCCAGAGGGCACAGACCATTATATGGTCTAAATAGCCATGTCATGGAAGAGCGGCTTTTCTATTTAATGTCCAGAACGGCATGACTTGACCCTGTTTCAGGCAAAATATGGCCAGGAAGGGGCCAGACCATTTCATGGTCTAAATATCCAAGAAAGACTCAGGCCAAAGTTAGTCCAGAAGGGACACAGATTATTCTAAATAGCTTTAAATGATGCGGCTGCGCCATTTCAAGCGAACGTTGCCCTAGAGGAGAACCAAGGAGCTGTTAAGATAAGGGCCGTATTTAGCCCTGAATCTCGTGACTTATTTCTTCCGCATGGCGAATCGCATACAGAAATACATGAATCATTATTGAAATATAATGTATTTGCAGACCTTTTACATGTTTTACATTATGTTAAGGAACTCTTAAGGTTGTAAAATTAAGGTCGAAAGAGGTAGGGGTGCTCGGATAGAAAATCCGATAATATCGACAAAAAACGTATAAATGTTTTAATATTTTATCTAAAATGGATAAATATAAGCTAAAGGACATCAAATATGTCTACATTGTGTATCAGAAGTAGATTTCGAACGTTCTACCTCCTTTAATCGGTAAATTATGAAATCCGGAACTTAAAATACGGTCTTATTCTTCATTCAATGGCTACAATGTAACCCTTTTAGCGCGAAATACACATTGACGGAGAAATGAACATCACTCTTGCTTATTTCGTTTCTAATTCTTGTATCTTTCATTCAATCATATTGAGTACACAATGTTTGATGGATTAAAGAGGAAAAATAGTCGAATGTGCTATATTTAATGGTCAAAAAGATCGATTCTTATAAAATGCACCCCCCTTTCCATTTTTAGTTTTTCGTCTCTGGGATAGTGTTCCCCCCGGAGATACAGAACCCCACTTTGCCAAAAAATTTGTATCATGGATACACATCTCCAGTAAAAGTGGCTTTCTGTATATCCGGGGGGAACAATGTTCAATAAAACTTTTCCGTTTTCTATTGATTTCTATGAGAAAAAGATAAGTTTTGATCCAAAAATTAGCATTATTTTGCAAAACAGATAAAAAATAATTTCATATTCTGATAGGATGCCGTATAGGTATACATTTTACCAAAAAAGGTTTTTGAAATTTCAATTTTCAAAATTCCACTTTTCAGGGCTCATTTTACGCCTTATCTTAACAGCTCCTTTGTTGTCTAAATGGCTTAGACTGATTCAGGCGAAAGCTGGCCCAGAAGAGGCAAGGATATTGTACTTTACTGCCACGTCTATTCAGGCTAAACTATAGGTCCATTTAAATAAGGGACACAAACGAAGTCATTTTCTTGAGAGAGAGAGAGAGAGAGAGAGAGAGAGAGAGAGAGAGAGAGAGAGAGAGAGAGAGAGAGAGAAAGGGCTAGACAAAAAATTCTATGAAAGAACTATTTCGTCTTCTAATACATAGGCTATCATAGCATCTAAAAGACCTAATAACCTAAATAAAGGACGTTGTTCACTTTACCAGTCTGCATTAAATGTCATAATTAAATGGGAAGATCAAAGATAAACCTTTTTCATGACAAGCATGGTTACTATAGTTAAAAATAAAAAACATGTGTTTGTGAAACACGAATGCCCCCGTTGGCATCTTTGTTGGTAAAACAGCTGAAAAGTAGTTCACATTTTGAGGTCAAGGTCACAAGGTTAAATTTGGTATCCATGGAAAGGTCTTGCCACAAGAAAGTCATATGTGAAAGCCCTTACCATTATCACTTACCATTCAAAAGTAATGGCTAAAGTTAAGATTTTCAAAAGTAGGTCAGATTCCAACGTCAAGGTCATAAGGTCAAAAAGTTTGGTATCCATGGAAAGGTCTTGTCACAAGGAATACACATGTGAAATATGAAAGCCCTATCACTTACCATTCAAAAGTTATGCCCAAGGGTAAAGTTTTTCAAAAGTAGGTCAAACTCCAAGGTCAAGGTCACAAGGTCAAAAATGTTAGCATCCATGGAAAGCTCTTGTCACAAGGAATACACATGTGAAATATGACAGCGCTATCACTTACCATTCAAAAGTAATGGCCAAGGTTAAAGTTTTTGCGGACAAACAGACAAACAGACAGACAGACAGACGGACGGACAGACCAAAAACTATATGCCCCGAATCTTCGATTACGGGAGCATAAAAATGACTGCATGGGAATCTATCCCCTCGCAGAAGAGCTGATATTTATGGCTCGTTTGCGTTTGATACGCTTACAGATATTAGATAAATCAAGATTTAGAGTTAAATCGTTCTTATTACATGTAATTTACATTAATAAATTGCATGTCTAAAGGTGTGCTGTAGCGCGCATGTTTATATGACTCCACTAGAGGTGGACGGTTAGGCACGATCCATTTGATATTCTGGGAGGGGGAGAGACTTGGGGGTTTTTTTTCGAAAAAAAAATTTGCTCTGAATTTTGATGAAAAAAAATAAATTTGCTTATGGTGTGACAGAAAAAAATAATTTGCTCTTACGAGTAATCTGAATTTGAAGAATAAGCATAAAATTTCCTTTAAATTCCTGAAAAATTTTCGGCTCGCTTCGCTCCCCACAATTTTTACATCATATAGAAGATTTGTGGCTCGCTTCGTTCGCCATAGTTTTCTTCACTCGCCATACAAATGTAGTTTTCTTCTGTAATGGTAAGTTCATATTTGAAAATATCAAAAGTATGCATGTGACTGAAATAAAGGGCTTCCTTCGATGCTTAAATACATTAATTATCAATTTAAATTACTATAAATAGATACATGTTACATGTTACATGACCTTATATACATTTTGCTTACTGAAAATTATATATCATATTGTAAAAATATTTTATCTCTCTCAGTTTAGAAGTGAACAGTATATTACAAGTTTTACATAAATATAAAGTAATTTACGTAAAAATAAAGAATTTCTATCGAAAGAACACAAACATTCTTAATATACACATCAATTGTTTGAAAAAAAAAATCTTGCTCCAACTTTGTACGAAAAAAAAATCTTTTTTGCTCCAGTCCGGGGCGAAAAAATTAATGATACTCCGACGAAGAACCAAAGCTGCCCCCCCCCCCCCCCCCCCCGAATATCAAATTTCAAAGTAGATGACGACTGAAGTTCTCAATATGTGGAAGCATATATTAGCTAACCAAAATTGAAAGTTTTCACTGCGAAAAACATACACTGATATATACGGTACACTTATATATACGGTACACTTATATGTACATGTTTTATGAATCTGTGCAAAGCAGGTTGATTTGCGCCAGATATTTCAGTTAACTGCATGACCACATTCTATTCACAATCTGATTATATAACAATTGATTAAGTGGGCTTTCTTGTTGAAAAGCAACACATTTTTCGCATGAACAAAGATTGTAATCGTGTGTGACAGGCGAGGTCAAGGTCAAATATAATATGACCAGGTAATATGTCTCTTATAGACAATTCTCAACTTTGAGAAGTAAAAGTCAAACCGACTTGTTGTATGAACTCCGATATTTCGGATATGTGTCAATATGTATGACAGACTTGTAAAATGTGTGTGTGATCGTATAGTTTTCTAATTCGTATCGCTATGATTTTGGCCCTGGCCAGCTCACAATTTAGAGCCCATATCGCCCTTCTGAATTGTATTTGAGAATATGAACTTCAAATGACTTGAACTAAGTTTCAATATTTTAATAGAACATGATGATAAATGAAGTACAAAAATATGTGTAACACGTGTAGACACTATCACAGTACAGAATAATCAAAAATCATCCCCCCTTCCCATAATGTACGGACGGACGTATAATAAATAAGGCTATAACTACATGACTTATAAACTACCTGACTGAGTCTGAGCGAGTGAGGACCCTAACAATAATTTCTATCTTTTAGACATTCATGCCGAAATAAAGTAAACTAGAGTAAAGAGAGGGAATGGTGAACTTGTTGCAAACTTACGGTCGCTTACAAGCACAAGCCGCTCCACAAGGTGCAGGGGTTTATATACTCGCTCAGTCTATAGTAATCAATTAACCAATGAAAACATCGGTAAAGTAATCTATCTACCAATCACGGACAAGATTACAAAACGAGTAGAAATAACGAGTAAAATGGCGCTAGATTCAAGGTAAACAAAATAGACCCATCGGAATGTATAATTTAGCTACCAAAGAACCCGGTATATATCGAATATGACGACATACGTAAGTATGTACTATAAATATAACATGTGTAAAATAACGAATGAGATCTTTTAACATGAGTTAACGGACTTAGCCGAATGTAAACAAGTTATAAATCAATACACTTTGGTCAACTAGAAACATGTGACAGATCGCGACCGTCACACGTGTAATAAGTATCTTAATCGGAAATGAACATATTTCCACTTACTGCAGGAGACTATCAACCGATTAGCAGGATATTTCGTATATATGTAGTCCCTTAATTGCGTTGCGACAACCCTATCTTGTTCGAATCCAGGTCATGGCAATAACTATAATATTATAAACGACGTTTTCTTGAACGTGTAAACATAAAAGCAATTATTATATATATATATATATATATATATATATATATATATATATATATATATATATATATATATATATATATATGTATATATATATGTTATGAGGCAGACTTTGGGGGGGGGGTATAAATTTTTATTTCATGGGCAAAGCGGGATAACTCTACTGTTGAGCGCCGTGAATCGGAAGTTGATAATCCCGCAGACGCCATAAGAATAAATCCTGGAATATCTATACATTTTCTGTCTCTCCTCTTTACAGGTAATTAATCCCCTAATACCCATTGATCTTGTACATAATTATAGCGAGCGGAGCTCGCTGCAAAGCCCTTATGGTAACGCGTATACACTTACCTTAGTGAGAAAATATGCTGAATAAAAGAATGAGAATGTACTACTATGCTTACAAAAACTTTCGTCCCCTCGCAGACAGAGTTACTGCGGAGATGCTGAATATTGCCATTTAATTTTTTCTCGACTCCGAGTATACGTATATGTTATACTCAATTTTTGTTTACAAGTTAAATTTATTGACATAATTTTTCGTAAAGCAGATTACGAAATAGCATCGACAACTCGGCGTAACCGCGGAATCTTTTTAGGAAAGCCGACATCTTCGTTTGAGTATTTTGTTTACTGTGCTTCTATGACGTCATTGACGTCATCGCGCCAAATTCTTAATGTCACTTTGACGTTGTAAGATTTTCCTTTAATGGACGTATAAATTTTGCTTGACGTAAACGCTTCTAAAAAGGTCAATAAACCGGCCAAAGTATTCCCATGGGCGATTTTGTGTTCAATCCGAATGGCTTCACGTTATTAAGTTTCTCAATCCGGAACACTTCTCGGATTTTACGATAATATTTGGAGGCATCCGAACATTTCTCCAAAATTATAATTTTGATGTCCGATATTAAAAGGGTTTTCTTTATTGAAATGTTATGAAACAGGCTTTGGACGATTGTATCTGACATCGGCAAGATGGATTTTTTTTTTTTTGGGCGATATGCAATGAGTTATTTATTTTCATTTAACCGTTTTATAACAAAATTAAAATGGCTTGAAATAAAAAAAAAATCACATGTAGGAAATATAACCAGGTCTGTTTATAAATCCTTGGTCTGACCAGTTCTAGCTGAGCTCTTTAAACTAGATCGTTGATATAAAGTTTCAAAATCATACACCTTTTGTGTTTGCTCGTATTTTTCTGTAAATTTGACTGAATCCCCCCCCCCCCCCCCCCCTCAACCTTATCTAATATTTGCCGGTCAAGGCCAAAACAGGAACGTACAAAGAACCATATTTTAAGCCCCCCCCCCCCCCCCCTTAAAATGTTCATCTGCTGGTCTAGACCAATTTTACAAATGCCTCTGTGTTTCCACTCGCCTTATACTGCCTTAATTTTTTTTTTTTGGCAATCACCAAACAGAAAGTTTTGTAAGATAGGATAAACCGTCATAGTCTAAAATCATATTTATTTTCTCTCCGCTCGCACAAAAAGGCTTTGCCTTGATTCATATTAATGATTTGCTTTAGTATGAACCCAAGTAGCAGCGTACTGGTCCATGTGTGTGTAGGAAAGGTTTTCCTTATATTTTTACTTATTTATGTCTTCTTTATTAAAACATCATAGAAAAATTGTTTTTAAAAGTCCGGGGATAACTTAATAGCGTCCAAAACTCATTTTCTTGTCATTAGACTTTCTTGTCATTAGACCCCACCGTTTTTCCTACTGAAATCTGATTCGAACCGATGGTCGATAAAGACGCTGTCTTCATGGTACAAACACACGTGGGTACTACGATATATTTTCATGATCCTGTCATATTGTCTTACAATTACGGGTGTGTATTGGTGTAAATAGATATTATTGAGAATATGTGACACAGTTATGTACGTTTTACTATGAGAATAAACTGAATGTCAAGGGTACAACGTTGTAAGCAATGTAGAGGTTATTCGGACTACCGATTACCCATAATGGGGCTGGTGTAAAACGGGTCCCCCGCTCCCGCTCTCAAAATTATTTTTTCCCTCGTTTTCGGTATTTGGTGGAATTATTTTGTTGATTCTTTTTTACATGTTTACTTTATATAAAAGACATATAGTGTGTTATTTTTTTCTTTGTCAATACTTCTTATCTCGAGATATCGTAAAATATCAGACTTGCAATGGTGTAAAGCTGGTCCCCATTTCCGCTCCCGCTGAGGCTACGGAAGTTATTTTTATGGATATATGAAACTTTTTTTTTGTTTGCGCATCATAAACTTGAGATTCAGGCTAAAGGGTACATCGTGTGACATAAAAGTCATTTTGTGAAAAATTTACACAATTTCGACAACCCCCTTCCTTGACCGTTCATAAGTTATGGACACATATTTAAATGTTTCATTTGCACACCGTCCAGTTTGAATCTATTTGATATCTATATTAATAAACTAAAGGGATGTCACAAAGAGAATTTAAGGTGATCTTGACATTAAATTAAAAGGGTATTTTTGTGTCCTCTCTAATTGTACCGAGTCCCCCCCCCCCCCCCCCAAAAAAAAATCGGCAAAATTACATCCTGAATGTTTTTGTTCGAATCCATACTCAGATTTTTTTAACATGACTTGACCCCCTTCCCCTCTAAAAATCGACATCCGCACATAAAAGATGCCCCCATCCTTCTCAGACTCTGAATAAAAATTTGATTCGTGCGTAACTGAAATATTATCATGATTATAATTATGTATCTCAAAATGAAAGCAAAATATGATCTCAAATGTTGCATTTTGTCAAAGATCGATATGCAGTGCTTCACAAGATAAGTGATTATGGGGATAATTTCATGAAAAAATGAAAATAATTTAGAGTAATATCTATTACCATAACCATTACACTGAAAATCTATTTCTTTAATAAGATGTTCTTACCTGAATTTCAAATTGAGACTGCACATCGGTATATATACTAACCTTATTTCAAGATGACGTGAGACCATGATTAAAATCATAAAGATGAGTTTATATGAAATATTTTTCAACAATCATCACATTCAGTTGTTATGTAAAAAAAATCGTTGTTGTTTATCTCACTTTGTCTCTCAATCTTTCTATCTCTATTTCTCAAGCTTTGGATCAATCTGTTCGTCTCTCGTTGTCTCTCAGTCTCTCTTGCTATTCTCTCTGTCTTTAGAACATTCTGTTAGTAGACTTCTCTCTTTGTCTCACAAGCTTTGGGTCAATCTGTTCGTCTCTCTTTGTCTCTCAGTCTCTCTCGCTATTCGATCTCTCTGTCTTTCCATCATTCTATTAGTAGACTTCTCTCTTTGTCTCTCAAGCTTTGAGTCAGTCTGCTCGTCTCTCTTTGTCTCTCAGTCTCTCTCGCTGTATATTCCTCTCTGTCTTTAGATCATTCTGTTAGTAGACTTCTCTCTTTGTCTCTCAAGCTTTTGGTCAATCTGTTCGTCTCTCTTTGTCTCTCAGTCTCTCTCGCTATTGTCTCTGTCTTTAGATCATTCTGTTAGTAGACTTCTCTCTTTGTCTCACAAGCTTTGGGTCAATCTGTTCGTCTCTCTTTGTCTCTCAGTCTCTCTCGCTATTCTCTCTGTCTTTAGATCATTCTGTTAGTAGACTTCTCTCTTTGTCTCTCAAGCTTTGAGTCAGTCTGTTCGTCTCTCTTTGTCTCTCAGTCTCTCTCGCTAAATTTTCCTCTCTATCTGTTAGTAGACTTCTCTCTTTGTCTCTCAAGCTTTGGGTCGATCTGGTTGTCTCTCTTTGTCTCTCAGTACTCTCTCTCGCTATTCTCTCTGTCTTTAGATCATTCAGTTATTCTGTCAAGCTATTTGTCTCTATTTCATTCTGTTCGTCTCTCTCTCTCTCTCTCTCTCTCTCTCTCTCTCTCTGTTTATTCTTTATCTTTGCCCCTGTCGATTTGTCTATTATTCATTTTGGGGTCAAATGTCCTTTTTTCTTGACCTCTTTTAAAAAATGCAATCTCACGACTGACAGACACTACATTTACTACAAGACCACGAGAAGCTCTGAGATGTATCGACGCCTAATCCTACGCAAGAATTGTGATACCACTTTTGGCACGTGTCGCAGTTTGTCATGTCATCGAACAGGTCGGGTAAATCACATCCAGCTTCACAACATTTACTGATTGTCACATTAATGTCTTTCTTCGTCAAACTGAGTCTTTTCGGCGGAATAGTGTTTCTCTTTTTGGGAAACGGGGTGAGACGTCCAAATTCTATACACCGTACCAGATGTTCACGTATGAATTTAATATCAAACGTAGTTGCCTTCGGTATTTCTTTTCTCAAACAACAAAATTCTGTTATAAATGCAACTGCAAAAACCCCACAATCAACGCTGTTTTTTTTGCTGCTGGATTCTAGGAAGACGGACGCTTACACTATTTTGATGACTTCCGTAGAGTTTACTGAGCTGTATTTGCGTGCTGTTGGTGAGGGGCTCTTTCTCAGAAGTCATGCTGTCGTACACATACACGTTCTTTTTGTCCACTGCGGCAGAGACAATCCAGTGATCATGTCCAGTGTGATGGATTTGAGTGGCTATTCCTGGAACCGGTGAAAAAGACATCAAATAAATCCATTTCTCGTTTTCTAAAACGGGCACGTGTCGCGTATCTTGTAGTCTCATCGCCTACGTAATGTACAATTCTGTAAAGAGGAGACAAGTCGCCGGCGACCATGTACATCCTGCGTACAAACTTGTTATTTCCCTTGGTGTCTCCTTTGGAAGATGAAACGTAGTATGTTCTTCTCCATAGTACAGGTTTCTTCTTTGGCAATGAATGCCCGTTCTTGTTAATCCACTGGTAGCCATCACATGACCAGTCATGCATCCTGGAGGTATCCCCAACATAGCTGTACACATACACTTCTCCTCCTTTTGGTCGCGACGGTGGAACCGTTGAAGTTTTCGACTGCTCTGGTTCTCTTAAAATTTCCACCAAGTCTTCAAGTGAGAGCGTGTCGTCTGAAGTCATGTAGACAATGGTTCTGTCAGCTTCGAGCTTTTCAGAGTTTCCGTCAATGCCGCCACCAGTCAAGTTGCTCACGCTTGGTTCATAGGATGCACATCCCTCTGAGAATGTCACGCTGAAGAGAAAAAAAATCAGTCAAAACAAAAACAAAACACACGAATAAATAAAACTTATTAACATGTTTACGATTGTTCATCTATTCCTTCTATATTACTTTATCAAATTTTAGTAGTTCATAGTTTATTTGCACAAAAAAAAACCCCACATAGTTTATATGCGTTACAAGAAGACAACAATGCAATACACATTCATATAGCATAGTGAAAAATTACAGACAGTTAATAATATTGAAAATGATAATATGTATAAGAAAAGTATGATAATGAGTTAAAGTGTATCGTTTAAAGATACTTAAGATGATTGTATTTCTTTTTAGGTTACGGTACGTGTAAGCATGAAAAGGAGGAGGGACAATGTTTGTACGAAAGACTTTTGGATGAATTATTAAAAAAAAATCGTTTCTTTCTTGCAAAAATTGATCCGTCAATCTCTCTTTTAATTCAAATAAAAATGCTTTCTCGTTTACAACGTGTTGTGATATCCATACATAATTATATCCTAACGAACATAATAACTCTTTAACTATTGTGACCCAACTATTTTGATACGGATGTATTTCACTATTCGATGGAAACCCCAGATTTCACTGGCATAATGCAAAATACTTGTGACGTATGTATCAAATACATGCAATTTAGTTTCTACATTTAAATGATTATCATTACAAATATTCATTACTTTGAACATACATTTTCTTCCCAGCATGGCTAGTATAATTTGGGCTTTTGTGAATTTACCATTAAAGTTGGAAGTAAGACCTATAAGTAATTGAATGAATTTAAAATCTCTATAGTTTCTCGTTTATTTCCTTCCTAATGGTTAAATATTTGTTCGGAACACACTCTGAATAGATTGATACATGATATTAAAAGAAAAAAATGGAAATTTGATTTCTTTTACCACTCTAACCGATGGGGGGGGGGGGGGGGGGGGGGGGGCAGTGTTGTAAAAAAAAATCCGTTTTCCATTGATTGCTATGGGAAAATTCTTTCAATTTTTGAATTTTGAAATATCGAAGAATATGTTTATCAAAAGATGATAAAATTCAGCGTAGAAAATCAATAACACCACAAGGTTCCTATCACTATCATATTAATTTACTAATTAATTCTATACACCACGGGGTACCATGTCCATTTAGTATAGAAGCAGGGGCGGATACAGGATTTGAGTTAAGAGGGGGCGTGAAAAAGAACTAGAAGTCTCTGATGAGACTTAAGCTTTCCTAGTTGTTTAAATTCATATACTAGAATATTCAGCGCTCGATCTCAAACAAAATATGAGGTACTCATAGTGCTGTATATTATAATAATTTTTTCAATACAATACGATATGTACAGTACATTTTGCTTCAATACTCAATATTTTCAATACAATACGCATTTTTTCATTTTTCTCAAATTTATCATTAGAAAAGAAATAACTTCCTATCATTTATACTTTCTTAGTTTATGTTGCCGAGCCCAGATCATTTTTGACATTTGGTCAACTATCATACTCAGAAAATTTCGGTTTGACGGAGATTCATTGATCCTCTAACGTAAATTACATTTTTAACACCTATTTTCGTATCTTTAAAAAAGTTCAGAGGACCACGAACTTTAATTTATGAATTCTTATAATCACGTAAAATACATTGATATACGGTGCCATACATAAAGCGCACAATTTCCTTCTTTCTCATTAAGATTGAGTCCAGAAATTTATGATATGTCTTGGTCTGTGTTTGTATTTTACTAAAAAGACAAATGCTTATTATTTGAGATTTTTTTTTTTTTCAAAATGTCAAATTGAAAATGCCCGATAAACAGAGAATAGGACTAAGGTAATCTATCCTAAATTTGAATAAACAGTACATGTCTTTAATTTTTCATTTAAAACCTTATTCATAATGACATATTCTTTTATTTAATAGTTATATTGTATGTTTGTTCCAATAATGTGTGAGAGTAAGGCACTCTGAAATTGCATCTTATATTAATATTTAATATAATTTATATAATTAAGATTTGAACATTTTAAAAGCATGGCAAATAGATTTAAATACCATACCATTTATTTCTCTCTTCCAACAAGCTTTGGATGTCCAGTAAGACGGGAAGGTCAGAAACGTTGTCATAATGTAAAACAATACGATCAAAGTATTCGTAGATATCGTCAATAATTGAAAATAAAATCGATCTCTCTTTGGAAGACGATGTTATGACACAAGTATTCTCATCAGCCATATTCGTTTCGTTGTTGAAAAATCCTAACATAACCATGATAACAGTGCTTGCCATGTCTCCGTTAATATATCAGATTCAAGTATTTTGAAGCAGAAAGGTTTGTTCTCTCAATGAGTAATATCGAGATATGATATATGACAATCGGGTAAATTCAATATATAACATTGATAGAATTTCAATATATATGCCATTGCAGATGTCAAAAAAGGGGATCTTAACTAATACACTAGACCCAGGAAACGTCACTTATGTATATACGCGTTTGGCACATCAATTGCTTATTAATCAGAAGATATCTTTATCGGCAATTCATTTTTTTATATCAATTTTTAATTAAGCTTTATCTACTTCATTTATAGTTATATTTATTTATTCAAAGACATAGACGTTTCCTATTTATTCCCTATGAAAAAAAAAACAAACAAACCCATATAAAATAGATAAATAAAAAAATTAATAAAAAATGTGGGAAAATAAATAAATACATAAATAAATAAATAAATAAATAGATAAATAAATAAATAAATAAATAAATAAATATATAAATGAACGAACGAACGAACGAACGAACGAACAAACAAATAAATAAATAAACATTAAATTCATTCCTTTATTTTTCCAAATGTTTCGGTCATTGGCCTTCATCAGTAAAAGTGACTTTATTGTTGTAAATAAATAAATAAATAAATAAATAAATAAATAAATAAATAAATAAATAAATAAATAAATAAATAAATAAATAAATAAAGAGGAAGTGGTAAAATTGTTTAATATAAAACATGAATAAAAAGAGATGATGATTTATGAAAAAAAACAACGGAATTTCATGCTTGGGAGTAGTATATTTCTGGGGGTTCTGGGACAGATACCTAACATGGTGCTCCTCACTGACAGTGAGGTGCTTATTACATCATAGGGTCCGGTCTATAGTTGACCCCTACACAGACCAGTCATGACCTTCAAGTAACTCTACCGATCCCTCCCATCTCCCTTTCATCCCTTATCCCGACCCCCCAGGGCTTGACCAGAAGAACCCTATTTACGGACTGTTACACCATCCTAACATGTACGGACATGTTATATAAGAACGCATGACCTACTATTGGGGATTTAAATAGTTCATTCACCGCGATCGGTAACACAATACCTTCACTAGTTAAAAGGCTGAATAGGGCACGCGCCCGCTATTGTGTTTGATCCCATTGATAATCACAGAGCGCGAAGAAACCTTTTGTTAGGATAACTTAAGATCTTTAAATGTGTAATCTTCAATCCATTCATATCTTATTACCTGAATGATGCAAGTCGAAACATGTTTAAAATTCTCTATGGTGTGCCTGACCGGAAATGACCTTATGGTAACTGTTGATGACCCCCCCCTTCGACCCCCCCTTCCCCTTGGGCTTGACCCAAGATGTATCCCCTACCCCCAGAATACGTCAGGATGAAAAATGTTTCTATATCCAGCAGCAGCAGCAGCAATGTTTCAATATCAAGCAGCAGCAACAGCAGCAGCAGCAGCACCACCACCACCACCACCACCGCCGCCGCCGCCGCTTGAAGTACAATTTGAGAGGACGATTTTTTGTAGTGTTTTTTATATTCAACATTGAATGTGCTTAATCTCTTGGCGGCGGCGGCGGCGGCGGTGGTGGTGGTGGTGCTGCTGCTGCTGCTGTTGCTGCTGCTGCTGTTGCTGCTGCTTGATATTGAAACATTGCTGCTGCTGCTGCTGGATATAGAAACATTTTTCATCCTGACGTATTCTGGCCTCGGGTTGGACAATAACTTAATTTTTAGTATCCAATGACCCCGAACTACTCGCGGGCTGTATTGTACTCTGCGAGACCTTTCATTTGATATGTTACACGGTATACTTGTGATAACTGTCTTATTTTGCACCTAATGCCCCCGAATCACCCCGGGCTGTAATGTACTCACCGAGACCTTTCATTTGATATGTCACACGGTATACTTCTGATACCTTTGTTATTATTGCACTCAATGACCCCGAACTACCCCCGGGGTAGGGGATACATCTTGGGTCAAGCCCAAGGGGAAGGGGGGGTCGAAGGGGGGGTGTCATCAACAGTTACCATAAGGTCATTTCCGGTCAGGCACACCATAGAGAATTTTAAACATGTTTCGACTTGCATCATTCAGGTAATAAGATATGAATGGATTGAAGATTACACATTTAAAGATCTTAAGTTATCCTAACAAAAGGTTTCTTCGCGCTCTGTGATTATCAATGGGATCAAACACAATAGCGGGCGCGTGCCCTATTCAGCCTTTTAACTAGTGAAGGTATTGTGTTACCGATCGCGGTGAATGAACTATTTAAATCCCCAATAGTAGGTCATGCGTTCTTATATAACATGTCCGTACATGTTAGGATGGTGTAACAGTCCGTAAATAGGGTTCTTCTGGTCAAGCCCTGGGGGTTCGGGTTAAGGGATGAAAGGGAGATGGGAGGGATCGGTAGAGTTACTTGAAGGTCATGACTGGTCAGTGTAGGGGTCAACTATAGACCGGACCCTATGATGTAATAAGCACCTCACTGTCAGTGAGGAGCACCATGTTAGGTATCTGTCCCAGAACCCCCAGAAATATACTACTCTTGGGAATCCATTATGATTTCTCAGTCTTATTTTCGAGTGCCCCCTCCCCCCAAAAAATAATCAAAGACTTATGAACTTACAATTCCATAAGTGTCTACTTGATTTTTTAAATCAACTTCAAAAGCAGAATTAATTGATAGAGTAGCAAGAATGAATGTTGTAAAACGATTTTGAGAGGAGCGGGAGCGGGTGTCAGGGACCCGCTTTACACCATGTTGAACCAAATATTTCGTTATATCTCCTGTAAAATGTCATTAACAGAGAGGGAAATTTTACGTTATATGTATTTTAAGTCAAGTCAAATGGTCAACAAGAATCAACAAAATATTACCACTCTAGTCTCTACAATGAAAACAAACGCGAAAACATATTTTGAGAGCGGTATTTTGGGAGCGGGAGCGGGGGACCCGTTTTACACCAAGCCCCCATAATGCACTTGGCGCAATGGCTGCGCCCATGTTTGACCTAGTTGGTATGAAGGTAGTAATTATTTATTCGATCCCTTTAACATAGAGTTCTATGGGAAGGGGTTATCCCCATTGGGCATCCATAACTCAGTAAAAAAAGTTGATTTGAAAAATATGCTAATTATCATAACAGAGATTAATAAATTATCTTACTTTTGACGAAAAAAATATTTGGGGGTTAACGTTGCTTTTCTCCCCTTAAATTTTGATTGAAAAAAGGGGGGATGAAATGAACTGTTTCAACTAAAAAAATTACCCCCATTTGGCACCCCTAAATATTTCTATCTTAAATAAATTTCATGAAAATGCTGTACATGCAATGAAAGTCCACAATCAGTTCTTTTCTTTCATATCTGTATTAATGAATATCATCCAATCACAGAAGCACTATCTTTTACTCCTTGTCAAACTTTGGGTGGCCTCAGAAGGGAAGCGACTCGATCGAATTAATTACTACCTGTATACCAGTTGCTGTGTCACTACCAAATTTACTCTATATGACCTGTCTCTTCGTAGGCCTAAATTTCAAATGTCATGTCCCCCATCTAAATGCTGATGGATTTTCATGTTTTATGTAATATGAACTCATGGCAAAGCCATCATGAGGACGAAGTCAAAACCCTAATTTTGGCATTTATTCTGTATATACATGCACAGCTCGCTTCACTCGCTAATAAAATAAATCTATAATAAAATAAATCTACAATGTCATTGAGGTATCCCAATCATGGCGTTCAACAGTACAGATTGGCCGACGGTCTATTTTATAGATGGGGGGACAGGGGGGCACCTCTCTCCTCCTCCCACCCCTTACCTCCCCCTCCTCCCTCTCCCTCCTTTTTACCCTTCCCTTACCTCCCCCTCCCGCCCCCTTCCTCCCTCCTCCCACCCCTTCCTCCCCCTTTCCTCCCTCCTCCCGTCCCTCTTGCTCCCCTCTCCATTTCACCCTGTCCACCCCCTCATAGATGCATGGACGGTTGGACTAGCTAATTTTTTTTTCAACATCAATGACTAGTGATCATGTTGATGAACCAATTAATTGTCACCACGAAAATTGATCGCCAAAAGTCTTCCTATTTTGATAATCCATTTCAATTTTCACAATCAATTCACTGTGTTACTGAAAGGATGATGTTTGGAGTTTAAATTTAATATATGTATATAAATTTGTTGTTTTCCAAAATGTCTTCTGATGTATGAATAAATGTCAATGACTTAAATGTAAATATTTTTCTGCTTCCCATATCAATTTCCCATACATTGTGTAAATGCTCCGAAAGTCTAATTAATAAAATTCTCATCAAATTCTGATTTTATGAGAGGAGGGTTTCTCAGCCTTGAAATTTATAATCCATATTTAGCCAATAAGAAGTCTTTTTTTCTTTTCTTTTTTTTTTTTTTTGCTTTTAATTGTTTACCGATTGACTGTTGGTTATATTGATCATTGAGTTATACAAGTATTAGTCATGTCATAACCTCATGGAAATAGAAAAAAATAACTTGAATGAATGAATGAATGAATGAATGAATGAATGAATGAATACAAAAAACATGGAATAGGTTAAAGACCATTACATTAATCCTTGATTAAAAACCAAAAAAAAAAAAATGCTGTCCTATCAAAAAATGATGGGGAACAGTTTTTTGAAAATATGATGTCTGCATGTTGCTTGGTCAGTGTCTAAAACATACATCAGAGTGTGGCCTTTGCATTAAATCAGTTGTCATGAGGAAGCAGTTTTAACCCCGGTGGAGGTAGGGGGTTCCAGTGGAAAAATAAGTAACAGACCGGCTTGAAATATCTCGCCAAGTAGAAAAACAAAATTTATCAACAAAGTGCTAATGAGGTAGTTTGCTGGTTCCTGAACCCCCTCCCCCCGATCCCTTCCAAAATAATAATAACATATCCCCCCTGAAACATTAATAATTATATCAGAATATTGTTTTCAATCAATATGATGTACATAATAGAGCCAGCAAAAATTTCATTAAAGTGATATTAGAACATATGAGATAATACTTTTACCTAAAACTTTCCCTAAAAATAAACCATTATACGCCAAAAAAGTTTTCAGCTCTTACCGCACACATACGGAAATCTGTTTTGAAGTTGCTATTTTTAGCCATTTACAGAAACCCTGATTCTATAAATGATCACTTCCGGTAAATATGATGGAGAGACTTATGACGTAGAAAGTTGTACATGAAAGACGCAAGTAGTGTAAACAATGCAATTTACCGTTGAGGTATTGAAGTTGAGTTCGCATTTAATTTGCTCAGTTTCACATCTTTTGATAATTTCTTGATCATGTCGAGTATTAAGTACTGTTCCATGTAAGGATCAAAATAATTTGGCACATCAAGGTTCTGGATTTTGTTGAAACTTCACATACCTAATTGACTTCTACCCTAATGCAAACAAATGTTATTCATTTTTTTATTATACGTCCGGTAACCATGGAAACGGGATTTCTTTTTCTTGAGCTCTGGGCTCTCTATCATAGTCGTAAAATAGCAAAATCCAGCCATTTTGAATTTAATTCTTTTTAATGTTATCATAATCAATTTATATAAAACTTTCATTAATGGTAAAGCATGTAACTTGGTTTAATATAAATATACAACATTTGGATATTTGGTGACAAAACATGGAAATTATAGAAATCTGAAAAATGCCAATTTTCGATTTTTGTGATTTTTCAGAAATTCATCAAAAATGCTAATTTTCAAGTTGTATTTTAAAAAATTGGCAAAAAGATTACACAATTTAAAGTAATATACGATAAAGAATGCACTTTACTCTACTTAAAATAGCAATAAAATAGTATGAAAAATTGCACGGAGGAAAATTACAGAAAATAAAAAAAAAATGATTTTTTACCAAAATAAGCAATAATTTTATGGTTGCTACAACACTGACTATAGCATTTTGGCAAAAATGATTTAATTAAATGTAAAAACATATATATTCTCATCAGTCTTCAATGATTCCATGTATAATTACGTGAAAGATATGAAATCTATGTCGAAATTTAGAAAATGGTTACCATAGCAACCAAAATAAAACAATAAGACATGTAAGAATTAGCTGGTCTTTTTCACACAAAATATTGCTAATTTTGGTCTATAAGAAGGAAAATGGAAATGAAAGTTAAATGAATTAGTATGAAAATGAAATCTTTATCATTTTCATAAGTTAGTGCCAAAAAGGAATGAATCATTCAAGACAAAATATAGTACATATTTTAACCAAAAGGTAAATTAATTCGTAACTTAATACAATGTTTTCACCGGTACATTGGTGGACTTTAACAATGCAAAGAAGTAGTAATCATTTATCTTATGTATTGTAATATGTGATGAAAATACATTCAATAATGTTACCATAGCAACCATTTTTACATTTTTTTGTATAAGAATAGATATGTCCTCTGATTAATATACATGTATGTGAATGAACCTTGAAAATAACCTTGATCTTTATTTGCAGTTGTCTTTCAATATTAAGCTAGGTTAATCAAAATATGTGAAAGTGTGACTATTTGACAGACAGAGAGACAAAACATAGTGATCCCTAATAGTTGCTTCCACTTCCTCCATCAGTATTTACTAGTGAATACTATTGCTAAATGAACACATATTATCAAGGAACTGATCGAATTTAAAAGTATCTTTCACATAAATGTAAATTCTATGATCTTATATGACTACTGAATGATATATATATATAGGATCTCAAATGATTTTTTCATGTAATAGTATACTGAGCATTTGAAACATAAAGATCACAATGGGAAACATGACACTGCTAAAGACAGTAGTAATGGCAGAATTTCTTTCAGCAGATAGTATTTTGAAAGCAACAGAGTGCAATAATAATATCTCCATTCAAAGTTTCAAAGTGAGAATCTACATAGTTTTGACACACTTTTAAAAGTCAAATTTAAAATCATATCTTCAAGGACAAGGTCAATCCTCAAGGTTAACTTCAGTACCAGAAATTGGTTCCACTAATCATCTTCTACCTCTATGAGAAAATTTAAAGTCATACTGCATTGAGTAATGGCGTATGTCCAGTTCATATTAAAACTGTCAAGGTCAATGACAATACATGAAATCAAGCTCCATTATCATGTTCTACCTCCATGTTTAATTTTCATGTGCTATCTAAAATTGGAGAATAAAATACTCTTGGTTTCATATCCATGTAATATTGGTACAAAATAGTCTAATTCAAAGTTCAAGGTCAAATCTCAATGTCAATGCCTGAAATCCCGTCCACTCGATTAGATCTATCTCCATGCAATGTTTAAATATGATATGCAATATATTATCAGTACGTGACTATGGTAAAGTCAAATTCAAAATTGCATCTTCAAAGTCAAGGAAAAATGGGCAGGTCAAGGCCAATACCTGAAAAAAGTCAACTTCTTATTTCCTTTCTCTATGCAAAGTTTGAATGTAAAATGCCATATAGTATTTGTACAGTAGAAATTAACTCCTAATTACACGTACATATTTCAAGGTCAAGGTCAAACCTCAAGGTCAAACTATGAAATATATATACAGTCTGATTGAAAACAAGCTCAAAAAAGATATCATCAAATCAAATAGATCAGATTACATATACTTCATTGCATGATGAAGGATATCAAAGTTCTTGCATATAAAGATATATGTAGTACATGAGATATGTAAGAGAAGCACTTACATTTATTGAATGATGGCAATTAATATAACAAGAAACATGATTTGAAGTTTTTTCACAGTTTCAAACAAAAGTCCAGAAGTCTCAGTAACTTGACAGTTTTTTAGTTTGATATTTATATTTGTAATTTGAAATGTTGGGATGATGCTCATCAATATCATTCTTTGAGTATCTATTGGCCAAAACTGATAAAAGTTGACTTTGCAATATACATGTATTGTTGTCTGAATTTAGGTACATTTTTATATAGTGCAATCACGTCATCTTGACCCTTGGGACAAGTTGGGTTGAATTCAGTTCTCCTTAGGCAATCAGTCTTGGAGCAATCAATTCCAGTAAATGCTGTCCTTTTGTAGTACATTTGTGTTCTGCCAGATACTGATGTCCATTCTGTTTTCAGTTGGGAACGAAGAGGGCACATATTTTGGTCACTCAAATGGAGAAACAGCTGTTAGAATGCTCTAGGTTTTTCTCCTGTAACACATTTTTGGAAGTCTCACTCCAGTTTGAATGTTGAGATAGATAGCTTATCTGTGATTCCTAAAAAATAAGCCATAAAATTACCATGATAGTATGACACAAACAGAAGTCTCTGATGAGACTGAAGCTCTATTGGTTGTTTGCTTTAGATTATCTTAGTAACACTCTCATTTTCAAAGACCCTGGGGATTAGGGGCAAAAATAAAATACAAGACCAGAGAATGATTAATGTAATGGAAGAAGAATTAAGTATCTATCAATTATACTTTCTGAGCATTGGTGCTCACAAGATTACTTAGAGTTACATAGGAGAAAATGACCACACCCATTTAAAGAAATACATAGTACGCACTTTGTGTTTATATGAGAATTTAATTGTTCCCAGCATGCATTGTGATCACACATTAATACCTGGTATGAACATTTGGCATTCATATTACCGTAGATATACATGATTGTACATAATTTTACATGTGACAAGCATAGAAATTATTCTACAATATATTTTATTAACTCCCTTGTACAATTTCAGGTCCTAAATGTATACATGTATGCACCTCTGATTTCTTTGGGTCATTTAGCATATTGCAAGGATAATCTTAATTTGATCCTGCCCTCAATACCTACAATTAACAATTATCAGCATTCTCCACACCTTTGACAGATGTGGTCATTTGCGGATCTAGGGGGGAGGGGGATGAGGGTCGCAGTATGCCTCTACTAAAATTGCTGAAGTGAGGAATACATTACCGGATATTCTAAAATCTGATAGTCCTGACTACCACTGTCAATATTATTGCTATTTTCCATACAATCTATCAAAGTATTGATGAGTTTTAAATTTCAAAAGTGTAAAATTATTTTGTCTTGGGGGCTTCGGACCCTAGAACCCCCTGGACGGCCCCCCGACCCTTCGCCTCCTTTAGGATTTGGGGGAACCCTCTCCCCCCCCCCCCCCCCGCCCTTAAAATCCTGGATCTGCCCCTGAGGGTGGTGCCAACTTGATATTATTCATTAAAGCTGACAAATACCCAAAATACATATTCAAAACCACTTTTCAATTCATTTCCGAATATTTGGTTTATTGATCTTTTGAGAGTACCATTTGTATAGTACGAAGTCACTGCAGTACAATTGAATCTATTTCGTATTGCACTTTCCAATAACCATATAGGAAACAGTTCGTGGTTTATTACTCATTTTTCACGTACCGTAGTGACAGTGTATAAGTGCGCATAATTTGTCATTGAATTTTATTTATGTATTTCAAACAGTATCCACAAACTGATGTTAAAGTAGATACGTAGGGGCGGCACAAATGCCCCCGCTGGCAGCCTTCACTCTTAAGTAGTCTTGGCAATAATTGTGTCAAAACTTGTTCATGTTGTTGGACCAGAACCATATATTCAAACTTGACGTGTATATTACCACAATACACTTGTATATCAAATATAATTTGAATCTATCAAACCTTTGAATAGAAAATGCCTGGAAATCAAAATTTTCATGAATTTTCGAAGTTCAAGGGCAATTACACCGTCAAAAATTGTCAGACAAGACCCATATTTTACTCCGACAAAAATTGTTAGACAAAACCTGTATGTTATAATGATACATCAATGTGTCAAATATTAACGAAAGTTTTACAGAAGCATCCGGTGTAGTGGCCATATATAGGGCCAAGATAACTTGGCAATTTATTGGAGATTAACCTTTGGCTCAGTGGTCAGAGCGCTCGCCTCTTAAGCCGGCGACCTAACTTTGATTCCTGGTGAGGACAACAGTTGTTTCATTGACTACAAGAGCATGCAGTTCACCAGTATAGCATACCATGATACATATCTTTTTTTTCAAATCCGAATCACGATATACAAATAATACAGTATTATTGTAATACGTAAATATAACCTAAGCTCATTAAAGATCATTGTAATTTGTTACATGTTGTACTGACACATCATGTACATATCTATGTACATCTGTAACTGCATGTATAATAAATTATCTACCTAGAACATGATGAGGTTTAAGTCTGGCATATACAGTTTCCTATTTATTCTGTAGGCTAACCTCTACTACAGAATAGTGCTGGAAATTAATTTTAACTGACCTGTAATTTGCGCTCAGCATTTATCAACTTAGATGTAGATCTATCGTCTTAATGCATATGCCACTGTCTACATGGGCCTGTAAATAAAATCAGTACAATGTATCCAAGTGGATATATTATGGGTGATTTCACATCTTCAAAGACAAATCAGTTTGATTTTCACAGACAATTTGTAAATTACTGAGCATATATATACACTCTATGACTAGAAGTTGTATAGGGTTATCATCAAAGCACCCAAATACATGTAACAGTGGCGGATCCAGCGCCCCCTTTGCCGGGGGTCAAGGGGCAAATTTTGCCAATTTGTACCGAAAATGGACCAAAATATACCTGTATTTGGAAAAGTTTTGGTCAGTGCCGTGGAGGGAGGTTGTAGACGCCCCCTACGCATCCCCCTGAATCCGCCACTGAATAGAATAATTAAATTTTTTTTTGCGCAAGTTAAAGTTTATAATTGTCGACTTATGAAGAAGAAGAAATCAAATATCGACCATGTTTTTGTGAATTTATACCTTACCGGTCCCTACTGGCAATAGGAGTCAGGACAGTCACTCTTCTCCACAGGAGTATGACACATTCTCCGTAAACCCCCCTGAGTCAAATATCCCCCGAGAGTCAAACACCCATATAACGAACAAGGATTCCGATGCCAATTTTTCTCAAAATGCACCAAATTCAGACACAGATTTCAGCAATAAAAATAATTCCAGAGCGATTGACATCCCGATTTTCAGAAAATTCAATATTTTTTACGATAACTTACACAATTCAATTCTCGACTTAACCGTGTATAAGGCTCTGGACAACGATTTTATGTTGGGCGCTTCGCCCCTGGTGTTGGAGACTCCATGCAGATTTTTGTCATGCGCAGTACGTCTCCTCCGCAGTGAATGATTTGTTTACAATTTCGAACAGAGTTACCGTTCCTCGATTGTGAAAGTGAAAGTAACCACGAAGGAGGGAAAAATCGAAAATTTCAGCTGAAATCTTCGAGCTATGGCAGATACGAAATTTGCGACGAGGAAATGGGCAGTGGCTGGTCATAACATTCTTTTAACGGGCCAATGTGGGACCGGAAAATCTCAGTTGCTGAGGTATATAGCTGTTTGCCATTACAAATTTACTTATTACAATATTGTCAACCCAAATAAACTGTCGTACACCATGTTCTATCTCTTTTTAATTTTATGTATTTTCAATCATGAAATATACACATATAATTGAAGGTAAGTATCTGAATTGGAAAAATAAAATCTATTATTTTAAAACACTTTTTGACACCAATTAGAAAAAAAGACTGCAAGTGCAATAAACACAGGGGTATGACAACCGTAAATATGGTCACAATCCTTAGTTATTCGTCTTTGAAACTGCCATATTCATACATGATTCACATTGATTCGAACATACAAAATGAAAGAAATACACTAAATTTTACACTTACTGTTATAGTCTTCGTAAGGCCGATTTGGAGGTAGATCTACTCTTCTTCGATTTTTTATGTTTCACAGCTTCATAAAAGGTAGCCTTTCCTCCAGTGTTGCATTTCCCTGACAATGTTGTTTGTCCTAAAATAATGGCATTATTACTAGGTCCATACTGCTGTACTGTTGGATTGGTGTTAAGGCCATTGCAAATTCCACGTTGTTGACAGAAGTGATTCTCGACTAGATCTGAGTTCATATATGCTGGAGTGAGGCTATGTCCTTCTGACACACAACGTTTACATAAAGATAAAAATCCCATTAAGGCAGAATCAATGTCTTCCCTCGTTTCCCTTGTTATGAGATTGCATTTATTCAAATGTGGGTCATTTTCCCATGCATGGAAGAATGTTAGAATGGTCTGTAATTTATTCAGTCTTTGATCACATTCGGAAATAATTGGTCTCGAGTCCATGAATATATCTACCATTTCTGATGTTTGGGATAGCAGATCAATTGTTGAATTCAATGCCTCTCCCTGCTTTTCCTCTAGTGAGGATTTATATGCCTGCATTAGATATAACATGTCCTTATTGAGGGTGTCCGTTGCCAGTTTGTTCCTCATTTTGGTTGGTCCCGTCAAAAAGATATGTTCTTTTGTGAGTCTTTTGTGTATGCGTAAACCACTTTGGTAGTTAAAGATAAATGCATTCTCAAAATGCTCCCAAAGTACTGGATATGAATTTAATATGAGGTGTCGTTTGTTGCTATTGGCATTTGAGGAGCGACTTGCTTCCAAATTATTTCGTATTTTCTTCAGTACATGTTTTATATCTTGGATGATGTTGATAGTATGGTTATTGTCAAATACGTCAATAATGGTGTAATCGGACATTTTTGGATTGTCACACATTAAATGCGTTAATGATCGATTTGCAGCTGCACCATCAAACATGATGTAATCTATTTTAAAGTCCTTTTCATCTAATGCACTAATACTTTCCCATATTATGTTGTAGAGTTGATGTGAATTTGCAGTTGTTGAGCTGTGGAAAACAACCGGCCATCTAAATCCAGTGTTCCCATGGAACATTATTTGCACTATGGTTGTAGCCAGTTTAATTTGCTTTTTCCCACTTACAATAGTATTAATTGCATTGTTGGTGTTGCCCATGTCCTCAGCACCAATCACCTCCCATGCATCATCTTTCCTCTGGATTTGTAAATCCTCTTGTATAGTCATTTCGTCTATTATTAATCCACCCGTGCGACCGAAATCAGATATGTTTTTCTTTGATGCCTCTTGATGCATCCACTCCATATTCTCATTTTGGATGCCTGGTTTCTGTTTCACAGAATTCTTGTACTCAATTAAGGTTGATTTCGCTGGTAAAAGTATTATCCCAGAATTTCTTAAATCTTGGTATGCACTGGGAGAACGACAGTATAAAGAAAGGCATACACTGATTATTAAAGGATGCCATCTTCTCTGATGAATATCCAATGCTGTATCACAGTTTTGAATTTGAGACTGTATGAGAATTGGTAGGTATTCGGGAATACCATTTGGCATTAACTCACGAAGAATCTCCATTTTTTCACTTACAGACATTTCAGAATACTTTTTGCTCTTTTCGTCAGAAGTTTTGTCACTATCACCATCAGGAATGTTGGAATGCTTACATGTATCTTGTAATGGAATTCGCTGTTTCTTGGAATTTTGCTGTTCTGGTGTGTCATCATTTTGTTTCCTTTTTTTAGTAGTATAAACTAATGTAGAACATTTGTTACATGTTTCGCTACTCCCTGTCAATGGCATAATGACATCACATGAAAGGGAGCGAACTCTCTGAATGTTGTGAAAGGAAGTTCCGTCAACTTCTAACCACTCTTCCTTGATTGCAGATGGGATTGAAAGTTCATTTGCATTTTTCTCCTCAATTCCTTTACAAATTCTGATGAAATGGAGCACTTTCATTAGGCCCTCAATGGACTCTGTTGTAGGCCTTATAAAAATTTTCAACGGAAATTCTTTCCCATGTACATAAAGCACAGTAGAGCTATCGTTAAATTGAATGTAGGAAACAATTCTTTCCTTGTTCACAATCACATCTTTGTCACAGCTCACTTTAAGTGCTGAGCCAAAATATTCTGCAGTGCAATTTTCAGGTACATGTAGACGTAAACTTTCTGTAGAACTATGAATTTTTTCTGCCAGTGTTGGATATGCTATTGTTTTTGTTGTCCTTTTTCCATTCCCATTAAATAGTTTAGTTAACAGTTTTGAAAGAATTGCTTTGGTCGGTGGAAGTTGGTCCTGTTTGTTGAAGAAAACTTCACTTTTTCGCATGATCTCTTCTAAAGTCACAATAGGCTGAATCACAGGTTGAGTAACTAAGGAATTCTTGACATTCTCCTTGATGTCATAGTGACAGGACAACCTATGAAAATAATAAAATCAAAAGATGAATCTATGATTATATTGCTGTTTATTAAATGCTATGTTGTCTTCCTATGTAAGGGCAATGTAAAGGGATTAACTTTTTGTATCAAGCTTGATGCTAAGAACCCCAAATTATATCCACCTCTACTTTCCTTGAACATTGACTAGAGAGAGATGGTAAGGGGTGGATGTCATCGAAGGTTGTTGGCATTGAGCTCCTGTGATCCTAGATGTATGTCTGTACATTTGTATGTATGTTGGATGTATATTATTAGTTATACAGTGTTTTACAGGGGGGATACAGAAATATATTGGGTCGATGAAAAAAGTTGTATTGGGCGAGGCGAAGCCGAGCCCAATACAACTTTTTTCATCGACCCAATATATTTTTGTATCCCTCCTGTAAAACACTGTATAACGAATTTATCCCACTGATGGCTTTTGGCTCGTGTATGTAACGTCAACATATTTTAAAGCATTTCGGTGACGTCAATATCGTAAAGCGTCTTAGTGGAAGCAGGATATTAAAATGATATCATGTCAGTAAAATAATACAACATAATATTGGGTTCTTCTCGACCAATCAGATTGCAAGAAATTTGCCAGAAGTGGGATAAATATATATATATGGCTGTAACTTATGTACATGTACACTGATGAGGATCTTGCATGACTCAGATATTTCAGAAATTTCACTTTTTGAATAATAGATAAAAATACCACATGATGATATCATGTAGAAACATAACTTGAAATTCTGTTTATCATATGATCTACACAGTAATTGATAAAGTTGCACTAATGTTACTATTTCTACATCTTGTACCACTATTCACACTTGATGTCTTTTCACTCTAATAATTGGGATGTACCATGAATGTAATGTGTAATCATGCTATACTAATTACATTGTTATTAATTGCTACAGAGATGTTATTGGTGATCTCCGGAAATTGGGCAAGAAAGTTGCTGTTTGTTCCACGACAGGAATATCATGCATGCAACTAGGAGATGGAGCTGTCACTGTGCATCACTGGTGTGGGATAGGGGATGGCAGATATACCCCGGAATTTTTATCGTCAAACTTTATGTCAGATGACATTTTTCAAGGTGCAAGGGAAAGAATAAGAAAGACAGATTCATTGGTAATCGACGAAATAGGAATGGCATCGAAAAAAATTTTTGACATGATAGAACTGGTGTGCAGACTATCAAAATCATCGTCTAATTTATTTGGAGGATTGCAGGTACCATACAAAATATATGGTTAAATATTGTAATTTGAATGTATAGTGATGAATGTTTGTGACATTTAAAAGACGTGGATGTGTATAAATGAAATTCCTGTAGTTACTTATTCCTGAGTGAAAGCCATTTGCCTGTAGAAGAAGCTGGGGGATTGGGCCACAGCAATATCCATTATGTATTTTTTTCTACGGTAGCATATCACTTGATATGCAAATAATCTCTAGCCCACAGGAATCCCCTTTGATTAAACACAGTAAATACTGTCTAAATCTACTTTATATGAAACTATTACAAGTTTATCATATGAGCATCATTATCATTAATATGCTAGTAATCTTTTCTGGTCAAGAATAGAGGTATATTCAGAGAACACTTCAACAGAACCACATGAGCATGACACATTATTTGTAACCCCCCCCCCCCCCCCCAATTCAAATATTACCCCGAGAGTCAAACACTTATAGGGAGTTATTTGACTCAGGGGGGGGGGTTACGAATTATGTGTCTTACTTCTGTGAACAGAACTTTTTAAAATTTGTTTACATTCTTACTTGACCATTACCTATTACCATCATATAATTAAGATAATGATAAGTAATGCTTTGATGATTTTCCTATTTGTTTTTAGGTTATTGCAGCAGGTGACTTTAAGCAGCTACCACCTGTACCCAATTATCGATATGATGATGATGGCAGCTATTGTTTTGAATCCCTGTTATTCTCAGATGTTTTCCCACATCATATTAATCTGAAGGATGTAAGTTTCTAGCAACTGATTGTGTAAAAATAGTAGAAATTTGAATTTGTATTTTTATACTAAGTCTACATTGTGTGAAATATATATACAGGTGTAAAAGTAAAACAATAACAGGGAGAAGTGTTGGATGTTATATCAACATGGATGACATCAACCAGGGCAGATATAGCATTTGGGCATTTCGACTAACTGTGGTATTAGCCAATCAGGGGGAAAAATTCTACTTATAAACCCTGCATTTTATGGTTGTATATTATGAAATAAACATTTTCTTGACCTAAAAATGACACACATTACATCTGTATTATATAACAGGTTCTCAGGCAGAGTGAAGTAGCTTTGATAAATGCGGTGCATGAGCTTTGTGATGGCAAACCTTCTACCCAGACTGAGGCTTTCTTAAGATCCTTTGACAGAGATGTACAGTGTCAATCAGTTACGAGGTTGTTTGGCACCAACTTTGAAGTAGATTATGTGAATAGTCTATTTCTTGAAGAAAACCTAGGAAATGAGATGATATATCTGGCAGTTGATACAGGTAATTTTTGTGCTCCATTTCCTAAGATCAGGGGTATATTGTTATTGTCCTGTCTGTTAGTTTTTTTTTACAGTCCAAAACTTTGTGTATATAACTTTTGAATTAGATATTTCATATGGATACTGGTTTCCTTAAGAGAAGACCTTTATTTTGGTGCAAAGTTTTGATTTTCTGACCTTATGACTTGGCCTATGGCTATTCACAAAAGAAAGCTGCCCATGCAGTGTTTAACAAAAATATATTGTTTTATGTCCATTTTGCAACCACTGGCCTCGGGCTTACAGACTAATGCTAAATTCAACCTATGAATTATCAAAATTGAACATGTTGAATATTGAAATTTTCTGTCACTTACCAAGCTTACATACTTGTACATTTTGTTTACACAAATCATACCAGGAAAAGAAAAGTACAGAAGTGCTAAAAATTCTTTCTGTATATACATTATGATCGCAATCTTAATACTTTGGAAGTATTGTCTTATTTTAAAAGAATATATTTGTATGTACATTCTATCTTAATATTCAAATCAACATTTTTTTTTTCATTTTTTATAGGAGATCGTCACTACTTGATGAAGTCGGGAGCCCCAAGGAAACTTATACTGAAGGTTGGAGCTCCAGTAATAGCTACAAGAAATCTCCCGGGAATTTGTAATGGCATGCAAGGAGTTGTGGCAGCTATCCCTGATACTGGGCCTGTTATAAACTTCAGTGGAAAATTATTTACAATGACGAGAGTAAACTTTTAATTCTTTGATCCTAAAAAATCTAAAGTTATCGCATCCAGAAGTCAATATCCAGTAAAACTTGCTTATGCTATGACAATCCATAGGTCTCAAGGTATGACTATCAATGCCCTTGAAATAGACTGCCATTCAATTTTTCAACCTGGCCAGTTAGGAGTAGCAGTAGGGAGAGTTACCTCATCTGAGAACCTCAAAATAGTTAATTTCAGCAAAAATTCAGCAACCTTAAAACATCCTGAAAAAGTCTATGCATTTTACTTCGAAGAGAGTGTAGAGCCCAAAGATGATTTGAGTTGCTGTCGTAAGAATTACAGGATTGAATTTAGTATTGCGGAAGATGATGATGACAGTGATAAAGGTGATGGTGACAGTGATAACGGTACAGGGTGTATCATAGAAGCTGATACTAAGGGTGATGTTTATGAAAACACAGAAGACAGTGATATTTTAATCTGTCCATATGACTGCAGTCAGTTCCTTAATGAAAATGGTAATCTTTCATTCCTACCTGTCACAATGACTGAGAATTTCATCAGTGCAGTCAAAATGCAGTCAAATATTTTGTTCACAAAATTGAAGAACTTCAAGAGTCCATCAACTAGTGAGGAATTCAATCAATTCTATGGCTCCTTACACATGTACCTGACAAGCAAAGAGCATTTATCAACATTAGAAACTTTAAAAGACTCAAAAAAGCCACAGAAACTGTCGTCAAAATTAATGTTTTGGATTGTTCACCAAGTTATGAATGATCGTCAAAAAGACATTATTGATCAACAAATCAAGAAAAAGATAGTACCACAAGTTGAAGTTACACCAGTAATTCAGTCAAAGATAAGGTACTTGGCAGGTGCTTGTATAAAAAAGATATCAAGTATGCTTAAACTTGATGTCACTAATAAATTGTATGCAAAAACTGAGAATGTTAGAGTCAAAAGGCACATGTCTTTCATAAAACATAGATTGATAGGTAGTTTGATATCATCAGAGGAGGAGAGCAAGTCTTCTTCATCGGCAGTGGAATCTTTTAAAGAAATAGATTATAAACAAGGACCTTCAAAAGGATTGCTTAATGTAAATGACACAGTTTTCAATTTTTTCATAAATTTGCATAAACTTGTACAGATTCACTTAACTGCAAGTGACTTTCATATATATTTAGACAAGCTTCATCTTCACTTGAGAACAGTGGTTTTTACTGAAGAAGAGATATTCCGAGATTGGACGAAGTTATTTGAAGACTGTGATGATGAAATCCTTCATGACATGTTTGAGTCAGTTTGTGAATACTTTATTCGCATTTCCCTCTCCGAAGGACTACATAACTTTAAGGAATCCATCCCCAAGAAAAAGAAGCAAGCACTGAGGAGCAAATTGAAGGCACTCTCTGAGAGATCAAACCCAGTTCCACAAAGTTCCAAACAACCAATACAAAGTGAAGAATCTTTCAATTGCTCGACATGCAATGCATTTTGTGTGTGGGAACCAACTTGTATGGATGAAGAGAGTATTCAGTGTGACACATGTGACAAATGGTACCACTATAAATGTCAACAATTGACAGGGAATGAATCCTTCCTGAAGAGAAAGTCGTCGAAGTGGTCATGCTTAGACTGTTTGGAGAAAGGGACGTCAAAGTCTAAAGGCAAAGGGCGTGGGACGAAAAGAAAATTGTAGACATATGATGTATCCATTTTTAAGCACAAAGGTGGGTACTGATATGAAAGCATTTTGTTGACTAGAACTTTCATCATGGACCAGACCTTATAGCAAACCATATTATATAGTGTACATCATATTTTTTTCTTTGGAAGACATATTTTAATCGTCATATGATAGGTAGTAGAAGTTCCCTCTGCTGGGTATATATTTCATTTTCCACATCTATTTGATAAAGAGAAGAAAAAAATTGGGTAAGTTTGCCACCCTTGAAACCCCCCCCCCCCTTCCCCCACGGCACTGACCCAAAATTCCCCAAAACACAAGCATGACTAGGCATGTTTTGACCCATTTTCAGTAAAAAAAAAAAAGGGGGCTTAATTTGCCCCTTGACACCCCCAACTCACCCAGGTAAGGGGGCACTGGATCCGCCTCTGCCATTTGATACTGAATCTAATTTGATAAAGTTGCTAGTCATGACCATCTATAATCTTTGTTCCAAAGGTGGAGATTATCACCCCCCCCCCCCCCTCCTATTTTAAACTCAACTATTTTACATATATTTAGTTTTAAGATTATTTCTCCTCGTGCACTTCTCATTGAAAACCCCTTCAGGAACTAGAATTACCCTCAACCAATTGTAATCATATATTCATGTTCTTTATTTTAGGGCCATTACAGGGAGGGGGGTTGAGGAAGTTGTACATTCTCAATGATTCTGATATTCTAATATTTTATTTACTCGATGACATGCTTGATCTGAAAAAAAGAAGCATGAATCATATTTGATATGTAAAGTATTACCAGGCTAGGGCATCCAAAGGTGCTGCCATATCTGTAATTTTCACAAAACACGTTGTGTAGAATGTTTTAAAATTCGTATTTTACCGCTATACGAAACATGTAGCGATTCTCGGACTTTATTGATACGCATCCGAAAACCCTCGACTTTTACATATACTTACGTCACAAGTTCAAGGCCGAATTCGTATGACATTATCGATCGGCAAAGAAAAATATACAGGTACTTAAATACAAAAGCATATTAATTAGAATAAAAGAAAACAGAACAATTTAGTGATTTACTAATTTATATGAGTAGAAACAGTTGTAAACAAATCATTCACTGCGGAGGAGACGTACTGCGCATGACAAAAATCTGCATGGAGTCTCCAACACCAGGGGCGAAGCGCCCAACATAAAATCGTTGTCCAGAGCCTTATACACGGTTAAGTCGAGAATTGAATTGTGTAAGTTATCGTAAAAAATATTGAATTTTCTGAAAATCGGGATGTCAATCGCTCTGGAATTATTTTTATTGCTGAAATCTGTGTCTGAATTTGGTGCATTTTGAGAAAAATTGGCATCGGAATCCTTGTTCGTTATATGGGTGTTTGACTCTCGGGGGGATATTTGACTCGGGGGGGTTTACGGAGAATGTGTCATACTCCTGTGCTCTTCTCATAGACTAGAGTCGATCATACTCTGCCATGTCAATGTTTACTGATTAGAAAGGCTTCATCTTCCCTGTATGGCCTGGTTATTGGCACATTAATGGCTGTCTACAGTAAATGCCAAGTCTCTCCCTATAGCCTGGGCAAACGGTTAGATTTTTGTTGTAAATGAAATGTCCCATCCGTAAACAAACGACTCTTACGAGATTGCCCTCCGAAGATATTTCCGCCTTGAAATCGTTCCCGTTTCACATTTCAGACCAACACGCTGCTTCAAATACGATGAGATCGATTTATCACAGTCATATAACTTCACCCTCTGCGTTTCCAGAGGACATAATATATAGAAACTGCACTCCGATTTGCAGAAAACACATGCGGGAACAGGGTGCCGCCATATTGTTTACCTTCGTAACAACGCCCTCTTCCATTAAGAACGATAACTCTAGTACTATTCGGCACACAAAAGTTGAATATTTCTTTACTGAAAACGATCACATTTATGATTTTTCATACTATTTTATTTTTAATTGTCGTAGAATCGATCTCGAACTTTACCATTCTAAAAGAATTTTCGTAAAATGGTGTTGCCTTTTTTTTATACAATCAAGCAAAGTTGGGTATATTCCTATAGAAAACATAAGGAAAAACTTCTTCTACAGTGAATTTGAAATTGCGATTTATTCAAAATTAACAAAAAAAATGACCCTTTTCCCTTTAGGAATTTATTTGTACTTGTAATGTGAATAACTTATCCAGTTTTGGTAAAGTTTCATAACATTGCATGTGCCAAGCATATATAAGGATTTTCTGATTCTTACATGGAACGGTACTTAATATGTAAATGTTTAATGTTAGTAATTTTCATGCGACCAAGCATCTGTCCGTGAGAAAAAAAAGGGGGGGGGGGGGAGGGGGAAAGGGTCTTGAGATGGACGATTTCACACATGATGTCACATCATATTTTCTGTCTGTCCTATTTTACTATTTGTTCTAAACACGCACGATTTGAAACTATGGTTGAATATACAGCCCGACCTGTTTCAAACGCAGAAGGGGGGGGGGGGATTAACTTGGAATGCGTGCGACTGGAGTTTCGGACCGGGAGACCCCCTGCCCATCCTTTTATTGAGCTTAGTGAACAACATAGTATTACCTATATTCATATTGTCATATACATTCAGTTTAATGACAAATGACAGATGGAGATATCTTTGGCATCTAGACGCATTCAGGAATCTAAAATAGGGAGGGCGGATCACAGTGAACATTGAAAACAATCTTTCGGAGAAGCGTAGGAAGGGTGTGAGGGGTATAATGACTAAAACAAAACGTTATTAATTTATTTTTACATATATTTTTTTGAATTGATCTTTATAAATACAAAAATGTAATTATTTCAAAATTCACCTACATTGGTGCAAGGGATATAGGGTAGACCTTATTTCACGAGCTCCCCAGTGGGTAAAATACTCAGTAAATTTTAATATTATTCTGAGGCTCCAAGTCGATGTCACGGAATCTATTTAAAAAAAGGATCAAATTTTATTCTATCAATATATATATGGTCACACTTTTAGGGATTAACAACGAAAAGCGATTCGACATTTTTCTTTTTTTTTTTTTCTAAATCATTAAGTTATGGTCACAGCTAGCGGTTTTTAATGGAATAACATAATAATTAAAGAACGAAGCAATAAATTTATACTGATCTGAAAACATTTTTGAAATACGTTTTTATGAGAGGCAATTGATGATAGAAAAGATTGGATGATCTCTCTCTCTCTCTCTCTCTCTCTCTCTCTCTCTCTCTCTCTCTCTCTCTCTCTCTCTCTTCAACGACTCAAAACGGACAAATGTGCTTGGGGGGGGTACCCCCGCAAACCACAATCTAATATTCGGCAAGTGCTAGATCCATAAATCCATATGTAGATTCAGAATCTATCAAAAATATTGGCCAGCACGATTTTTTTTAATCAGAATATAAATTGTGTCAAACTCCTGTCCTGAATCTACAGTTGATCGCCAGCCATGAGCATGTTTAGAAATGGTGCGCCCTTTATTTATTTATTTCATTTATTTATTTATTTTTTGCTCAATTAATAAAAAACTATGTTTTAGATATTCTTGAAACGGTAACCACATGCGTATACACATGGTGTGAACAGGCAATCACTTTGTCGTGTACAACTTCTGACGTCATTTACTGAAACCCACGAAGAATACAGTCGATCCCGAAAATTTATTGGGTAAATTGACAAAAATGTCGATTTCCTCTAAAACCAGGAATTTTTTTTCTGTGGTTACAGCATGAAAAATTTCATTTTTAAAGAGCTAATGTTATATACGATTTTCACAGATGTTCTAATATCACTTTAAAACCAATAAATCACCCCCCCCCTTCCAACCCAACCACCACATCCCCTATATAGATCCGTGCTTTTCTTTGGAAAAAATATATAGATCCACAAGAAATATGAAATTTATCAATTTAAACATGATTTTTTTCTGAGTTCAGACTTTTATGACTTTGGCGATTCCCCATTTCTCCCTGTAGTTGCACATGTGCACTATATATAAATAGACGACCTAGTACATGTGTGCAGTGCTGTGCGAGTGACCGATATTTACAATGTGACGTAGTCAATGACGCACCATACCAGATGAAGTTCGAAGACTGATTGCAGCGTGTGTAGCACTTGTGGGTTTTCACAAATTGTTTGGGATGTACAATTTCGCCAATTCGGGTATTAATGGATCAGACTTATTCAGAATTAAGGTTGAAGGTTTGATCTACTTTTGTCATTCGTCTTCACCGTGCAATCTTATAGCGTTTATGTTGAGGTAGGTTTTCCATCTTGTAGTTTCGCTTGAAATCGATTTGTTACGTGTTGTGTAGCACTGCGGATTTTGTGTCGATTCAGTAACTGCAATGTCATTATGATCTTACGATGATGAAATGTTTTATCTAATGTTTTAATCTCGGTTAAAAGAAGCATTTTCGTTCAATTTTTGTTTGGTTGAAGAGCAGTACTGTACACAAAACTTCTCGCGCACTTACGTTACGAATTACGTCATTCGAAATTTAGGTAAAGATTTCTTTTACAAATAAATAATTCTAGATATATATACTGAAATAATATTAGTGTGTTCAATCATTCAATTTTTATGGATTAATTATTTTAATTCTATTTAAAAATGCGTAAATCTCCAAGGAATTGCGCACGTGAGTCCTTCGATACAAGATGGCGACGCCAATTTTGACAATTCAAATAAGAAATAATGATAAAATTAAGGGTATATGCAAAGATAATACTGAATATAAACTTACATTATATGCAGATGACACTACAGTTATTCTAGATGGCACAGAGACTTCGCTTTATGAAACAATTAATGTAATTAATAACTTTTACTCTCTTTCAGGCCTTAAAATTAATATTGCAAAAACCCAAATTACTTGGATAGGCAGCAAAAAATACTGTGATCAAAAATTATGCAGTGATATTGACTTAAAATGGACAACAAGATTTATTTTACTTGGTTTTACATATGATGTTGATCTTACAAGCGCGGATCCAGAGGGGGGTCGGGGGGGGGGGGGGGGGGGGTCCGGACCCCCCCCCCCCCTGGAATTTTCGAAGCATAGCTAATTTTTTTTTAATTAAGATACATATTTCATAAGATTAAGTCCCAATTTTCCTTTTGTTGTCATAATATTTGAAAAGTATATCATGAATTTGTATTAGAAATCTTTCATTTTGATAATATTTTGACGTCAGCATTTCAAAATTTTTCTCTGGCGAGCGGTAGCGATCGCCAGAATTTATTATATACATTTATTATATACATGTACTACGTTATTTTCAAATGATGCTGCGCTTTCCTACATACAACACATATATCTGTATACATTAAACCTAGGTCAATAAACAAAGGCACTAAGAAAACGAAAAGAAACTGAAAAAGACACGAAGAGTAGATTTTATTCCAATACTCGGAAGAAAAAAAAATCGCTGGCCCGCTATCGCTTGCCATTTGTTGTATTTACGTATTAGAAATGACAATCAATAATCAAGTACTATGATGTGCATGAAAATTGAAGAATTTAAGCTTTTTGCTGGCCATTGCTCACCAGTGACCTGTTTTATTAACGATTAGAAACAGAACTGATATACTGACACACTGATTCTTGCGTTTCCCTTTTTTTTTTTTTTTTTTTTTTTTTTTTTTTTTTTTTTTTTTTTGCTCTTCAAAAAATTCGGACTCTAGGACCCCCCCTGAAAAAAATTCCTGGATCCGCCCATGATCTTAGCAAAATTATTATGCTTAACTATGATAAAAAAACTTGTTAAAGTTAAGAACATCATTGATATGTGGAAAAAAAGGAAGATAACTCCAATTGGAAAAGTATGTATTGTCAAAACTCTACTTATATCTCAACTTAATCATATGTTCATTTCTCTTCCAAATCCACCTGAAATAATATTGAAAAAACTGAAACAAATGATTTTTTAATTTATTTGGAACTCAAAAGTAGAAAGGATCAAAAGAGATGTACTTTTTCAAAAAATTGAAAATGGGGGACTTGGTCTTGTTGATATTGATAATTATATTAAGGGCTTAAAATGTACCTGGATAAAACGTATTCTCCTAGGAAATGAAACAAAATGGAAAAATCTATTAAGTGAGTTTGCTCCAATACAAGATATGATTTCTCATGGAACTCAATTTTTAGAAAATCTTGCAACAAAAGTGAATAATCCATTTTGGTTTGATGTATTTAGAGCATGGATAGAATTAAGAAATAAAGAATGTATAAATTCATGGGAGGATTATATTTTACAGCCCCTTTTCTTCAATAAAGATATAAAAATTGATAATAAACCTTTATATAAAAAAAATGGTATAAAAAGGGAATAGTCACTATAAATGATATATTGAGACACGATGGAACTTTTTTAACTCTTGAAGATTTCCAAAATAAGTATGATGTTTCAACCAATTTTCTTGAGTATAATGGAATAATAAATGCAATAAAAAAAAGACATAAATAAAAGAAAAATTCCTATTCAAAATTTTAAAATATCTAATCCTTATATACCAAGACCTCTCCAAATCTTTCTATATAATATGAAAGGCTCTAAAGCTATGTATAATATTTTAATATCAAATAGTACCACTCCAACTGGCCAGACAAAATGGAATAATACTCTACTTCATCAGACAAATGACCAATGGAAAGCTATTTCTAATCTTCCTTTCAAAACATTATTAGGTCCTAAGTTGAAATGGATGCAGTTCAGAATCAATCATTATATATTGATAACCAATAACTTTCTGTGCAAAATTGGCACCATAAACTCTGATCTCTGCTCCTTTTGTAAATCTGAACCAGAAAGGATCACCCATTTAATGTGGGACTGTAGAACTACTCAAAATATAATAAATCAATTCTCCCAATTTTGCCTTTCAAATCCTTAGAATTTTGCACCTGACAAGTTAAGTTTTCTTTTTGGTATACATTCATCCAAGTCAGTCCCAGAAAATAATATCATTGTTACCTTTAAACAGTATTTATATAGATCACGTTGTTTAGACAAAGTACCTTCTCTTAATTTCCTGTTATTTGATTTAAAAAGATTATATTCCACTGCAGAATATATTTCCTTTAAAACCAATAAACATAATATATTACTTTGCCTATGGCATGAATGGTCTTTCTCAAAAAGTTTTAAACCTTAAGAACCATTTTCGCTCTCCTCTCTTATAATACATATCTTTTTTTTTCTAATTAGGAAGTAAACCGACACTCTCCTTTCAATCTTCTCTTATTATTAATAACCACTCTCTCACTTGCTCTATCTCTACATTCCTTCTCTTCTCCTATCATTCTATCTACCTTCAATGCTCCTTTAACTCCCTCCCTCACCCACCCTCCCTCTATCTCTAAGCTCTTACTCACCCCACCCATCCCCTTTTCTTTTTGCACATCCTTTATCTAAAAAAAAATCACTTCCATTAAATAATAATTGTTGTATAAGTTATATGTATGATGAGGTGAAAAAAAAAATAAATAAAAAAAAAAAATGCGTAAATCTCCAAGGAATTGCGCACGTGAGTCCTTCGATACAAGATGGCGACGCCCATAAAATTAAGCAAATTAATCACCATGATCACAACTTTCGAAGATTTCTATGCTTATTTTCCTTTTAAAGAATCTGGGAAGATACTGACAACTTCGTAATTTTGTTCTCTTACGACCAAAATCACCAAAGTTCATTTTGATGAGAGGAATCGATCAATATGCGTATATTTCAGCGCATCCTAATTTTGACAGACAAAAATCGAGTCCATTAGTGTACAGGGGGGAAATCTATATATAGTAAATTTTACGGACTTTTCTTACCTTGTAGAGGACTTCGTCCTCTATCAATTGATAGGAAATTAAAT
Organism: Pinctada fucata; assembly: GCA_028142955.1. Lineage (NCBI taxonomy): Eukaryota > Metazoa > Mollusca > Bivalvia > Pterioida > Pteriidae > Pinctada > Pinctada fucata. The sequence continues at coordinate 52,323,010 of AP027111.1, forward strand.
GAACTTTAAAGGAAAATTATTTTTAGAAACATCAAACAAAGTTATCTGATAAAAATTTTGAATCTAAAATATGCAATTTTTGACATTTTTGTTTTCCCTATATAATCTATAGTAAAAACCCCACTGATCTTTAAACATAATGTCCCCATCTTTAGATTAATTTTATTTACACCAAATATATATCATTTTGTAGGTTTATATATGTACTATCTCAAAAAATTATAATGGTAATAATAGCTTTAGCAATTAAAGAGATTTACAAAAAACACCTCAAAATCCTTCAATTTGTTGAAAAAGCCAGGAGACATGAAATTTGATAGTGTGTGTTTGTTTACATTTTGAGAAAGTTCATTTGGGGTGTTGTACGATATTTTGATGATAATTACTGGTATGTAGCAATTGATAATCGATAGTAAATGTTATACAGTCTGTCTAGTCAACCATATGTATTCTAATCCTTAGTTTATACAGGAAATAGATTTCTTTGCACTTTGCAAACTTGCATATGTATTTTGTAAACTGAATATTACTGAAACAGAATTCCCTGTATTTTATTAAGGATATGTTGCAAATTTATTATTAATTCAGTACATGCATAATAAATTCTGGTCACCACGTAATATAATTACTATTGTCATACTGAGCTGATTCCAATTTCAATATCCATACCCCATGAAGTAAATTTGTGTATGTATTAAAACGGTATTAATGCAAAGATGTTAATTACTTTTACGTAATTGACCATGATTATTAGTTAGTATGATGCAATGTTGTTGCATAGTATATGTCATATAGATGATTGGTTCATTGTGTTTGACTGAAGTTATGAAAGTTAGAGTTCAGGTTACACTTTTATTATATAATTGTCAGTGCAGGTTTATGATACAATATATGGTAAAGACTTGAGTCTGGTCTAGCTGGTATTATTATATGGAATCAATCCATGATTAATTATATTCACTATATGTCAATGATATATTGATAATTGAATATGTTGGCAGACGCCATAAGAATAAATCCTGGAATACTGAGACCATAGAAAACAACCATGTTCACTATTCAGACAATGTCGGATCAGCCCAACAGAGGGTGAATGCACGTCGCTTGGAAAAAAAGATATAAAAGCACAAGAGAGGTTCAAGCGACCACGACACTAAACGTGTTTAAACCCAGCGGAAGGGACATTACATTCCTTAAGCCGTCTGGATACACGAAAACTAGTACACAGGTAGGTAATATTCTCAATCCATGAACCAAAGCAGACCCCGCGAAGGGCGAGACCAGGTGCCTAGGTAGACATGGTAGAGTCAGCGTCTCCTGTTTGCATGCAACACCCGCTGCCAAAAAGTCTAGACGGACTGAACGATAGAAACATGTCAAAGACTTCTAAAGGTTCCAAAAAAAAAAACAAAACTGAAAAGATGCTCCCTGATTGATCACTAGGGCTGTGCAATTGTCATATCGGTGCACCGCGATATTTTCGTTTCCAATACGTACCGCGGTACGTTTTTCGAAATACCGGTTCGAGTTCAATATTTTAATTTACAGAGTAATCGTTGTATAGAAAGTATCCTGGCCAAAAACGACAAACAAAAATACGTTTCAACAATCGAATCCATACTTATTTCAATAAAAGATATGTTTTTATGGCGTTTCATTGAGCAACCAGAGATTGACGTTCTCAGTCAGAGGAAATAAGAGCTGGCGACATGATGATCTCTCATTTATATTCTAAATTGTTTCGCAACAGTTTTCATAATTAACTTCAAAACAACATGATTCTTCTTAATTGACTGAACTCAGCTAGTTTCCCATCTTTTGACATTTTTTTGTTAGTTCCGACCGTCCAGTGTTTTTTTTTTTTTCGGCCCCTTCCAAATGCCAAATTTCCTATATTTTTCCTCTAAAATCACTCTTAAATTCCCAAAGAGAACTTATTAAAAAAATCACATGAAAACCTGGAGGTCAGCACAAGATGTTTTTCATCCCTTGTTCAGCTCAAGCAAATAAATGGATTAGCAGTGTTAATAAAGGATACATTATTAATAATAGAGTTAGACTTTGATGAGAATTTGTATTAAGAAAAATAACAATTTTAGAAATTTTCCCAAATGGGTCAGACACAGGCACCTTCCCCGAATAATAAAAAAAACCCTGGTTACGTTTCACATCATAATGTTTCACATTGATGAAGCCTGGCTTTTCTTTTTTTTTCTTTTTTCAAGTTTCAACTGTTTGTATTTGTGACAGGAACACGACTTTTGTTTTAATTGTTTACGACTTTATTTCTCTATTTTCTGTGATCCCAAACTTTGACTAAAGACAGAATCAGCAATAATACTGATGAAAAAAGATAGACTGTGTCTTGTTTTAGTGTTTTTCTGTAAAAATAATGCTATTTATAAAAGGATTAAATATTGCAATAAATCGCAATATGAAATCTTGTATCGCAATATATCGCAATACGTTTTTTTGGGCCGCAATACCCAGCCCTATTGATCACACATCTTATCCAGTGAGTAAAATTAAACAAAAAACCTCTCCCCCCACTATAGACAAACGTCCACATTGAGGAAAGGGACTCGATTGACCAAGTGAAATAAAACGAAAAAAACCCAACTAAAACCACTACACTGACAACGCACGAGTCAGTATGAATAGAGAGTCATATCACGAGAGGCCCACATAAGGGAGGTTAAAAATACAAACTGTAAAAATCTAAAAAGTATAAGGTGTAAAGAACGAGTCTAGCTACCGACATTAGTTTCGGCGATTGACCTCCGCGATTGACCTCCGTATCCAATCAGAATAAATAGGGAGTGTTAAGAAAAAGTACCCATGAGGGAATATCAAGCTGAACCTATCTCATAAACGTACCAAGTGAGGACTTCAAAATGAGGGCCTAGTACAAAAATGGAAATTAGAATTTTTAATTCGTATGAAGAGTGTCAGAACATTTATTCAAGCCATCTGGTTCATTTGTTATCAGGGTATACTGCCCAAAGTTTTCCTTAGCCACTCTCTGGTCTGTCGTCCAACTGGAGTTATGGTCTATGAACACAACTTCCATGTCCTCCCGGGAGTAGTTATCCCGATTGAAGAGCAGCGCAACCGGCATGCGAATCAACAACCACAGGTCATCCATCACCACCAAAATAATATCCACCCGCCAGCCGCTCAACAACCCAAGCCAGCGAGTGTTTTATTGAAAAGTACCTTTGTGAACATGCCGGCCGCACAACGCCCCAATCAGGATAAAAAGTAGAGTGTTTTAAAGAAAAGTACCTATGAGGGAGTTTCAGACAAGACCCATCTCACAAATGTATCAAGTCAGAAAAAATATTATTAGAATATCAAGGTGTGCTTCTGGTAACAGTGTCCAAGTCCAAAAATATAAACAGAATTTTCATATATTCAACGTTAGTAACACATAGCTTAAAGCGTCCATGCAGGACTAGTGGCCGCGGAGCAGCATCAAACATGGAAAAAGCTGTCAGCCCAGGGGACCGGTCCGATCGAGTTTGAGTTCATGATACGGCTAATCTGACAGTACATACGCACAGTAGCATACACCATATTCTCACGAATAGGAACGGATCCCTAAAAAGGAATGCAATGTTGTTTTCCGGAAAAAAAATAATATAGAAAACACAAAAGGGGTGAAAACAACCACGTTCACTATAAAAAGAAATACTTACAGACAACCCTCTCCCCATTCTTTTAAAGTTTTCATAATAAATCTTGTGTATTATCAAAATTCTAAATATCAAAAGATTAAACTCTAAGAATAGATCCAAACTTTGTTACCAATTAAAAGAAAGTTCTTGTGAAACGGAAGCAGCGCATGTGAAAAGTCCTATTTGTTTTACATATAAATTGTCAGGGAAATTAAAGCATTTTAAAAAATCTTAACTCCTGTTTTTAAATAAAAAGACAATGCATTTATACATGCAGACGTATTAAGTAGATATCAAAGTCTCAAGTCAGTTAATCTGTCCTTTATCTTTACCTTCGGTCTTCACTTCTATAATATATTTTTTTTTCGAAACTGATTAGGTTCATCTATGGTGTAAATTTATATACTTTTTTTATTGGAAGAAACCGATACTAATTACCTTAAGTAATTTTTAAAGTAAGGTGACTGTATCATATTTTAATAAAGTGCTGCCTTGGATTACTGTATATTCACAGGCTCATAGATTAATCCTTGTTATCATACACATTGTGGTTCCAAGGTGGGGTTTGATTCCCCAGAGACTGATGATAATCCATGCAACACACTTTCGAAAACAAGACACCTCTATAGGCCATATTGTGGGTAATAGAATATTTTTTGAAACACTATTATTTGTCCATTGAAAGCAACAGAGTGCATTATATCTATTGATATTTATATCAATCACGTTTCCTCACCAAGTTCTATCTCCATTGAAAATCTCAATGTGATTATTCATATATAAGCATTTTGGACAATATAGCCCAATTCAAAATTACACTTTGAAGTTCTTGAAAGGTAAATCCTAAAGGTCATCTTCAGTAGTAGAAATTACTTCCACTTCCACCTCAATGCCAAGTTCTAAAGTAATACTTCATATAATATCGTTGTGTGTGTTTAATATGAACAGTTCAAAATCAATAATAGTACTATTAGAGATATAGTCAATACCTGAAATCATGTTCATTCATCATATTCCTTTTAAGCTCACCTGAGCGAAGCTTTAATAGAGCTATTGTCATAGCGCGCCATCCGTCGTCTGTCGTCCGTCCGTCCGGCGTAAATGTTTTACATTTTTTTCCTTTGCTACTGCTGCGCAGAATTTCACGAAACCCTACAAGAAGCAATTACACACGGTCCTTTACCAAGCTTGTGAGTGCTGTTGAGATTATCGTCAGGATCTTCTTTAACTCATTTCGTGCTGATCGGTCAACCAATATGGCCGCCTAGGGCTCTGATTGGCTGACTCGTTTCCAACTTCTTCTCTGCAACCGCTGCACAGAATTTTACGAAACCTTACAGGAAGCAAGTACTCAAGGTCCTCTACCAAGTTTGTGTTTTTTTGTGCCGATCGGTCAACAAATTTGGCCGCCGAGGGCTCTGATTGGCTGGCGCTTTTTCGACTTCTCCTTTGTAACCGCTGCAAAAAATTTATAAAAAAAAAACCTTACAGGAAGCAAATACTCAAGGTCTTCTATCATGTCTGTGTTTTTCGTGCCGATCGGTCAACAAATTTGGCCGCCGAGGGCTCTGATTGGCTGGCGCTTTTTCGACTTCTCCTTTGTAACCGCTGCACAAAATTTATATAAAAAAAACCTTACAGGAAGCAAATACTCAAGGTCTTCTATCATGTCTGTGTTTTTCGTGCCGATCGGTCAACAAATATGGCCGTCGAGGGCTCTGATTGGCGGGCGCATTTTCGACTTCTCCTCTGCAACCGCTTCACAGAAAATCATAAAACCTTATAGGAAGCAAGTACTGCAGGTTCTCTACCACGTCTGTGTTTTTTTTTTTTTTGTGTCGATTGGTCAACAAATATGGCTGCTAAGTGCTCTGATTGACGGATATATTTTGATCTTCTCCTCTTCATCTGCTACTGCTAACTTCACGAAATCTTACAGGAAGCAAGTAATCAAGGTCCTCTACAAAATTTGTGATTTTCGTGCCGATCGGTCAATAAATATTTACATACCGATGGGTCAACAAATATGGCGGTCGAAGGCTCAAATTTGCTGACACATTTTCGACTTCCCCTCTGAAACCGCTGAACAGAATACCGAAAAATCTTACAGGAAGTACTCAAGGTCCTCTTCCTAGTTTGTGTTTTTCGTGCCGATCGGTCAACAAAAATGGCCACTCAAGGCTCTGATTGGCTGATTCATTTTGATCTTCTCCTCTTCAACCTCTGCATAAAATTTCATGAAACCTTACAAGAAGAAAGTACTCAAGGTCCTCTACCACGTTTGTGATTTTCGTGCCGATCGGTCAACAAATATGGCCGCCGAGGGCTCTGATTTACTGGCGCACTTTCGACTTCTCCTCTGCAACCTCTGCGCAGAACTTAATGATTCCCTATGGGAAGCAAGCACTCAAGGTCCTCTACCAAGTTTGTGCTTTTTGTGCCAATCGGTCAACAAATATGGCTGCCGAGGGCTCTGATTAGCTGATGAAGTTTCCACTTCTCCTCTGCAACCGCTGCACAGAATATCATGAAACCTTATAGGAAGCAAGTACTCAAGGTCACCGTAGGGTATCATGTGATACACAAATGATATGTTCCACGGGAATCCCTTTTGATTGAACCAAGTAAATACTGTCTAAATTTACCTTATATGAATTTATTCAAGGCCGAGAATAGACGTGTATTCGGAGAACACTTAAACAGAATTTTTTCAATGCTCGCCACATGTTATGATATGGTACACGGACAGATACAAATTATTCTGTTTAAGTGTTCTCCAAATATACGTCTATTCTCGACCAGAATAAATTACCATCATATAATTGATAATAATGACCATATGATAGGCCTAAAATGAATTCATATAAAGTAGATTTAGACAGTATTTACTTGGTTCAATCAAAGGGGATTCCCGTGGAACATATCATTTGTGTATCACATGATACCTCACGGTGAAGGTCTTCTACCAAGTTTGTGTTTTTGTGCCGATCGGTCAATAAATATGTCCGCCGAGGGCTCTGATTGGCCGACACATTTTCGACCTTTCCTCTTCAGCCGCTGCATATAATTTCACGAAGCCTTACAGGAAGCAAGTACTCAAGGTCCTCTACCAAGTTTGTGTGTTTTTTTTTTTTTTTTTGCATATTGACATACAAATATGGCCACCGAGGGCTCTAATTGGCCGACACATTTCCGACATATCCAAAACTGATGCTCATAATTTCATGAAACCTTAAAGGAATTAAGTACTCAATGGCCATCACCATATTGTACACTATCATTCTTTTGTGTGCAACTCAGGTGAGTGATGTGGCCCTCTTCATTTAAAAGTTTGATTGAGAATTTTGTTAAATAAAGTCTTTTTCAAAATCATATTTTCAAGGTCAAGGTCAACCAATAAGTCAACTCAAGATGTCCAATCCCAAAAATAAGTTATATTCTACAGTATTGGTACCATATAGACTCATTCATAAGTTCTGAAAAATGTCTTAATTCATAAAGAGGTTCTTAAATATAATATACAAACATGGCATCAAGGTCAAAAATCAAAGTCAAGGTTAATACTTTAAATCTATATCAATGTCAAGACTTAATTCCATATTAAATATATATTATTGGTATACATCACTACAACACAGTCATTCAAAAAATTGCTATCTTCATAGTCAAGATCAAACCTTTAGGTCAAAGTCAATACCTGAAAAGTCAACTAATTATTTCCTATCTCCATGTAAAATAAAGTCCATTTTAAACTATCTCCATGGAAAGTTTAAATGTGATATTTCATATAGTAGTGGCAATTTTTTACAACAGTGTGTAATTCTAAATTAAAATTTACTAGGTCATGCTCAAATCTCAAGGTCAAAGACAATACTTTTGTTCAGCTCCTCTCACTGTTCTACCTCTCTGCGAAGTCTCAGGATTATTCTCCTTATAGTAGCTGCTAAACGAAATTGTTAGCACACCAACAATTTTAAATCTAGGATTGATTTCTCCAAGTATCAACATATCGGGTTGTAGAAGCTAAGGCCTGGATAAGCCTGGGGTTTTATTTATTAGTTTTTAGTTTTGTGGACTTTACTATTTCTTATTTCAGTTGAAGGAGGGAAAAATCGAACTTTGAATAGATAAATCTTTAATATTGTATCAATTCATTAGCTATATTGATATTTTAAATTTTTACTGGCTTTTATCTGATATAATTTGAATAAATGGAGGAAATCCTTGGAATTCTTTAGTTTCTAGGGAAATAATTACCAGTACATTCAAATACTTCATTTTAGTATTTTTCAAATTCTGAAATAATTAGGGGGGTCCGTAAACAGAAGAATGAATTTGTCTATTAGTCTAGTTATGGAACAGAAGGAAATGACTCCTCCATTAATTCCATGTTGAATGGACATATATTTCTTACCTAGGTGGAAGACAGAAAGCTGCAGGGCAGTACATAAGTGTAGTAGTCCAAACAGCGCCATTCATACAGCTGCAAACATTACAGCCGTCCTCACACGGTCCTCCTGCTCCAGTCTTCACTATCTTTCCCAGCCACTCGCAGTCACCTTAATTTTGTAAAATGAAAGCAATAGTGAATATCCTTGCGTCTTTTCGAAATTCAGAGTAACTTCCCATTTGTGCAGGCATCTGAATTCAACGTATGGTGGACATTATCAGTATCTATTGAAACAAGCATTAGATTCATGGAAACAATGTTCTTAATACTGCGTTTTCAAAGGACTTTAATGACGTCACAATGCTTTTACATGTACGTCAAATACGTACACAAATCGAACATAAGCCTGTAAAATTGAAAAAGACGGAATTAGTTGTATTTGATCTGCATAAGCGTTCTAGCGTCTTTCTCATGATGAAAATTAAGAATGAAATGTCATTATGACTGATTTTCAAAGAAAGTGATCAATTCAATTGCCGCCAAAGGATCTTCTATTAAGAATATAAATGATCTGTTTTTTTTTTCATTTACTTTCAAAACCCATTTGCTTGAAATTTCTCGGACATTGTAAAGCCTCTTGAATTTATTTGCAATATATTTGAGACAAGGTGTAACCGATACAATATTCAAATACTTCTTCTTAACAATATATAATGATCAAATTGTGTACTGAATAATATTATATGCTAGATCTCGATGAGCATCTGCTTTGCTGTTCCTCTCAAAACTTTTTTTTTAATATGAAAACCTCTAGTGTAGGGATTGTCCTTTTGGGAAAACATCTACATTGATTTAAGACCTCGGTAATTCACTATGAACACATTCAGACGAAATGAGCGTACTGAATAATACATTGTCAAATTATCGTGTTCAATCGCATCAGACTTTTCCGTCTTTTCGATTTAACAGTCCTGCGCTCGATTTGTGAAGGTATCTGACGTAAAAGCATTGTGACGGCATTATATTCCTTTGAAAAGGTTTTATATGTAACCCTTGCTTGTATTTCATGCTGGTTTCTATAAATTTGATGACGTCACAATGCCCTGCACAAATGGGAAGTGATTCTCTCTCTTATTTTCGAAAAGACCAAATTTTCGAAATATATACAAAAAAGCAAATCATCCTTTCATTATAAGGAGATTACAAAAAATGTAACTTTGAATAAATTAAAATAGTAAATTTAAAATTAGAAAATATCACACATCTCAAAATAAATCAGAGCATTGCGTTTCTCTTAATATTATCTAATGTTACCAGCCTTTGCATCTATTACATTTCCCATCTACTTTTACTATATCGGATGCATCACAATCCAGTTGAGGACATTCGTAATCTAAACAATATGTTTTCATAACCGACGCTTGTGTTGTTTCCCCCTTCTTGTATGTCATAAACGTACGAGTCGCATTTTCGCAATGTCTACCCATTCCGCTCTCAACAGCTTGAATCGCTTCACCGATGTCATAAACTGTACACCTCTCATGTGTTGATATACCTAGGAAGGAAATCAAAGTAAATATATTGTATCGCTATATTATTATACCCCCGCAAACAAAGTTTGGAATCACCCTGTTTGGCCGTCTGTCCGTCTGTCTGTCCATCACACCTTGTCCTTAGTATAACTCCTCCCCCTGTAGATGGATTTCAAAAATACTTCACAGAAGTGTTCCTTAGGACCTAAGGGTGTGTCATGACTTTGATCCGAGGTCATAGGTCAAAGGTCAAGGCCACAATATACATCATTAGTAAAAATTGTCCGGAGCTTTACTCCTGCCCCTGTGGATGGATTTCAATAATAATTCACAGAAATTTTCCTTAGGACCTAAGGATGTGTCATGAGACTCATGACCTTGCACCAAGGCCATAGGTCTAAGGTTATGATCACAATAAACACCATAAGTAAAACCTTGTCCGGAGCAGAACTCCTCCCCCTGTGGTTGGATTTCAATAATATGTAACAGAAATGTTCCTTTGAACCTAAAGGTGTGTCATGACCTTGAACTAAGGTCAAAGGTCAAGGTCACAATAAACATCATTAGTAAAATCTTGTCTAAAGCATTACTCCCCCCCCCCGTGGATGGATTTCAATAATATTTCACACAAATGTTCCATAGGACCTAAGGACGTGCCATGACATTGAACCAAGGTCATACGTCAAGGGTTAAGATCACAATAGACATCATTAGTAAAACCTTGTCCAGAGCATAACTCCTGTGGATGGATTTCAATAATACTTCACAGGAACGTTCCTTAGAATCTAAGAGTGTGTCAAAACTTTAAACGAAGGTCAAAGGTCAATGTCACAATTGACACTTGACCTTGATCCCTAGATAATTTTTCAAAACATATTCCTGCGGGGGATATTTTCGTCCCGTTAGGGGCAAATTTTCATCTAGTAGTGAGTATTAAGAAATATATGATTGAAAGAAAAAGGGGCATTAGAATTGAACTGTATTTATAAAATCGCTTAGGTTCTGACTTTGAATAATTGACTACAATATGACAATATGATACTTCTCTTCGAATTATAAATAAATTGATTGTTCATTACCTGGTTAAAAGATAGATGAGATGTATTTCTACATTACCTACTGCATTTGTGCAGACGAAGAGTGTAAATAGTGCTGCTGTGATCTTCAAAGTCTCCATGGTTACGATTTCACAATGACAGTGGGCCAACGCGTTAGGCCCATGTATTTATAGTCTTAATTTACAATGATTCGGACAATTTTGTATCAGTTATAAGTTTTTTTAGCGGAAATATTCGTCAAAATGTCATTGCTGTCGTTGTAATGGATTTCGTAAAACTTCTAAAATGCTGGCAGATAAAAATAACGTTCATGATAAATACTTAATAGCTTGAATACCATCTGTTGGGATAAAATGCTTGTTTAGTATTGTGAAAATAAATTTCAGTCATGTAATGCTTCCATTTTATCGTTCACATCTTATTCTTCATGACTGGTCATTGAAATGGATATAATTACATGTAGTATTGATAAGAGCTTGACTGCAAAAATAATATGCAATGTTAAGTTAATGATAGGTACATTCATTCTTTATAATTCATAGTGGACAATCAAAGAATATGGTCTTTATATAAAATAAGCACCTACGTTTATAAAATTCAAAAGTCAGTACTACACCAAAGGGATATTGACAAACTTTGGTCAGAATATGCAATCCACGTATGACCATGTTCACAAGCCGTCAACTAAAGAAAAACCTACCGATTTTTTTTTAAATGTTGATATGCTTCTAAGATACTTCTCATTATACACACTTACAAACCTATCTGTATCAGAAATACTTGACAACCAAAAATATGTTCTTGAGACCTTCGGTATTCATACCGATGACTCTGATATGTATCGAAAATGCGTCAGATTCATCAAACGCCTTTTATACCATGGATATGATCCTAATGTCACCAGGCGGACACTAAGCTTGGTACTTGACCAATATACAGTCTTGTACGAGCGCATTCTTAAGACTTGCACTCTGACTGACTGTGACGACGGGACTGCATGACAGGCCCTGTCCAAACCTCCTTAAAGAAGACAGGGCCCCGACCACCTGTCCTCTCTGAATGTCAGTCGGACTCCTCGGGTGATAACATATATGAGCTCGCTACAGCCGGCATAGCACGGACTGTATTACGCACGTCCTCTTTTTATATCCATTTACATATTCATCTGTGTTGCTTGGACCCATGTGTTTTGCGGTCTTGTTTGTGTGTGGTCATCTAACAGTGAGGAGGTTGTTTTACACCATAATTGTGCGTTCTTCGAGACCTCTGGGAAATTGGAATAGTGGGAGGGTTGTGCGCACGTAATCCAGGATAACCACACCGTCTGCTATTTACGTGGCAGATGGCCGTCCTAAGTCGGCACCGGTTGCCCATTGGTCTCGTCGGTTTATGTGTAGTCTTTTATGTTTCATATTTCTCTGTTGTGAGTTGGTATTACTTGTCCCTTTTGCGTCTCTTTCTGTGGGTATCTGTTCTGTGTTTTTTTGCATGGGTGTTTTGGGATTTTGCTGTGGGTGCTGCAACCTAGTGTTGTTGGAGATCCCCTCCTCTCTTTCTGATCTTGAACTGCCTTATATCTACTGGTTTCCAAAAATGCACAAAAATCCTTACACACACCGATTCATTGCCGGTTCGTCCATGTGCTTAACAAAACCTCTTTCCATTTTGCTTACGAAAATATTAACTCGCATCAAGCAAGGTCTCCAAACATACTGCGAGGCAGCGTATTCCAGAAATGGAATTAATCAGGTGTGGATCCTAAATATCAAAATTGTAAACGGAAAGATTCATACAAGTGTTTATGACAAAAGGGATGATTTTGGATTCAACATAGTAAATTTCCCTTGGCTTGACGGTGATGTTCCAAGATTACCGTCATACGGCATTTACATATCACAGCTCATCCGGTACGCTAGAGCATGTACTGATATTTTGGATTTTCACAGTAGAAATTTACAAATTACCAAAAAACTTTTAGGTCAAGGTTTCCGCTTTCATAAACAAGTTAAGACTTTCTGGAAATTTTACAAAAATTACAGTCAACTTCTTTTAAAATTCGGATCTATACATGCAACAGAGTACATTACTATGGGTATTACACAACCTGTCTTTTATGGTGATATGATAAACAAAATAAAAAGGATCAAAGGTAGGCAGCATAACCATCGAAAATGCGTCAGAATCATCAAACGCCTTTTATACCATGGATATGATCCTAATGTCACCAGACGGACACTAGGCTTGGTACTTGACCAATCTACAGTCTTGTACAAGCGCATCCTAGAGACTTGCACTCTGACTGACTGTGACGACGGGACTCCATGACGGGCCCTGTCCAAACCTCTTTAGAGAAGACAGGGCCCCGACCACCTGTCCTCTCTGAATGTCAGTCGGACTCCTCGGGTGATTACATACATGAGCTCGCTACAGCCGGCAGAGCACGGACTGTACTACGCATGCCCTCTTTTTATATCCATTTACATATTCATCTGTGTCTCTTGGACCTCTGCGTTTCGCGGTCTTGTTTGTGTGATGTCATCTTACAGTGAGGAGGTTGTTTTACACCACAATTGTACGTTCTTCGAGACCTCTGGGTAATTGGAGAAGTGAGAGGGTTGTGCGCACGTAATCCAGGATAACCACACCATTTGCTACTTGCGTGACAGATGGCCGTCCAAAGTCGGCACCGGTTACCCATTGGTCTCGTCGGTTTATGTGTAGTCTTTTGTGTTTGATGTTTAAATGTCGTGTGTCTCTTTTCCGTCTCGTGCTGTACTCGTCTTTTGTGTTTTTGCATCGGGTGTTTTGGTGTTTTGCCGTTGATGCTGCAACGGGGTCTTGTTGGAGATCTCCTCCCTTCCTAAAGAATTCTAAGGAACATTTGGAAAATTTAAAAGCCACCAACTTCATTCATATTACCAGCATAAAATAGTTCGACTTCTCCACGCTCTACACTACCATTCCACACCAAAAGCTCAAATACAGACTGGCCAATATTATTCACAATACCTTTCTTTCAAAAAATGGTAATAGACGATATAAATACCTCGTAATTGGGTGGGAGGATACTTATTTTTTGAAGGAACACCCTGATTCAAACAAACAGCATACCGAAGACGATATCACCCGGATGCTTGAGTTTTTGATTGACAACATTTTTGTTGTGTTTTGAGGAACCGTATTCCAACAGATAGTCGGCATCCCCATGGGTACCAAATGCGCCCCACTGCTTGCGGACTTATTTTTGTACTCATATGAATCTGACTTCATCCAGACCTTGATCTCGACTGGGCGAAAGCACCTCGCATCTCAGTTCAATTTTGCATTCAGAGACATAGATGGCGTGTTGTCAATCAATAATCCGAACTTTGTGGATCATCTACATGAAATTTATCCGCATGAACTAGAGATCAAGGAAACAACAGAGAGTGACAGATCCGCTTCGTACTTGGATATACTCCTATCTTTCGACGCAAACGGCCATTTGAACACCTCACTGTATGATAAGCGTGACGATTTCAGCTTCCACATAACTAAATTACCTTTCATGAGTAGCAACATTCCGTCTTCTCCTGCTTATGGTGTTTTTGTTTCTCAAATGATACGGTACGCCAGGGCATGTTCCAAATATGAAGATATCATCATTAGAGCCAGACGGCTTGCAAGTAAGCTACTTGTTCAGGGTTATGTTACACAACGGCAGAAATCATCATTGATGAAGTTCTTTGGTCGCTACGGGAATGTAATAAAAGCATATCCCCCTTTCCAGAATGATCAGTTACATTCAACATTGTGACTGAATGGCTGTCATCATCACCAGACAAGACATACTTACCTGATATGTACTTCAAAATGTACATCGAGACAATCACCGAATTTGACAGGTTTCCATGGAGCTGTTGCGACGGGTGTTGCATCAATCAGGAAACGCTGACTCTCCTTGGGCACCTGGTCTCACTTCGGAATTTTGTTCATTCCGAGGTTCGCAACCGTTCCTGTGGAAAATATAATTACTTTGCCTTACCTTCTCGACTATGAGACTGAATAACTGATGGGTACTTCTGTAATGTTTATTTATAGGAACGCCGTTATCTGTGTGAGGATGAGTAAGGGTAAGTGTATGTGTGAAAATGTATACATCATATTTTGGTATGCAGCCTACAAGATACAGTCTTTTTAGCGGATCTAACACTTCATGCAGTTAATGATCATAAAAAGAGAACGATCCCTATTGATTTTCAAGGTTATATGTCAAAGGTCTAGGTCACAAATGGGGAATGGTTTAAATCCTTGTATTCAGCCTAGTGGGTGCTGTTGAGATTATCGTCAGGATCTTCTTTAACTCATTTGTATTCAGCCTAGAGGGCTTTGGTTTTATTGTAATGTGATCCAACTTTATATACTCATTGCTTATGTCAAGAGGAAGAATCCTATTGATTTTCAAAGTAAATGATATAGATTGGAAATGTCTAAAACCCTTTCATTTACAGTTTTGATTGGAGTTCATTCAGACTTCGGATACTAATTGTGTAGGAAAAGCGGAAGAACCCTTTTTAATGTTATAGGTCAATGTTACAGATTGGAAGTGGATAAAGCCTATCGGGGCAGTTTGTTAAGTGCTTGACCACACTTCATACACTTATTTTGTAAGACAAGTTAAAAGTCATGTTTGTAAAACATTAATGCCCCCTACCCCTTCTGTGATTAAAGTCCGTCACAACTTTATACTTGATTTTCATTTGATGTGTCTGTACACAAAATTTCATTTCAATATGTGAATCCACTCCAGAGGTATTGAACGGAAACTGATGTCGTGGACCGACCGACGGACCGATAGACAGAAAGTCAGACAGCGGCAAAGCAATATGTCCCCTCTTCTTCAAAAGGGGCATAAAAATTTTTGATTGAACCCAAATATGAACTTGACCTAGATTTTTATTTGATGTGTCTGAAAACAAAATTTCATTTCAATATGTAACTCCACTCAAGAGATATTGAACGGAACCCTGAAATTTTGGTATTTTTCGAAGTGCAAGGGGCATAACTCTGTCAAAATTTTGTTCATCGGACCTAAATATGAAATTGACCTAGTAGATTTTCATTTGATGTGTCTGTATACAAAATTTCATTTCAATATGTAACTCCACTCAAGAGATATTGAACAGAAACCCTGAAGTTTTGGTATTTTTCACATGGCAAGGGTCATAACTCTGTCCAAATTTTTTTGATCGGACCTAAATATGAACTTGACCTAGATATTCATATGATGTGTCTGTATACAAAATTTCATTTCTATATGTAACTCCATTCAAGAGATATTGAACAGAAACCCTGAAATTTTGGTATTTTTCGAAGTGCAAGGGGCATTACTCTGTCAAAATTTTGTTGATTAAACCCAAACTAGAACTTGACCTAGATTGTCATTTGATGTATCCGTATACAAAATTT
Source organism: Pinctada fucata (assembly GCA_028142955.1). Classification (NCBI taxonomy): domain Eukaryota; kingdom Metazoa; phylum Mollusca; class Bivalvia; order Pterioida; family Pteriidae; genus Pinctada; species Pinctada fucata. Next base: position 52,339,115 of record AP027111.1, read on the forward strand.
CATTTCAATATGTAACTCCACTCAAGAGATATTGAACGGAAACCCTGAAATTTTGGGGGTTTTTTTTCGAAGTGCAAGGGGCATAACTCTGTCAAAATTTTGTTGATCGGACCCAAATATACACTTGACCTAGATTTTCATTTGATGTGTCTGTATACAAAATTTCATTTCAATATGTAACTTCACTCAAGAGATATTGAACAGAAACCCTGAAATTTTGGTATTTTTCGAAGTGTAGGGGGCATAACTTTGTCAATTTTTTTTCGATCGGACCTTAATACAAACTTGACCTGGATTTTCATTTGATGTGTCTGTATACAAAATTTCATTTCAATATGTAACTCCATTCAAGAGATATTGAACGGAAACCCTGAAATTTTGGTATTTTTTTAAATGCAAGGGGCATCACTCTGTCAAAATTTTTTTGATCGGACCCAAATATACACTTGACCTAGATTTTCATTTGATGTGTCTGTATACAAAATTTCATTTCAATATGTAACTCAACTCAAGAGATATTGAACAGAAACCCTGAAATTTTGGTATTTTTCGAAGTGCAGGGGGCATAACTCTGTCAAATTTTTTTCGATCGGACCTTGATACAAACTTGACCTGGATTTTCATTTGATGTGTCTGTATACAAAATTTCATTTCAATATGTAACTCCATTCAAGAGATATTGAACGGAAACCCTGAAATTTTGGTATTTTTCGAAATGCAAGGAGCATAACTCTGTCAAAATTTTTTGATCGGACCCAAATATGAACTTGACCTAGTAGATTTTCATTTGATGTGCCTGTATACAAAATTTCATTTCAATATGTAACTCCATTCAAGAGATATTGAACGGAAACCCTGAAATTTTGGTATTTTTCGAAATGCAAGGGGCATAACTCTGTCAAAATGTTGTTGATCGGACCCAAATATACACTTGACCTAGATTTTTGCTTGATGTGTCTGTATACAAAATTTCATTTCAATATGTAACTCCACTCAAGAGATATTGAACGGAAACCCTGAAATTTTGGTATTTTTCGAAATGCAAGGGGCATAACTCTGTCAAAATGTTGTTGATCGGACCCAAATATACACTTGACCTAGATTTTCATTTGATGTGTCTGTATACAAAATTTCATTTCAATATGTAACTCAACTCAAGAGATATTGAACAGAAACCCTGAAATTTTGGTATTTTTCGAAGTGCAGGGGGCATAACTCTGTCAAATTTTTTTCGATCGGACCTTAATACAAACTTGACCTAGTAGATTTTCATTTGATGTGTCTGTATACAAAATTTCATTTCAATATGTAACTCAATTCAAGAGATATTGAACGGAAACCCTGAAATTTTGGTATTTTTCGAAATACAAGGGGCATAACTCTGTCAAAATTGTTTTGATCGGACCCAAATATAAACTTGACCTAGATATTTGTTTTATGTGTCTGTATACAAAATTTCATTTCAATATGTAACTCCATCAAGAGATATTGAACGGAAACCCTGAAATTTTGGTATTTTTCGAAATGCAAGGGGCATAACTCTGTCAATTTTTTTTTGATCGGACCCAAATATGAACTTGACCTAGATTTTTGTTTTATGTGTCTGTATACAAAATTTCATTTCAATTTGTGAATCCATTCCAGAGATATTGAACGGAAACCCTGAAATTTTGGTATTTTCGAAATGCAAGGGGCATAACCCTGTCAAAATTTTTTTGATCGGACCCAAATGTGAACTTGACCTAGATTTTTGTTTGATGTGTCTGTATACAAAATTTCATTTCAATATGTAACTCCATTTAAGAGATATTGAACGGAAACCCTGAAATTTTGGTATTTTTCGAAATGCAAGGGGCATAACTCTATCAAAATTTTTTTGATCGGACCCAAATATTAACTTGACCTAGATTTCTGTTTGATGTGTCTGTATACAAAATTTCATTTCAATATGTAACTCCATTCAAGAGATATTGAACGGAAACCCTGAAATTTTGGTATTTTTCGAAATGCAAGGGGCATAACTCTGTCAAAATTTTTTTGATCGGACCCAAATATGGACTTGACCTAGATTTTTGTTTGATGTGTCTGTATACAAAATTTCATTTCAATATGTGAATCCATTCCAGAGATATTGAACGGAAACTGATGTCGCGGACCGACCGACATACCGACAGACCGACCGACCGACCGACAGACAGACCGACCGACCGACCGACAGCGGCAAACCTATATGTCCCCTCTTCTTCGAAGGGGGCATAAAAATAGGAATAACCCTTTGGATTTTTAAGTTCTAAGGTCCAAGATGACTCCTTGTAGACAGCTGAAACGGCACAGGTTTGATTGCGGCTTGACCAAACTTCATTCAATTATTTCTTATTGATTTTCAAGGTCACAGGTCAAAGATCAATGCCAGTAATTGGAAATGGCTAAAACCTTTGTATACAGTTTGTATACATCCTTGAGGGTACAGTTTAGATTGGATCTTGACCAAACTTGATTAACTAATTATGCTAAGAGATAGAACTCAATTGATATTTTAAGGTCAATGGTCAAGGTCTTAGATATAAATGATTTTGATTCTTGTATACAGCCCAGATGGTACTGTTTGATTGGAAATTGCTGATGCAAAGAGAAGGAACACCATTGCCTTTCAAGTTCATATGTCACACATCAAAGAAGTGACTATAAGTTATTCAGTCTCAAACGCGAGAAAACAAGGCAAAATAAAAAGAATTCCTATTGGAACCTTTGCGAACCTCGGAATGAATAACATTCCGAAGTGAGACCAGATGTCCGGAGATAGTCAGTTTCTCCTGATTGCATGTAACACCAGTCACAAAAACTCAATGGAAACTTTAGTTTTAGTAATGGTTTCGAAGTACATATTGATGTACGTATCAGGTAAGTTTTTCTTATTTGATGATGATATCAGCCGTTATGTAATATAACCCTGAGTAGGTATGAGGGTTGACTAATATGTATTTGGGCCTCGGTTTTCTGGGTTGCAGAAGGTATTCAGCAGATTTTTTATCTCCAAAAAGGAAAACAATTAATGACACATACTATGCTTCACTTCTGACAGAGTTACGGGGAAATATTAAACTTAAGTTAAAGGTGTGTTTTCAATCAGGACAATGCTCCTGTTCACAAGTTTGTCACTGTTATGGCTGCCATTCATGATTTGGCTTGAATTTGATTGAGCATTCGCCTTATTCACCTGATCTTGCGCTATCCGACTTTCATCGATTCTCTCAATTGAAAGCAGGTGTCTCTGACACCCACTTTGAGTCCGACGTTGACGTCATACTAGCAGTGGGAGGCTTTCTGATCAGTCAAGATAAGGAGTTCTTTCAAAGTGGTTTTGAGGCCCCTTAAACACAGATTGCAAACGTGTATATATACTGAAGGGAACTATATAAAATATAGAATTGTATAAAACAATGCGAAACGTCTAATAGAAATAAAATTTTTCTATACGAGGTTCATAACATATCAATCATCCCTCGTACTTGCAAGCCAGTCTGGCTCTAAAGATAAATTCTTCATATTAACGCTGTAAACAGGAGAAGACGGATTATTGCTACTCGTTAGAAGGAAGTTAGTTATTTGGAAGCTGCTATCACGACGCTCGTCATACAGTGAGGTGTTCAAATGGCCGTTTGTGTCGAAAGATAGGACTCCGAATATTATCCAAGTATGAAGCGGGTATGTCGCTCTCGGTTGTTTCAAAGACCAATGTCACTGAATGGAAATATATACAACCTAGAAGTCATTTATTTGATTGGAACTTGAGCAAACCTCAGACACTAAGTGAATGAGACAAAAGGAAAAACCCGAAGGCAAAAGACCACATATAATCATTTGTGAATCAGTGCCGACATAGGACGGCCATCTGCTACGTAAGTAGTAAATGGTGTCGTTATCTTGATCACATGCGCACAACCCTCCAACTTTCCCGATTACCTAATGATCTAAATGAACACACAATTGCAGTTTAAAATAACATCCTCGCTGTAAGATGATTATACAGACAAGACAGCAAACGCATGAGCCAAAGCAACACAGTTTAATATGTAAGATTTCAAGACGTTTTGACGCAAACTAATCTGCCAAGGCTCCCTGACCCGATGCGGCCATAGGAATCCCAGACGATCTGGCCCGTTTACCTTTTCATCGATTGAATGTGCCCAATGACCCCTGCCAATGTAAAAACAGCAGACGTTTTAGCCCCTATATATTTGTAAATATATTGAATATGTTATAACCGAATTGATCTGGCCACTGTGCATATACATTAAATTCTTGTAAATAGATATAAAAAGAGGCTTACGAAATTCAGTCTCTACTCTGCCTGCTGTAGCGAGTTCATGTATGATTCACCCCAGGAGTCCGACCGATATTACTAGAATACAGGTTATTTTTGTGTCAGAATCACAAACTTTGCTTATGAGGGTATACTTTTCTTAGATTATGCTCAAGTTTTACATCGTTGTTTGGAATCTTTGCTATGTTTGTCTGCTTACTTACGTACATGTTTATATTAAAATTCATACATGCACGACGGGCCACTTGCCAGCAATGACGTTTTTATCTAAATTAGAATACAGCCTAATGTTTTGATAAGATGTCGAAGAAGTTTTATACGGATGGTGTTTATCATAAAGTATTCTCTTTCGTTCTGGATTACCGATTCCATAGATATATGTTTATGCACTTTAACCAATTAACCAATGTGTGGCAAATGGCCGTCCAAAGTCGGCACCTGTTACCCATTGGTCTCGTTTGTTTATGTGTAGTCTTGTGTTTGATGTTTACATGTCGTATGTCTCTTTTTCGTCTTGTATCATGCTCGTTTTTGTGTTTTCGCATCGCATGTTTTGCTGTTGGCGCTGCACAAGGGTCTTGTTGGAGGTTCCCTCCCTTCTTTTAACCAGAAAATGTACAATGAAATACTCATCTTACCAAATTTGATAACAATATTCTCTTTTATTATTGTGTTGACACATATATCCATAGCCTTTCAGGCCTTTGCAAAAAGAAGAACACATTTTCCCGTCTTTTGTGATTCTGCATAAATCAACAGGGCCCTTATGGCTCATGGGTCCATAGATGTTGTGTCGTCGAAGACATTTCATGCTGCGAAATGAACGTACTGAAAGTATTTGTAATTTCCTAATACTATAATTGGTCTAACCACTGAATAACTGGGGTACCGTTGATTTCATATGTTGACTATGGGCAAAGCCAGGCGTACATTAGTATGTAAAAAATGAGAAAATACCCACAAATGTTAGAAATTCTGGAATTTCAATGCATTCCTAGCAAATCTAAGGAATTACGAGCAAAAACTTATCGCAATACATACAATTACAAATTTACACGCATTAGCGTATCGCACAGGAAATATAATTAATTCCAAATTTCAGAAATTACTTCTAATCCCTCATTACACATGTAATATTTTTTTAAACTGAGAAAATAAAGCGCAAAATCTGACCTGAAAAAGTCGAATTTTCAAAGTGGAAAATCTACCAAATGTTTTGAATAAAAAAGTCAACTAACTTGATTCACGTATATTGTAATTAATTATAGGTTCAATATATTTGGGTTAAAATCGCAAGTTTTTTTCGCGGAGAAGTCAACGGAAAATGCAAAAATTTTTCAACAATATTATTTGACTCTGAGTTACAGAATGCCACTTTCATCAAAGGTCTATATCACTTAATCAAATGTTCTGCCAAAATGGTGTTCTGTAACTCGAGTTGGACCAGTGTTCCACAAAACAACACGAAACTGGGGAGGAGTTATTTTTTAATTTTGCATGTAACAAGGATTTTCATTGGCTTAAAATAGATAAAAGTGGCCTTTTTATTTATTTGTTCTATTAAAGATGTAAGACTTAAAATCAAATAAATGATATCAAATTTAATAAGTAATACACAAACTGTGGTTTTCTAGCATAACCAAAGTTATGAACTTTCTCTTAATGACAAAATTATAGTACACAAACCATTCAAGATGCAAAAAAAAATTAAGACCATTTCTTATAAATACGTCTGGCTCAACAATTTTAAGACGAAAGTAGAAAAACTCGAAGTTACATATGCACTTTACCATGATTACAATTTTAGATAATAATCGTTTTCAGACATTGTTATCCCTAACTCTTCAAACCGTTGATTTTTGCAACAAATCTTTTAAGATAGAATACATGTACCTTTAAGGATTTTTTTTAAACTTTAAACATCTCTTATCTTCAGAGGAAGGACATCGCATGAGAGATGATTGAGTGATTTCAGGATATATCAAGCCTTTTTACTTCAGCTCCTTGATGTAACATGTATTTAAAGTCTTCGATAAAACGGATTTAATGTACTTACAGTTAAATCTTACTTTACTGGAAAATTCAATATAAATATAAAAAGACTCGGTATACTTGCATCAATTACAAAATTCATAAATTGAGGTAAAATATTAGATTTACCTATCCTGCATGGATACTCGTCACTTCTATCAACGCAGTCTAAAGTCATATCTTGAACCTTGTCGATAGATATACATTCACCATTGTAGCCTTCTGCACTTACCTGCTAGAAAATTCAAATTGTATTATTTGAAATAGCTATACATGGACTGTGAATTATTCAACAGCTTACTTTTCTTCATCTTGTGACTTCATATATAAAGTATATGATAATATAATCTACAGAAATACAAAAGCTACAAATGCTTTATTTTTAATCTACTTTAACTTATGAAATAATATTCAATGTTTTTCTATACAGAACTAAGTAAGAAGAATACGACATGTCCCAGCTCTGAAAAACAACATTGTCCACATGAAGGTCATAATACATTACTATGACAAATATGGATAATGACCATATCCCCGTATACAGCACAAAATCATTAATTCAGAAAATCAGAAACCGAAGGCATACAAAATCAGGATAAAAAAGGAACAAAAGCAAACAAACAAAAACCTCCACCATATGAAAAAAAGCGAACTCCCGATATGGGAGTGAGACCAGGTGCCCAGGAAGAGTAAGCATCTCCTGCTTGCATGCAACACCCAACGCTTCAATTCCGTAGAAATGTCACATCCGGTTACTTCCATTTCGGAAGACATAGAGTACAATCTTTGGTTGGATGGAGCTAATGGTCTATGACAGAATATCATCCACCATTCTGGAGAGTTTAACAAAGCAACTAATGGTTAAACAAGTGAATTAAAAAAAACAAAGGCTTTCAGATTCTTTACAATTTACATTTTTGAGATGATCTTTCTAATCGCTTTATTTCTCATATCAGATTCGTGTGTCAGGCTCTTGTATTAATAGGAGTAAATTGAAACTTTATACGAATTATTGAAATATTATTGGTGGCTAAATCGGGAAATAGATTGAATGACTTGCTGTTGCACCCATAGACATATTGATATTTTTTTTTTATTTTACTTAACGGTAAATATAAATACAAAGTATATATAAAACCCCTAGAACTGGTAAAACCAGACGGATTGTGTAAGATATGGCATCTCCCACACAATATTTATGGTGCATTATTATTCTATGTTTGGGTATTTGCACACTTTAAAAAGAGGAATAACTCCTAACTGAATCGATGCATTTATCAGAACACAAAAGCGAATGAACACGAAATGATCTAGAAAAGGTCCTTCATATTGTGCAATTCCCCTCCCTTGTTTGAATACAAAAATCATTTTCCAATTGTCAGATTTACTTTCTCGTTGTCTTACAGTTACTTTCTCGCATTTTATGGATTCACTCAAATTATGTTTCGTGAATTCAAGTTTTTAAAATACCAACCATGTTTTCTTTCAACAACAAAGAACTGAACATTTACTAATCACAAATCGAGAAGTACGAAGTATGGCTTGTAAGTCCGCATAGGCTTAAAGAAATCGTGTGGTGCCGTCGATCTTAAAGAATCGGAGAAAATAGAAATCATGGAGTTTTCTTCAAAAAAAAAAGGAAATTGAATTTTATTTCTCAATGTACCCGTAAATCGGTTGACCATGTAATTACTTTTTTTCTATCTTTTTTTTTTACTTTCATTGTAAAGTATGATTGGTTAGATACGTTAATTTCTTCTATGATTTTTTTTTGTTACAATGACTTCTAATGACAAGAAGATAACCGGTTGTCAGGTATAATTGGTCAACGTGCATATAGGCCTAGTTGTCATTTTGATAGAGAGTGTTGTCATGCAAATAAAGTCTCTGAGATGGTATTCGGACCCATGCAGTTGGGAAGAATGCCGAGAAGGCGTAAAGAGTATGGAAACCTCGAGTCATTTTCGGATTTTTCAAAATGATGGTACTTTAAATTTAAGAGGTGACCTGTATAGTTAATATTTTTTTTGGGGGGGGGGTTGTCTCACTTGCGAAGAGGAAATTGCCCTGCGTTGTATGGTGATGAAACGCCGAGAAATGTCACCTGAGAAAATTCTGGGAACGTTGAAGGTTAGTTCGGATTAATGCTGATTTCACTACCCTGTCATTTAAAGTACGTGTGCACCGGAGAAGGCACGGAATTTCTTTTTCGGATTATATTATGAACATAGTAGTATTCAAAATCTTACGTATGTATTTTGCTGTTATTTTGAAGTCGATTATAAAAAAAGATGATTTCTTTATTGAAAAAAGGGAAAAAGTAAGCATCACTTCCGAAACTATAGTCCTTGATACATTCGAGGTTTCATCGTTTTATGAATCAAGAAAATGAGGAATTTGAAAATCCTGGTAAATATACATATCTCTTAGTTTACATGTTTGTTAATGTATGTTTCTTTTTCCGATGTAGTTTTCATCCGGCGATTGTATTTCATTTATGATCGCCTCACTCTATCTCATGTCAATGCGTAAATGACATTGACCCTTGGCAGTGTTAGATTTCATTGACGGTTGTCTTATGATACAGGTTCTAGCATTAGCTGATTTACTTTTGTTTTGTTGATATTAATTTTCACTGACAAACGACATAAAAACAGACGACGTTTCATAGCAATGAAAAAGTGCTACTTGACTAATATTGCTTTATTAGTTCATTTCAGTTGAAATTTTGATTGAATCAAAATCAATGAAATTTATTTTTGACAATACAAGTTAAATGAACGAAACCTTTGAAAGAAAGATATCATTTTGGAAATTATTTGAATTTAGGAAAAGGCTTCTAAATTATTTTTTTAAATTTACAATTGTGATCAGTGAAGAGGTAGAGAGAAAATCTGGAGTCATAACAACCAAGAGCAATTAAGTTTGACGTGCAAATGTGTTTTAGCAATCTTATAACGCTAAGAGAAAATTACGATGCAAAATACTTGATAAAAAATATGTTTACAGCAGCTATTATAACGGGCCGCATGTTGTGAATAGAGAGAGAAATAAAAGTATACAGGTTAATCTGATAGACTGAAGACGGAAGTCATAATACGAAGTCCGAAGCTGTGACGTGAGGTACCTCTATGCACGATGTTACCAGTGTGGCCGGATGTTAAACCAGCCCTTCTCGAAAACAAACGGAGAGGCATTCGCAGATTATGGTACAGTGAAATCTGTCATAGCGATGTAGCGATCCGTGCAGAATCCAATGCACAGAACAATGTGCAATTAAAGTTGTAGAACCTGTAATCGTCAACAATTGGATAAAATTTAACTTGTAGAAAACAATCTGTGTTACTCTAGCATTGCCAAAGTTATGAACTTTCCGTTAATTAAAAGATCTAGCACTAAAACCCTCCAAAATATCAAAATATAAAGATGATTTATGGTAAATATTTCTGGCTTACAATATTAACAACGAAAATGGAAAACCCCGAAGTTACGCATGCGCATTACCATTATTAATAATGACATACATTATTCAACTTTATATAGGGTAACACGGATACATTTTGGCAGATTATGTAGTAGGTAGTTAACAAACTTTCAAACCATTCCAGATTGATGACAAGAAAACTTCGCGAGATAAAGCACACCTTTTACGACATGAGTTTATTTATAAATATTGTTTTTGTAAACATTGTCAATTCCTATGAAAAAAATATGCTATGTTTATATACCTGGGACAAGTGAACAGTTTGTGTGTTTCTTTACCCAATAAAACTTAAATGATAAAATAAGATAATATATACTCAATTTTCTAGAAGATACAGGTTCTACAACTTTAATGAACTACCTTATTTGACGCTTTATAACGAGAAAGTTTAAACCCCGTCGCTTTTCTTGGTGCATGGCGTCACCTCGATTGCGAGAAGATCTTGGTAACGTTACTTATACCAAGATGAGTCACAGGTAGATCACTGAAGAAGAAATGATTGCTCAGAAGAAACCATGAGATGCTATGTCATTGGAGATGAAGACGAAAAGACGATTAAGTTCTCGAGAGACTAGAGAAACATCCGATCTAAATACAAAGATGCATAACATGTAGATCAATTAAGAAGAAATGATTGCTCAGAAGAAACCATGAGGTGCAATTTTTGGGAGATGGAGACGAGAAGACGATTTAGTTCTCGAGAGACTAGAGAAAAAAATGATGACACGATGATAAATCCATATGGTACAGAATTCCTTCCGTGATGAAATCGAGGTCCATATTTTCTTTCAATTCGACGGAGGTAATAACAAAGGACACGAAGAAGGCCCAGACGACAGGAAGGAACTATAAGATAAAAAGGGCTTTTGAAGAAGAAAAAAGAAGTGAATATATTGTGTGTAGTGTTATTTCAGTGAAAAAAACAGAGTAAAATGAAGTCTATAATGTATTTTTCAAATTTATGATAAAACTTGTATATATTTTATTCATGAATTTTGATTTTTGTATGATGAAAAATGAACATTGATGTATCATACTATTATTTGAACTATGCCCTTAAATGAGTTTGTTCTGTTTTAAGATAATTAACAATTTAATCTCTGATTATCAAGGACGCTTTAAATGAACAATGGTGAATTTATTATGTCAATGAATATTGGGTCATTCGATAAAGACAGCGAAAAACTTGAGATAATGACTTAAATCTGCACGTCATTTATATTCATTTACTTGATCCTGACTTATTGGGTGCAATTATCTATATTATGGTGGTCAAGGCCTCGTGCTTAGACAATAACCAAGCATAGGTTCAAATTAAGAAAAATTAAAAAGCCTTTGTTTGTGAAACACGAATGCCCCCGGTGGCATCTTTGTTAGTATAAACACTATTTTCTGTTAAGTACATGTATGTGAAAGGTCAACGTCAGGGTCACTGGGTTAAAAGGTCAAAGGTCAAGGTCACGAGGTTCAAAATGTTGGTATCAATGGAAAGGTCTTGTCACAAGGAATAGACATGTTAAATATGAAAGCTCTATCACTAGCCATTCAAAAGTTATGCCAAATGTAAAAGTTTTTTAAATTAGGTCAAAGGTCAAGGTCAAGGTCACGAGGTCCAAAATTTTGATATAAATGGAAAGGTCTTGCCACAAGGAATACACATGTGAAATATGAAAGCCCTATCACTTACCATTCAAAAGTTATGCCCAATGTTAAAGTTTTTAAAAGTAGGTCAAAGGAAAAGGTTATGAGGTAAAAAAATTATATCAATGGAAAGGTCTTGTCACAAGGAATACACATGTGAAATATGAAAGAACTATTACTTACCATTCAAAGGTTATGCCCAATGTTAAAGTTTTTAAAAAGTATGTCAAAGGTCAAGTTCAAGGTCACGAGGTCAAAAATTTTGGTATAAATGGAAAGGTCTTATGACAAGAAATACACATGTGAAATATGAAAGCCCTATCACTTACTAATCAAAAGTTATGCCCAATGGGGGTTTTTTTTAAAGTAGGTCAAAGGTCAAGGTCAAGGTCACGAGGTCAAAAATTTTGGTATTAGTGGAAAGGTCTTGTCACAATGAATACACATGTGAAATATGAAAGCCCTTTCACTTACCATTCAAAAGTTATGCCAAATGTTTAAGTTTTTGAAAAGTAGGTCAAAGGTAAAGGTCAAGGTCACGAGGTCAAAAATTTTGGTATAAATGGAAAGGTCTTATCACAAGAAATACACATGTGAAATATGAAAGCCCTATCACTTACTAATCAAAAGTTATGCCAAATGGGGTTTTTTTAAAGTAGGTCAAAGGTCAAGGTCATGAGGTCAAAAATTTGGTATCAGTGGAAAGGTCTTGTCACAATGAATACACATGTGAAATATGAAAGCCCTTTCACTTACCATTCAAAAGTTATGCCAAATGTTTAAGTTTTTGAAAAGTAGGTCAAAGGTAAAGGTCAGGGTCACAAGGTCAAAAATTTTGGTATCAATGGAAAGGTCTTGTCACAAGGAATACACATCTGAAATATGAAAGCCCTATCACTTCCCATTCAAATGTTATGTCCAATGTTCAAGTTTTTCGGACAAACAGACAGACAGACAGACAGACAAACAGACTGACAGACAAACAGACGGACAGGCCAAAAACTATATGCCCCGAATCTTTGATTCCGGGGGCATAAAAATACTGAAATCACAAATATGGATAATGACCATATCCCTGTATACAGTACAAAATCAAAAATTAGAAACCCAAGGCATACAAAATCAGGATAAAACAGAAACCAAAGCAAATAAACAAAAACCTCCACCGCATGAAAAGAAGCGAACTCCCGATATTGGAGTGAGACAAAGTGCCCAGGTAGACTAAGCATCTCCTGCTTGCATGCAACACCCGCCGCTTCATTTTGGTACAACTGTCACATCCGGTTACTTCCATTTCGGAAGATATAGAGTACAATCTTTGGTTGGATGGTTTAAATGGTCTATGACAGAATATCATCCACCATTCTTGAGAACGGGACATCATAGTTCCCCATATCGACCGTAGAACTTCCTCAGTGACGATGTTAGTCGGTCACAAACATATCCCTGACTGAGAAGCTTATCTGAAAGACGCCTAGCTCTCAGAACAAAATCCGTATATTTGGTACTTGCTCCGGCAAAGCGTATCAACTGAGATATGAACACGCCATAAGCAGGCGATGAAGGGACGTTGCTACTCAGAAAAGGAAAGTTTGTAATGCTGAAATTGAAGTCGACACGTTTGTCATAGAGTGAGGTGTTCATGTGACCATCAGTGTCGTAGGACAACATTTTGTCCAAATAGGATGCTGAGTTATTTGTCTCTGTAGTTTCTTTGACTTTAAGCTCCGAAGGATAGATACTGCTACTAAAATGTCAGTTATAAAGTTGTATATATTTAGATTGGATTTATTATTTTGCCTACAGATAAGGAATAGTTAATCTTAACAACTCTCACGTTAGTCCTCATTCATTATTTATATGTATTCTTAATTCACGATTTTTATCGTTTAATTAACCTTAGTTATTGATTTGCTCACGATATTACCAAATAGTCCTTATTCATTTGTATGAATACTGATTGAAAAACGTACAATGGTTAGCGCTTATCTCATTCACGTTTGTATTCAATTTTTCTTATTCATAGCGATAGTATCAAATTATCTGTATTCATTGTATCGTGAAAAATGAGTAGCGCTAATTATCCATTCTATCGTGAGCGTACGCGGAAAAAATTCTATCGTGAGCGTATGCAGAATTAATCGTTAGCGTATGCATAATAAACATTACTATGGAGAATAACGTGAATGAATTAATATTACGACTCATTTCTTGCAAAACGAATAAATCTTACCCAGAATCCGAATTTTGTTTATAATCTTATGAAATTTGTACATTTTTATCGGGTTTATCGGATATTTTTTTTATTTGCATTTTTTTATTATACGTATTATAAGTATTATACGTACTTTATATTAATCTGAATTCATACAACGATAATATACACGTAATACACATGTATTTCTCTACCAAAGTGGTTCAAGCAAATTAGACCAGTCGATAAAAAAGAATTAGTTTACACACTGTTACATAGAGTATGAAATGTCTGTATGATTATAAGATCTGTAATTTTGACATCTTGTATCACCTGCCTATAATGAACTCTTCCGATGACCAGGTAAAACTATGCTTCGCCCTGCCACAACAATACCTGTGTTATTTCAACAATTACCTGTCATGTGACACGAGCTGTTTATCGTGTGTATCCTACGTGCCAAATCGCCTTATTTTATTTTTAATGCCAAAATAGTTTAAAATTTAGTTTAAAAAATAGTTTAATTTTAATTTATTCTAATATGGTACAACAAGCTGCAGTAAATATCTAGGGAATTTTCTTTCTCGGCGCTTTCCCTTTTCTCTAATTCTTTATATTGATGGTTTTGAATAATTTAATTTTCACATGTTTAATTCAGTAATTTTGTTTTCCGTTTATGTTAATATACATTTCTTTTTTATTTTAATGCAAGATGTAATCAAAGTTACATGGTGGACAATCTCGCAATGCAGAACTTTCGGTTTTTCTCTAATTTCATGTACTATTATAATAGATTATTTATTAATTTCTTCCTCCCGACATTTGTTCGTGTTGAGTGATTGACTGACTTTAATCTTTTATCTTTTGATTTAAATAACCCCTTGTCATCATTTTTTTTTCAAAGTCTTTTTAACTCCATACACTACAGAGTACCCCGCCCTTTCTCCCACCATCACCGCTATACCCCGTTAGAATAGTAAGATAGACACGTTAATAAGGGAAATAATACATCAGACACAGAATATATTTGTACAAAAGTATCGGACTTTAGAAATGCATGTATCTCCGCTTCTTTCAGATCATGAAATCCCTCATAATTCACAATTATTTATCACTATGGCCCGCCTCTGGATCCACAAGCTTTTCAGTTTTAACAGCCAAAGAAATTGTAAGAGTGTTGAATCATGATTGCTAAATTTTCTTCCGTAATACCTGGAAAAAAAATCGAGAACATCCCATTTACAGTTTCCTTTTAGTTACGGCCATGGCTTCTAAAAAAAACCCCATCCTTCCCCTCCTTCGACAAATATGTACATATAGATCCGCCTGTATTACGGAATACCTTAACAACATTTTGATTTTTTTCACTATTTAATCGTATAGGGCCAAAAAGGCAGGTTACCGCACATTCTCATTTCAATTCATGAAAATAATGGTGAGAAAAAGTGTTTATACAAACTCAGGATCATTAGTCGCTTTGCATTTTTTATATATATGTATATACTAGTATTTTCACAACTAGCCCCAAAAAATCAGACACAGATAAAGAGTTGTAATTTTCTGTGATTTAATAAATGTTAACTTTCTTGGTGTCTTTCAATGGCCTCATAGAAATCTCAAATTGAGCGATATATACATCTTTTACACGTACGCATGAAAACCTTTCAATATTTTTTGTCACCAAGATGATCTTTCGTTTTAACATCACAAGATCAAACAAACGTGTTCAACAATGGTCTTAGAAATAATAAATTTCGCACAATTATCCGAGGCTGACTTCAGACAACCTCCTCCCACAAGTCCTCCTACCCCCCTCTGATTCGGCGCTTCCCGCCTTGACCATAGTCTTCCCGGGGAATATCCCCTCCTCAGTCAAGAAACGACAGCGATTCAGTCTACTGTGAATTAATCAAATTTAAATAATTAAATATGCATTTTTGCCTGAATTATTTCAAACATACATGTATTTTTTTTTTAATTCTCTTTCATCGTCTATTGTGATGTGTGTATAACTTCACTAGTTTTTTAAATATTTTTTTTTCTAATTTGACAACGCATAGACTTACAATATACATATACTACCCTCAGTGGCTGATCGATTTAATTCAATTACACAGCGAGAGCTTTGACATTAGACGAAGTATAAATTCATTTTCAGAAGAGTTATTTCACATTTTTATTTAAAAAAATCATTTACTTCCCTTATTTAAACTAAAATGGACTGATTTGTTAAGAAATCCCCAAATCATGTATTTGAACGTTTTCAAAGAAAAAAATCCAGTGTAAAGCAAAAATTTCTGTAGCCCCCATTCCGATCCCCTTTCCGATCTGGGGCTCGGATTGGGTTCCATATTTTTTCTTCATGAATTAGCTGCATCTTTTCAGAATTTGCTACACCTCCTTGCACCTTTGTATTTTTGTTGGTTTCAATATAGAATTTCTTACATGTATTTGTTTATCTTTCTTTTGTTCAGGTATTCCTTTCCGTCGCAACAGAGAAGAGTTCTGGATAAAAAATCGTAACACTGCAGCGCCCTATGGGTGCAACGATAACATCAGACCTCGAAGTCATGGCATTCGAAAATATAATAGGCCTGAGATACATAATTTCTCCTTCGATGACTTGGTTCCATTTTTGAATGAGCCTCTAGGACTGCATTATATTCGTACCAAATTATACTCTGTTCCTTTACGGAAGTTACACGAAATCTACGAATATACGAAGGAACTCACACATACCGATACACGTTCCCCAGAATACAGACTACAGGGAGTCATCTTGGACATTTCTACTTTTCGTTTATTTCAAGCAGTTAGATCAGATAAATCAGAGGAGAAAACAAACCGCCCTTTCATTAAAGTAAGATTTGCAAACAAAGGTATTGATAAATTGAATCTTGGTCAAATTTTGAATCACAAAACTGTCACAGAAAAAATACCACCATATTTCAAAAGAAAAGAAACTCCTTGTATTTCCTATAGCTACACACCAACAGTTGCATCTAAAATTTACAATTACAAACGATTCCTGCAGTGTATTGATTTAAGTAATCCCTCACTACATCAACTTCCTTGCAAATGTTCTTCATCGGATTTCAAATACTCTCCTTGTGGACACGTTATTACTGGTGACCTTAGTATAGTCAAGAACGACAAGTTGAGAGAATTGTTAAAAAAGGGTCCCAAATACAGAGAAAGTATGTCCTTTACATGGAACCAAAATTTGAAAATTATCATGGACTCTTGTGAGGAATATGCAAGACGTTGGGCAAAGAAAGAGGATGTACAGCTCGACACTCTTTCCTAATGGATAAAATCCATCAGAGGGTTACTTTTATCTAGAATTAACCGATTAAAATCAACTGTGAACACCAGATTCGAGTCTATATTTAAAGACCCTGATGTTATCACAGAGCTCACCTTCCTCCAAGAACATTATGTCATCACACCAGCGGACAAAGCCTCAAATAATTACACATTTACTTGCAAAAAGTACTATTTCGACAGTCTAGTTAAAGAGTTGGGTTTAAATTCGACTGGAAATGGAAATCCCACTTACACCCCTACAAACCTTTCTGCCTCTGAAATAATAGATAACCACAAATCAGCTCTTGCTTCCTTTGGCTTCCAAACTAACAATTTAGATTTAGATTTACCATACTTATACTGCATACCTAAAATGCATAAGAATCCGTACAAACAACGTTTCATCGCTGGTTCCTCAAAATGTTCTACCAAATCTGTATCGATCTTACTCACCAAAGTTTTATCTGAAATCAAATCTGGGCTTCAAAAATATTGTTCGACAGTATATTCTCGCAGTGGTATCAGCCAGATGTGGATTTTAAAGAATTCGAAGGAACTTTTAGAACATCTGAAATCCACTCATTTTAGTAAAGTTCATTCGATCAAAGCCTTTGATTTTTCGACACTTTACACTACAATTCCACATTCTAAATTGAAAGACAGACTCGCAAAAATTATAAGTAATGCGTTTACAAGTAAGAACGGTAATCGCAAATACAAATTTATTGTTGTGAACTATGACAAAACCTACTTTGTAAAAGAAAAGTCCGATTCTGAAAATAAGTACACTGAAACAGATATTATTCAGATGTTAAACTTTTTGATCGACAACATTTTTGTGGTGTTTGGAGGAAAGGTCTTTCAGCAAATTGTCGGAATTCCAATGGGGACCAATTGTGCCCCACTCCTTGCCGACATTTTTCTTTACTCGTACGAAGCTGAATTCATTCAATCTCTGGTCTCTGAAGGGAAAAGATACTTAGCTTCTGACTTCAACTTCACTTACAGATACATAGACGATGTGTTGTCCATCAATAATCCAAAATTCGCGGATTTCCTGAGCAGTATCTATCCTTCAGAGCTTGAGGTCAAAGAAACTACAGAGACAAATAATTCAGCATCCTATTTGGACATAATGTTGTCCTACGACACTGATGGTCACATGAACACCTCACTCTATGACAAACGTGAAGACTTCAATTTCAGCATTACAAACTTTCCTTTTCTGAGTAGCAACATTCCTTCATCGCCTGCTTATGGCATGTTCATATCTCAGTTGATACGCTATGCCAGAGCTAGTACGAAATATACGGATTTTGTTCTGAGAGCTAGGCGTCTTTCAGATAAGCTTCTCAGTCAGGGATATGCTTGTGACCGACTAACATCGTCACTGAGGAAGTTCTACGGTCGATATGGGGAACTCGTCATACACTATGATGTCCCACTCTCCAGAATGATTGGTGATATTCTATCGTAGACCATTTGAACCATCCAACCCAAGATTGTACTCTATGTCTTCCGAAATGGAAGTTCCCGAATGTGACAGTTCTACCGAATTGAAGCGGCGGGTGTTGCATGCAAGCAGGAGATGCTTACTACTCTTCCTGGGCACCTGGTCTCACTCTCATATCGGGAGTTCGCTTCTTTTCATATGGTGGAGGTTTTTGTTTGTTTGCTTTTGTTCCTGTTTTATCCTGATTTCGTATGCCTCGGTTTCTGATTTTCTGAATTATCGATTTTGTACTGTAAACAGGAATATGGTCATTATCCATATTTGTCATTCGTTGGGGGGGGGGGGGGGGATCGGGCACTTTGACATAAACAGAAAACAGGATCATATTCAAGTGAAGATGAAAGGGGACCTATAGTTCTCTCTTACGCCGTCATGTACAATTTTTCTTTTCTATTTAGATTCTGTTTACTTGCGAATTTAAAGTTTGTTCCGCCGATGGCGGGGGGGGGGGGGGGGGGGGGCGAACGCAGAAACGGTAAATTGAATTTATAAAAAATCTTCAATCTCACATACACATAAATTATGCACGAAAGTTCAAAGAAGGTTTATGTATGTATAATACCTGCTCCAGTGGCATCAAATTATCAAAGTTTGTAAACAAATTAAAATTGGAAGGTTTATAGTCACAAGTCTCCGTGTACAGGGGGTGTTAATATACAGGTAAAAGAGCGGTATGAACAACATGCGAGGCATTGTTTGGAACCCTTTGAAGTACCAGACCAAGGCGCACACACTTTTTTCTTTTGTATTACGGATGTCTTTGGAATTCATTTTTACTACATCTTTTGATTGAACTGTTCATTTGAGACATTAGTACGTTTGTTTGAAAAAAGAGAGCAAGCAAGCTTGTATGAAAATGACCAAAAAAAACTAATTCATGCACAGGCGAACATTTTATAATGGAAATGTCGTTATATTCAAAAGAGTTAACTGATCGAAATTTTGTCTCCTCACTTTCGCAGGATAATTTCTGCGTCTGGAGAGAGAGAGAGAATTTACTTCCTATGTACATGTATGTATAAATAAAATACAAGTAAAAAAAATATTTCATTACAAGGCACATCATGCAATAGACACATTTATAAAATCAAATAAACATGCAATATACATGTTCGATAAATGTAAAACTGATTTCTGCCGGTTTGTTTTACTGTGAAAATGCGTACATGTGTATTTCCGATCTTGATCAAGTAAGTCGATGTTTGACGAGTTGGGACCACAAATCTTTTCTCATAATTAATTTCAGGGACGAACATGTGTTCCAGTTAATTTCTAACCGAAGTTTTGTATTGATCTCAAAAATGTGCTAATTATCTATGATCTTGTAAACAATAATGTACATTTATTAACAGGGACGTATACTTTATATATACCTCCCTTGTATCAATAGATTTAAAAACAATAACATAATTTCCCTGAATGAAAATAAAAATACTCATATACACTATATCTTTACAAATATTTATAGCGATAAATCAAATAGCCATGGTAGAGCGGTACACTTGTAGATTGACGTATAAAGCTACATGTATATGTATATACATGTAGAACCGAATGATCGCACTATGTTGATGATACAGATAATGATTGACACCTGGACCAAATTTAATCGGTCAAAGGCGGGGTTTAGAAGTATCAATGACATTGATCCCTTAATTAATAAAAAGAATCGATCTTTGAATGTTGTCATCAAATAAAGCTAGAATTGTTTGTATTTTCACATGTGCCGAGATTTTCCGTTTTTACTTCTTATAAAAGTAAAGTTTCGACCCTCTGATGGTTTTAACCCCCCCCCCCCTTTGGAAAAAGTATCTAGACCCGCCCCCCCCCCCCCTTTTTTTTTTAAACTAAATATATATTGTCATTTTTATTATCTAGCAGCCATAGATAGTGTTATTCATCTCTAGCTGAAATCTGTTGTATTGACATGTCATCGGACCTTGTCGATATCTCATTTAATAATGCGGCATAATTAAGATGACCTGCCGGTATGTCTTTGATGTCACGTACCGCTCGCGACTCTAGAAGACGTCGCTATCTACAAAAGCTACCAACCATGCAGAATTTTTTTTCAATTAATTATTTTATAAGCTAATCACTAACTTATCAAAGGAAAGCGGCAAAAAGAAACAGAAATTAGGAACTACATGTGCATGTATGCAGTGCCGGAGTCCATGAATTTAGTAAAATAAAAAAAAATACTGAGTCCATTAAAAATGAGTGATATGAGTTAAACAATAGAATTTTTTTTCTTCTAAATATCATGATTTCCCTCTTCAGTTTCATTCTTTGTTGTTTATATGTAAACATTGATTTAAATTCATTGACAAATATATATTTTTGCTTGGAGCCGGATTAATATAAATTTAAGATTCACGATAGAAATAACAAAACGAAAATTCTAAGCGTAGCTTTTAGCTCATTCACGTTAGTCATTCTCCATACGCCAACGTTAGTGATTATTCATACACATAGCAATGCGGAATATGGTTAGAGTATGCGGAATAAAACATATGGTTAATGACAAGCGTTAACTATGAGGAATCTATCAGTAATTATTGTATGCCTACATTCACGTTAATTATTACATATCTAACCATTTATTCACCATTTTTCGCGATAGGTCCTCATTCATTTTCGTTTATTATTCATAGAATTTGTTAACATTAACTATTCCTTATCTGTACATAAATCTTGCTTATTTTCATAAGTGTGGGAATAATGTATCCATATGGTCTCTCCT
The DNA here is from genome assembly GCA_028142955.1 of Pinctada fucata. Classification (NCBI taxonomy): domain Eukaryota; kingdom Metazoa; phylum Mollusca; class Bivalvia; order Pterioida; family Pteriidae; genus Pinctada; species Pinctada fucata. The sequence goes on from AP027111.1 coordinate 52,360,351, forward strand.
CAAAAAATATCTATGATGAATTATTATTTAATGTTGGGGAATTTGTAGAAGGAGGAATTACAAGGAGGAATAACTCTTAAATAAATCGATGCATTTATAAGAACACAAAAGCAAATTAATTCCCTTATATGTTTAATTGTAATATAGAGTTTTCAATACTGATTAATAAGAACTTAATTACAAATTGATTTTATCTACGAGTTGGAGTAATGATTGTCAAATGATTGTCAATTCTTCGCGTTAAATACTAGCATATTGAGTTTATGTTAAAGAGTTTTAAACAATCTTATCTTGGAGGGATAAACACGAAAATATCTAGAGATATGTCCATCTTTTTGTGCAATTTCCCTACCTTGTTTAAAAACTGTATGTAATTTTTGAAATGTCAGAATTACTTTCTCGGATGATATGGACTCTGTCAAATTATGTTTCATGAAATAAACTTTGCTAGATTCTCAATGATGTTTTCTTTCCACGACAAAGTAGAGAACATTTATTAATCACACAACGAGAAGTACGAAGTGTGGCATGGAAACTCCCATCGGCTTACAATTGATCAGATGACTAAACAAAATTGGTACAGAATCAATACTAGACATATTGTTTTTCTCTCCGAATCATTTCTCTTGTTACGCCCTCTTTTTTGTATAACGAAACAGCCTTTGGACATGTCTTACTTTGCATAAACATTTTGTTACTTGTCTAGCAAAGATACGATTTCTAAATCCCATTGAAACCTAGCACATTGCTTATGAAAGAAGTACCTATCATTAATTCAGTCTCAATATCAAATGGAAAATCATTGAATTTCGCAACAGCTCCATTAAAATTTGTCAAATTCGGTGATTATCTCGATGTAAATATTGACGTAGAGATCAGGTAAGTATTTCCAGTTTGGTGAACTTTGCAAGAAGGGAGGATATCTCCAACAAGACGCCGCTGCAGCATCAACAGCAAAACACCAATACACCCGATGCATAAACACAAAAGACGAGTACAGCACGAGACGGAAAACATGTAAACATCAAACACAAAAGACTACACATAAACCGACGAGACCAATGGGCAACCGTTGCCGACTTTGGACGGCCATTTGTCGCGCAAGTAGCAAATGATGTGGTTATCCTGGATTACGTGCGCACAACCCTCTCACTTCTCCAATTACCCAGAGGTCTCGAGGAACGTTCAATTGTGGTGTAAAACAAGAGTATTTTACTTTCTTATTTGATAAGCTTCATGAAAACACTATCAATTTTACTAACCTGAACAATAGACAATTGTCAAATACCATGCTAAAGTCACAAGAACAATATTTTTATGCATATTTTCGCTTTGAACTATCCGACAGCATACAACAAACACAATATCGATGTCGAAACGCATTTCAATATATATCTTATAGAATGTATAATGGATCATCAATATTCATGTAGAGTTATATGAACTAATCGCCACATCTCAAAATAAACAAGATAGGCACAAACTGAATAAAAAGTCACTTCACTACAACGTATTCCTTTGTGATACGAATATAGATTGTTCAAGTCCTTCCTCCTAAGTGCATTATTATGAAATCAGATATTGTTACACATCTTAGAAAATTTTCTGCAAATATTGGAATAAAACTGCATTTTTTTTTTCTGTGCTATAGACAGTAACGACAAAATTATCTTAAATTACAACATACAAAAATTTTTTTTTTCTATATAAAGAATACTCGTTTAGTTAATGATAAAAGAAATAGATCTCGATTTTTTTTTTTCAAAATCTTTAGAGCAATCAGACCATATTTTGTTACATGTATTACCAGACATGCACGTTTCGGTTTCTAAACCCTCGTCAGTGATCCTTAGTCTAAACAATGTAAAACGGCCAAAAAGTATGAAAATTGTTATATCCAAAAACGTACCAAAAGACGGAGCAGAAAGGGTGGGAAATGATGCTACAGGACCCACGTTTTCGAAATTTCAAGAAATTTTGTAACAGAAAATTTCAAATGCGTTGAAGGTACAGACGATCAACTTCGGTTGATCGAACTTGGCTGCATGTGCCCTCGGGGACTCCTGGTCAACCAGCGGTGACTTTCACCAAGTAGTTCAAATGTTAAACGTCTCCAAATTCAATAGCATCATTTAAGACCTCATGAATTTACAGCATGGACCAGACATGCTCGTTTCGGGTACTAAACCCTAGTCAGTGATCGTCAGTCTAAACAATGTAAAATGGCCAAAAAGTATGAAAATTATTATGTCCAAATATGTACCAAAAACCAAAAGACGTAGCAGAATGGGTTGGATATGATGCTACAGGACCCGATATACGCCTCAAACAATTCAATCTCAAAGATACTGGACCTGCGGGCCTCAATCTGTCCAATATATTTAAGAATAGATTGTTTTCGGCGTATATCCATTACATACATCAATGTTGTTGAATGTCACATGTTCGATCATTGAATATTTGGGGTTTGAAAGAGGTCGGCCGTAGAAACAATATAAAGATTACTTCACCTTGAATGTGAAAAGGTGTAAAACTGTATTTGTATTAATATTCACTCACCACGAATGTGATTTTGTTCAAGTAGCTACACAATTCTCGGTTTAATATCTAATGGCAAGTAGTAAAAATTTGTTGTAAGGTCATGTGTATTATTAATTCATTCCTCATTCATGAAGCTTATTTTTTCAAATTTTCATTTTTGTGGATAATAATCCTCCTCTACATGTAACTATATTGAACATAAATGCACCGATCGAGGATACTGTACTTTTGCGTTACGAACATGATCACGAGACTGTCGAAGATTCAATGTACTGTCGATTTTGACAGTTTGGATACAATAGAGTTACCTTGCGTATTTGGCTTTTGCTTTTATTGATTCTTACGTCAACATTTATTTTGCCATTGGTATCATGAATATGGATTCCTCAAGTGAGGTTTGCCCTTTATGAAATATTAGATGATAAGCCGACAGAGACACCGCAGTAAAAGTTATCAGGGAGTATTTTGAAAATGCTTATTCCTCCGAGAAAGCATATTTCATTCAGATAGCAATTTGCCATTCAACAGTTTTTTTAACATTTTTGACATCTTCAACCACTGAACATAGTTTAACAGAAATAAACAATAAAAAAAAGTTAACACATAATAAGATTGTGGTACATGTACACTTCAATTTTGATATGTTTATCGATGTCAATCATGACGGCACAGTGCTCGTATATGACTGTAAAGAGTTGTTCCTAATTGAACGTCTGTATGAGTCTATATGAGTGAATTATCAACATACTTGACTCTAAACACTGCGCTTATATGTATACATTGTATCAAAAATGATTTTAAAAAAAACCATTATTATTATGACAATAGATAACAACCTCTACGAAAACTTGTAGATACTTTTTTTTGTTATTTTAACGATCAATGTAGACTATTCATATGACTTTGTATTGTTTCCCTTTATCTGGCATTTCCTTTGCATCTGTTAGAACTAGCGTCATATGTAGCCAAGTTGATCAACTTTGGTCGATCATTTCTTCAACGCATTCGAAAATTTCTGCTATCAAAATTTCTTGAAATTTCTCAAACGTGGGTCCTGAAGCAGCATACTTCACCCATTTTCACACTCTTTGATAATATTACATTGTTTAGATTGAGGATCATTTACGAGGGTTAAGTACCTGAAACGTGCATGTCTGGTCCATGCTGCAAATTTATCTATTCTGAAATGACGCTATTGAATTTGAAGACGATAAACATTAATTTTGTACCACTTGGTGAGTGTCACTGCTGGTGGACCAGGAGTCCCCGAGGGCACAAGTTCGATCATTTTCGGTTGATCGTTTCTTCAACGCATTCAAAAATTTCTGGCTCATTTCTTGAAATTTCTAAAATGTGTATCCTGTAGCATCATGTCCCAACCAATCCCGCTACATCTTTCGGTACATTTTATACATACCATCTTTCACACTCTTTGGTCATATTACATTCAATTTGTTAAGATTGATGATCGCTGACGAGGGTTAAGTACCCGAACCGTGCATGTCTTGTCCATGCTGATAATCAATCTGTTCTGAAATTATGCTATTTGATTTGAAGACGTTCAACATTTGTACAAGTATGAAATTTGATCCCTTTACTTTTTCAAGCATGAGCAAAAAAACGGAGTATTCTTTATCATTTCATGCCCTTTTATGCCTGTATGTACATGTATATGCCCTTTTCCTTAGACTGTGTTCAGTACACGTTTGTGCTTTAAGCAATCCGTTTCTAAACTGCATATTTGTTTTATCTTTCGACTTACGCGGTATAGCATTGACCTTTTTGTGCTACTTTGATGATCTGATTTGAATTGTACGAATATATGATATCACTTCTCATCTGTAATAATCTTCCTATTATATAATATAACAACAATATAAAGGTAAGGAACCCAATTTGCTGACCACGTTTCCTCATGAAAGACAATGAGTTCCAGTGAAATGGCCTCCATCCTGAAGAAGGCTTCGGTTGTATCCTTTAAATTGAGCAATTTATTGACTATTGTTGTAAAACCACAGGGAGCAAGAGCTGCAAGTTATATACAAGTGTGTGTCTTTCGTGTCGATAAGCCGAATACGACCATTTTGGGCTCTGGCTTTATTAGTTCCAATATTTCCTCAGCAAAAAATACCAGAAACATTACAGAAGAAAGGGAGGTCTCCAACAACACCTTGTTGCAGCGCCAATAGCAACTCCCAAAACACCTGTAAAACACAAAGACACGCACAGAAAGAGACTCAGTGGTACAAGAAACGTCAAATAATAGAAAAACATACAACACAAATGACCACACATAAACAAACGAGAACAATGGGCAAACAGGAAGCGTTTACTCAATTAGAGGATACTTGATTGACCGACAAATTTTCAACATTTCTGCAACCACTGAATATAATCGGTAACTTTACAGGGAGCAAGTACTCAAGGCTGCCTACAAAGTTCCTGTTTTTCGAGCCGATCAGTCAACTTTCAATTCTAGGTGAAAGTACGATATTCTATCATATGTTTGGATGAGTACAAACTTATCAAAGTTCGTTAAAGACCTACTTGAACATCTTGAATGTTATCTACTTTATGTAAAAAATTTTAAAAAAAATTCAACTTAATACTCTCATGCATTGTAAGTATTTTAAACATAGAAGAGAAATGCAATTTTACAATTAATATGAAATAACTTCTATTCTGTTAATAAGTTATTTGATATTTTAATAAATGAGCTTTGGTTAGATGATCGTGAAATAAACTTAAGATCAGGTAATAAGGATAAATGTCATCTTTATATTTCACAACCATGGGACGCACAAATGATGTTTTTGAATTATGTAGTTACGAATATATCTATATTGCTATAGCGACGGTATTTTATGGGTATTCATGGAAATAACGCTGAAATTCCCCAAATTTGTGTAACTTGATTTTTCAAGCCATGGACATTTCTTTTGCCAATGTGATGAAAACACCTAGCACCTGTGCCAAAATCTGTTCTTCAACCTCTAAAATAGTCAAAAACAGGCCAAAAAAAAACCTAGAATGACTCTTTATTATTATTTTCTTTCATTTTGACTTAATACCAACGATCACCTCATATTATCTTGCCCCCCCCCCCCCCCCACAAACAGGTATGTTTTTACAGTTGAACATTCAAAGATATTTTTTCATAATCTGAGTTTTGACAACGATTTTCATGGCAACAGAATGCTACAAGATGTGAAATTTTCTTATATATGAGGTTGTTAAAAGTTTGAACTCGTTATTAATGCAACTGAGTTTTGAATTGATTAATATAGTATGTCTTTATTATATTAACATTCATTATGATACAGAAAGTTTTTCGCCATACCAAATCTTGTATAATATGGTATCGAGGTCCATCCTTTTGACAACCATTTGTATATGAGTAATCGTGAGACGTTACCTTTTGAATTTCCTCTGTTTTGGCCTCTAAATCAGTGATGATACTCTGTTTGTTGTAATACACATATGATGCGATGAAATATTACGATAAAACATATTTTCGTAAGGATAAATGCGAAATCCTGTTGTTATGGAAACCGTACACAAAACTCATTATTTGAACATATTTTCTTCATATGATCAGGTTCTTGGAGGGAGATGAACATTAGGTAATTTTCAAAAATAATTCCAAAGAATGTAGAAAAATAGGTGCTTTCATTCCTGCGTTTGACTAGTTTGAAAGTTAAAAAGCAAACTTTAACAAACATTTTGCGTCTTTGATGTCACATAGACAAAATATATCAATGTCCAATATTGGAAAAGTTCATGCATTAAATGTTTCGGAAAATCTACAATTCCCCATGAATTCATGCTCTTCAAATACTGTTTGCATAGTAAATCATTAATGGCTTCTGTATTTGAATGAGTATCTTTTTACAGAGAATCTATATTAAACTTTGCCATATTCTACCTTCGCGGGTACATTTTTCGCCCTGTGATGAAAGTACAGATGTACCCGTGAACAATGGTTAGTGCATTATATTAGCTAGAATCAATTGTCACAAAAAGAAAGAATGAAGCTACACTGTGAATGATTATAAAGTTCTTTTTTGTTGGGGGGAGGAGGAAATGAATAATACTCAGTAGCTTTTATTGACTCTTATGAAAGCCATTATCTTGCAATTTATATCATAAAATTCCTCTCTTTTTTCGTCAGTTGTGATAGTCCTATCTAATATATATAAAATGATTTGCCCAGACTTAATATCAATAGTACATTTGTATGTGCAATTTTCGAGAGCATTCCTTATCAGATATTAATGTTTATCCCTAAGAGAAGCTGGGACAATTTGACATTTGAAAATTTTGTTGTTGAACTCTATTCATTAGCAAATGAATGAACTGATAGTAAATTATTAATTTCCTCGCTTTAACTATCAGTTGATATATTTCATTAATTGTGTTTGTAACATTTATAATAATATGCCACCTATCTCATTTTTTGTCATACCTTTTAAATTATTTGGCCATATTCCATTGTTCGGATTGAGGATCACTAACGAGGGTTAAGAACCTTACACGTGCAAGTCTGATCAAAGCTGCAAATTTATCTGTTCTGAAATGATGCTATGAATTTGAAGACTTACATTTGATAAGGAAATCACTATCTATAAACATTATCAACATACTCTAGTCCTCTTCAAGATATTCATTAACACATCTGTGTTCTATGCGTTTAGATATCTTCTTTTTTCACGTTACATTACAGAAGGCTATCTAACACAACAATTATGCGGGTAACTCGGTTACCGGTCATGAGGAAAGGAGATGGCTATGTAAAACGAATATACACTATTTTAACATTTATTAATAACTTTGTAAATGTCTTTTATTAGTGGTCACTTAATCCCAATGTTCGCCTTGATTCATTTGGGCTAATTAATATTTTGATGTCGTCTGTAGAGGACGGTCATTATTCCTAATATTGAATCTGGCCCCGCCGTCAACAACCTCCCTCAACTCCTCCCTCACCTTTAAAGCATTGGTGTTTTTCGCTCAAATCCCCATTTGCTCACTCAAGTCGCCGTCACCACTCAAATATGTGTTTATTTGAGGAAAAACTCACATATTTAGGGGAGCTTCGTAGCACCCTCATATTCCCCCTCAAGTACATACCATATCTTGAATTCCTTGTAAGATGATAAGAAAGGACAACCAGAGTTATTTTATACAACTTTATGTTAAAATAAACAAAATAAGTCCGGACATGAGGAAAGGAGGTGGCTATGTAAAACGAGTATACACTATTTTAACATTTATCAATAACTTTGCAGATGTCCTTTCTTAGTGGTCACTTAATCCCAATGTTCGCCTTGATTCATTTGAGCTAATTAATATTTTGATGTCGTCTGCAGTGGACGGTAATTATTCCTAATATTGAATCTGGCCCTGCCGTCACCAACCTCCCTCAACTCCTCCCTCATCTTCAAATTGGAGTTTTCACTTGTCTCACTCAAGTCGCCATCACCACTCAAATACGAGTTTATTTGAGAAAAAACTCACATATTTAAGGGAGCTTCGTAGCACCCTTATTTTCTCCCTCAAGTACATACCAAATCTTGAATTCCTTGTAAGATGATAAGAATGGACAACCAAATTAATTTAAACAACTTTATATTAAAATATACAGAATAACTCCGGCTGAAATGCTTTGTTTACTTCATCAAGTTGCCGCTCCTCTACTTTCAACTTTCTTCGTTGTCATTATTAACGCGAATAGACATCTCTAACCTTAACATTTCGTACTTCGCTCTAGTCGTGAAAAAAACATGTGCAGCTTTTAAGCGTTTTTGAAAATAGTCTACTGTCCGCGCGGCTCACTTCGGAAACTGGATAAACGCTTTTGTTTACTTTATTATGCAAAAATTAAAATAAAATCTATATAATTGAATAGTCGTAAATTTTGGTACATGTTATATGGTCGTTGGTTCAGGCAATCATATTATACAGATAAAATAAATTTTACATGGGGTGTTTTCAATGTTAAATTTCAGCGTGACGTCGCCAAATTTATCATTGAGCATATGGTGCGAGTAACGACGTCACGGGAAAAATTAGCATTGGAAATGGCCCATCTAAAACTTGTTTTGTTTTTAAAATTTGATTGCGTGCACTGACCATCATACAACTTATACCAAAATATACGACTAAGCGAGATCTAATGAATGGTATCAATTTCATTAAAATTTCTGAATGATAAAATAGTCAAAATCACATTTATCTAGTTTCCGAAGTTATCCGCGGGTACAGTAGTTTATTATACAAAACAAAATACAGGGAAATGCAAAAGGGAAGGCTCATTGCCTATAGATATGTATATAAGGCCATTTCTTTGTTATTTTCTGTTTTGCGTCCTCGTTCTGGTAGGTTTTGAGCCAATAGTCATAAAACAAAACAAAATGAAAACGATAAAATCTTTAATGCAAATTTAATGCACTTTGTACAAAAATTATAGAGAAATTGTTTAGCTCTTTATATTACATGTATCACATGTAAAAATGTAAAAGTACTTCAATGATTGAAGATATTTATTCTTTTGTTGTCTAAAATCTGTTAATATTCAACTGAAACAAGTTTTCTTCAGATTTCACATGGTACTTATAGTACTTCACATATAATGAAATTGCAACTTTGTTTATATGCTTGTTTGTTTATCTTCCTGGCTGGCTGGTAGGTTTTTCAATTTCAAAAGGACGCAAAACAGAATAAAAACAAGAAATGGCCTAATTTTGTAAAACTATGTGTATAAAAACAAAATAACTTGAAATAACATTGATTTGGAAAATTTGGCAATCCAAAAAAAGAAAGAAAGAAAGAAAGAAAGAAAGAAAAAAGATAAGCTGGCCTGGGGACTCTCGCGCTACTAATCAGACATACAGCTTGTTCAAAATGGTATATACATGTAATCTTAAATAAAGCCTCATTTTAGGCATAAATGTATTCCGAAGAAGAACTTTTTTTGGAAAGGAAATATATCTGTTGCCAAACAGGAATTTTTCAAGGTTATTCTGTGGCCGATTATGAGACTCATTCGCATTCCCGAAAAGGCCGTTTCCCAAATTCTGGGAATTACTCCCAAATTGAAACTTCGCGATGTACATACAGTTCAGTCAAATAACATAAATATCTATCAATACAGTGTTGCCTCTCGTCATCGATTTACCGATGTTTCTTTCAGTAATGTATAGAAGTAGAGAATACCAAAAAAAAGTAAAACAAAAAAAGAAAATTAGGATGACAAATTTTAATGCAAAAATAGGGACCCTTGGCATATTTTACGAAATGTTTTATTACTACTTGGTACTTATCATTGTAACAAACATATTTATGTCTAATTTCATCAATAAAAAATAAAATCTTAAATTTCATGACAAGTTAGAAATTAGATAATGTATACAAAAACCAAGCGTGGATCTATAGAGAAGGGTGTGTTAAGGACCCCTTCCTGGAATTGCAAAATCATCCTTATTTTCCACGTTTTACGTACAATTCCTTTCAAAATCAAATGCTGGATTGCCGACACAACCCCTCCTCCCCTCCCATGTCATTCTTGACTCGGTCTTGACTCTTCCAGAAAAATTCTATATTTGTCCATGAAAATTACATAGTGTACATGATTAGTTATGAGGTTTGTTACTGACCGTCTACAGAAACGTTTGATATTATCTTTGATTGATATGAGCTAAGGTTTTGATGTCGTCTTTAGTGGACGGTCATTATTCATCTTGGTGGAACAAGAGTTTCATCGCATTCTGCCAGACGCTTCATCGCAAAGTACCCTTGGATTCAGGGGTCCCCAGTTTCGACAAGATTTCTGTCGGCGGCCCTATTATGACGTCACGTCATTGTAGTTTAATGACGTCGGAAAACAACAAATGCGATTACTTTTCATTTTTGGCGCCATAATTTAGAACAGTTATTCTAACTTTATCCCTATCTTCAATCTGAATTAATGTAATTTCCTTTTTAATTAATATGAAAAATACATGGGACCTAAGGGGTGAAGGCAAGGTCATATTGAGAGTGGAAAGTAGTGGAAGGAACCTATGACGTTGCGGTGGAAGACGGGTCATTATTGTGCTCACGGCTGTTGTTTGACTTGGACTATCTGTGTTTAAGCTTTTGGGTGTTTCAGAGTATTCGATTTCCAGATGTTCTGTTTCAGTCGATAGGGGAAAAAAGTACACACTTTCAACAAAATATATTTGCTTTTTTCATTGGCTATATTGTCTTGATTATTTTCGAAATGTGTGTTTGTTACACTGACAGCACAAAAAGAATTGATAAATGCACCGTATGCTGTTTAGAGAGATGCACAATTAGCTGACTTCTTTATCTTAAATCTTTAACAATGAAATAAAAGTTTTCAAAGGTTTTTCCTTCTATGAATATATTGATGTACTATGATTCAACAAGACTTAAACTTAAGTAAAATGTAACCTTAGGGGAGTTTAAAAGGGTTGTAACTTATTTAATCTATTGACCGGACACTTGAACATGAAAGTCGACTGCAAATTACAGTAGACCTTTTTTACCTATTGTCACACACACTCTCCCCCCCCTCCACACACACACCCTCACCCACACACACACCCTCTCACCCTCACACACACACACCCTCTCTCCCTCACACACACACACCCTCCCTCCCTCACACACACACACACACACACACACCCTTACTAACATGCACTATGACGGTACATTTGTATATCATATTTCCTTGATGCTTAGGGATATTGTTTCAATCAGTAAAGCAGAATGGTAGGAAAGACAACTTCATTTTCTCAAAATTGTAAAAGTTTAAGTGACACATTGTCTGACTTTTACCTCCAAAGGTCTTGATTTACATCATGGGGGTTGCAAGTACATGACTTTGTATCTTATTTCAACTTTAAGAAATTGAAACATGATGAATAATTATTTCTTTTAGTTCAATCTACTCACAAACAGATTCAAAGAAATTTCATACATTTTGCAACTTCCTCATCCAGACAAACCGTTCTTTTGTCGCACCACTATGACGAAGCGACTCTATGACGGGCCCTGTCCAAACATCTCTAAAGAAAACATGGTCCGACCATCTGACCCCTCTGAATGTCAGTCGGACTCCTTGGGTGATAACATGAATGAGCTCGCTACAGCCGGCAGAACATGGAGAGTATTCTGTTTGTCCCCTTTTGATATCCATTTACATATCAATCTGTGTTTGCTTGTGACCCTGTGTTTCGCGGTCTTGTTTGCGTGGTCATCTGACAGAGAGGAGGTTATTTTATAATACAATCGGCATTTTTCGAGACCTTTTGATCACCGGAAAAAGTGGGAAGGTTTAGCGCAAGCATCCAGATTGCTCCCGACGGTATAACGTATGTTTCCAACAGTATAACCAACATATACCCGTCGGAACCACAAAACACAATACGTTTATAAATCCCTATTCTAATTTATGTGACATGTTTAAACTCTTTATACAATGTACACCCTCAGAGTGTCCCACGTATCGCTTTAGAGGTGACATTGCTACGGAATATTAACAACGACCGACAGAAATTATTGCGATGCGAAATATGAAAAAAACTGCTTCTTGTTTATTACAATTGCGAACAATCAAATTGTAGTCAAGAATAATTTTACTTGTTCTGTTGTTTATAAGTGGAGAATGCCATTTATAAATTCATAGTTTTACGTCACAGTATGACGTCACTTGAGCAAAGAAAGTACAGCGAATCATGACGGCATACTTAAAAGGTGCGCTAAAGCTTGTAACGTGCAAATTTACGTAGGAATACATTTTACAGTATTTCAAGTGAGTCGGTTTGCGGCAAGTTTATCGTCGTTATACGTGCTTGTTGAAATAACGTGAACCAATCAGAATGGGTGAAACAAACAGAAATAACTAGAATTTGTGTTTACTGTTTCTATGTCGTATGTCTCTTTTTCGTTTTTTGCTGTACTCGTCTTCTCTGTATTTTGGCATTGGAGATTTTGGTGATATGCTGTTGGTGCTGCAACCGGGTCTGGTTGGAGATCCATCCCTCCCTTTTATCGTCTCTTGTCTATGGTGTGTTCATATTGCTATTAAAGAGCAAACTCAAACAACAACGATTTCGTTCTGAAGTAGCACATTTGTGAGCGACTGAATTTTTCACTGCAAAATATTTGGACGATACCATGTAAAACATTTTATCATCATGTTTGAATTTATTTTTTAAAAAACATCTCAGAAACCAATTTTAACAGTTTGAATTGGTTTCTGATGTGGTTCTTGTGATACGCAATTTCAAATGGCTTTACAAAAACAAACTGTAAAAGGGGTTTGGAAATAAAAATGTTACAAACAAAAAAGTAAACATTTTACAGGTTATGACCCCTGTTATGACCTGAGTTTCTGGCAAACAGAGGTTTCTTACTCTCCCCGGATATCTGGGTTCTTTGTAGAATGTTTAAATTGATTGTATTATATAGACTACTATAGACGATTTATTTTTGTAAAATAGGTAGTGCAATTAATAGCAATTTGCACAAGACATTATGATGTTTGGCAGGCTTTTGTATCAATGGAAATGCATTTTTGAGCTACATTGTATAGTTTATGTCTTATTACTTCCTCGGATTTCTTGCGGATGTCGCTTTTTTTCAATTATACTTTTAAATTTATGTTTCTTGTTCTATGTTCTCAAACTGCGACAAATGATCAAAAAAACTTCCATTTTTTATAATCTATAAACTTCCTACTTACATACTTATAAAATATGTAATATACTAGTATGCATATTTCATGTGATATATGAATAATTATTTTTAAATTCTAATTAGCATGGCGCGTTTTAAAAAACGACAGTGCCTTTTGCGCTTGCACTGGATGCTGGAGGTTGGTCATCGGATTAAGTTTTCCTCCCTGTTTCTATAGAACTGTACATGAAAGAAGGGAGGAGATCTCCAACAAGAACCCGTTGCAGCACCAACAGCAGAACACCAAAACACCCGATGCAAAAACACAAAAGACGAGTATAGTATGAGACGGAAAAGAGACATACGACATGTAAACATCAAAAGAGACATACGACATGTAAACATCAAACACAAAAGACTAGACATAAGAATTTTCATCTTAGCACTTGAGTGCTAAGATTAAAATTATCTTTTATATGTGTCATTAAAGAGATTGATATCAGAGAGGTTTAGTTACAAGTTCTTTCAACGTGTACGTATGACGTTCATGTACACGTCACCGTTTGATGTCATAATCAGAACACGTCGTTAAGTTACACGTACGAATCGTAGTAAGTATAGGTATAGCTATGTAGTAAGGTGAACGTGTAGCTAGCTTCTCTTCAATCGGTTTAATCTGCGTGAAGAATACATCGAGATTCGTAAAACCTCGACACAAGGAAAGTTAGAATCCTAAACGTGTTTTATAACACGGAAACTGGAAGTTTGATAATTTTGATAAGTCTGGAAAATTTCAAAGAAGTTACCCTCTGTCGTTTAGTGTAGAGCGTCGTTTGCAACACATCCATAACGTGTAGCTATACGTCACGTCATGACGTCATTTGAACAAAGATCGCAGGAAGTGAACGTACATGTCGCGCTAAAACTTGTAACTAAACATCTTTATTTCCTACGTGTAACTTGTATTCTTGTCAGCTATTGTGACGTCATCATTTATTGTGTATAACGTCATTTACAATACAAGTTACATGTCGACAGTGAACATGATGATTCTTTAAAAAAAAAATTCAGATGAACGAATATAGTGAAAAAGGTGGCGCGGATAAGATTTTCTAACCAACATACATTGTGACCTTAGAATTTAATAGCTATTCTCTGTAAGCATTTGCACTTTTATGAAGGACGCATGGCACGGCATGTCTCAGATTTTGATATCAACAAAATCAGGGAATGTCTTATTACTTCCATCCTTTTTTTTAAAATATGTATGAGTTATTGGAAATACAAAAGGGAAATACTACAACTTTATGACAAAAAATTGAAATATCATATAAATATCGAATTTTTTTAGTCTAAGTTGATGATGCTCACTCTTCTTGGGCACTTGAACCTGCTTGCTTTCATGGATTCGCCATTGCCTTTTTGATATAGACTTACACAATTATGTCGGTAACAGGACTTTCAGTCCATAAACCGGTCCGTCCACAGGTAAAGTCGATCCGTCCCCAGACCATCCGTCCACAACCCTGTCCGTCCACAAACTAATTTTTACCCTTACTAAAAATGAGGTCTTAGGCGATCCGTCCACTGTTGTGTGTTTCATTGTACGTGTATGTAAGAAGGTATATGTATTGGTTTAGACGATCCGTCCACCACATACTTATACATAAATAGTAATATTTAGTCTATCCGTCCACTCTGTATTTGTACCATGGACCTTAAATGATGCTATTCAATTTGAAGACGTTTAACATTTACACCACTTGGTGAGTATCACTGCTGGTGGACCAGAAGTCCCCGAGGGCACATGTAGCCAAGTTCGATCAATTTCGGTTGATCGTTTCTTCAACGCATTCTAAAATTTCTGTTATCAAAATTTCTTGAAATTTCTAAAAAGTGGGTCCTGCAGCATCATATCCCATCCATCCTGCTACGTCTTTCGGCACGCTTTTTCGACATAGTAACTTTCATACATTTTTTGCAAATTACATTGTTTAGAATTGAGGATCACTGACGAGGTTTAAGTACCCGAAACTTGCATGTCTGGTCCATGCTGCCAATTTATCCTGTTCTTAAATGATGCTATTCAATTTGAAGACATTTAACACTATTCGTTCCCGTATACTTGTACGATAAAGGAGTATGCAATAGTCTGTCCGTCCACTGTGTATTTGCATCATGGAAAAAGGCGTGTTTTATTTTTTCAAATAAACTATCAGTCCACTGCAAAATAATGATTATGGAATGTACCATTGTATATTTGTACATGTATTATGGAATAATTTAATTATTTCTGTAGTGTCTGTATAACGCCTATACAAACCTACAGAGCGAAATTTTATCTATAGCTGTATATGCAATGACGCCTATATTGACGTCAATGACGTCGAGCGCCGCTTCGTTAGGCCTGTTCAAATCAACGTCGCCAGTTCTGAACTTGAAAATCAACAATGCAAAATTACCATCAATTCAATTCAATTCAATTCAATTTATTCCGTAAGTCACAGACTCATAGGCATATTACAAAAATCACATAAACATACATAAGTAAATGGATATCATGAATATATGGATTACATAATTTAGTTATAATAAATATTAAAGTATATGAATCATATATATGTTCCCAAAAGTAATAGTAGATGTATATAAGTATATAACAATATTATTACATCAGTATTGTCTACAAAAATATTTCATATGGAATTTTTCTGTGTAAAAAAAAAGAAAAACATATAAAAGCATACGGAGAAGTTAACGCCCCCCCCCCCCCCCCCCTCCCACCAAATATAACCCATCAAGAACAGAAAGAAGGTCACGCAGACTTACACTGACAGGAGAGTGAATTTATTCATTATTTCTCTGCTTACTTGCTAAATATAGATATTTACCTAAATTACAAAGTCCCTTTATGTTGTTTACGCTTAGTAGCTGTATTAACTTGAAAACACTGGGATTGTTATAATAGTATTTCTTAATAAATTGTTTTCTAAGAGTATTGAAATAAGGACAGATAAGAATGAAATTGAACTCATCTTCAATATCGTTAAGATTACAATGTGAGCATATTCTGTTTATTCTATTTTCTTGTGTGTAACGTCCTTGCTCAATTTTTAATTTATGTGAAACCAAACGATACCGTGTAATATTTCTTTTATAGAGGGATGGAATTGTTTTTGTCAAGTAATATTGCAAAGTAAAATTATCGATTAAATGTTGATATAAGAATCCCATTGGTGATCTAGATATTGCTAATAATGTTTCTTGTTTATATATATCAGTTATTCTATTCTCAATTAAAGCCAGAATATCTTTATCAGATCTGGTTTCACTCCATACATCACCAAGTCCTATCTTAGACAATTCTGTTTTCAGATTTTTTACCCATTCGTTATCGTTTTGTATCATTTCTTCGTAGCATGTCTTCAGTAAACAATTATTTGAATTTCTTATCTTTAACCAATATTTAAATATTCTTAACTTTCTTTTGATAATAAGTGGGTACCTTCCAAGCTCGTAGTAAATCATATTCGTAGTAGTAGTATTTTTCACACCTAAAATTCGCTTCAAAAACATCAAATGTACTTTTTCAACATCAGTAGCCTTATGAAATCCCCAAATTTCAGCACCGTAATGTAAAATACTTCCTATATAAGAATCAAACACCTCGTTTCGATGTTAAAGTTGAATCGTTTTAACGTACTAGATATGGGAAATAATGCTTTACGCCCTTGTTTCGCTATATGTTTTTGAGTTTGTAAAAAAATTCCGTTGTAGTTTAATAGAATTCCCAAATAATTAAACTGGTCTACTATTTCAAGCCTTTTCCCATCATATGTCCAAAATTCGTTTTCATTCATTTTCTTGCCATTTCTAAAAACCATCACTTTAGTTTTATCCGTATTGACAGTTAAGTGCCATTTTTGTGTATAGGACAATAAAGAATCTAACATTTGTTGTAAACCTTCCGGTGTCTCTGCAATCAATACCGTATCATCCGCAAACATCAGTAAAAATATATTGATAAGCTGAATATTTATAGAGGGACAATTTTCTGTTAAAAAATGAGTTTCAAAGTCGTTTACATACAAAGAATACAAAATTGGTGAAATTACCTCCCCTTGTAATAAGCCGGAACTACTTTCGAAATAGTCTGTAAGCTTATCATTATGTTTAACACATAATTTCATTTCGCTATACAATGATCTTATAACTTTAAAAATTTTTCCTGTGATTCCCTGTTTTACTAATTTTGACCACATGTTACTACTATCAATGAAATCAAAAGCTTTTTGATAGTCAATAAAAGCGCAATAAAGTTTCTTCTTATTTTGTAATGTAAGAGCATTTAAGACAAAGATAGCATCTATGGTACTTGCACCAGGCTTAAATCCAACCTGGGCATCCGTAATAATATTATATTCGTTATTCCAGCTATATAATCTGCTATTTAGTATTGAGGTAAATAATTTACCGAAACAGCTTACTATTGTAATCCCCCGATAATTATTTGGATCATTACTATCACTCTTTTTTAAAACTGGTACAATACAACCTTTTGCCCAGCTAGCTGGAAAAAATCCGGAATGAAACACATTGTTAAATAACTTGCACAAAAAAGGTTTCAAAATATCAGAACATTTGATAAAAAATTCATTAATAATCATATCTTCAGCACAACTCTTATTTGTTTTCAGATTTCTAATAGCAGTCACAACCTCTTTTTCACAAATATCAACATCTAATTCCTCATATGCTGCTGTCTGTACATAGTCTTCATCATAATCAATATCAGAATGTATGTGTGATAAATTTGGAGGCGATAAATTCTTAAAGGGATTAAAGAATTCTTCAGACGTAATATTTGTTTTGGTGAATTTCAACCTTTTCGTCTTAAAATTTCGATAAAACTCTCTAGGATTTTCCTTCCGTAAATATTCCATCATATTACCTTCATATCTTTCGTAATTTCGCTTTAGTTTAAACATTAGTTTTTTGTAACTAGCTTTTTTAGTTTTCAAATTTTCGTAATTTTCAGCTGATTTATTATTGTTAAAATTATGTACAGCAGCCTTATACTCGGAATATTTCTTTCTACAGACGTCATTAAACCATCATTTGCAAAATAAAGAAGGTAATTAAAGAGTTATACAATTAAAATATGAGAAATTACTAATAATTTTTGTCAATTGATGTATAGACAAACAAAATACATATGCTTGTATATCGGGTTTGTCTATACATTATTACAGTCATTTCTTTAAATAAAGTATAATTTTGGTCACGGAGGGGGGGGGGTGATCTATCAAGAAGTATTTAGTCGAAAGGTTGATGCAACGGTGGACGATTCGTCTATCGTCTCTGTCGCTTCAAGATAACTTCAGGAGAAACATTAAGGTGGACGGATAGTCTCAATCAATATAATAGTATCGAAACTGAGTAGTGGACGGATCGTCTGCATCACTCTCGATGATGTCTATTGAAACTCAATGGTGGACGGATCGTCTCCGTCATTCTATATAATATCTGTTGAAACTCAGTGGTTGACGGATCGTCTCCGTCATTCTGTATAATATCTGTTGAAACTCAGTGGTGGACGGATCGTCTCCGTCATTCTATATAACATCTGTTGAAACTCAGTGATGGACGGATCGTCTCCGTCACTTAAATGAATAATGGACGGATCGTCTCCGTCACCCTGTTATACTTGATAAAATTAATGTCGATTGAAACTTAATGGTGGACGGATGGTCTCCGTCACTGTGGACGGATAGGTTCGTGGACAGATCGTCTGGGGACGGATGACTGTGGACGGGATGGTTTGTGGACACGTCATTACTGGTGACCTTAGTATAATCAAGAACGACAAGTTGAGAGAATTGTTAAAAAAGGGTCCCAAATACAGAGAAAGTATGTCCTTTACATGGAACCAAAATGTCAAAATTATCATGGACTCTTGTGAGGAATATGCAAGACGTTGGGCAAAGAAAGAGGATGTACAGCTCGACACCCTTTCCGAATGGATGAAATCAATCAGAGGGTTACTTTTATCTAGAATTAACCGATTAAAATCAACTGTGAACACCAGATTCGTGTCTATATTTAAAGACCCTGATGTTATCAAAGAGCTTACCTACCTCCAAGAACATTATGTCATCACACCAGCGGACAAAGCCTCAAATAATTACACATTTACTTGCAAAAAGTACTATTTCGACAGTCTAGTTAAAGAGTTATGTTTAAATTTGACACCTGGAAATCCCACTTACACCCCAACAAACCTTTCTGCCTCTGAAATAATAGATAACCACAAATAAGCTCTTGCTTCCTTTGGCTTCGACACTACCAATTTAGATTTAGATTTACCATACTTATACTGCATACCTAAAATGAATAAGAATCCGTACAAACAACGTTTCATCGCTGGTTCCTCAAAATATTCTACCAAATCTGTATCAATCTTACTCACCAAAGTTTTATCTGAAATCAAATCTGGGCTTCAAAAATATTGTTCGACAGTATATTCTCGCAGTGGTATCAACCAGATGTGGATTTTAAAGAATTCGAAGGAACTTTTAGAACATCTGAAATCCACTCATTTTAGTAGAGTCCATTCGATCAAAGCCTTTGATTTTTCGACACTTTACACTACAATTCCACATTCTAAATTGAAAGAAAGACTCGCAAAAATTATAAGTAATGCGTTTACAAGTACAGAAGTAAGAACGGTAATCGCAAATACAAATTTATTGTTGTAAACTATGACAAAACCTACTTTGTAAAAGAAAAGTTCGATTCTGAAAATAAGTACACTGAGACAGACATTATTCAGATGTTAAACTTTCTGATCGACAACATTTTTGTGGTGTTTGGAGGAAAGGTCTTCCAGCAAATTGTCGGAATTCCAATGGGGACCAATTGTGCCCCACTCCTTGCCGACATTTTCCTTTACTCTTACGAAGCTGAATTCATTCAATCTTTGGTCTCTGAAGGGAAAAGATACTTAGCTTCTGACTTCTACTTTACTTACAGATACATAGACGATGTGTTGTCCATCAATAATCCAAAATTCGCGGATTACCTGAGCAGTGTCTATCCTTCGGAGCTTGAAGTCAAAGAAACTACAGAGACAAATAATTCAGCATCCTATTTGGACATAATGTTGTCCTACGACACTGATGGTCACATGGACACCTCACTCTATGACAAACGTGAGGACTTCAATTTCAGCATTACAAACTTTCCTTTTCTGAGTAGCAACATCCCTTCATCGCCTGCTTATGGCGTGTTCATATCTCAGTTGATACGCTATGCCAGAGCAAGTACCAAATATACGGATTTTGTTCTGAGAGCTAGGCGTCTTTCAGATAAGCTTCTCAGTCAGGGATATGTTTGTGACCGACTAACATCGTCACTGAGGAAGTTCTACGGTCGATATGGGGAACTCGTCATACACTATGATGTCCCACTTTCCAGAATGGTGGATGATATTCTGTCATAGACCGTTTGAACCATCCAACCAAAGATTGTACTCTATATCTTCCAAAATGGAAGTAACCGGATGTGACAGTTCTACCGAATTGAAGCGACGGGTGTTGCATGCAAGCAGGAGATGCTTACGCTTCCTGGGCACCTGGTCTCACTCTCATATCGGGAGTTCGCTTCTTTTCAAATGGTGGAGGTTTTTGTTTGTTTGCTTTGGTTTCTGTTTTATCCTAATTGTGTATGCCTTCGGTTTCTGATTTTCTGGGTTTTCGATTTTGTGTTGTAAACAGGGATATGTTCATTATCCATATTTGTCATTATGGACAGATCGTCTAGAAATCAATTATGTCATATTCCCCTATATCTTCTACTTCTAAAGTAAGACTGATCCTTTTTATCTGGTATGTAAAAAGGCAGTTCATGCACTTCTACATGTTATGATCTTTCATTGTTTAACTTGTTATTGAAACCCATCGATTGGTTTTGTAGGGGTTTTACATTTAAAATGCAACATAGTCAGTCAAAAAGCCATTACTCAGGTGTTACTCTTTCAGCAGAAATATCCTTTCTACGTGCAAATGTACATTTACTTGTCATAATATATGATCGTGTAAAGTTCAACTCAAATTCATCCATTCATTGAGGAGTTGTAATGACAATATCTTGCACTTAAAATGCAAAAATAATCCATGTCCAAGGACTCTGATGATACAATTTTGTCATAAATGCACTTTCCCCATACTAATTTTTTTGTCGTTATCTTTTATTGTGAGAAAATCATTGAAATTAATCCATTGGTTTGGGAGGAGTTGTGATGAAAAAATTTAACATTGAAAATACATACAAATACTAAGTCCAAGGGTCAAAACTCAGGTGTTACCCTTTCGGTGGCTCTACTCATTTCTTCATGCACATCTACATGTAATATGTTATCATTCAATATAGTTTCATTGAAATCTCTATACTCTTTGGGGAGAAGTTCTACAGACAGACAGAGGCACATAGGTACAGACAAATCTACATGTATTAAGCTATCAGACACTCAAGCATACAGACAGACAGACAGAAAGACAGACAGACAGAAGACTATGGTGAATCCAGTATGACCCCAAAACTCTTGTGATGGTGATAGACAAAAAAATTGGTCTATTCTTCTAGTTTTATTCTACTGAATTTTATTTTTGCTTCAAAAATTCAGTCCAGAGTCTGACAATTATAACAATCATGTAAGTGTACATGAACCAATGTTTGTAAACATCACACATATTTCCTGATATATATATTGTACATCTCTCATTATCCACAATCATGTAAGTGTACATGAACCAATGTTTGTCAGCATCACACATATTTCCTGATATATATATATTGTACATCTCTCATTATCCACAATCATGTAAGTGTACATGAACCAATGTTTGTAAACATAACACATATTTCCTGATATATATATTGTACATCTCTCATTATCCACAATCATGTAAGTGTACATGAACCAATGTTTGTAAACATAACACATATTTCCTGATATATATATTGTACATCTCTCATTATCCACAATCATGTAAGTGTACATGAACCAATGTTTGTAAGTATCACACATATTTCCTGATATATATATTGTACATCTCTCATTATCCACAATCATGTAAGTGTACATGAACCAATGTTTGTAAGTATCACACATATTTCCTGATATATATATTGTACATCTCTCATTATCCACAATCATGTAAGTGTACATGAACCAATGTTTGTAAGTATCACACATATTTCCTGATATATATATTGTACATCTCTCATTATCCACAATCATGTAAGTGTACATGAACCAATGTTTGTAAGTATCACACATATTTCCTGATATATATATTGTACATCTCTCATTATCCACAATCATGTAAGTGTACATGAACCAATGTTGGTAAGTATCACACATATTTCCTGATATATATATTGTACATCTCTCATTATCCACAATCATGTAAGTGTACATGAACCAATGTTTGTAAACATCACACATTTTTCCTGATATATATATTGTACATCTCTCATTATCCACAATCATGTAAGTGTTCATGAACCAATGTTTGTAAACATCACACATATTTCCTGATATATATATTGTACATCTCTCATTATCCACAATCATGTAAGTGTACATGAACCAATGTTTGTAAACATCACACATTTTTCCTGATATATATATTGTACATCTCTCATTATCCACAATCATGTAAGTGTTCATGAACCAATGTTTGTAAACATCACACATATTTCCTGATATATATATTGTACATCTCTCATTATCCACAATCATGTAAGTGTACATGAACCAATGTTTGTAAACATCACACATATTTCCTGATATATATATTGTACATCTCTCATTATCCACAATCATGTAAGTGTACATGAACCAATGTTTGTAAACATCACACATATTTCCTGATATATATATTGTACATCTCTCATTATCCACAATCATGTAAGTGTACATGAACCAATGTTGGTAAGAATCACACATATTTCCTGATATATATATTGTACATCTCTCATTATCCACAATCATGTAAGTGTACATGAACCAATGTTTGTAAACATCACACATATTTCCTGATATATATATATATATATATTGTACATCTCTCATTATCCACAATCGTGTAAGTGTAAATGAAACAATGTTTGTAAACATAACACATATTTCCTGATATATATATTGTACATCTCTCATTATCCACAATCATGTAAGTGTACATGAACCAATGTTTGTAAGCATCACACATATTTCCTGATATATATATTGTACATCTCTCATTATCCACAATCATGTAAGTGTACATGAACCAATGTTTGTAAGTATCACACATATTTCCTGATATATATATATTGTACATCTCTCATTATCCACAATCATGTAAGTGTACATGAACCCATGTTTGTAAACATCACACATATTTCCTGATATATATATATTGTACATCTCTCATTATCCACAATCATGTAAGTGTACATGAACCAATGTTTGTAACATCACACATATTTCCAGATATATATATTGTACATCTCTCATTATCCACAATCATGTAAGTGTACATGAACCAATGTTTGTAAGTATCACACATATTTCCTGATATATATATTGTACATCTCTCATTATCCACAATCATGTAAGTGTACATAAACCAATGTTTGTAAACATCACACATATTTCCAGATATATATATTGTACATCTCTCATTATCCACAATCATGTAAGTGTACATGGACCAATGTTTGTAAGTATCACACATATTTCCTGATATATATATTGTACATATCTCATTATCCACAATCATGTAAGTGTACATGAACCAATGTTTGTAAGTATCACACATATTTCCTGATATATATATTGTACATCTCTCATTATCCACAATCATGTAAGTGTACATGAACCAATGTTGGTAAGAATCACACATATTTCCTGATATATATATTGTACATCTCTCATTATCCACAATCATGTAAGTGTACATGAACCAATGTTTGTATACATCACACATATTTCCTGATATATATATTGTACATCTCTCATTATCCACAATCATGTAAGTGTACATGAACCAATGTTTGTAAACATCACACATATTTCCTGATATATATATTGTACATCTCTCATTATCCACAATCATGTAAGTGTACATGAACCAATGTTTTTAAGCATCACACATATTTCCTGATATATATATATTGTACATCTCTCATTATCCACAATCATGTAAGTGTACATGAACCAATGTTTGTAAGCAACACACATATTTCCTGATATATATATTGTTCATCTCTCATTATCCACAATCATGTAAGTGTACATGAACCAATGTTTGTAAACATCACACATATTTCCTGATATATATATTGTACATCTCTCATTATCCACAATCATGTAAGTGTACATGAACCAATGTGTGTAAGCATCACACATATTTCCTGATATATATATTGTACATCTCTCATTATCCACAATCATGTAAGTGTACATGAACCAATGTTTGTAAACATCACACATATTTCCTGATATATATATTGTACATCTCTCATTATCCACAATCATGTAAGTGTACATGAACCAATGTTTGTAAGTATCACACATATGTCCTAATATATATATTGTACATCTCTCATTATCCACGATCATGTAAGTGTTCATGAACCAACGGTTGTAATCATCCACATATTTCCTGATATATATATTGTACATCTCTCATTATCCACAATCATGTAAGTGTACATGAACCAATGTTTGTATACATCACACATATTTCCTGATATATATATTGTACATCTATCCTTATCCACAATCATGTAAGTGTACATGAACCAATGTTTGTAAACATCACACATATTTCCTGATATATATATTGTACATCTCTCATTATCCACAATCATGTAAGTGTACATGAACCAATGTTTGTATACATCACACATATTTCCTGATATATATATATTGTACATCTCTCATTATCCACAATCATGTAAGTGTACATGAACCAATGTTTGTAACATCACACATATTTCCTGATATATATATTGTACATCTCTCATTATCCACAATCATGTAAGTGTACATGAACCAATGTTTGTAAACATCACACATTTTTCCTGATATATATATTGTACATCTCTCATTATCCACAATCATGTAAGTGTACATGAACCAATGTTTGTAAACATCACACATATTTCCTGATATATATATTGTACATCTCTCATTATCCACAATCATGTAAGTGTACATGAACCAATGTTTGTAAACGTCAAACATATTTCCTGATATATATATTGTACATCTCTCATTATCCACAATCATGTAAGTGTACATGAACCATTGTTTGTAAACATCACACATATTTCCTGATATATATATTGTACATCTCTCATTATCCACAATCATGTAAGTGTACATGAACCAATGTTTGTAAGCATCACACATATTTCCTGATGTATATATATATATATATTGTACATCTCTCATTATCCACAATCATGTAAGTGTACATGAACCAATGTTTGTAAACATCACACATATTTCCTGATATATATATTGTACATCTCTCATTATCCACAATCATGTAAGTGTACATGAACCAATGTTTGTAAGGATCACACATATTTCCTGATATATAGCACATATTTCCTAATATATTCCTGTGGGCCCTGTAGCATCATATTCCACCTATTATGCTACGTCTTTTGGTACATTTTTGACATAATCATTTTCACACTTTTTGGCCATATTAGTCTGGGATGTATCACTGGTCACCATACTAGTCTGGGATGTATCACTGGTCACCATACTAGTCTGGGATGTATCACTGGTCACCATACTAGTCTGGGATGTATCACTGGGTTGGGTGCAACCCCCCCCCCTTTGATGCTCCAAAACCGGCCTAACTTTGTAGCATTTTTTGCGCTCTTTCAGATAAAAATTTGTCTCATGGAAATTTCCATTGCAAAAGTGGGGTTTTTTTTGGGAAAAACATGCTTTTTTAGTCAAAAATCACTGAAAATAGGAAAAAAAAGTATAACTTTTATATGGTTGAAGTTTTTAAAAATTGAAAAGTGTGAATATATAGTATTGTTTATGCTCTTTCAGATGAAATAAGTTGCAAGTTCCAATTCCTATATTTACTGTGTGTTTTGGGATAAAAAAGTCAATTTTTTGTCATAATTCACTGAAAATGAGGAAATTTTAATTTATTCCTGCTTCTCAGCTCCTCAATATTGCATATGATCGCTCAATGATGATTTAAAAACATCTTTAAAGTCTCCTCTTTCAAATGACATTTATTTTATATTCTTATTTTTTGCAAAATCCTCGAAAATAATTATTTTATTTTATTTTAAGGTCATGAAACACCCTTATGACCTAAGGAACATTTCTGTTAAATATTATTGAAATCCATCGAGAGGGGAAGAAATTATATTCTAGACAAGGTTTTACTACTGATGTCTATTTTGACCTTGACCTTTGACCTATGAACTTGGTTCAAGGTTATTGCACACCCTTAAATTCTTAGGAACATTTCTGTGAAATATTATTGAAATGCATCCACATCGGGAAGAGTTTTGCTCTGGACAATGTTTTACTAATCATGTCTTTTGTGACCTTGGGCCTATGACCTTGGTTCAAGGTCATCAATCCACATCGGGAAGAGTTATGCCCTGGACAATGTTTTACTAAACATGTCTTTTGTGACCTTGACCTTTGACCTTGGTTCAAGGTCATGAAACACCCTTATGACCTAAGGAACATTGATGTGAAATATTATTGAAATCGATCAACAAGGTGAAGATTTATTCTCTAGACAAGGTTATGATAATGATGTCTATTGTGACCTTGACCTTTGACCTGTGACCTTGATTCAAGGTCGTGACACACCTTTATGTCCTAAGGAACATTTCTGTGAAATATTATTGAAATCCATCCACAGGTTGGAGGAGTTATGCTCCAGACAAGGTTTTTCTACGTATGTCTATTGTAACCTTGACCTTGGTTCAAGGTTATGACACACCCTTAGGTGCTAAGGGACATTTCTGTGAAACATTATTGAAATCCACCCACAGGGGGAGGAATATAAGCTCAGTACAAGGTTTTACTAATTATGTCTATTGTGACCTTGACCTTTGACCTTGGTTCAATGTAATGACACAACTTTAGGTCCTAAGAAACATTTCTGTGAAATATTATTGAAATCCATTCACAGGTGCAGGAATCATGCTCAGGACAAGGTTTTATTAATGATGTCAATTGTGACCTTGACCTTTGACCTTGATTCAAGGTCATTACGCACTCTTTTGTCCTAAGGCACATTTTGTTAAATATTACTTAAATCCATCCACAGGGGAAGAAATTATATTCTAGACAAGGTTTTACTACTGATGTCTATTTTGACCTTGACCTTTGACCTATGAACTTGGTTCAAGGTAATTGCACACCCTTAAATTCTCAGGAAAATTTCTGTGAAATATTATTGAAATGCATCCACATCGGGAAGAGTTATGCTCTGGACAATGTTTTACTAATCATGTCTTTTGTGACCTTGGGCCTATGACCTTGGTTCAAGGTCATCAATCCACATCGGGAAGAGTTATGTCCTGGACAATGTTTTACTAAACATGTCTTTTGTGACCTTGACCTTTGACCTTGGTTCAAGGTCATGATACACCCTAATGACCTAAGGAACATTGATGCGAAATATTATTGAAATCGATCAACAAGGTGAAGATTTATTCTCTAGACAAGGTTATGATAATGATGTCTATTGTGACCTTGACCTTTGACCTGTGACCTTGATTCAAGGTCGTGACACACCTTTATGTCCTAAGGAACATTTCTGTGAAATATTATTGAAATCCATCCACAGGTTGGAGGAGTTATGCTCCAGACAAGGTTTTTCTACGTATGTCTATTGTAACCTTGACCTTGGTTCAAGGTTATGACACACCCTTAGGTGCTAATGGACATTTCTGTGAAACATTATTGAAATCCACCCACAGGGGGAGGAATATAAGCTCAGTACAAGGTTTTACTAATTATGTCTATTGTGACCTTGACCTTTGACCTTGGTTCAATGTAATGACACAACTTTAGGTCCTAAGAAACATTTCTGTGAAATATATTGAAATCCATTCACAGGTGCAGGAATCATGCTCAGGACAAGGTTTTATTAATGATGTCAATTGTGACCTTGACCTTTGACCTTGATTCAAGGTCATTATGCACTCTTTTGTCCTAAGGCACATTTTGTTAAATATTACTTAAATCCATCCACAGGGGAAGAAATTATATTCTAGACAAGGTTTTACTACTGATGTCTATTGTGACCTTGACCTTTGACCAATGAAATTGGTTTAAGGTCATTGCACATCCTTAGGTTCTTAAGAACATTTTCTGTGAAATATTATTGAAATACATTAGCATCGGGAAGAGTGATGCTCTGGACAATGTTTTACTAATCATGTCTTTTGTGACCTTGGGCCTATGACCTTGGTTCAAGGTCATCAATCCACATCGGTTAGAGTTACAATGTATGCCCTGGACAATGTTTTACTAAACATGTCTTTTGTGACCTTGACCTTTGACCTTGGTTCAAGGTCATGAAACACCCTTATGACCTAAGGAACATTTCTGTTAAATATTATTGAAATCCATCCAGAGGGGAAGAAATTATATTCTGTACAAGGTTTTGATAATGATGTCTATTATGACCTTGACCTTTGACCTATGAACTTGGTTCAAGATCATGGCACACCAGTAGGTTCTGTGAAATATTATTGAAACCCATCCACATCGGTAAGAGTTATGCTCTGGACAATGTTTTACTAATCATGTCTTTTGTGACCTTGGGCCTATGACCTTGGTTCAAGGTCATCCATCGACATCGGGAAGAGTTATGCTCTTGACAATGTTTTACTAAACATGTCTTTTGTGACCATGAACTTTGGCCTATGACCTTGGTTCAAGGTCATGAAACACCCTTATGACCTAAGGAACATTGATGTGAAATGTTATTGAAATCCATCAACAAGGCGAAGAGTTATGCTCAGGACAAGGTTTTGATAATGATGTCTATTGTGACCTTGACCTTTGACCTTCATTCAAGGTCGTGACACACATTTATGTCCTAAAGGACATTTCTGTGAATTTTTTTGAAATCCATCCACAGGTTGGAGAAGTTATGCTGCAGACAAAGGTTTTTCTACGTATGTCTATTGTGACCTTGATCTTTGACCTATGACCATCGTATAAGGTTATGACACACCCTTAGGTGCTAAGGAACATTTCTGTGAAATACTATTGAAATCAACCCACAGCAGGAGATGTCAAGCTCCGGACAATGTTTTACTAATTATGTCTATTGTGACCTTGACCTTTGACCTTGGTTCAAGGTCATGACACAACCTTAGGTCCCAAGGAACATTTCTGTGAAATATTATTGAAATCCATTCACAGGGGCATGAATCATGCTCAGGACAATGTTTGGCCTATGACCTTGGTTCAAGGTCATGAAACACCCTTGTGACCTAAGGAACATTGATGTGAAATATTATTGAAACCCATCAACAAGGCGAAGAGTAATGTTCTGGACAAGGTTTTGATAATGATGTCTATTGTGACCTTGACATTTGACCTTGATTCAAGGTCGTGACACACATTTATGTCCTAAGGGACATTTCTGTGAAATTTTTCCAAATCCATCCACAGGTTGGAGAAGTTATGCTGCAGACAAAGGTTTTTCTACGTATGTCTATTGTGACCTTGACCAATGACCTTCGTTTAAGGTTATGACACACCCTTAGGTGCTAAGGAACATTTATGTGAAATACTATTGAAATCAACCCACAGCAGGAGATGTCAAGCTCCAGACAAGGTTTTACTAATCATGTCTATTGTGACCTTGTCCTTTGACCTTGGTTCAAGGTCATGACGCACCCTTAGGTCATAAGGAACATTTCTATGAAGTATTATCGAAATCCATTCACAGGGGCAGGAATCATGCTCAGGACAAGGTTTTATTAATGATGTCTATTGTGACCTTGACCTTTGACCTTGATTCAAGGACATTACACACTCTTATGTCATAAGGAACATTTCTGTTTAATATATCTGAAATCTATCCACAGGGGGAGGAATTATATTCTGGACAAGGTTTTATTACTGATGTCTGTTGTGACCTTGACCTTTGAACTTAGTTCAAGGTCATGGAACACCCTTCGGTTCAAAGGAACATTTCTGTGAAAAAATATTGAAATCTATACACAGAGCAAAGAGCTACTCTCTGGACAAGGTCGTGATAATGATGTTTAGTGTGACCTTGACCTTTGACCTCGATTCAAAGTTGTGACATACCTTTATGTCATAAGGAACATTTTTTGGTGAACTATTATTGAAATCCATCCACAGGGTGGAGAAGTTATGCTCCAGACAAGGTTTTACTAATTATGTCTTTAGTGACCTTGACCTTTGACCTATGACCTTGGTTCAAGCTTATAACACACCATTGAAAACTAAGGAACATTTCTGTGAAATATTGAAATCCATCCACATCGGGAAGAGTTATGCACTGGAAAATGTTTTACTTAACATGTCTTTTGTGACCTTGACCTCTGGCCTATGACCTTGGTTCAAGGTCATGAAACACCCTTATGATCTAAGGAACATTTTTGTGAAATATTATTGTAATCCATCCACAAGGCGAAGAGATATGCTCTGGACAATGTTTTGATAATGATGTCTATTGTGACTTTGACCTTTGTGACCTGTGACATTGATTCAAGGTCGTGACACACCTTTATGTCCTAAGGGACATTTCTGTGAAATTTAGTGAAATCCATTCACAGGTTGGAGGAGTTATCCTCCTGACAAAGTTTTTCTAGGTATGTCTATTGTGACCTTGACCTTTGACCTTCATTCAAGGTTATGACACACCCTTGGGTTCAAAGGAACATTTCTTTGAAAAAATATTGAAATCCATACACAGAGCAAAGAGCTATGCTCTGGACAAGGTCGTGATAATGATGTATAGTGTGACCTTGACCTTTGACCTTGATTCAAAGTTGTGACATACCTTTATGTCATAAGGAACATTTTTGGTGAACTATTATTGAAATCCATCCACAGGGTGGAGAAGTTATGCTCCAGACAAGGTTTTACTAATTATGTCTTTAGTGACCTTGACCTTTGACCTATGACCTTGGTTCAAGCTTATAACACACCCTTGAAAACTAAGAAACATTTCTGTGAAATATTATTGAAATCCATCCACATCGGGAAGAGTTATGCACTGGAAAATGTTTTACTTAACATGTCTTTTGTGACCTTGACCTTTGGCCTCTGACCTTGGTTCAAGGTCATGAAACACCCTTATGACCTAAGGAACATTTTTGTGAAATATTATTGAAATCCATCCAAAAGGCAAAGAGATATGCTCTGGACAAGGTTTTGATAATGATGTCTATTGTGACCTTGACCTTTGACCTATGACCTTTGTTCAAGCTTATAACACACCCTTGAAAACTAAGGAACATTTCTGTGAAATATTATTGAAATCCATCCACATCGGGAAGAGTTATGCACTGGAAAATGTTTTACTTAACATGTCTTTTGTGACCTTGACCTTTGGCCTATGAACTTAGTTTAAGGTCATGGCACACCCTTAGGTTCAAAGGAACATTTCTGTGAAATATTATTGAAATCCATTCACAACGGGAAGAGTTATGCTCTCGACAATGTTTTACTTATCATGTCTTTTGTGACCTTGACCTTTGACCTATGAACTTGGTTCAAGATCATAACACACCCTTATGACCTAAGGAGCATTTCTGTGAAATATAATTGAAATCCATCCATAGGGCGAAGAGTTACGCTCTGGACACGGTTTTGATAATGTCTATTTATGTTTAGTGACCTTGACCTTTGACCTTGATCCAAAGTTGTGACATACCTTTATGTCATAAGGAACATTTTTTTGTGAACTTTTATTGAAATCCATCCACAGAGTGGAGGAGTTATGCTCCAGACAAGCTTTTACTAATTATGTCTTTAGTGACCTTGACCTTTAACCTATGATCTTGGTTCAAGGTTATGACACACCCTTAAGTACTAAAGAACATTTCTGTAAAATACTATTGAAATCCATCCACAGGGGGAGGAGTCAAGCTCCGGACAAGGTTTTACTAATTATGTCTTTTGTTAACTTAACCTTTGACCTTGGTTCAAGGTCATGACACACCCTTAGGTCACAAGGAACATTTCTGTGAAATATTAATGAAATCCATTCACAGGGGCAGGAATCATGCTCAGGAAAAGGTTTTATTAAAGATATCTATTGTGACCTTGACCTTTTTGACCTATGACCTTGATTCAAGGTCATTACACACCCTTATGTCCTAAGGAACATTTCTGTTAAATAACACTGAAATCTATCTACAAGGGGAGGAGTTATGCTGTGTGATGAACAGACAGACGGAAGGACGGACGGATAGACAGGTGATTCCTATATCCCCCCCCCAATTCGTTTTCAGGTGGTATAAAAATATACAATTTTCCTGAATTTTATTAAATATCTCATCAATTATTCATAAAAATGAGAAAACAGTATTATAAATTTAATAATAGTTATCTCTCTTTCACTACAAGATTGATATTGTAAAGTTTTATGTGAAAATTCAAGTAATGCATTATTTTTCTCAAATTCCTGTTAAATGCAGAATAACATATGTGAAATATTTTCATATTATATTTTGTTCCTGAAAAAATCAGCAATAGATACTACTATAAACAATATATACAAGAGATTCAATCCTTGAGGTTTTCAGGAAACCTTGATGTCAATTTCTTTAGTTCTCAGAAAATCTATGTGAAGTCAAATACACACACTGTGTACAGATATGGAATGATTCCAGGAAACAGGGGAAAATTTCAGAAAATGAAAATCTGTTTGACACCTTCATACCTAGAATTAAATAGTTTATTACTAAGTGCAATCATTTGTGAAAATGAAACAAGAGCCCCAGGGGGCACAACGCTCACCTGATACCCATGCACGCTCTAATTGACATACTGACATTGAATACTGATAGTGCCAGTACCAGGATTTTAGCCCACAACCATTCTAACAAGATTTTTGCCGGATGCAGACAAGTTTTTTTTTCAGACAACCTTTAAAAGTACAAACAAGAGAAAATAGTCACATTTCAAAACAACAACTTTTTTACTGATTTGAAAAGATGGATTATGCAATCCAAAGTCATATGCCCAGCTAGTATAGTTCGATTATGCAACATCAAAAATAAAATCATTTTGTAAAATTCCACATTAATGTGCAACAGAAACAGAATAAAACAATGAAATGATTTCATAAATTAAGTTTATTTAAAATTGAACACCAAACCTTTCATTATTAATAGCTAGTATGCCAGAAAATAATAAAGCCTGTGTTTGTGAAACACGAATGCCCCGCGGTGGCATCTTTGTTGGTATAAACACCATTTTCTGTTAAGTATGTGAGAGGTCAGGGTCAGAGTAATGTTGGTATCAATGGAAAGATCTTGTCACAAAGAATACACATGTACAATATGAAAGCCCTATCACTAACCATTCAAAAGTTATGCCCAATGTTAAAGTTTTTGAAAAGTAGGTCAAAGGTCAAGGTCAAGGTCACGAGGTCAAAAATTTTGGTATCAATGGAAAGGTATTGTCACAAGGAATACACATGTGAAATATGAAAGCTCTATCACCTTCCTATCAAAAGTTATGCCCAATGTAAAGTTTTTCGGACAAACGGACAGGCCAAAAACTATATGCCCCCGTATCTTTGATTCCGGAAGCATAAAAAACAAAGACTTTTCGGTTTTGCCTTTATTCATATAAAATTATACAGAAATCTATGAATGAGAGCTTTTGAATAGTATTGATTTCATCTTAATACATGTAACGTACAGTCAAAATCGTGTTAATCCAATTAACACAGACAACTTGTTAGCGGACAATATTAATTCAAGTGAGTTGTGCAGAAATTGAGCCAATTTATTTTCCAAACAGCAGTGTACGGTGTATCAAACCTCATGACCCAGTGAAGCCACTTGGACTAATCAATCAAGAGATATAGCCAATATTAGATTTTTAGAAAAGTAGGTCAAATATCTAGGTCAAGGTCAAAAGGTCAAAAATTATGAAATGTGTATAAAGGTCTTGTCACAAGGAATACACATGTGAAATATCAAAGCCCTATCACTTACCAATCAAAAGTTATGGGGTGTGACACCCAAGTGTGACAGACAGACGGAGGGACGGATGGACGGACAGACGAACAACAGACAAAGTGATCCCTAAGTGTCGCTGTGCTTCGCAGGCGACACAAAAAGTCAACATCTAAAAAATAAATTCAGCGTATATTTGATAGCGTATGTGGCCAAGTTAATTCGAAGTATGAAAATAAGTACACAAAGCCAAACTAGCTATAGCTTGTCTTATTTAAAAAATCATTAAAAATCTAAAAGTTGATATTTTGACAAAATTCTTTCACAGTTTCATTTCTAGCGATAAATATAAAAATAAAAAGAGAAAAAAAAACTGAAAAAGGGAAAAAAAAATTGTTGGGGTCCCGCCGGGGTTTGAAGCTACTCCCCATGGGTCCATTTGGCATGGAAAACATACATTATACCTATGTACAATCTAAAAAAATTTTCCTTAAAAATCCAAAAGTAGATATCTTGACAAAATTCTTTCACTTGTAGGGTACCATGCATGAGTACCTCATACCTACAAATTGTCATGACAATCTGAAGAGCGGTTATAGAAAAGAAGCAGAAAATGTATGAAAATCAACCCCCCCCCCCCCCCTTCCTTTTTACATAAGAAAAAAATTCATAAAAAATCAAAAAAATAAATTTTAAGCATAAAATACATATCAAAGCATTAAGTAAGTTAAATATGATAAATATGTAGTAAATGAGTGTGTAAAATCATACACTTATTGAGTTATTTAAAGAAATAGTGCAAAAATGTGCATTTCTGACAAAGTCCGAAAAGATGTCAAAAACGCGTCAAAAATTTGACTTCGAAGTGGAACCAAAAATAACAACACTTCTTAAGACATCTCTCTAGATCATCCTGATGCTTTCGGTTTGTCGATACATGCTTCGGTTCTGAAGAAGAAGTTTGTCAAAGGAGGGTACCCCCCGTGACCTACTTTTGGCTGTGGTGGCGCCACCTGTTGACAGATCCGGACGAAAAACAACAACACTTGTAGGGGACCATGAGTACTTCATACCTACCAAGTTTCATCAAAATCCCTTCAGCCGTTCTGGAGAAGAAGTTTAAAATGTGAAAAGTTTACGACGACGACGGACGACGACGACGACGACGACGACGACGACGACGACGACGCCGGACGCCGGACGCCGGACGCAACACTATGACAATAGCTCACTTGAGCCTATGGCTCAGGTGAGCTAAAAAAAAAACAGTCACCAACAATTAACTAAGAGTTATCTCTCTTTGTCCACAGTATTAACATTTGTAAAGAGTATTAGCTTTTTTATGTGTTAGTTCAAGATCAGATAACCATACACATTATTTTCTCAAATTCCTGTAAAATTCAAAATAACATTATACATATCAAATATTGTTATATTATATACTGTTATCAAAAACAGCAGTAAATAATACTATAAACACTATATACAAGTGAATCAATTCTTGAGATTTTCAGAAAACCATGATGTCCATTTCTGTACTTCTCAGAAAATCTATATGAAGTCACAAACACACACTGTGTACAGATATGGAATGATTCTTGGAAACAGGGGAAATATTCAACAAATGAAAATATGTTTGACATCTTCTTTCTTAGAATTAAAAGGATTTAGTGTGAAAAGTAGCATATGAATGTTGTCATACCATGGATGAAAAGTTTACTATTATAATGGACATAAAGGATCTAATACTGTGACCACACATACAAGGAATACTTACCTGGAATATTTGTGTCTTTAAACTTAGAAGTTTGGAAGCTTTTAACCAACCTTTTTAGCTGATATTTACAAGAGATTATGTTGAATAATAGTTACCTGACTTTCACTTGTGCTGAACTTTCCTCTACATTGATGCTGAGCAATTATAATATGTGATAACATAATACATTAAATCTGACCTGATTGTTATAATGTGGACTGTACCATGATACGTTAATACAAGGAACATTTACTGTGTGACCTGTGGTGGCCATACTCTGTTATTGATGGGTGATAACATATTACATTAAATCTGACCTGATTGTTATAATGTGGACTGTACCATGATACGTTAATACAGGAACATTTACTGTGTGACCTGTGGTGGCCATACTCTGTTATTGATGGGTGATAACATAATACATTAAATCTGACCTGATTGTTATAATGTGGACTGCACCATGATACGTTAATACAAGGAACATTTACTGTGTGACCTGTGGTGGCCATACTCTGTTATTGATGGGTGATAACATAATACATTAAATCTGACCTGATTGTTATAATGTGGACTGTACCATGATACGTTAATACAGGAACATTTACTGTGTGACCTGTGGTGGCCATACTCTGTTATTGATGGGTGATAACATAATACATTAAATCTGACCTGATTGTTATAATGTGGACTGTACCATGATACGTTAATACAAGGAACATTTACTGTGTGACCTGTGGTGGCCATACTCTGTTATTGATGGGTGATAACATATTACATTAAATCTGACCTGATTGTTATAATGTGGACTGTACCATGATACGTTAATACAGGAACATTTACTGTGTGACCTGTGGTGGCCATACTCTGTTATTGATGGGTGATAACATAATACATTAAATCTGACCTGATTGTTATAATGTGGACTGTACCATGATACGTTAATACAGGAACATTTACTGTGTGACCTGTGGTGGCCATACTCTGTTATTGATGGGTGATAACATAATACATTAAATCTGACCTGATTGTTATAATGTGGACTGCACCATGATACGTTAATACAAGGAACATTTACTGTGTGACCTGTGGTGGCCATACTCTGTTATTGATGGGTGATAACATAATACATTAAATCTGACCTGATTGTTATAATGTGGACTGCACCATGATACGTTAATACAAGGAACATTTACTGTGTGACCTGTGGTGGCCATACTCTGTTATTGATGGGTGATAGCATAATACATTAAATCTGACCTGATTGTTATAATGTGGACTGCACCATGATACGTTAATACAAGGAACATTTACTGTGTGACCTGTGGTGGCCATACTCTGTTATTGATGGGTGATAACATAATACATTAAATCTGACCTGATTGTTATAATGTGGACTGCACCATGATACGTTAATACAAGGAACATTTACTGTGTGACCTGTGGTGGCCATACTCTGTTATTGATGGGTGATAACATAATACATTAAATCTGACCTGATTGTTATAATGTGGACTGCACAATGATATGTTAATACAGGAACATTTACTGTGTGACCTGTGGTGGCCATACTCTGTTATTGATGGGTGATAACATAATACATTAAATCTGACCTGATTGTTATAATGTGGACTGTACCATGATACGTTAATACAGGAACATTTACTGTGTGACCTGTGGTGGCCATACTCTGTTATTGATGGGTGATAACATAATACATTAAATCTGACCTGATTGTTATAATGTGGACTGTACCATGATACGTTAATACAGGAACATTTACTGTGTGACCTGTGGTGGCCATACTCTGTTATTGATGGGTGATAACATAATACATTAAATCTGACCTGATTGTTATAATGTGGACTGCACCATGATACGTTAATACAAGGAACATTTACTGTGTGACCTGTGGTGGCCATACTCTGGTGAAGTAGAACTCATACCCACCATACTTACCCACACCCTCCCGTGTTACATTGAAGTCAGGAGACGACCGGATCTTTGTCATGGATTCATCATCAATATTTGTGCCCTCTAGTTCAACATTAAATCTATGTTGTATGTTTAGTACAGACAGTATAAACTGTTGCCATTGTGATGATGACATATTTACAAACTCTAACCTTACCGTCTCTATATGTACCATGTCAGCAGACAGACCCAGTCCTCTGTCACCCAGGGTCACCTTGTGCAGCCATAACACACGTAGTGATGTCATGTCTGTCAGCAGTGGAGGACAAACATCATCATCAAGGTCAGTATTTATTTTTACATTAAGTAGGTGTAAAGTTTTAAGTGAGGGTATACAGATAGGGGACACTGACCTATCAGTGTTACTACCATAAATATAGACCATGTCAAGGGAACTTGTTAGTTGTTTGTTACACAGAAAGTTATTTAGTTCTGTGTTACTTACACCACGTTCTCTGTCAGTAGGTACTTTCCATAAGTACAGTGACCTTATATCTACTACATGGGGATCAGACAGGACGTCCCTAGTCCCCCTCACTGTCTCTATGTCACTGTCATCATTCAGATAAACATCTGATACATGGAACGTCACTGGGCTGTCTGTCTGTCTGTCCTGTAACTCCCTGTACCACCTTACCTGTAGTTTGTACAGTTCATTCACTGTCCTGTGACCTCCCCATGGTGATTCTCTGTATTCACAGATCCTTGTATCACTGTCTGTCACACTTACAACACGCTGTGATATAACACTACCCAGGGACGGACACATACCACATATAAACATGATAACATTAGACAACTCCATGATGACCTTGACACTGGACAGATGTTTACAGAATGAGTCACCTACCTCTTTGTTTGTTACAATGTAGATTACAGCCAGGAACTCTTGTATTGATTTATGAAAGAAATGAACACTTACATTCTTTGTTGTAAGACTGCGTGCTTCCTTCTGACTGATCAATCCAACATCTAGTGCAAACTGTAATTCTCTCACACCTATTTCTTTTTCTAATTTTCTTTTCTGAAATACTAAGTTGGTTTCATTAGATAACAGACCTTCATATGCTACTTTCCCCAATTTTAACAGTACAGAACTACAATTCTCAATGTTGTCATAAACAGACAAAATTTGAGGTAATTCAACATTTTCTGTTTTATCATGTTCTATTTCAATTTTTTGTTTTTCGTTTGCTCTTTCTATTAACATGTTTAACATCTCAGCATAAAAGCTTGTTATACTGTCCCCCACCTGTTTCCCTTCATACCATATCTGTACACATACTACAGCTAACAAAGGAATCTGCATGAAAGATTTTACACTTTCATTTTCTAAATATTTCAGTACTTTTTCATGCACATCTGTATATTTTGGTGAGCTCTCTTTTAACTTATAATGATTTACAAGTACATTCTCAATAATATTTTCCATTCCAGTTTCACTTAAACCACGAATTTCTATAACTATGTCACTGTGCTGTGGTTTCTTTAACAATAACGGAAACACCCATGGTCGCATTGTTATGAAGCATGTTACACTACCTGACACGTCAATACTTGGCATCCTATTTTTGCTGTTCGAGTTCAATTCATCTAGTCCATCCAAGATGATAAGACTTTTATATTCATCCGATGATAATACTTGTCGTATGGCATCATGGCAGCCCTTGTCACTCTCAAATGCGTCTTGGCAGATCATATCTACAACTGAAACTAGATTTGGATCATTAACATTGCGAAACTTCATCAGAAAAACAAAGTCAAATTTCATCAATTCTTCTTCCCATTTATCAAACTCTTTCTGTCCGGTTCTTTCCTTTCTTTTAGCGTTGCACCATTTCCGTAATAACCATAAACAGTAAGTGGTTTTACCGTGGGCCGCGTCCCCCAACATATATATTTTCCTGACGTAATTACCATCTTTTTGAAAAATGTCACCTGGTTTTGTGACTTCCCTAATCTTTGGTCTCTCATAGATAGCACTAAACAGTTCAAAATCTCTTTCATCTAAATTATCTGGGTCTGTGACTTCCCTCAAATTGGACATTTCATATTTATAACTTCCTATTTCGAAGTCTGAAGTACGCTCTGTACCTAATCTTGCAGCAGATAAGCCATGTCTATGCTCCAAAAGTCTCCTAAGTCTTCTTAACGTATCAGTTCTATCATAAGATAAGTCTGAAGTACCTGCACGTCTACGTTCCAGATGTCTCGTAAATTCTTCCTTGTTTTGTGATGATTCATTCCCCTTCGTAACATACTTCTGATCTTCACAGATGAGCACTGAAGCATATAACAGCTCTATAGGTAATTCCTCCTCTGTGTCCTGTAGAGGGGAAAGTTTGAACCGGGTTAACTTGTCATTGATTTCCATTAGCCGTTCCTTCATTTTCCTTACACCTGCATCTTCATCTAAGATTAAATAGATAGACTTTGTTATTATATATTATTAAATATCTCGATAGAAGATATATTAAACAGATTTTATAATTATATATTATCATTGTACATCTCGATAGATGACATATTCAAATATCTTAAAGTGTATCACACAGCGGCATTTCTTCTCTCTGTGAATTGTAAAAGAATTCAGACGTCATATAAAACTTAGTCAGGGAGAAATCATTTCAGAAGCCGGCAATTTAATATACTGATCGCTTTGCACTTCTGACCATGGTGTATCGGAATATCTTTGCATTTATCATGCTAAATATGGAAATAAGAGGTAATCTGATGAACAATTTTGAGATGACCCCCTGGCTTTTCCTATAGCATAAAGCGGGGGACCGTCTCAGGATTCTGAATTG
The DNA here is from genome assembly GCA_028142955.1 of Pinctada fucata. Lineage (NCBI taxonomy): Eukaryota > Metazoa > Mollusca > Bivalvia > Pterioida > Pteriidae > Pinctada > Pinctada fucata. The sequence goes on from AP027111.1 coordinate 52,401,346, forward strand.
ACTGAAACGAGCAGCTGCCTCAAGTTTGCGCGCCTTTTTCATATACACAATGTATATCCTTTTGATTGTTTATATTAAATGTTTCCATCTAATGCCAAACATTTTAACGTTAAATAGATTTGACTGTGAATGTTTTTGGGAGCAATAATTAATTCAGGAAAGAATGGAAGACAAGTAAGAAGGTAGATTGAGGGGAGGGAGGCTGTCACATGTATAACATATATCAAAATATTCCATATTTAGACTCTATTCACTCATGAGTAATTACAGGTTGTTTTTTTTTTTATCTGAATATTTTTCTTGTTTTTATTTGGTAAGGGGGTACAATGACTTTGCACAATAATTCTAACTCTAAAGAACAAAGGATTTATTTGTGAAGTAAAGAATTGGATTGATTGTTCCGAAAGTAGGTCAAGAATATAACCAGAAGTCCCTGACGAGACTGTTGCTTTCCTGGTTGTTTTGTTTTATTCGCTCATTGACAAGTGAATAGATACATGTACAGAAAAAATAGGATCCAACGTAAAGGATCTGAATATGTAAAAATGTTAAAGCACCACAAAAAAGGCGATGTTAAATTTTACATTTTTATTACGACACGTGTTTCGGCTAGTATGTACATATACATATAATAACAATTTCCATTTTATTTTAAACCAAAAACCATAGCGAGCAGGCGCTCTTAACAAATTATAAGCAGAACAACGAAATAACAAATCCATTAGACTGCAATTATAGTATCACTCATATAATTTTTAATATCCGAGATAAAAGAATTTTAAAAAATAATGCCATAGATTTTCCAAGATCCAAGGGGTCAGGGGCTGCTAGCTCAAATAAAGTATCAGTGACACAATAAGACTAGAGATCCATTTTTATTAAATAAACAACTTAGTTTCCATCATAAATAGCTTTAGAAGAGATGAGAGCACAACTACATACGAGAAAATGACCACACCCGTTTTCTAAGACCCAGGGGGTCAGGGGCTCAAACAAAATATCACGTGCACAACTAGACCACAGACCCATCATATTGTAAAAAGAATGAAGTCTGCATCATTTATAGTGTCAGAGGAGTTGCGAGCACAAGATTACATAGAGTCATATAGGAGAAAATACCCAGAGTTATATAGAAAATGACCACACCCATTTTTGAAGACCCTGGGGGTCAGGGGCTCAAACAAAATATCAGGTGCAAAACTAGATCCACACCCATCATACATACATGTATGTATTACAAAGAGAATTGAGTATCCATCATTTATAGTGTCAGAGGAGTTGCGAGCACAAGATTACATAGATATATAGGAGAAAATGACCACGCCCATTTTGTGGGACCCTTGGGGTCAGGGCTCAAACAAAATGTCTGTTGCACAACTAGACCACAGACCAAGTTGCAAGCACAAGAATTGTTTACGGACGGACAGACAAACGGACAGACGCGGGACGACGAGGTATCGCATAGGCTCGAATGGTCTATGACCAGTAGAGCTAAAAAATAATGTTCATATAGGTTAGTATTTTATAATAAGGACAAATGATTTTTTTCTTTGTAAAGAATTGAAATGTTGCCAAAAAGAGATGCCAAATTATTTTTTATAACAGTTGACAACTCTAAAGATAAATATTGTACACAGCGGCGACAGCTTAAAGACATAGCACTATGACAATATCTAACTTGAAGACTTTGAATTCAGTTAGTGAAAATATGAATGTATCAATAACCACATGTATGTCATATATTACCCTGTCTAGGGGGAACTTTGCCATATGGAACTCTTTGTTCAATTTCTGCAATCTGTTTCGCTTGTTCATCTATCTGTCTGCCATGATCATCTATCTGTCTGCTATGACCATCTATCTGTCTGCCATAATCATCTATCTGTCTGCCATGACCATCTATCTGTCTGCCATGATCATCTATCTGTCTGCCATGATCATCTATCTGTCTGCTATGACCATCTATCTGTCTGCCATAATCATCTATCTGTCTGCCATGACCATCTATCTGTCTGCCATGATCATCTATCTGTCTGCCATGACCATCTATCTGTCTGCCATGATCATATATCTGTCTGCCATGATCATCTATCTGTCTGCCATGGTCATCTATCTGTCTTCTATGTTCTGAAAAAGGGTAAAACTGTCAGTTGTTACCAACACAGCTGGTCAGAAATAAATGTTTACATAGGATGTGCTCTAATTGTTTTTAATATAGTTTAAATTATATCAAGCGCGGATCCATAGTGAGGGGGGGTCCACCCCTCCCCCTTGAATTTTCGAAGCATAGCTAATTTTTTTTATTTTATATTCTAATTTACATATTTCATGAGATTAAGTTTGTAATATATTATAATATATATATAACATAAATTTGGATTAGAAATCTTTTATTTTTATGATTTTTTTCAACTAGAAGTCTCTGACGAGACTGAAGCTCTCCTGGATGTCTAAGTGACACAATTATTTTCTAAGACCCAAGGGTCAGGGGCTAAAAAAGTATATCAGATGCACAAGCATAATATCAGGCATAACTCTAATATAGTCTAAACATAATGCAAAAAAAAAATTATCAGTAATACTTTCTAAACCAGAAGTCTCTGACCAGACTGTAGCTCTCCTGGTTGTTTTGTTTTTTATTTACTCATTGACAAGTGAATAAGATACATACACATAAATATCAATTTCCATTTTTTAAGACCATAGGGAGCAATCATTCTAACAAATTCAAGTAGCACAACAAAACACTGCAACTAGAATATCACTCATATAATTCATAATATCCAAGATAAAGTATCTAAAAAAAAGAATGCCATTCCCATTTCCCAAGATCCCAGGGGGGCAGGGACTGCTAGCTCAAATGTACTTAAATGACATAACAAAACTGACAGATCCATCTCAGGGGTCTAGAATTCCCATTCCCGTTGCCTGGGGCAAGTGGAAAGTTGGGTCGGGAAAGTGCAAAGCAGGTGTTCACTTGCCTGTGGGCAAGTAGATTAGGCCAAGCAAAAATAAAAAGTTGGTTCTCAGGCTAATTCTTTTTTAAATCATATGCGACAGGCAGGTTTTATTTTTCATTAAACATTTTAGAACAACTACAAATTGGAATGTGTTGACATCTTTTATGGTAGTAATTTGTTTCCTCAATGTGTGATTGACATTTCAAGTCTTCGCGAAAGTTTATATTTTTTACAGGACAATTGGTCTGGTAAGTTTCAAAAATTTACCAGACCGTACCAAATTTTACCAGACCACATATTATTTGAAGCAAAATAACGCAAAAGAACATATCTTTCCCCCTTTTTAATGTCAAATTTTGGGTATTTTTTCCGGACAGTGTGTCCTATTTCCGGATTTTTTCACCGGCCAAAATCCGGTGACATTCGGAATGACTGCATTTCTGTCCAGTTTTATTACTTCAATTTGTACCCATTGAATGACCGCTTGAAATCACATGAAAATTTAATGGACGAATGCAAACTCTCAAGTACATGTACATTTAGATAAGATAAGATATGAGTGGACGTTAGAGATTTAAATCCCAGGCGCAGAACAAGAATACAAAATAATGTCATAGAGAAAATTAATATTTTATATGAATGAAATAGAACACTTTATTGAACCCTTTGGATTAACTGAGCAATTGTCAAGAAACGTAAGAATTTTGCGTATCTGCCTGGCCATGTACCGGGTAAGCTGTCATTTACGCGTTGCTGATACCGTCATGTTGGCCTTAGCTGAACATTTTTCCCCCTTCATTCAGATTTCTTTTTAATCTCTTACTTCTACCGGTAAGACAGGGTTTTGATTTATTCTGATTTCTGAAGAATCAAGCACTCATTTTTTAGCTAGATATGCCACATTTTAACATGGCCTTTATAATAAATTACAGTATACTGTATACGTAGAATCATTCGCTGTGTATTAACCTTCGCTACTTTCGTGGTCATTCTCGTACCGCGAAAGTTTGTCTCAGTGAATCAAAATACCAAAAACATCATTCAAAGACGGATTATCTGTAAATGATTACAATCATAAAACTTTGACATGATGTTCAAGCATAATAAATGTAAATATTCTCTGTAAAAATATATAACACTAGATAAAATGCTGGCATTTTCTTTCGCAAGTTTTTCTACGTGCACAAACGTTCGCATGCAGATACGTCCATCGGTACAAAATAAATATTTTTTAATACATATAAAATTGCGATGTCTCTCTGACGCGTAACGAATCTGTCATATTGTCATGCTGATATTATTAGGCCATGTAAAATAAATTCTATGTTTCTCAGATAATTGGGTCTAAAAAAGTGGCAAGGTAGGTAGGGTTTTTATTTTTTGTTTTTTTTCCCATCAAGAGTACTCTTATTACTAGTATTCATGTAAGGCAAAGAAGTCGTCTGTCCTGTTTAACCCCCCCCCCCCCCCATTATTCATGTGAGGCAAAAAATCTTATGCTGCCCTCTTATTTTAAAGGACAATAAACATGTTCAATGAAACAAATGGATATTTCCTTTTTAATCGACGATCGAGGATGAGACACGGCGGATATTTTTTTTTTTTTGAAGTTGCAATAAAAACGTCTCGTCGGCGACAAATTATGGCGCGCGGCGGTGTCTGAGAAATATAGATTTTATTTTACATGGCCTTAGATTGTTTATTTAATGATTAGATATAACCTGTATTGTAATTTAACAATTACCGCCAGAGGAGTGTTATTAATATTCTTAATAACTATGTTTGTACACACTTGTGGTACGATGTACACAACATGTATAAAAGTCTGGTTGATATACGTAAAATATTATTGCTGAATATGGTTAAAATATTTTAACAGTATTGCTATTTATATATATATATTTACATGTAGATCCATACGTACATGTTTACAGTTCACGCATCTAATTTCCGTGCGATCGTAACAAATTAGATAATTCAAAGATATTGAATTCTAAACAAGGGAATTGCCCGTGAAAGCACCCCCCCCCTTTTCGTTTTCAAGTGAAGTCTAAAAAATCAAACAGACAGGAGAGATATTTCTGACCATTATTACAACCGCACCGTGTCAAATGAAAAAAAATCATAAGGGGCGGATCCGCAAATCATTATCCACGCGAAATGGTTTACTCTTCTGAAACCGCGAAAGAAAGTACCAGCGAATGATTCTACTTATACAGTAGTCCTTTCCTTCTCTACATCATGTACATGAAATATTTGATGGGCAAGTGATTCAATTGATTGGGCAAGTAAATTTTATGTCATGAGTTGCCCGTGGCAAGTAAGTTTTGAAAAAAATTCTAGACCCCTGCATCTTATTGCATTAAGAATTACAACAACTCTCATTCATTAATAGCTTTGAAAGGTTGAAAGCACAATTATATAGGAAAAATGACCACACCTATTTTCTAAGACCTTGGGGATCAGGGGCTCAAACAAAATATCAGATGCACAACAAGAACACAAACCAATCATATTGCAAAAAGAATGAAGCCTCAATCATTTATAGTGTCAGAGGAGTTGCGAGCGCAAGATTACATACAGTTATATACTAGGAGAAAATGACCACACCTATTTCCTAAGACCCTGGGGCTCAAACAAAATATTAGTGCACAACAAGACCAGTGACAGACCAATCATATTGCAAAAAGAATGAAGTTTCCATTATCTATAGTGCTAGAGGAGTTGCGAGCACAGGATTACATAGACTTATATAGGAGAAAATGACCACACCCATTTTCTAAGACCCTGGGGGTCAGGGACTCAAACAAAATATCAGGTGCAAAACTAGACCACAGACTCATCATAATGCAAAAAGAATGAAGTCTCTATCATTTATAGTGTCAGAGAAGTTGCGAGCTCAAGATTACATAGAGTTATATAGGAAAATGACCACACCCATTTTATAACACCCTGGGGTCAGGGGCTCAAACAAAATATCAGGTGCACAGCTACACTATGAACCCATAATATTGCAAAAAGAATGAAGTATCTATTATTTATAGTGTCAGAGGAATTGGAACACTAGATTTACATAGAGTTATATAGGAGAAAATGACCACATCCATTTTCTAAGACCCTGGGGGTCACGAGCTCAAACAAAATATCAAGTGCACATCTAGACTACAGACCCATCATATTATAAAAAGAATTAAGTCTCTACCATTTATAGTGTCAGAGGAGTTGCGAGCACAAGATTACATAGAGTTATATAGGAGAAAATGACCACACCTATTTTCTAAGACCCTGGGGGTCAGGGGCTCAAACAAAATATCAGGTGCACACCTAGACCACAGACCCATCATATTGCAAATAGAATGAAGTCTCTATCATTTATAGTGTTAGAGGAGTTGCAAGCACAAGATTACATAGAGTTATATAGGAGAAAATGACCACACAAATTTTCCAAGACCCTGGAGGTCAGGGGCTCAAACAAAATGTCAGGTGCACAACTAGACCACAGACCCCTAATATTGCAAAAAGAATCATATGATACAAAGACTTTCTCTTAGGGGCTTTTCACTTCCATTCAGAATCAGTGAGACATCATCTGCATACAAAGATATTAAAGACGAAAAGTCTAAAAGATTCCTTGCATGCTTTAAACCTGAATTTATAATTCAAAATTTGCCTGACCCCCCCCCTTCCCCAAAAAACACAATCTGTTGTAAATTGTTGTAAAATACATGTACAGTACATACAAATCTACTGACAAAACTTTGTGTGAAATTTGTGTTTTGTGTAAAAATAAAGTCCATGATTCGTCTTAAGTGATGAAGTCAATTTGTATGTGCGCACATGTATAAAATTTTGAAATAGGGATTGTTGCAATAGGAAACATGGAGTTTCTGTGCAGAGGTTTCATAGAAGTCGAAAATGTGTTGGCCAGTGAAAAACACAAACTTGGTAGAGGGCATTAAGTTCTTACTTCCTGTGAAATTTCATGAAATTCTGTGCAGTGGTTTCAGAGAAGACGTCAAAAATGTGTCAGCCAATCAGGGCCTGTGGCGGCCATCTTGGATTTCCGATTGGCTCAAAAAACACAAACTTGGTAGAGGGCACTGAGTACTTGCTTCCTGTGAAGTTTCATGAAATTCTGTGCAGCGATTTCGGAAAAGAAGTCGAAAATGCGTCAGCCAATCAGAGCCTGTGGCAGTCATCTTAGATTTCTGATCGGCTCGAAAAACACAAACTTGATAGAGGGCATTGAGTTCTTGAATCCTGTGAAGTTTTGAGATATTCTGTGCAGCGGTTTCAGAGGAGAAGTCGGAAATGTGTCAGCCAAATCAGGGCCTGTGGCGGCCATCTTGAATTTCCGATCGGCTCAAAAAACACAAACTTGGTAGAGGGCATTGAGTTCTTGCTACCTGTGAAGTTTAGTGAAATTATGGGCCGCGGTTTCAGAAGTTAAATTTCAAAATGTGTCAGCCAATCAGAGCCTGTGGCGGCCATTTTGGATTTTCAATCGGTTTGAAAAATACAAACGTGGTAGAAGGCATTGAGTTCTTGCTTCCTGTTAAGTTTCGAGAGATTCTGTGCAGCAGTTTCAGAGGAGAAGTCCATAATGTGTCACCAATCAGAGCCTGTGGCGGCCATCTTAGATTTCCGATCGACTCAAAAAACACAAACTTGGTAGAGGGCATTGAGTACTTACTTCCTGTGAAGTTTCATGAAATTCTGTACAGTGGTTTCAGAGGAAAAGTCATAAATGTGTCAGCCATTCAGAGACTGTGGCGGCCATCTTGGATTTCTGATCAGCTCAAAAAACACAAACTTGGTAGAGGACATTAAGTACTTGCTTGCTGTGAAGTTTCATGAAATTCTGTGCAGCGGTTTCAGAGGAGAAGTCGAAAATGTGTCAGCCAATCAGAGCCTGTAGCGGCCATCTTGGATTTCTGATCGGCTCGAAAAACACAAACTTGGTAGAGGGCATTGAGTACTTGCTTCCTGAGAAGTTTTGTGAAATTCTGTGCAGTTTCAGAAGAGAAGTCGAAAATGTTAAGAAGTTAGCGACAGACGACGGACGACAGACGCCGCACTATGACAAAAGCTCACTTGAGCTACGCTCAGGTGAGCTAAAAAGACATGAATAGTGGATTTTAGGATTTTATTCCTATTCTCGGAAAAAAAAATTCTGGCTCGCTATCGCTCCCCAATTTTGTATTTACATATTAGAACTGACAATTAATAATCAAGTACTATCATCATGATCATAGTATGATGTGAAAATTTAAGATTTTAAGCTTTTTGCTCGCTATTGCTCTCCAGTCCTGTCTTGTTTATAATTCGAAACAGAACTGACAATCATCAATCAATAACTTCATTTTCTTGCGTGTGTGTGTTTTTTTTTTTTTCGTTTTTTTTTTCTCTTCATCAAATTTGGACTTTAGGACCCCCCCCCCCCCTGGATCCCCCAATGTATATGATTTTGAAAATTTGACTTTTCTAAATAATATAATTATGTTCATGCGCATATAAATTCAAGGATATGATTTTAAGAATGATTTGTTTTTGGCATATCTCCAATACTATATCTTTTAAATTATATAATGTTTGTAAAAACAAATAAAACCAATAAATTGATTAAACATTTAATATACCATTCGATTCCTTCTGAATAGGCCTAAGCTGTTCTTGTACTTCTCCTTTGATTTCTTGACCTTGTCGTGCTAAAATTAAATACCGGTAGTAAATATCAATATCATTTTTCGAGCAGTAGTACATAAGTTTGTCCGCTGAACGATTTTACTAAATATTATATAGATTATCTACCATTATAAACATTTGCTGCAAAGGACCTTTAAACTTCGTAATCCATACAATTATTTACAATAGATAATCCAGTGTTCTAGGATTCCATTACACGTTACCCGAGGCAAGTGAAAATTGAGGTCAGGTAAGCTACTTACCCGTTGGTAAGTGTATTTTGAAGCACAATCCCCATTACACTCTCCGTGTATACATGGTATATGTAGCAAAAACATAAGCAAATCATGTAAATAGTCGTCCCAAAGTAAAAGATCAACTTTATTTTAGCAGTGATCCTGTATTTTCAGTGTGACAATATTTCTGGATGTAATAATTTATTTTCAAGGTAATGGCTAGGATGCGCAATAGAAAAGTAACCTCCCCTTTTTCTTACATTTTTGGTTGGGTAAGTAAGTTTTCTTGCTGGGTAAGCACATTTTTGGTGGGCACTTAAAATGTACATGTGCCCATTGGTAAGTGGTTTTTGAATAGAATCCTAGAACACTGGATATATTTATTTATCTTGAAACATTGCTGCAGTCAATACAGTGAAAAGACGGCAAGTGAGAACAGGTTTTTTTCTCCTAAAGATTTATCAATAATCATGATATTTAACTCAAAATTCACATCCTACAAATGTTCCACAATATGTTACCCATATACGTAGTATATACTTTTTATTAATCTCTAACTTTTACATCTGGTCTAGAAAATTACTTGGGCTATTTTTGTCTTCATTACTTGATTACTGTAGTGTTCACTAAATTTCAAACCTCAGATTTTAACTTGAGAGGATCAATAAATGTTCTATTGCTTGTTATACAAACCAACAGTTCCCCTTATTTGTGATAATTCCCTCTGAGTTTGATCCTCTATCTGAGTCACTTTCTCAGTTGTCTCGCTCACACTGGCAGATATCTGGGTCACTTTCTCAGTTGTCTCGCTCATACTGGCAGATATCTGGGTCACATTCTCAATTGTCTCGCTCAAACTGGCAGATATCTGGGTCACTTTCTCCGTTGTCTCACTCACACTGGCGGATATCTGGGTCACTTTCTCAGTTGTCTCGCTCACACTGGTGGATGTCTGTGCCACCTCCTGTCTTGTTTGATTCAAATCATCCACTATATTTGAAACATCCTGAAATAGATACATGTACCATCTAATGCTTTTAAATTTTACATTATGCATCGGGATTAGGTAAACGTGTAATCACTGAATGCACTGTGATTAGGTACAAATGAGGTAAAGAGGATTCTGACGACAATCTCAACATGCTCAACGGCACTCACAATCAGTCAGGGGTGCTACTTCAACAAGTAATTAAAAAATTACTTCTACAAGTAATTATCTGACTGATATCAAATGTATCCATGATTTCACTTAAAAAGTTAAATAATGTCTTATTTCCTATACATGTAGCAAGTAAGAAAACACAGCAGTAAAAGGCAAGAGCACTTTCATTAATTTCAAAAGGAAATAACTTTCTCAGAAGAAACTGTTTGAGTTAAGAAAGATAACAAAATTGTAGCCAAATTTCACTTAAAAAGTTGCAAATTTGTGCAAGTTTGTAACCTTGTAGATTTTTGAATAGAATTTTCATCCCAATAGCAATAATTTTTCCTGTAAATTCAGACTTTCCTTTTCAAAATAAAATTTAGATATAAATTACGATAATCATGATAATTGCTAAAAGCATTACTCCTTTCATTTAAAGATAAGCCCCTTTCAATAAATATTACTTAAACAAGTAATTTTAAGGGAATGGTTTTACCTTGATATTTCTGTTACTGAAGCAATTATTACTGATATGAGTCGCCCTTATAACAATTAAAAGCTTGAGAACTTTAAATGTGTATGGTACAATCATTACAAACCATCCATTGCCTTACTTTTTATGTATATTACTTGTATAAGTAATATGTTGCATGGACATCGCAAGTAAATCAGTTACTTTTAGAGGTAATCATTTTAGAAGGCAAAATTAGAAAGTTACTTGAAAAGGTAATTTTTTTAATTACTTGTTGAAGTAGCACCCCTGACTGACAATAGAGCACAAAATTGAGCATCGACAAACCCTTACAGGTAGCAAGCTAGAGGTGGGACCAGGTGCCTGGGATAAGTAAGCATTCCCTGTTTGGCTAGCCGCACACGCCGTCGATAATGTACATGTGCATGCAGGATCTGATTAGGTGTGAGGAAGGGGGGTTTAATCACGCCCTCCACCCCACTAAGACTAATCCTATATCAGCCCCTGTTAAAAGCCCCATACTGTACGTACCGCTTCCAGATCTGTGATCCTTTTTTCATCAATTACCAATTTCCTTAGTTCACTTAGCTCTACTGGATCCATCACACGGGTTTCAAGTTCGTCTATCTTATTGACAGTATCTGTGTGTAGCGTAGTTGACACATTTTGAGCTAGCTGACATATGGCAGTTTTTATTCTATTCCAATAACCGTTGTAAGTTGGTAGATCCAAACTAGCACTTTCAGCATGAATGAGGTTATTGCGTATTTCCCTGATTGTCTTAATATGGTTGACATCAACTCCGGGACAAATGTTGTTAATTACAAGACAACACAGAGTGACGTCCATGACATTTGTTGTTGCGCTTGTCTTACCGTCATATTTACACGGACAGTCAATCCGCTTACCATTCAGACAAGTCGAGGTGTTTCTGTTATAAAGTGAATCCCACTGAGATTGATACATAGGAGTTTTGTTTGATTTGCGGCCGCAACAACATTCTCTCTTATACAAATGAAATATACGGTCCTTGTTCTTTTCCAAAAAGTCACATAAACTGAGAGATCTAGCATGTCGTAATGAGTAATCATCGATGACATGTCTTAGAGTGAACGGACACACATTCAGCACCAACAGGCACGCCCGTCCATATCTAGCCTCATCGTCACGGCTCATTGTTGTCTTTGATAGAACCTCACGCTTAGTGGCTACTGTATTTACCTTACTGGTGTCAGAACAGTTTCCGGACAGTAACAGTTTCCGGACAGTGGCCCTTTTCAAGTACTTTGAAGAAAATTATTTTCAAAATTTTGTAACAGTTTTGTAGATTTTTAAATGGAGAATTCAAATAATGAATCATGTAAACAAAATTTTAAATCCAAGTTGCTTTACCACACCACCTTTTCACTCCTTTCTGACCCGTTTAAATATCGCGCACCGGAGGGAAGTCGCCGAGAACCATACTATTTTAATCTACGTGATTTGAGACGTTTCGGTTCTAATTTCAAAATTATTTTTACACAGTCATTTGTAAAAAAGATTGAAGGAAACAATATCCAAAAATCATCCAGTTTGGGCTGAAATTGATCGAGACTGACAGATTTAAAATCAGGTGTCCGGAAACTGTTCCAGTGATTTGCAAAAAATTTCCAAAATATAGGGTCATAAAATCGGTCTAGAAACGATATTTCTTGAGAGATTTAATATTTTCTTTCGACATGAGTATATGTGCGAAGGGCATAGCATTATTTGAGAGAAATTTGAATGTTTTCTATTCATGGACGGAGGAGTTATCCCCGAAAAACCTTCAAAATCGTCCGGAAACTCTTCCGTCACCAGTAATCCTTTAATTTACTTGTCTAACACAAATGTATTCGCCTAATTCGGTCTAAGAATTTTTTGTCCGACAAAAATTTATTCCGCAGTTTGACAAAAGTTTGCAGTACTTTTCATTGTCAAGAGTGACAAATTACTAAAATGTCAACGTCTGATTTCAGACTCTGTTCTAAATTATATACTTCCTCGCTAAGATCAAGCTGGCCCGCAATAGTGATTCCGCAATAACATAATACGATATAGATTTATCGCCTATAAGAAATCAGAGTTACCTCTCTTAGTGCACTGCCTGACTGGATATAACGTCTTTTTGAGGGGATGGACATGGTGAAACTCAGAAAGGGAGGGGGAGGAAGGGGCGGGAGGAGGAAGAGAGGGTGTTGGAGGAGAAACGGAAGGAAGAGGTGAGAAAGAGGGAGGAGGAAAGAAAGGAAGGGGGGAGGTAAGGGAAGGGTGAAAAGGAGGGGGAGGGAGGAGGGGAAAGGGAGGGGCTAGGTAAGGGGAAAAAAGAAAGCGAGGGGAGGGAAGGGAAATGTGAAAAGGAGGGGGAGGGAACGGGAAGATTTTTGAAGAGGCTAGCGTAACTAAGGGTTGTCAGGCAAAATAAAGGGTGGTAATCGGACCCAGGGGTCAAGGACTTGAAATCAGGAGGGTCGCCATTGGGCCCTAACCCGTCGGGCTAGGTCAAAATGGGGTCAGAATAGACAGAACTGGTTATCCTATTTGAAAATAACGTCACTTCGCCTCCGTTTTTTGAAGAGGCTAGCGTAACTAAGGGTTGTCAGGCAAAATAAAGGGTGGTAATCGGACCCAGGGGTCAAGGACTTGAAATCAGGAGGGTCGCCATTGGGCCCTAACCCGTCGGGCTAGGTCAAAATGGGGTCAGAATAGACAGAACTGGTTATCCTATTTGAAAATAACGTCACTTCGCCTCCGTTTTTTGAAGAGGCTAGCGTAACTAAGGGTTGTCAGGCAAAATAAAGGGTGGTAATCGGACCCAGGGGTCAAGGACTTGAAATCAGGAGGGTCGCCATTGGGCCCTAACCCGTCGGGCTAGGTCAAAATGGGGTCAGAATAGACAGAACTGGTTATCCTATTTGAAAATAACGTCACTTCGCCTCCGTTTTTTGAAGAGGCTAGCGTAACTAAGGGTTGTCAGGCAAAATAAAGGGTGGTAATCGGACCCAGGGGTCAAGGACTTGAAATCAGGAGGGTCGCCATTGGGCCCTAACCCGTCGGGCTAGGTCAAAATGGGGTCAGAATAGACAGAACTGGTTATCCTATTTGAAAATAACGTCACTTCGCCTCCGTTTTTTGAAGAGGCTAGCGTAACTAAGGGTTGTCAGGCAAAATAAAGGGTGGTAATCGGACCCAGGGGTCAAGGACTTGAAATCAGGAGGGTCGCCATTGGGCCCTAACCCGTCGGGCTAGGTCAAAATGGGGTCAGAATAGACAGAACTGGTTATCCTGGCAATCGTCATAATAATACTGATTTATACGAAAATGTGCTTTTAGTGTCTTGGGAGAAAACTTCAGGAAAATGTTTCAGAAATAGTCGTTTAGATGTACGGATACTAGAACACTATTTATTATTTCGAAATTCCGTTTGATACACTAGAAAAATACGGAGGTCAAAATTCGAAACTTACGCATAAGCTAATGTTGAAGTACGTTTTCAAAGTGTTCGAATCGATACTTAAAAGAGTTCCAATTCAATTAATAATAATTAAGATTTCGGTCCCCAGACATCGGGAAAGTTTTTATAACTTACCAGACATTTTTTAAATTTTTGTAGAAATTCAAACATGATTATTAAGAAAAAGTTAAAATATTTTACCAGACCGAAGCAAATTTTACCAGATTTTTCTGGTATGTCTGGTGACTGTCGGATTGACTGGGTCCCTTGGCCTTTAGCGATCGGTTCTCCCGTTTGTCTGTATGTCTTTCCGTCATTCATTTCAATTGAAGGATATAAAATCTTAAGTAGAGATGATTGAGTTTTCAAATTTTGCATCTGTATATATCTTGAGAAACGTATCTTTTGGTACCAAAATTTTCGACCTTCAAAGGTCATGTGACCAAGTTCAAGGTCACTCAATATGCTTAGGATCACTTTCATATTTTCGTACGATTTAGCTCATGTCTCACAGGCTTCACATCAGCTTGGGCCAAGGTCAAAGTAACTTATAGGGAGGAGGGAGGGGGAGTTTTTATACCCCTGCAAACAAAGTTGGGAGTATTTAGAAATCGCCCTGTCTGTCCGTCTGTCCGTCCGTCTGTTTGTCCGTTTGTCTTTCCATCACACCTTGTCCGGAGCATAACTCCTCCCCCTGAGGATAAATTTAACAATATTTCACAGAAATGTTCCTAAGGATGTGTCATGATTTCGAACTAAGGTCATAGGTCAAAGTTCAAGGTCACAATAGACATCATTAGTAAAACCTTGTCCGTATGATAACTCCTCTCCCTGTCGATGGATTTCAATAATATTTCACAGAAATGTTCCTTAGGACCAATGGGTGTGTCATGATTTTAAACCAAGGTCATACGTCGAAGGTCAAGATCACAATAGACAACATTATTAAAACCTTGTCCGGAGCATAACTCCTCCCCTTGTTGATGGATTTCAATAATATTTCACTGACCTTAGGGTGTGTCATGACTTTGAACCAAAGTCAAAGGTCAAGGTCACAATTGACGGTCAAGGTCACAATTGACGCTTGACCTTGATCCCAAGATAACTTTTCAAAAAATATTGCTGCGGGGGGGGGGGGGGGGGGGGGGGGGGGTATTTTCGTCCCGTTAGGGGCAAATTTTCATTTTTTTTTTCCAAAACACATGTTTTGTTATTTTATCAGGTTTTCGAAACATTTTAGCGAATGGAGGGGCGCAAACTAATAAGTTTAAAACTTTGTTATATATCTTGAACCATCGTCGGATACCCCCGGTCTTTAGCTCTTCCTTTAAAAGAAGAGCAAACCTACTTTTTTATCTTTTCAAACTTCGCTATATCAAAAAGTCAATACTGAGCAAAGTATAAGTGCTTCATGTACTAAACTTGCATATTGGGTACATCTTTGATCAAACTTTCATGAAATGAACTTGACCTACTTTTTCCGCTTGATTGAGTTTGCTTTTAAAGCCAATATTTAGCAGAGTATAAGTGCCACATGAACCAAACTTGCATATGGGATTATCTTTGATCAGACTTTCATTAAATGACATTGACCTACTTTTTCTGGTCGAGTGATTTTGCGTTTAATGCCAAAAAAAATTAATTGAACTTTGCCGCCTTGATAAAATGCTACCACTAGATGAGCTCTGTAATCTTTGATTACCTATGTTTTTCTCAAAGCTGCCATCGAGGGCATTTATGTATCACAAACTTGGGCTTGTTTATACTGGATAAAGGCCAATAGGTTAGGGCCGAATGGCGACCACTCCGATTTCAAGTCCTTGACCCACTGGCCCGATTACCACCCTTCATTTTGTCTGACAACCCTTAGTTACTCTAGCCTCTGCAAAACAAAAAACAAAAACAAAAACGGAGGCGAAGTGACGTTATTTTCCAGTAGGTTAAACATTTTTCGGCCAATTTTTGACCTGGCCCGACGGGTTAGAACCCAATAGCAATTATTTAAAGTCCTTGACCCTTTGGTCCGATCACCATATTTAATTTTGCCTTACAACCTTCAATTACGCTAGCCGTAGCTAACAACGGAGACTTTCAAATAGGATAAACAGTTAAATCAATTACGTCCTTTTCCTAACCACGCCCAACGGGAAAGGGTTCAAAGATGATCACCCTGACTTCAGTTTCTTGACTGATGAGTCCTTCGGAAGACCAAATTACTCAAATAATTAGAGAGCTCTTCAATTAATTAGTTCAAAAGATGAAGCATCGTAACTTCGCTTCTTCGCATCGTATCTTCGCTTCGACAAAAAAAAAATGGTCAAAATTTATGGATTACGATTTCTATTGCATAGCAAATTCATAAATAATCATTATATCTAAAAATTCTGACTGCCTTAAGAGGAGATTGGAGCCCCCTCGACACCTCTGTAGATTCACTAAAGAGGAGATTTCACCAGTATCAAGCACAAAAGCAAATAAAATCAGAATGCAGAGTGAGCTGCAAATATAGGCATGTGATCATATGATTATATATCATTTTTTTTAAATGGCTGAAGTTTAGCGCTTTAACACACAAAATAGTACTCTGCATCAATAACTTTGGTGGAAAAGGGGAGCATGGGATGTGCCCTTCTCTAAATCAACCACCGATTTCTATATAAAAGCGACCTATAACATTTAGAATATCATGGCAGTAAGAAAAATGTGTAAAGCTTTGAATATTTTTTATAAAATATGCATGTTAAAAAATTGAAATATTATATATCATATGTTCATTTCGAATTAGTAACAAGCGAAAGAAAAATGAAAACGCGACCTTACGGTGTTCTTTTTGGGGAAATCGCATCTTCGCTCCTCCACGTATCAAATAGACGTAAAGTTACACAAAAGTGAAGTTACGAAGAAGCGAAGTGACGAAGAAACGAAATTACAAAGATGCGAAGTTGCGATGGAAAGAAGCGAAGTTACGATGCAACAAAGCGAGGATACGATGCTTCTTCGTAACTTCGGTACTTCGCATCTTAATAAATAACTTAGCTTCTTCGTAACTTCACTTCTTCGTAACTTCTCTCATTCGCAACTTTTCTTTTTCGAAACTTCGCTTCTTCGTAGTATTTATCGCTTCTTCTCAACTTCGCTTCTTTGCAAATTCGCTTATTCGTAACTTCGATTTTTCGCTACTCTGCAAATTCGCTTCTTATTTTTTATAAGTACCTGAAATAAAGGTTTCATTTCGCTCTAAAATTTCTCGTCCATTTTCCTTCCTAAGGTAAGGATAGAATTATAATGTTTCAAAGATTCCTTATACTAGTAGGTTTTTCAATTAACAAGATTTGTTGTATGATTTTTAATTACGGTTTGTCGGATTTGAAGCGGTAGGGGATGACAATTTCGGAAGCATGTTTCAATCCCTTTAATTACTACTGAAAAAAAGAGAATAATTTCCAAATTGATCACAATTATGGTCACAGCTGTCCGAAACGAAGACCAGCAGAATGATTAAAGAATGGAAATGCATTTGACAAAATATTAACATTCTTATTGCAGATTGAAAGTGATAGTTTTACCAATAATTTGCAAATTTTACGAGGGGGACGTACGCTCCCTCTCCCTTCTCCTTGAATCACTGACTAAAAGAAAGTACATCAAATTAAAGTAAAATAATGATTTTTTACGCAGAAGCTAAGTAGCAAAGTTACGAAGAATTGAAGCTACGAAGGAGCAAAGTTGCGAAGCTTCAAAGTTACGAAGAAGCGAAGTTATGCGTCTATAATCTAATTAATACGCGAAGAAGTTTAGATACGATGTCCCCTTAAGAACACCGCACGGCCAATATTCGTCATGACCTCCCACGAAACGTAACTATCATATGATATAAATTGCGCGTTCGTTGCAAAATGTAGGCAAAAACTTCGATGTTAAATAATATTATGGGAAGCTTTCCTAAGCAAGACATACTCATTATATCATATTTACTCACCAAAATATGAGTATTCTTATAAAATATTTTATATAAAGATAACTTAATAAACATGATAAAACGCAGTATCTTCTAGATAGAACGCGTAAGCTTCTCAATATAAATACGTACAAGTTTTTAACGTTATAACGCGCAAGTTTCGCGATATGCTGAAATTAAGATTTATCTCATCATCTTTCACTTTTAAAAGCTTATACTCAAGTATCGTTTAATTATATTCCCACACGTTCAAAATGAAAAAAAAGAATAATTATAATAAGCAACAGCTGTAAAACAAAATAACAAAAATACCCCCCTTCTCTATCCAAAAAAAAAAAATACAATCCCCCCAAAATACACTCATTCACACAAAACACACACACACAAAAAGTTAAATCCCTTGTTTTATTCAGAGTAAATTAGTTGGGAGGGGGGTTGTTAAGGATCATAACTTTTCAGTTTTCTAAAAGGCATAAAATCATTGCCCCCCCCCCCCTCCCCCGACGATCTCCTGGAAAAAAACTTTAGATCCGCCGATGATGACTACAGATTTTCCAATTATAGATATTGTTTCATCTTTATTTTTAAAAAAGTTTAACCCCCCCCCCCCCTTCCTCTTTGCGCTCTTTTTTAAAAATTTTTCTTTGCTAAGAAGGATAACTCTTTTTGAAAGCTATAAATAAATATTTGTATAGGCGATAAATTTATATTATTGCGGGCCACTATTGCGGGCTAGCTTGACTTTAGCTACTTCCTCATGACGTCAGTTGTGTCACGTGACCACTTTTGTTTTAAAAATCCGATTCATTTTTTGACATCCGTATCACAAAAGTCTTCCTTATTAAGTTAATTTTCCTTCTCGTTGAAACACGACTGGATATCCCACGTAGAAATCATTACTTTATGCAAAATTTCGTAAGACAGACACAGTGCACTGCAGTTGCAAGTTTCCCTCTTAACTGGAAAGTCCCGATGTGCTATTTATGGAACATTGTTTCGGGGACGTTTCGAATGGCTATACGACTAACGTTTCAGTACACATCTGACTTTTACTCCCGGGACCCCTAGCTACATATATGTAGCTGTGCTTTTTTGTTTTAAAAGCAAAGGGGTCCCGGGAACCTGACTAACTTTTAGAGTGGTCGGGGATGGAGTGAGATCGCACACCCTGTCACTTATAAAACCCTTAGACTAATAACTTATAGTTTACCGTAGTCCAGAAAGCCAATTAAAGGGGTCAAAATTCAAAGCAAAGATACGGAAATGATCGATAATTTACAAAAATGAAATAATGGATTTTCTTTTTAACTAATACATGTAGATATTTTATTTTCATACAAAAAAATGATAGTATGAATTATGACTAAGTGGTCTTCAATAAATTGTATACTGAGGCTAGCATGTATTTATGAGGGGGTTGCAATGGGGGGGGGGGGGAGGGCGTGGATGAATATTCCAAATATCATTTGCATAATATAATTTCTCAAAGGTCGTGGGCCATATAAATAAATAAATAAATGAATAAATAAATAAATAAATAAATAAATAAATAAATAAATAAAACTTGCCTAGATTGGACGTCAGTTTTACATTTTGTATTCAGTAACCACAACTTTTACACAAGATAGCTTGAAACAGAAATTTGCCGCGAAATACAAATCGTAAAGAAAGGAAACGAACAGCACGTTTTGTCGCGAAATGATTATCGTACAGAAAATTGAAAGTAGCAATGATAACTCGTGCGAATAAAATTTAAAAAAAAAAAACACTCGAATACACCGCCAATTTTCATCCTTGACGTCACTTGTCGGGTTTTTTTCCCATTTCAATGTTGATATAAAGACCAAGAGTATTCGAGTGTTTGTGTTTTATTTGTATTTACAAGTATCATCCTTCGATCCCTTTTCAGAAATATCTCAATCTACTGATTACTTTCATATTATTATTTCATTTTTCCACTTATGACGAAATTATGTTTAGATCTTAGTATGGGTAAGTTTTCACCCGTCTCATGTACAATGCACAAAAAATAACCAAATAGAAACAACGTGGGAGCTGGGCGAAGTCACTTGTGAATTTCTTTTTCATTAGCCATGTTAGCCAGTGAAAAGTCACTCGCAGAATGATTTGACGGTCAGAGGAGACATAGATTTACGTTGGCCGTAGAGCAATCAATATTTCGTCCGTCCCACAAGTTAATATATTTCTATTCACCGTTTATTTTCATCTTTGAGAGGCGATGTCTTTTTGAATTGTTAAAATCACATAGCGATTAGCCAATAACTATTAACTAATTAGTGGTTCACTTTACCTGTGTTTTGACCCAATTTACCTGTATTTGCCCTTTATTTCTAACTTATCTATTTTATCCTTTTCTTCCCACCTCAGAAGCGGGAAGGGGGAGGGTTGAGTATGGTTGGTAGGATGTCATCACAGGATGTGCAAACCATGTATAGAGGGGGGAGGGGGGCGGACAGGGGGTACCTTTCTCCTCCTCCCACACACTC
Source organism: Pinctada fucata (assembly GCA_028142955.1). Taxonomy (NCBI): domain Eukaryota; kingdom Metazoa; phylum Mollusca; class Bivalvia; order Pterioida; family Pteriidae; genus Pinctada; species Pinctada fucata. Next base: position 52,421,780 of record AP027111.1, read on the forward strand.
ACCGCCCTCCCCCTTCTTTCTTCCTTCCTCCCCCTCCCTCTCACTCTTCCTTCCTCCCCCTCCCTTTCACTCTTCCTCCCCTACCAGATCGGGCCGTCCCTCCCTCCTCCTTTCCCTTCCTCCCCTTTCCTTTGCCAGACGTTTCGGTCCTATCTTTGTGCGGACCCCAGAGTTTTCGGCCCTTTTCTTTTTCGGCCCTCTAGGGTTCGGCCCCGCATGGAACAAAATGAAATAGCAGTGACCCTGACGGGGCATAAAATGGATGAAAGATATATCCATTTAGAATTGAAAAAAAAATCAATGTACCAGAGGGCTTTCGAATTTTAAAAGTGTTCCGGCTGCTTCATTTCGATCTGAATAAGGACTAAAATTCACAACGCATAATGCATCAAACTTGAAATTTTCTAAACAAATATAGTGAACTTATAAATATCAGGCGCGTATAGTCAGAGTAGAAATGATGTGTACTCAAATCAATTTAGGCAGGGGGTCTGGGACCCCGCCTTGAGGCCCCCTTGCGGCCCACAGTGGGTCCAGGGCGAAACCCTGGTAAAGGTCCAGGGGGCGAAGCCCCCCGGCGTAAGCTCGTGAAATATGGCAATTTGAAACACGAAAATTTCCACTGTAAAATGGCTTATATTCGAGTATAATATAAATGACGAAGTTCGATTCAATATATAAATATCTATTTGTACATTTTTAATGTTCATAAAATGTTTTCAAATAATCTCGTTTTTGTGAGGTTCTATTTTTCGTTCCTTGTTTCTATTGTGATTATTTTCTTAACATTTCATTGTTTTGCTAAATGATGTGTACGCCATTGTGTACTTGCGTATGGGCAGCTACGCGCCTGTCGGGCGCGTAGCCAGAATAGAAATGATGTGTACTCAAATCAGTGTAGGCAGGGGTCTGGGGGCCGCATTGAGGCCTCCAGTGGTTCCAGGGCTAAACCCTGGTAGGGGTCCAGGGGCGAAGCCGCCGGAAGCTCGTGAAATATGACAATTTGAAACACCCAATTTCCACTGTAAAATGGCTATACAAATGACGATTCGAAGTTCGATTCAATATATATGTATCTATTTGTGCATTTTTTAATGTTCATAACAAGTTGACGTAATTCTTCTATTTCCTCGCTGTTCAAATAATCTCGTTTTTGTGAGGTTCTATATTTCCTATTCTCATTCTTCTTTGATTATTTTCTTAACATTTTATTTTTATTCATTTATTTATTCATTTATTAATTTCTTTAGCAAAATGATGTGAACGCAGATGCGTACTTGCGTATGGGCAGCTACGCGCCTGGCATTTAATCATGTTTTAAAATACATGTTCTGTGATTATTAACAACTGTATTGTCTTTTTTTTTCTTTGGGTGTGTGTTTCACGTCTATGTAATCAGTGGCGGATCTAGGATTTCAGAAAAGGGGAGGCCCAAGTTTTCAGCTCGAAGAAAATTGTTCACGGAAAAACTGACAAGCAAAAAAAAAAAAAAAAAAAAAAAAAAAAAAAAAAAAAGGTCGAGACGAAAAACGTGACCTTCAAGAAGAATGCTGATCTATTCAAGATGTTGGTGCGTGGAGGGGAGTTGATTCATTTTCTTTAGTTTTTAGGTAGGTAGACTGGCGAGCGTAGCAAGCCAGAATATTTTTTAAGAAATGAAATTTTCATATGTTTTCAAATGAAGTCATAATACATGTATATACAACTTTATTCTATATTGGCGAGCGGAGCGAGCCGTAAAATTTTTGGAATAGATGGTTACATTTTGTCATAAGAATACAATCTCTCATTTTCCATGCTCCATTTTTGTTTGACCAATTGGGGCGATTGGGAAGATTAGCCTGGGCATTACAACCCCACTATCCACCAGTCTAACCTGGTTAGATCGGCCCATGAAAAAGAAGCATTTGGTAATTATTCAAGAGTTAATTTGATTTTGAATTTTGTATATGTTTATGACATATGAATCCGTTCAAACACGATGACAAAAAAAAGACAACTAATGAAAATGTTAGTGTGGCGAGCAAAGCGAGCCGAAAATTTCCCCATAAGTAAAGAGAATAAGCATAAAAAGAGTACTCTGAATCAATAACTTTGGGTGAAAAAGGGGGGGGGGGGGGGCTGGGCCCCCCTCTAAATCCGCCACTGCAGTAATGTCACTTTATCTAAATGTAACCATGTATGTTAAGTGTTATATGTCCCTAAGGGCCCTGATTTGGAAATAAGTAATCTTGAATCTTGAATCTATAGAAGAAAGGGTCACCTCACCCCTGTGATTCGAACCTGAGACCTTAGAAGTGAGAAGCGAGCGACGCGCTTCCATTGTGTTAACCCGGCCCAGCCCATATAGTTATACAAGTCCAAAGTACAAAAAAAAAAATAAAATAATAAAATAAATAAAATAAGATAAAAAAAAAAAAAAAAAATAAAATGAAGTAAAAACTACAGTATTATGTTATTTAAAGGTTACGGAAAGGGCCGACCGGGTTAACCAAATCAGGTTTCTGCCTTTACAACATGTAAGACGGCGAGAATCGCGAGAAACAACTGGGATTATTTCGTAAGAAGATACAAGAGGAAATAAAACGAAAACAGTAAAATAAATGGTATAAAATAACGTCTATTTCTTCTGTAATATTGACAGAAACTTATATGTTATGGGGAAATACTTTATTTTTCATTGACATTGAAGAAGTCGATTGTCAGAGGAAGTTCGGTAATTCGGGTGCTGATTCTACTTGTTACATCAGCAGGATAGAGACAGGGTAAATGCTTTATGAAGAGGTTCGATATAAAGCTTTTGGCCTTTGTTCAGTTTAGGGGACCGGGACTATATAGGCAAAAAAAGACGATTTTAAAGGGTAAATTAACCTTGCCTTAGTCCTGTTCCTATATCCAAGTGTCTTGAATCGCAGACCCTCCGGAGAGAGGGAGGGTTTTGATATGATAGGGAAAATTGAGGTTTTACACTGTAACTCAACGTAAAAATGTTGGTTTAAACAATATTTATTGAAGAAATTAAGTAATTTGGAACAGAATTGACATACAAAAAGATGTAGGATTGAGCAACAAGAAGAACTTATATTAAGCTCGCTCCTGGTAAAAATATATTTTCTAATACATGGGTTTACTGGCCTTTTAGAAAAAAATATAAATCACATGTGTCAATACTGTTTAGACCATAGTATATGAGAAAGAAAATTCTAGATAGATGAGTGACAAAGATGAAGTCTAAGAAAAGAAAAGTATTAAGATGAAGAAGAGGGTAATTTAATTTCTAGTCATTATAAAGTATTCAACTTGAAGATATGAACATTAATGAACAAAATAAAGTATAGATCATAAGAATATAGAGGAAATGGTAGTGGATCTGAGTATGGTTACTGAAAAGCTGATGGAAAATTGGAACAAATATACAAATATTTATAAAAATCTGTTACTGTCTTTGATGAATTCATGGACCGTCAAAAATATGGAACTGTTGACATCTTCACTGTACATTGGGCAACCACCCAAGAGAATTTCAATATTAACATTTTCCTGTATAGTGTTTATAGTGTTAGTTCTCACTGTAGAGTATAAAGGACAGTCAAATAAGAAGTGTTGTGCTGATTCATTTTGCCCACAATGACACAAAGGAGTGTCTGAAAGATGATTTTTGAAGAGGTCGGAATTCAGAGAGCTGCACCCAGTTCTAAGACATGTGCATGATGTGTGAAGTATTTGATACATAAAAATGTTGCCAATTTGTTTTGAATTTGACCGTCACTTCGCACGGAAATACTGACGTCACAATGTGATTTTCGTATGGGAAACATTGAAACTGAATTTTAACAATTATTTTACATCAACCATCATTTTGTGCAGGAAATCAGTGAATCAACTACAAAGATGAGTCTGAAAGGGGGAAATGTACGATACCAATCGGCGTTTGAGCGTATTTAATAACGGGGTTTTGGGGGCGGTAGCCCCCGATAAAAGTGAGTTAAAATAGTGATTTATTGTCCCTTTAGTTACAGAAAAGAAATATACCTTAAAAATTGTCATGTATTTCATTTATTTTGTCCGATAGGCATGATCCATTTGATATTCTGGGGGGGGGGGGGGGTTCGAAAAAAAATGATTTTGATCTGAATTTTGATGAAAAAAATAAATTTGCTTCTGGTGTGACAGAAAAAAATAATCTTGCTCTTACAAGTAATCTGTATTTGAAGAATAACCATAAAATTCGCTAAAAATTCCTGAAAATTTTTCAACTCGCTTCGCTCGCCATACTTTTCACTTTATACAGGTATAAAAAAATTTTGGCTCGCTTCGCTCCCCATACTTTTTTTCTTTAAGGTATCCGTTGTACAAATAAATATCAAGTGTATTATATAGTTAGAATCATGGCATATTTTTACATAAATATACCAAATACAACATAAAAAATGGTTTCTATCATCAAAGGTCAACATGCCGACCGTCGCTCAAGCTACGGAAACTATCGAGACACTGCCGAAGATTACCGAGATAATTTTAACACTATTTAAATGGACGAGACGTCAGCGAGATCTCCATTTGTACATTGGATACGTTAATGGCAACTTCATATTTAAAGATATCAAAAATCTACATGTGGCTGAAAAAAGGGGCTTCCTAAAATGTTTAAATATATTATCAATATAATTTATGACTATTAATAGATACATATATCACCATAGAGTATAAAATTTATACATATATACCATCTTGGATGAAGAATTTGATTAAGATCTTCACTAGTTTACATTTCTAAATGTAAACTTTTGTCTAGAAGACCCTCTCCTCAGGCCCTCTTACACATTACATGACCTTATTTATACATTTTGTTTACTGAAAATTATATCACATTGTAAAAATCTTTCATCTCTCTCACATGTCTCAGTTTAGAAGTTGTTACCTTGATAAAGTCAAGGTCAATGTCATAATGGGTGAAATAAGACAAAACTTGTTCAACATGTCAAAATTAAGCTGATAAGATAAATATCAATATATTACAAGATTTTTTTTATTTTAATTGGAATGGGACCAAAAGTGGCCTAAAAATCCACGTAATCAGATTCTTATATATAATACTGCAAAACTGTGAAGTACTTCATGATTTATGGTCCATAATCTTGATAATGTATTTAATTTACCTTTATACATTGACTGTAAGTTTTATTTTAACTCAGCAAATTTTTTCATTTGAGTATGCACACTGGCCCAGAATTTCCATTTGTTATGTTAAAAAATCCACCATGTGACCGTCTAATTTTATGCTCATCTGAGCACAGCTCAAGTGAGCTATATTCATAGCATGCCATCCGTCGTCCGTCTGGCAAAAACTTTTTATATTTTCGACTTCTCCGCTGCAACAGCTGCACAGAATTTCTCAAAACCTTACAGGAAGCAAGTACTCAAGGTCCTTTACCAACTTTGTGTTTTTCTTGCCGATCAGTCAACAAATATGGCCGCCGAGGGCTCTGTTTGGCCAACGCAATTTCGACTTCTCTGCAACCGCTTCACAGAATTTCACAAAACCTTACAGGAAGCAAGTACTCAAGGTTCTCTACCAAGTTTGTGTTTTTCGTGCTGATCGGTCAACAAATATTGCCATCTCCTCTGAAACCGCTGCACAGAATTTCACAAAACCTTACAAGAGGCAACTACTCAAGGTCCTTTACCAAGTTTGTGTCTTTTCTGTCGATTGGTCAACAAATATGGCTGCTGAGGGCTCTGATTGACTGATGCATTTTCAACATCTCTAAACTGATGCTCATAATGTCACTAAACCTTAAAGGTAGCAAGTACACAAGAGCCTTTACCAAATTTTCCATTATCATTCTTTTATTTGCAACTCAGGTGAGCAATGTGGCCCCCTTGGGCCTCTTGTTTTATAATTAACTGGACATAACGTTTAATTTTGGCTAGCCTAGTCTTCAATTTTGGCTAGCCTAGCCTTCATTATTGGCCAGCCTAACCTAGCCTATTGGATTTAACAATTGTTTTCCTTGTGGCAAAAGTAATTTCTACATGTATGTTTGATGATAGAGATGCTAAATTTTAGTAAATTGCCATGATCACAATAAATTATGTTTGATTTCAGGCAAAACACCTAGTACAGATAATACTTACTGGGGCTCAGATTGTTGGGCGGGCATTTGCCCGGGGTGTGCAACAAGAGATCCGAAGGAGTCAGGAGGCAGCTAAGCAAGCAGGGGGAGGAAGACAAGGTACTAGAAGGGCAGCTACGGACTCTCACACTGGAATGACTTTACAGGTGAAAACGCTCTCATTGGTTTGTCTGAAATGGTTTATTCCAATAGGCCACTTGCAGAAATTCATAATGGCTGACAAAAAGACGAAAAATGTCCGAGGTAGGCAATTAAAGCACACTTTTTCATTGTTATGTCACTATGGAATTGCGTCTTTTAACAGTGACGTCATGATGAAAAACAACGAGAGATGTTGACTCGGACATTTTGTGCTTTCTAACAAGATCGGAAAATGGTCTATTGAAGAAACCCAAAATGTTATATTATCTCGTTTTCAGTGGTCAAATTTGATTACGACTTTGAAATAAGAAAAAAATCTAGATATTTATGTTTTTGTGTCGCCTGCGAAGCATAGGGATCACATTAAAGTTTATCCATTGTCTGTCTGACTGTCTGTCTGTCACACTTTGGGTGTCACACTTCATAACTTTTGATTGGTAAGTGATAGAGCTTTGATATTTCACACATGTTTTCCTTGTGACAAGACCTTGCTACAGATATGAAAAGTTTTGACCTAGTTTATACCTTGACCTAGATATTTTACCTACTCTTCCACATAAAAAAGCTCATGCTTCACAGGCGACACAGTTATTCTTCATGTTCGTTGGATCGCTGTTTATGTTTAGAGTACATTGTAGTGGTTTCATGAAGTCACAAAAGTGTTTATTTACATGTATTTCTTGGCACTCGTACCCTTTTACCATGTGTTAACTATTAGGGAAACAATGCCTGTACTTGTACCTGCAGGAGAATCATATCTACAAAGGGTTATGTTTTGGTGTCAGTTGAAACTTTCTTTATGAGGGAAAATGTGCTTTTTCCTGGTAACCGTGGTAACTATACAAAAACACACTAATTGATCAGTATGACTTGGTCCATCACTAAATATACATATGCAGCATATTTGTACCATGTTATTGGCAGTATGTAGTGATCAAAGGAGAAGAAAAATTCTAGCATTAAAGAGTTTTAAGGAATTTCGGGCTGAAATTCATCCCCAAATAAGCTAAATCGAGTACCCTGTATGGAGACCTTTTTCATATTACTGCTAGATATGCATTTTAGACATGCCAAGACCCGACATCTCTACTTTTGACGTTTGTCATAAATTTGCTATGAAACCACAGCTAAAAGTTACATCAAAATTTGTGATGTTTGGTCTTAGGATGTGTAAAATGCAAGTCAACTGCGCAGGCTTTCTACTGTTCCTACTTTTTCCTACTATTTCCTACTTTTCCTACTTTTTTGTTTTGATCCTATTTTTTAGCTCACCTGAGCCAAAGGCTCTAGTGAGCTATTGTCATAGCGATCCGTCCGGCGTCCGTCGTCCGTCGTGTGTCGTCTGTCGTGTGTCGTGTGTCGTCTGTCGTCTGTCTGTCGTAAACTTTTCACATTTTCGACTTCTTCTCAAGAATGGCTAAAGGGATTTTGATGAAACTTGGTAGGTATAAAGTACTAATGGTCCCCTACAAGTGTTGTTGTTTTTCGTCCGGATCCCTCAACAGGTGGCGCCACCACAGGCAAAAGTAGGTCACAGGGGGTACCCTCCTTTGACAAACTTCTTCTTCAGAACGGAAGCACGTATCGACAAACCGAAAGCATCAGGATGATCTAGAGAGATGTCTTAAGAAGTGTTGTTATTTTTGGTTCCACTCCGAAGTCAAATTTTTGATGCTTTTTTGACGTCTCTTCGGACTTAGTCAGAAATGCACATTTTTGCACTATTTCTTTAAATAACTCAATAAGTGTATGATTTTACACACTCATTTACTGCATATTTATCATATCTAACTTACTTAATGCTTTGATATGTATTTTATGCTTAAATTTTATTTTTTTTTATTTTTTATGAATTTTTTTCTTATGTAAAAAGGAAGGGGGGGGGGGGGGTTGATTGTCATATAATTTCTGCTTCTATTCTATAACCACTCTTCAGAATGTAGAAATTTGGTAGGTATGAGGTACTCATGGTTCCCTAGAAGTGAAAGAATTTTGTCAAGATATCCACTTTTGGATTTTATAGGAATGTTTTTAAGATTGTACATAGGTATAATGTATGTTTTCCATGCCCAATGGACCCATGAGGAGACTGGGTTCAAACCCCGGCAGGACCCCAACAAAAAATTTTCTTTCCTTTTTCAGTTTTTTCCTCATTTTCTTTTTATATTTATTGTTAGAAATGAAACTGTGAAAGAATTTTGTCAAAATATCAGCTTTTAATTTTTAATGATTTTATTAAAGATTGTATTTATGGTATGTTTTCCATGCCCAATGGACCCAAGGGTGGTGGATTGAAATCCCGGTGGTATTTTTTTAGCTCACCTGAGCCAAAGTCTCTAGTAAGCTATAATTGTCATAGCGATCCGTCCGGTGTCCGTCATCTGTCGTTTGTCTGTCGTAAACTTTTCACAATTTTTACTTCTTCTCAAGAACAGCTAAAGGGATTTTTATGAAACTTAATGGTATTTATAAAGTACTAATGGTCACCTACAAGTGTTGTTGGTTTTTGTCAGGATCCATCAACAGGTGGCACCTAGCTGAATGGGGGACGCAAATGGTATTATTGTCTGACCCTTTTATACAGGAATGGGGAATGCAAATGGTATTATTGTCTGACACTTTTATTCCAACTCTGACAAATTTTCGCTGGCTAAGGTACCGCTCACAAGACTATTTTAAATATACTTTGATCAATAATCAAGAACAACATGGTGGAAAAATTTAGGATCCCTCCTGAAGAAGGAGCTGTGGAGCTCTGAAAATTTGAGGTTTAAATTATTTTAGTGTTGTGAGTCTCTCGCACCATTTTTGTGCTCTTTATATCTTTTTTCTGCGAGAGACAATTGCATTAGCCTCTGGGCCGATCCAACATTTTCTGAATACTTCACGTTATTGTTTATTTCTTCCCTGTGCTTTTAATAAATAATATATGTATATAAATATATTTTTCATATATATATTTTATGCTAAGATTTTATTTTTGTGATTTTTTTAATGATTTTTTTCTTATGTGAAATGGAAGGGGAGAGGTGCTATGATACGTCATAACAATATTATTTAACATTATTATTTCGCTGCAAAGGCCCAAGGGGCCTTTGCGAGCGAAGCTCGCCCTTATGGTAACGCGTATACACATATCTTATTGAGAAAATATGCTGAATCAAAGAATGAGAATGTACTACTATGCTTTCAAAAACTTTCGTCCCCTCTCAGACAGAGTTGCTGCGGAGATGCTGGATATTGCAATTAAAAATTTTTTTCGACTCCAAGTAGACGTATATGTTATACTCAATTTTTGTTTATAAGTTAAATTTATTGAAAATATTTTTCGTAAATCAGGTAACGATAAAGCATCAACAAGGCGGCGTAACCACGGGAAATCCGACATTTCCGGTTTTAAACGAGACGTTTCGCTTTGATTGCTTTTCTCGTCTCGGGTGGTTTCGTACTGTCAGAAGTCGGAATATGTTTGTTTTTTCTTTTGTTCTTAAGTAATTTATTTTCAGCTAGCCTAAACATTATTCTTACAAAATAAAAATGAATTATAAAGAACCATATTTTTAAAGAACCATATTTTAAGCCCCCCTCCCCCCTTAAAATGTTCATCTGCTGGTCTAGATCAATTTTACAAATGCTTCCGTGTACTCGCCTTATACTACCTTTTCTGGCAATCATCAAACAGAAAGTTTTGTAAGATAAGATAAGCCATCATAGTCAAAATAAAAAAGAAATTTTTTTTTTTATTTTATATAATCATATCTATTTTCTCTCCGCTCGCACAAAAAGGCTTTGCCTTGATTCATATTATTTCATATCTATTTAATGTTATTTATTTATTATTTCTTTTATAATTAGAATTGGTTTCGCTGTAAAACAATAATGTCTCTAACATTTATAAATAAAGAGAAAAAAAAATTAAAATCGGGATCTTAGTTTCATTCAAGATTTTGCAGGTGAGCAGTATGGCGAGAGTGTGAAACATACATAGGATATATCCTTGAGGGTCCGAATTTCGATAGCACTGGGCGAAAAAACAGGTTTACGCAACTGCGTAAACTTGCGTAAACTTGATATTTTCAGGTTTCCACAAGTTTCCGCATTGCGTAAACTGGCAAATAGTTTCTGCAAGTTTACGCAATGTTTTCGCTGATGAAACTTGATAAATTTTCCTTGATAAAGTTTCCGCAATGTAAACTTGGAACAAATGGTTTACGCAGATGCGGAATCCTGATGAAACCTGTTAAATTTCTTTCCATTTTATTTCAACAAGTTTCCGCAATGTAAACTTGGAACAAATGGTTTACGCAGTTGCGGAATCCTGATGAAACCTGTTAAATATGTTTACGCAGCTGCGGAAACCTAATTAAACTTTTCAAATAGTTTACGCAGTTGCGGAAACTTGATATGTTACTACTTCTATAGTTTACGCAGTTGCGGAAACCTGATAAAGTTTTTATCATTAATTTCTTTTTTTTTTTTTTATTTCTTCATTAATTTATTTGTTTCATTAATTTATTTTATTTATCTATTTATTTTATTAACTTATTTCATTAATTAATTTATTTTATTAAGGTATTTATTTTATCAATTAATTTATTTATTAATTAATTAATTTTATTGATTAATTAATTTTGTTAATTTATTCATTTTATTAATCTATTTATTTTATTAATTTATTTATTTTATCAATTTATTTATTTTAATACTTTATTTATTTTATTAATTTATTTATTCTATCAATTTATTTAATTAATTCATTCATTTTATTTTAAATTAATTTTTTTATCAATAAATTAATTTTTTTATCAATAAATTAATTTATTTTTATTAATCTATTTTATTAATTAATTCATTTTCTCAATTTCATTTATTTTCTCAATTTCATTAATTTTATTATTTTATTTATTCTATCAATTTGTTTATTTCATTAATTTATTTATTTTATTGATGTTTTTTTTTATTTAATTGTTTCATTTTACTAATTAATTAATTTTATCTATTCATTCATCTTATTAGTTTATTGATTTCATTATTTAATTAATTTTATTTCAATTTTTTAAAATTATTTTATTATTTTAATTTATTTATTTTATTAATTCATTTATTTTATTAATTCATTTATTTTATTAATTCATTTATTTTGATTAAATTATTTACTTTGTTAGTTACATATTTTATTTGTTTATTTATTTTTTTTCTTTATTTATTTTTTTTTTTTCATTTATTTATTTTATTTATTTATTTATTTAATAAATATATGTATTTATTAATTAATTAATTTTAGTAATATATTTTTTAATTTATTTATTATTTTAACTTATTCTACTAATTTATTTATTATTAATTTATTAATTATCTTATTTATTTATCTATTTTTATTTTTTTTTATTTGTATACTTTCCTTGTTAATCTTTTTCACTAATTTTATTTTTTTTTATTAATTTGTTTATTTTCATCAATTTGTTTTTTTTTTATTTAATTATTTTATAATCTATTTACATGTGAATTTATTTAATTTACTTTGATTAATTACTTTTGAAAATCTACCTATTTTTTATCATTAAACTGAGATAACGTCATTGGCTTGGTTTTCAAATACCTTGTCACTTCATGAGTGCAGTAGATTTGATTGGCGTGATAATAGCGGCGTTCAAATGATTTCAGCGGTGTATGACATAAAAACACAGTACGTAATCCTAATTATGCTAATGAGTTACCACTACATCACCCATACATGTCAATCAATTATGCTAATGAGCTACTCCTACCTCACCTAGCTATTCCTGTCAATCAAATTTGAGGTATATAAAGGTCGTAGCAATGACCAATCGAATTCGATAATTATGGTAACTTTCAAAATTATAATGACAAAATTTTACCTGCCTATTACATAATCCAAAAATCTTCTCTGTCATATATTGATAAATTGTAAAACTTGTGCTTATGATTCCTCATTTTATTTATTTATTTATCTATTTATTTATTTATTTATCTATCTGTTTATATATTTATTTATTTATCTATTTACTTATCTATTTATTTATTTATTTATCTATTTATTTATTTATTTATCTATTTATTTATTTAAATACCATAAAAATACTATATTATTTTATTTATATAAGAAACGACTGGGTTTTATTTATTTATTTATTTACTTATTTATTTATTTATTTATTTATTTATTTATTTATTTATTTATTTATCTATTTAAATACAATAAAAACACTATATTAATGCATTTATATAAGATACGACTGTGTTTTATTTATTTATTTAAATAAAACAAAAACACTATATTATTGTATTTATATAAGAAACGACTGTGTTTTATTAATTAATTAATTAATTAATTAATTAATTAATTAATTAATTAATTAATTAATTAATTTATTTATTTATTTATTTATTTATTTATTTATTTAGATAGTTATATAATTAGTTTAAAAATTTTTAGACTAAGACGCATATTGTTTTTAGGAAAATATACATTGAAAACTGTTTATTTACCATTTTGGGTTATTAAAATTCTCTCTCTCTATCTCTCTCTCTCTCTCTCTCTCTCTCTCTCTCTCTCTCTCTCTCTCTCTATCTCTCTGAGGGTGTGTGTGTGAATATGGTAACTGATGCATGGTATGTTTCCTTTTTTCCAATATTTTAGATATATATTTTATTTCATTTTTCCTCTCTTCATATTTAATTGTTTTTCAACTTATTATTTAGAAATATGCAAGTATATTAAATTACAATATAAATGACTTTATTTTCAAAAAAATATTTTTTATCAGCTGATTTTACTCTTGAATTCTTTTTGTCCTTTTTTTCTTTTGTTAAATAGAAACATGTAAGTGTCCAGTTCTGTGCAAAGAGGTATCCGGACATTTGAACATTTTGACAGTTTGACAAGTACACAATTACTGACCCGTGTAATTTGCATCCGCGTGTCAGTTACTTTTACATCATAAAAGAAGCGATTTTATTCATCAATTCTTTTTGTCCGTTTTTTTTTTCTTTTGTTCCTTAATTTATTTATCTTCTTTAACTCATTATAATCAGCATATCATTCTTATGTTTCTTTTAATTATCAATTATTTCTTTTTATTTTATTTTATTTTATTTTATTTTATTTTATTTTATTTTATTTTATTTTATTTTATTTATTTTTTTTTTATATTTTATTTCATTTCATTTTATTTCATTTCATTTCATTTTATTTCATTTCATTTCATTTTATTTTAAGGTCTGCTTTGAAACATGTAAGTGTCCAGTTCTGTGCTTAGAGGTATCCAGACAATTGAAAATTTTGACAGTTTGACAAGTACACAATCACTAACCCGTGTAATTTGCATCCGCATGTCAGTTACTTTTACACGAGAATACAAGACTATATATCGATATGTTCTAATTATAGGCGAGTGCCATTTTTTAAGAATTTCGTCGAGTTGTTCTATATATCCCACCCTTTCCCATTTGTGTTGATAAATGGCCCCTAGCAAAATATCAAATGCAGATAAAAATGACCACTGAACTTTATATGATGTTCTTGTAGTTGAATGGATGGTTTCAATCCCGAGTGTCCTAAATTTATACCCTATAAACTCCCCCCCCCCCCTTAAAAACTTTCAAATTTTTTTTTTAAAAGCTTAAAGAAACATCAAAATTAATGAAGTCTAAAATCCTGTGACGTAAAAGGGTTCACGCTGCGTACCCATGGATATGAGAGTCGCACGGGGGGGGGGGGGGGGGGGGGGGGGGGGGGTTGTAGGGGCACTTTTGCGCGCCCTCATGACAGCATGTTTTGGATCGGCACCCGAGTGTGCATTTCCTCAAAACTTTTTTTTCTGTGAACTATTACAGGGAAAGATAAAGAAATAAATTAATTGAAGCTCAAAATAATTATGTATATTTGTATTATCAACAATTATTTGTCAAACTTACAGTGATTTTTTTTTTTTTTTTTTTTTTTTTTTTTGATCGCTCATGAGCCTAAGGATCCGCTGCTGACATTAATATCTGCTCTAGTCTTACATTATGTTTAAGGAGAGAGAGAGAGAATTGATAATCGATTACTTTGCTTTTCATGTTCGATCCTTCATGAATGCATGTACGATCGTCTGTACGCTTAAATATGAAAGGGGGGATTGCAGATCTATAACATCACAAAAGAAGACAACTTGTATTTTTTAAAATGAAGTTATAAACACGAAAAAGGTCTGCCCTATTGTGACTTTCTGACGTATTGATGAAACACAAGACAAGTGGGACACTTCTCAGTCATAAATTAATCTCTTTCATAAATACAGTATATAAATACAATATAATTTAAACAGGACAATTCGTCGAAAAGAATTCATTGTCTTCTCACACAATTTTTTTCATCACTGATTGAGCTTTGAAATGCCGATTGGGCCAGCTTCGCCCTCAATCATAAAATACAATATATGGGGTGGATATACTTTTTCAAGTTTGGTCCAGTCCCTCCCGAGACTTCAAGTCTAGTCTATGAACGTAAATAATTGTACATATTTTGATTCCAAGGGACAGGCCAACCAAGCCTTATTCTGGGCTTGCATCCCCCAAGAAAAAAATGTTTTAGTTTTAACATATTTTATTTCATAATAACATGAAATAGGATGGGGCAAAAGTTATAACAACATTACATAAGCCCTCTCCTTATCATAAACAACATAGAAATATCAAGATGGCAACTTAAAAAAATATGTAGATATACTAGTGAAAAAAAAAAAAAAAAATAGGAAGAACGTCTATCCACGGCACTGACTCCAAATTTTCAAATAACCAGGTACAGAAAAACAAAAGACAAAATCGGCAAAATTCGCCCCTTGATCCCCCAGCAAAAGGAGCGCTTGTTCCGCTACTGATACTCGATCAATATCAATGGCGGATCCAGCGCCCCCTTTGCCGGGGGTCAAGGGGCTAATTTTGCCGATTGTGATTGAAAATGGGCCAAAATATACCTGTTTTTGGAAAGTTTGGGGTCAGTGCCGGGGGGGGGGGGGGCGCCCCCTCTGCACCCCCTGAATCCGCCACTGAATATTGTCTGGATCTCCGAGCTGGAAACACAAAATCACCTGCTAATCACCTCTAGGCCTAGTGAATATTTATTTTCTTTTCGAGCAGTGGCGGATCCAGCGCCCCCTTTGTCGGGGGTCAAAGGGCGAATTTTGCCGATTTTTACTGAAAATGGGCCAAAATATAGGGCTTTTTGGAAAATTTTGGGTCAGTGCCGGGGGGGGCGGATGCCCCCTCCGCACCCCCCTGAATCCGCCACTGTCGAGGTTTAAAATAAAATCATTCATTATGGCAAAATATATGTATATGAAATAAAAAAAACAGAACAATCCAAAAAAAAAAAAAAAAGAAAAGAAAAAGAAAAAGAAAAGAAAGAAAAGAGAGAGTGAAAAAACGCCGAAAAATACAGCGGGCTCTGTGTTCGCGCTAGCACAATTTCAAATCAAATATTGACCAATCAGAGGCGAGCATTTTATTTGTATACAGAGGAAACTCAGAAGCGGGTTGAAAGTTGTTTTCCCACGAAGAAACTAAACAAAACATGTTTATTTGGGTAATCCGATGGCAATAAATGGTAAGATGCATTCCTAAGTCATTAATATTTACTTTTTAACGTGCATTTCCCAAAATAAAGACGCCGGCTTGGTCAGTTCGACCCACGCGCTGATTTTTCTTGTTCTTGCTTTTATTTTACGGCGATCCTGTGGACTATTTGAATCACTTTTTATATATTTAGACATATTTATATGATTACTTCCTCCTAAAAAGGAACATGTATCAGGTAAAATCTTTGTTTACTTTATTGCAAGCTACCCCCCCCCCCCCCCCTTTCCCTTTCGGCCTTTGCCATGGGAAGGATATGGGTAAACTTAAAGATACATGTTCTTCAGGGCGTCAGGATTTTTCATATTGTTGTCTTTTCTAGTGTTGTTATGATAGTTGCTGAATCTTGAAAAGTGCTGACTATCGATAATGATTTCGAAAATCGATTGTCGTTGTTGAAGTTACACAAATGATCTCAGTGCGAAAAGTCTTTGCTATGATTCAAAACTAAAAACTAGACGCGATCGCTTTGGCAAAGTTACCGGTTGAGGAGGAGCAGATTTATCCATATCCCAGCAGTACTAAGTCCGCAGCATGGGGCTGTTTTGGCTTTGATAGAATTAGAAAAAGGAAGCTAGGCCCCCTTTCTATCATGTCTAAAGCAAACCTCGAGATAAATACCTTTGTTTGCAAGATCTACTTGCATACGTACGCCCTGAGTATTCTCCTTCTGAAGATACAAAACATATAACAATTTTAAAGTAAAAAAGTCTGATTCTGATATCGATGTACTCCTCCGATAGTTTCCGATAATTGATAGTAAATTTTTTTCTGATTTTACAACTCTAGTCTTTTCGTATTGAGTTCTTTTGTACTTTTCGTTCCAATTATCAGGATTTTTCGTACCAATAGATGATTTTCCAATAAACTTGTGAGACAGTCAAACACCCAGGGATGCAAATAAGCACTCGCCTGCTCGCGAATGCGACTAAAAATTCAGTGTGGACTACCAAAAATTTTTTTCTTATCGCCCACTTGGCGACCGTAAAATTCCAATCTTTATTATTTTCTTGTATCATAGTTGCCGTAACTAACGTTTGGAAACAAAAACTCATGGGTATTTGACAAATTTTCGGTTCGCTTTCTCGCGGAAAATGAATAGATCTCTCTTATTTCCTTGTAAAGACGTACTGTAATTTTAGAACAGTACAAATGTATATACTAAAACTAACTAATGTTTCCAAAAGCGCACAAAGTCACTGTCTGGAGACCGACTGACGTGTACGTAATATGTTTATAATTGGATTTACCTGTATTTATTGATTTATTTAAAGGTACTTGTACTTGAAATAAACTCGACATGTACACTGTACAAGGAGAGAAGGGGGTTTGGGCTTAAATTTGAAAATGTAAATTTAGATACATTTTGATGTGGGCTAATCGTTTTGATGTGGGCGCCTAAATTTATTGACTTAGGAGCCCACTTGGACCCTGAAAATTTCAACGAATTTTCATCCCTGACACCATCGTCAGAAACCCACGT
Organism: Pinctada fucata; assembly: GCA_028142955.1. Lineage (NCBI taxonomy): Eukaryota > Metazoa > Mollusca > Bivalvia > Pterioida > Pteriidae > Pinctada > Pinctada fucata. The sequence goes on from AP027111.1 coordinate 52,439,177, forward strand.
TCGGTCACGCAAGCTCTCCCGTGGGTCATATCAGCAGAATTTTCGCTGGATAGCATTACAAAAATCTGATGCGATTACTTGTCAGTGAATTAGCCATTTAAAGCCACTATGTAAGCAATATTGTTTTGTAACTCCTAAAATTAACAAATATTAATCACTGTCAACATTATCATGATTACTTAGGTCATCTTTTGTTGATGGAAAAATAAAATAGATGATATTTTGCTATCGATAACAAATTAACCGACAAGTACTCGAATTAGATTTTTGTAATGCTATCCAGCGAAAATTCTGTTGTTATGACCCACGGGAGGTGAGCTTGCGTGACCAAGCATGGGTTTCCGACAATGGTCAAACACCAGACATAAGTACGAAAGATCCCACTATCAAATTTTGAGGAGCTCAAGTAAATCAGCTCTATATAGCAGAAACATAATCTTTTTTTTTCTGCAATATGTACGAAAGATCTCAGTAACAGGTACGAAAGATCCCGTACGAAAAATCTTGGTTCAAATAGGAATAGGTACAAACATGACGAAAGATCCTGGAACCATTCTTCAGGGGTGGATACAGGATATGATTTGAATTGGGGGGGGGGGGGGGGTGGCATGAAAAACGGATAGGGTCTTTAGGGCCACCTAGCATTTTCATAGCTGCAAACCAATTTCAGATTTAAAAAGAAATTGTTCATGATTTTATTTCTTAGCTTTTTTAAGTATTATAGGTATTAGGTCCGATAGTCCGAAGACCCAATAGTCCGAATATCCAATAAAATTCCTAAACCATATTTGTCATTTGTAAGCTTTTTGATTGAATGTGATTTTATACGCTCGTCATAAGACGGGACATATTATATTATGGCGCTGTCCGTGCGTCTGTGAGAAATATTTAAACCCAGGGCTCACACTGGCTGAAAATTTTGTGTCGCAAGTTTGCACGATGACACAAAATTGTGCTGTAACACAATATTGCGCGACGATAAAATTGCTGAAAAAACTTTGATTGTTCTCAATAGAGATAGTGTATGTGTTGATCTATGTGTTTTATTTTCAAGAACATACAAGTCATATTAGATTCAACAAAGTCCGAGACTAATATCAACACTACTTCTATGATAACATAGTAAAATATTTAAAATATTCAGGAAGTTTGAATTCAATGACAGTACTGAGTAAGTGATGAGTTCAATTAGACCAACTCAAAAAGTCACAGAATTCTTCATACTATTAGAAGCCGTTGGAGGGCCTTCTATGCTCATCATCATCAATTTGCAGGTTATGAATTACTGCATTGACAAGGTAGTTGGTAGCTGCAAACATGGTGTAGGCTGAAAGAACTGCAGCTTTGCTTTTAGACTAAGCTATAGTACTGACCCCCCCCCCCCCCTCCCCATGACTTGAACTCCTTGATAGCAAGTACAGCCTGGAATTGGCTATTGTAGCCAAAGAAAGATGGACAGACCTTGAATTTTTCCTGGGATGGGGAGGGGGTCCAAGTATATGATTGTGAAAAACATTAGACTTAAAAACGGGAAAATATAGCATTTTAGGAAATTTCCAAGGTAGCTCCTAACACCCTCTAGATATGCTCTTGATCATTTATTTAATGTACATTGTAGCTTGAAAATGGTCCCCTTAAACAATCTTTGCTTGTTGTGAAAAAATATGTTGACCTGATTAAATAAGGTCGGTGTAGCGGAACCCCCCCCCCCCCTTACAAAAAATAAAGGTCTCAACGTACATGCAACTTATCTAGATGAATATTTATCATATAGATACATAAGCTATTTGTGGTTTGTTTTCGTAATAACAGTGACCTAGAAATAAAATATTAAGTTTTTTTTTTCTTGTTCAGTTCTTCGTCGCTGACGCTTTGTTTCACAGGAGATCGACACCTACGACGCAAAATTAAAAGAAAGTAGAGGGGGTTCTATTGTGGGTCCACGACGTCGAGCTCGTTATGCTTTTATCCTTAATACAAAGATCTCAAAACCTCGATTTAGATGCTATTGAAGGCTTACTTTTGATAGTTTTATCGTCAGAACTTGCAGACGTTTTGAAAATGAACGGCGTCAATTTTGCTATTTTATACGGAATCAGACATTTCTAAGCTACATTTCCCAATTTTAAAATCTAAATTATATAATACAGTGGTACTTCTTTGGGGGGGGGGGGAAACAAAGAATTGAAAAATAAAATAATTATGACTGTCAGACATACATGTACTCGTGATGATCTAAACTTTATTTCTTTCGATGTCACTGAAAAGTTTGCCGTCCGCCGTAACAAAGTTAAAATACCTTTAAAAAATTAGGAACACTAACGTTGGACAGCTTATCTTCGTTGTCCAATTATCTAATTAGCAGTGGCTCTCGTGCTGCTGGGGCTACCTAATTACCAGTGTATTTCACACCTTTTACGGTCACCCGCTTACCTAGGTTACACCTGAACACTTCAGCTGCACTTTGGATTACTTCGAATGGATCTGTCAATGCTGAATTCGCGTGTTTGTCGGTACTTGAAAACTCATTCTGAGAAAATTGCGATTTTCTGTCGCAGATTTCAAATTTTTGTTGCAAAATGCGACATTTGCGAAGCCCAGCGCGAGCCCTGAAACCCCGACATGCGTTGCAGCGTTGGCGTTGCTATTTTTGGAATCTGATTTTGGGTTGACATTCATTCACTAATTTAATAGCGCATACGCCTACCCAGGCTATATCGTTGCATGTATGATAATTGTATAAATTCTAGAACCTACATCTTTAAAGAAATAAAAAAAACGTGTGTTTTGCATGTGTTACCGATAAATGTATTCGTACATTTTCAAATTCCAATGAATAAGGACGTCCTCGTTATTTTTTTTTTTTCTTTTGGTTGACTTAAACAGACAACTAATATTTCCAACATACTGATCGATGGCTTTCGGCAGTATAGCCATATCTTTGCCACATTGTGACAGTTAATTAGATCTTGTTACAAATATTTCTTCACTACTTCCTAAATAACTTAGTTGTTTAGGACCATTTGCGCTGTTGAACTGCACCCCCTCCTTTTTTTTTTACTTACGTGCGATTGCAGAGATCTATTTCAAACAACAGCTCCTTGTGATGATATCATTTCTTTATGATTTATTTTGTTACCTTTTAAAATCTGATTTGATAGCTAGCCAACATGGGATGCTTACTCCTCCCGGGCACCTGGTCCCACCTCTGGCTTGCTAGGGGTCTGTCGATGCTCAACTTGGTGCTCTATTGTGAGTGCTGTTGAGATTATCGTCAGGATCTTCTTTAACTCATTTGGGTATATATTCAATTCAAGTTCCTTGATAATATCTCTTTCAGCCCCCTCCCCTCCATTTAGATTTCTAAATCTATCAATTTCAATTGTACAGTCAGGTATCTTGTATCAAATTCATATCTACATTTTGTACATGTATATGTACAGGGCATTCGGACTTTCAAACCTTCGGACTATCAGACCATAGAACCATTAGGCCTTCTTACTATCGGACCTCTAAACTTATGTTCTAATAGACCTTCGAAATATCGGATATTCGATTTTTAGGTACTTAGGATTATGGATCCTTCTGTATATTGGAATGCAGTACTTTCGGTCTATCGGACCTTCGGACTATCGGGCCTTCGGATTATCGGGCCGTCGATTTATCGGACCTTCAGCTTTATGGGCCCTCGAACTATCGGACCTTCGGAATACTGGGCAGACACCGGGCTCGGCCGATCCCATGATGGATTGATCCAATGCGTATTGCAATATCAATCTCTTCAAAACAAGAGTACATAATTTGCTCCCCCTTGTTGGATCTCAAATCAAAAATTTTATATTTCCCACAATTCTCTGAGCGCCATCTAGCATGTCGAGTGAGCGTTCAAAATTTATGTCTCTTGAGAGTTTGTCATCACTAGCCAATTAATCAGCACACATATTTCGATAGTTTTCATTCGATTGTGCTACATAATCAAGTAATTGACATATCTATGAAACATAAGAAGGTATTGCTAAATATTTTACGCCAGCGTCTTTGGCAGATTTCTGTGGGCGTGTCCGTTTTATTTTCGAACCTTCGCTTCATATGCTAATCAGGACACTTAAGGTCAATTCTCATTGGTCCAGTGGTTTTGTACATTTGTCTTGAGAAGATGCATGATATGTTACCCTTCATTATCATAATAAGTGTTGTTTTGAATATTTTGATGTGTCAGCACTTCAGAGAATGACTATTCATCACCAATTGCTTGAATAAATCGTGTCATCATTTTTTTCAATAACAAGGGGCGTGTCTTTATTCAAGAACACGAACAGTTAGCATGGCTAGTTCCGAAGAGTCCAATGGGGTTGTAGTTCAATGTGTTCAAGGAGGGAGATAACTCTAGCCAATTTGGAGGAAATATTGTTATGTGGAAACATTCAGACTGATTATATAAAAATTTAGATCTGAAACATTGAAATTTAATTTTGGATTCCTCTTTGTAGCGTTGATGGATCTCCACCTTACTACATGTACACGATGATACTCAGTGGTCACTGGTATGTTGGACTTCTGGCTTCAAAAAGGATGCCCTTTCTGTAAAAGATGCTGCACAATATACATGAAGGATCAATGGTATGCCAATATAATTTTTTTAATTGGTAAACAGATTCTCTTTTTTCTGTGTACATGAGATTTGTATATACATGTACTTGTCTGTCATACAAAATTGATGTCAAAACACACTTATACAATCCTTCCCCCTTGTGACATGATAAAATGCAATATACAACCAATATTTTCAATATTATACTTTTCAATCATAAAAATCAGTCTGTTCTTTGAAATCTACACTTATATGCACACCAACTTAATATTAGGGAGGTTTAGTTACAAGTTTTAGCGCGACGTGTACGTATTACATCATCACTTCCTGCGATCTTTGTTCAAATGACGTAACGACGTGACGTATAGCTACACGTTATGGACGTGTAAACGACGCTCTACACGTAACGACAGAACGGGTAACTTCTTTGAAAAATTCCAGACTTGTCATTGATCGAACTTCCAGTTTTCCGTGTTATAAAGCACGTTTAGGATTCTAACTTTCCTTGCGTCGAGGTTTTACGAATCTCAATGTATTTTTCTCGCAGACTAAACTGATTTAAAAGAAGCAAGCTAAATGTACACCTTACTACATAGCTATACCTATACCTACTCCGATTTGTACGTGTAACTAAACGACATCTTCGGATTGTGACGTCAAACTGTGACGTATACATGTACGTCATACGTACACGTTGAAAGAACTTGTAACTAAACCTCTCTAATTACTTATAGATTCAGGTAGGTCTAATCTTTCTAGAATGTGACAAAGTATTTAAGCTTGAAATCTGATTTTATTTACACTTTACAGGTCATCATTTTGCTGTCACTAGGTAGAGGATGACTGGCATGAACCTTTGCCATGTTTGCAATGAAAATGTTATCTAGTTTAAGATAGCAGTAAGTATATTACAGTACGTACATGATACTTTGATGGGTTTTTGTAAGGGCTGTCATGGTTAACTGAAAATTTGGTTACCCTCGGTTCGTGCTTGGTCGGTTCGATTTGAATCGTACTTTACAGAGTTTGCTTTTGGTCTGTCTGTATGTCTGTCTGTTTGTCCGCAAAAACTTTAACCTTGGGCATAACTTTTGAATGGTAAGTGATAGGGTTTTCATATTTCACATGTGCATTTCTTGTGGCAAGAACTTTCCATGGATACCAAAATTTTTGACCTTGTGACCTTGACCTTTGAGTTTGACCTACTTTTGAAAAATCTTTAAGCTTGGGTGTAACTTTTGAATGTGAAGTGATGGGGCTTTCATATTTCACATGAGTTTTCCTTGTGACAAGACCTTTCCATGGATACCAAAATGTTTTACCTTGTGACCTTGGAGTTTGACCTACTTTTGAAAAACTTTTACCTTGGGCATAACTTTTGAATGGTAAGTGATAGGGCTTTCATATTTCACATGTGTATTCCTTGTGACAAGACCTTTCCATGGATACCAAAATTTTTTACCTTGTGACCTTGGAGTTTGACCTACTTTTGAAAAACTTTAATCTTGGGCATAGCTTTTGAATGGTAAGTGATAGGGCTTTCATATTTCACATATGAATTCCATGTGGCAAGACTTTTCCATTGATACTTAATTTGACCTTGTGACCTTTACCTCAAATGTGAAACTACTTTTCATCAGTTTTACTGACAAAGATGCCAATGGGGGCATTCATGTTTCACAAACATAGGTTTTATTTATTTATTTTTTTTTTTTTTTTGGTTATACATGTATCAAGTTATAATTAATAAATAACAATTAGGGCTCACGATATGATATGTATTGCAACATTTACTCACGATATGATTCGAATCACGATACAACATTTTTAGCTCGCTGGGACGAAAAAGTCTGGAGAGCTAATGCCATACCCTCATTGTCGTCGTCACATCTAGATATAAGATATGAAGGTATTTCTGTAATTCATCAGATATTTTATTAAAACAACAACAAATTAAGATCATTCATAATTTGAATGATTCGAGAAGTATGGTATTGACCAGAAAAAAACAAAAACAAAACTCAGAGATAATCTTCGACGACTCGGCGTCGAGCATCGCCATGTTGATTTTTTAAAGATAAAACTAAATGCCGAAAACGAGCCATAAGTGAACCATACGGCCTCTTCTTGTATTGTGTATTGAACCGTCATCAAGAACCGCGGTGAATCAATAACCACGGTGAATCGAGAACCGTGGTGAATCGTCACAGCCCTAATAACAATGAACACTCTATATCCACAAATTTTCGGCCACTTGGCCTTTATCAAGTGGAAAAGCACGAATATAAAAGAATTCTACGTTATATCCATAACTGCTGTAACTGAAAGATAATTGATTTCTCATTATTCATAGTCTTTGATCTACTGTCCTGTTCACTAAATCCAGAGCACCCTGTTTTGGCTATTTTCTCTGAAGTATAATGTTGTCAACTTAAAAATTGATATCCAGTCTATCGAACTCTTTTAGTTTAACAGAAAATGTCTCCTTTTTGGTTGTGCATTGCTTAGTTAAAAAATACGACGGAAAATATAATGTCTATGTGAATTTTCTATAGTAAAAACGACTAAAATGCATGATGCCGGACACCATGACATCAATGTTTACCATTGTTTGTACAGAGAACAATATGGTGGCAGGCTGAAATTAACATGGGAATTTCCCGTAGACATTTTATTTTTCGTATGGCAGGTTAAATACATTGGAAAAGGTGAGTTCATGCACATTTTCTGTGACGACTAAAGGAGTTCAATCTACGGAGACAATAAATATTTGGAACATTCCTAAGACGGCTGAGAAAATATACAAAACAGGGTGCTCTGTATTTAATGAACAGGACAGTAGATATGTACCTTGTATTTTGTTTGAACCCCTGACCCCCAGGGTCTTGGAAAATGGGTGTGGTCATTTTCCCCTATATAACTCTATGAGCACCAAACTCTATGAGCACCAATTCTCAATAAGTATAATTAGTAGAGACTAGAGAGTAATTCTTTTCCATTACATCAATCATTTTCTGGTCTTGTATTTTGTTTTAGACCCTGATCCCCGGGGTCCTTTAAAATGGGTGTTACTTAGATTTATTTAAGCAAACAACCAGGAGAGCTTCAGTCTCATCAGAGAATTCTGGTATTTAATGATTATTGTTCTCTTGTATTGTTGCATGTATTTATAAATTGTTACTTTGCATTTATTTTCAGCATCTAAAGAAGATTCATGAGCTGATGCAGTTAATTCAGGGAAATTTAACCTCAGCACAATTTGTGTGGCTAGCAGACCAATATCATCAATAGTGACAAACTTTTGAAATGGTTACAAATTTGTAACATACTGACATTATGTGGATTTTTTACTTTGAAGTTATCAAATCAATTTTCAACACATGCATAATATAATCAATGTTGTTAAGGGACATACATGTATATCACATGTAAACAGAATTTAAGGAATTATATCTTGATTAATAGGAATTACCCGGTCTGTTGTCCATCTACCATACAATCATTTATGTTTTATAACTTTAAATCCCTTTCATAAATTTAGATAATACATGTATAGTCACAAAGTTGATGCCCAGAACCCAAGGATGTGTCATGTTCATATCTGGAAGGCCAAATTGAAGAGAAATGTTGAAATCTTGTCTCATAACTCTCTGATACCAAAATTTTGGCCTCGACTTTAGAGTTTGACCACCTTCTTTTTAAAACTAACCTTGGACATAACTTTTGAATGATTAGTTACAGGGCTTTCATTGTTCATTTGACAGTATATTTCTAGTTAGCCGCAGAAACGGCCAACGACACTTGGATATTTGGTTGGTAGGGGTGTGTTGGCCGCAGGAAAGTACATTGAACAAACCCGGGACCCAAATTTAGGATATGGCCGGCACGAATCGGCAAATTTTCTAGGGGATTATTGACTGTGTCTCACTCGAATAAAATAAAACTAAACAATCGGCAATCATATTTTACCTTTCTAAGCTTTAATATCAATGATACGGCCGGGATTCTACTTGCCTCCGCTTCATCTCTTCGAATTCAAGCGCCATGTTGTAAGTTAACACTCATGAGTCAGGTCAAACATGTGACACCACGAGGTTGTTTCCATAACAACGTCCATTCATATGGATCAAGGTGTCACGTGTTTGACCTGACGCATGAGTGTAAACTTACAACATGGCGCTTGAATTCGAAGAGACGAAGCGGAGGCAAGTAGAATCCCGGCCGTATCATTGATATTAAAGCTTAACAAGGTAAAATATGATTGCCGATCGTTTAGTTTTATTTTATTTGAGTGAGACACAGTCAATAATCCCCTAGAAAATTTGCCGATTCGTGCCGGCCATATCCTAAATTTGGGTCCCAGGTTTGTTCAATGTACTTTCCTGCGGCCAACACACCCCTACCAACCAAATATCCAAGTGTCGTTGGCCGTTTCTGCGGCTAATTTCTAGTGATAAGACCATTCTAAAAATTCCTAGTGATACCAATCGTCTTGACCTAGTGACCTTTGCCTGGAAGTTTTGCATACTTTTCAGACTACAGCTATTATTGTAGATGACAGAAGTACATTAATGTTTCATAAACATATATTGTTTTTCCTCTTCATGATTTTTGAAATTATGTCCAAGAACAGTGTCTTTTATTTTACGCAGATTTTGAAAATAGTTTTCACATCTAGACAAAATGGAAAAATAGGAAAATGATTTTAGGCTACTCTTTTCCTTTGTATGTGTTTCTTGCTACATTTTGATATATAAATTTATAACATGATTATTAATATAAAAATTAAATACTTGTTTCATTCTACATTATTTGGTCTTTTTTCAGTAACATAAGGCAATGTAGATGAAAAATAATTTGCTGATATCGAGATATTCTTGCTATTTGGGGATGCATTAAAAACTCGTTAACTTTTGAGTTTCTACATCAGTACATGGTTTTCAAAACCTTCTGCTGGTTTATTCTGTAATCACACTTGAAGCATTAGTTCCTCGCAATTTACACACTATGTAAACTTTAGAACATCAAGGTTACAAATAGTTTACGCTAGTTTCAACAAGATTACACATTTGGAAACTTTTATACACATGGTTTCCAAATGGTTTACGCAAGTCTAAACATGATATTGTAAGATTCCAAATGGTTTACGCAAGTCTGAACTTGATATTGAAAGATTCCAAATGGTTTACGCAAGTCTGTACTTGATATTGTAAGATTCCAAATGGTTTACGCAAGTCTGAACTTGATATTGTAAGATTCCAAATGGTTTACGCAAGACTGAACTTGATATTGTAAGATTCCAAATGGTTTACGCAAGACTCAAGTAAGATTCCAAATGGTTTACGCAAGACTGAACTTGATATAGTAAGATTCCAAATGGTTTACACACTGCTTAAACCAGTGTTTATTCAGATTCCAAATGGTTTACGCAAGTTTCAACAAGATTACACATTTGAAAACTTTTATAATGTCAGTTTCTATATGGTTTACGCTAGCCTGAACTTGATATTGAAAGATTCCAAATGGTTTACGCAATGCGTAAACTTGTGTTGATTCAGATTCCAAATAGTTTACGCATGTTTCCATATGGTTTACGCAAGCAGAACCTTTATATCATAAAACGGCAATCAAGTTTACGCAAGGTAAAATATGCGTAAACTATCTGGAATCCTGAAGTTTCAATTGATTACGCAAGTTGGTGCCTTTAAGTTTCAGTTGCGGAAACTTGATGGAAATTACAAGATTACGCTTGTGTAAACCATTTGGAATTTGAGCGGGTAGTCGGGTTACGCAAAGCGTAAACTTGAGTTTCAGCGACGGAATCCTTGCGTAAACTATATGGAAACTTCAGGTTTCCGCAAAGTTTCCATATAGTTTACGCATTGCGTAAACTTGTTTTTTCACCCAGTGTAGGGTAACCATCATTTTCTGAAGTTCGGCAATCGTAGAGATATAATTACAAAATTGATGGCACTTAAACATCTGTTTGCATCATTTGAATAATTTTTAGTATTTATTTGATAGATATCTTATCGATTTGTTTACCCTTCCATTTGAAACTGGAGGCTCTTATTTTCTTTTGCGCTGATAGTCACGTGTCCTATTTTCGATAGGTACAGTCAAGGGGCTCCAGAGTGTTAAAACGAAAGTATTTTTGTGCAACTTTTTGACAAAACGGCAACAAAATGTGAAGGAACACTTTGGTTATATCATTCATGAATGACATTTAATAATAGGTATTTAAACTCGTATTATTGTACCAGGTACACTCGGTCCTTACGCAATACAATGATATGTGCATCGTATATTTTACTTTTATAGAGTAATTTGTGTAGACATATTTTGACAAAAATTCCACATCGCAACAATGCAGATATTCCATCTCTATCATGAAATGCCAAACACAACTAAAATTACCCCGCATAACTGAAAATATTTCAAATCTCATTTGGGCATAAATGACCAATTTATCCAAAGCGTAACTAACTTGGCACACTTCTTTGAAAGGAAGTCTAAATACCCCGTGTGTGGCCCCATATGTAAATTACATTCTGGTTGAATGTGGAACTCTCCAGCTACAAATGACACAAATGTCAGTCGGCTGCATGATCATTGTCAACATATTTTTAGCTCTTGAACATTTTGAGGAAAAGGTATTAGCTGAAATGGCAGCCATTACAGTGCAGTAAGTAAAACAGTACACCATGTCACTCAAATTTGCGTTATAGTGCCTGTAAAGCTCCCAGAACAGAAATCGTGGTGAAAACATTCTGCTGTGAAAATATTTTTGACAATGACGTCATATAAGGCAATCCGCAGCCAAAAATAACTCGCCTATCGAATTTAGGACACTATCGAATTTAGGACCTCCGACGATAGTTTGATTATATTATAATATTTCCATGTTAAGAATAAATAGTGCTGTATTCACATTTTTTAAAGTCCTTTGAAGTATGCTGTTTCGATAGTTCAATTTGATACATGGTTTAGAGTTTCCTCTGATCTAATATGATTCAAGGCAAAGCCTTATGTGCGAGCGGAGGAAAAAGAAACCAAAAATTTTGTAAAACTTTGTGATAGTCGGTTTAAGAGCTCTACAGAGCTCATGTTATTTGTTATGTATGTACAAATTTCCGACTCTAAATAAAAATTACTTTACTTTAAAACGTTAAAAACCTTGATCTCAAAATCGAAAATTTTTCAAAATCATAACCTTGGGACTCCAGGAATCCCTCACCGCCGGTCAAGCTGGACCTCCCCTTCCCAATGCCAAAAAAAAAAATAAATAAATAAAAAAAATAAAAAAAAATAAAATAAAAAAAAATAATCTGGATCCGTCCCATGTACTTTACACGGACGTATATCATTAGCGAGGGAGTCTGAAATCCCTCCCCTTTCCTCTCTAATGACCTTGAAATCAATTGAAAAAAATAAAATCTTTCTTCTTTACCAAATAATTATTTCGATCATATTCATCTTAATTGTATGATACACCGAAAAGCGTTAGAAAATCGCGGCTGTTTTGTGTTACTGTTCCTTCTTGCACCATTACTACAATCGTGTACCATTCTTGCACGTGAAAATGAGCGCACTGCTACATTGACGTCACATACAGAGGAATAATGACGTCAAGTATACTGCAGAGTTACGTACCGTTGTGTCGTCATTAGTGATAAAGATGGCGGATTAGTTGCTGCTGAATTTCTGATTTTCAGACGAACAATTCGGCGAGTTTCACTTAGTTTTATTGCGCCATAAAATAGAAGAATTCTATCCATTGCGAATTTGTCAAGGTATGATCTCCTGCTCTGTCGTTTAAGGGAATCGAGTCACTTTTACCCGTATCCGCGGTACTGTTACCATACTTTTTCAGCTCTAAGTATGTATATCTTTTGCTCGTGCATTTTCCCATACTTACGTACACGCGTTACCATAAATGCGAGCTTCGCTCGCAAAGGCCCTGCGGGCCTTTGCAGCGAGCTCCGCTCGCTATTAAACAGACTTGTTCTAAAAATGCGCAGTCGGAATCCACTTTGCGGAGTATAGTATACTGCGCGCAGACCAGCACATACAGGTTTAAAATGTATAAAAAGAATTTAAAAGTTAAAGAGGATAAAAACCGATTTCAGGAATTTACATCAACAGGCTTTCTACTGTTCCTACTTTTTCCTACTATTTCCTACTTTTCCTACTTTTTTATTTTGATCCTATTTTTTCCTACTTTTTCTTCAAAACCTCCTACTATTCCTACTTTTTCATCTCCAAAGTAAAAAATTACTTGCTTCACTTGTCATCGACATCCGATTCAAAGTTTTGGTTACACTACATAGTATCCGCAGTGTCGCATTTGGAATTTGGCTAGGGATGATTTTTTAAATAGGGGACAGATGGGGTCCAGCTTAATTATGTGAGCTTTATTATTGAAATAACTATGATTTTTGATATTTGGAAGAAAGAACTAGCTTGTTGTCTTGAGAAAAGCACATTATTTCCATTGTATACCTCATATGTATAGTATGACTGGGTGTGAAAGTAAGAGGTCATGTGACTAGCCTTGGGCAAAGAAATGAATGCTGTATTTAGGTAAGAAAACTTTGACGTCATATTTCTCGAATTGCATCAGGTGAAAATTCAAATAAATTGCACATATTATAGAATAAGAAATACACAACAAATAGACATACAGTTTATTAAGGAAATCATTTGAGAAGGATGTCAAATTTGAGTCACTTTGAGGGGTCATGCCCCATTTCCATGTCATCTTCTAATGTACTGCTATAACTTTGAGCAGCATGTCTGACTGACAGGATTTGTTCAGATGAAATCAAGAATAATAGAAGTAATCAGTAATAAGAGTACTTTTTATTGATATGTAGCTTTATATAATTTGTATGAGCAATATAAAATTATTAATATAACGTCAACTATTGCATGCCTTTCATTCAAAACGCTCAATTTTCAATGACCAATACTATGGAGTGCAACCTTTTAAAAAATTTCAGGCTCACTTCGCTCGCCCATTCTATATATTTTACATGAAAAATCAATCTGTCCTTATTTCTCTCTGTGATTTCCTCAAAGATGAACATTACCAGTCTACAATCATTGCTTACTGTGATTTGTGTGTCATACTTACTGAAAATTGGTGCTAAAAGTGATGGAAAATTTCCTACATTTCCCCTATTATTTCCTACTTTTTCCTATTTTTCTCCTACTTTTTTTAGCTCGCCGGGACGAATGTCCGGAGAGCTATTGTCATACCCCCGGCGTCGGCGTCTGCGTGCGCGTGCACAAAAACTTTAACCTTGCTTATAACTTTTAAACCAATACAGATTGGGCTTTCATATTTCACATGTGCATTCCTTGTGACAAGACCTTTCCATGGATACCAAAATTTTTGACCTTGTGACCTTGACCTTGGAGATTGACCTTCTTTTGAAAAACTTTAACCTTGGCCATATTTTTGGAATGGTAAGTGATAGGGCTTTGATATTTCACATGTGTATTCCTTGTGACAAGACCTTTCCATGGATACCAAAATTTTTGACCTTGTGACCTTGACCTTGGAGATTGACCTACTTTTGAAAAACTTTAACCTTGGCCATATTTTTGGAATGGTAAGTGATAGGGCTTTGATATTTCACATGTGTATTCCTTGTGACAAGACCTTTCCATGGATACCAAAATTTTTGACCTCGTGACCTTGACCTTGGAGATTGACCTACTTTTGAAAAACTTTAACCTTGGCCATATTTTTGGAATGGTAAGTGATAGGGCTTTGATATTTCACATGTGTATTCCTTGTGACAAGACCTTTCCATGGATACCAAAATTTTTGACCTTGTGACCTCGACCTTGGAGATTGACCTACTTTTGAAAAACTTTAACCTTGGCCATATTTTTGGAATGGTAAGTGATAGGGCTTTGATATTTCACATGTGTATTCCTTGTGACAAGACCTTTCCATGGATACCAAAATTTTTGACCTTGTGACCTTGACCTTGGAGATGATTGACCTACTTTTGAAAAACTTTAACCTTGGCCATATTTTTGGAATGGTAAGTGATAGGGCTTTGATATTTCACATGTGTATTCCTTGTGACAAGACCTTTCCATGGATACCAAAATTTTTGACCTTGTGACCTTGACCTTGGAGATGATTGACCTACTTTTGAAAAACTTTAACCTTGGCCATATTTTTTGAATGGTTAGTGATAGGGCTTTGATATTTCACATGTGCATTCCTTGTGATAAGACCTTTTTTATTGTTGTTGTTGCAATTTACATATGGTTGCCACCGGCGAGCTATGTTGTCATTCTGACAAGTCTGGTTCATTGACTACTCCTACTTTTTTCCTACTTTTTCATCAAGGTAGAGTAGAAAGCCTGCATCAACTGATCCCACACTTCACTCTGAATACTTCAGTTGAAGGAGATAGGATCACATCCTCAGGTAGCCTATTCCACTCTATATTTGTACGGGGTCAGAAGCTAATTTTCCAGGCGTCCGATGTGCTGAGCCTGGCTTCAGGTACAAAATGGGCAATAAAGAAACAACATAAACAAATCAGGAAAAGAAGGCTAAGGAATCCTAGCTTGTAGACAATGATTAATTAAAATTTCAGCTTCACATTATCAGGCTCGGAAAAGGTATACAGGTAGCTTCAATAGGGTCCCTTTAAAGTACGAAACGAAAACGAAACACTGGGTGAAAAAACAAGTTTACGCAATGCGTAAACTATATGGAAACTTTGCGGAAACCTGAAGTTTCCATATAGTTTACGCAAGGATTCCGTCGCTGAAACTCAAGTTTACGCTTTGCGTAACCCGACTACCCGCTCAAATTCCAAATGGTTTACACAAGCGTAATCTTGTAATTTCCATCAAGTTTCCGCAACTGAAACTTAAAGGCACCAACTTGCGTAATCAATTGAAACTTCAGGATTCCAGATAGTTTACGCATATTTTACCTTGCGTAAACTTGATTGCCATTTTATGATATAAAGGTTCTGCTTGCGTAAACCATATGGAAACATGCGTAACCTATTTGGAATCTGAATCAACACAAGTGTACGCATTGCGTAAACCATTTGGAATCTTTCAATATCAAGTTCAGGCTAGCGTAAACCATATAGAAACTGATGTTATAAAAGTTTTCAAATGTGTAATCTTGTTGAAACTAGCGTAAACCATTTGGAATCTGAATAAACACTGGTTTATGCAGTGTGTAAACCATTTGGAATCTTACTATATCAAGTTCAGTCTTGCGTAAACCATTTGGAATCTTACTTGAGTCTTGCGTAAACCATTTGGAATCTTACAATATCAAGTTCAGTGTTGCGTAAACCATTTGGAATCTTACAATATCAAGTTCAGACTTGCGTAAACCATTTGGAATCTTACAATATCAAGTACAGATTTGTGTAAACCATTTGGAATCTTACAATATCAAGTTCAGCCTTGCGTAAACCATTTGGAATCTTACAATATCAAGTTCAGTCTTGCGTAAACCATTTGGAATCTTACAAAATCAAGTTCAGACTTGCGTAAACCATTTGGAATCTTACAATATCATGTTTAGACTTGCGTAAACCATTTGGAAACCATGTGTATAAAAGTTTCCAAATTTGTAATCTTGTTGAAACTAGCGTAAACTATTTGTAACCTTGATGTTCTATAGTTTACATAGTGTGTAAATTGCGAGGCACTAATGCTTCAAGTGTTATTACAGAATAAACCAGCAGAAGGTTTTGAAAACCATGTACTGATGTAGAAATTCAAATGTTAAAGAGTTTTCAATGCATCCCCAAATAGCAAGAATAGATATCAGCAAATTATTTTTCATCTACATTGCTTTATGTTACTGAAAAAAGACCAAATTATGTAGAATGAAACAAGTATTTAATTTTTATATTAATAATCATGTAATAAATTTATATATCAAAATGAAGCAAGAAACACATACAAAGGAAAAGAGTAGCCTAACAGCATTTTCCTATTTTTCCATTTAGTCTAGATGTGAAAACTATTTTCAAAATCTGAGTAAAATAAAAGACACTATTCTTGGACATAATTTCAAAAATCATGAAGAGGAAAAACAATATATGTTTATGAAACATTAATGTACTTCTGTCATCTACAATAATAGCTGTAGTCTGAAAAGAATGCAAAACTTCCATGCAAAGGTCACTAGGTCAAGACAATTGGTATCACTAGGAATTTTTAGAATGGTCTTATCACTAGAAATACACTGTCAAATGAACTATGAAAGCCCTGTAACTTATCATTCAAAAGTTATGTCCAAGGTTAGTTTTAAAAAGAAGGTGGTCAAACTCTAAAGTCGAGGCCAAAATTTTGGTATCAGTGAGAGAGTAATGAGACAAGATTTCAACATTTCTCTTCAATTTGGCCTTCCAGATATGAACATGACACATCCTTGGGTTCTGGGCATCAACTTTGTGACTATACATGTATTACCTAAATTTATGATTGGGATTAAAAATTATAAAACATAATTTTTTTGATTGTATGATAGATGGACAACAGACCGGGTAATTCCTATTAATCAAGATATAATTCCTTAAATTCTGTTTACATGTGATATATGTCCCTTAACAACATTGATTATATTATGCATGTGTTGAAAATTGATTTAAGTAAAAAAATCCACATAATGTCATTATGTTACAAATTTGTAACCATTTCAAAAGTTTGTCACTATTGATGATATTGGTCTGCTAGCCACACAAATTGTGCTGAGGTTAAATTTCCCTGAATTAACTGCATCAGCTCATGAATCTTCTTTAGATGCTGAAAATAAATGCAAAGTAACAATTTATAAATACATGCAACAATACAAGAGAACAATAATCATTAAATACCAGAATTCTCTGATGAGACTGAAGCTCTCCTGGTTGTTTGCTTAAATAAATCTAAGTGACACCTACTTTCCAGAACCCTGGGGATCAGGGTCTAAAACAAAATACAAGACCAGAAAATGATTGATGTAATGGAAAAGAATTACTCTCTAGTCTCTACTAATTATACTTTCTGAGAATTGGTGCTCATAGAGTTTGGTGCTCATAGAGTTAGGCCATGTAAAATAAAATCTATGTATCTCCGACACCGCCTTGCGCTATAATTTGCCGCCGACGAGACTTTTTTATTGCAACTACAGAAAGAAATATCCGCTGTGTCTCATCCTCGATTAAAAACAAAATATCCATTTATTTCATTGAACGTGTATTGTCCTGTAAAATCGTCTAAACAGTACCCGATGAATAAATACTTTAAAAAGTCTGTATCATTCGCGGCGCGTTCCGTATTTACGTTACGGGTAAAGACTATTGTATAGGATATACTAACAATGTGCCGACACGTGTCGTGGACACTTGGACGGCCGGCTATTCGTGTGTTTAATACACCGAGTATTACATGTATTAAAACGTTCGTTTCGTTTTCTTTATTAATTTCTACAGCATATGTTAATACCCATGCCGACAATAGTAAGTGTCCATTGTAATACTTCCGAATCTATTAATAATGACGTTCACGTTGTAAAAAGTATAAGCAAGGACCGCCGACGAGCGTAAGAGAAACGTAGTTAAATCCTTAAATCTATGAACAAAAGAATGTATATTGTACCCCGACCGTGTACATTATTTTACTAGACTGTGGTTAATGCTGAACACTTCATTCCATTTCTAAAGATTCCGCTTCATCCAAACTTGACAAATTTTTTACCATATGAACGGATCCATCGGAGGAAGTGAGGAAATGTATTTAATTTGAACTGGGTTTAAACAAGGTGTGAGCAAATAACACCCGTCGAGTCTCTTCCGCGATTCTACTAAATGTACTCACGGCAATCAAAACACGTCATACTTCGTATATTAAATTTTGTATCTATTTAAGCTTCTTCCATTCAGACAGATGAGCTACATGTACCATTATTTTGACTAACAGTTCAAAGACAGTTTTCTATGAAGAAAAACAGGGGGGGGGGGAGAGAAAGGGGCAGTATATTTTCTATGAAGGAAAAAGGGGGGGGGGGGGGGAGGGGGGGCAGCATAAGATTTTTTGCCTTACATGAATAATGGGGGGGGGGGGGGTTAGACAGGGGAGACGATTTTTAGCCTTACATGAATAATAAGAGTACTCTTGATGGAAAAACAAAACAAAACATAAAAACCCTACCTACCTTGCCACTTTTTTTAGACCCAATTATCTGAGAAACATAGAATTTATTTTACATGGCCTTATATAGGGGAAAATGACCACACCCATTTTCCAAGACCCTGGGGGTCAGGGGTTCAAACAAAATACAAGGTACATATCTACTGTCCTGTTCATTAAATACAGAGCACCCTGTTTTGTACATTTTCTCAGCCGTCTTAGGAATGTTCCAAATATTTATTGTCTCCGTAGATTGAACTCCTTTAGTCGTAACAGAAAATGTGCATGAACTCACCTTTTCCACTGTATTTAACCTGCCATACGAAAAATAAAATGTCTATGGGAAATTCCCATGTTAATTTCAGCCTGCCACCATTTTGTTCTCTGTACAAACAATGGTAAACATTGACGTCATGGTGTCGGGCATCATGCATTTTAGTCATTTTTACTATAGAAAATTCACATAGACATTATATTTTCCGTCGTATTTTTTAACTAAGCAATGCACAACCAAAAAGGAGGCATTTTCTGTTAAACTAAAAGAGTTCGATAGACTGGATATCAATTTTTAAGTTGACAACATTATACTTCAGAGAGAATCGCCAAAACAGGGTGCTCTGGATTTAGTGAACAGGACAGTAGATCAAAGACTATGAATAATTTGAAAACAATTATCTTTCAGTTACAGCAGTTATGGATATTACGTAGAATTCTTTTATGTTCGTGCTTTTCCACTTGATAAAGGCCAAGTGGCCGAAAATTTGTGGATGATTTGATGATTCACCACGGTTCTCGATTCACCGTGGTTATTGATTCACCGCGGTTCTTGATGACGGTTCGATACACAATACAAGAAGAGGACGTATGGTTGACTTATGGCTCGTTTTCGGCATTTAGTTTTATCTTTAAAAAATCAACATGGTGATGCTCGACGCCGAGCCATCAAAGATTATCTCTGAGTTTTGTTTTTGTTTTTTCTAGTCAATACCATACTTCTCGAATCATTTAAATTATGTATGATCTTAATTTATTGTTGGTTTTTTTTTAAATTAAACTTTATTTATTTTACAACGTTTAACAAACAAGTTACACAACTTATATTAATGTCTCATGTCGGCTCAGATGTTGGCGTGAGGGGGTCCAAGGAGCAGGAGGAAACCGGAGTACCCGGAGAAAAACCTCCTACTGAGGCCTGGGTGGGGGACCACCTACCCTCCCACATAAGACCCTTCGCCGAATCTGGGATTCGAACCCGGGACCTTAGAGGTGAGAGGCGAGCGCGCTACCACTGCGCTAACCCGGCCTTGTTGTTGTTTTAATAAAATATCTGACGAATTACAGAAATACCTTCATATCTTATCTAGATATAATGACGACAATGAGGGTATGGCATTAGCTCTCCGGACTTTTTCGTCCCAGCGAGCTAAAAATGTTGTATCGTGATTCGAATCATATCGTGAGTAAATGTTGCAAAACATATCATATCGTGAGCCCTAATTGTTATTTATTAATTATAACTTGATACATGTATAACCAAAAAAAAAAAACATATAAATAATACATGTGTTTGTGAAACATGAATGCCCCAGTTGGCATCTTTGTCAGTAAAACTGATGAAAAGTAGTTTCACATTTGAGGTAAAGGTCACAAGGTCAAATTAAGTATCCATGGAAAAGTCTTGCCACATGGAATTCATATGTGAAATATGAAAGCCCTATCACTTACCATTCAAAAGCTATGCCCAAGGTTAAAGTTTTTCAAAAGTAGGCCAAACTCCAAGGTCACAAGGTCAAAAATTTTGGTATCGATGGAAAGGTCTTGTCACAAGGAATACACATGTGAAATATGAAAGCCCTATCACTTAACATTCAAAAGTTACACCCAAGGTTAAAGTTTTTCAAAAGTAGGTCAAACTCAAAGGTCAAGGTCACAAGGTCAAAAATGTTGGTATCCATGGAAAGGTCTTGCCACAAGAAATGCACATGTGAAATATGAAAACCCTATCACTTACCATTCAAAAGTTATGTCTAAGGTTAAAGTTTTTGCGGACAAACAGACAGACATACAGACAGACCAAAAGCAAACTCTACATGTAAAGTACGATTCAAATCGAACCGACCAAGCATGAACCGAGGGTAACCGAATTTTCAGTTAACCGTGACAGCCCTTACGAAAACCCATCAAAGTATCATGTACGTACTGTAATGTACTTACTGCTATCTTAAACTAGATAACATTTTCATTGCAAACATGGCAAAGGTTCATGCCAGTCATCCTCTACCTAGTGACAGCAAAATGATGACCTGTAAAATGTAAATAAAATCAGATTTCAAGCTTAAATACTTTGTCACATTCTAGAAAGATTAGACCTACCTGAATCTATAAGTAATTATTAAGTTGGTGTGCATATAAGTGTAGATTTCAAAGAACAGACTGATTTTTATGATTCATTGAAAAGTATAATATTGAAAATATTGGTTGTATATTGCATTTTATCGTGTCACAAGGGGGGGGGGGGGGATTGTATAATTGTGTTTTGACATCAATTTTGTATGATAGACTGAGACACGTACATGTATATACAAATCTCATGTACACAGAAAAAAAGAATCTGTTTACCAATTGAAAAAAATAATATTGGCATACCATCCTTCATGTATATTGTGCAGCATCTTTTACAGAAAGGGCATCCTTTTAGAAGCCAAAAGTCCAACATACCAGTGACGTACCAGTGACCACTGAGTATCATTGTGTACATGTAGTAAGGTGGAGATCCATCAACGCTACAAAGAGGAATCCAAAATTAAATTTCAATGTTTCAGATCTAAATTTTTTATATAATCAGTCTGAATGTCCCACATAACAATATTTCCTCCAAATTGGCTAGAGTTATCTCCCTCCTTGAACACATTGAACTACAACCCCATTGGACTCTTCAGAACTAGCCATGCTAACTGTTCGTGTTCTTGAATAAAGATACGCCCCTTGTTATTGAAAAAAATTATGACGCGATTTATTCAAGCAATTGGTGATGAATGGTCATTCTCTGAAGTGCTGACACATCAAAATATTCAAAACAACACTTATTATGATAAGGAAGGGTAAGATATCATGCATCTTCTCAAGACAAATGTACAAAACCACTGGACCAATGAGAATCGACCTTAAGTGTCCTGATTAGCATACGAAGCGAAGGTTCGAAAATAAACGGACACGCCCACAGAAATCTGCCGAAGACGCTGGCGTAAAATATTTAGCAATACCTTCTTATGTTTCATAGATATGTCAGTTACTTGATTATGTAGCACAATCGAATGAAAACTATCAAAATATGTGTGCTGATTAATTGGCTAGTGATGACAAACTCTCAAGAGACATAAATTTTGAATGCTCACTCGACATGCTAGATGGCGCTCAGAGAATTGTGGGAAATATAAAATTTTTGATTTGAGATCCAATAAGGGGAGCAAATTATGTAGAGATTGATATTGCAATATCCATTGGATCAACCCATCATGGGATCGGCCGAGCCCTACCTATAATACTTAAAAAAGCTAAGAAATAAAATCATGAACAATTTCTTTTTAAATCTGACATTGGCTTGCAGCTATGAAAATGCTAGGTGGCCCTAAAGACCCTATCTGTTTTTCACGCCCCCCCCCCCAACTCAAATCATATCCTGTATCCGCCCCTGAAGAATGGTTCCAGGATCTTTCGTCATGTTTGTACCTATTCCTGTTTGTACCGAGATTTTTCGTACGGAATCTTTCGTACCTGTTACTGAGATCTTTCGTACATATTGCAGAAAAAAAAAGATTATGTTTCTGCTATGTAGAGCTGATTTACTCGAAATCCTCAAAATTTGATAGTGGGACCTTTCGTACTTATGTCTGGTGTTTGACCATTGTCGGAAACCCACGCTTGGTCACTCAAGCTCACCTCCCGTGGGTCATAACGACAGAATTTTCGCTGGATAGCATTACAAAAATCTAATGCGAGTACTTGTCTGTTAATTTGCTATCGATAGCAAAATATCATCTTTTTTATTTTTCCATCAACAGAAGATGCCCTAAATAATGTTGACAGTGATTAATATTTGTTAATTTTAGGAGTTACAAAACAATATTGCTTACATAGTGGCTTTAAATGGCCAATTCACTGACAAGTAATCGCATTAGATTTTTGTAATGCTATCCAGCGATAATTCTGCTGATATGACCCACGGGAGAGCTTGCGTGACCGAACGTGGGTTTCCGACAATGGTGTCAGGGATGAAAATTTGTTGAAATTTTCAGGGGCCAAATGGGCTCATAAGTCAATAAATTTAGGCGCCTACATCAAAACGATTAGCCCACATCAAAATGTATCTAAATCTACATCCCAAACCCCCTTCTCTCCTTGTACAGTGTACATGTTGATTGTCGAGTTTATTTCAAGTACAAGTACCTTTAAATAAATCAATAAATACAGGTAAATCCATTTATAAACATATTACGTACACGTCAGTCGGTCTCCAGACAGTGACTTTGTGTGCTTTGTGTGGAGCAGTTAAAATCGTTCCCCGTGGCCTGATGTTTGTCAAGTGTATTAATTACTTCTTTCCAGCTCTGTCACCTGAAAGAAGCTTTGTTTTGGCCTTTTATCAATGAGACATGAAATATATTTTTTTGCTATTTCGGATACTAGCCATTTCACCGATAAATATCATCGAAATTAAAGGAGTTTAACATCTTAGCACCATCCCTCCAATGCTATTTTGAACATAGATTTTATTTGGATATGCTACTGAATCGACCCTACAGGAAATTTGGAGCCGCGCGCTCTCTGTAATGTAAATGTAAAAATCTAACTTCTAAAGATTAAAGAGGGCGCTACTGAAACTATTTATGGTGCGCCGCCCAAAGCATCACTGATGAGAATTTAATATTCGAAACACGTGTCTGGTGCATGTAAATTGATTTGGAATTTTCTTCAAGAAGGTAGAGAGTTGGAACCCTTCGACATTATTAATATAGACACTTATTTCACGTTGCAGTGTGGAGCAGTTAAAATCGTTCCCCGTGGCCTGATGTTTGTCAAGTGTATTAATTACTTCTTTCCAGCTCTGTCACCTGAAAGAAGCTTTGTTTTGGCCTTTTATCAATGAGACATGAAATATATTTTTTTGCTATTTCGGATACTAGCCATTTCACCGATAAATATCATCGAAATTAAAGGAGTTTAACATCTTAGCACCATCCCTCCAATGCTATTTTGAACATAGATTTTATTTGGATATGCTACTGAATCGACCCTACAGGAAATTTGGAGCCGCGCGCTCTCTGTAATGTAAATGTAAAAATCTAACTTCTAAAGATTAAAGAGGGCGCTACTGAAACTATTTATGGTGCGCCGCCCAAAGCATCACTGATGAGAATTTAATATTCGAAACACGTGTCTGGTGCATGTAAATTGATTTGGAATTTTCTTCAAGAAGGTAGAGAGTTGGAACCCTTCGACATTATTTGGAAACATTAGTTAGTTTTGGTATATACAATTGTACTGATCTAAAATTACAGTACGTCTTTACAATGAAATAAGAGAGATCTATTCATTTTCCGCGAGAAAGCGAACCGAAAATTTGACAAATGCCCATGAGTTTTTGTTTCCAAATGTTAGTTACGGCAACTTTGATACAAGAAAATAATAAAGATTGGAATTTTACGGTCGCCAAGTGGGCGATAAGAAAAACATTTTTGGTAGTCCACACTGAATTTTTAGTCGCATTAGCGAGCGGGCGAGTGCTTATTTGCATCCCTGGGTGTTTGACTGTCTCACGAGTTTATTGGAAAATCATCTATTGGTATGAAAAATCCTGATAATTGGAACGAAAACTACAAATAACTGAATACGAAAAGACAAGAGTTGTAAAATCAGAAAAAAATTTACTATCAATTATCATGATTATCGGAAACTATCGGAGGAGTACATCGATACCAGATTCAGAATCAGACTTTTTTACTTTAAAATTGTTATATGTTTTGTATCTTCAGAAGGAGAATACTCAGGGCGTACGTATGCAAGTAGATCTTGCAAATAAAGGTATTTATCTCGAGGATTGCTTTAGACATGATAGAAGGGGGGCCTTCCTTTTTCTTTCTATTATTAAAGCCAAAACAGTCCCATGCTGCTGACTTAGTACTGCCGGGATATGGATAAATCTGCTCCTCCTCAACCGGTAACTTTGCAAAAGCGATCGCGTCTAGTTTTTAGTTTTGAATTATAGCAAAGACTTTTCGCACTGAGATCATTTCATGTAACTTCAACAGCGACAATCGATTTTCGAAATCATTATCGATAGTCAGCACTTTTCAAGATTCAGCGACTATCATTACAACACTAGAAAAGACATCAATATGAAAAATCCTGACGCCCTGAAGAACATGTATCTTTAAATTTACCCAATCCTTCCCATGGCAAAGGCCGAAAGGGAAGGGGGGGGGGGGGGTTAGCTTGCAACAAAGTAAACAAAGATTTTACCTGGTACATGTTCCTTTTTAGGAGGAAGTAATGATACAAATATGTCTAAATATATAAAAAGTGATTCAAATAGTCCACAGGATAGTCCGACTTGCAGACCTACGACGGTGTTATCTGTTTTTTTCGTCTTCGGTCTGACTGCTATGCATAGGTAAAACTTGAGAATTTCGGTGCGAAAAAAAAATCGTCAATTCATCCTTTTTTTGACAAATCCCAGTCTCTTCAACCAAAAGATAATTCATCCAGTCCACCTGTCCCTTAAAAATCCCCTCTAGCCCTGGTTTCACCTCTGTGTGCATGACCAATTTGGTCGATCAGAGGAAAATCGGAAGAGAAGAAGAGGTGAAACCAGGCTTAGAGCATGTAGAGGGGATTTTTTAGGGGCAGGAGGACTGGGTGAATTATTTTTTTGGTTGAAGAGACTTGAATTTGTCAAAAAAAAGGACAACTTGCCAAAAAAATTTCGCACCGAAATTCTCAAGTTTTGCCTATGCATAGCAGTCAGACCGAAGACGAAAAAAACAGATAACACCGTCGTAGGTCTGCAAGTCGGACTATCCACAGGATCGCCGTAAAATAAAAGCAAGAACAAGAAAAATCAGCGCGTGGGTCGAACTGACCAAGCCGGCGTCTTTATTTTGGGAAATGCACGTTAAAAAGTAAATATTAATCACTAAGAAATGCATCTTACCATTTATCGCCATGGGATTACCCAAATAAACATGTTTTCCTTAGTTTCTTCTTGGGAAAACAACTTTCAACCCGCTTCTGAGTTTCCTCTGTATACAAATAAAATGCTCGCCTCTGATTGGTCAATATTTGATTTGAAATTGTGCTAGCGCGAACACAGAGCCCGCTGTATTTTTCGGCGTTTTTTCACTCTCTCTTCTCTTTCTTTTCTTTTCTTTTTCTTTTCTTTTCTTTTTTTTTTTTTTTTTTGATTGTTCTGTTTTTTTTTTCATAAACATATATTTTGCCATAATGAATATTTTTATTTTAAACCTCGAAAAGAAAATAACATTAGGCCTAGTAGCAGGTGATTTTTTGTTTCCAGCTCGGAGATCCAGACAATATTCAGTGGCAGATTCATGGGGGATGCGGAGGGGGCGCCCGTCCCCCCCCCCCCCGGCACTGACCCCAAACTTTCCAAGAAACAGGTATATTTTGGCCCATTTTCAATCACAATCGGCAAAATTCGCCCCTTGACCCCCCGGCAAGGGGGGGGGGGGGGCGCTGGATCCGCCATTGATATTGATCGAGTATCAGTAGCGGATCAAGCGCTACTTTTGCTGGGGGATCAAGGGGCGAATTTTGCCGTTTTTTGTTTTTTCTGTAAATGGACCAAATTTTGAAAATATACCTGGTTATTTGAAAATTTGGAGTCTGTGCCGTGGATAGACGTTTTTCGTATTTTTTTTTCACTAGTATATCTACATATTTTTTTAAGTTGCCATCTTGATATTTATATGTTGTGTATGATAAGGAGAGGACTTACGTAATGTTGTTATAATTTTTGCCCCATCCTATTTCATGTTATTATGAAATAAAATATGTTAAAACTAAAACATTTTTTTTTTTCTGTTTTTTTTTTTTTTTTTTTTTTTTTCTTGGGGGATGCAAGCCCAGAATAAGGCTTGGTTGGCCTGTCCCTTGGAATCAAAGAATCAAAATGTGTACAATTATTTACGTTCATAGACTAGACTTGAAGTCTCGGGAGGGACTGGACCAAACTTGAAAAACTATATCCACCCCACATATTGTATTTATGATTGAGGGCGAAGCTGGCCCAATCGGCATTTCAAAGCTCAATTGATAAAAAAAATTGTGTGAGAAGACAATGAATTCTTTTCGACGAATTGTCCTGTTTAAATTAATTATTGTATTTATATACTGTATTTATGAAAGAGATTAATTTATGACTGAGAAGTGTCCCACTTGTCTTGTGTTTCATCAATACGTCAGAAAGTCACAATAGGGCAGAACTTTTTCGTGTTTATAACTTCATTTTAAAAAATACAAGTTGTCTTCTTGTGTGGTGGTGGGAGCCGGGGGATGGGCCTAGGGGTAATTTATTAATGAGATCCCGGATAGATCTGCAACCCCCCTTTCATATTTAAGCGTACAGACGATCGTACATGCATTCATGAAGGATCAAACATGAAAAGCAAAGTAATCGATTATCAATTCTCTCTCGATCTCTCCTTAAGCATAATGTAAGGCTAGAGCAGATATTAATGTCGGCAGCGGATCCTTAGGTTCATGAGCGATCAAAAAAAAAAATCACTGTAAGTTTGACAAATAATTGTTGATTACAAATATACATAATTATTTTGAGCTTCAATTAATTTATTTCTTTATCTTTCCCTGTGATAGTTCACAGAAAAAAAGTTTTGAGGAAATGCACACTGGGGTGCCGATCCAAAACATGCTGTCATGACGGCGCGCAAATATCTTCAAGTTGGACATGATGTCAAAGTGCCCCTACAACCCCCCCCCCCCCCCGGTGCGACTCTCATATCCATGGGTACGCAGCGTGAACCCTTTTAGGTCACAGGATTTTGGACTTCATTAATTTTGATGCTTCTTTAAGCTTTATAAAAAAATATTTGAATTTTTTAAGGGGGGGGAGGGGGAGTTTATAGGGTATAAATTTAAGACACTCGGGATTGAAACCATCCATTTAACTACAAGAAAATCATATAAAGTTCAGTAGTCATTTTTATCTGCATTTGATATTTTGCTAGGGGCCATTTATCAACACAAAGGGGAAAGGGTGGGATATATAGAAAAACTCGACGAAATTCTTAAAAAATGGCACTCGCTTATAATTAGAACATATCGATATATAGTCTTGTATTCTCATGTAAAAGTAACTGACATGCGGATGCAAATTACACGGGTTAGTGATTGTGTACTTGTCAAACTGTCAAAATGTTCAATTGTCTTGATACCTCTAAGCACAGAACTGGACACTTACATGTTTCAAAGCAGACCTTAAAATAAAATGAAATGAAATGAAATGAAATAGAATAAAAAATAAATAAATAAAAAAAAAAAAAAAAAAAAAATAATAAAATAAAATAAAATAAAATAAAATAAAATAAAATGAAATGAAATGAAATGAAATGAAATGAAATGAAATGAAATGAAATGAAATGAAATGAAATGAAATGAAATGAACTGAAATGAAATGAAATGAAATAATTGATAATAAAAAGAAACATAAAAAATGATATGCTGATTATAAATAATTTAAGGAACAAAAGAAAAAAAAAAACGGACAAAAAGAATTGATGAACAAAATCGCTTCTTTTATGATGTAAAAGTAACTGACACGCGGTTGCAAATTACACGGGTCAGTAATTGTGTACTTGTCAAACTGTCAAAATGTTCAAATGTCCGGATACCTCTATGCACAGAACTGGACACTTACATGTTTCAATTTAACAAAAGAAAAAAATGGACAAAAAGAATTCAAGAGTAAAATCAGCTGATAAAAATGATTTTTTAAAAATAAATTCAGAGAGAGAGAGAATATTTTAATAACCCATAATGGTAAATAAACAGTTTTCAATGTATATTTTCCTAAAAAAAATATGCATCTTAGTCTAGAAATTTATAAACTAACTATCTAAATAAATAAATGAATAAATAAATAAATAAATAAATAAATAAATAAATAAATAAATAAATAAATAAATTGATTAATTAATTAATTAATTATTTAATTAATTAATAAAACACAGTTGTTTCTTATATAAATACAATGATATAGTGTTTTTATTCTATTTAAATAAATAAATAAATAAAACACAGTCGTTTCTTATATAAATGCATAAATATAGTGTTTTTATTGTATTTAGATAGATAAATAGATAAATAAATAAATAAATAAATAAAACCCAGTCGTTTCATATATAAATACAATAATATAGTGTTTTTATTGTATTTAAATAAATGAATAGATAAATAAATAAATAAATAAATAAATAAATAAATAAATAAATAAATAGATAAATAAATAAATAAATAAATAAATAGATAAATAAATAAATAAATAGATAAATAAATAAATAAATAAATAAATAAATAAATAAATAAATAAATAAATAAATAAATAAATAGATAAAATGAGGAATCATAAGCACAAGTTTTACAATTTATCAATATATGACGGAGAAGGTTTTTGGATTATGTAATAGGCAGGTAAAATTTTGTCATTATAATTTTGAAAGTTACCATATTTATCGAATTCGATTGGTCATTGCTACGACCTTTATATCCCTCAAATTTGATTGACAGGAATAGCTAGGTGAGGTAGGAGTAGCTCATTAGCATAATTGATTGACAGGTATGGGTGATGTAGTGGTAACTCATTAGCATAATTAGGATTACGTACTGTGTTTTTATGTCATACACTTCTGAAATCATTTTAACGCCGCTATTATCACGCCAATCAAATCTACTGCACTCATGAAGTGACAAGGTATTTGAAAACCAAGTCACTGACGTTATCTCAGTTTAATAATAAAAAATAGGTAGATTTTCAAAAGTAATTAATCAAAGTAAATTAAATAAATTCACATGTAAATAGATTATAAAATAATTAAATAAAAAAAAAAATTGATGAAAATAAACAAATTAATAAAAAAAAAAATAGAATTAGTGAAAATGATTAACAAGGAAAGTATACAGATAAAAAATAAATAAAGATAGATAAATAAATAAGATAATTAATAAATTAATAATAAATAAATTAGTAGAATAAGTTAAAATAATAAATAAATTAAAAAATATATCAATAAAATAAATTAATTAATAAATACATAAATTTATTTAATAAATAAGTGAATAAAATAAATAAATGAAAAAAAATAAATAAATGAAAAAAAAAAATAAATGAAAATAAATAAATAAATGAAAAAAAAACTAATAAAATAAATTAACTAACAAAGTAAATAATTTAATAAAAATAAATAAATTAATAAAATAAATAAATTTAAAAAATTGAAATAAAATTAATAAAATAATAAAATCAATAAACTAATAAGATGAATGAATAAACAAAATTAATTAATTAGTGAAATGAAATAATCAAATTAAATAAACCCATCAATAAAATAAATAAATTAATGAAATAAATAAATTGATAAAATAAATAAAATAATAAAATTAATGAAATTGAGAAAATAAATAAAATTGAGAAAATTAATAAATAAATAAAATTAAATTAATAAAAATAAATTAATTTATTGGTAAAAAAATTAATTATAACAAAATGAATTAATTAATTTAATAAATTGATAGAATAGATAAATTAATAAAATAAATAGAGTATTAAAATAAATAAATTAATAAAATAAATAAATTCATGAAATAAATAGATTAGGCCATACCAAATAAATTAAATGTTCTTTGGATTTCCCGCACCATATTTTTCAAAATTCAAAAAATAATATTATAAAAATAAAATGCTCGCCCGCACCACGAAATTTCTGGCTCAAGAATTTTTTAGGGTCGGTTCTGACTTCTGCAAATCTTAAAGCTTCTAGAAGTCTGAGATTGTGCAAATTTCGAAGAAAATGATACTTCTTGTGTTTTAAAAATTATGTTCGGAGCAAATTTGTTGTCCCATCGAAAGTCAAGGAGGGGAGAATGTTCGAAAATCTTTTCCATAGAGCTATGTGCCAGGCTTCCTAGTCACCAAATTTCTATTGGGATTCCTTTTTGAGTAAGAAAAACATCAGAAATGTATTATTGGGGTAACCTAAATAAAAAATGAAGTTATTTTGCTCGCCCGCACCTTAAAAACTGCAATACTTAAAAAAAATAAAATAATTATATTTTCGCCCGCTCGCACCCTTTTTTTCACAAGAAAATCCAAAGAACATTTAATTAATTTGGTATGGCCTTAACTGATTAATAAAATGAATAAATTAATAAAATAAATTTAATTAATAAAATCAATTAATTAATTAATAAAATAAATATCTTGATAAAATAAATTAATTAATGATATTAATTAATAAAATAAATAGATAAATAAAATAAATTAATAAAACAAATAAATTAATGAAGAAATAAAAATAAAAAAATAAGAAATTAATGATAAAAACTTTATCAGGTTTCCGCAACTGCGTAAACTATAGAAGTAGTTACATATCAAGTTTCCGCAACTGCGTAAACTATTTGAAAAGTTTAATTAGGTTTCCGCAGCTGCGTAAACATATTTAATAGGTTTCATCAGGATTCCGCAACTGCGTAAACCATTTGTTCCAAGTTTACATTGCGGAAACTTGTTGAAATAAAATGGAAAGAAATTTAACAGGTTTCATCAGGATTCCGCAACTGCGTAAACCATTTGTTCCAAGTTTACATTGCGGAAACTTTATCAAGGAAAATTTATCAAGTTTCATCAGCGAAAACATTGCGTAAACTTGCGGAAACTATTTGCCAGTTTACGCAATGCGGAAACTTGTGGAAACCTGAAAATATCAAGTTTACGCAAGTTTACGCAGTTGCGTAAACCTGTTTTTTCGCCCAGTGAAACGAAATGAAACGAAACGAAACGAAACGAAAACGAAACGAAATGAAACGAAACGAAATGGAAAAAAATTGCATGTTCAGAAACATTTTATAAAATGATAGCACGTGAAATAATTAATATCGACATTATTTAATCTTCCTCTTCTTCTATGTATGACCCTACGCTTACTCGGAGCACTCCCAAATGGACATATATGTGCATACAGAAGATGAAAACCCCATTCTTTATCTCCCCCCCCCCCTCGGTTTTTTTTTTGTTGTTGTTGTTTGTTTGTTTGGTTTTTTTTTTTGTAAGAAATTTTGGGATGTTGTGCCCCTCCACTTTTTCAAACAGAGCTACGCCGTTGCTGGTAATACTTTCTACAAAAAGTTAAGTAGGAATATGATGCCCATGGGCGGATCCAGGATTTTTTTTCCAGGAGGGGCCCTAAAATTCATTGGTCCTAAATTTGTTGAAAAGCAAAAAAAAAAAAAAAAAAAAAAAAAGGCAAAAAGATTGAAATCTTGAATTTCCACCGTGTTGTTCTTGATTAATAATCAAATATGAAATAGTCCTCGAAAATTTGTCAGAGTTGGAATGAAAAGGACAGATTATAAGCATGTAAATACCGTTTGCAAGCACGGATCCAGAGGGGGGGGGGGTCGGGGTGGTCTGGACCCCCCCTGGAATTTTCGAAGCATAGTTCGGTTACGCTTATAAATATACATATTTCATAAGATTAAGTCCCGATTCTCTTTTTTTGTTATACTAAATATTTGAAAAATAACATGAATTTGTATTTAAAATCCATCATTTTTATTAATTTTTTTGGTCCACATTTCAAAATTTTCCCGGGCTCGCTTACGCTCGCCAGATTTTATTGCATATACATGCTTACCTTTGCAACCCTTATACATTGCACACCTTCGTCAATAAACAAGGACAAGTAACTGAAAAAATACATTAAAAGAGGATACAAACGGTATTATAGTCTGTCCTTTTTATTCCAACTCTGACAAATTTTCGAGGACTATTTCACATTTGATTATCAATCAAGAAAAACGCGGTGGAAATTCAAGATTTCAATATTTTTGCCTTGTCTTTTTCTTTTTTTTTAATTTTTTTTTTTTTTTTTTTTTTTTGCTTTTAAAAAAATTTAGGACCAATGAATTTTAGGACTCCTCTTGGAAAAAAAATCCTGGATCCGCCCATGGGCATCATATTGATTCCTACTTTATAACTTTTTGTAAAAAGTATTACTAGCAACGGCGTAGCTCTGTCTGAAAAAGTGGAGGGGCACAACATCCCAAAACTTCTTACAAAAAGAAACAACAACAACAACAAACAAACAAAAAAACAACAACAAAAAAACGAGGGGGGGGGGGAGATAAAGAATGGGGTTTTCATGTTCTGTATGCACATATGTCCATTTGGGAGTGCTCCGAGTAAGCGTAGGGTCATACATAGAAGAAGAGAAAGATTAAATATTGTCGTTATTAAATATTTCACGTGCTATCATTTTATAAAATGTTTCTGAACATGCAATTTTTTTCCATTTCGTTTCGTTTCATTTCGTTTCGTTTTCGTTTCGTTTCGTTTCATTTCGTTTCGTTTTCGTTTCGTACTTTAAAGGGACCCGCTTCAATACATGTATTTAAATTGTGTATGTATGTTACAGCATGATGACAAGATGTTTATGCATATTTGCTTGAAACTTCCAAGAAAATCTAAATATTTTCCATCTTCATCATACATGCCAGATGTCCCTGTGGGACAGAAATGTCCCAGAAAATCACACCTAAAAAGGCTGTCCCCCCAGTACATGAAAATTCCCATGATATTAAAATTTGTCCCGAAATGTTCGCATTTCATTGCAAAGTCATTTTTCCTTCGTCGTTCAAAGATAGAGTTGAGCGGTTTTATCGCGCTACCGGTATACCGCGATACGAGGCTTCGCAATTCGTACCACGGTATTTGTTTTCAAAAACCGGTTTTTGACGATTTTATTTTATCTTCATATTTTTATGTTGTTTCTTTGAAAATTATGGACGAATGCAATCAGTTCTACAATTTTCTGACTAGCCACTTTTAAATATGACGAAGTGACCGTTCTATCCTACACAGCAAAATAGATTTCAAGAAATAGGAAAAATAATGTTTCTTCGTCCTTCAAAACATTCGTCAACACACTGCACATTGGTAAACTAATTTACAAGAAAGATCGATATTTCATCATCTTAGCTTGATTCTTATATTGTGTTTATAGATGATTGTTTAAACGTACAACATCGTGGTGTCATTTTTAGCTCACCTCGACGAAGTTGAGATGAGCTTATGCTATAACCCCGGTGTCCGCGTCCGGTTAAAGTTTTTGGGTAACTCAGTATCTGACAAAGTATTGATGCTACAGTAACCAAACTTGCACAAGTGATTCATCTTTGGATGCTGAGGTGAACCCATGCATCAGATGCTGCATCTGACCTACATTTTCCGGTTGAATGACTTTGTCATGTCTGGTTAAAGTTTTTGGGGTAGCTCAGTATCTGACAAAGTACTGATGCTACAGTAACCAAACTTGCACAAGTGATTCATCTTTGGATGCTGAGGTGACCCCATGCATCGGATGCTGCATCTGACCTACATTTTCCGGTTGAATGACTTTGTCAATGTCTGGTTTAAGTTTTTTGGGTAGCTCAGTATCTGACAAAGTACTGATGCTACAGTAACCAAACTTGCACAAGTGATTCATCTTTGGATGCTGAGGTGACCCCATGCATCGGATGCTGCATCTGACCTACATTTTCTGGTTGAATGACTTTGTCAATGTCTGGTTAAAGTTTTTGGGGTAGCTCAGTATCTGACAAAGTACCGATGCTACAGTAACCAAACTTGCACCAGTGACTCATCTTGGGATGCTGAGGTGAACCCATGCATCGGATGCAGCATCTGACCTACATTTTCCGGTTGAATGATTTTACCTTTAAAGGCCAATATTGAGCAAAGTATAAGTGCTACATAAACCAAACTTGCATATTAGATGTATCTTTCATCAAACTTTCAGAAAATGACCTTGACCTACTTTTTCCGCTTGAGTGATTTTGCCTTTAAAGGCTAATATTGTGCAAAGTATAAGTGCTACATGTACCAAACTTGCATATTGGATGTATCTTTGATCAAACTTTCATAAAATGACCTTGACCTACTTTTTCTGCTTGACTGATTTTACCTTTAAAGTCCAATATTGAGCAAAGTATAAGTGCTACATGTACCAAATTTGCATATTGGATGTATCTTTGATCAAACTTTCATAAAATGACCTTGACCTACTTTTTCCGCTTGAGTGATTTTACCTTTAAAGTCCAATATTGAGCAAAGTATAAGTGCTACATGTACCAAACTTGCATATTGGATGTATCTTTGATCAAACTTTCATAAAATGACCTTGATCTACTTTTTCCGCTTGAGTGATTTTACCTTTAAAGTCCAATATTGAGCAAAGTATAAGTGCTACATGTACCAAATTTGCATATTGGATGTATCTTTGATCAAACTTTCATAAAATGACCTTGACCTACTTTTTCCGCTTGAGTGATTTTGCCTTTAAAGGCTAATATTGAGCAAAGTGTAAGTGCTACATGTACCAAACTTGCATATTGGATGTATCTTTGATCAAACTTTCATAAAATGACCTTGACCTACTTTTTTCCACTTAAAGCCAATATACATGTACCTAGAGATATGTTTTAATTGAATTTTGCTGCCGCGAGGTGAGCTTCGTAATCTTTGATTACACTATGTTTAGTTTCCTGGTGACTTTTTGCATTGTCTGTCCGCGAGTGTCCGCCGATGTCTCAGCAGAATCATCACACTGATAGCTTAAAATAACTGGATGAATATTGATTTTATTCAACCGGAAATTCATGCATGTATGATTGACTTCGTATATGGTAGAAGGACTATCAAATTCGTCTGCACATGTCCATCCTTAATTATATCATGAAGACATTTTCATATTTTAAAATAAAATTTTGAAAGGAAAATTGAGGTAGGAAAAATATCAATAAGGACACTTGATCTTATAAAAATATTGCAATATATCGCAATATTTTGCCAAATATCGCTATATATCGCAATACACATTTGACCCGCGCTACTCAGTCCTGTTCAAAGAGAATCACGTAATTGTTGGCTAAACAGCTGATCAACGTATCTAACTTACAGTGTACCTGAGATAATAGGTGTGAAAACAGAGTCCCAGTAAAGTGCGAAACGAAACAAAAACGAAACGCAATGAAACAAAAATCGAAACGAAATGAAACAAATCGAAACGAAACAGATCGAAACGAAACAGATGGAAACGAAACGAAACAGATCGAAACGAAACGAAACAAAACATAAAACTTAAAGAAAATGAGAAAAAGAGGAAAAATCGCAGAAAACGACTATTTCAAGACTAGATCTTATTGAAGGGTTAGGGGGTACCACTCTCCTCCTGCCGCCTCCCCCCTCCTCGTGGGGGAGGGGGTCTTGGGCGGTCAAGACAAAGGTTTAAACTTTAAAGTGTAAATTGGTGCAATAGTGAAGTTATTTGGGTTATTTCCTTTTTTAAACCTTGAAAAAAAAAATGGACTTGTTTAGATGAAAAACTAAGGTGAGCGAAGCGAGCCTGAAGTATTTGAAAAATGAATTGAAAATTGCGGCGAGCGAAGCGATCGGGAAAATATTTTAAGGTATATATAGATGAATTTCGTGGTAATTTTTAAAATTGAGATTATGTACATGAATGCATAAGAGCAATATTATTTATATTAAAAGTAATTTCCTAATTTTTTGGGGTTACTGTTACCCTTCCAATCATCTGTCCCTCCTCTCGCCCCCTTCTTCCCTCCCTTTGTCCCTGTCCACCCCCTCATTATTGCCTTCAACCGTTAGTTCTTGTGGCTGGAGGGTTTTTTAAAGAATCAAAGTTGACGATTAAAACATAATATATACGGTATATAGCACAATTGCATTTTAAAGGAGAGTGATTGGGATGAATAATCTCGTCACAGACGGAAAAATATTATTTAGCAGGGAGGAGTCTAGCGTAGAGGAAACGGAACTGTTCCGTTATGTGTATTTGAAAATTTTATCAGAAAAATGAGAACAATTAAAAACTGGGGGGGGGGGGCACATTTCGTTTGAAAAAGGATAAGATTTTTTTCCTGAAATGTGCCCCCACCCCGTTTTATGATCTCATTACGGTGTCATAGCGTGGTTTTCTATCCCCTCCCTTTTATTCCTCTTAAATACATGGATGGCATTTGACATTTACTTTTTTTAATTGTCAACTTTGACTCTTTCAAGAAACCCTCTCGGCACTAGTTACAAATGTAGATCTCTTGGATTAAGGCAATATTACATGCTAATCTTGTCTTGAAATATTCGTTTTCGGCGATTTTTCCTCTTGTTCTCATTTTCTTTAAGTTTTATGTTTTGTTTCGTTTTGTTTCGATCTGTTTCGTTTCGTTTCGATCTGTTTCGTTTCGTTTTGTTTCGTTTCGTTTAATAATTCACATGTGTTTTCATTGTGATAATGTCTTTCCATTTAGATCAATGTTCTTGACCTTGTGTCCTTGACTTTAGAAATGACCTACTTTTCAAGAACTTTAACCTTGGGCATAACGTTTGAATGGTACATGAGAGGCTTTTGATATTCCACATGTGTATTCATTTTGATAAGGTCTTTCCATTTAGATCACTATTCTTGACCTTTCAAAAACT
The DNA here is from genome assembly GCA_028142955.1 of Pinctada fucata. NCBI lineage: Eukaryota > Metazoa > Mollusca > Bivalvia > Pterioida > Pteriidae > Pinctada > Pinctada fucata. Next base: position 52,476,751 of record AP027111.1, read on the forward strand.
TTACCCTTGGACATAACTTTTGAATGATGGGTCATATTTGACAAATGTATTTCTTGTGATAGAGCCTTTCCATTCATACCAATATTTTTGACCTTGTGACCTTGGCCTGAGGATGGGAATAGACGTGGAGTCTGTAAACACATTTCTATAAAGACAAACACCCTAAGCAGGAGACCACAATTCTTGAAACTGACTTTTATAACTCATTCCTGACCTTGACCTTAAAGTTTGACTTGCTTGTGGAAAACTTTTCGTGGACATATTGGACAGCTAACGTACACGATGGAATTGCTTTCAAATGGAGAAAATACTAGGTTTAAGAGGTTTTTGCTTTATCTTCACAGATTTGAATTTGAGATGCCTAGACGGAAGTTCTGGAGACGTGGAATAGGGAAAAAGAAAGGGGACAGTCACCCCTCCAACCATGACTTGACGTTTAACAGTGACCAGCTGGTTAATCCTCCAGTAAAAAAGGACGACACTGACCAGGTTAATCCTCCTGTAAAAAAGGACCTTGATGACGAGGTTAATCTTCCTCCTGAACAAAAAAAGAGGAGCTATGAGAACTTTGATAAGAATATTGATGAGAATTTTGATGAGAAATTTGATGAGAATTTTGATGAGAACTTTGATGTGAATTTCGATGAGAACTGTGAGAATAAAGTTACGGAGAATATTGCTAGAGAATTTGATGAAAATAAAACTGAACATAAGACACAGACAACACATGCCATGGATTCTTCAGATTGTCAAAATGTACCTGAAAACGATTCTCACATTGAGCATGTTGGTGCAAGACATTCTTCAGATGTAACATTTTTTGCATCTCATAGTCAAAGTGACAGTAGGTATTCAGTATTTTCAAGAGGAAGTCAATGCACATGCATGTCACTTTCTATGATTTTATGTCTTCAAGAAGACGTTCAGTTTTCAACAAGTACATTAGACCTTGTGCTTCATCATGGAGATAACTTGTACAGAACTGTTGTCCTTAATTTACAAGCAACAAGAAAGTTTGTGAATAAGCTGTTGTCCTATCAAGAACTTCCATCAGCAGTACAATATGGAGACAACTTTTTCTCAGTTGTAAAGCATGACCCAGTATATGGTTTACCTGTTATTCAATCTCATAATCTTGAGGTTTTTTCATTACATGACGGCATCATCTTCGCTCTCACCAAATCTGATAGTCTACTTATCATGATAGGGGCAATCTGTTCAGCATTAGTATTTAAAGATGGAAAATACTGTATCTTTGACCCTCATTCTCATGGTCCTGATGGCCTTAGTTCATGTGATGGAAAAGCAATATTAAAAATGTTCTCATCTATTGATGATTTAGTATTTTTCTTGTACTCCTATTATTCAAGTTGCAATATAGACCTTGAGTCTCAATTTGAGATCTTACCTGTCACAGTTGAAAGAATTATTCACAGTTTCATGAATTTGGAACAGAAAGTAGACGAAAAGTCAAGAAAAAGGCAGACTTATATTAGAAAATACATGCAGAAAAAACGACAAAGCGAAGACTTTAAGCTTAAGGAATCAACGGCAAAGCAAACAGCTAGATTTGATGTGCAGTGTAGACAACAAGAGAGGCAAAGAGACTTAACTTACAAGAGACAATGTAGAGAAAATCAAGAGTTCAGAGAGAAAGAAAAAGAAACAAATTTATCAAAGAAGAGAGAAGCCAGGGCTGATGAACAATATAGAAAAAAAGAATTACTAGCAAAGAGAAAAGCTAGAGATAATGAAGAATTCAAAGAGAAAGAAAAAGAAACAAATTTATCAAAGAAGAGAGAAGCCAGGGCTGATGAACAATATAGAAAAAAAGAATTACTAGCAAAGAGAAAAGCTAGAGATAATGAAGAATTCAAAGAGAAAGAAAAAGAAACAAATTTATCAAAGAAGAGAGAAGCCAGGGCTGATGAACAATATAGAAAAAAAGAATTACTAGCAAAGAGAAAAGCTAGAGATAATGAAGAATTCAAAGAGAAAGAAAATGAAACAAATTTATCAAAGATGAGAGAAGCCAGGGCTGATGAACAATATAGAAAAAAAGAATTACAAGCAAAGAGAAAAGCTAGAGATAATGAAGAATTCAAAGAGAAAGAAAATGAAACAAATTTATCAAAGATGAGAGAAGCCAGGGCTGATGAACAATATAGAAAAAAAGAATTGCTAGCAAAGAGAAAAGCTAGAGATAATGAAGAATTCAAAGAGAAAGAAAAAGAAACAAATTTATCAAAGAAGAGAGAAGCCAGGGCTGATGAACAATATAGAAAAAAAGAATTACTAGCAAAGAGAAAAGCTAGAGATAATGAAGAATTCAAAGAGAAAGAAAAAGAAACAAATTTATCAAAGATGAGAGAAGCCAGGGCTGATGAACAATATAGAAAAAAAGAATTACTAGCAAAGAAAAAAGCTAGAGATAATGAAGAATTGAGAGAGAAAGAAAGAGAAAGAGAGTTATCTAGTAAGAAAAAGTTAAGATGTGATAAGCAATTTAGAGAGAAAGAATTACTTTTTAAAAGAAAAGCTAGAGATAATGAGCAGTTTAGAGCAAAAGAAAAACAAACAGAAGTAGCAAGTAAGAGAAAAGCTAGAGATAATGAATTCTACAAAGAAAAGGAAAGATTAAAGAGACAGCAAGTTAGAAAATGTAAAAGTAAAGAAACAAACAAAGCAAAACAGTCAGAGAGGAAACGGAAGGAATACATGAGAAGTAATGGGAATTATGTACAAAATGAAAAGAAGGCATCACAGAAAAAGAAGTATGGTTTAAATATTCAAGACTGTATTGAAATATTCCATAGATCTACAAGTGATGGACCTGTCTATGTTTGTTCAACTTGTCATCAAACATGGTTCCGTGATAGTGTCTGCAGTGTTGAAAACATTTCATCTACAGTTGCATTTCAACCTGGTATCTTAACTGGGGTCAAATCAGTATTAGACAAAGAGTGGATTTGTAAAACATGTTTGTCAAATACCAAGAAAAATTTAGTTCCAAAACTATCTGTTTTAAATGGTATGAAATGGCCAATAAAACCTCCTGAATTGAATTTGCATCCAATGGAAGAAAGAGTTGTTGCACTGAGAATCCCTTTCATGCAAATGAGAGAGTTGCCTAGGGGAGGACAATACTGTGTGAAAGGAAATGTAGTAAATGTTCCAGTAGATATTCAGCCCGTTATAAATGCATTGCCCAGACAAATGGATGATACAGGCACTATACCTGTAAAGCTAAAGAAAAAGATATCTTATAAGAAATGTGACTTTAAGGAAAACATAAGACCAACAGCTGTTCTGTCAGCATTGCATTGGCTGATGTCTGAAAGTGAACTGTACAGGAATTCAGGAGTTAAAATTGACGACACTTGGGAAGAAAGTGTTACAAATGATAGTCGAGATATAGTACGAGAATTTGTCTCAACTGAACCAAATCAAATGCATGAATCATGTACCAACACACCTAATGCAGATTCTGAGAAAGATACAATAGAAAGTGAAACAGGATATGAATCTGATAATTACAGTGAAATTGATACCACTGAAAATGTAACTGGAAATTCAGACACTCTGTTAGAAGATGAAGCTATTAATACTGACAAATCCTACATATTTGCTCCAGGAGAAGGGCAACATCCATTAAGTTTGTACACTGACCATGATGCAGAGTATTTATCTTTTCCGTCTATATTTTGTGGACAAAGAAGGCCAAATAATAAAGAGAGATTGGTCCCAGTACATTACACTGATATTGCCAAATGGGAACTTAGAAGTCAAGATCGAAGAGCAGCACAATCGGTTCCAAACATATTTTTCAAACTGAAAAAAATTCAATTAAAGCAAATCAGTGACAAAGTGCATTTAGCTGTCAGAAGAATAAAAACAAAAGGTAAAAAAATAACTGCTGCAGAAGCCAGAGATCAAACCACTCTTGATAACATCGTTCGTTTAGATGAAGGGTATTACATATTTCGACAGTTACGTAACTCTCCTGCCTACTTGTCTTCCAAGAAGAAAGACATTTTTGCAATGATCAGACAGCTAGGCTTACCAACATGGTTTATGTCGTTGTCCTCAGCAGATACCCGATGGCCATTTCTGCTAAAGTCCTTAGCCCGACTTGAAGGGAAAATATTATCAGATGATGATGTCCAAAATATGTCATGGCAGGAGAGAAGCACGTCAGTCCAAAAAGACCCTGTAACTTGCTCTCGCATATTTAATGATAGAGTTCAAAAGTTCATTAAGATATTTTTGAAAAGCTCGCATGAACCTATTGGCCACGTCACTGACTACTTTTATCGAGTAGAGTTCCAGCAAAGAGGTTCTCCACATATACATATGCTTGTATGGATACATGATGCACCGAAGTATCCAAAAGACTCAGAAGACTCTGTCGTTCAATTCGTTGACCAGTATGTAACATGTACAAATGAAAAGGTAGCTATTTCTGGTTTAATTGACCTGCAAACGCATAAGCATTCCAAGACTTGCAGAAAAAAAGGCAAAGCTGTTTGTAGATTTGGGTTTCCTCTTCCACCTTTGCGCACTACTATGCTTTTAGAACCGCTAGAAACTGATGTTGAGAAGTACAAAAAGAAATATGATTTTATACAGGAAAAAATAAACAAGTACAAAGACGGAATGAATTTTTCATATGACCAGTTTCTGAAAGAAGTAACAGATATGTCAGAAGATGAATACATTAAGTGTATAAGAAGCTCTATAAATGGTCCTAAAATCTTCCTAAAGAGAACACCCTCAGAAATCAGAGTCAATATGTACAACGAGCATTTGCTACAAGCTTGGAACGCAAATATTGACTTGCAATTTGTCTTAGATCCATATGCATGTGCTATGTACATAGTGTCCTACATCAGCAAATCCCAAAGGGGAATGAGTGCATTGATGGATAGAGCATGCAAAGAAGCAAGGAATGGGAACATGGATATAAAGAAGCAAGTTCGTCATATTATCGGAAATCATTTTTTGAATAGCGTAGAAGTCAGTGCACAGGAAGCATCTTATTTGTTATTACAAATGCCCCTTACAAAAGGTTCAAGGGATGTTATTTTCATAAATACATCGCCTCCTCATGAAAGGGTAGTGCTGTTGAAGCAACAATCTGATCTCATGGAACTAAGTCCAGAATCCACTGACGTTCATTATCAGAATATAATCTCACGATATTCCAAGAGACCTAAACAGCTAGAAAACTGGTGTCTTGCAGACTATGCGTCTCAACTTGAAGTTAAGTATCCAGATGACAAAAAGAAAAATGAAAATGATGAAGAGGTGAATGACGATGAACCATATCCAGATCAAGATGATAATTCAGAATTTTCAGATGAAGATACTCTTGTCACTCTAAGAAATGGTATCACAATAAGAAGGCGTATACACGACCTCATTTTACGGTATGTGCGCTATAGCTTGAAAACTGATCCAGAAAATCATTACAGAGAAAAGTTGCTATTGTTCATGCCATGGCGAGATGAAAGTCTTGATTTATTGAATGGATATGGGAGTTATGAGGAGCACTATAAGGAAATTCATCTTTTAGTTGACCATAAAGCAAGTTTGTACGAGAAGAATATTGAGGAGATAGAGCAAGCTATGCAACAGGCTGAAGAAGAATTTGCACAGCACGATGAAATTGCTCCAAATGCCCAGCAAGCAAATGCTGATGATGAAGCTGAAGGTCATCGAGAGGCGAGAGAATTTGTACATTTCAATCCTGATAGACCTCTTGAGCACAGGCGTTATGACATAGGCAATGATATCGGTGCTTCCTCTTCTGTACCATGCGTTGAATTTCATGGTGACCGAATATCTGATGACGAGTACTTGAAGTTAGTCAGAAGTTTGAATATCAAACAGAGAGAATTCTTTACACATGTTCTGCATTGGATCAAAACTAAAGATCAGCCTCTTTATGCATTTTTATCGGGGGGCGCTGGTGTTGGAAAATCGGTATTGATTAAAGCTATCTTCCAGGCTTTACATAGACAGTTACACTCAATAGAGGGAGAAGATCCAGATGACATTAGAATCTTATTATGTGCCTTTACTGGAAAAGCAGCATATAACATCAATGGTGTGACTATTGCCTCTGCATTTCACAAGAAATATAACCAGAGTAATCAGTCAATGAGCTCTGATGAATTGAATACATTCCGAATGAAGTACAGAAATCTGACTGTAGTCATAATTGATGAAATATCAATGGTTGGTGGGAAAATGCTAAGCTTTATTGATTGCAGATTGAAACAGTTGACTGCATCAAATAAACCATTCGGTGGAATAAGCATTATTGCTGTTGGAGATCTGTTTCAGTTACAACCAGTAGGTGATTCATGGATATTTACTGACTTGTCTGATGGACCTCAAGTTCTAGCAACAAATCTATGGAAAGAACATTTCAGTATATTTGAATTAACACAAATAATGAGACAGAAGGATGACATGTATTTTGCCAATCTGCTGAACAGGTTGCGAACTAACGATTTAACCGAGGAAGACGAAAGAGAAATTGAGAAGCACAGTGTAAGTCCAGCCCAAGAAAATTATCCAAAGAATGTTCCGCATTTGTTTGTTGAAAATAAATTTGTAGATAGCTTCAACAAAGAATTCATCGAAAACTTAACAACAATAAAGGTTGAGGTTACTAGTCATGATGCCATAACAGCAGATGTACCGCGGTCAACCAAAGATCGACTTCTGAAAAGCCTACCGAAAGATTCAAGCAAAACAGCAAATTTAGCTCATACTTTAGTACTTGCAGTTGGGATGATTTATGACATCACAATTAATCTAGATGTAAATGATGGAATAGCCAATGGTTCTAGCTGTATTATCAAATGCATCGAAAATCGACTTCCACAAACCACCAGACCGAGTATTGTATGGGTTTTATTCAATGATCTTGCGATTGGATTGAACACAAGACAAAAATATAAACATTTATACCATGCACGCATTGATCTTACTTGGACCCCGATATTTGATGTGAATCGCAATTTCCTCTACAACTATAAATCTTACCAAAGAACACAGTTTCCGCTAAAACCAGCTGCTGCAAAAACTGTTCACAAAGCACAAGGATGTACAGTAGATGAGATAGTAATTGATATGTCACAGTCAAGAACGAGGAAAACTCCGCATATCCATTATGTTGCAATGAGCAGGGTAAGGCGTTTTGAAAACCTTCATATTTTGAATTTCAATCACAGCGCACTAGGAACAGATGATAGAGTTAAAGACGAAATGAAGAGACTTCGAGAGGAAGCAAACTTAAAATTGTGTTATTCATCTTTATATGACGTGGACCCATTTCGCTTCAAATTAGCTTTCAATAATGCACGGTCATTTCATAAGCATTTCGTTGATGTTTCTGCAGATCCCAATATAAAAGTCGCAGATATAATTGGTATAATGGAGTCAAGGCTATGTAGTTCGGATCACAATGAAATGTATGCATTAGACGGTTTCGAAATGTACAGATGTGATCAAAACGTACAAATAAGTGGCAGAAGACCTAGTCATGGACTTGTTTTATACCTATCAGATAGTTTAGAGTGTAAGAGAATATTTAGACACAGTACAGAAAAATTGGAGTATCTGCTGTGTGAAACATTGCATCCTGCATTTGGAATTATACAAGTAGTGCTCTTATACAAATCTCCAGGTTGCACATTTTCAGAATATAAGGACACTATTTTGGAATCGCTTTCACCACAAATAGATTTAACAAAGTCCTTACTTGCTTTCGGTGATTTTAATTTTGATATCTCATGTGGACATCAAGAATTTTTGAATTTTATGAAAGACAACTTAAATTGCTCTCAGTATGTAAACAAGAGCACTACAAATATGAACTCAATTCTTGACTTGGTATTCTTAAATTGGGCTAGTGCAGTCACAGAAACCATTGAATGTTGCTGGTCAGATCACAAGATAATAACTGCATTCATTTAAATCTGCATGTCTTGAAAGCATAGACACTTGGGGCGCTATGTGGCCTTTTTTTGAGGGACAATGCAAGATAGCCCCTCCCTCTTTTTAGTCCCCTACCGGCAACGCCGAAGGGGACTCTTAGTTTCCTCTCGGTCTGTCTGTCCGTCCGTCTGTCCGTCCGTCCGTCCGTCCGTCTGTCCGTCTGTCCCATTTTCAGTTTTCCGGACTTTTTTTCGCTGTTGTTGTATATATTGAACTCATTTTTGGTATGTGGATATATCTCAATGTGATACAGATCAAGTTTGAGTTTGCTTTCGATTTACCTAATTTTACAAGAGTTATGGCCCTTGGACTTAGCAAATTTTATGAAAGTTTCAGTTTTCCGGACTTTTTTCCGCTGTTGTTGCATATATTGAACTCATTTTTGGTATGTGGATATATCTCAATGTGATACAGATCAAGTGTGAGTTTGCTTTTGATTTACCTAATTTTACAAGAGTTATTGCCCTTGGACTTAGCAAATTTTATGAAAATCTCAGTTTTCCGGACTTTTTTTCCGCTGTTGTTGCATATATTGAACTCATTTTTGGTATGTGGATATATCTCAATGTGATACAGATCAAGTTTGAGTTTGCTTTCGATTGACCTAATTTTACAAGAGTTATGGCCCTTTGACTTAGCAAATTTTATGAAAGTTTCAGTTTTCCAGACTTTTTTCCGCTGTTGTTGCATATATTGAACTCATTTTTGGTATGTGGATATATCTCAATGTGATACAGATCAAGTGTGAGTTTGCTTTTGATTTACATAATTTTACAAGAGTTATTGCCCTTGGACTTAGCAAATTTTATGAAAATCTCAGTTTTCCGGACTTTTTTCCGCTGTTGTTGCATATATTGAACTCATTTTTGGCATGTGGATATATCTCAATGTGATACAGATCAAGTGTGAGTTTGCTTTTGATTGACCTAATTTTACAAGAGTTATTGCCCTTGGACTTAGCAAATTTTATGAAAATCTCAGTTTTCCGGACTTTTTTCCGCTGTTGTTGCATATATTGAACTCATTTTTGGTATGTGGATATATCTCAATGTGATACAGATCAAGTGTGAGTTTGCTTTCGATTGACCTAATTTTACAAGAGTTATGGCCCTTTGACTTAGCAAATTTTATGAAAATTTCAGTTTTCCGGACTTTTTTCTGCTGTTGTTGCATATATTGAACTCATTTTTGGTATGTGGATATATCTCAATGTGATACAGATCAAGTTTGAGTTTGCTTTCGATTGACCTAATTTTACAAGAGTTATGGCCCTTGGACTTAGCAAATTTTATGAAAATTTCAGTTTCCGGACTTTTCTTTGGTTCTATTGCAAATAATGCACTGATTTTTGGTAAATGAAGACATCTCAGTGTGATACAGACCAAGTTTGAGATTGGTTTCCATTGGCCTACTTTTACAAGAGTTATGGCCAATTTCATGAAATTTTTAGTTTCCCGGAATTTTTCATGCCTGTTATTGCAGATAATGATCTGATTTTTTGTATGTGAATACATTATAGTGTGATGCAGATTTGAGTTTAATTTAGACTGACTAATTTTCACAAGAGTTATGGCCATTGGACTTAGCAAATTTCGTGAATTCAGTATCCCAGACTTTTCTTGGCTGTTGTTGCAGAAGATGAACTGATGAACAGAGATGCAAGTCATAAATTTATGCCACCGGTACCGGTAGGGGACTTATATCGCACAGCGATCATTGCATTTTTTTTTCTTTTAAGTCCTATACCGGAGGAAATTTTAGGGCTCCACCAAAACGCGGTTGCCCTATACTAATCTCGAAATCTGTCTGTCCATCTGACACATGCAAACATTTGTCACCACTTCTGTTCTATAAGAAGACGGGCTCTCATATTTGGCATGTTTGTTCCTTGTGTCTTTCCTGTGAAAATGCCTTTCTGTCAGCGACAAGACATTCCTATTGTTACTAGACCTTTCTATCAGTCTTTGACGAATGTATTAGAGACTTTATAACCTTTACAATTGTACTATAACAATTATATATTGTACTCATATATTTTGCATATGTGTTTCTTGTGACAAGACGATTTGGTTAGTACCAAGAATGTTCATCATGTGACAAATTTTTAAATTTTGGCCTTAACATTTGAAAACTTTAGAATTCAAGTTCAAATGATGGGCATTCATATCGTCATGATTGTACCCTAAGGATCTAAAACATTTCATTGTTTCGATAGTATTCAGACCATGATTCACTTATAAAAAAAAACTTCATGTACGTTTATTATCAAACGGGGCCCTTTCTGAATTAATCTGTTTTGAACTGTTCTAGTGATCAAATATGATGTGTGTGTAATGTCGTGGTCTTTTATATATCTCTGTTGCAAAAACAAATATGTAATTATTCATTTCAACCTCAAACAGTCTTTGCATTTTGAATCCTTAAAGTCGCACAGTCCGTCAGAAAGTAGTCAAAATATCTCAAATCTTTCCCGTTCAGTTGATCGGTATAAAAAAAACTCAGACCTCTGGTAAATTTCACATCTAAATTATTTTATCGCAGTAGACTTCTATTGTAAAAATTAAATCCACTTGTAAGTGCTGCCTCTGAAGTTTGTGTGCCGCTGCAGAGAGTTAAAATTCTGATCGGGAAGTGAGGTCTGGATATATTACATTAGAAAAATTTTGTTATGAACGGAAAGTTAATAACTTTGGTAATACTAGAAAAATACAGTTTGTGTTCTACAAGTTAAATTTTATCCAATATTTGACGATTACAGGGTCTACAACTTTAAAATTCGCCAAAAAAAGGAGCGTACTAGTAGTCGTACTTTGAGGATCGTGCGACTTTAACGATCACATTTGAGGAAACCATGTATAATATTTTTATGTAAGTCCAGTGTACAACGCATAGTGTTGAAATGAATCAGGGGCGTAGCTACGCAAGGGGCCAGTAGCTCCGTGTCTACACATAATTTAATTTTTTTTAATCAACCATTTATTACCAAAATTTGACTAGCGAAACAGATCAGTATTTATTTGTAATATACAAATTACAATATAATCTTTCTGAAAATTGTGCTAACCGTAGATAATGTATCGGATACTTCACTATTTATATTCAAATCTACAACGTTTTGTCGTCTTTTAACGCAGATATAATAGATTTTCGTAGGATAGTTAACTTAACCATACGAAGTATAATAAACTCTTGTTCTTTATAGGAATATTGATGTATTCAAAACTACATTTACCCCCAGGGGCTGTTAATGAATATCAAACATGTGAAAGGAATGTAGACTAATCTAGATAGAATGATAATTCTTTTAGTGTTATTCTCAGTCTGTGGTGTTGTAGTGCACCTGATAATATTATTTGAGCCCCTAACCACCAGGGTCTTGGAAAATGGTTGTGGTGATTTTCTCCTTTACAACTCTATGTAATCTTGTGAGCACCGATTCTCAGAAAGTATAATTGATAGAAAGATAATTCTTTTAGCATTATTCTCAGTCTGTGGAGAAGTAGTGCACCTGATGTTTTGTTTGAGCCCCTGACCCCCAGAGTCTTGGAAAATGGGTGTAGTCATTTTCTCCTTAGTATACAACTCTTTGTAATCTTGTGAGCACCAATTCTCAGAAAGCATAATTGATAGAACGATAATTCTTTTAGAAATATTCTCAGTATGTGGTGTACTTGTGTACCTGATATTTTGTTTGAGCCCCTGACCCCCACGGTCTTGGAAAATGGGTTTGGTCATTTTCTCCTATATAACTCTATGTAATCTTGTGAACAGCAATTCTCAGAAACTATAATTGATAAAAGATAATTTTATGCCCCCGGAATCAAACATTCGGGGGTATATAGTTTTTGGCCTGTCCGTCTGTTTGTCTGTTTACCTTGTGACCTTGACCTTGAAGTTTTACATACTTTTCAAAAACTTTAACCTTGACCATAACTTTTGAAGGGAAAGTGATGGGGCTTTCACATTTCACATGTGTATTCCTTGTCACAAGATTTTCCCATCCATACCAAAAAAATTTTAACCAAGTGACCCTGACCTTGACCTTTCACATACATGTACTTAACAGAAAATACTGCTTATACTAACAAAGATGCCACCGGGGGCATTCGTGTTTCACAAACACAGGCTTTATTTGGATTATTCTCAGTCTGCGGTGTTAATTGTTGTGCACCTGATATTTTGTTTGAGCCCCTGACCCCCAGGGATTTCGAAAATGGGTGTAGTCTTTTTCTTCTATACATGTATAACTCTTTCATGTAATATTGTGAACACCAATTCTCTGAAATTATAATTGATAAAGAGTTAATTCTTTTTCCATTATATTAATCATTCTCAAGTCTAGTATTTTGTTTTTGCCCCTTATCCCCAAGGTCTTCGGAAATGGGTGTGTCACTTAGATTAATTTAAGCAAACAACCAGGAGAGCTTCAGTCTCATCAGAGACTTCTGGTTTTGTTTATATTGTCTTAAATTGAAATAAATTTCCATTGAAAGATAACATTTAAAGAAAAGTTTTGTATTTTCCTATTTTGTTATGGAATCTTTAGAACATTATATTGTGGCTTGCTGAATACATTTCTTTTCTGTGCATTTCTTCGTTCAATTGCTTGTTTATACCTTTTGATAAGCTATAGTATAGCTTAGATAAATATTTTACAATCTTTGTTCGTTTGCATAATTGTTTTGTTTTGTGATTTTATCTTTTGATAGGCTATGCAGGGTTTTTTTTCCTTTTGGGGAAGGTGCCTGTGCCTGTCCTATAATTTGGGAAAATTTACGACATTTTGCTGAAATTGGGAAAATTTTTATACAAATTCTCACCACAGTAAAACCCTAAAGTATTATTAACACTGCTAATCCACTGATTTGCTTGAACTGAACAAGGGATGAATAAAAATTTAAAGATGCACTCCGAAATAGGACATTTTGTGCTGAAATCCAAGTTTTGAGTCTTATTTTCTCAGGAGATTTTTTCATTATTCCTCTTTGGGAATTTAAGAGCGATTTTTTGTGAAAAATAAAGGAAATTTGGCATTGGGAAGGTGCCGAAATTCCAGCCCAAAACAAGGGAAAAAAAACCTGCTATGGTATAGATTAGGTAAATCTTTTACATTATACTAATTATTGATGTGAAAATCTCATATTATACCATATAATCATAATTTTTAACTAGTATCTAATGTAGTAACAGTTGAATAAAGAGTTACTTAATTTTCTTCAGAAAAATTTCTTACAACTTTAAACAAATTTATACATACAGCTACTATTTGTAAGCTTTTTACCTATCATAATTAAAGTTTAGTGGATGTTCAGCATACTCAATTCACTCTTCTTGCAATTATCTAAGTTAATTAAAGTTAAGATTTGTACATTAACCATTAAACTTTTATGCCAATTTAGGATAAACCTGATCAAATACATTTCAATAATTGTGTTATACGATAATAGACTTGCCATGTTTTGTTCATATTTCACTTATGCACTCCTTGTTACTAGACTTAATTCCCATTTGTAACAATTTTTTTATTATTCAATTTGACCTGTAGGTGAAAAACTTGAATGTCATTGATCATAACTTTTGAATAGACAAAAAATGAACAGATTTTCAAATTTCAGATTTTCACAATGTCAAATCCATATTACCATTTTTGTGTCGCCTGAAAAGCATAGCAGCACATAGTGATCACTTTGTCCGTCATCTGTCTGTCCATCCGCCAGTCTGTCTTGTCACTTTTTTATGTTGTCACACTTTCATATAAAAGTGATCCTTATGTGCTGCTATGTTTCCCAGGCAACAAATGCATCCCTTGGAATGCAGCAACTATTTTGAATAATAGAAAAGTCATTCTTTATGTACCAATAATATGTTTACTACATTAATTGTTTTTGTTATTGTATAGCTTTTGCAATTGCCCTTGTCTGTCCATCCATAATTCCTGTCCTTTCTAGTCCTCTTAAACTGTTGAGGGATAAAGAGTTAATTCTCTATCCGTAATACATTTACTTTGTCTGTAATCTACTTATGTTCCTTACATTTTGTCTGTAATCTACTTATGCTCCTGACATTTGGTTTTAATACATGAACCCTTGGTCTATACATTTCCCAAGAACTATGTGACCTTGTTTTGCACATCATATTTTCTTTCTTACTCTGGTCTTCGTTGTATGTACTCTGTACATTATTTCCGTCTTGTTGGACAATTCTAGTCTAGATGTGCACCTTCAAATTTTTACTAGGAAATAGGTATTGGTATGTTCTCAGTTGTGTTACCTTACCATTTTTTAAAAAAAGAAATTAAAATGATAAAAAATTAAACATATCATGTACAACAGAAGAAGATACATTAATTGTAATGCATTCAAATGAATATGACTGATACCATTACCAACACTTTCTTGTTCATAATTACAATTGTATTTATTTCTTTTGTAGTTTTTCACATAGTATAGTTTATAAATAAATTGGACAAACTAGTGAATTAATGATTATATGTTTTTGCAAGTGTTTCAAGTACCAAGCTTCAACCAAAATCTTCTACTTGTATTGTCGTGGCAAACTGACCTGACCGGGCGGAGCTTATTTTCACCTGGTCATTGGAAGAGTTTAATTCTGACCAGGTCATTCAAGTTTTACAAAATTACAGGCAAATTGACTATTTACTCTAATTATTATATGCAATTCATTATCTATCTACCCTAAAATTTAATTGATTCGTCTCAGTCGCTTGGCTGAATAAGCTCCGCCCAGTCAGGTCAATTTGCTACGACAATAACTTGTATGATCCCAACTTAATGCTTGTATTATGTTGCATTTGACCTACTTTTCCCATTTATATGAATGTTTCACTAAGACAATTGCATATGTATATATATACGTACCAAATCTGAACCAATACTCACAATCAAAGACTTGCATTTTGGTTCTACACACCAAACTTGCACCACTCCAAACAAACATTCAGCATTTAATGATTCTGTAGCCATTACCTTACTATGTAATGAACAGAATGTTTAATATTCAAATATCTACAAAGTTGCCAAAAGCAATATGGATCTCTTCTTTATCTGAACATGATTATGTACATGCAACCAGTAAGCAACATGTAGGCCTAAGTAACCAAAAATAGTGAACTATTGTACGTGTTGAACATAATTTTAAGGGTCATTTTGTCCAGCGTCTACCTGTCCATTTGCGTGTCTAACTAGATTGATATCTTGTTTCTTCATCCATTAAACTAGAAGGGATGCTCAAGCATGGATTATTCAACATCAAATGTGTGTCGATATCTCTTCAACATTACGTTTCTGGTCAAACATATGACATGTGTCAAATCAATTATTTCGAACAGTAACAGAAAGGAAAACAACATAATCATGCATTCTATTACCACATATTTTATTTTTAATAATTTTCAAGGTTGTGTTCCATACCAACAATGGTGCCAATCATTCATTTTTTTCTTCTTATTGTGAACTCAATACATTTACTTTAATGGTATATAAATGAAATGTCAAAATTTTGTCGTACATCGAAATGCTGGTAAAACAGTTACAACTATCAAATGTCCCTTTCGATAATATATCAGTATAATGAGTGAACATGAGCATCAGGTGAGCGTTGTGGCCTCCTGGGCCTCTTGTTCCTACTTTTTCTCCAAAACCTCCTACTATTCCTACTTTTTTTCAAAACCCTGGGTCAAAAAAGATTGCGGGGATGATTTGACAGGGTAAAAACACGCGATGCCGGTAGTGTAGTGGTTTCATGAAGTCACAAAAGTGTTTATTTACATGTATTTCTTGGCACTCGTACCCTTTTACCATGTGTTAACTATTAGGGAAACAATGCCTGTACTTGTACCTGCAGGAGAATCATATCTACAAAGGGTTATGTTTTGGTGTCAGTTGAAACTTTCTTTATGAGGGAAAATGTGCTTTTTCCTGGTAACCGTGGTAACTATACAAAAACACACTAATTGATCAGTATGACTTGGTCCATCACTAAATATACATATGCAGCATATTTGTACCATGTTATTGGCAGTATGTAGTGATCAAAGGAGAAGAAAAATTCTAGCATTAAAGAGTTTTAAGGAATTTCGGGCTGAAATTCATCCCCAAATAAGCTAAATCGAGTACCCTGTATGGAGACCTTTTTCATATTACTGCTAGATATGCATTTTAGACATGCCAAGACCCGACATTTCTACTTTTGACGTTTGTCATAAATTTGCTATGAAACCACAGCTAAAAGTTACATCAAAATTTGTGATGTTTGGTCTTAGGATGTGTAAAATGCAAGTCAACTGCGCAGGCTTTCTACTGTTCCTACTTTTTCCTACTATTTCCTACTTTTCCTACTTTTTTGTTTTGATCCTATTTTTTCCTACTTTTTCTCCAAAACCTCCTACTATTCCTACTTTTTTTCATTTCAAAAATGAAAAAATATTATTGTAATGTGATGTCAGAGGAAAATGACTGATTCAAAGTTTTTAAAATTTTCGGGCTCGCTTCGCTCGCCCATTCACTTCAGATGAAAACAGAATTATATACCAAAGCTGCAGCATAGCAAACTCTTCAGCTTTCCCCTCTGACATTCCTTCAAAGGTGAACATCACTGGTCTACAACATTGCTGAAATGGCTTATTGTTGATTTTGTGTGTCATAAATCATGAAAATTGTCATATAAGTAATGGAAAATTTCCTACTTTTTCTCTGTTAATTCCTACTTTTTCCTATTTTTCTCCTACTTTTTTTCATTAACTACACCTACTTTTTTCCTACTTTTTCATCAAGGTAGAGTAGAAAGCCTGACTGCGGTAATGTGAAAGTCTTCTATTTACACACATTCAGAGGATTTACACAGCGTTCACATGAGTCATCCAACAAGCTTTAAGTCTAGATTTTTGAGATACTTCCTTTTAGGAAGTATCTTACTGTTATGGTAACTACTTCAAAGTATGCAAATTGAGATACTGCCACTTTGCACCTCAAAATTTAGTGCTGTGTCTAGTTCAGGAATTTGCTGTCTACCATATACAAAATGCAAGAACAAGAGTATTCTTTATTTTGAAGACAGTTTCAATTTCATATAGAATAAATGCACCACTCAGTATCAACTATAATTCTTGTTTTCACAACACAATGGTGGCGTAGTAATACAATGATAATGTTAGGAAAGATAACTAGAAAAATTGCATTAAAGTTATAGAGTTGATAGATAAACATAGTTTGTGTTGTTTATAGAGATATTATAAGCTTCACATATGCATCCTGTGTTAAAAAATAATCATCATTGCCTTACGATGAAATTATTCAGCATTTTAATATCTGCTGACAATAAGTTTTGCGTAGATCTAGAAGTATCTCTCAGGACCTTCAGTCCTTTGATTTTAAGCGTTCGTAAGATATTGATTTATATTTTCAGGAAGCCAAACAAATACTGAACTTAAATGAAATCTCTGATGTTGAGGCGCTGCAGAAAAACTACAACCACCTTTTTGAAGTGAATGAAAAATCCAAAGGAGGAAGTCTATATATACAATCAAAGGTATTCACATGGAATATGTACTTATTTTTTATTGTATTTTTTTTTTTTTTTGTATTTTTTTTTTTTACATTTTTCACTTTTCCTGGAAAAACGTGAAGTTAATTGAGTGTATTCTATGATAAAAGTGACTAAAACTTTATTCATTAAAGGTACAAAACAGTAACATCATATGTACATGATGTACATATTTGTTTGTAATTTAGGAATTTTGAAAATAAAGACAACCTATTTTACCATAAAGTTGCGAAAAAAAATACAGTGTAATAAATGGGAATCTTGTTTTGTTGGATTGAACATTTTCAATAGTGTAATAGATATATGTATAGAATGTTTGTGTACATAAATCTTTGTTATTGATTATCATAAGAATTAAAAAAAAACCAAAAAACTGTAGCATTGATTTTAGCTGTTCACAATAATAATTTGATAGTGATTTTTAGCTCATCTCAATGAAGTGTAGGGGGGGGGGGTGTCGGCTTAGGTGTGGGGGTCCACACTCGGGTTAAGGTAAAAGGGACACCTCCATTCTCAGCTTCCTATAAACTTTTCCAACTAAACTTTTGTTGCGGCGGATGAATGCTACATCTGACCCATATTTCATGCTTGAGTGACCAGGCTAAGAGTGTAGGTCAAATGGAACATCTTCATTCCCAGCAAACTGAAAGTCCTGGATTGACCAAACTTGTGTGGATGATGTATTTGAGGACGCTTAATTCAGTGCATGGTACATGCTGCATCTGATCCATATTTCATGCTTGAGTGACCAGGTTACATGTACATGTACATGCAGGTCAAATGGAACATCTTCATTCCCAGCATACTGAAAGTCCTGGATCGACCAAACATGTGTGTATGATGTATTTGAGGACGCTTAATTCAGTGCATGGTACATGCTGCATCTGATCCATATTTCATGCTTGAGTGACCAGGTTAAGTGAAATGGAACCTCTTCATTCCCAACAAACTGTAAGTCCTTCATTGATAATGCATATGAAGATGCTCATTGAGCCATCTTTATGCTTGAGCAACCATAGTAGTTAAAATTTCCAGCTTACTAAATGTATAAGTCCTTTATCGACCAAACTTGTGTGGGTGATCACGCATCAGGAGATACCTGATGCAACGCACAGTAAAGATGCTGGTCAGGTAATGTTGCTCTCCATGCTAGCTATGCAACCCTGCCTACTTTTACTATTTTGGTGCAATTTTTACGATTTTTAAGCATTAATTACGCCTTACGCTTTTCCTATTTCATTTTATGCCAAAACTCTCTTTTGAAAAAGCAAATTGATCTTTTCTATTATTTTATTGCTTGATTGAACAAAAGTCTATCATACTGTACAGGCAAGTGCATGAATTCTAAAATTTGTAACAATGTTTGAAGCAGCCAAAAGACATTGCTTTTTTCTCAAGATTGCATAAGTGATTTATATTATGCTTTAGTCCCTAAATTTACAATTTCTCGAACAAAATATTACACTTATGGCAAGAAACAGGCAGGCAGGTCTGGCTCCGTCATTTGGCTCTGGCATCTGTCATCTGGCTCTGTCATCTGGCTCTGTCATTTGGCTCTGGCTCTGTCATCAGAGTCTGGCTCTGTCATCTGGCTCTGCCATCTGTCATCTGGCTCTGCCATCTGTCATCAGGCTCTGGCATCTGGCTCTGACATCTGTCATCAGGCATCAGTCATCTGGCTCTGTCATCTGGCATCAGTCATCTTGCTCTGGCATCAGTCATCTTGCTCTGTCATCTGGCATTTGGCTCTGGCATCTGTCATTCACTGACACTATGTTTATCTGTTACAGGTTGTACGTGCCAAAGAAAGAATAGAGACAGACAGTGATATAAATACATCACAGGACACAAACTCTGATCATAGTAATACGGAATCACATAGAAGACAGTCATGATTATCGTTCACAGTGTTAAGTATATACAAGTAATATTCTAATTTTTATGACCTTAGAATCAGATTCAGGGGAATTGAATTGAATTATTTGGCAATTAATGTCTTTCACTAAACTTGAACAAGGGAAATACCGTCTCAATACTCAATACTGTATAAGTAGAATCATTCGCTGGTACTTTCTTTCACGGTTTTAGAGGAGTAAACCTTTTCGCGTGGACAATGATTCGCGGATCCGCCCCTCATCAATGTACATTTTTAAACAACTAACGATACGTCTTTACATTTGACACGGTGCGAAGGGCTGTAGTGTAGTTGTAATAATCGCTAGAAATGGATGTCCATGAAATTGCATCATTCCTAAACTTAACTCTTCGCGCCGGTCTGTTGAAAAGGACGAGGGCTTTCACGGACAATTCCCTTGCTTAGAATTCATTATCTTTGAATGGTCTAGTTACAATCGCACGGAAATAAGATGCGTGTATTGTATACTAGTAAGTAGGTACGTATGTTGTATGATATACAACGCTATTTACACTAGTCTGTCGACCGGGAAAGAAGATCTCAACGGATCTAAATATACAGAAAAGTAGCAATAATGTTAAAATATTTTAACCATGTTATGGCAATAATATTTTTACCTATATATATCAACCAGACTTGCTAGTTTCAAAACTCTCGGTCGTTTGTACATACCGTTACTTTTTAACTCGCCGGGACGAAAAAGTCCGGAGAGCTAATGCCATACCCTCGGCATCGTTGTTGTATAACCTGGGCTATATCTCTTGAACTATAAGGGATAGGGCTTTGATATTTCACTTGTAAATACCTTGTGACGAGACATTTCATTTGAGACCATGACCTTTGACCTAGTGACCTTGACCTTGGACTTTGACCTACGTTTCAAAAACTTTAACCTGGGCTATATCTCTTGAACTGTAAGGGATAGGGCTTTCATATTTCGCATGTAGATACATTGTGACAAGACCTTTCATTTGAGACCATGACCTTGACCTTGGACTTTGACCTACTTTTCAAAAACTTAAACCTGGGCTATATCTCTTGAACTGTAAGGGATAGGGCTTTCATATTTCGCATGTAGATACATTGTGACAAGACCTTTCATTTGAGACCATGACCTTTGACCTAGTGACCTTGACCTTGGACTTTGACCTACTTTTCAAAAACTTTAACGGGCTATATCTCTTGAACTGTAAGGGATAGGGCTTTGATATTTCACATGTAGATATATTGTGACGAGACCTTTCATTTGAGACCATGACCTTTGACCTCTTGACCTTGGACTTTGACCTCCTTTTCAAAAACTTTTACCTTGGCTACATCTCTTGAACTATAAGGGATAGGGCTTTGATATTTCACATGTAGGTACTATGTGATGTGACCTTTCATTTGAGACCATGTCCGTTGACCTAATGACCTTGATCTTGGACTTTGACCTACTTTTGAAAAAATTGTATTTATTTTTCATGCATATATTTGTTAATACCAAGAGCTTTCTTTCGAGACAATGACCATTAACGAAGTGATCTTGACCTTAACCATTAACCTACTTTTTTTAATTAAAATTTCTTAAACTTTGGCTCTATCTTAAGCTCTCTAAGGGATATGACTAATGTTAGATGCATGTATATATATATATATAGACTCTTCATGACAATGCTTTTTGTATTTTAAAAGTTTTTTTTTATTTTTTGACAAAAACCTGCAACGGCAAGCTATGTAATCTTTGATTACACTATGTTTATACATGTTGTGTACATTGTACCATAAGTATGTACAGACTTGATTTAGAATAGCACTCCCCTGACAGTAATTGTTTAATTACAATACAGGTTATATATAATTATTAATTTAAAACAAACAATCTAATCATTGTCAGAAAGATAATAGGATACATTCATTACGCGCCAGAGAGACATCATATTTATTTTTTACCAATAGACGTAACGTTTGTACACGCAGAAGAAACCTGCGAAAGAAAATGCCATCGTTTTATCTAGTGCTATATGTTTTTGACAAAAATTATGTACATTTATTACGCCTAAACATGACACAGTTTTATGATCATAACTATTTACAGATAATCCTTCTTCGAATTATGTTTTTGGTATTTTGATTCACTGAGACAAACTTTCGCGGTACGAGAATGACCGCGAAAGTAGCGAAGGTTAATACACAGCGAATGATTCTACGTATGCAGTACATTGTAGGTGGCACTAGTGGAATGAATCAGAGCTGCGCATCCCAAATTAAAAATTATGTTTTTAAACGACTTTGATTGCGAATGTATGCGTTAGATTTGCCTGAAAATTTAAATTTATACAAATGAGAATGAAAACTTTCATATGAAAAGAAAGATTTTGCATTGTAAAATTTTGCAGAAATAATTTATTTTCAGGGACAGTGTACCTTTAACGATGTTAAGATTATCTCAAATTATTTCATTGGACCTGAATCATTTACTGCTTCAGCTATCCAAAGAACCAGAATGCATCATGAATTTAAATGGGAAAGATTGGATTTAGAGTTCAAAATAAGCCCTTTTCATACATTTCAGACTGGGGAATGTTAAGAAGGGGGGGGGGGGGGGTTATCAACATTAGTGTCTTGCAAACTTCTTAATGGACTTTTTAGTCTCCTACCAGCTCACTGGATGGGACATATAGTTTCCACGCCGCTTGTCCGTCCGTCTGTCTGTCTGTCACACTTTAGTTTTTCAGACTTTTTTTTCAAATCTGTTTAGCATTTGTAGGATGCTGAATCCATGACAAGCATGAAGATGGTTTCTTCAAATATTCTTCACAAATAAGATGAGCCATTTCAGAGCCTGTGATTGGCTCAGCCCAAATTTGGCATCCAAATACACATAACCTCAGACAGTGCATGTTTTGTAGATATTGTTTTTATTTTCGTGATTGCGGCTGGACAAACGGAGGATGCTTGCTCCTCCCGGGCACCTGGTCCAAACTCTGGCTTGCTAGGGGTCTGTTGGTGCTTAATTGGGTGCTCTATTATGAGTGCTGTTGGGATTGTCGTCGGAATCTTCTTTATGTCATTTATGTGCAGAATCCTTGTGATCAGACCATTCATTTGTGACCTTGACTTTTGACCTAGGCTTGATGTTTGACCTTTTTTTTCAAACACATAAACCTAAGTTATATTTTTCACCGTAATGGAGGGAGCTTCCATATTTCACTCATAAATTATTAACAACAGTGAAACCCTGCCTTTTCACCTAGTGACCGTGACCTTGACCTTATTTTTGGTAACTTTTTCAAAACTTTAAATATGACTTTATCTCTTAAACCATAAGCAAACTATTTTTAATATTTTACATTAAGATTATATATTACAAGAACCTGCAAGGGAGAATGTGACCTTTTATTTTACAGTGACCTTGACCTTAAAATTATCTTTACCTCTTGATAAGAAGGGGAAGTGCTTTAATATATCACTGGTAGAATACTTACACAGTAACAATTAGTCTGGTAGATAAAGTATACATCAACTAAAACTAGCGCTTTGCAATCCGGTCATACCGCCTTTAGCGCATTGTCGGAAACCCACAGCCTTTTGCCCTTCCATTATAGGTCGTGGGCGCTAATGTAAAGGAATTCTTGTTTTAATGCGTCATAAGGTTATATATAGTAACCA
Source organism: Pinctada fucata (assembly GCA_028142955.1). Taxonomy (NCBI): domain Eukaryota; kingdom Metazoa; phylum Mollusca; class Bivalvia; order Pterioida; family Pteriidae; genus Pinctada; species Pinctada fucata. The sequence continues at coordinate 52,499,888 of AP027111.1, forward strand.
ATAAAATAGTCGGTTTGAATAGTATCAGCTCTTTTGTGTTCGAGGGATTTTGTAAGGCTTGTTCTGATTGGCTGCTAGAATTGCTTCGGAATGCAAGGGTTTCCAAATAAACTGTCCCACGGTATCTTACGGAGAAGATGCCGTGGGTTTCCGACGATACCTTTAGCGGTGTAGGCTTTATTTCATACAATATAATTGTTTTATGCAGTGTTAAAACTTACTGTATCTTTGTTATATAATGTGCAATTTTGTTTTATACTGTGCCATAGTTTTATACTTTATCAATATTTTATATTGTGCCATTGCTTCACAGGATTAAGGAAGAACCTTCCTCTGAGATCCAGTTTCCAGTATTTGACGAGAATGATGAACTGAATGATGTGGAACAACTGCTTCAGTTAGAAGGTCAGTCCTATAATTAGATTTAATACGTTTGACCTATTTACCTTGACCTTGAAAGTTTTAAAGGAATTTCATCGTCTTCAAGGTCAAGGTCACAAATGTTTATTTCCTTTAATGATGCATAACAACTGTTTCCGGTATATCAGGTCAGTCATTATCTTTGACTTAATATACTTCGACAATTTTTAAGGAATTTACATGAGCTTCAAGGTCAAGGTCCGAAAAATGTATTTTCCAGTAATGAGAAATTTTGTTCTTGAATACTTTATCTATTTATTTGCAGGTCTGGATGGTTTTGAAATAACAGTTTAACATGAGCCAGAAGTCGAGTCTAAAATTTTTAAAGGAGGGTGTAAAAGTTAAAGTACATGTAGCTGAATCTTTGTTATCAAGGTAGGTCAACACACAAACCATATATTCTTTGTAACAGTTCATCTTTCTGATTAAATACTTTTTAAGTTAATGAATTTTAGACTTAGTTCTTTGCTCTGCGCACTTTTAGGTGTTATATCAAAGAAATATTTGGCTGTTAAACAAGGCATATCTAAACATGAAGGAGATATAAGGGCGGGGACTTAAGTCGACCTTCCCTATTTGGCAAGTTAGAAGCAGAACTGTTGTTCTCACTAAACATTATGTATTCACTGCAACCCTTTAACTTTTTGCATTTACACAGTACCTTTGAAGTGTGAAGTCCAAAGTCTGAGTTCTCCATGAAAAATATCCTTTATCATCCTTTAACTTCATTGTTGAAGGGGATATAGTAATGACACTGCTCGTGTGTTAATGAGTGTCGTATGTCAAACTTTTGTAAACAACATAGAGGATGTAGTTTATATCTGATCTTGATAAAAATTCCTGGACCATCACTTTTTCCTCATAATGGCATAGTTACACAAAGGAGCTTCAGACATTTGTAGTTGCATTACAAAACATGGTTTATAACTGTTTGACTATGGAGACCTCTGTGTATCCAGATAAGTGGAAGGGTTGTGCGCACGTAATCCGGATAACCATGCAAAATACTCATAGCAGATGAAATGTCATTTTGCCATTAAGTATTCTCTTTTACCCCAACTCTGACAAGTTTGCCTTGAAATCCCGTCGATTGGCTAAAAAAGGGTCACATGAAGACGTGGTGTATCTTATACCGGGTGACTAGCCTTTTATATTAGACCCCTTGTGACGTCATAAGGTTTCCCTTCAAATTTTTGTCGTAGCGTTAAGATATATTGATGTCCAAACACTTAAAGAAAATTATCAAAATAGGTCATCAGTGAGGTAATTTGGTGCCCAGGTACGGGTTAATACAAGGTCACTATACTTATACCGGACTCAGTTTCCCTCCCTGGTATAAAACCTAGTGACCAGGAATCATACTGTACCAGGACATTAGATGACTAGATAACTTATAATACTTCCCTATGATGTAAAATGCTGTTACACCTTTGTTCTTTTTCGATGGGGTTTTTAGCTCACCTGAACAAAGCTCAAGTGAGCTATTGTCATAGGGTGGCGTCCATCGTCTGTCGTCTGTTGTCGATCGTCTGTCGTTTACTTTTTAACATTTTAGACTTCTCCTCTGAAACATTGAAACCAAGGCACGAAATTTCACGAAACCTTACGGAAAGCAAGAACTCAAGGTCCTCTACCAAGTTTGTGTTTTTCATGCCGATCAGTCAACAAATATGGCCGCCAAGGGCTCTGATTGGTTGACACATTTCTGACTTCTCTGCAACCGCTGCACAGAATTTCATGAAACCTTACAGGGAGCAAGTACTCAAGGTACTCTACCAAGTTTGTGTTTTTTGTGCCGATCGGACAACAAATATGGCCGCCTAGGGCTCTGATTGGCTGACGCATTTTCGATATCTCCTCTGCAACCGCTATACAGAATTTCCCGAAACTATCCAGGAAGCAAGTACTCAAGGTCCTCAACCAAGTTTGTGTTTTTTGTGCCGATCGGTCAACAAGTATCGGTATGTCTGCCGATGGCTCTGAGTGGCTGACACATTTTTGAAATCTCCTCTGTAAGTATTCAAGGTCGTTTACCAAGTTTGTGTTTTTTGTGCCGATCAGTCTACAAATATGGCTGTCGAGGGCTCTGATTTGCTGAAGCATTTTCTATTTCTCCTCTGCAGTCGCTGCACAGAATTACGTGAAACCTTACACATTTGTTACAGGAAGCCTTACAGGAAGCATTACTCAAAGTCCTCTACCAAGTTTGGGTTTTTTATACGGACCGGACAAAAAATATGGCCGCCCAGGGCTCTGATTGGATAACACATTTTCGATATCTTCTCTGGAACCACTTAATAGAGTTTAACGAAACCTTTCTTGAAGCAAGTATTCAAGGTCCTCTACCAAGTTTGTGTTTTTTGTGCCGATCGGTCAACAAATATGGCTGTCGAGGGCTCTGATTGGCTGACGCATTTTCCATTTCTCCTCTGTAAACGCTGCACAGAATTTCACGAAACCTTACAGGTAGCAAGTATTCAAGGTCCTCTGCCTAGTTTGTGCTTTTCGTGCTGAAAGCTCAACAAATATGGCCGTCGAGGGCTCTGATTGGCTGATGCATTTTCTATTTCTCCTCTGTAAACGCTGCACAGAAATTCACGAAACCTTAAAGGAAGCAAGTACTCAGGGTCCTCTACCAAGTTTGTGTTTTTCGTGCCAATCAGTCAACAAGTACCGGTATGGCTGTCGATGGCTCTGAGTGGCTGACACATTTTTTGACATCTCCTCTGCAACTGCTGCACAGAATTTCATGAAACCTTACAGAAAGCAGGTACTCATGATCCTCTACCAAGTTTGTGTGTTTCGTGCTGATCATTTAACAAATATGGCCGCGGAGGGCTCTGATTGGCTGACCCATTTTCAACATCTCCTCTAAAACTGCTACACAGAATTTAACGAAACCATACTGAAAGCAAGTACTCAAGGTCCTCTACCAAATTTTCCACTACCATTCTATTCTTTGAAACTCAAATGAGCGATGTGGCCCCTAGGGCCTCTTGTTTTTTTTTGGGAGGGGGGTCTATGATAAAACAATGAAATTAGATTATTTAATATTTTCTGTACACACAAATATTTGTATATTGAATTCATCATGTTCATAATGAAATGTTTCAGGAAAAAGCGAGGAGTGATGTACTAAGCATATTAAGGAGAGATTGGGTTTTAGCATAGACCACGTGATCAGGGATTCTGAAGACTTTATTTGGCTGAGTTAATGTGATTTAGACATCCATGCTGATGACAGAAGTGTGACATTAACCACCAAAACATTAAAAAAAAACTTGGTGTCTATATGTCAGATGGTGTCTATATGTCAGATGGTGTCTTTATGTCAGATGGTCACTTCTGACCATGAATACATGTACCTCATAGAATTTGTATATCATATACATGTAATATCATATCTTCTTCAACATTAATTAATACTTGATTGATGTTTGTTCATAATCAACTAAAGGATGCATGAAAGAACTCATCAGGTCTGCTCAAAATTCACCTATAGATGGATATATTTATACATAGATTTGTTAAACCTGTTTTTATTGTGTTTGTTATCTATAGATAAAGCACTAGGTGCATTAATCCTTCATATCGGCCCTACAATTTGGACGAAAAAAATGCTTTAATCAAATAATGAATTACCACTCATTACGATTTACATTATGTTTGGAAATACTATGTCATAATTATGAACCCTTGTAGTGTCAGGTCTGTGATGTATGAAGTCATATTCTGACGTCATTTGATCTGGATAACAGAAAGCAATGAAAAAATCATCATATTTTACACACAAATCTTTAAAATTTTAGTACTTGCCAGGCTCCCCCATAAAAAAAAACCTTTTAATGTGAAGTGAAAGGTTGATCAGACGTCTATCAATTTGCAGAAAGTTATAATGGGCGAGGGCTGGCATGCTACTTAATTTCATAGTTTTGTATCCATATATATCGCCCGTTTATTGATACAAACAAATGTATTTCAATGATTTCAATTTTTTAGACATTTCAAATGACAGACATAGCATTCAATATTGGGCTCTGAAATCAAACCAATATGTTACCATTTCTATTTACAATACATTTGACATTTTGTAAATCATAAAACTATGAATATCTGAATGTCTTAAAAAATAAGGCCGAAATGGCAGGTTACCGTACATACTCCTTTGGTGAATTTTAATTTATTATATAATATACTTGACAGTGCTACAGTTTTGAGGAAAGTATGATACAGCCCATCTTTCTACCCTTAAGTCTGACACATCTTTGTATTATAAGTACAGCTATTCGTATTACTCAGGCAGGGGGAGATTCACGATGACAAAAAAGTATGGGCTTTACGATTAATTGTTATTAATAACAGTTACATACATGTATGAAAGTCACAAAACACCTTATAACCTAAATCTACTGTTGCGAACTAAATCTATTTTTACAGTAGAATATATAGGAAATATGACAATTTTGATAATGGCCGATTGCAACAAAAAAGAAATACTTCATAATTCAGTAAAATCGAAATGCCTGTAACACATTGGCAACTAGATAGTGTGGTAAGAAACTGTTCTCAAGTAAATGTTAACCAGCTGATGAATGTTATGAAATTATTTACGTGGGTTTCTATTTTCCATGAATCGGCATTTTCTCAAACTGCCTGATTCTTACACGGAACTGTACTTAAAGCATTAGAGAGGTTTAGTTACAAGTGCTTTCAACGTGTATGTATAACCTACATATACACGTCATCGCTTGACGTCACAATGAAGACAATGTGTATACAGATCTAGAACACGCTATGTAGTAAGTTGTACATGTAGCTTGCTTCATTTCAATCAGTTTGAAGTGAAAGAAATGTATATCGAATCTCTTAAAACTTACGATCTTTCGTCTAAACGTGCTTTTATGACCTCTAAGGCCCAAGGTGGAAATACTTTTCACAAATGAGTTAAAGAAGATCCTGACGATAATCTTAATAGCACTCACAATAGAGCACCAAATTGAGCATCGACGGACCTCCAGCAAGCTAGAGGTGGGACCAGGTGCCTGGGAGGAGTAACCATCCCCTGTTGGCCTCTGCCGTCGATGTTCACGCACAAAAATGAAAATATATTAAATACATGCACTGTCTGTAGTTCTGTCTATATAGATAGTGCTATGGCGACAATGTCGGGGAAAAATATTCAAAACACTTGCTGTCAAACCCCTCGCGGGGAACTTTTTTACGAACTTCTCATGACAAAGGGCAACAAATTACAAATGAGTAAAAGAAGATCCTGACGATAATCTCAATAGCACTCACAATAATGCACCAAATTGAGCATCGACAGACTCCAAGCAAGCTAGAGGTGGAACCGGGAGGAGTAGGCACTGTCTGTGGTTCTGTCTATATAGAAAGTGCTATGTCGACAATGTCGGGGAAAAATATTCAAAACACTTACTGTCAAACCCCTTGCGGGGATTTTTTTGACGAGCTCCACATGGCAAAGGGCATGAATGTATCAGATGACCCCTCAGGTGGAAATACTGTTCACAAGAAATGAATGTATCAGATGACCCCTCAGGTGGAAATACTGTTCACAAGACAGGAATATATCAGATGACCCCTCAGGTGGAAATATTGTTCACAAGTCATGAATGTATCAGATGATCTCTCATGTAGAATACTGTTCAAAAGACATGAATGTATCAGATGACCCCTCAGGTGGAAACACTGTTCAAAAGACATGAATGTATCAGATGACCCCTCAGGTAGAAATACTGTTCACAAGAAATGAATGTATCAGATGACATCTCATGTGCAAATACTGTTCACAAGACATGAATGTATCAGATGACTCCTCAGGTGGAAATACTGTACACAAGACATGGATGTATCAGATGGCCCTCAGGTGGAAATACTGTTCACAAGACATGAATGTATCAGATGACCCCTCATGTGGAAATACTGTTCACAAGACATAAATGTATCAGATGGCCCCTCAGGTGGAAATACTGTTCACAAGGCATGAATGTATCAGATGACCCCTCATGTGGAAATACTGTTCACAAGACATAAATGTATCAGATGGCCCCTCAGGTGGAAATACTGTTCACAAGGCATGAATGTATCAGATGACCCCTCATGTGGAAATACTGTTCACAAGACATAAATGTATCAGATGGCCCTCAGGTGGAAATACTGTTCACAAGACATGAATGTATCAGATGACCCCTCATGTGGAAATACTGTTCACAAGACATGAATGTATCAGTTGACCCCTCAGGTGGAAATACTGTTCACAAGACATGAATGTATCAGATGACTCCTCAGGAGGAAATACTGTTCACAAGACATGAATGTATCAGTTGACCCCTCAGGTGGAAATACTGTTCACAAGTCATGAATGTATAAGTTTACCCCTCAGGTGGAAAAACTTCACACAACATGAATGTACTGGATGACCCCTTTAGGTGGAAATACTGTTCACAAGAAATGAATGTATCAGATGACCCCTCAGGTGGAAAAACTGTTCACAAGAAATGAATGTATCAGATAACCCCCTCAGGTGGAAAAACTGTTCACACAACATGAATGTATCAGATAACCCCTCAGGTGAAAAAACTGTTCACACAACATGAATGTATCAGATAACCCCTCAGGTGAAAAAACTGTTCACACAACATGAATATATCAGATGAACCCTTCAGGTGTAAATACTGTACACAAGAAATGAATGTATCAAATAACCCCTCAGGTAGAAAAACTGTTCACACAACATGAATGTATCATATTACCCCATCAGGTGGAAATACTGTTCACAAGAAATGAATGTATTAGATAACCCCTCAGGTGGAAAAACTGTTCACACAACATGAATGTATCAGATAACCCCTTCAGGTGGGAAAACGGTTCACAAGACATGAATGTATCAGATGACTCCTCATGTGTGATAAAGTAATGATATGGTCAAGGATTTCCAATCACATACTCTTCGACCTAGACCTGTCACCTTTTTCAAAGTCAAGAAAATTCTTTGTTCCTTGGTAATAATTATGAGAAAATGAATGATAATAAAATGCATTTGGTCAGTGAAATTGTCATAAATTGAATGAATCCAGAGGATTTTACAGTCAAATTCAGTATGTATAAAACAACCTTTATTTGGTTCTATGTTAAATATAATTTGAAACCCATGTAGAATGGATGAAATTATGTCTCTGACAAGCTTTGGTGGAGAGGTAAACAGAATAACAGACAGACAATGCTATCTCTATACAAGCACTACTTAAGTTAGACTCACACAAGCACACAGAACACTAACATTCCTTGAGATAATAATTATATAATAGTGTTAGGTTTACTACTATTTCGGCATAGTGAACACTAAACCTAACACTATTGTTATTATTATGCTGACTGTTTTTGATAGTGTATTCCCTTCATAGAAAAAGTTTTCAAGATATATGTTATGAACATTGATTGCACGAGTTACCTCTCTTTCAAAAGCTCTGTGTTACAGACAAACATATTCTGGATTTACCCCTCTTTGACAGTAAAAGATCTATAGTGTGGTCGTTTAGTATAGGCATAATTTAACAAGAAAAAATATAGCAACATAAATTTGGCATTAATTTTAAAGGAAAAATAACTAATTAGGAACATTTGTTTTTGATAGTGTAAACGTTTTCAAAATATATGTTATGAATATTGATTGTACGAGTTACCTCTCTTTCAAAAAAACTTGTGCATATTCTGGATTTACACCTCTTTGACTGTAAAAGATCTATAGTGTGGTCGATTAGTACAGGCATTATTTAACAAGAAAAATATAGCAACATAAATTTGGCATTAATTTTAAAGGAAAAAATAAATCTTTAGGAACATTTGCTTGGGTATGCAAACAAATTTAATTAAATATCTTGTATGAAAACGACATGTCTGTATATATAAACAGGTCAGCATCACTTATGTTAAGAACACTACTGTGGAAAGACAGGGGTGCACTATTAGGGTGATAGTGCACACCAAGAAAGGTGATAGTGTACACCTGAACCGTTCTCTGTCACAATATGGTGGAGTAGAACCTATCACAGAAGAAACTCACTGGAAGCATAATAATATCTGATAATGATTGTGTCCTGTAGGTCTTGTACTTAAAATAGACTCATACAAACACAAAGAATACTTACATTGCTTGAGATAATAATATCAGATAATGATTGTGTCCTGTAGGTCTTGTATTTAAGTTAGACTCTCACAAACACACAGAACACTAACATTGCTTGAGATGATAATATCAGATAATGATTGTGTCCTGTAGGTCTTGTGTTTCAGTTAGACTCACACAAACATACAGAACTCTAACATTGCTTGAGATGATAATTTCTCATAATGATTGTGTCCTGTAGGACTTGCACTTCAGTAAGACTCACATAAACGCACAGAACACTAACATTGCATGAGATTATAATATCTGATCATGATTGTGTCCTGTAGGTCTTGTACTTAAGTTAGACTCACACAAACGCACAGAACACTAACATTGCTTAAGATAACAATACTTGACAATGATTGTGTCCTGTAGGTCTGGTATATAAGTTAAAATCACACAAACACACAGAACACTAACATTGCTTGAGGTGATAATATCTGATAATTATTGTGTCCTGTATGTCTTGCACTTCAGTAAGACTCACATAAACACACAGAACACTAGCATTGCCTGAGATAATAACTTCTGATAATGATTGTGTCCTGTAGGTCTGGTCATTAAGTTAGACTAACACAAGAACACTAACATTGCTTGAGATGATAATATCTGATAATGATTCTGTCCTGTATGTCTTGTACTCAAGTTAGACAAACACAAACACACAGAACACAAACATTGTTTGAGATAATAATATCTGAAAATGATTGTGTCCTGTAAGTCTTTTACTTAAATTAGACTCTCAAAAACACACAGAACACTAACATTGCTTGAGTTGATAATATCAGATAATGATTGTGTCCTGTAGGTCTTGTGTTTCAGTTAGACTCACACAAACATACAGAACTCTAACATTGCTTGAGATAATAATATCATATAATTATTGTGTATTATAGGTCTTGTAATTATGGTAGACTCACACAAACAAACAGAACACTAACATTGCTTGAGATAATAATATTTGATTATGATTGTGCCCTTAAGGTCTGGTATCTAAGTTAAACTCACACAAACACACAGAACAGTAACATTGCTTGAGATACTAATATCTGATAATGATTGTGTCCTGTAGGTCTTGTACTTAAGTTAAACTCACACAAACACACAGAACAGTAACATTGCTTGAGATAATAATATCTGATAATGATTGTGCCCTGTATGTCTTGTACTTTAGTTGGACTAACAAAAACACACAGAACACTAACATTGCTTGAGTTGATAATATCAGATAATGATTGTGTCCTGTAGGTCTTGTGTTTCAGTTAGACTCTCACAAACACACAGAACACTAACATTGCTTGAGTTGATAATATCAGATAATTATTGTGTATTATAGGTCCTGTACTTAAGTTAGACTAACACAAACATACGGAATACTTACATTGCTTGAGACAATAATATCTGCTAACGATTGTGTCCCGTATGTCTTGTACTTAAGTTGAACTAACGAAAACACACAGAAAACTTATATTGCTTTTGATAATATCAGATAATGAGTGTGCCCTAAAAGTCTGGTACTTAAGTTAGACTCTCAAAAACACACAGAACACTAACATTGCTTGAGATAATAATATCATATAATGATTGTGTAATATAGGTCTTGTAATTATGGTAGACTCACACAAACATACAGAACACTAACATTGCTTGAGATAATGATATCTGATAATGATTGTGTCCTGTAGGTCTTGTACTTAAGTTAGACTCACACAAGCATACAGAACACTAACATTGTTTGAGATAATAATATCTGATAATGATTGTGTCCTGTAGGTCTGGTACTTAAGTTAGACTCACACATACACAGAGAACACTAATATTGATTGAGATAATAATATCAGGTAATTGTGTCTTGTAGGTCTTGTTCCTAGGCTAGACTAACACAAACACACAGAATACTAACATTGCTTGAGATAATAAAATCAGATAATGATTGTGTCCTGTAGGTCTTGTACTTAAGTCAGATTCACACAAACACACAGAACACTAACATTGTTTGAGATAATAACATCAGATAATGATGGTGTCCTGTAGGTCTTGTACTTAAGTTAGATTGACACGAACACACAGAACACTAATATTGATTGAGATAATAACATCAGATAATGATTGTGTCCTGTAGGTCTTGCACTTCAGTAAGACTCACACAAACACACAGAACACTAACATTGCTTGAGATAATAATATCTGATAATGATTGTGTCCTGTAGGTCTTGTACTTAAGTTAGCCTAACACAAACACAGAGAACACTAACATTGCTTGAGATAATAATATCAGAAAATGATTGTGTCCTGTAGGTCTTGTACTTAAGTTAGACTCACACAAACACAGAGAACACTAACATTGCTTGAGATAATAATATCTGATAATGATTGTGTCCTTTAGATCTTGTGCTTAAGACCTTAACTCCTCCCCCTGTGAATGGATTTCAAAAATAGTTCACATAAATGTTCCTTAAGACCTAAGTGTGTGTAGTGACCTTAAACCAAGGTTATAGGTCAAAGGTCAACGTCACACTAGTCATAAGGTCAATGTCACAATAGACATCACTGATAAAAACTCGTACAGAGCATAAATACTAAGGATGGATTTCAATTACTGTAAACGTGGGAATTTTCGAATGAAATATTATTGAAATATGTTCACAGGAGGAGGAGTTATGCTCTGCACAAAGTTTAACCAATGATGTCTATTGTGACCTTGACTTTTGACCTTGGTTCACGATCATGACACACTCTTAGTTCCTGAGTATCATTTCTGTGAAATATAATTGAAATCCATCCACAGGGGGAGGATTTATTCTCCAGTCTAGGTTTTACTAATTATGTCTATTGTGACTTTGACCTTGATTTAAGGTCATGGCACACCCTTAGCTCCTATGAAACATTTCTATGAAATGTTATTGAAATCCATCCATAGGAGGAGGAGTTGTACAAAATTTTTCTAATGATGTCTATTTTGACGTTGACCTTTGACATTGGTTCAAGGTCATGACACACCTTTAGTTCCTAAGGAGCATTTCTGTGAATTATAATTGAAATCCTGCAAAAGGGGGAGAGTTATGCTCTTGACAAGGATTTACTAATGATGTCTATTGTGACCTTGACCTTTGGCCTTGGTTCAAGGTAATGACACACCCTTAGGTCCTAAGGATCATTTATGTGAAATATAATTTAAATCCATCCACAGGGGGAGGATTTATTCTCCAGTCTAGGTTTTACTAATGATGTCTATTGTGACCTTGACCTTTCTCCTATTATATTCGTCAAATGTCTTGACTCATCCTTTGGTCCTGAGCAACAATTCTGTGAAATATTATTGAAATCCATTCACAGGGAGAGGAGTTATGCTCTGTACAAAGTTTTACTAATGATGTCTATTGTGACCTCTGACCTTGGTTTACGGTCATGACACACCCTCAGGTCCTAAGGAACATTTCTGTGAAATAATATTGAAATCAATTCACAAGGGAGGAGGTTTCCTCTGTAGAAAGTTTCAGTCATGTTGTCTATTGTGACCTGGACCTTTAACCTATGAACTGCGTTCAAGGTCATGACACACTTTTAGGTTCTAAGAAACATTTCTGTGAAATATCATTGAAATCCATCCAAAGGGGGAGGAGTTATGCCCCGGACAAGTTTTTAGTAATGATGGATTGTGACTTTGAACTTTGACCTTTGCTTTAGGTCATAACACACCCTTAACTCCTAAGGAACATTTCTGTGAAATATAATTAAATCAATCCAAAGGGGAAGAGTTATGCACTGGACAAGATTTTATTATTGATGTCTATTGTGACCATGACCTTTGACCTTGGTTTAAGGTCCTGACACACCCTTAGCTCCTTAGGAATATTTCTTTGAAATATAAGGAATATTACTTTGAAATATTAGGAATATTTCTTTGAAATATTATTGAAATCCATTCACAATGGAGGAGTTGTTTTCCGTACAAAGTTTTACTAATGATTTCTATTGTGATCTTGGTTCAAGGTCAAGTCACACTCTTAGGCCCTAAGGAACATTTCTGTGAAATATTATTGAAAGCCATCCACAGGGGGAGGAGTTATGCTCCGGACAAGGTTTTACTTATGATGTCTATAGCAACTTTGACCTTGGATCAAGGTCATGACACACCCTTAACTCCTAAGGAACATTTCAGTGATGATATAATTGAAATCCATCCAAAGGGGGAAAGAGTTATGCTGGACAAGGTTAAACTAATGATGTCTATTGTGATCTTGACCTTTGACCTTGGTTCAAATTCATGACACAGCCTTAGCTCCTAAGGAACATTTCTGTGAAATACCGGTATAATTGAAATCCATCCAAACTTGGAAGAGTTCTGCTCTGGACAAGGTTTTACTAATGTGTAATGTAACCTTGACATTTGACCTTGGTTCAATGTCATGACAACCCTTAGGTCCTGAGGAACATTTCTGTGAAAAATTATTGAAATCCATTCACAGGGTGAGGAGTTATTCTCTAGTCAAGATTTTACTAATTATGTCTATTGTGACCTTGACCTTTGACCTTGGTTCAAAATCATGACACATCATTAGGTCCTAAAGAACATTTCCGTAAAATATTATTGAAATCATTTCACAGGGGGAGGAGTTATGCTCTGTACAATGAGCATGTTGTACAAATGATGTCTATTATGCCCTTAACCTTGAGCCCTTTGACCTTGGTTCGTCATGACACACCCTGAGCTCCTAACGAACATTTCTGTGAAATACTATTGAATTCCATCAACAGGGGGAGGAGTTATTCTCTGGTCAAGGTTTAATTAATGATGTCGTTTGTGACCTTGACCTTTTACCTATGACCTTGGTACAAAGTCATGAAACACCCTTAGGTCTTAGAATCATTTCTGTGAATTATTATTGAAATCCATCCGGGGGGAGAGTTATGCTCCAGACAAGGTTTTACTAATTATGTCTATTGTGACTTTGATCTTTGATTTGCACGTAATCCAGGATAACCACACCATTTGCTACTTGCGTGACAAATGGCTGTCCAAAGTCGGCACCGGTTGCCCATTGGTCTCGTCAGCCTATGTGTAGTCTTTTGTGTTTGATGTTTACATGTCGTGTGTCTCTTTTCCCTCTCATGTTGTACATACTCGTTTTTTGTGTTTTTGCATCGGGTGTTTTTGTGTTTTACTGTTGATGCTGCAACGGGGTCTTGTTGGAGATCTACTCGGTTTAAGGTCAGGACACATTTGTGTGAAATATAATTTAAATCCATTCAAAGGTGGAACAGTTGTACAAAATTTTACTAATGAAATCTATTGTGACTTTGACCTATGACATTTGTTCAAGGTCATGACACATATTTAGCTCCTAAGGAGCATTTGTGTGAAATATAATTGAAATCCACCAAATGGGGAAAGAGTTATGCCCTGGAAAAGGTTTTACTAATGATGTCTATTGTGACCTTGCCCTTTGACATTGGTTTAAGGTCATGGCACACCATTAGCTTATAAGGAGCATTTCTGTAAAAATAATTGAAATCCAACCAAAGATGGAAGAGTTAGATGTCTATTGTGACCTTGACCTTGGTTCAAGGTCATGACACACCCTTAGCTCCGAAGGAACATTTCTGTAAAATATAATGAAAATCTATCTAAAAGGGGAAGAGATATGCTCTGGTCAAAATTATACTAATGATGTCTATTGTGACCTTGACCTTTGACCTATGAAATTGGCTCAATGTCATGACACACCCTTAGCTCCTAAGGAGCATTTCAGTGAAAAATAATTGAAATCCACCAAAAGGGGGAAGAGTTATGCACTGAACAAGGTTTTACTAATGATGTCTACTGTGACCTTGACCTTTGGCCTTGGTTCAAGGCCATGGCACAACCTAAGGTCCTAAGGATTATTTCTGTCAAATATCATTGAAATCCATTCATAGGGGGAGCAATTGTGCTCTGTAAATAGTTTTACGAATGGTATCTATTGTGACCTTCACCTCTGACCTATGACCTTGGTTTACGGTCATGACACACCCTCAGGTCCTAATGAACATTTCTGTGAAATATTATTGAACTCCAATCACAGAGGAGGAGGTATCCTCTGTAGAAAGTTTTAATCACGATGTCTTTTGTGACCTTGACCTATGACTTATGAACTGCTTTCAAGGTCATGACACACCTTTAGGTCCTAAGGAACATTTCCGTGAAATATTATGGAAATTAATTCACAGGGGGAGATGTTATGCTTCGGAAAAGGTTTTACTAATGATGTCTATTGTGACTTTAACCTTTGACTTTGGCTTAAAATCATGACACACCCTTAGCTTCTAAGTAGCATTTCTGTGAAATATAATTAAATCCCCCCAACGGGGGAGGAGTTATGCACTGGACAAGGTTTTATTAATGATGTCTATTGTGACCATGACCTATGGCATTGGCTTAAGGTCATGACACACCCTATGCTCCTTAGGAACATTTCTGTGAATTATTATTGAAATCCATCCACAAGGGGAGGAGTTATATTCCGGATAAGGTTTACTTATGATGTCTATTGCAACTTTGACCTTGGTTTAAGGTCATGACACATCCTTAGCTCCTAAGGAACATTTCTGTGATGATATAATTGAAATCCATCCAAAGGGGGGAAGAGTTATGCTCTGGACTAAGTGTTATCCTATGATGTCTATTGTGACCTTGACCTTTGTTCAAATTCATGGCACATCCTTAGCTCCTAAGGAACATTTCTATGAACTATTATTGAAATCCATCCTCTGCTCTGGACAAGGTCTTACTACTGTCCACTGTAACCTTGACCATTCACCTTGGTTCAAGGTCATGAAACACCTTAGGTCCCAAGGAACATTTCTGTGAAATATTATTGAATTCCATCAACAGGGGGAGGAGTTATTCTCTGGTCAAGGTTTTACTAATGATGTCTATTGTGACCTTGACCTTTGACCTTGATTCAAGGTCATGACACACCCTTAGGTCCTAAGGAACATTTCTGTGAAATATTATTGAAATCCATCCACAGATGGAGGAGTTATGCTTTCAACAATGTTTTACTTATGTCTATTAGGACCTTGACCTTTGACCTTGTTTCAAAGTCATGACGTGCCCTTGGGTCTTCAGGAACATTTCAGTGAAATATTATTAAAATCCATGCACAGGAGGAGTTATGATCCAGACTAGCTTTTACTTATGATGTCTATTATGACCTTGACCTTTGACCTTGGTTCAAGGTCATGACACGCCCTTAGCTCCTAAGGAACATTTCTGTGAAATATTATTGAATTCCATCCAAAGGGGGAGGAGTTATTCTCTGGTCAAGGTTTTACTAATAATGTCTACTGTGACCTTGACCTTTGACCTATGACCTTGGTTCAAGGTCATGACACATCCTAAGGTCCTAAGGAACATTTCTGTGAAATATTATTGATTCCATACACAGAGGGAGGAGTTATTCCCTGGTCAAGGTTTTACTAATTATGTCTATTGTGACCTTGACCTTTGTTAAAGGTCATGACGCACCTTGGGGTCCTAAGGAACTTTCTATGAAATATTATTGAAATCCATCCTCAGGGGGAGGAGTTCTGCTCCTTACAAGGTTTTAATGATGTCTGTTTGGACCTTGACCTTCAAGGTCATGACACACCCCAAGTTCCTAAGGAATATTGCTGTGAAATATTATTGAATTCCATCCATAGGGGGAGATGTCATTCTCTGGTCAAGGTTTTACTAATGATGTCTATTGTGACCTTGACATTTGACCTTGGTTCAAGGTCATGACACACCCTAAGGTCCTAAGGAACATTTCTGTGAAATATTATTGAAATCCATCCACAGAGGGAGGAGTTATTCCCTGGTCAAGGTTTTACTAATTATGTCTATTGTGACTTTGACCTTTGACCTTGGTTCAAGGTCATGACGCACCCTGAGGTCCTAAGGAACATTTCTATGAAATATTATTGAAATCCATCCACAGATGGAGGAGTTATTCCCTGGTCAAGGTTTTACTAAGTATGTCTATTGTGTTCTTGACCTTTGACCTTGGTTCAAGGTCATGACACCCCTTAGTTCCTATGGAATATTTCTGTGAAATATTATTGAATTCCATCCATATGGGAAGGAGTTATGTTCTGGACAAGGTTTGATGGACAGACAGACAGACAGACAGGGTGATTCCAACATACCCCAGAAACTGAATAAATATCCGTGTTACAATCTTTTGGGTTCTTGATATCAAAATGTCAATTTTTGTATATGTCAGAAAATGTAAAAACAAAGCTATTTTATACATTTTACTTCTGCTTTCAGAGAAACATTATCAATACACATAATAGATAAAAAAGATTACTACAATTTTCCTGAATTTTATTAAATATCTTTACATTCTCAAATCATTGATTGACAACCAAATAAGAGTTATCTCTCTTTCACTATAAGATGTGAAAGTTCAAGTAATGTATTATTTTTCTCAAATTCCTAACATGCAATATAACAAATATGAAATATTTTCATATTATATTTTGTCATTGAAAAAAAAATCAGCTATAAAGAATAATACTATAAACACTATATACTAATTAAATTCTTGAGGTTTTCAGGAAACCTTGATGTCCATTTCTTTAGTTCTCAGAAAATCTATGTGAAGTCAAATGCACACTGTGTACAGATATGGAATGATTCCAGGAAACAGGGGAATTTTTCAAAAATGAAAATATCTTTGACATCTTCATACTTAGAATTAAATAGTTTATTACTAAGTGCAATCATTTGTAAAAATGAAAAAAAAAAAAAAACAGTCACCAACAATTAACTAAGAGTTATCTCTCTTTGTCCACAGTATTAACATTGGTAAAGAGCATTAGCTTTCTTATGTGTTAGTTCAAGATCAGACAACCATACACATTATTTTCTCAAATTCCTGTAAAATTCAAAATAACAATATACATATCAAATATTGTTATATTATATATTGTTATTAAAAACAGCAGTAAATAATACTATAAACACTATATACAAGTGAATCAATTCTAGAGGTTTTCAGAAAACCAAGATGTCCATTTCTGTAGTTCTCAGAAAACCTATATGAAGTCAAAAACACACACTGTGTACAGATATGGAATGATTCTTGGAAACAGGGAAAATATTCAACAAATGAAAAAATGCTTGACATCTTCTTTCTTAGAATTGAAGGATTTAGTGTGAAAAGTAGCACATGAATGTTGTCATACCATGAATGGAAAGTTTACTATTATAATGGGCATAAAGGATCTAATACTGTGACCACACATACAAGGAATACTTACCTGGAATGTTTTTTTCTTTAAACCTGGAATTTTTGTGGCTTTAAACCTGTTTAGTCAATATTTACAAGAGATTATGTTGGATAATAGTTACCTGATTTTCACTTGTGCTGAATTTTCCTCTACATTGATGCTGAGCAGTTATAATATGTGATAACATAATACATTAAATCTGACCTGATTGTTATAATGTGGACTGCACCATGATACGTTAATACAAGGAACATTTACTGTGTGACCTGTGGTGGCCATACTCTGGTGAAGTAGAAGTGAATGTACCTACCATATTTATCCACACCATCCTGTGTTACTCATGTCTATAATCTTCTGTACAGTATTTCATGTCCATCATCATCATACTGTGTGACCTGTGGTGGCCATACTCTGGTGAAGTAGAACTCATAATAACCATACTCACCCACACCATCCTGTATTACATTGAAGTCAGGAGACGACCGGATCTTTGTCATGGATTCATCATCAATATTTGTGTTCCATAGTTCAACATTAAATCTATGTTGTATGTTTAGTACAGACAGTATAAACTGTTGCCATTGTGATGATGACATATTTTCATACCATAACGTTACCTTCTCTATATGTACCATGTCAGCAGACAGACCCAGTCCTCTGTCACCCAGGGTCACCTCCAACAGCCATAACTCACGTAGTGATGTCATGTCTGTCAGCAGTGGAGGACAAACATCATCATCAAGGTCAGTATTTATTTTTACATTCCATAGGTATAAAGTTTTAAGTGAGGGTATACAGATAGGGGACACTGACCTATCAGTAGCATTACCATCAATATAGACCTTGTCAAGAGAACTTGTTAGATGTTTGTTATACAGAAAGTTATTTAGTTCTGTGTTAGAAACACCACGTTCTCTGTCAGTAGGTACCCTCAATAAGAACAGTGACCTTATGCCTACTACATGGGGATCAGACAGGACGTCCCTAGTCACCCTCACTGTCTCTATGTCACTGTCATACCGCAGATAAACATCTGATACATGGAACGTCACTGGGCTGTCTGTCTGTCTGTCCTGTAACTCCCTGTACCAACTTACCTGTTGTTTGTACAGTTCCCTCACTGTATCGTTACCTCCCCAAGGTGATTCTCTGTATTTACAGATCCCTGTGTCACTGTCTGTCACACTTACAACACGCTGTGATATAACACTACCCAGGGACGGACACATACCACATATAAACATGATAACATTAGACAACTCCATGATGACATCGACACTGGACAGATGTTTACAGAATGAGTCACCTACCTCTTTGTTTGTTACAATGTAGATTACAGCCAGGAACTCTTGTATAGATTTATGAAAGAAATGAACACTTACATTCTTTGTTGTAAGACTGCGTGCTTCCTTCTGACTGATCAATCCAACATCTAATGCAAACTGTAATTCTCTCACACCTATTTCTTTTTCTAATTTTCTTTTCTGAAATACTAAGTTCGTTTCATTAGATAACAGACCTTCATATGCTACTTTTCCTAATTTTAACAGTACAGAACTACAATTCTCAATGTTATCATAAACAGAAAAAATTTGAGGTAATTCAACATTTTCTGTTTTGTCATGTTCTATTTCAATTTTATGTTTTTCATTCGCCCTCTCTATTAACATGTTTAACATCTCAGCATAGAAGCTCGTTATACTGTCCCCCACCTGTTTCCCATCATACCATATCTGTACACATACTACAGCTAACAAGGGAATCTGCATGAATGATTTCAAACTTTTGTTTTTCAAAGACTTCAGTATTCTTTTCTTTGTTTGTGTGTATTTTGGTGTTTTCTGTTTCAACTTATAATGATTCACGAGTACATTCTGTATAACCTTTTTCATTCCATTCTTACTTAAACCAAGAATTTCTATAACTCTGTCATTGCGTTGTGGTTTCTTTAACAATAACGGAAACACCCATGGTCGCATTGTTATGAAGCACGTTACACTACCTGACACGTCAATCCTTGGCATCCTATTTTTACTGTTTGAGTTCAATTCATCTAGTCCATCCAAGATGATAAGACTTTTATATTCATCCGATGATAATACATGACGTATGGCACCATGGCAGCTCTTGTCACTCTCAAACGCGTCCTGGCAGATCATTTCTACAGCTGAAACTAGATTTAGATCATTAACATTGCGAAACTTCATCAGAAAAACAAAGTCAAATTTCCTCAGTTCTTGTTCCCACTTATCAAACTCTGTGTGTCCTTTTCTTTCCTTTGTCTTACCATTACACCATTTCCGTAATAGCCATAAACAGTAAGTTGTTTTACCGTGCGCGGCATCTCCTAACATGTAAATCTTTCTGACGTATTTACCGTCTTTTTGAAATATAAGATCTGGGCTTGTGACTTCCATAGTGTTAGGCAACTCGTCGATCAAGCTAGATGAATCAGAATTATCAGTGTCTGTAGATGAATCAGAATCATCAGTGTCTGTAGATGAATCAGAATCATCAGTGTCTTCTTTATCATTCCCCTTTGCGACATACTTCTCATTTTCCCGAATGACCACTGAGGCATATAACAGCTCTATAGGTAGTTCCTCCTCTGTGTCCTGTAGAGGGGAAAGTTGGATGAACCGGGTTAAGTTGTCATTGATTTCCATTAGCCGTTCCTTCATTTTCCTGACACCTGCATCTTCATCTAAGATAAAAAATAGATAGACTTTGTTATTATATATTATTTTATATCTCGATAGATGATATATTAAAAAGATTTTATAATTATATATTATTGTATTCAAATATCTCAAAGTGTATCACACAGTGGCATTTCTTCTCTCTGTGAATTGTAAAAGGGAGAAATCATTTCAGAAGCTGCGGCAATTTAATATACTGATCACTTTACACTTCTGACCATGGTGTATCGGAATATCTTTGCATTTATCATTCTAAATATGGAAATAAGAGGTAATCCGATGAACAATTCTAAGATGACCCCTGGCTTTTCCTATAGCATAAAGCGGGGGACCGTCTCAGGATTCTGAATTGACTGAAAGAGCTGTCTCGAGTTTGCGCGCCTTTTTCATATACACAATGCATATCCTTTTGATTGTTTATATTAAATGTTTCCATCTAATGCCAAAAATTTTAACGTTAAATAGATTTGACTGTGAATGTTTTTGGGAGCAATAATTAATTCAGGAAAGAATGGAAGACAAGTAAGAAGGTAGATTGAGGGGAGGGAGGCTGTCACATGTATAACATGTATCAAAATATTCCATATTTAGACTCTATTCACTCATGAGTAATTACAGGTTGTTTTTTTTTTATCTGAATATTTTTCTTGTTTTTATTTGGTAAGGGGGTACAATGACTTTGCACAATAATTCTAACTCTAAAGAACAAAGGATTTATTTGTGAAGTAAAGAATTGGATTGATTGTTCCAAAAGTAGGTCAAGATTATAACCATAAGTCCCTGACGAGACTGTTGCTCTCCTGGTTGTTTTGTTTTATTCGCTCATTGACAAGTGAATAGATACATGTACATATACATATAATAACAATTTCCATTTTATTTTAAACCAAAAACCATAGCGAGCAGGCGCTCTTAACAAATTATAAGCAGAACAACGAAATAACAAATCCATTAGACTGCAATTATAGTATCACTCATATAATTTTTAATATCCGAGATAAAAGGATTTTAAAAAATAATGCCATAGATTTTCCAAGATCCAAGGGGTCAGGGGCTGCTAGCTCAAATAAAGTATCAGTGACACAATAAGACTAGAGATCCATTTTTATTAAATAAACAACTTAGTTTCCATCATAAATAGCTTTAGAAGAGATGAGAGCACAACTACATACGAGAAAATGACCACACCCGTTTTCTAAGACCCAGGGGGTCAGGGGCTCAAACAAAATATCACGTGCACAACTAGACCACAGACCCATCATATTGTAAAAAGAATGAAGTCTGCATCATTTATAGTGTCAGAGGAGTTGCGAGCACAAGATTACATAGAGTCATATAGGAGAAAATACCCAGAGTTATATAGAAAATGACCACACCCATTTTTGAAGACCCTGGGGGTCAGGGGCTCAAACAAAATATCAGGTGCAAAACTAGATCCACACCCATCATATTACAAAGAGAATTGAGTATCCATCATTTATAGTGTCAGAGGAGTTGCGAGCACAAGATTACATAGATATATAGGAGAAAATGACCACGCCCATTTTGTGGGACCCTTGGGGTCAGGGCTCAAACAAAATGTCTGTTGCACAACTAGACCACAGACCAAGTTGCAAGCACAAGAATTGTTTACGGACGGACAGACAAACGGACAGACGCCGGACGACGGGGTATCGCATAGGCTCGACTGGTCTATGACCAGTAGAGCTAAAAAATAATGTTCATATAGGTTAGTATTTTATAATAAGGAGAAATGATTTTTTTTTCTTTGTAAAGAATTGAAATGTTGCCAAAAAGAGATGCCAAATTATTTTTTATAGCAGCTGACAACTCTAAAGATAAATATTGTACACAGCGGCGACAGCTTAAAGACATAGCACTATGACAATATCTAACTTGAAGACTTTGAATTCAGTTAGTGAAAATATGAATGTATCAATAACCACATGTATGTCATATATTACCCTGTTTAGGGGGAACTTTGCCATATGGAATACTTTGTTTAATGTCTGCAATCTGTTTAGCTTGTTCATCTATCTGTCTGCTGTGATCATCTATCTGTCTGCCATAGTCATCTATCTGTCTGCCATGGTCATCTATCTGTCTGCCATGACCATCTATCTGTCTGCCATGGTCATCTATCTGTCTGCCATGACCATCTATCTGTCTGCCATGGTCATCTATCTGTCTGCCATGACCATCTATCTGTCTGCCATGGTCATCTATCTGTCTGCCATGACCATCTATCTGTCTGCCATGGTCATCTATCTGTCTGCCATGACCATCTATCTGTCTGCCATGATCATCTATCTGTCTGCCATGATCATCTATCTGTCTGCCATGGTCATCTATCTGTCTTCTATGTTCTGAAAAAGGGTAAAACTGTCAGTTGTTACCAACACAGCTGGTCAGAAATAAATGTTTACATAGGATGTGCTCTAATTGTTTTTAATATAGTTTAAATTATATCAAGCGCGGATCCATAGTGAGGAGGGGTCCACCCCTCCCCCTTGAATTTTCGAAGCATAGCTAATTTTTTTTATTTTATATTCTAATTTACATATTTCATGAGATTAAGTTTGTAATATATTATAATATATATATAACATAAATTTGAATTAGAAATCTTTTATTTTTATGATTTTTTCAACTAGAAGTCTCTGACGAGACTGAAGCTCTCCTGGATGTCTAAGTGACACAATTATTTTCTAAGACCCAAGGGTCAGGGGCTAAAAAAGTATATCAGATGCACAAGCATAACATTAGGCATAACTCTAATATAGTCTAAACATAATGCAAAAAAAAATTATCAGTAATACTTTCTAAACCAGAAGTCTCTGACCAGACTGTAGCTCTCCTGGTTGTTTTGTTTTGTTTTTTATTTGTTTTTTATTTACTCATTGACAAGTGAATAAGATACATACACATAAATATCAATTTCCATTTTTTAAGACCATAGGGAGCAATCATTCTAACAAATTCAAGTAGCACAACAAAACACTGCAACTAGAATATCACTCATATAATTCATAATATCCAAGATAAAGTATCTAAAAAAAGAATGCCATTCCCATTTCCCAAGATCCCAGGGGGGGCAGGGACTGCTAGCTCAAATGTACTAACGATGACATAACAAAACTGACAGATCCATCTCAGGGGTCTAGAATTCCCATTCCCGTTGCCTGGGGCAAGTGGAAAGTTGGGTCGGGAAAGTGCAAAGCAGGTGTTCACTTGCCTGTGGGCAAGTAGATTAGGCCAAGCAAAAATAAAAAGTTGGTTCTCAGGCTAATTCTTTTTTAAATCATATGCGACAGGCAGGTTTTATTTTTCATTAAACATTTTAGAACAACTACAAATTGGAATGTGTTGACATCTTTTATGGTAGTAATTTGTTTCCTCAACGTGAGATTGACATTTCAAGTCTTCGCGAAAGTTTATATTTTTTACAGGACAATTGGTCTGGTAAGTTTCAAAAATTTACCAGACCGTACCAAATTTTACCAGAACACATATTATTTGAAGCAAAATAACGCAAAAGAACATATCTTTCCCCCTTTTTAATGTCAAATTTTGGGTATTTTTTCCGGACAGTGTGTCCTATTTCCGGATTTTTTCACCGGCCAAAATCCGGTGACATTCGGAATGACTGCATTTCTGTCCAGTTTTATTACTTCAATTTGTACCCATTGAATGACCGCTTGAAATCACATGAAAATTTAATGGACGAATGCAAACTCTCAAGTACATGTACATTTAGATAAGATAAGATATGAGTGGACGTTAGAGATTTAAATCCCAGGCGCAGAACAAGAATACAAAATAATGTCATAGAGAAAATTAATATTTTATATGAATGAAATAGAACACTTTATTGAACCATTTGGATGAGCTGAGCAATTGTCAAGAAACGTAAGAATTTTGCGTATCTGCCTGGCCATGTACCGGGTAAGCTGTCATTTACGCGTTGCTGATACCGTCATGTTGGCCTTAGCTGAACATTTTTCCCCCTTCATTCAGATTTCTTTTTAATCTCTTACTTCTACCGGTAAGACAGGGTTTTGATTTATTCTGATTTCTGAAGAATCAAGCACTCAATTTTTAGCTAGATATGCCACATTTTAACATGGCCTTTATAATAAATTACAGTATACTGTATACGTAGAATCATTCGCTGTGTATTAACCTTCGCTACTTTCGCGGTCATTCTCGTACCGCGAAAGTTTGTCTCAGTGAATCAAAATACCAAAAACATCATTCAAAGACGGATTATCTGTAAATGATTACAATCATAAAACTTTGACATGATGTTCAAGCATAATAAATGTAAATATTCTCTGTAAAAATATATAACACTAGATAAAATGCTGGCATTTTCTTTCGCAAGTTTTTCTACGTGCACAAACGTTTGCATGCAGATACGTCCATCGGTACAAAATAAATATTTTTTAATACATATAAAATTGCGATGTCTCTCTGACGCGTAACGAATCTGTCGTATTGTCATGCTGATATTATAGATTGTTTGTTTAATGATTAGATATAACCTGTATTGTAATTTAACAATTACCGCCAGAGGAGTGTTATTAATATTCTTAATAACTATGTTTGTACACACTTGTGGTACGATGTACACAACATGGTTGATATACGTAAAATATTATTGCTGAATATGGTTAAAATATTTTAACAGTATTGCTATTTATATATATATATTTACATGTAGATCCATACGTACATGTATACAGTTCACGCATCTAATTTCCGTGCGATCGTAACAAATTAGATAATTCAAAGATATTGAATTCTAAACAAGGGAATTGCCCGTGAAAGCACCCCCCCCCCTTTTCGTTTTCAAGTGAAGTCTAAAAAATCAAACAGACAGGAGAGATATTTCTGACCATTATTACAACCGCACCGTGTCAAATGAAAAAAAATCATAAGGGGCGGATCCCCGAATCATTATCCACGCGAAATGGTTTACTCTTCTGAAACCGCGAAAGAAAGTACCAGCGAATGATTCTACTTATACATGTTATACAGTAGTCCTTTCCTTCTCTACATCATGTACATGAAATATTTGATGGGCAAGTGATTCAATTGATTGGGCAAGTAAATTTTATGTCATGAGTTGCCCGTGGCAAGTAAGTTTTGAAAAAAATTCTAGACCCCTGCATCTTATTGCATTAAGAATTACAACAACTCTCATTCATTAATAGCTTTGAAAGGTTGAAAGCACAATTATATAGGAAAAATGACCACACCTATTTTCTAAGACCTTGGGGATCAGGGGCTCAAACAAAATATCAGATGCACAACAAGAACACAAACCAATCATATTGCAAAAAGAATGAAGCCTCAATCATTTATAGTGTCAGAGGAGTTGCGAGCGCAAGATTACATACAGTTATATACTAGGAGAAAATGACCACACCTATTTCCTAAGACCCTGGGGCTCAAACAAAATATTAGTGCACAACAAGACCAGTGACAGACCAATCATATTGCAAAAAGAATGAAGTTTCCATTATTTATAGTGCTAGAGGAGTTGCGAGCACAGGATTACATAGACTTATATACAATGTAGGAGAAAATGACTACACCCATTTTCTAAGACCCTGGGGGTCAGGGACTCAAACAAAATATCAGGTGCAAAACTAGACCACAGACTCATCATAATGCAAAAAGAATGAAGTCTCTATCATTTATAGTGTCAGAGAAGTTGCGAGCTCAAGATTACATAGAGTTACATAGGAAAATGACCACACCCATTTTATAACACCCTGGGGTCAGGGGCTCAAACAAAATATCAGGTGCACAGCTACACTATGAACCCATAATATTGCAAAAAGAATGAAGTATCTATTATTTATAGTGTCAGAGGAATTGGAACACTAGATTTACATAGTTATATAGGAGAAAATGACCACATCCATTTTCTAAGACCCTGGGGGTCACGGGCTCAAACAAAATATCAAGTGCACATCTAGACTACAGACCCATCATATTATAAAAAGAATGAATTCTCTACCATTTATAGTGTCAGAGGAGTTGCGAGCACAAGATTACATAGAGTTATATAGGAGAAAATGACCACACCTATTTTCTAAGACCCTGGGGGTCAGGGGCTCAAACAAAATATCAGGTGCACACCTAGACCACAGACCCATCATATTGCAAATAGAATGAAGTCTCTATCATTTATAGTGTTAGAGGAGTTGCAAGCACAAGATTACATAGAGTTATATAGGAGAAAATGACCACACAAATTTTCCAAGACCCTGGAGGTCAGGGGCTCAAACAAAATGTCAGGTGCACAACTAGACCACAGACCCCTAATATTGCAAAAAGAATCATATGTTACAAAGACTTTCTCTTAGGGGCTTTTCACTTCCATTCAGAATCAGTGAGACATCATCTGCATACAAAGATATTAAAGACGAAAAGTCTAAAAGATTCCTTGCATGCTTTAAACCTGAATTTATAATTCAAAATTTGCCTGACCCCCCCCCCCTTCCCCAAAAAACACAATCTGTTGTAAATTGTTGTAAAATACATGTACAGTACATACAAATCTACTGACAAAACTTTGTATGAAATTTGTGTTTTGTGTAAAAATAAAGTCCATGATTCGTCTTAAGTGATGAAGTCAATTTGTATGTGCGCACATGTATAAAATTTTGAAATTGGGATTGTTGCAATAGGAAACATGGAGTTTCTGTGCAGAGGTTTCATAGAAGTCGAAAATGTGTTGGCCAGTGAAAAACACAAACTTGGTAGAGGGCATTAAGTTCTTACTTCCTGTGAAGTTTCATGAAATTCTGCTAGTGGTTTCAGAGAAGACGTCAAAAATGTGTCAGCCAATCAGGGCCTGTGGCGGCCATCTTGGATTTCCGATTGGCTCAAAAAACACAAACTTGGTAGAGGGCACTGAGTCAGGGATCACCTTAGCCCTGCAGAGTAATGAGATAAAAATCTCATTTGCTAAAAAACAATGAGATTTTCTCTATTTCAATGAGATTTTGAATGTATTTGTTCGAAAAAATAGTGAATAAGCAAACTTCGGTTTCTCTCATTTCCGTGGACAATTTGAATCGTCCCTGGACTTTTTCTTTTTCCCTTTTTTGAATGACATTTTAAATGAAAAATGCATGAGGCCAAATAAGATTTAAAATTCTTTGTCTTTCAGAGACCGCCGCACGCTATAAGTCGCCGACGAGACGTTTTTTCACAACTTCAGAAAAAATATCCACCGTGTCTCATTTCCACTCGCTGGTTAAATATAAAGTATCTATCCGTCTAATGGAAATTACAGTGTCTTGTGAATGTCTTTTAAGAAATCATCGGTTCCAATGGTACACATTAAAAGTATTTCAGCCCGCCGTAACTAGTCATTTTACGGTAACTTCTAATCTGTGAGTATAGGTATACTGTAGAATGTTTACGTCAAGACTTTATTTATGTATAGTGTAAATATTTTGAAGAATTGTATAGCTATTGCTGATGTTGACGATTCCAATGACTTGTAAACTGTTTATAAGTCCTTGAAGATACTTAGGTATTGCTTAGTACTGGCCATATTTCGACGACAAATACATGTAAAAAGCCGGTCTTCTAGCGTGTGAATATAATTTGTAAACTTTTGATGAAAAATGTTTGTATGCTATATACTTTTCTTTTCTATACAAACAATATCAAGACTGCATTGTAATATCTCATACTCTATTGATATTACGATGACAAAAGAGCACGTACCGCTGACAACCGCTCGAAAAACGTAAAGCTAAATCCTTACAACGACGAATGAAAAAAAATACTCGTGAACGTGCAAACGTCAATACGACAGTCACACATGGAAATTTCAGGGAATAGATTGGGTACATGTATATACAAGGTGTAAGTCCACAATACCCGCCGAATTCATAAATACATGCGTGTTGCCGCACGCGAAATTCAAATAATCTGCTGAAAATATGGAGATTAAAGACAAATCTCCTGTTCTATCGCATTATATTAACTGATGTGCGATTTATTCAAAGGAGGTATGCAATCTTTTAGCGCGACAACGCAGTAAAAATGCGATATTTGAGTAAAAAATGCGAGAATATCGCAAAATCGCGGCCTAGGGTGATCCCTGCTGAGTACTTGCTTCCTGTGAAGTTTCATGAAATTCTGTGCAGCGATTTCGGAAAAGAAGTCGAAAATGCGTCAGCCAATCAGAGCCTGTGGCAGTCATCTTAGATTTCTGATCGGCTCGAAAAACACAAACTTGATAGAGGGCATTGAGTTCTTGCATCCTGTGAAGTTTTGAGATATTCTGTGCAGCAGTTTCAGAGGAGAAGTCGGAAATGTGTCAGCCAAATCAGGGCCTGTGGCGGCCATCTTGAATTTCCGATCGGCTCAAAAAACACAAACTTGGTAGAGGGCATTGAGTTCTTGCTACCTGTGAAGTTTAGTGAAATTATGGGCCGCGGTTTCAGAAGTTAAATTTCAAAATGTGTCAGCCAATCAGAGCCTGTGGCGGCCATTTTGGATTTTCAATCGGTTTGAAAAATACAAACGTGGTAGAAGGCATTGAGTTCTTGCTTCCTGTTAAGTTTCGAGAGATTCTGTGCAGCAGTTTCAGAGGAGAAGTCCATAATGTGTCACCAATCAGAGCCTGTGGCGGCCATCTTAGATTTCCGATCGACTCAAAAAACACAAACTTGGTAGAGGGCATTGAGTACTTACTTCCTGTGAAGTTTCATGAAATTCTGTACAGTGGTTTCAGAGGAAAAGTCATAAATGTGTCAGCCAATCAGAGCCTGTGGCGGCCATCTTGGATTTCTGATCGGCTCGAAAAACACAAACTTGGTAGAGGGCATTGAGTACTTGCTTCCTGAGAAGTTTTGTGAAATTCTGTGCAGTTTCAGAAGAGAAGTCGAAAATGTTAAGAAGTTAGCGACAGACGACGGACGACAGACGCCGCACTATGACAAAAGCTCACTTGAGCTACGCTCAGGTGAGCTAAAAAGACATGAATAGTGGATTTTATTCCTATTCTCGGAAAAAAAAATTCTGGCTCGCTATCGCTCCCAAATTTTGTATTTACATATTAGAACTGACAATCAATAATCAAGTACTATCATCATGATCATAGCATGATGTGAAAATTTAAGATTTTAAGCTTTTTGCTCGCTATTGCTCTCCAGTCCTGTCTCGTTTATAATTCGAAACAGAACTGACAATCATCAATCAATAACTTCATTTTCTTGCGTGTGTGTGTGTTTTTTTTTCGTTTTTTTTTCTCTTCATCAAATTTGGACTTTAGGACCCCCCCCCCCTGGATCCCCCAATGTATATGATTTTGAAAATTTGACTTTTCTAAATAATATAATTATGTTCATGCGCATATAAATTCAAGGATATGATTTTAAGAATGATTTGTTTTTGGCATATATCCAATACTATATCTTTTAAATTATATAATGTTTGTAAAAACAAATAAAACCAATAAATTGATTAAACATTCATGTAATATACCATTCGATTCCTTCTGAATAGGTCTCAGCTGTTCTTGTACTTCTCCTTTGATTTCTTGACCTTGTCGTGCTAAAATTAAATACCGGTAGTAAATATCAATATCATTTTTCGAGCAGTAGTACATAAGTTTGTCCACTGAACGATTTTACTAAATATTATATAGATTATCTACCATTATAAGCATTTGCTGCAAAGGACCTTTAAACTTCGTAATCCATACAATTATTTACAATAGATAATCCAGTGTTCTAGGATTCCATTACCCGTTACCCGAGGCAAGTGAAAATTGAGGTCAGGTAAGCTACTTACCCGTTGGTAAGTGTATTTTGAAGCACAATCCCCATTACACTCTCCGTGTATACATGGTATATGTAGCAAAAACATAAGTAAATCATGTAAATAGTCGTCCCAAAGTACAAGATCAACTTTATTTTAGCAGTGATCCTGTATTTTTAGTGTGACAATATTTCTGGATGTAATAATTTATTTTCAAGGTAATGGCTAGGATGCGCAATAGAAAAGTAACCTCCCCTTTTTCTTACATTTTTGGTTGGGTAAGTAAGTTTTCTTGCTGGGTAAGCACATTTTTGGTGGGCTTACATGTACCCATTGGTAAGTGGTTTTTGAATAGAATCCTAGAACTCTGGATATATATATTTATCTTGAAACATTGCTGCAGTCAATACAGTGAAAAGACGGCAAGTGAGAACAGGTTTTTTTCTCCTAAAGATTTATCAATAATCATGATAATTAACTCGAAACTCACATCCTACCACAATACGTTACCCATATACGTAGTATGTACTTTTTATCATGTTTATTAGTCTCTAACTTTGACATCTGGTCTACAAAATTACTTGGGTTATTTTTGTCTTCATTATAACTGTAGTGTTCACTAAAAAATTTCAAACCTCAGATTTTAACTTGAGAGGATCAATAAATGTTCTATTGCTTGTTATACAAACCAACAGTTCCCCTTATTTGTGATAATTCCCTCTGAGTTTGATCCTCTATCTGAGTCACTTTCTCAGTTGTCTCGCTCACACTGGCAGATATCTGGGTCACTTTCTCTGTTGTCTCGCTCATACTGGCAGATATCTGGGTCACATTCTCAATTGTCTCGCTCACACTGGCAGATATCTGGGTCACTTTCTCCGTTGTCTCACTCACACTGGCGGATATCTGGGTCACTTTCTCAGTTATCTCGCTCACACTGGTGGATGTCTGTGCCACCTCCTGTCTTGTTTGATTCAAATCATCCACTATATTTGAAACATCCTGAAATAGATACATGTACCATGTAATGCTTTTAAATTTTACATTATGCATCGGGATTAGGTAAACGTGTAATCACTGAATGCACTGTGATTAGGTACAAATGAGGTAAAGAGGATTCTGACGAGAATCTCAACATGCTCAACGGCACTCACAATCAGTCAGGGGTGCTACTTCAACAAGTAATTAAAAAATTACTTCTACAAGTAATTATCTGACTGATATCAAATGTATCCATGATTTCACTTAAAAAGTTAAATAATGTCTTATTTCCTATACATGTAGCAAGTAAGAAAACACAGCAGTAAAAGGCAAGAGCACTTTCATTAATTTCAAAAGGAAATAACTTTCTCAGAAGAAACTGTTTGAGTTAAGAAAGATAACAAAATTGTAGCCAAATTTCACTTAAAAAGTTGCAAATTTTGTGCAAGTTTGTAACCTTGTAGATTTTTGAATAGAATTTTCATCCCAATAGCAATAATTTTTCCTGTAAATTCAGACTTTCCTTTTCAAAATAAAATTTAGATATAAATTACGATAATCATGATAATTGCTAAAAGCATTACTCCTTTCATTTAAAGATAAGCCCCTTTCAATAAATATTACTTAAACAAGTAATTTTAAGGGAATGGTTTTACCTTGATATTTCTGTTACTGAAGCAATTATTACTGATATGAGTCGCCCTTATAACAATTAAAAGCTTGAGAACTTTAAATAATAATAATAATAATAATAATAAATACTTTATTTAGAGAAGGTAACCTGATAAGCAATTTTGCTTTTCTTCCCCAGGGCCTTCTAGAC
Source organism: Pinctada fucata (assembly GCA_028142955.1). Lineage (NCBI taxonomy): Eukaryota > Metazoa > Mollusca > Bivalvia > Pterioida > Pteriidae > Pinctada > Pinctada fucata. The sequence goes on from AP027111.1 coordinate 52,532,055, forward strand.
ATCATTTTACAATAAATAAGGATCATCATATTGCTCTCTCTCCAATGCAGCATTTTACAATATTCTACAATGTATAAAGCAAAGCTCTCTCTCTCTCTCTCTCTCTCTCTCTCTCTCTCTCTCTCTCTCTCTAATACATCAATCTACAATATATAAAGCATAGCTCTCTCTAGCTCTCTCCCCAATACATCGTTTTACAATATATAAAGTATAGCTCTCTCTCTCTCTCTCTCTCTCTCTCTCTGTACATCATTCTACAATACTCAAAGCATAGCGCACTCTCTCTGCTAAATATAACCAAGAACTTGTAAATAATAGCCTCTCTCTCTCTCTCTCTCCCTCTGACGTTCTGTCCATCTCGCGTACGTATACATATTAAAACCATATAAAATAAGTTAAATAGCACACATCTGAAACAGAAAGATCTCTCTCTCTCTCTCTCTCTGACTCTCTCTCTCTCTCTCTCTCTCTCTCTCTCTCATGTTCTTTCAATCTCTCGTACTGAAACATTTTAAAAACATATAAAAGTGAAGTGTCACAAAGCTGAAAGAGAAATATGAGAATTGTTTAAGTTTATCAATCACTCTCTGACTCTCCCTTTTCCTTTCTTTCATTCTTTCTATCATGCTTCCTGATATATTAGATCATATAAAATCAAGTGTCATTTAGCTGAAAGAAAAAGAATATATATTAAGAAAAATGTGAAACTGAAAGATATCATATAAAAGTGAAATGTCATATAAAAGTGAAATGTGTATGGTACAATCATTACAAACCATCCATTGCCTTACTTTTTATGTATATTACTTGTATAAGTAATATGTTGCATGGACATCGCAAGTAAATCAGTTACTTTTAGAGGTAATCATTTTAGAAGGCAAAATTAGAAAGTTACTTGAAAAGGTAATTTTTTTAATTACTTGTTGAAGTAGCACCCCTGACTGACAATAGAGCACAAAATTGAGCATCGACAAACCCTTACAGGTAGCAAGCCAGAGGTGGGACCAGGTGCCTGGGATAAGTAAGCATTCCCTGTTTGGCTAGCCGCACACGCCGTCGATAATGTACATGTGCATGCAGGATCTGATTAGGTGTGAGGAAGGGGGGTTTAATCACGCCCTCCACCCCACTAAGACTAATCCTATATCAGCCCCTGTTAAAAGCCCCATACTGTACGTACCGCTTCCAGATCTGTGATCCTTTTTTCATCAATTACCAATTTCCTTAGTTCACTTAGCTCTACTGGATCCATCACACGGGTTTCAAGTTCGTCTATCTTGTTGACAGTATCTGTGTGTAGCGTAGTTGAAACGTTTTGAGCTAGTTGACATATGGCTGTTTTTATTCTATTCCAATAACCGTTGTAAGTTGGTAGATCCAAACTAGCACTTTCAGCATGAATGAGGTTATTGCGTATTTCCCTGATTGTCTTAATATGGTTGACATCAACTCCAGGACAAATGTTGTTAATTACTAGACAACACAGAGTGACGTCCATGACATTTGTTGTTGCGCTTGTCTTACCGTCATATTTACACGGACAGTCAATCCGCTTACCATTCAGACAAGCCGAGGTGTTTCTGTTATAAAGTGAATCCCACTGAGATTGATACATAGGAGTTTTGTTTGATTTGTGGCCGCAACAACATTCTCTCTTATATAAATGAAAAAGACGGTCCTTGTTCTTTTCCAAAAAGTCACATAAACTGAGAGATCTGGCATGTCGTAATGAGTAATCATCGATGACATGTCTTAGAGTGAACGGACACACGTTCAGCACCAACAGGCACGCCCGTCCATATCTAGCCTCATCGTCACGGCTCATTGTTGTCTTTGCTTTTGATAGAACCTCACGCTTAGTGGCTACTGTATTTACTTTAATCCTTAACTTGTCTAACACAAATGGTATTCGCCTAATTCGGTCCGAGAATTTTTTGTCCGACAAAAATTTATTCGGCAGTTTGACAAAAGTTTGCAAGAGAGACAAATTACTAAAATGTCAACGTCTGATTTCAGACTCTATTACTTCCTCGTGACGTCAGTTGTGTCACGTGACCACTTTTGTTTTAAAAATCTGATTCATTTTTTGACATCCGTATTAAAAAAAGTCTTCCTTATTATGCTAACTTCCCTTCTCATTGAAAAACGACTGTGTATCCCACGTAGAAATCATTAGTTTAGGCAAAAATTTCGAAGACAGTCACAGTGCAGTTTCCATTTTAAACTGGAAAGTCCCGTTTGTGCTATTTATGGAACATTGTTTCGAGGACGTTTCGAATGGCTGTATACGACTAACATATACATCTGGACCCGGTTGCACAATGCGCAAAGGCGGATTTAGGGGGGTTCGGGAAACACCCCCCCCCCCCCCGGTTTCCGATTTTTTTATTTTTATTTTTTTTGTATCATTAGCTCTCGGAAGAAAACACTGCAAACTGAGTAATAAAAATTGCTTAATGTCCACCAGAATTCCGGCGCTATTTTGAAACAAAATTTACAAAATTTTCTGATATATTCTATCGCACTTCGATACCGTATCATTTGGCGTATTTGTGGTTTTCTACAGACAATCGCGAAGTTTTTGTAATGTACGTCGCAGATGGGTTTTTCTGTTTATTTTATTCCCGAAAATTAGCATTAACAATTAAATACTACTGGGCTATAATATGAACATGTTCCAGGCGCCTAGCCAGAGTAGGTATGATGTGTACTCAATTCAGTCTATGCAGGGAGGGGGGTGCCTTGAGACCCCCCAATGGGTGAAGAGCGAAGTCCTGGTAGTGAAATATGGCAATTTGAAACACACAATTTTCACTGTTAAATGTCTTATATTCAAGTGATAAAGTAAATGTCGATGTTCGATTTAATGTATCTAGTTGTACATTTTTTAATGTTCATAATGTGTTGACGTAATTCTTCTATTTCCTCACTGTTCAAATAATCTCGTTTTTGTGAGGTTCTATTTTTCCTTCTTTCTTCCTACTTTGAATTTTCTTAACTTTTCTATTTTTACTTATCTATTTATTCATTTATTTATTTATTTATTTTTTTTGCAAAATGATGTGCACGCAGTTGCGTACCTGCGTATGGACAGCTAAGCGCCTGTGTTCAAATAATTTGCAAAACATGTATGTGTGTCTAACAATCAATATAAATGTCACGGGGATCTGAACCTACACGTTTCTGTCCTCAAATGCCCGGTATGAGTATTTTTATCATACACAAATTTTGTTAAAAACATACTTTAAAATCACCGGGAAAATGGGCAAATAATTAAACATTTTATATAGATTGAATATACTGTTACGAAATGTAATCACTCCAGGTTAGAAGATACCATTCTCGCTACTAGCAATAGGGAGTCGTTTGTATAAGAAGATAACGGAGATGAAGTTTTTAATTTAAAAAAGTTGTAACAAATTATTACGCAGATTCCTTAAACCGAGACGAAATTGGATGCAATTTTTGGAGAAAAAATCAACGAGAATCCTCCTTTGCGTGATACCGATTTAGTTGAAGCTTCTTTGGATATATACAATTAAAGGGCGTGTCTCTAAAAGTGCCGTTTTACGGACAAGCAAGAAATAATATAGTGCCTTTAAATACCGAAAAGAAATAAATGGGGACGTTCACCTTACTATGTGCAAAGTTAAATGAAAGAAACAATTCAGGAAGATATTTTGAAGGAGTCTATTTCGAAAAACCTGACCTTAACCCAGCCTTTGAAGGTTATTTGCACGGGGGGGGGTCAAAATAATGGTCAAAGGCTGGATTTAGGTCAGGATTTCCGGACTAGAAAAAGTCGAGCAAAAATCTTAATTGCAAGTATAATTAAAAAGATAGGGGAAAATAGACCTAAGAAAAAAGAAACGGACTGAACTATAGCCTCTTACATTAGAGCAGTTGCATTTAGTTTACTTCTTACTTTACTTCTACTTTTACCTCACCTCTAGGCTTCAGTGGTCACTGTGGTTAGGGATTAGGCCGTGGTATTTAAAATTCGTTTTCCATCCTGGTGTTTTAAAAAAAGACACCCTCCAGTTAGGCGAAAACACACAAACATCAATTTTTGTATTGTTGTCAATGACATGTATTATTCTGAAATTTTATTTAAGGCACATATCCACTGTACAAGTCAGGGGAGACGGGAATGTGAGCTATTATAGCTAAGTCTTGGTTTAAATAGATCAATTTGAGCCGTTTTTCATTTCGAGTAATAAAGCCGTAGTGGAACTTTTTTTCAGTATGACAGGATACCTTTGGCAATCTCGAATTAATTGTGAGTGTATGCTTTTTATCTGGTATTTTGTCTCGAAAGGTACCAGTCCGCTCACGTTAAACAGAATATTTCACAGCCATGGCTTTACATTGTTCAATACACACCTGTCCTGAGGCGATCCAACTACAGTTACCTTTTAAAGCTGACCTGTCACTTTTTTACCATTTAAATGTGAAAGTATAATCATCAGACGGACGGACATGCAGACGGAAAGATCATTTATTTATGTAGCAAAAATTACAATGCTTAATGTTTCTTCGTCCGAAAAGGGGAAATTTACATAAAATGTACCCGTAAGTTTTATGTCTAAAATATGAAATGTACCCGCAAAACGTCAGGGTAGGTCAGCTTTAAAAGTTAACTGTAGTCGTCAATACTCGAGACCAAGATTATGTAATCCCTAACCGCAGTGACCACTGAAGCGTAGAGGTGAGGTAAAAGTAGTGGTGAAGTAAACTAAATGCAACTGCTCTATTATCATTCCCAACACAGTGGCCGATTCTTCAGATATATAAATTGTGCTGGATTTTGTCAACTCCGGAATAAATAGCAAAAATTGGAATAGTCAGTACCACGAGACATGGAATTCTTGTAACTTGATTGTAACGGTTGTCCTGTAGATGTCAAAGTACATTTACCTGTGACTGTCCAATATTTAATCTAGGTCGCGTATATTTTTTTTCTAATAAACGTGACCTCTATATGATATTGGACAGTCAAAGGTAAATTTCGGACTGTTCGAACAAAGGCATGATGTCACATCAATGTTTTAACATACACCTACACACCTAGCTCCTCCCCTTTCACATAAAAAACAATGATACGCAATTTTTTTTACTCGAGATCGTACCAATATTCTAAGTACATGTTATCGCGAGGACAAATCAACAAGCCAGGCGTACATTTGTACGCAAAAACGTCCACATCGTCTCGCCCCCCCCCCCCCCCCAAATGAGAGCGCCTCCCCCGGCAGTTGCCAAAGGAAGGGGGAGGGTCTTTTGAAATAGTATTTAAAGCAAACCACTGTTAAGAATATAGATCTAAGACACTCCAGAAACCACCGATTTGAATGCATTTTTCGAAATTTTCTCGTGTTTCATTCCAACTCAATACAACGATCTCTAACAAAGTGTGAGCGGTCGATTGGAAAGACTTTGTATGAAGGTACATATAAGTATTTGGGGAATTTCATGTTCACATCTCAAGTTTTTTGCATCTTAGATACACTTCATCGTCTGCTGACATCGAATTATATTCGTTATCCCATCTAAATTAAGCTAAATACGCTCCAGAGGTCAGCAATTTGCTTCATTTTTTTCAAAATTTTCTCGGGGGAGCACCCCACCCCCTTCAATGGGAAGGGTAACATATTTCCATACTGTCCCCACTTGACCCTTCGGGTCTCGCAAGTCACACCCCCCCCCCCAAGTGTCTGTTCTTGGTCCAACCCTTCTTTATAGACGTCAACATCGAAAACACCCTGGCTAAGCCCCTGCCCTGTTAAGGAAAAATTATTTTATTTAGAAATCTTTATCAACCACATAAATTGAGTGGAAAAAAATGGCCAGGATATTCGAGAAGATAAGGGGAAAAAATGCTCTAGAATGCACCATTTTATTCCATTGTTTCAAAAATTTTCCTCCTACAGGAGGGGGCAACCCCTCCCGTACCCTCCCCCGCTCGGCACTTCGTGCCTCGAATCAACCCAAAAGGTCGATACAAAAACCACCGCTTGCCACTCTGGATCCGCCACTGATGCGTTGTTAAATTTATCCAAGCGCGGATCTAGGGGGTCGGGGGGGTCCGGACCCCCCCCCCCCCCCTGGAATTTTCGAAACATTGCTAATTTTTTGTTATTAATATACATATTTCATAAGATTAAGTCCCAATTCCCCTTTTGTTGTCATAATATTTGAAAAATATATCATGAATTTGTATTAGAAATCATTCATTTTGATAATATTTTGCCGTCAGTATTTTAAAAATTTTCTCTGGCTCGCTTCCGCTCGCCAGAATTTAATACATACATGTACGTTATTTTCAAATGATACTGTGCTTTCCTATACGGTATACAACACATATACATTACACCTAGGTCAATAAACAAGGGCACTAAGGAAACGAAAAGAAACTAAAAAAGACACGAATAGTGGATTTTATTATAATTCTTGGAAAAAGATTTCGCTGGCTCGCTTTAGCTGCCATTTGTTGTATTTGCATATAAGACATGTAAGATTTAAATCAATTACTATGATATGAAAATTCAAAATGTTAAGCTGTTTGCTCGCCATTTCTCTCCAGTCACCTGGTTTTTTTTTTTTTAATAAATAGAGACAGAACTGACAATCATCAATCAATAACTTTATTTTCTTGCGTTTGCGTATTTTTTTTTTTTTTTTTTTTTTTTTTTTTTTTGCTCTTCAAAAAATTTGGACTTTAGGACCCCCCCCTGAAAAAAATTCCTGGATCCGCCCATGTTATCTATAAGTTAAAGTTAACTTCAAGTTAAATGTTAACTCATAGTAAGCTAACTACGTGGTTAATAGTAGAGCAACCAAGTCGCTAAATTTGAAATTTTAATCAACCTACCTAACACAGGGCTAATATTTATATTAAACGAAAGAATATAAGATAGGACATCAGATTTGACCTGTCGTAAAAAATTCGTATGGTCAGAATTACTGTAAATTCAGATAAAAGCGGAAAATTAGTAAAATTCAAAATCATAGATATTTTAACAAAAATTATTTTCCTTTAATAAATGAAAAGTCAAACTGACCGAAATCAAAGTCAATATGCTAATTGAAGTCAAAAGAAAATTTTTGGATCAAATTGAATTTTCTAATTTCAACTTCATGGATGAATGAACACAAATTCTAAGATAAATCGGTAAAATTGAAATTTTCAATTCTTTCCCTTCAATATTAAGAATGTTAATTCGAAGATAAAAATTAACATACAGAAACGATATTTTGATATGTGAATGTGTTTTTAGGAAAGTTTGATAGAGATCGATTGAAAAACTTAGGAGTACCAGGCAAATGAAGTGCCCAACTCCCAACTTTGTTATTAGCGATTCACTGCAATATAAACTAGGAGATGTACATATCTAATGCATTGATTGCAACGACTTTCTATACAAAAAAGAGAGCAAAATATAGGAATACCGAGGATATAAACGATAAATATTTCGTTTTAATTTTTCACGATTTTATCGCTTTTTACCCAATTTAAACAAAATCTGACCGTGGCTTATTCTTTACGATAGCTCTATTTGAAAGTAGGGGTATTCAGCAAAAAATTCAGACCAAATTCAGGCCTGTGTTAGGTGTGTTGATTAAACTCGAAAACTAAGCTTCTTTTTTAAATTGGTCGCTCTACTATAAATCCGGTTGCACATTCACGTAGTTAGCTACGGAAGCCAGTTCATGCCATGTTATATTTTTTACTATCTCGTAGTTACGGGAAACGTTTCTCGTAGTTACGAGAAACTTTTCTCGTAGTTACGAGAATTTTTTCTCGTAGTTACGGGAAAAACTTCTCGTAGTTACGGGAAAAACTTCTCGTAGTCACGAGAAAAACTTCTCTTAGTTACGAGAAAAAATTCTCGTAGTTACAAGAAAACGAGAAACTTTTCTCGTAATTACGAGAAACTTTTCTCGTAGTTACAAGAAACGTTTCTCGTAGTTACGAGAAACTTTTCTCGTTATTACGAGAAACTTTTCTCGTTATTACGAAAAACGTTTCTCGTAGTTACGAGAAAAGTTTCATCGTAGTTACGAGAAACTTTTCTTGTAGTTACGAGAAATAAATCTCGTAATTACGAGAAAAAAATCGAACGCACTATTTCTCGTAACTACGAGAAACACTTCTCGTAACTACGAGAATTTTTTTTTCTCGTTACTACGAGATTTTTTTCTCGTAACTACGAGAAAAGATTCTCGTTACGTATACTACGAGATAGTAAAAAAAATATAACATGGCACGAACTGGCTTCCTTAGTTAGCTAACTATGAGTTAATTAACTTTGTGTTAAGAATTTAACCATAGAGTTAACTCTTAGTTAACATACATGTTTTTGTATTTATAAGTCTTAGGTACGAATGTGTAAGTCTTATGTACGAATATCTCAGTCCTAAGTATCAATGTATTTATAAGTCTTAGGTAAGAATTAATGTATAAGTCTTAGGTACGAATATCTTAGTCTTAAATACCGATGTATAAGTCTTAGGTACGAATGTGTAAGTCTTAGGTACGAATGTATAAGTCTTAGGTACGAATGTGTAAGTCTTAGGTACGAATGTATAAGTCTTAGATACTTTCTCAGTAAAAACGAATTTCGAAATAGTAAAAACGATGATTCATGGTATTTGTAAAAGAATTTAATTTCGAAAAATCAACCTGATAATACGGAAGCCCATTGGCTTCAAAGAAAAAATAAATTTATTGCGTATATTCGCAATAACATTGCGTATATTCGCAATAGTATTGCGTATATTCGCAATAGTATTGCGTATATTCGCAATACTATTGCGTATATTCGCAATAGTATTGCGTATATTCCCAATACTATTGCGTATATACGCAATAGCATTGCGAATATACGCAATAGTATTGCGTATATTCGCAATAGTATTGCGAATATTCGCAATGATTATTGCGTATATTCGCAATAATTACTGCGTATATACGCAATAAATTAATTTTTTTCTGTGAAGCCAATGGGCTTCCGTATGATAAGTTAGTTGAACTTGGTTTAATTAATGATTAGGTATTGGGAATGGAATTATATACTATGAATTCACGTCTGTCAAGTTGTAAATATTTTCATTTTTTTATTAATATTATGAATGGTTTAATTGATATTTAAAAAAAGATATGTTGATCAATTTCTAAGAGATAAGGTAGTTTTTTTTTGTTTTTTTTTTTAATTTTTATTTTCTTTTTGCATGTTATTAACACAGACATACACACAGGCATACACATACAAGTAAATCATCAACACCAATGACAATACGAAAACAGAAGACAATACATCAATACGTGTAATTGACATTACTATATAAACATACACACATTACACACAAATTCTTGACATCACATGTGCAACAATTTTATGTGAATTATAATAATAGTATTATTTTACTCACCTTTTTTTGATAAAAATATTTTAGAAAATGTTCTTTTATGAAATAAGAATATGAAGTAAGAATTTTTAACCTGTTAATATCGCAAAATTAAGGACCCCATTTTTTATCTAAAGTCGCTAACTCTCTTTTTCTTTTTATATATATAGAGTTCTTTTGTCATCTTTGAATCAAATTTACTTGGAGTACCACTGATGAGGATTCATTTCCGAAACATGCATGTCAAAAAGACTTATTAAAAGGAATGGGTATTTTTGCTAAAAATATGTAAGTTTAGAGAAAATGGCGATATTTGAAGTGCATAACGTAAAACTATGGCGGGAGACAATCTTCTTGTAGGCTATATTCCATAAATTTTACAGAAACTCTCTCTCTCTCTTTCTCTATCTCTCTCTTTGAAAATTTCGTGCACATTTTTTTTTTCTAACTCCGCGATGTGTTCGCCATGGCTTGCTGGCGTATAGGCAGCTACGCCCCTGAAATATGTTGTGTAATCAAACAAATAATTGTGTCTAATATTTTTAGGTTGTCATTAAAAGGACCAAATAATACCCCATGAATACTCAAATCTAAATTTATGTCAAAGATGTTAAGTAACCATATTTCAAAATCATGCCATATACAGTGTAAGAAAAATGACATTCGAATAATAAATGGGAAATAGTTTCTGAATTTGAATGACAAAAAGAACATAAGTTTGAGGAATTAATACCTATTTTGTGTAAAAATGAATGTGTTCCTAAGATCCTTGTACAATACGAAATTGAAACCATTTCAACATTTTAAGGCATGGTCCATTTGATATTCAGGGGGGGGGCTTGGGTTTTTTGTCGGAGCAAGATTATTTTTTTTGCCCCGGACCGGGGCAAAATTTTTTTTTTCTTGCAATGTTGGAGCAAGGAAATTTTTTTAACAAAGTGATGCGCATATTTAAAGAATGTTTGTGTTTTATCAATATAAATTATCTATATTTTTACTCAAAACTTTAAATATTAATATATTAGTTTATTTTCATGCTAGTATTCAATTCACTTTTAAACAGAGAGATAAAAGACTTAAATACAATTCTCAATATTTTATATAAGGTACATGTTATATATAACATGTATAAGAGGGTCTGAGGGGAAGGTCTCATAGACAAATTGTTAAATGTTACTAATATTTGTAAATTGGTGAATAACTGAAATTCTTCTTCCAAGCTTACAAGAACATAAAATTAGACTCTATGGGATACATGCAACATGTATTAATAGCAATACATAAATATTGATGATATGTTTAAGCTTTTATGGAAGCCCTTTTTCATTCACATACATGTATAACTTTTGATATCTTCATATTTATGAACATTGCCATAAGTAAATAATGTTTTGATATAATACTGCGGCGAGCGAAGCGAGCCGGAAAATTTTCAGGAATTTTAGCGAAATTTTATGGTAATTCTTCAAATTCAGATTATTTGTAAGAGCAAGATTATTTTTTTCTGTCACACCATAAGCAAATTAATTTTTTTCATCAAAATTGAGAGCAAAATTATTTTTTTCGAAAAAAACCCAAGCCCCCCCCAGAATATCAAATGGACCGTGCCTAATTACCTTATCTGTTGAAAATGGTTTCAACAGATAAGGTAGTTAAAACCGCATTAAAAATGTCGGGGCCGAAAATGAAAAATGCCGAAATCTCAGCTAGGGGTTCGAATAAGGAAAGGGCCGATACCTCTGACAACCCTTTCACCCTGTCCACCCCCTTTACAAAAAAAAAAAATCGGCTCTCTCAAGTAGTCGATATCAGGGATGTACATCTATTTAAGTGTTTTAGCCAAATTGAGTATAGTGTAAACATGATATAATAAATCTTAATTTACTGATTTTTACTTCTCATTGGCGTAACGGCGTGACGGTACATCAAAAATAGAAATACAATATATCTTTCACGAAATTTTGTTTTTAATCTGTGTTATTCGATAAATTTCCTGACCTCGCCGTCTTTGTCAAACAAAATAATTGCCGTTTTTACAAGATAAGAGGGAGGATATCTCGCTTGTGCAAAGTTCTTTTACTTTGAATAAATAAAGAGTTGGTTTGGTCGTGTTTTTTTTATATTCTTGAATAATATAAGTTTAAGGTAAGAAGTTAGAGACGTATGGAATAAATCAAGAAACCAACAACATTGCACAGGAAATCGTTTCGTTGTTAAAGAGTCTAAGCGCAATATTGAAGATTTGCACTTAAAAAGATCTCTGGAGGAGGGGGGGGGGGGGGGGGTCGTATTGCATGCTAAGTATTACAAGTGTCAGTTTGTCAGCTTACTTTGTCAGAGATTACCTTGAATACTGCAATGGCAGACTTAAAAGAGGGGTATGTTAATGTTTCCATATTTGGACCCAATTTTTCAAGTAGGAATTTGAACCTTTGAAGACAATTTTCAATTCTCAACCTTTTTTATGCCCCCGGAATCAAAGATTTGGGGCATATAGTTTTTGGCCTGTCCGTCTGTTTGTCCGAAAAAACTTTAACAATTGGACATATTAATGTGTATTCCTTGTGACAAGACCTTTCCTTTGATACTAAACTGTTGGACCTTGTGACCTTGACCTTTGACCTACTTTTCAAAAACTTTATCATTGGGCATAACTTATGAATGGTAATTGATATGGCTTTCATATTTCACAAGTGTATTCGTTATGACAAGACCTTTCTATTGATACCATTTTTTTTTTACCTTGACTTTGACCTTTCACTTACTTTACATAAACTTTAACATTGGGCATTACTTTACTTTAATGGTACATGTTAGTGATATGGCTTTCATATTTCACAAGTGTATTCGTTACGAAAGACCTTTCCATTGATTATGATTGATACCAACATTTTTTAACCCAGTGACCCTGACCTTGACCTTTCACATATTTAACAGAAGCTAGATTGTGTTTATACTAGCAAAGATGCCATCGTGTTTCACAAACACAGGCTTTATTAAAAGGCGAAACCTGCCCTTTCCTGATCCAAATATTTAGCATTAAAGTTATTAGACTCCCTTAGATTCACTAATATACTAAATACTAACACTTAAGGTCAATCTACTACTAGGAGTCAAGGTCATGAAACGGCCTCAAGAGGATTTTCTTAAAAGGCCTAAAACTAATTGAGTTTTAAAACTGTCTTCAATCTCTATTTTGAAATAGAACACATTATCTAAAGTATAATTATGTTAAGCATGTAGACATGATTGAAGTTTTGTTAACACATTCATTTCATTATCAAAATTGTTAAATAGTTTATCAAAATTGTTAAACAGTTATGTTAAACAGTTAAGTAATAAAGCAACAACACATAACACAACATGCAATGAAGCAACACGCAATGCAAAACGGCACGTCACAATGCAAGGTGCTTAACAGAATATTGGCACCACACTATCTGAAATTTCTTGTGAGAACACTCACTGTCTTCAAAATAAAAGAGTTTGAGGAAAAATCAATCTTTGTATAGATCTACTTGTTTTTGTTACAAGCTCTTTTTTTCAGTCAGCAGACTAATCATGTCTATAAGACTTCTTGTTGTCGGAAAAAAAATATTTATCTACCTACCTACCCAACACTCCAAGGGTTGGGTCGCGTTCGGGGAAACAAACATATTTTTAAGGTTGGCCCCATATAGTTATACAAGTCCCAAGTACAAAAAAAAATACAGTAAAATAAAATAAAAGAATAAAATAAAATGAAGTAAAAACTACAGTATTATGTTATTTAAAGGTTACGGAAAGGGCCGACCGGGTTAACCAAAACAGGTTTCTGCCTTTACAACATGTAAGACGGCGAGAATCGCGAGAAACGAATATTATTTCGTAAGAAGATACAAGAGGAAATAAAACGAATACAGTAAAATAAATGGTATAAAATAACGTTTATTTCTTCTGTAATCTTGATAGAAACTTATATGTTATGGGGAAATACTTTATTTTTCATTGACATTGAAGAAGTCGATTGTCAGAGGAAGTTCGGTAATTCGGGTGCTGATTCTACTCGTTACATCAGCAGGATAGGGACAGGGTAAATGCTTTATGTAGAGGTTCGATATAAAGCTTTTCTCTGTAAATCATGTTCATTTGAATCGAGAGGTCTTATTGGCTCGCTATCTACAGTGCTAGTATCCTTGTACTCCTTAATTTTGTGCGTCTCCATTCCCCAATATTCGTGAATTGAGAAAATAGTACTGCATTTCATCACTGCACAGTGACGTCATTAGGATTTCTGATGTAACCAGTGCAAAGGATTCAAAGGCAGAGGTACACAGATTACTTCTTCGGCCAATATTCGTGAATTGAGAAAATGATTGTGTTCGTGCTTGAATGTTTTAAATATGACGTCATCTGTTCAAGCACTGGAATTGCCAAAGTAGCCACTGTCATCATCAACAAAAGAAGTTAGGTCATGCACTTTAAACGGGTACAGTACAGTCAAAAGCCTTATTTGATATACCACGACGTTGGACGGGCAGCCAGTCAGCAACACAATAACATGCCCTCTCAACCATTTTCAATGACCACGTTGCCGCTGGCGGGCAGTTAAATGTACGTCAGGTTAGCGATAGGTATCGGATATCGATTTACCTTCTGATAAACAGTCTCAGCACCTTTGATTATTGTTTGAATAAAACAATTTTATGCAAAGAAATTCATTTTTTATTAAAAAAAACCCACTAGTAATCGATAGATTTTAACATATTCCTTCCGCCGTAAGAAAACATTTATCCCTGTCTTTTATGTTCTAACGAGTAGTGAAAGGTTTTATTTACCTTTCCATTGTTGTAGTAAAGTGTCGTGACGGACAGAGCTCAATGAATCAAGGTGATGAGAAAGTCGAATAAATTTTTGAGATATATAGATTATAGAGTGTATAGTGCATGTCATCTTCGCGAGCCAATCATATAGATCCGCCATCCTCCTCAATTTTTTTAGGAGCACGGCGGATATATACCATTGGCTCGCGAAGATGAGTGCATGTAAAGTCATTCTTAAAAAAAAACTTTAAAAAAAAAATCACTCTGAAAATTTTCTCATAACCAGGTGAAAATAATTTCCGCAGATCCGCTTGATCGGGTTTATCACAATAGATCAACGGTCACTTAACAAATTCCCGGCCTCGTTGGCTTAATTTGATCGCTGACCAATGCCCAGCATAATGTCACGTTGTGAGTAGTAATTTGTGATACAAAGATTTTTTGGCCATTATTAAAACTATATAGATCTGGAGTAACGCTACTCAGCAATATGGAAGTGAGTCAGTATGTCGGGAATTAAAAAAAAAACATTCTAAAGATTTGGAAATTATTTATTTTATGCGTCTTTAAAATTCAGATCTTTATTTTGACTAAAAATGACGGCGAGGTCAGGTTATATGTTGAATGGTAAAGACTAATCAAAAACAACATTTAAAGAAATTTCAATTCATTTTTATCGTTTCGCTGTGTACTTGTGACACGTACATATCATTATGTATAGAGATCGACCGGCAATTTCATTTCAAAATCAACAAAATGACTTTTTAATCAAAATTGTCCAATCGCACCGATTTTATGTTTGTGACAATAGGCCCCACTGCTAAAATGTTTACATTGCCCAACGGCCTTTTGCTCTTACCAAATCCATTTTTTTTCATGAATGGCTTTTCAATTAAATGGGTTCTGATGCATAAATTCACGATATTTTTTATTGATATGAAGTGAAAAAAAATGAAATAAAAGGAAAGTCTGCATTCCCGATATTTTCATTGACATGAAGTTAAAAAAAAAAAGAAATATCGACAGATCGGCATTGGCAGATCAAGAGGGTGTACTGCCCGGGCTGGGGGTTGGAGTTGGTAGCGGGTAGGTGCGGGACGGAAGGGGGGGGGGGGAAATTATTTTTCGTTTGCAAAATTGATATAATTCTAGATTTTAGGCGGACATAGCACATTGGCGGCATATCATTTACATTCAGATGGATGCTACTTTATTATAACTTTAAGTATCCCCTTCCTTTCTTTATGAATTTTAAAAGAAAATAAGTTAGAGAAAAAAGAAATAATATCTCTAGGGAGAAGGTAATAAAAGGAAGGTTTTTTGACAGGCGCTGTAGGGGGCTCTCTCCCCTCCCCCCTTTTTTTTAAGGCACAACCCCAAGCCCTGCCTTTGACCGATTCGGGCCAGCTGTCACACGGACTTGTGATCGGTCAACTGTGTGATCAACCACGCGTAGAGAAGTGTACGCTCGGTTCTTCAGAATTAAGTATCATGGCTTTGCTTTATGCATCTACAGATATATATATATTATCTACAGATATTTCATGGCCATTTGAATTTGACATGTTGAAATATATTTGAATTTGAAATATCTTCAGATATTTCATGGCTATTTGAATTTGATGAGTGATAATTTCAAGAAGGTTCAACTAAGTGTTTTATAATGATTCATTTAGATAAAATATTGATTTTCTCTATGACATTGGTTTGAATCCTTGTTCTGCGCCTGAGATTTCCAACGTCCACTTGTATCTTATCTAAATGTATGCGTTCGTCCATAAAATTTTTACGTCATTTCAACATGTTCAAGTAGTCATTCAATGGGTACAAATAGGGTGAAGTAAAAATGTCAATCACACGCTGAGGAAACAAATTATTAGCATAAAAGTTTTTAGTAAATTGCCATGATCAAGATGATTATGTTTGATTTCAGGCAAAACACTTAGTACAGATAATACTTACTGGGGCTCAGATTGTTGGGCGGGCATTTGCCCGGGCTGTGCAACAAGAGATCCGAATGAGTCAGGAGGCAGCTAAGCAAGCAGGGGGAGGAAGACAAGGTACTAGAAGGGCAGCTACGGACTCTCTCACTGGAATGACTTTACAGGTAAAAACGCTCTCATTGGATTTTCTGAAATGGTTTATTCCAATAGCCGAAATTCATAATGGCTGACAAAATGAGGAAAAATGTCCGAGGTAGGCAATTTAAGTGCACTTTATCATCGTTTTATCACTATGGAATTGATGTTGACTCCGACATTTTGTGCTTTCTAACAAGATTGGAAAATGGTCTATTGAAGAAAGCCAAAATGTTACATTATCTCATTTTCAGTGGTCAAATTTGATTACGACTTTGAATTAAGAAAAAAATCTAGATATTTCTGTTTTTGTGTCGCCTGGGAAGTATAGGGATCAGTTTATAGATTGTCCATTGTCTGTTTGACCGTCTGTATGTCAAAATTTGTGATGTCTGTCTTAGGATGTGTAAAATGCAAGTCAACTGCGGTAATGTGAAAGTCATCTATTTACATACATTCAGAGGATTTACGCAGCATTCACATGAATCATCCAACAATCTTTAAGTCTAGATTTTTGAGATACTTTCTTTCAGGAAGTATCGTACTGTTATGGTAACTACTTCAAAGTATGCAAATTGAGATAATGCCGCTTTGCACCTCAAAATATAGTGCTGTGTCTAGTTCAGGAATTTGCTGTCTACTACATACAAAATGCAAGAACAAGAATATTCTCCATTTTGAAAACAGTTTCAATTTCATATAGAATAAATTCACCACACAATATTAACTATATAATTTTTGTTTTCACAACACAATGGTGGCGTAGTAATACAATGACAATGTTAGGAAAGATAACTCAAAAAATTGCATTAAAGTTATAGAGTTGTCTCTTATGTCAACACTGAGGATAGATAAACATAGTTTGTGTTGTTTATAGAGATATTATAAGCTTCACATATGTATCCTGTGTTAATAAATAATCATCATTGCCTTACGATAAAATTATTCAACATTTTAATATCTGCTGACAGTAAATTTTGTGTAGATCTAGAAGTATCTTTCAGGACCTTCAGTCCTTTGATTTTAAGTGTTCGTAAGATATTGATTTATATTTTCAGGAAGCCAAACAAATACTGAACTTAAATGAAATCTCTGATGTTGAGGCGCTGCAGAAAAACTACAACCACCTTTTTGAAGTGAACGAAAAATCCAAAGGAGGAAGTCTGTATATACAATCAAAGGTATTCACTTAAGGATTGTTTTTCAGCTTTTGCGCTTTATCGGTGTGTATTGGCAGTAGGGAATGGAAACAAAATATGTAAAGCACGAAGTGCTTTTCATGAATTTTGTTTCCATTCCCTACTGCCAATACACACTGATAAAGCGCAAAAGCTGAAAAACAATGCTTATATTTACATTTTAGGTGTTAATCAAGTTTGTTTCTGTCCCTTTTCATCCCGTTTCTTTATATTGAAATGTCACCGCGGAGGGTGAACGTCACTTGACGTAACAGCAAACGAACTTTCGATGTTTTTTGCTAGCTTCGAAGTAGTACCTTCTGTATGGAAACATTGTAAAAAAATAAGAAATTGAATTTTGTTTATGGTTGTATTTTGAACATGTCCATCAAAACTGAATAAAAAATAAATCGTACATAATCGCGATTTTTGTCCCACATGATAAAGACCAAGCGAATGGTTAGTCTGGAGAAATGTCACAGATATTGGAAGGAAAACATTTGAAAACTGACTGCAACACACTGTTCATTTGTTTATAAACCTAGACTGTGAAATAAATCGGTACCATTATTCAAACTTCTGTAAAATTTCTCTGTTTCTTCTGGAAGTATTTAGAATAATGCAAAATTCGAGTACAGCCGTGCAAAACTATACAAATACACGAAATTTTCATGACCTACCTCAACATGGCACAACATTCGCTGATACGAAATATTTCTGATCTGTACTGACTGTATAATTCCATAAGAAGCAAAAATAAATTCACTGTTGATAAATGACACAAGTGGATCAAATCCTCATCCTAAATATTGAATATTTGTTCCACTAATGTCTGAATTCGCTCATCCAAACATGGCACCATTCCGTAGACGACAGGGTCGTCCTTGAATTTCGTCTGGTGTGACGCGTGATCGACTTACTATGTCACACTTCTTGGAAGTGTACATGTGGGTGACCTAGATTTTGACCCATTTAATCACTGGGGGTAGACGGCATCGATTGATAATGGAATTTTGAATCTGTGTTGAAGCAGTAAATAGAATGGGCATTTTATGGGAAATATATCCGCATTTGTTAAAATGTCACAATGTCACGTGATAGGCTCTTGCGATTATCGAAAAATGCAGTGCAGTTGGTTTGGTACATTCATATAAGGGAAACGCAGTAGGAATGTAAATATATGGAAATATATGTACTTATTACCATATAACCAGAAATTTTCGCAAGATACTAATTTTCGCTATATCTGCGAGTGATTTGGAATCATGAAAAATTATTCTCGCCAAAAAGTGTGTTTGATATAATACATTATAAAATGGTACATATCCGTTACATTTGATCATAATGTACATATTTCATTTTTCACTTTTCTTGGTAAAACGTGAAGTTAATTGAGTGTATCCTATGATAAAAGTGACTAAAACTTTATTCATTAAAGGTACAATACAGTAACATCATATGTACATATTTGTTTTTAATTTAGGAATTTTGAAAATAAAGACAACCTATTTTACCATAAAATTGCAAAATTTGATATTCATAAACATTTCTGGTTATACAGTATAATAAATGGGCAGCCAAAAGACATATTACACTTCAGTCCCCAAATTTACAATTTTTCGAACAAAATATTACACTTATAACAAGAAACAGGCAGGCAGGACTGGCTCTGTCATTTGACTCTGGCATCTGTCATCTGGATCTGTCATCAGGCTCTGGCATCTGGCTCTGTCATTTGGCTCTGGCTCTGTCATTTGCTGACACTATGTTTATCTGTTACAGGTTGTACGTGCCAAAGAAAGAATAGAGACAGAATTAGAGCAGCAGGGAATCAATGTACAACAGTCAACTCAAACACCTGACAGTGATATAAATACATCACAGGACACAAACTCTGATAGTAATACAGAATCACATAGAAGACAGTCATGATTATCGTTCACAGTTTTTCGTATATACAAGTAATATTTTTATTTTTATGACCTCAGAATCTAAGATTCAGGGGAATTGAATTGAATTATTTGGCAAGTAATTTCTTTCACTAAACTTGAACAAGGGAAATACCGTTTGAATGCACAAATTCTATTAGTATGCATCAGCGCATTCAAATTTTGCATACATGTGGATTCCTCAAGATTTTTCTAATATGGTACGAAATTGACCCTTCCGATTGCGGGAAAAAATGCAAAATTTCGTGATGTCACAATGCTTTTACCTCGGACAAACAAGCTTCGAACCTCGGTCAAACATCGAAATTGCATTGTGACGTCATGGAATTTCTAAAAATTTTCCCGCGTTCGGAAGGGTCAATTGTTTTTGAATACTCCATTCAGAACTTGCTGTTTTCATATTCTATTTTGAAGGAAAGAACTACAATTTGTATGTATGATAAGCAGATAAGAGCTCCCCCCCCCTAAGCCATTTCATAGAAATTGCAAAAAAATGTTAAATTCTTTTGTATGTTTTCTTGCTCTCATATCAGATCTAAGCTTAAAGATAAGGTTGAAAACATTTTTCAGGGCTAAGCTCTGTAGTTCCTAGATGGGACTTAGGGGCCAAATAAGCCCCTTTTCATACATTCTATGCTGGGTAATGTTAGGGGGGGAGTTTATCAACATTAGTGTTTCACAAAGTTCTTAATGGACATTTTTCAAGTTGAAGTACTTCTGACTTCGCACTTCAGACTTCACACTTCAGGGGTCATATAAACGAAATCAGGTCCTATTAAAAAAGTAAACTCATAAAAAACAATGGACGAAATAACAGCGGAGAGTTTTAAATGAGTATTTTCACACATGAAAACAAATTAATTCCTCTCAAAAGTATTCTAAGTTCATTATAATAAAATGTACAAGTCATTTTACTTTTTTGACACAGTCCCTTTGATGTGGGAAGTGCGAAGTCCGTGAACATGAAAAATGTCTATAATGTTTAGTATAATGTGATAATCCCAGGAGGGACTTTCATGCTTTTCTTTTCCATTATTACGTCACATCAGAATTGGATCTTTTAACGGTGACGTCACGATAGATTTTGTGTGTAATGTAACAATGAAATGGACCAGAAATCAGGTTGGTCAAGGTGTTTCATGATCCTAACACTTAGATTTGGCTTATTGAGTCTTTGTGGAAGACAGAGTTTTCCCCCTTACAGACTGTATTTGAAGTAAACCATTGTGATGTCATGAAAATGGTATGGTAATGTCGATTTTATACCGTCATTTCCCAGACTTTTAGGACTGTTTCCATAGAATTTGATGACGTCATAATCAGTCTACGTAAGATACCGTCTCAAATGGGAAGTAACTCTGGTTTTCGAAAATAGCGAATATAATATCAATGAAAATGTTACCATAATGGTACGTGTAATTTTATCAAAGTGTCAAAATGTATTTTTTATGCCATTAAATTTGTGAAATAATACTAAGTTATTCCACTGCATTATTATTTCATTTATAAATAGAAAGGTTGTGTTTTTATGTTTACTTGTATATCAGAGCGCTGCAATGACACAAACATTTAATACTTTTGGACATTATTTTCCACTGTACATGAATGTACTGGCTACAATGAACCTGTGAAGTAAGGGATATGACATCAAAATAGGACAGATTACTGTATGTGTACTTATTTTAGCGGGATTCATATTAAGGTATCCGTTGTACAATTGAGTTATTTTACATAACGTTTTAATCATCTCCATTGTAAAGTATGGTAAATTTTATGCCTGGTAAGGTAGTATAAACTATATATTTTCTGAAAGGTAATAATGCCATGAGTTCAGATGTAAGACTCCCATGTCTTAAAAATCAAAGGAGAAAAACTCTTGTACAACTTTGTTATTTTGCATATGTTATATAGAGAAAATAGACAATTTCAATTCTTCGTAAGTTATTCCCCTTTGTTTTTCTGGCACAAAAATTATTATTTCTAAGAAGTGGGCTTTATAACCTTTCAGAAAATATATAGTTTATAGTACCTTACCAGGCATGGAAAAATGCCCTATTGTACATCGAATACCTTAAGGTATAAGGGGTATAATAACAATATCATCGAAAAGCTAGAGGTTGTTTATTTTCATTTCACACATATTTTTAGATATTTGAAATTTTTCAATGTTTTTTTTCAATTTGCCATGAAAATGTATGGGACCGAACATTTCCAAAGTCATGTGTCTTCGGCCAACAACTTCTCATGGTATTTAATATTTCTGTTATCAAAGCAACCGGATGTAGAGTATTATACCCCTAATGCCTTAAGCGGAGTTAGCGCTGCTAAGACTGCTCCAATTCTAGAATACACTGAATCTCTTACAGATTGATGTGGAAAATAAGTCAAAGCGCTAATTCATTATTACACTAATTAATAAATTGTCAATTTACCCATTTCTGCTCTGTTTCTGCTAAAATTTGGTTGCACTAAAATAATGAGATAAAGAAGATCCTGACGACAATCTCAACAACACTCACAATAGAGTACCAAATTGAGCATTGGCGGAAACCTAGCAAGCTAGAGGTGGGACCAGGTGTCCGGGAGGAGTAAAGCATCCCCCGTTTGGCGAGCCGCACCCACCGTCGATGTTCATTCACAAAAATGAAAACAATAACTACAAAACATGCACTGTCTGAGGTTATGTCTATATAGAAAGTGCTATGGCGACCATGTCAGGGAAAAACATTTAAAACACTTGCTGTCAGACCCCTCGCGGGGAACTTCTTTATGAGCTCCACACGGCAAAGTACATGTATGAAGTGTTTAAGCAGAGCAATCATTACACTTTATTAGCTTAATTTCAACTTGAAGTTGTAATTTTAACTTGTACATACTTCATTAGACGTACATTGAATACAAATTTAGGCGACAGAAATTTAATTTTTAGTTGTACGGATTTTATTTTTCCAAAATAGGGTAGGAGGAGGGAATAAAAACAAAATAAAAATCAGTAAATTTCAACATTTCATGTTTTGTGCCACGATCACGATCTGTAAATTCAGCTTGTTTATCATGTTTTCAAAGCCACATTCTAAAACACTTGCACGATAAAGATTAAGTGAATGAAAAGTAATAAACAGTAATTCGGATGAGTGGAAGATAAAATGAACGATCAGTTCATTTTATTCTTTTCCAATTGTTGTAAAATTAGGGTCGGTGGATCCGTAAAACTAAGAATTTAAATTCTGTTGCCTTAGCAAATAAACATGTGATGATGACGTGTGTAATAACAGCAAAGGGCTTGTCATACCAAGCAGTAGAACATCACAATACTAACATTGGTTTTTCCTAGACACCTGTATACACTGGAACCACCTACCAGATTCAATCGTGTATGCCAAAACTGTAGGAGAATTTAAGACCGCCCTACAGGAACATCAATGCCAATAAAATCCAGCGTTCTTTCGACCCTTGTAAAAAAGGCAAAGGTTGGATTCTACAAGGTATACCATACAGATACAGATAGACATACCCAAAACATTACATGTAGGAAATCTCAACCCTTCTACAATGTATATCTGTAATCTTCAAGAATGAGTATTGTCGTATGATGCATATTTGGCATTAAAATTTGTGACCTTGACCTAATTCACCTTCAGTGTGACCTTTTCACTTCAATAGGTGTCCAGTCTTTATCTTCATGTTTAACCATACCAGTCCTTCAGTTTGTTGGTACATGTAGTAATAAAGTATACATCAAAGGACTGAAGGTCCTGAGAGATACTTTTAGATCTACACAAAATTTATTGGCAGCAGATATTAAAATGTTGAATAATTTTAAAGTAAGGCAATGATGATTATTTTTTTTTTAACACAGGATGCATATGTGAAGCTTATAATATCTCTATAAACAACACAAACTATGTTTATCTAACCTCAGTGTTGATATAAGAAAGAAAACTCTATAACCTTAATGCAATTTTTGAGTTATCTTTCCTTACATTGTTATAAACAAAGTACACAGCCAATTGTGCCTCATATGAAGTTCATGTGAAATTTACATGAACTTTACGTGAAAGTTCACATGAAATTTATGTGAAATGAGCATAAACATGAAATTTACATGAAAATTTTCACATGAAATTCATGTGAAGATTTTAACATGGAAGTTATGTGAATTCAGTTTCCTGTGAAGGTCACTTCGAAAAATTCATGTGAAATTCATGTGAAGGAAATTTATGTGAAATTCATGTGAAATATTTTTCATATAAATCTTATGTGAAATTTATATGAATTTTACATGAACTTTCATGTGAAATTAACATGATGCTCATTTCATATGAATTTCATGTGAGGCACAATTGGCTGTGTAGTATATTACTACGCCACCATTGTGCTGTGAAAACAAGAATTATAGTTGATATTGGGTAGTGAATTTATTCTATATGAAATTGAAACAGTTCACAAGATGAAGAATAGTCTTGTTCTTGCATTTTGTATGTGGTAGACGGCAAATTTCTGAACTAGACACAGCGCTATATTTTGAGGTGCAAAGCGGCAGTATCCCAATTTGCATACTTTGAAGCAGTTACTATAACAGTAAGATACTTCCTGAAAGGAAGTATCTTCAAAAATCATTGAAAAAAGTTAATCTCTTCAAGGTCGTATCGGCAAGGACATTTTTGCAAGGTCGTATCTGCAATTAAGGTCATTCCATCAATGTCTTTCATGTTAATTCCAATTAAAGATTTGGGGGTGTACTGAATAGTGGTCTGTCTGTGCAAAACTTCAACACGCTCCATGACTTTTGATAAGAGATATTTTAAAGGCTTCCATGTGTAGTAGGGTTGGAAAAGATGTGCCAAGACTGGAGTTCAAACCCTGGACCTCTATACCTGCGGGTAAGCACTCTAACCACTGAGCTATCCGGGCCGATACACCTAGCCCTGCCACACTCGTCCATCCATCAAATTTTGAGGTTTCCTCAACCTCACAACAACACAACAGCCCTGGTTCTACCTCTTTTCGAGGCTCACTCTCACGGCACCAAATGTAGTAGTCTAAGAGTAGGAAAAGATGTGCCCAGACTGGAGTTCATACCCTGGACCTCTATACCTGCAGGTAAGCACTCTAACCACTGAGCTATCTGGGACGATACATCCGGCTCTGCCACACATGCAAAACGCATTGGTGAAAACGTTTATAGTGAATCCATGGTTAGAATGAAGTAGAATTTATGTTTCAGCAGAGACTTTGCAATGAAAATCTCTGGATATAAAAAAATTCAAAGCACATGCACAAATGGAGATCTCGCCGACATCTCGTCCCTTGAAACAGTGTTGGTAATCTTCTGCAGTGTCGGAAAATCCGGATATCCACACCGTCTGTTACTTGCGTGGCAGATGGTCGTCCTAAGTCGGCAGTGGTTGCCCATTGTTCTTGTTGGTTTATGTGTGGTCTTTGTGTTTCATGCTTCTATGGTGTGAGTTGGTCTCGTTGGTTTATGTGTGGTCTTTTGTGTTTCCTGTTTCTATGGTGCGAGTTGGTCTCGTTGGTTTATAAATGGTCTTTGTGTTTCATGTTTCTATGGTGTGAGTTGGTCTCGTTGGTTTATGTGTGGTCTTTTGTGTTTCATGTTTCTATGGTGTAAGTTGGTCTGGCTGGTTTATGTGTGGTCTTTTGTGTTTCATGTTTCTATGGTGTAAGTTGGTCTCGTTGGTTTATATGTGGTCTTTTGTGTTTCATGATTGTATGGTTTGAGTTGGTCTCGTTGGTTTATAGGTGGTCTTTTGTGTTTCATGTTTCTATGGTGTGAGTTGGTCTCATTGGTTTATGTGTGGTCTATTGTGTTTCATGTTTCTATGGTGTGAGTTGGTTTATGTGTGGTCTTTTGTGTTTCATGTTTCTATGGTGTGAGTTGGTCTCGTTGGTTTATGTGTGGTCTATTGTGTTTCATGTTTCTATGGTGTGAGTTGGTCTCGTTGGTTTATGTGTGGTCTTTTGTGTTTCATGTTTCTATGGTGTGAGTTGGTCTCATTGGTTTATGTGTGGTCTATTGTGTTTCATGTTTCTATGGTGTGAGTTGGTTTATGTGTGGTCTTTTGTGTTTCATGTTTCTATGGTGTGAGTTGGTCTCGTTGGTTTATGTGTGGTCTATTGTGTTTCATGTTTCTATGGTGTGAGTTGGTTTATGTGTGGTCTTTTGTGTTTCATGATTGTATGGTTTGAGTTGGTCTCGTTGGTTTATGAGTGCACTTTTGTGTTTCATGATTCTATAGTGTGAGTTGGTCTCGTTGGTTTATGTGTGGTCTTTTGTGTTTCATGTTTCTATGATGTGAGTTGGTCTCGTTGGTTTATGTGTGGTCTTTTGTGTTTCATGTTTCTATGGTGTGAGTTGGTCTCGTTGGTTTATGTGTGGTCTTTTGTGTTTCATGTTTCTATGGTGTGAGTTGGTCTCGTTGGTTTATGTGTGGTCTTTTGTGTTACATGTTTCTATGGTGTAAGTTGGTCTGGCTGGTTTATGTGTGGTCTTTTGTGTTTCATGTTTCTATGGTGTGAGTTGGTCTCGTTGGTTTATGTGTGGTCTTTTGTGTTTCATGTTTCTATGGTGTGAGTTGGTCTCGTTGGTTTATGTGTGGTCTTTTGTGTTTCATGTTTCTATGGTGCAAGTTGGTTTATGTGTGGTCTTTGTGTTTCATGTTTCTATGGTGTAAGTTGGTTTATGTGTGGTCTTTTGTGTTTCATGTTTCTATGGTGCAAGTTGGTTTATGTGTGGTCTTTTGTGTTACATGTTTCTATGGTGTAAGTTGGTCTGGCTGGTTTATGTGTGGTCTTTTGTGTTTCATGTTTCTATGGTGTAAGTTGGTTTATGTGTGGTCTTTTGTGTTTCATGTTTCCTTGGTGTAAGTTGGTCTCGTTGGTTTATGTGTGGTCTTTTGTGCTTCATGATTCTATGGTGTAAGTTGGTCTCGTTGGTTTGTGTGTGGTCTTTTGTGTTTCATGTTTCTATGGTGTGAGTTTGCCTCGTTGGTTTATGTGTGGTCTTTTGTGTTTCATGATTCTATGGTGTAAGTTGGTCTCGTTGGTTTATGTGTGGTCTTTTGTGTTTCATGTTTCTATGGTGTAAGTTGGTCTCGTTGGTTTATGTGTGGTCTTTTGTGCTTCATGATTCTATAGTGTGAGTTGGTCTCGTTGGTTTATGTGTGGTCTTTTGTGTTTCATGTTTCTATGATGTGAGTTGGTCTCGTTGGTTTATGTGTGGTCTTTTGTGTTTCATGTTTCTATGGTGTAAGTTGGTCTCGTTGGTTTATGTGTGGTCTTTTGTGCTTCATGATTCTATAGTGTGAGTTGGTCTCGTTGGTTTATGTGTGGTCTTGGTGTGAGTTTGTCTCGTTGGTTTATGTGTGGTCTTTTGTGTTTCATGTTTCTATGGTGTGAGTTGGTCTCGTTGGTTTATGTGTGGTCTTGGTGTGAGTTTGTCTCGTTGGTTTATGTGTGGTCTTTTGTGTTTCATGTTTCTATGGTGTAAGTTGGTCTCGTTGGTTTATGTGTGGTCTTTTGTGTTTCATGTTTCTATGGTGTAAGTTGGTCTCGTTGGTTTATGTGTGGTCTTTTGTGCTTCATGATTCTATAGTGTGAGTTGGTCTCGTTGGTTTATGTGTGGTCTTTTGTGTTTCATGTTTCTATGATGTGAGTTGGTCTCGTTGGTTTATGTGTGGTCTTTTGTGTTTCATGTTTCTATGGTGTGAGTTGGTCTCGTTGGTTTATGTGTGGTTTTTTGTGTTTCATGTTTCTATGGTGTGAGTTGGTCTCGTTGGTTTATGTGTGGTCTTTTGTGCTTCATGATTCTATGGTGTAAGTTGGTCTCGTTGGTTTATGTGTGGTCTTGGTATGAGTTGGTCTCGTTGGTTTATGTGTGGTCTTTTGTGTTTTATGTTTCTATGATGTGAGTTTGCCTGGTTGGTTTATGTGTGGTCTTTTGTGTTTCATGACTCTATGGTGTAAGTTGGTCTCGTTGGTTTATAGGTGGTCTTTTGTGTTTCATGTTTCTATGGTGCAAGTTGGTTTATGTGTGGTCTTTTGTGTTTCATGTTTCTATGGTGTAAGTTGGTTTATGTGTGGTCTTTTGTGTTTCATGTTTCTATGGTGTAAGTTGGTTTATGTGTGGTCTTTTGTGTTTCATGTTTCTATGGTGTAAGTTGGTTTATGTGTGGTCTTTTGTGTTTCATGTTTCTATGGTGTGAGTTTGCCTCGTTGGTTTATGTGTGGTCTTTTGTGTTTCATGTTTCTATGGTGTAAGTTGGTTTATGTGTGGTCTTTTGTGTTTCATGTTTCTATGGTGTGAGTTTGCCTCGTTGGTTTATGTGTGGTCTTTTGTGTTTCATGACTCTATGGTGTAAGTTGGTCTCGTTGGTTTATGTGTGGTCTTTTGTGTTTCATGTTTCTATGGTGCAAGTTGGTTTATGTGTGGTCTTTTGTGTTTCATGTTTCTATGGTGTAAGTTGGTTTATGTGTGGTCTTTTGTGTTTCATGTTTCTATGGTGTGAGTTTGCCTCGTTGGTTTATGTGTGGTCTTTTGTGTTTCATGTTACTATGGTGTAAGTTGGTCTGGCTGGTTTATGTGTGGTCTTTTGTGTTTCATGTTTCTATGGTGTAAGTTGGTCTGGCTGGTTTATGTGTGGTCTTTTGTGTTTCATGTTTCTATGGTGTAAGTTGGTTTATGTGTGGTCTTTTGTGTTTCATGTTTCTATGGTGTGAGTTTGTCTCGTTGGTTTATGTGTGGTCTTTTGTGTTTCATGTTTCTATGGTGTAAGTTGGTCTGGCTGGTTTATGTGTGGTCTTTTGTGTTTCATGTTTCTATGGTGTAAGTTGGTTTATGTGTGGTCTTTTGTGTTTCATGTTTCTATGGTGTGAGTTTGTCTCGTTGGTTTATGTGTGGTCTTGGTGTGAGTTGGTCTCGTTGGTTTATGTGTGGTCTTTTGTGTTTTATGATTCTATGGTGTTAGTTGGTCTCGTTGGTTTATGTGTGGTCTTTTGTGTTTCATGATTCTATGGTGTGAGTTGGTCTCGTTGGTTTATGTGTGGTCTTTTGTGTTTCATGTTTCTATGGTGTGAGTTTGTCTCGTTGGTTTATGTGTGGTCTTTTGTGTTTCATGATTCTATGGTGTGAGTTGGTCTCGTTGGTTTATGTGTGGTCTTTTGTGTTTCATGTTTCTATGGTGTGAGTTGGTCTCGTTGGTTTATGTGTGGTCTTTTGTGTTTCATGTTTCTATGGTGTAAGTTGGTTTATGTGTGGTCTTTTGTGTTTCATGATTCTATGGTGTGAGTTGGTCTCGTTGGTTTATGTGTGGTCTTTTGTGTTTCATGATTCTATGGTGTGAGTTGGTCTCGTTGGTTTATGTGTGGTCTTTTGTGTTTCATGTTTCTATGGTGTAAGTTGGTCTCGTTGGTTTATGTGTGGTCTTTTGTGTTTCATGTTTCTATGGTGTGAGTTGGTCTCGTTGGTTTATGTGTGGTCTTTTGTGTTTCATGATTCTATGGTGTGAGTTGGTCTCGTTGGTTTATGTGTGGTCTTTTGTGTTTCATGATTCTATGGTGTGAGTTGGTCTCGTTGGTTTATGTGTGGTCTTTTGTGTTTCATGTTTCTATGGTGTAAGTTGGTCTCGTTGGTTTATGTGTGGTCTTTTGTGCTTCATGATTCTATAGTGTGAGTTGGTCTCGTTGGTTTATGTGTGGTCTTTTGTGTTTTATGATTCTATAGTGTGAGTTGGTCTCGTTGGTTTATGTGTGGTCTTTTGTGTTTCATGATTCTATGGTGTGAGTTGGTCTCGTTGGTTTATGTGTGGTCTTGGCGTGAGTTGGTCTCGTTGGTTTATGTGTGGTCTTTTGTGTTTCATGTTTCTATGGTTTTAGTTGGTGTCCCTTGTTCCTTTTGCGTCTTTTTCTGTGGATGCAAATACCAGACATCAAGGGTAAGGTCACTAGGTCAAAAATGATGGAATGTTTAGAAAGATTTTGTCACAAGGAATACACATGTGAAATATCAAAGTCCTATATCACTTACCAATCAAAAGTTATGGGGTGTGACACCCAAGTGTGACAGACAGACAGACAGACGGACAACGTGATCCCTAAGTGTCGCTATGCTTCGCAGGCGACAGAACATGGTATTTACTTTTAAAACGGATACCTCAAGAACTTTTTATCAAGATCTCTCCAGGTTTGCTATAACCATATACATGTGTTTGACCTTACATGTGTGTTTCACAATTGTGTATGACCTTTTAACTGGGAAGAACATCTTTGACCTTGAGACCTTGAACTTGGAGTTTGAAATTCTGGTAAAATTGAGCTGTACCTCAAGACCTTGACCTTGGAGTATGAAATTCTGGTAAAATTCAGCTGTATCTCTTCAGGGCATCGATCAGTGTTTAATAGTCAACATACCTTGCTCAGCTCATACTGTAGAAATATTACAAAGCAACCCATGACTTCAGTTTTAAGGCATTAGGGGTATAATACATGTACTCTACTTATGGTTGCTTTGAAAACAGTAAAATTAAATACCACGAAGTTGGCCAAAGACGCCAACTTCAGCAATGTTTAGGACCATACATTTTCATGGCGAGTTGAATGAGACATTAGAAAAACATAGTGTATTCAAAGATTACGAAGGTCACCTCGTGGCAGCAAAATTCAATTTAAACATATCTCTAAGTATATTTGTACATGTATATTGGCTTTAAAAAAATCGCTCAAGTGGAAAAAAGTAGGTCAAGGTCATTTTATGAAAGTTTGATCAAAGATACATTCAATATGCAAGTTTGTTACATGTAGCACTTATAATTTGCTCAATATTGGCCTTTAAAGGCAAAATCACTCAATGGTAAAAGTAGGTCAAGGCCATTTATGCAAGTTTGATCAAAGATACATGCAATATGCAGGTGTGGTACATGTAGCACTTATCTTTGCTCAATATTGGCCTTTAAAGGTAAAATCACTCTAGCAAAAAAAGTAGGCCAGATGCTGCATCCGATGCATGGGTTCACCTCAGCATCCCAAGATGAATCACTGGTGCAAGTTTGGTTACTGTAGCATCAGTTCTTTGTCAGATACTGAGCTACCCTAAAAACTTTAACCAGACATTGACAGTCATATAACTGGAAAATGTAGGTCAGATGCAGCATCCGATGCATGGGTTCACCTCAGCATCCAAAGATAAATCACTTGTGCAAGTTTGGTTACTGTAGCATCAGTACTTTGTCAGATACTGAGTTACCCCAAAAACTTTAACTGGATATGGACGCGGACACCGGGGTTATAGCATATGTTCATCTCAACTTCGTCGAGGTGAGCTAAAAATCAAATATCTAAAAATATG
Organism: Pinctada fucata; assembly: GCA_028142955.1. Classification (NCBI taxonomy): domain Eukaryota; kingdom Metazoa; phylum Mollusca; class Bivalvia; order Pterioida; family Pteriidae; genus Pinctada; species Pinctada fucata. The sequence goes on from AP027111.1 coordinate 52,562,829, forward strand.
TACGATATGGAAGTACATAATTTCTAGAATTTCCACGATATTGTTTTTATATCCCTAATACCTTAAATTGAAGCATTTTAATATAATTATGTTATGAAACATAGTCATCCAAACTTTTTTTTAGATCTTGGATCAATGGAATGAATGCATTCAAACTGATTATAAACTTCATCTTTGATTTATTTCTTTCCACATATCAGGAAATTTAGAAAAACAAAACAAGAACATAATATAACAAATGCTCTTTATCCATCATAATCTCTCATACAATAATACATTAATTTTTACTTGGCAATGTTAAAATGAAAGACTTTGACAAAGGCAGAGAACTCTTGATGGCAAGAGAAAAATCGAGGTGGATCCTAAATCCTTCAGGAGTGGATCCAGGTGGAAAACCTTTATTTCTTGTACTTTTAAATTGGTGGATCCAGTCCTTTAGAGGGTGGATCCAGGTGGGACTTCCTCTATTACAATCATCTCTGTGCCATGTCCGACTCCATGTGCCGCACTTTGAATCAAAAGAGAAATCTGCAAATAAAAATAATATAAAGTATTATATTAAATACAGTATTTTGAATCAATTCACTTCACTTTCAATTTTGAGTGACAATAATTTTAATTTTTAGTTTTACAGATTTTATTTTTTCAAAATAGGTTAGGAGGAGGGAATAAAAATAAAATGAAAATCAGTAAATTTTATTAATTCATCTTGTTAGCTCTACTGGTCTCAGACCAGTCGAGCTTATGCGATCACCCTTTGTCCAGCATCCGTCCGTCTGTACGTCTGTCTGTCTGTCCGTCTGTCCGTAAACAATTCTTGTCCGGACAACTCCTCTAAAACTGTAAGAGATAGAAAGTTAATTCTTTTTGCATTTTACTTGGACCATGGTCTAGTTGTGCACCTGACATTTAGTTTCACTCCCTGACCCCCAGGGTCTTAGAAAATGGGCGTGGTCATTAAATTCTATGTAATCTTGTCCGGACAACTCCTCTGAAACTGTTAGAGATAGAAAGTTAATTCTTTTTGCATTTTACTTGGTCCATGGTCTAGTTGTGCACCTGACATTTAGTTTCAGTCCCTGACCCCCAGGGTCTTATAAAATGGGCGTGGTCATTAAATTCTATGTAATCTTGTCCAGACAACTCCTCTGACACTATAAATGATGGAGACTTAATTTTTTTTGCAATATGATGGGTCTGTGGTCTTGTTGTGCACCTGCTATTTTGTTTGAGCCCCCTGACCCCCAGGGTCTTAGAAATGGGTGTGGTCATTTTCTCCTATATAACTCTATGTAATCTTGTGCTCGCAACTCCTCTGACACTATAAATGATGGAGACTTAATTCTTTTTGCAATATGATCGTTCTGTAGTCTAGTTGTGCACCTGATATTTTTTTTGAGCCCCTGACCCCCAAGGTCTTAGAAATGGGTGTGGTCATTTTATCCTATATAACTCTATGTAACCATGTGTTCGCAACTCCTCTGACACTATAAATGATGGAGACTTAAATCTTTTTGCAGTATGATGGGTCTGTGATCTTGATGTGCACCTGATATTTTGTTTGAGCCCCCTGACCCCCAGGGTCTTAGAAATGGGTGTGGTCATTTTCTCCTATATAACTCTATGTAATCTTGTGCTCGCAACTCCTCTGACACTATAAATGATGGAGACTTAATTCTTTTTGCAATATGATCGGTCTGTAGTCTAGTTGTGCACCTGATATTTTGTTTGAGCCCCCTGACCCCCAGGGTCTTAGAAATGGGTGTGGTCATTTTCTCCTATATAACTCTATGTAACCTTGTTTTCGCAACTCCTCTGACACTATAAATGATGGAGACTTAAATCTTTTTGCAATATGATGGGTCTGTGGTCTTGTTGTGCACCTGATATTTTGTTTGAGCCCCCTGACCCCCAGGGTCTTAGAAATGGGTGTGGTCATTTTCTCCTATATAACTCTATGTAATCTTGTGCTCGCAACTCCTCTTACACTATAAATGATGGAGACTTAATTCTTTTTGCAATATGATGGGTCTGTAGTCTAGTTGTGCACCTGATATTTTGTTTGAGCCCCTGACCCCCAGGGTCTTAGAAATGGGTGTGGTCATTTTCTCCTATATATCTCTATATAATCTGTGCTCGCAACTCCTCTGACAATATAAATGATGAAGACTTAATTCTTTTTGCAGTATGATGGGTCTGTGATCTTGATGTGCACCTGATATTTTGTTTGAGCCCCTGACCCCCAGGGTCTTAGAAATGGGTGTGGTCATTTTCTCCTATACAACTCTATGTAATCTTGTGCTCGCAACTCCTCTGACACTATAAATGATGGAGACTTAATTCTTTCTGAAATGTGATGGGTCTGTGGTCTGGTTGTGCTGATATTTTGTTTGAGCCCCTGACCCCCAGGGTCATAGAAATGGGTGTGGTCATTTTCTCCTATATAACTCTATGTAATCTTGTGCTCACAACTCCTCTGACTAAATTCTTATTGCAATATTATGGGTCTCTGGTCTAGTTGTGCACCTGTTTTTATGTTTTAGCCCCTGACCCTTAGGGTCTCAGAAATGGGTGTGGTCATTTTTTCTATATAAGTAAATGTAATCTTGTGCTTGCAACTCCTCTGACACTATAAATGATGTAGAATCAATTCTTTTTGCAATGATTGGTCTGTGGCATAGATGTGCACCTGATATTTTGTTTTAGCCTTATACCCCTAGGGTCTTTGAAAATGGGTGCGGTAATTTTTCCTATATAGTTGTGCTCTCTTCTCGTTTATATGAGTGCTATTATAGTTGCAGTATAACATGTATAATGGATATGTAGTTTTTTCATGCTACTTATAATTTGTTAGAGCGCCTGCTCCCTATGGTCTTGGTTTAAAAAGAAAAAGAAAGGAAATTGATGTTTTAAAAAAAACAACCAGGAGAGCTACAGTCTCGTCAGAGACTTCTGGTTTTTTATTATGTTTTCAAAGCTGCATTCTCTAAAATACTTACACAATAAAGATTAAGTGAGAATGAAAAGTAATAAACCAGTAATTCTGATGAGTGGAGGAAAAATTGTACAATCAGTTCATTTTATTTTTTTTCAATTGTGGTAAAATTAGGGTCAGCGGATCCGTAAAACTAAGAATTCAATTTCTGTTGCCTTATTCAATTAACGAAGTCCATCCATAGGTTAACAAGTAAATATGTACCTATAATAGCACATAACAATTGATGTACATGTATAAAAAGTTGAAAACTGTGAGTAGGTAATAATGAAAATTTCCACAAAAAAGGGGACCAGGAATGATAATTGCACGAACGAATTTTTCAAGATAACCTCATAAGTATTGGCCTCAACCTCAAAGTCCCTGTGTACTAAAGGTAATTTTAGGTACCGTACAAAGACATGTTACTCGTGACTGATAAAGTCTTCATTATATTTACATGTACCCGATTATTGGCCTCGACATCAAGGTCCCTACGTACCACGGTAGTTTTAGGTACAGTATAAGGAGCATCAAATTCCCTGTGTACAACGGTAGTTTTAGGTACTGTATAAGGAGCATCAAATTCCCTGTGTACAACGGTAGTTTTAGGTACCTGATAAGGAGCATCAAATTCCCTGTGTACAACGGTAGTTTTAGGTACCGTATAAGGAGCATCAAAGTCACTGTGTACAACGGTAGTTTTAGGTACCGTATAAGGAGCATCAAAGTCCCTGTGTACCATGGTAGTTTTAGGTACTGTATAAGGAGCATCAAATTCCCTGTGTACAACGGTAGTTTTAGGTACTGTATAAGGAGCATCAAAGTCCCTGTGTACCATGGTAGTTTTAGGTACCGTATAAGGAGCATCAAAGTCACTGTGTACAACGGTAGTTTTAGGTACCGTATAAGGAGCATCAAAGTCTCTGTGTACCATGGTAGTTTTAGGTACCATATAAGGAGCATCAAAGTCCCTGTGTACCATGGTAGTTTTAGGTACTGTATAAGAGCATCAAAGTCCCTGTGTACCATGGTAGTTTTAGGTACCCTATAAGGAGCATCAAAGTCCCTGTGTACCATGGTAGTTTTAGGTACTGTATAAGGAGCATCAAAGTCCCTGTGTACCATGGTAGTTTTAGGTACTGTATAAGGAGCATCAAAGTCCCTGTGTACAACGGTAGTTTTAGGTACTGTATAAGGAGCATCAAAGTCACTGTGTACAACGGTAGTTTTAGGTACTGTACGAGGGTTGTCCCAGAAAATCGTAGACATCACCAATAAGAAAGTTGTAAAGGGCTGCATTTATATAAACTTTGCACTGATAAATTTGACATACAAATCGGCTTCTGTACATGAAAAATCAAAAATTTATCTTCAATAGTAAAGTTTTTATAGAAGACATAAAGATGTAGGGTGACGTCCACCGGCGCATGATATGTAACGTCATGGATCCAGCGACTGCGGTTAAGAATATGCCTAAAGGAAGCAACTCATAAATTCATCTCATATATATGATAATAGACTTTGGCACTCATTGAGCAGAAACGAGATACATATTTAATCCACTTGACAGGATTTTCTGCACAGTAAATTTTCTTATATGGACCCTCGCTTCTATTTCTTTTACTGTTCGCTGCCGGTCTTCATCAATGACGTTTCTCGCCAAATTTACTGTCTGAATATCGCCCCCTCCCTGTGCCCTTGTTTAGTTTTATCTGCAAAATCATCGGAAAATCTCTTGTACATACATGTATACTAATACTCTGCGAACATTTCCATACTTTTCTGATGTTTTCATTTCTTACTTTGTCTAAAAAGGGGTCAATCCACGATCAACACAATATCTTAGTACCATTTACTGCTCCGGTAATAAACTTGACGTCGCCGTCTTCTGAATGATTGATGAGGGATTGCTTTATAAATTCCTCCATAATTAAATTGTTTATTACGCCATTCACGAAAATATAGCATGTATGTACCCGCTAAAATCAGTTTTTTCTGTTGATTAGATTTTTAGTACTATTTATACATGCATTGATAAGTATTAAACAGGTTTTATTATCGATTCTTTTTTGGCGCATGAAAATTTCGGACTGCTCCGGTACGGTCCAACCGCTCTTCTAATAGTTTAATTTATTTTCAATATTAACGGGAGATTTCAACACCATTAACATTTTATGCTTCTCAGATACTTAAATTTACATCTGGGAAAATCTTGTTTAGATTCAACGCTAAATAAAGGAATTGTGAGCAATGTCTACGTTTTTCTGGGACAACCCTCGTATAAGGAGCATCAAAGTCACTGTGTACCATGGTAGTTTTAGGTACTGTATAAGGAGCATCAAAGTCCCTGTGTACCATGGTAGTTTTAGGTACTGTATAAGGAGCATCAAAGTCACTGTGTACCATGGTAGTTTTAGGTACTGTATAAGGAGCATCAAAGTCCCTGTGTACCATGGTACTTTTAGGTAACGTATATGGACATGTCACTCATGACTGATAAAGTCTACATTATTATTACCTGATTGTTGGCTTCAGCATCGAAGTCTCTGTGTACCACGGTAGTTTTAGGTACCATATAAGGAGAAGATGTTGTTACAATATACTCCTCACCCTCCTCCTCCTCCAAATAATCAATGTTGGAATCCTCCTTACTTAAGTTTACATCCATAACGTTTTCAAACGTCCCATCTTCCTCAACGTCTTGATCTTTTCTTCTCTTTTCCATAAACTATAAATATAATGTAGTACAGAATTGCACAATATTTCATTGTACTTATCAATGTTGTCCTTCCTGATTACACCTTTGTGCGATTTATTTAGTAATAACAACCAACTAGCTGTGGTTTATCGTCCAGTAATTCCACGAGTCACATGAACCAATCAAATTATCATCGAGCTGCGAAGCGGCGAGGTGATAATTTGGTTGGTTCACGTGAGGAGTGGAATTACTGGACAATGAATCATGGCTAGCTAGTTGTTATTTCTATTCTAATATAGCACATGAATGGGCGGAGCTTAGCACACTGGAAGTTTGTTGGAGATTTTACACCAGGCGAGGTACATATTGGGAGAAAAATTCAAGTCATATTAGAAGGTACCATGATCAACACTGCCCTTCAAATTTATCACATTGTATTAAATTTTCCGAAAGCTTAGTAATACACTGTTTCAGATTTTTGACAAATGTATCATAATAATATTACACAAGTAGATTAAAAAAGTGATAGGAACACCCCTCATGGAATTTTCCAAAAATACAGCATTCCTGTTTTTACATATTTTACTTCTCAAAATAATTTGCTGAATCCCCCCCCCCCCCTAGAGAGTGATTTTATACACCCTCATCCAGGTTTTAAAGTAAACCTACCTTTCTCTTCTTACTGGGAGATTTTTCTTCAAGTTCAGGTATGGGAATCTCCTGTAAATATTAAACATGGAAAGTTAGTAAGGAGCTACTTATATAATATAAAGCCTACGCTCACGCAGCAAGATACGCCTGTTGGGATTTTTTTCACAACACCAAAATATCTAAGTCCCATAACTCCATAAGGACAAATTGGATGAACCTTAAAATCGAAAGGCGGCTTCCTCTTCAAAGTCTGATCAAAATGTACAAATATCATGAAAATCTGTTGACACATATTCAAGTTATTGCATTCCATGCACCTATATTTTGCCCTTAGCTTAACATGTATGTGCATATAACCCCCCCCCCCCCCCATTACACATAATTTCTGGATTATGTGACAAAAAATTCAAGAACCCGTTATATATGTGAAAGAACATCCTTTCTACTTGAAGTATACAAAATTTCAAAACATTTCAACCAGAAATAGATTTTTAAATAATTTTTAATTATTTTAGTATATTTTCACTGTATTTTAAAATATCTAAGTCCCATAACTCTGTAACGACATATCGAATGAATCTGAAAATCGAAAGGCGGCTTCCTCTCCACAGTCCAATCAAAATGTATGAATATCATGAAAATCCGTTGACGCATATTCAAGTAATTGCGTTCCATGCGCCTATATTTTGCCCTTAGCTTAACATGTATGTGCATATAACCCACCCCTCCCCCCTTCCTATTACACACAATATCTCGGTTATGCGACAAAAAAATTAAAAACCCGTTACATATGTCAAAGAACATCCTTTCTACTTGAAGTATACAAAATTTCAAAACATTTCGACCAGAAATAGATTTTTAAATAATTTTTAAATATTTTAGTATATTTTCACTGTATTTTAAAAATCTAAGTCCCATAACTCTGTAACGACATATCGAATAAACCTGAAAATCGAAAGGCGGCTTCTTCTCCACAGTCCAATCATAATGTATGAATATCATGAAAATCCGTTGACGCATATTCAAGTTATCGCGTAAAATCCGTTGACGCATACTCAAGTTATCGCGTTCCATGCGCCTATATTTTGCCCTTAGCTTAAAATGTATGTGCATATAACCCACCCCCCTTCCTATTACACACAATATCTCGGTTATGCGACAAAAAAATTAAAAACCCGTTACATATGTCAAAGAACATCCTTTCTACTTGAAGTATACCAAATTTCAAAACATTTCGACCAAAAATAGATTTTTAAATAATTTTTAAATATTTTAGTATATTTTCACTGTATTTTAAAAATCTAAGTCCCATAACTCTGTAACGACAAATCGGATGAACCTGAAAATCGAAAGGCGGCTTCCTCTCCACAGTCTGATCACTATGTATAAATTTCATAAAAATCCGTTGACGCGTATTCAAGTTATTGCGTTCCATAGGCGGACGGACAGACGGACAGACGGACGGACTTCGCCATACCATAATACGTCCCGTCAAATGACGGGCGTATAACAATAGTAAGGAGCTACTCATACACTAGTAAGGAGCTACTAATATAATACACTAGTAAGGAGGTACTAACACACTATTAAGGAGCTACTAAAATAAAACACTAGTAAGAAGCTCCTAATACACTAGTAAGGAGCTACTAATATAATACACTAGTAAGAAGCTACTAATATGATACACTAGTAAGGAGCTACTAATACACTAGTAAGAAGCTACTAATACACTAGTAAGGAGCTACTAATATAATACCAGTGATTTTTTTCAGTAATTTGGGAATGGGGTCGGGGCCCCTGCAATTGGGAAAAATTACGACGTTTGGGAATATTTTGGGAAGTACCTATATAAAAGTAAAATGACAGTTTATACAATCAAAAGTTCAGAATTGAATATTTGATCAAATAATTTTGTTTCAAATATGATTTAATTTCTTATGCTTACAACAATATGGCAAATGATTAGTAGATTTGCTACTTTTGAACCAGTACTTTTTACTTATTTTGGTGATAATTCCATCTGTATGTGATTGGGAAGTTTTAGAGCCACAATTGGGAAAAAAAGATACTATTTTTCATTGGGAATGGGGCCGAATAACGGCCCCAAAATGAGGCAAAAAAAATCCCTGAATACACTAGTAAGAAGCTACTAATACCCTAGTAAGGAGCTACTAATATAATACACTAGTAAGGAGCTACTAATACACTAGTAAGAAGCTACTAATACACTAGTAAGGAGCTACTAATATAATACACTGGTAAGGAGCTACTAATAAACAAGTAAGGAGCTCCTAATATAATAAATTAGTAAGGAGCTACTAATATAATACACTAGTAAGGAGCTACTAATATAATACACTAGTAAGAAGCTCCTAATACACTAGTAAGGAGCTCCTAATATAATACACTAGTAAGGAGCTCCTAATACACTAGTAAGGAGCTACTAATATAATACACTAGTAAGGAAGTACTAATACACTAGTAAGAAGCTCCTAATACACTAGTAAGGAGCTACTAATATAATACACTAGTAAGAATCTACCAATTTAATACACTAGTAAGAAGCTACTAATATAATACACTAGTAAGGAGCTACTAATACACTAGTAAGGAGTTACTAATACACTGGTAAGGAGCTACTAATATAATACACTAGTAAGGAGCAATTAATACACTAGTAAGGAGCTACTAATACACTAGTAAGGAGCAACTAATACACTAGTCAGGAGCTACTAATACACTAGTAAGGAGCTACTAATATAATACACTGGTAAGGAGCTACTAATAAACTAGTAAGGAGCTCCTAATAAAATAAATTAGTAAGGAGCTATTAATATAATACACTAGTAAGGAGCTACTAATATAATACACTAGTAAGGAGGTACTAATACACTAGTAAGGAGCTACTAATATAATACACTAGTAAGGAGCTACTAATATAATACACTAGTTAGGAAGTACTAATACACTAGTAAGGAGCTCCTAATACACTAGTAAGGAGCTACTTATATAATACACTAGTAAGAAGCTACCAATTTAATACATTAGTAAGAAGCTACTAATATAATACACTAGTAAGGAGCTACTAATACACTAGTAAGGAGGTACTAATACACTGGTAAGGAGCTACTAATATAATACACTAGTAAGGAGCTACTAATATAATACACTAGTCAGGAGCTACTAATACACTAGTAAGGAGCAACTAATACACTAGTCAGGAGCTACTAATACACTAGTAAGGAGCTACTAATATAATACACTAGTCAGGAGCTACTAATACACTAGTAAGGAGCAACTAATACACTAGTCAGGAGCAACTTATACACTAGTAAGGAGCTACTAATATAATACACTAGTCAGGAGCTACTAATACACTAGTAAGGAGCAACTAATACACTAGTCAGGAGCTACTAATACACTAGTTAGGAGCTACTGATACACTCGTATCCAATCTATCCTTCATAGTAAACCATGGGCGTGTCTTAATATGCAAATTCTATTTTAATATACTCTTCAAAAGAAGAAATGCATATAGCAACATTATTATGCATCATTATTATTCAATATGCAAAAGTTATTGATTATGTGACCTTATTTGTTTGCATTAATGATGGTACAGTGATAGGACAAACAGTTTAGGGCTAAAGTTAGATTTTTTGATAATCATAAAGTCTATTTTGGGTAAAAACATGAAATTTTGAATTTTTGACTTTTTATGTTTTTATGAATTTTCCATGTTTATAAGGAATTTGAATTTTGCCCAAGTCAAAGTTCATTGATGCCTATAAATAATTTTGGACTTTAACTTCTTTGGGTCACCTCCGCTTTAACGCAATGCATGCTTACAATGTCCTATGCGATGCGTTATGAAACAAATTTCTCTCGATGAAACTGATTTGCAAATTAATGGAATGCGGAGAACTTTCGATGACGTCATATAATAGAACTTCATAATGCGTCGTAAAATCGCCAATATGAGATTGTTGCTGTTTAGCATGCTGCATCCGCTTGTCCATTGAATCAAAAGATTTTCAAATGATATGGAAAACGAGCACATGCGGATCTCCGAAAAATACACAATTTGGTCTCTAAAAGAACATCAAGGGCATATCGTTTTTGAGTCATTTTAACTAACATTTAATAACACTAAAGAGGTTCCCGTTGAAAGCTTATGGTCTGAAAATACCGTTATTTACATTTGGTATCATTTTGTCTAATATTATGATAAATGTGATTATTTTATATGTGTACTAAGGATTAAATGAACAAATACTATGCGTTACTTTTTTTTATGAGTATATATACAGGTGAAAGGGTTCTTTTTTTAAAGGTCATCATGATTTAGAAACCAATTTTTCCTTCTTCATGATTAAGAAACCAATTTTTCCTAATAAAGACTTATCTTTGACCAACTGAATCCAAAATTTGTAGGCTTCTTTTCCTCCTAATATAATCATCTTGTTTTGGATAGGATAGGACACTCAGAAAGGATTCAGATTTAATGTCTTGAAAACATATTTTAAGGTGCGTCATTGGTCACATTTTTGGACCATTCTTGCGCATCTCCTGTTTTAGCACTCACTGAGCCTGAATTTTATACATATTTCAATTTATTATGGTCAATGTATCATTTCTGACTCTATTTTAGACTTTTAAAATTCATTACACACCTACACGTAGAAGCGGATAAGTTTGAAAATTTGATCTAAACTGAATGATGCATGCGTAAGAAAATGCTTCGTGGTAATTTCTATAAAAATTGAGATGGAAGTACATTTTTGAACCGTTCGGATTTCTCTTCCATAAGTAATTACCCATGAATTTTGTTTTACGTATGGAATATTATTGATTTGAACTGTTTCATAAGGTAAAGCTTATGGATACCGAAAAATTATAAATTGTTTAAGTTTCACCCAAAATAAGGCAAATTTTACGGCTCTGACACTTTTTCAAGAAAAGCAAAACATAGGTAATCACAGATTACGAAGCTCACCTCGTGGCAGCAAAATTCAATTCAAAACATATTTCTAAGTACATGTATAGTGGCTTTAAAGGCAAAATTATTCAAGCGGAAAAAGTAGGTCAAGGTCATTTTATGAAAGTTTGATCAAAGATACATCCAATATGCAAGTTTGGTACATGTAGCACTTATACTTTGCTCAATATTGGCTTTTAAAGGCAAAATCACTCAAGCGGAAAAAGTAGGTCAAGGTCATTTTATGAAAGTTTGATCAAAGATACATCCAATATGCAAGTTTGGTACATGTAGCACTTATACTTTGCTCAATATTGGCTTTTAAAGCAAAATCACCAGTGGAAAAAGTAGGTCAGATGCTGCATCCGATGCATGGGTTCCTCTCGGCATCCCAAGATGAATCACTTGTGCAAGTTTGGTTACTGTAGCATCAGTACTTTGTCAGATACTGAGCTACCCCAAACTTCTTAACCAAGCCACTCTGAGCTACCCCAAACTTCTTAACCAAGTCAATAAAGTGGAAAATGTAGGTCAGATGCAGCATCCGATGCATGGGTTTCCTCTTGGCATCTCAAGATGAATCACTTGCGCAAATTTGGTTACTGTAGCATCAGTACTTTGTCAGATATTGAGCTACCCTAAACTTCTTAACCAAGCCACTCAGAGCTACCCCAAACTTCTTAACCAAGTCAATCAAGCGGAAAATGTAGGTCAGATGCAGCATCCAATGCATGGGTTCACCTCAGCATCCAAAGATGAATCACTTGTGCAAGTTTGGTTACTGTTGCATCAGTACTTTGCCAAATACTGAGCTACCCCAAACTTCTTAACCGGACGCGGACACGGACGTTCAGGGGTATAGCATAAGCTCACTTAACTTCGTCGAGGTGAGCTAAAAATTTCTAACCTGTTTTATTGTATGTTAACAAAGAAAACTAAAATTAAAATCAAACGAGGGCATTTCAACACTTTTCTTTACAAATGTGCTATTTTTGTCCCCCGCTTTCCCGAAAGCACAGGGACATTAAAACCGGTTCGTCCGTCCGTCTGTCCGTCAGTCACAAAAACTTTAACCTTGTGCATAACTTTTGAATGGTAAGTGATAGGGCTTTGATATTTCACATGTGTATTCCTTGTGACAAGACCTTTCCATGGATACCAAAATTTTTGACCTTGTGACCTTGACCTTGGACTTTGACCTACTTATTAAAAACTTTAACCTTGACCATAACTTTTGAATGGAAAGTGATAGGGCTTTGATATTTCACATGTGTATTTCTTGTGACAAGACCTTTCCATGGATACCAAAATTTTTGACCTTGTGACCTTGACCTTGGACTTTGACCTACTTATTAAAATCTTTAACATTGACCATTACTTTTGAATGGTAAGTGATAGGGCTTTGATATTTCATATGTGTATTCCTTGCGACAAGACCTTTCCATGGATACCAAAATTTTTGACCTTGTGACCTTGACCTTTGAGTTCGACCTACTTATTAAAAACTTTAACCTTGACCATAACTTTTGAATGGAAAGTGATAGGGCTTTGATATTTCACATGTGTATTTCTTGTGACAAGACCTTTCCATGGATACCAAAATTTTTGACCTTGTGACCTTGACCTTGGACTTTGACCTACTTATTAAAATCTTTAACATTGACCATTACTTTTGAATGGTAAGTGATAGGGCTTTGATATTTCATATGTGTATTCCTTGCGACAAGACCTTTCCATGGATACCAAAATTTTTGACCTTGTGACCTTGACCTTTGAGTTCGACCTACTTATTAAAAACTTTAACCTTGACCATAACTTTTGAATGGAAAGTGATAGGGCTTTGATATTTCACATGTGTATTCCTTGTGACAAGACCTTTGCATGGATACCAAAATTTTTGACCTTGACCTTTGAGTTCGACCTACTTTTCAAAAAACTATAACCTTGTCCATAACTTTTTAATGGAAAATGATAGGGCTTTCACATTTCACATGTGTATTCCATGTGATGAGACCTTTCTGTTGGTAATAACATTCTGACCTTGTGACCTTGTCCATGGAGGTTGACCCACATTTAAAAACTTCAACCTCGACCATAAGTTTTTGATGGTAATTTAAATCATAGGTCTTAAATATTTCACATGTGTATACCTTTTCATAAGCCCTGTCCCTTGGAAACAAAACACAAGTTTGGACCTTTTGACCTTTTCTTGGAGTTAATCTTTCATATTTAGAATGTTGATAATATATGAGATATATTATTAAAACTTAAGAATGGGGGGATGTCTGTAAGCATTTCTTTAAAGACAAACACCCAAAAGCGGGGGACCACAATTCCTTGAATTTGATTTTAAGAATATTAATTAGCAACAAATTTCCCGCATTTCTACCCAGTTTTTCAAATAAGCAAAAATCTAGATTTTCATCATGGACCTATAAATTTTCCTTGAAGTTCATACAATGATTAATTGACGCGAATACTATAATTTCATATGGTTTTCATAAAATTGTTGAAATTCCTTCATTCAGAAATGACATGCCTTAAGTGTTCCTCCACAACAATGACCTTGACCTTTGAACCATAGACCAGAAAATCAAAAGGTTTCTTCACCTACTGAAAAGTCCAGCATACTTCCAATTTTTAGTTCTGATAGGTGAAAGGGTTCTCGAGTTATCATCAGGAAAGAAATATTAGTACTTAAAATAATTTTATGTCTCTGCGTATTTTCTCCTAATAATGACCTTGACCTTCAAACCAAGTCTAACTTTAGTTTGGATGAATGAGAGGGTCCTTGAATAATCATTATTCAGAAATTGAAAGTACGACAGAATAATAGACAAAGTAATAGGGGTGAAACGATACGCCAAAAGTTTGCTGTGATATATTTCTATATTTCATTAGCTGTATTGCCATATATTGTTTCTTTTCATTTTCAATCATTTTTTATGTAAAAGCACATTCATCTTTATATATTTGTCCATACCGTTTTCACTCAAAGTCAATAAAACAGTGCAAATGGTGTCCCCGGCTGTATACTTTTCATAGGCAACAGATACGAGGCATTTCTATATGTCGTGACTTGGGAGTACATTGGACCTCATTGGCCATATAATGAAAAATATATTTGTCACTATCATCCTGTCTGCAGACCAGCTCAAACCCCCATTTTTGTAACATACGTGACTGTCGCCATTTAAAAATTTTACATTCAAGTCAATGAAAACAAAGTAAAACACTTTCAACCCAGGAAAACTTTATTTTCTCAATTTAGAGGGATGTGTTTTACATCTTTTCAGATTAATGAATTTTCCATTTTAACCTAATTAGTTTGATTTCCATCACATTGAAAAATGTCGCCAATTTTCGATTTTTCAACGTAATGAATATATGAAGTTATACTATGTTGACTAAAAAGATAGTTGTAAATGATTAAACGACTTTATGATATCGAGAAAAGTTCTAATTGAACATGCATTGAACATTATTTTGAATAAACAGAAGTATGTTTGGAAAAAGTCCAGTTTTTCATCAAAAAATTGATTGGTCATTTAAGGCCATATAAAAAAAAATCCTGGTTCTCAGACACCGCCGCGCGCTCAAAATTCCTCCCGACGAGACGTTTTTATCGTAGGGAGGGAAAAAAATAGCCGCCGCCCGCCAGATTTCTCATGCTGCTAAATATAATTTTCTATTAATAGAACAGGGATTTCTGTATTTACGGTACCTGGTCATCTAAGGTCAGATCGTACAAGTGCATGTACGTTAAATACCTGGTATTCACTACACCTTCTTCATCACTTTCTAAATAAAACCAAACAGCAAATACAATTTGCTGACAGCCCGCCAAAGTACATGTAACTGGACGCCAGCTTTTATAATATATGCAATGCATTGTAAATTCATGCCATCATACATACTGAACAATCTCACATCTCATGTCAAATTCTGTAGCAATTATCATGATATATTAATCAATGAATCAGTACATTTTCAACCATGATTTTTTTTTTTTATTTATCGAACATTTGTAATAATTTGAATCAAGTAATATTGATTTTCTTTTTGGGATATTAAAAATAATATCGACATAAATTATCAAACCCAGGGGAAAACAGAGATAAAAAACCTCATGGGCAAAAATACTCTGAAACTGGGCGAGATAATTTAATTTTACTACATAATTAAGTGCATGTATAAAGTTTAATGTGTTCATTAAGCGTGGCGGCTAGAGAATGACCACGTTGGCTACTTTCTCGCCAACTACACCTATCCTATGAAATGATTGGACAATTCATTCAATTGTGACAAACAAGACTTAGAAAAAATTCATACGGATCCGTTAATACAATATTTTTCCGCTTTACTACCGAATCGCGGAAAAAATTAATATATGTGTAAACACCTGTCTACCCCGAGGGGTGTTGAACGGAGACAAATAGCCTTCACTGGTAGTGGTGCGGTCAAGCATGAAATTGATCTGTCACTTTTGACAGGTGAAGGGGGAAGTAAAATCTTCTCTAACAGGTTTATTCTAACGGTAAATTTCAATGGTCAGTTCAGTTAATTGATACATAATACGGCTGTCAATCCTAAATCTTTCAATCGTACTATGGATTATTTTGTAATCGGTATCTAATTCAAGTCATTACGTTAATATAAATGTTATTAATTTCGGTCCATCAAAGCGATATCGGGCCATCATAGCGATCAAGAAAACATCTAGTAATTGCTTCATTATTTATTTTTTATTACGGGTACTTTAAAAGTTCAACTAATTTCAGGTTACTTATCTAAATAAACTATTTTCAAAAACGGGTACGTTTATATCTACAATAATAATTACCGAGCGGCCCGTTTCTTTGATATTTTTAATTTGGGAGAAAACATCGGCGAAATTTCGATTTGTTTAATGCGTATTATTTACTAGATTAGATTTTTTTCCACGATTTTCAGCGCAATTTTTTTGCCTGCGTGATATCTACTCTTGCAGACTTTTTTAGGACGATTACGATACTGTACTTTGTTATTGTACACAAGATGCAAAATGGCGACCGGGGGGGGGGGGGGGGGGGAGGAACGAGTGATTGTCAGCTTGAAGGTGAATTTTAAAATTGCAGACTTGGCTGAAGCATTCTTGGCACTGTAAAAATGAGAAGAGTTGAGTATGGTGAACATTTACAACAAATATAGTCACTATAGATCACAGTCTCTATAATATCTGAATAAAAAATTGTGCTTAAGTAGTTTTCGGAAAATAAAAACAAAAAATAAAAACCCTACCTACCTACCCATATTTTTTAGATCAATTATCTGAGAACCAGAAAATTTTTTTTGCATGGCCTAAGAATGTAACATACGATACCTATCATAATATTTCTCATGAACATGATAGATGGTGCCTAAACTGTTTTTACCCTTCTTTGCTAACACAAGAAGAAATTTAATCAAGTGCAACGCGAAAAGTATCATAGATTATGAAATAAACTGGAGATGAAAGTTGATTTTTAACATACGTGATGTAACATACGTTGTCTGCCACTACAATTCATTGGTCTAAAATCATTTTTCTGATGATCAGTGATCACGTGGTAGGTCACATGGTTTGGGGAGATGTTGTTCGTTCATAATAAACAAAAATAATACTGCTATGTAGTAGAGACGTTTGTGAAATTACTTTTATCCCAGATTTTACCAAATTTTAAATAGAATGGGAAATTTTATGTAAAATTTATAGAAATTAAGTATCACATGTATAAAATAGATCAATAGCATGGTTAGCCTAAACTTCCTCTGTTGGATATATTATTGTGTATTTTAAGTTGGTAACATACGTTACAGTTGGTAACAAATGTTACCATGTGCAATTCTTTCCATTTTACGAATCAGTGCGAAGAACCGTCGGTTGTAAGTCCTGTATTCTATTAGAAATCACTTAGAACCATACAATTAGAGCATAAACATGGAAGAAAATTTTCATTTTATGCAATATTTGGCAAAATATGAGCATTTGGCATCAAAGAATGAAGTAAAATGTGAAAGAATACATCTCACATGTAAAAGAATTTAACTCTTAGTGACTTTTCTATTATTAAAGTTTGAACCGGTATGTTTGAATTCAAATTCTTTGATAATTAATGATACATGCATGATTGCACTGTATAATAATCGTAAAATTATGATTCTTTTTTTGAGAAACATACGTTACCATGTTTCTTTCCATTATTTGAAGACTTCTTTGGTCCATCACCAACCTCAAGTTAAGTAAAAGGGTAAAGACTTATCCAAGTTCGGTAATAAACGAGGAAAATTGGGATTTTGGTCCCATATGGTTTTATTGGATTAATGTTAGAATATCTTTCATAAATTAAATTTGTATTTGCTAATGCTTAAATCACTCCGATGAAAAGTTCTTAAAATAAATACTTAGCTGAAAATATGGTGCTTGAATATTGAAAATGATAAAATCTTAAGAAAAAGCTGATAAAAGGTAAAAAAATATTCTAACTTCGAGCAACTTCAGGGTACTAAAGTCATCAGTAATTGATAATTTGAAACATACGTTACTTCTGATTAACTTCGATAATATGCTTCAAAAATTAAAGGGAGCTCTTTAAATTTCCAAAATGAAGTGTATTTGCATACACACATATAGGAAACAGATAATAAATGGCTTTCAGGATATAAGATTGTCACAAATTAAAGATATTGATAATGAAACCCAGTCACTATGTTTGCACATTTCTTTGATTTGGTTGCTTTTTTTGTACCGGTAGCTGTTCACCATTAGAGAAGGGGGAAAATGAAGAAAGGTGAACACAAATTCGTTAATTTTGCAGAATAAAACTATATTTTGAAGAATCAGTGATAATAATGGAGAAATAACAGAGAAGGAAACAATTTTTTTACCCATTATAGTGACGCAATATGTAGGTAACACATGTTACATTGAGGTAAATAAGTAAAATATGGTCATCTTTTAAATTCATAATCTAGAAAAACGGAAAAAGTAATGTTGAAAATATTTTGGGAATTAAACACTCAGGTATGTAGCTTTATTTCCCCAAGAGATTGAAATTTTATGAGGACACTCATGTCACCTCATTTTTCAGACCCTATTTGCACGGTTTTATTGACTTTGAGTGTTTGATTTTCTGATTGAATTTCATATTTATTAAATATCACATTACTGTATATCGATATAATGTTGCACTACAAAGTAAACTTAATGTCTGCGCCATAACCATCTTCTCGATACAAGTTTGTCATACCTTACTCCCCCTTGTCGGATGTTATTATACACAAAACTACGTCTCCCATGACTGTTGCTCCGAGAGTATATACAAAAAATTCAGAGCCTATACTTTTTTATACTTAAGAAATAAAAAACGACAAGCCGGGCTCTATTGTCTCATAATGCCCGAGCGTCCTCAGCCAATCACATTTATTACCGAGCCGCGTCAGCGGCGAGGTGATAAATGTGATTGGCTGTGGATGAGAGGGCATTATGAGACAATAGAGCCCGGCTTGTCATTTTTTATTTCTATTCTAATGATGACCAAACTCAGACCTTACGATTCTTGGTAAAAACCAGTTCCTGCCGGTAAATCTGCTTTCAGAAAATGTGTAGGCGTGGCTTATCGCTATAGGGCCTACATTGGAGAATAGAGCCCGGCTCGCGTCTGTTGTCTTAATAGGGAAAAAGAATCAAGTCATATCAGAATTTCGAATACAAGCATTCCAATGAGAGTAAAATCATTCAAACAGATTTAAAAGCCACTTTTGCCAGTAATTTCTTCTGATATTTGAAGTTTTAGGCTGATAAGTCTCCGAAAGAAAACTCACCAGAGACACAGTTTTGTGCATGACATCCGACAAGGCATCGTCAGAAACCCACGCTCGGTCATGCAAGCTCATCTCCCGTGGGTCATAACAGCAGAATTTTCGCTGTATAGCATTACAAAAATTTAATGCAAGTACTTATCAGTGATTGCATTATCGATAGCAAAAGCATGATCTATTTTACATTTTTATCAACAAAAGATGTTCTAATTAATGTTGACAATTATGGTTCATATTTGTTAATTTCAAGAGTTACATAACAATACGACAGTTTACATTGGCTTTAAATAGTTCATTCACTGATAAGTACTCGCATTAGAATTTTGTAATGCTATCCAGCGAAAATTCTGCTGTAACTCATGACCCACGGAAGGTGAGCTTGCGTGACAGAGCGTGGGTTTCCGCAATGCCGAAAAGGGGGAGTAAGGTATTACGTATATTTGTCTCGAGAACATTCGCCATAACATAACGAGGATATGAAAATCATCTCTTACCTTGTTCAACATTTCCTCCTTCAGTTGTGCCAGTAAAACTTTAACGGGAATTTCGTCTTTCGTCAGTTCATCAATGTCTGCCTTACAAAGTTTATGTTTCTTTTTATAGTGAGTTTTAAGACCTCTTACGGCGTTCATCACTTTGAGTCCGCACAGTTTACACTCCAGCTTTGCCCTGTCGCCAAGGTGATTTAACATGTGCTGCTCGCAACGAGTCTTATTAGGCATGTGTTTGTGGCAAATTTCACACTCATAAATGGCAGCTAATCTGCAAAATACACAAATACACTTGTAAACAGTAGCTAATCTGTAAAATACACAAGTACACTTGTAAACAGCAGCTGATCTGTTAAATACACAAATACTGGTAAACAGCAACTAAATTTGTAAAATACACAAATACAAGTATACAGCAGCTAAATCTGTAAAACACACAAATACACTTGTAAGCAGCAATTAATCTGTGAAATACATTGGTCAAACGGCAATTTATCTGTAAAATACACAACTACCGGTAAACATCAGATAAATTTGTAAAATACTAGTACATAAATACTAGTAAACAGCAGCTGCAAAATACACAAATACACTTGTAAGCAGCAATTAATCTGTGAAATACAATGGTTAAACAGCAGTTTATCTGTAAAATACACAACTACCGGTAAACATCAGCTAAATCTGTAAAATACACAAATACTGGTAACAGAAGCTTCTGTGTAAAATACACAAATACTGGTAACAGAAGCTTCTGTGTAAAATACACAAATACTGTTAACAGAAGCTTCTGTGTAAAATACACAAATACTGGTAACAGAAGCTTCTGTGTAAAATACACAAATACTGGTAACAGAAGCTTCTGTGTAAAATACACAAATACTGGTAACAGAAGCTTCTGTGTAAAATACACAAATACTGGTAACAGAAGCTTCTGTGTAAAATACACAAATACTGGTAACAGAAGCTTCTGTGTAAAATACACAAATACTGGTAACAGAAGCTTCTGTGTAAAATACACAAATACTGGTAACAGAAGCTTCTGTGTAAAATACAAAAAAACTGGCAACAGAAGCTTCTGTGTAAAATACACAAATACTGGTAACAGAAGCTTCTGTGTAAAATACACAAATACTGGTAACAGCAGCTTCTGTATAAAATACACAAAAACTGGCAACAGAAGCTTCTGTGTAAAATACACAAATACTGGTAACAGAAGCTTCTGTGTTAAATACACAAATACTGATAACAGCAGCTTCTGTATAAAATACACTGGTAAATAGCAGCTTATCAAAATACACACTGGAAAGCAGCAGCTATAAAGCAATATAAGTCCTAAAATTAATTTTACAAGTCATCAAGGTACACATCCAAACTCCTCCAAAATATGGTCATCTATGACCAAATTTGAAGTTGCTCTGTAACTATCCAAGGCCAAGCTGCATATCTCACCTTCATATTACTCTATGTTGCAGAAAGATGTCCAGAAATCTGAATGACAGAAGGGCAAACTAACAGACAGACTAAAAAGAGGAAACTGTAAGCTATGGGTAGAACATGTAGAAGATTAAAAAGCAATACTGAGTACATACTGAGAGTGCTTACTTTTTTGCCTGCTGAAGATCGCCTCTGTCGATGTAGTGCTGGGCCATGTGAATACCATAGTGTGGTTTAATCTTAAAGCCCGCCCCGCATTCCTCACATCTGAACCGGTCACCCATGGTATGCTTTGAGGCTCGATGGTAGTCCAGCATCGCTTTACTTTTGGCCTGCACGAAAAAATTAACAATATATTTCCCAATTTCCTTTTGCTATACAGTCTTATCTATCTATATATCCTATACCACACTACATCATATTTTACATTCAACCTCCTCATCAGTGTCTTTCATAATTAAAACTTCTGTGATATATATTTTCTAAATAAAATATGTGGTTTTATAAATTATGTGCAATATGATTTATTAATAAATACATGAATTAATATATGCAGTAATTCATTTAATTGCATTGCTCTCATACTACGTGAATTGTGTTGGTCAAAGTCAGATCAGCTTGAACCTGTATTAAGTGACCACCTGTCTTATGTGACCTATTTTCTGTCGGTCTTTGCAAAGTCACATAAGCAGTCCAGGAGAATACTAGAAATAGTAATATTACTTAAAACTGTAATATTACTGTTAACAATAATCCCTGATATTATTGAAAACAGTAATGTTGCCACCTTATATTACATCTTTCTGTAATATAGACAAAGAAACGTTTTAGAGGTACAAGCTCAGCTTTTATCACACAATATTTTCATTCAACAACAAATTAAAATAAAAAGTGAAAATAATGTCCATTTGGTACCTATTTTTCACTTTTTCTTCTTTCTGAAATCACATTTTCTTCAAATATTTTGAGGAAAAAATTTTCCTGATGTTTTAACAATTTTTCAGTGTACATTTGAATGAGATACAACTCCTAATCGCACTCATTTCTCCCCGAATCCACTGGTATAAGAGCGAACTGACTATCTAAATAGTATTACTGCTTACAGTAATAAAATTTCCAAGAAAGATAACTCCAATTGAAGTTATATTATTATTTTTAGTATTCTCTTGGACTGATAAGACAGGTTTGACTATACTATATAACAAGACAACACACACAGCATAACATACTATTTTCTTTCATACCCACGTATGTGTTACAGAGTAGTCCCATGAAATACAGCTATGTGAGCTACTTCTGTATCACATATCACATGACAGCTGTATCACATATCACGTGACGCTATTGTTTCGATTGTTTACGCTATTGTGACGTCATGGTTTCAGCCCGCAAAACAAACAAGCTAGCGGCGACGTCGCCATAAAACTTCGATTTTAAGATCGTTTTTCAATGTACTCTTGCGTTTTATTTTGAAAAGCCTAATATTCGTAGTTTATTCTTATAGAATAGACCATTTTCGGGGGCGCTGAATTCGAATATCGCAAAATTTTTGCGATTAGATCAACTTGACATTTTTTTCAAATTTCGTCCCTTTTCTTTCAGTTTTGTCTTGACCCTTAGATATGAGAGAAAAATACTCTTTCATGTTCTTCTATGAAAGATACATCGTTTCCACCCTCGGGGTCTCAAAATTTTGCAAAACCCTCGGCAAGCCTCGGGTTTTACATGAATTTGAGACCCCTCGGGTGGAACCAATGTATCTTTCATAGAATAACATGAAAGAGTCTTATAATATCTACTTACCAGTATAGATAACTTATCTGTATCGTTCCCTACTTTAGTGATTATGTTATATTTATATATGCCCATTCATTTGTATAGAATTTACACTGTGATTATAGGAGTATAGCCGCGGTGGCGTGATTTCGTTTGAACTATGACGTTATAGTAACTTGGCTTTATTTGTACTTTGACGGTACATAGTAACAAAGTCTTAGCAATGGAGTTTTAAACATATTTTAATGTCATTTAAGCATGAAAAACTGGAATGTGAATATATATAATAACTGTCTTTTGGAATGTGATTATACTGTGATAACCTACAATGGATCCAGGAATTATCAGGGCTCGCGCTGGGCTTCGCAAATGTCGCATTTTGCGACAAAAATTTGAAATTTGCGACAGTAAATCGCTATTTGCGACAAAGGGAATTTTCTAAAAATGAGTTTTCAAGTTCCGACAAACACGGGAATTCGGCATTGATAGATCGATTCTAAGTAATCCAAAGTGCAGTTGAAGCGTTCAGGTGTAACGTAGGTAAGCGGGTGACCGTAAAAGGTGTGAAATACACTGGTAATTAGGTAGCCCCAGCAGCACGAGAGCCACTGCTAATTAGATAATTGGAGATAAGCTGTCCAACGTTAGTATTCCTAATTTGAAAAGGTATTTTAACTTTGTTACGGCGGACGGCAAACTTTGTATCTTTCGATGTCACTGAAAAGTTTAGATCATCACGAGTATGCCATTATTTCATTTTTCAATTCTTTGTTTCTCCCTCAAAAGAAGTATCACTGTATTATATAAATAATTTAGATTTTAAAATTGGGAAACGTAACTTAAAAATGTCCGATTCTGTATCGGAAACAAAATAGCAAAATTGACGCCGTTCGTTTTTAAAACGTCTGCAAGTTCTGACGATAAAACTATCAAAATAAGCCTTCAATAGCATCTAAATCGAGGTTTGAGATCTTTGTATTCAGGATAAAAGCATACGAGCTCGACGTCGTGGACCCACAATAGCACCCCCTCTACTTTCTTTTAATTTTGCGTCATAGGCGTCGATCTCCTGTGAAACAAAGAGTCGGTGACGAAGAATTGAACAAGAAAAAAAAAAAAAATTATATTTCTAGGCCAATAGCTTATGTATCTATATGAGAAATATTCATCTAGATAAGTTACATATACGTTGAGACCTTAATTTAATTTTTTTGGGGGGGGTCCGCTACACCGACCTTAATTAATCAGGTCAACATTTTTTTTCACAACAAGCAAAGATTATATAAGGGGCACATTTTCAAGCTACATTGAATAAATGATCAAGAGCATATCTAGAGAGTGTTAGGAGCCACCTTGGAAATGCCCTAAAATGCCCGTTTTTATGTCTAATGTTTTTCACAATCATATACATGTACTTGGACCCCCATCCCAGGAAAAATTCAAGGTCTGCCCATCTTTCTTTGGCTACAATAGCCAATTCCAGACTGTCCTTTCTATCAAGGAGTTCACGTCATGGGGAGGGGGGAGAGGGGGGGGGGGGGTTGGGGGAGTCAGAACTTTAGCTTGGTCTAAAAGCAAAGCTGCAGTTCTTTCAGCCCACACAATGTTTGCAGCTACCAACTGCCTTGTCAATACAGTAATCCCTAAACTCCAATGGATATTTTTTAATAAGATGGGAAGGCTTCTATGAAGAATTCTATGACTTTTTGAGTTGGTCTATTTGAACTCATCACTTACTCAGTACTGCCATTGAATTCAAACTTACTGAATATTTTGCATTTACTATGTTATCATAGAAGTAGTGTTGATATTAGTCTCTGACTTTGTTGAATCTAATACAATATGACTTTGTATATTCTTGAAAATAAAACACATAAATCAACACATACACTATCTCTATTGAGAAAAATCAAAGTTTTTTCAGCAACTTTGTCATTGCACAATATTGTGCTACAGCACAATTTTGTGTCATCGCGCAAACTTGCGACACAAAATTTTGAGCCAGTGTGAGCCCTGATTATGCTTCTCAAAATGCGCATAATGGAGCATAATTCCTGGATCCATTGTAGGTTATCACAGTATAATCACATTCCAAAAGACAGTTTTCTATAAATATCCACAAAATTCACTACTTTTAACTATTATTGTATATCCACACAGTTCACTGCTTGAATGATTACCTTAATATACATGTATCCACATACATGTAGTTCACTACTTATAACTACTTTAACATGTTTAAACCATAATAGTTCACCACTTTAATCATGTTAATACCATATATCCACATTATTCAGTACTTTTAACTACATGTACATGTATTTATTTCAATTCTATTCACTATTACCTTAAATCCAAATAGTTTGCTACTTATAACTTTTTCTAAAACTTTTTACCTTATATCCACATAGTTCAATACTTTTAACTATTACCTTATATCCACATAGTTCACTACTTTTAACTATTACCTTATATCCACATAGTTCAATACTTTAAACTATTACCTTATATCCACATAGTTCACTACTTTTGACTATTACTGTACGTGTACTTATTTTAGCGCAACCAAATTTAACGGAAATAAAGCCGAGTTGGGTAAAGTAATCGACATAGTAGCGTAATCATGAATTCGTGCTTTGACTTATTTCCCACACCAATCTATTGGAGATTCATGATTTAGTGTTTTCTTGAATTAGCGCAGTCTTAGCAGTGCTAACTCTGCTAAAATATGAATCCCGCTAAAATAAGTACACATAGTATCTTAAAATATCCACATCCCTCACTACTTTAAAGTTTTACCTTATATCCACATAGTTCACAAACCACCTCTCCACGTCTCTTGTGTATTAAGGTCATATGGCTGTACAAACATAGTTTATTTTTCATGACTTTACCGCACTCTGGACAGCTGACCCTTGAACTTCCAGTTTCCTTATGAACATTTCTGTGACAGAAAATTTCAAATTTATCAAATAACGACTAATAAATATTTTTAGGATTTACATTGTGCATGTATTTAAATAATTTCATATCTATGTAAAAAGTTTTTTCAGATGATCTTTAAATTCATAGGATTTCTATCAGATTTAATTCAAAATGTTGTAATACGGTATTTTGTCAAAAAAGTTTAAGGACAAACTATTCTAAAAATGATAATATAATTTATCAATTTCATACTATTAATGAATAACTGACCCTTCCGAATGCAGGAAAAATTTGAGAAATTCCATGACGTTACAATGCAATTTCGATGTTCAACCGAGGTTCGAAGCTTCCGAAGAGTCCGAGATAAAAGCATTGTGACGTCACGAAATTTGGCATTTTTTCCCCCGCAATCGGAAGGTTCAATTACTTCATCTGTACACGAGGATTTTGCTGACTCAGAATAAGTCTTTACAAGTCATTACTGTCCGTGCAGCTCACTTTAAAAACTGGATAAACGCGATTTTGATCACGTTTACAACATCAAGATATTTAGCGTGGGGGAATATTCGGGATAAAAAAATGCAACGGGGATATTTTCTTGTGGGGGAAATTTTCGTGAAATCCCTCTATTTGCGAAAAACATGAAAATTACCCCCACACAAAAATTTCCACGTTTACAGTGTTTTGTCATGCACCATAAAGCTTGCTCGCATATTTTGACTATCGTTTAACTCATAACAAAATTTATGCGTAAGCTCTAATGAACATGTTGAATGATGTTAATTTCATTTAAATTTTTGCATGATAAAGTATAGACCGAGGACAGGCCAAAATTTTATTTTTGAGTTGGTATACCTTCTAAAGAATAAAATTTTGGCCTGTTCTCAATCTAGATAAAATATTCAAAATTGGGTTTATCCAATTTTCGAAGTGAGCCGTGCGGACCGTCAGTAACTTACTGGATATGCGTTTTCAGCACTTTGGCACTGGCGTAAGATTTTCCACAAATATCACATACGATGGGGTTGCTCTTGTTCTTCCCTTTGTGCACGTTATTGATGTGATGCCTTATATCAGACTTTCTCGACAGTAATTTCTGACATATGGGACATGGATAGGAGTTAAGTCCCTTTGGTCGAACGTCTTCTAATTCGTTGCCGTGTACCTTAGCATGGGTCATGAGTCCAGATAGCTGATAGAATATTTGACCACAATCTTTACATTTGAATGGGTATTCATCTTTATGTTGATCCAATAGATGAGCTTCATACAGATTTTTAGTCCAGAAAACCTCCGGACAACACGGACATGTTTTTTTATAGTACGGCTTACACGTTGCCTTGGCAACATGTTCCTCTGCATTTTTTTGCATTCCAAAGGCGGTGTGGCATCTAGTGCAACGATAAGGTTTGAGTATCGATTTATCAGTCACGTTACTCATAATTGTCCATGTCATCGAGATTTCCTTCTCTTGTTCAGGTAAACCCGTGTGTAAAGTTTCCTTCATATGTAGTGTAAGGCTCTGGCAATTTACGAAGTACAAATCACAAGAAAAACATTTAAAATACGTAAAGTCAGTCAACGAACCAGTCGTGTTGATGACCTCCGGTTCAGTACCAGCTATAGACATATCGGCGGCAAGATGGGAATTCTTGACGTGTCGATCTAGTAAATGCTTCTCTGTGAAAATTCTTCCACAGATTTGACATTCCATTTGTTCTCGACTCCATGTTTTGTCGGGACCAGGAAGGTGTGACGTACGATGAACGATGAATGGGGCAATCAACGTAAACTCCGCGGTACAGAAATCACATTTAAACGGGTAGTCGTAGCTATGATACTGGTACATATGGGCTTGTAACAGGTTCTCTTTCTGAAAGTACATATCACAACATGTACATTTCCTCCGTTTCTTTGACTCGCAACTTGCCTTTGAAATGTGCTTCTCGCATTTCTCTATAGTATTAAAAGCTGTCAAACAAACACTACACTTGAAGTTTTTCACTTCTTTCTGAACACCTTTGGCACAGACCTTTTCCACTTTTCGTTCTTTATTTGTGTCCTGATTTCCAGTATGACAGGTCAGCTCCATGTGATATTCCAGATCGACAAATCGTGTAAAATACTTACTGCACGTAAAACATTTATAACCTGTCGCTTCCTCTTCCACCTGCTCGTGACCAGAAGCTACGATATGGATTTTTAGCTGAGTATAATTCACAAACTGCTCAGAACAGATAACACAGACTTGTTGACTGTCTAAGTCGTCCTTAATGATAGCTTGGCTATCCGTCACGTCTCGTATCTGGCGCTGAAGTTGCATTACAAATCTGTCCATTTTCCCTCTACCAGATGTTGATTGTAAAGTCTGTTTAGCTTCTCTGCTGTTTATATGAAGACCATTATCAGTTCCCAATTTTTCCTGACCATATAAAGCTTCCCCGACAGTTTCCTCCCCTGATTTCACCTGACAAATTGAAGTTTTGCCGGCATCACTCGTCCACAATTTCTCCTGATTATCTTTAGCAGCTTCATATACATGTACATCATTCTTTCCTAATTTCTCCGAGTGTGATATATTTTTACCGTTTATACAAGTATTAGTTTCTTCACCCTGTACAATATGCGTATCATTCTTCACTCTAGCAGAATCACAGCTGTCCACAGATTTATGCACCATGTGACTCTTAGCATGTGAATTTAGGTGCCTCCTCTCATAAAATTGATTCCCACAATCCTTGCACACAAATGGATACTCGTTTTTGTGATATTTTTTTATATGTACTTGCTGTGAATTCTTATCGTGAAATACCGCATCGCAACACGGACAACGTTTAGAAACTTTCGGTGCACATGCACCTTGCTTTATGTGATTTTCACCCCGATCCTGTCCTCTGTACGTAGCTTTACAACAAGTACATCGGAAAACATTTCTTTTTTTAGCTTCGGTATCGTCCCTCTTTGGAATAACAGGAATAAGCTTCCGATTGATAAAGATCTCGTCATTTCCGGTATGTCCCGAGTCTTTCATGTGTCGTAGGAGATCCCATTCTCTCTGATAATACCTGAAGCAGCTATAACAAAGAAAATCCGTCTCTGACGTACATTCCTGTTTGTGCCCTGATTGTTTAAGATGCATGTTTAATCCATTCATACTTTGGAACCTCCTATTGCATTGTAAACATATTGGTTCTAATTCAACAGGTTCAACTTTTGTTTCAACTTCGGCTTTCACAGCATTTACTGATTTTTCCTCTGATTCCTGAAGATTCTTTTTGGACGAGCCTTGGTCATCAACGTCATCATTATTGTCATCGAACACATCATCTTCATTATCATCATCATCGTCAACCATATTTAAATTCTCTTTATTATCGTCTACGATACCTTTTTGGGTTGTTTTATTTTCTTCACAGCGATCGGCTATTTCTTCCTTAACATTTGGAGCACATACTTTCTCTTTCGTACAATTTTTAGTTACACCGTTTTCCTCCTCTTTTACTCTGTCTTTTGTGTTTTGGATTTTGTTTACCGCTTCCTTTTTCCTTCGTTTATATGTAGAATGTGACGTGTCATATTCAGGAAAATGCCGTTTTGGTTGACAGCGTCCCGATTTCCTTCTCGTTACAACAGTACAGTCTGCATCTATAGGGGAATGACTTGTTACCGTAGCATCGCATTCTGTCCTATCTACGGAGGGTCTACTCTTCGTTATCATTCTAAGAATAGAAGATGCTCTCTGCATCGTAGATTCTACATCAACATCAGTACATGTATCTGTAAACATAAACATAGGGTAATCAAAGATTACATAGCTCGCTTATACAGGTTTTTGTCAGTAACCAGGTTAAAGTTTTTGAAAAGTAGGTCAAAGTCCAAGGTCACTAGGTCAAAGGTCATGGTCTCATATGAAAGGTCTTGTCACAAGGTATCTACATGTGAAATATCAAAGCCCAACCCCTTATAGTTTAAGAGATATAGCCCAGGTTTAAGTTTTGTCTACGGACGACGACAACGACAACGACGATGCAGAGGGTATGGCATTAGCTCTCCAGACTTTTTTGCCCGGCGAGCTAAAAAGGAAAAAAATTCTGAGAGAGAACCACCTGGAAGATGTGAAAATCTTAATTTTTCCTGTTGTAATTAATAGTCTAGGCTTTCTTCAAAATGATAACGATAGCCTGACAGCCTCCTACCCACTCCCTTCCTTACCTGTTTGCACATAATTGACCCTTCCGATTGCGAGAAAAAAAAATGCAAAAATTTGTGACATCACAATGCTTTTACCATGTGTTTACCTCGGACAAACAAGCTTGGAACCTCGGTCAAACACCGAAATTGCATTGTGACGTCATGGAATTTCTTAAATTTTTCCCCTGTTCGGAAGGGTCAATTAAACATATACCAGTACATACAAGGGTACACACCTGTAATGTTTACACATAATTAAACTTATACCAGTACATACAAGAGTAGACATGTGTAATACTTGCACATAATTAAACTTATACCAGTACATACAAGTGTAGACATGTGCAATGAAGTTCTTACCCGCAGACCAAACTGTGCATACTTTTTCTTACCTATATTTTGCTCTTAAAATGACATGTAATTTTGCAGTGTCAAGTGTACACGTGTGTGACATATGAACTTGCACATTGCAATTGTTATATTAATATATCAAAATGAGTTATAAGACCATTGCTTATAATTTCTTTAGAATTTTTTTTTTAAACTCTTTTCACTGCCTCGACATTGAAACAAATCTTAATCATTTAAACACTTACCTACATCATATGGAAGAGATTCACTAAATAGTTCAAGTGACAATTATCATAAAGAATTCATATACAAATCTACTAATTTGGCAAATAAAAAATTCCCAAAAAAAAATTTTGTTTGAAAATTATACATTAAATTTAAGGCTAAAATTGAGCAGCAAAAGCTTGAGGCATAAAATTGAGCAGCAAAAGCGTAGAGCAAAATGCACGTCAAAACTTGTAATAATTACGCCAAAATCATAAAGGTAGGCAGGTCTGTACCTGTTTATATACATGTTTATGCATACCTTCTGTACTGTACTCTTTGAAATCTGCATTTACGACTCCAACCTCCACTGCACCTGTAGCATCATAAAATACAAAACTCATCTTATACTAGTACGTGTATACATAATTATATAAAAAATTAATACTTATGATATACAATGTACTAGAGATTCAACGATACACAGCTTCACCATATGATACGCATTGCGATACACCATTCACAATACAATACAAATTATCACCATACTAAGAATCTTCATATAATTCAATAAAAGTGAAATTTTAATTCAAAATACATGGTACTCTGATTTCAAAACTTAAAAATTTCATGTTCTTTTTATGAAAAATTATTTTGTCCACATTTTCAGTGTCCAGCAAGTTTAAAATATGAGTAAAAATTAATACAGAAATTACCAGATTCCGTAAGAAAGGCATGTCATAGGCGAACAAATTTAGTTTAATTTAGTTAAAACATATTTATTTCATATTTACAACATACATATTACATGTACAATGGAAATCTGTAAGGAATCTGTAGGCGAAAAAAATTGCATACTGTGTACCGAACCGTATGCTAAATATTGCAGTGTTTGGTATTTCAGTATATCATTGCATTTCTATGATATACTTGTATATACTGTAAATTGCTTTATTTTTGTCAGTGCCAGTTTTCGTCAATTTTTTCAAAATGACCATTTTGTCAGTACGTAAATTCGTCATCCAAGGGTCCCTAGAAAATATATTTTGTTAAGAGTATTTATATTCGTCAATACGTAATTTCGTCAAGAGAGGCACTAATGAAAAGGAAGAAAATTGGTACCTGACGAATTAAGGTGGTAGTCTCACCACACCCCTACATTCAATTTTCTTCATAATTGCAATATTAATTTACTATGATGTCATGCGTCTTTTGCTAAAGTTTAAAAGAAATCGAACCAATTGTTTTGCGTGGGTTGCAATTCAAAATCTCAAAATTTTGTCCCCTTTCAATGCAGAAAATGACGACTTTGACATGATTTTTTTTTCGCAAATATTCAATGAGCCTGCAAATCTATTAATTATCAGATTTGCATTTCAAAGATAATACTTACATTATTCTTTTTTAGTAAAATTTTGTTGTTTTAATATCACCATACTTATTTTAGAAGTGCTTTTTATATAAAATAAGGATAAACATGTACCTGTCTGAAGTTCCGAAAATTGTCACATTTACGTAGCTCATGAAAAAACGTATCATTTAATTTCATTGAAAAACTAATGGAAAAGAGATTGATTATCTATCTTAAATCTGTGCAAATTACAGGGAAATCGAACCTATTTTTTCCGAGTTTGAGCCATTTGGAGTTACCCCTACCCCTTCTTTTTTTTAACGTCGCGATACGTTACGTCGAGGTTAAACATAACGTTGTTTGTCTTGTTGGCACATTTTTTATCAACATGCTTACACAAAATTGTTAAATTCATTTGAATAAATAACAGTTATCATTATTTCAGAATCTACATGTAGTCGTCATTCGTGCATTAAACTCAGTTGGTATGCCGATTATCACGGGAAGCAACAGAACATAAAGTAAAATTTATAAAGATAATAAGAAGGACAATTAAAAAAAAGTAAAAATAGGATGAACTGTCCAATGCGCGGGTAAAGATGGAGTCGAGTTGTTTAGAACTTAATCTATAAGTAATGCTCAATTCCAGGAAATAACACACAGAAATGAAATGCAAACTGATAAAAATAGATAATGGTATTGAGAGCAACGGTTACCTCCGTCCACCGCGCGGAAAATTCCCCTATTATGACGTCATGATTAAGTCATGTAGATGCTTGTCGTGAAAACAAGCGATGGTAACGTTACGCCAGACAACAAACGTTCGCGAGATCAATTTTGAGTTACGTCCCTTACCCTGAGACTACCATCTTAAAACCAATTTACAGTATACCAACTAGATCTACAGTTATTGCATTTATTTGGTAGTTTTTTACACTTGGTTAAAGTGTTAGTAGACAGTACACCAATTGGCTGCGAGTCACTACTTATTCAGGACAAGGACAATTGACCCTTCTGATTGCAGGAAAAAAAAAGTCAAATTTCGCGAGGACACAATGATTTTACCTCGGACAAACAAGCTTCGAACCTAGGTCAAACATCGAAATTGCATTGTGACGTCATGGAATTTCTCAATTTTTTCCTGCGTTCAGAAGGGTCAATTTAGCAATAAAAGATGAAAAAGAGGCACATTTTCCTACAATGTACAGTATAAGACAGTATGTGATGTGTGTACCTTCTACAGTTGACATAAGTCTTTGAGAACAGAAAGTCAGGAAATCCGTGGAGTAAGCCGGTCGGGCCGTGAAGAAATCCTGCCCATGTTTAGTCCCGATCTGTAACAGCTTCTCTGTGTCTCTGTCCAGGTACAAAATGGCACATTCATCTCTGTGATCACCCACACACTTTACCTAAAGGGGAATGTATGACACATACATTACGAAATTCCAAAATTCACCATTATATGCAACTCAATACTGTAAACGTGGAAAATTTTCGTGTGTGGGTAATTTTCGCGTTTCGCGAATAGAGGGACTTCGCAAAAATTTCCCCCATGCGAAAATATCCCTGTTGCATTCTTACAATGGGAAACGTATTGCTATTGCGAATATTTCCCCCACGTGAAAAGTCTTGATGTTACAATCACGAAATTTTTCCCCCGCAAAAATAACCACGTTTACAGTATTCAACGATCACTGATAAAATAATCAATAGCTGATTTTCTGGTAGAACGATTCCTTTGGCGAACAGACACCAGACATCACTAAATTTGACAATATTTTCATTGTGACGTCAAAATAGAAAACATGACAACGCATAAAGTCAGTGCGATCAAATATGACATCAATTTTTAAAAAATGTTGCCAAATGGTGTGATGTTTGGTGTCTGTGCATATAAAATAAAGTTTTAAAACGGTCATAAATATTTTCTGGAAAATCAACTACTTTAAACATGGAAATTTTCATGTGGGGGTCAATAGAGGGATTTCGCGTAAATTTCCCCCAAGCGAAAATATCCCTGTTGCATTCTTACTATGGGAAAGACATTTTTATCGCAAATGTCTTGATGTTATAATCGCAAAATTATCCCCCCCTTTATGTTGCATCACTTTTTTTGAATTTTTCAGCAGCTTTTTCAATTTTTTTCTCCCAAGTCTCTCAAATATAACTTTGAAGACATTTAAATACTTCTTTTTATCATAGGAAGATAATGATTTTATTGATACTTTGTTTATTTGCTCATGAAATTCCATATTTGTCTACCTAACCCTCACACTCACAGTTTATTTTAATTTTTCTATGACTTTTATCTATTAGGTCTACTATTTTACCAACATGACAAAGCTTGATTAACTTACGTACCATTATTTTAGGCAAAAAATTCTCTTACTTATATTTTGCTCAATATAGATCTATAATTTTTACAAAGATAGATAATTCATCAATGTTTTTATTAATTTGTCAATTTACCAAAGCATGTAAACTCTCCAGTACAGCTGTTCTCTCCATGTTTTTACTCTCTGTCGTCATTGTGACATCTGAACGGCCATCTAAATATAAAGGAACTCTAATGGTTTGGGTCACCCATCGAGCTCGAGATCCATAGACTCTACGTTAAACTCTACAAGTACATGTAGTACAACAGCATTAAACTCTACAAGTACATGTAGTACAACAGCATTAAACTCTACAAGTACATGTAGTACAACAGCATTAAACTCTACAAGTACATGTAGTACAACAGCATTAAACTCTAAAAGTACATGTAGTACAACAGCATTAAACTCTACAAGTACATGTAGTACAACAGCATTAAACTCTACAAGTACATGTAGTACAACAGCATTAAACTCTACAAGTACATGTAGTACAACAGCATTAAACTCTAAAAGTACATGTAGTACAACAGCATTAAACTCTACAAGTACATGTAGTACAACAGCATTAAACTCTACAAGTACATGTAGTACAACAGCATGCTGAAATTTAACATTGTAAAAATATTGTCTCTTTAATATGATTGCATACATGTATATATCGCACCAATTATATCATATTATACCAAAATTTAGGACCAGGCAAGATCTATTGAATGGTATCCATTTCATTTAAATTTTGCATGACAAAGTATTCAAAATCGTGCCACGCTGACAGTACTTATTGCTTATGTGTATTGATTTGTCTGATGTGTCATAGGATCATTCTTGTCTATTGTACCCAGAACTGTCTACCTATTTCTTTCCAAAAGTGTAATATTTTGTACAATAAAGTGTAGTTTTGGGTACGGTAAGCGTAATATAACAAACAAAGACTGTAACTTTGATAAAAACATTGTCTTTTCCACATTTTGACATTGTTACAAATCTAATGATTTACACAATTGCAAATATACGATATCAAACGCTCAAATAATTTATGTATTCGAGGTTATTCATTTGTTAAGAGATAATTTTAAAAAGTCAGTCTTCTTGGAAATATGTTGGAAGCGTAAAACTGAGCAGTATAAGCGTATAGCATAGTTACAGGTAAAAAATTGTAAAAATTACGCCAAAAATCGCAAAAGTAGACAGGTCTGTTGTATCCTTTGTTCTGCTGAATAAAGAAGTGTTAAGCAGTCTAGCCCAGTGATTCAGACTGTTTTCAGAAGCTATATGACACATGGCCTAAAGCATAAATAAATTATAGGCCATTTTGTCCTAAACATGGAAAAAGTATAGGCCGTCGCCCGGTATAGCCGAGAGCCGAGCGCCGAAGGCGGGAGCTTTCTAGGGGGTCCGAATATTTTTTTCAAATTTAAACTAAAATGGTGCAATCTGAGCCAATCTGGAGATGAAAATTGAAGTCTACAAACTTGAAAATAATGGCCTTGGTGTGTAACTGAGGCTTCCTATTGTTTTCCTGTAGAAGTGGGACTATCAGTGCTGTTTGATGGTCGTTAGACTTGATGTGGTCTATTACCTTGCGAAAAGGTATTGTTTCTATTTGCATCAAGGCATATTTTACAGAGCATGGCGTCCCCAGTTTCACCATACCGTTACCAAGGGTATAGGGTTACCCATTTTTGCAGGAATTTTCTATAAACAGTAGGTTCAGGTTGTTCAGCCTGAACTTCGGGGTGTCAGGAGTGCTGCTTGGGGGACCGCCGCTTGGAGATTCTTTTATCAAATTAAACAAAGTTTGCTGGCCCTCGCCCAGACGCAGCTTTATTTGACTTAGTTATTTACACGCTTTAACAAGCATTCGCGGAGTCATCATTACATAAAGCACTTGTACGACGGACTCTTTTTTTTTATCATCCATTGAAAACTGTTGTTACATGTTTATCGAGGTACAGAGTCAACTCGACCTTAAATTGTGTCCGCTCATGGGAAAATATTATCGGCCAATATGTCAGACGAACGGGAAAGGAATAGGCCATTTCGGCAGATGCAGGACACATTAATCGGCCATTGAGAGTTTTTATCGGCAAATGGCCGATGCCAATCTGAATCTCTGCTAGCCGAGGATATTTTCTATCATAAAGTGAAGGCTCGGTACTGTAGCACTCTCCACATCGACATTATTCTGAGAAAAATGTGTTTGCAAAGTTGCTCGAATCTTTCCCTATCTAACTTCCCATTAGGCACTAAATATGGGCAATACTGGTGAATTATAGGTGATTTTTAAAGCATTTTTTGCTTGAATACCTTCAATTTTCAAAACTTGCACATGAAAGTTGGACAGCATAAACTAGAACACTTTACTTATACATGTTATACTTCCATAAATTTTCAATATAATCTGATCACTTGAACTCATATTGTTAAAAGCATTTAAAATGAGATGGTAATAACTAGGGCTGTCACGATACGCTAAGCTCATGATATGATATGTATCGCGATATTTACTCACAATACGATTCATATCACTCGATACAACATTTTTAATGTAGACATGGAGGCATTTCTGTAATTCGTCAGATATTTTATTAAAACAACAACAAATTAAGATCATTCATATCTTGAATGACTTGAGAATTATTGTATTGACTAGACAAGAGGCCCAAGGGGGCCACATCGCTCACCTGAGTCACAAAGGGTTAAAAGTCACAAAAATACTTCTACAGATCAAAGCCCTTGACAGCCATATTTGTTGACCTATCGACAAGAAAAACACAAACTTGGCAGAGGACCTTGAGTACTTAGCTTGCTGCAAGGTTTCGTGAAATTCTGTGCAATGGTTGCAGAGGAGATGTCGAAAATGTGTCAGCCAATCAGAGCCCTCGGCGGCCATATTTGTTGACCGATCGGAACGAAAAACACAAACTTGGTAGAGGACCTTGAGTACTTCCTTCCTGTAAAGTTTCATGAAATTCTGTGCAGCGGTTGCAGAGGAGATGTCGAAAATGTGTCAGCCAATCAGAGCCCTCGGCGGCCATATTTGTTGACCAATCAGCACGAAAAAACAAACGTGTTGAAGGACCTTGAATACTTCCTTCCTGTAAAGTTTCATGAAATTCTGTGCAGCGGTTGCAGAGGAGATGTCGAAAATGTGTCGGCCAATCAGAGCCCTCGGCGGCCATATTTGTTGACCAATCAGCACGAAAAAACACAAACGTGTTGAAGGACCTAGAATACTTCCTTCCTGTAAAGTTTCATGAAATTCTGTGCAGCGGTTGCAGAGGAGATGTCGAAAATGTGTCAGCCAATCAGAGCCCTCGGTGGCCATATTTGTTGACCGATCAGCACAAAAAACACAAACTTGGTAGAGGACCTTGAGTACTTCCTTCCTGTAAAGTTTCATGAAATTCTGTGCAGCGGTTGCAGAGGAGATGTCGAAAATGTGTCAGCCAATCAGAGCCCTCGGCGGCCATATTTGTTGACCGATCGGCACTAAATACACAAACTTGGTAGAGGATCTTGAGTACTTCCTTCCTGTAAAGTTTCATGAAATTCTGTCTAGCGGTTGCAGAGGAGATGTCGAAAATGTGTCAGCCAATCAGAGCCCTCGGCGGCCATATTTGTTGACCGATCAGCACCAAAAACACAAACTTGGTAGAGGACCTTGAGTACTTCCTTCCTGTAAAGTTTCATGAAATTCTGTGCAGCGGTTGCAGAGGAGATGTCGAAAATGTGTCAGCCAATCAGAGCCCTTGGCGGCCATATTTGTTGACCGATCGGCACAAAAAACACAAAATTGGTAAAGGACCTTGAGTACTTCCTTCCTGTAAAGTTTCATGAAATTCTGTGCAGCGGTTGCAGAGGGGATGTCGAAAATGTGTCAGCCAATCAGAGTCCTTGGCGGCCATATTTGTTGACCGATCGGCATGAAAAACATAAACTTGGTAGAGGACCTTGAGTACTTCCTTCCTGTAAAGTTTCATGAAATTCTGTGCAGCGGTTGCAGAGGAGATGTCGAAAATGTGTCAGCCAATCAGAGCCCTTGGCGGCCATATTTGTTGACCGATCGGCACGAAAAACACGAACTTGGTAAAGGACCTTGAGTACTTCCTTCCTGTAAAGTTTCATGAAATTCTGTGCAGCGGTTGCAGAGGAGATGTCGAAAATGTGTCAGCCAATCAGAGCCCTTGGCGGCCATATTTGTTGACCGATCGGCACGAAAAACACAAACTTGGTAGAGGACCTTGAGTACTTCCTTCCTGTAAAGTTTCATGAAATTCTGTGCAGCGGTTGCAGAGGAGATGTCGAAAATGTGTCAGCCAATCAGAGTCCTCGGTGGCCATATTTGTTGACCGATCGGCACGAAAAACACAAACTTGGTAGAGGACCTTGAGTACTTCCTTCCTGTAAAGTTTCATGAAATTCTGTGCAGCGGTTGCAGAGGAGATGTCGAAAATGTGTCAGCCAATCAGAGCCCTCGGCGGCCATATTTGTTGACCGATCGGCACGAAAAACACAAACTTGGTAGAGGACCTTGAGTACTTCCTTCCTGTTAAGTTTCATGAAATTCTGTGCAGCGGTTGCAGAGGAGATGTCGAAAATGTTAAAAGTTTACGCCAGACGGACGACGACGACGACGACGACGACGGACGGACGGACGACGGACGGCGCGCTATGACAATAGCTCACTTGAGCTTCGCTCAGGTGAGCTAAAAAAAGTACAAAACTCAGAAATTATCTTTGACGACTCGGCATCGAGCATTGTCATGTTGATTTTTTAAAGATAAAACGAAATGCTGAAAACGAACTGTAAGTCAACGATACAGCCTCTTCTTGTATCGTGTATCGAACCGTTTTCAAGAACCTTGGTGAATCAAGATCCGCGGTGAATCGTGACAGCCCTAGTAATAACTGACCCAATAGAAGTCTGCAGGGGTGCCCAAACGGAAGAAATAAAACACTATTTGAAGAGGTTGGAGAAGTAATTATTGCAGCGTTAGGCCATAGGATCATTCTTGTCTATTGTCCACAATATTTCACCATCGGATTCCTCTTTTCTTTTTCTACTGTGATGTTGTGATAAAAAATTATTGAAAATAGTTTGAAATTGCAGTATGACCAAACATTCAAAGCGAAAGTTCAGTGAACTGACCAATCAGAACGAAGGATATAAATATCGACTTTCTTTATCCTTTGTTCTGGTCGGTTCTCCAAAATTTTGCCTTGCCTGTTTGGTTTGGTAGGGAGTTGAAAATTGGCAAAAATGCAACAACGAAGAGAGAAAAAAACGCGAGGTGGGTAGAGATAGTTAGTTTAATGTTTACTGAAGTGTCACCAGCAAGAAAATCAATATTAAAGGTCTGTAATATGGAAAAATCGTTGGGCAACAGTTTGGTCCGACTTCGTTCTGTAACAACCATAGTGGGGTTCAGTCTCTTTTAGCGGCAGCGGAGAGACTGGATTATAATTTAGTCTAATGTTACATACATGTATACCAAAATTTATGACTAACCAAGATCTATGATATCCGATTTGATTGTAATTGTTGCATCACAAAGTTATCAAAATCTTGTTTATTCAGTTTCCGAAGTGAGCCGAGCGGACAGTAGTTCTGAAAGAATCAAGTCTTGTCTTTAACCAAAGATATGGACAAAAGGCGATAATTAATTTACTGTTCAATGATAACGACTTCCGGGTCAGTGTACTGTTAGGTTTGGTATCTCATTTCACAGATAGGCCAGCTGGATAAATCACAAGTAGCTCGGCGAACCCTATTCTCAAATCACTGTTCTGAAGTAGTCAGAGGCAATCATGGCTAACAATTTTCAGAAAAAAACGTCAAGAGCTTCAAGTGCATTCATATAGAGAAAGCTGAAAGTGAAATGATATAAACAATTACGTATATATTTACAGAATCCAGCAATTTATTTTTTTTTACCAATCTCACTTAGTGGTTTCCGTACTTCCGGTAAGCTGAAACGGTAACGACTTCTCCAATCCGGATTTAGTTGAGATGCCTTCAGGTTGCAAAATTAACAAAAAATTGGGGCTAAATGTTCGTTAAAACCAGTTGCCATGCCAACTACTGTCCTGTACACTAAACCCAAAGCATCCTGTTGTGGAGATTTATCCTGCCTTCTCAATAATTTTCCAATTACATGTATTTATTGTCTCTACTGTCCTGTTCACTAATTCCAGAGCACCCTGTTTTCTCTAAAATATGATAATGTCATCTTCCAAAAAGGTATAAATTTTATAGTACTCCTTAAGTCGTAACAGAAAATACCATTGTTTTGTCTATGCGTCATCTAAGTTAAAAATAGGACGGAAAATAAAAAGTCTACGGGGATTTTCTATAGTAAAATCGCTGAAAATGTGTGACATCGGAGGCTTTGATGTCACTGTTTACTATTGTTGACATGGAGAACAATATGGCGGCGGCTTGAAATTAACATGGGAATTTCCCGTAGACATTTTATTTTTTCATATTGCGGTTTGAAGGCAGCTGATAGGGTAAGTTGAAGTTAATTTCCAGTTACGACTAAAGGAGGTCAATTCCTGGAAACAATAATTTATAGCAAAATTCTTCAGATGACAGAATAAATCGCCCAAACAGGGTGCTCTGGATTTTGTGAACAGGGCAGTAGCTGTTACTGAGGTTCTTCTTCAGCAAAACTTCATAGGATTCTGAAACCAATTTAATTTTGCAACCTCGATCAATCCTTTGGTCGTACAGGAAATGTGCTTTAACTCACCCATTCAACTGTTTTTGAGCTACTAGATGGAAAATAAAAACAGATACCGGAAATTCCCATGTTTATTAATTTGAACAGCCCTCCGGTATAATAATATTCTCGGCGTATCAACATTATGGTAAACAGTGACAATATCAGGTGTCCGACTTATAACGGATTCCGACTATGCAAGTTTGGTATATGTAGCAATTATACTTTACTCAATATTGGCTTTTAAAGCCAAAATCAAAGAAGTAGGTCAACGTCATTTTAAGAAAGATTAATAAACATGATAAAGGCTACTTTATCCACTTTGCATGTTTGGTACCTGTAGCAGTTAAATATACTTTACTAAATAATGGCTTTTAAAGGCAAAATCACTCAGGAGGAAAAAGTAGGTCAAGGTCATTTTATGAAAGTTTAATCAAGAATACATCCTCTTCGCAGGTTTGGTACATGTTGCTCTTACACTTTGCTCAATATTGGCTTTTAAAATCAAAATCACAGGTGGAAAAATTAGGTCAGATTGTCAATATTGAAAGATATGTTCTTATTAAGTTCTATAGTACCCATTTTGTTGTATTAGACACATGTTTCGGATATTTTAATCCTTGTCAGTAGTACTTCATGCCAAACAGTTTAAATAAAGCCAAAGTGAATTTTCCTGGCACCCTCTACAATACAGAGCTTAAATTTCATCTTGTCAA
Organism: Pinctada fucata; assembly: GCA_028142955.1. NCBI lineage: Eukaryota > Metazoa > Mollusca > Bivalvia > Pterioida > Pteriidae > Pinctada > Pinctada fucata. The sequence goes on from AP027111.1 coordinate 52,604,514, forward strand.
TATGAGCGGCTCCAAATTTTAAATGTGTAGGGTTTATTCAGAAGCCTATTTAAGTGAAAATATGGCCAAAAATCGTTGGAGGGTAGGCAAACATGACCGAAAAAAAATATGCCGAAACCCAGCTAAGGACAGAGCTATGCAATGAGGAAGAATGCCCCTTAGTTTTAGAAATTTAGGTCTAATTTGATGACAGGAAATTTATAATATACATGTATTTCAATGCAGTGTGTAAACACTAAAACTAAGTTGAATCCCAAAATGAATCCCTTGTGCATTTACAGTACAAATCATTACACGTGTCTCACTTTTTTACACATAGGATTTACACTTGACCTTTAGCTAATATTACATGTAAACATGTCATAAATGTCCTATGCACATGTTGACAGGCAAATTGATCTTTGACCTTGCTGTGGTTGATTTTACATGTAAATTTTGAAAAATGAAGTACATCAAACAGAATGTGATGAAATGAATATTTGACCTTTGACACCAGTGTCTTACCTTAATTACATGTAAAAGAGATGAATACTTACATGTAATTCTTTAAGGAAAGACAAAGTATAATTAATTTTTTTTGTAACCTTTCACCTTAAGCTTAATTAGATTACATGTAAATATACATTTACATGGAAAATTACCAATTGATTAAGAATAGATAAATGATTTGTCTAATTAATTGACCTCATTGACATTTGTCAGTTTATTTTACATGTAAATTTTTATGTGTAAAAAATGAGAATTGTTACATGTAATTCTCTAAGATGAGATTTACATGTAAGTAAAATGAAATGTTTGGTAATCTTTCATCTGAGGCTTTTATTAGCTAACATACATGTATCAAAATACATTTACATCGAAAAATGCCAATTAATTATACAATAGTTAAATGATGAGTCTAATGATTTGACCTCATTGACATTTGTCCATTGATTTGAAATGTAAATATTATCCTGGCCTGAGTTCGGACACAAGGCTATTTTACATGTGATTATAACATGTGTAAAGAGCTGAAAATGTATGTGTCATCTATTTCATTCTATAAAGTGAAGGTTAAAGATGGGATTGATCATATCGCATTCTTAGCAAGTCACATACATGTCTTGTATCTGTCTGTCTGTCTGTCTGTCTGTCTGTTCGTCTGCAGTCAAGCTTCACATACACATCAATTGCAACAACTTGATTGATATGTAATGTACATTTGTATTTCCATCAAAGGTACATGGATGGTCAAGCATAATAAGACTGACCTCCTTAGCTGGGCATTTTTGTTCCTTATTCCTTTTGAAAAAAATTCAAAACGAAAAAAAAAAAGTCTAAGGCATCACTGCCAACGTCGAGAGAGTGACCAATGATTATCGAACACAAATTCTAGACATAAATTATCACATTTTATTGTTATTCAGAAAGATATGAAACCAAACAGATGATTACTTTCAAGTTTTATTTCCCTGAAATATCAAATGACATTAATATTCTTCATCTTTTAAGAATAGCTACATGTCCAATCTTAAGTATGTGAGGACATTATTTCTCATTTACTTGAGGTATCCGATGTACAATAGGGCATTTTTGGATGCCTGGTAAGGTATTATAAACTATATATTTTCTGAAAGGTTATAATGCCCACTGCTCAGAATTAATAATTTTGGGGCCAGAAAAACAAAGGGGAATAACTTATGAAGCATTTAAATTGTCTATTTTCTCTATATATAATGTAAAATAACAAAGTTGTACAAGAGTTTTTTCCCTTGGATTTTTAAGACCTGGGAGTCTTATATCTGTACTCAGGGCATCAATACCTTTCAGAAAATATATAGTTTATAGTACCTTACCTGGCATACAATTTACCATACTTTACAATGGAGATGATTAAAACGCTTTGTAAAATGACTCTATTGTACAACGGATACCTTAATATATGTCATGTCAAATGTTTATTGAACAAAGAAATTACTATTGAGAGAATTGTGAATGTGTTACCTGTTGAATTTTGAGCAAAATGACTCTGAAGTCATTCTTGGTGGTTTGACTGATTGGACATTCGAAACATATGATGAACTAGAAAGGTTTCTTGTTGCGGTTGCAACAAGAGTGTCTTCCTCCTATACAATTTTTGGTTTGGAAATATGAAGGACGTCACATTACATGTATTTATATTATATATTTAAGTTTTCAAATAGCAGTAACATTAAATTTTCAAACCGATAATTGTTGGTGAGCAACCATTTGATTTTTTTGGGGGGGGGGGGGGGGTTAGGAATTCTATTGCCAGCCGGTAAAATTTTTTCAGCAATTTTCTGAGCAGGCCATTTTTTTTCAGCCATTACCAGAGTCGGAGAAAAATTTTCGCCGGTTCTTCGGGCCGGATTTAAACAAATTGTCAAATGTTGTGAATGTCTGTGTAAGTTAAACTCCCCGCTGTTACAGAGTATGAGTTAATAACCGTTCCTTCAGATGTCTCTTTGCAATTTAGCGAATTTCAGACAGATTGTATGATGTTTAAATAGAACCTTTTCTAGATTTTTGTGCCTATGCGTATTAGGTCTCTGGTAGATACAGCTATGTGAACAGTTTGTATTTATATTAATTAATTTTTTGACTTTAAATTGTCTGGCACAAAGGGCCAGCAAAAATTTCCATATCATGCAATGTATCCTTACTTTTGCATGGTCCGGGGAAAAAAAATTGCCGGCCCTTTGGGCCGGAATATTTTTTTCAGCATTTTTCAGAGCCGGGATTTTTTTTTTGCAAATTCTTCCTGCCCCCTTCCCCCATAAAAAAGGCGAGCTCGTAGCTGTAGAACCAATTTTCTTGAGAAGAGAAATGGTAATAACAATAACAATATATATATATAAATACCATGAGGTTCTCGCTGTGCAGGTTCAAATTTGGACCCCCCCCCCTTTCCCTTTTTTCAAAGTTTATTTTGAATTTCCATCATGGTGACATCGTTCAATATAAACAGAACTGTTTTCGAAAAACGAGGAGAGGGAAGAATGTTGGAGAAATTGTTCATCAATTTGTAAATAAACCAACCGAAAATTATGTTCGAACGTTTGCTAGAATTAGAAATTAAACTTGATGTTCAAAATATAGTTATTGAAGTTTAGAAACAGGTTTGTAGGTTAGAAATCAGAATCAAACTACCACTTTTTGTGTGTAAATTCTGGTTTGTAACTGATCTCTTCTAAATAAATCAACTGTTTTAAAATCAAATTGTGTATATCGAAATGTATTTATGAAATGCATATTCATCATTGCCGTGAAATCGGAATTTGAAAATCTCAACACTGCTTTTCTCGAGTCGGACTCGGACTACCAATTTTAGTGTGCGCCCGATCTGTTGGCGTGAAGGTGTATCGAAATACCCAACTCAAAATTTCGATGCTCATATCTTTTCAACAGTAAGAGATAGGAAAAATCAGAAAGACTAAATAAGACAGATATATGGATAAAAAATAATAATATTGAAATTTTTAGGAAACTTCATAAGCTTATAATGTTTGTTTACTATTATAAGCAAAAAAGTGTCTTCCTCCTATGAACTTCTGAATTTGGAAATATGAAGGACGGTGAAGGACGTCATCGTAATAAATCGTTACAGTGTGCATCTAGCATTTCATATCTTGCATGGCTGTCGACTTTCAAAAAGAATGGAAATTGTAGATAGCAAAATACGAGATATTTAAGCTTACAAATAGCAAAACATGAAATTTTCGGTCCTTTTGAGTAATTCGACGCTCCCGTCAAATATTTGAATCTACTAAAAAACATGATAAAAAAAATAACAGAGACCAAAAATAAAAAAGACCAATCTAGCTTTTACTCCAAACGTAACGTTGGAGAACTTTCATTGTCCTAGCTTACAGGGTTCTTGAGAAATCGCTGATCCAATTTTCCACGGTTACGAAAACAATAGGTCTTCCGACGGAAGTCGGAAGACCTAATAATGGATTGAACTTATAAGATCAGAACCTCACGTCAACAAAAACACAGAAACTGTCTTTATAATCACTTTGTTAAATACAATCATTCTATTTCGGATATCACCATTACCCCAGTTCAGACTTTCCAAAACGTAAAAACGAAAGTAAGACCGAAATTAAAAAATGCCGACTACAAGCAGAACTTGCCTGGATCACCAAACTGCAGACTGCGTACCCTCTTGGTTTAAACGATCAAATCTATGGACAAGGAAACATTTCCTCAGCCTCTACCAATATCAACATCTTTTCAATTCGCCCAAACACTAAAAGGAAATACAGGTCGCATGGGAAAAGACGGAACAGACAAAAAAGAAAACGATCCAGAATCTACCGCTCTCTCAACGATTTACTTACTAAAGCACGCAATGGCGGCAGACATGAGCTGTCACATGCTCTGTCGTCAATACCAGTTATGCACTTGAAATCTATCTTGGATGAAGCAGAGGTTGCATTCTTAAGAAACACTGACTGATTCATACTTAATATCATTGTCTCATTCGCACAGTATAAAGTTAACCCTATTGTGAAAAACAACTCACCTAAAAGACGATTCATAAAAATCCCGTTTATACAAAGGTTTTGATCTTCTAAACATCTCTAATATTTTTCGGGATCATCGCGTACAAAGTACCATTCCTCAATATTTTGTAAATTTAGAGCCACCTCTTATTTGTTATAAGTACAAGAAACCTATTCGAAACTTTGTTTTTAACTATAATAAAGTTACATCGGATCCTGACATACTCGAATCGTGTCCTGCTTCTTGAGAATGTGCAACTTCTATATATCTCTACAAACCAGCTGGCCATGTTGTTACAGGTGACTTTTCAATTATCCAAGACAGACAGCTCCGTTGTCTTCTTAAAAAAGGACCTAAGTATAGAATCCCATCCAAGATAGATTTTGTCAAATGCCGTGAGGTGCTTACGGAAGCCTTAGATAATTATACGAAAAGATGGTGTAAATCAGAAGGAGTCAAACCGCATGCTCTGAATGACTGGATAAACCTCATTTTAGATATAACGGATATTCGAATAGATAACTTCCATAAAAACCCTCATCTTTTTCAAAATCCACGTTCCAAATCAGAAAGATATTTCAAATCCAAAGTAAGTAATTACATGAAAAATATGTCTTTGCACCAGCTGATAAAGCAGCCAACAACACCATTATCATTTGAAAACGTTACTATATATCAACTTTGGTTTCGGAACTTTCGTCTACTAATACATATATAAAAGCAATGAAAGTGCATCTAACATTTTAAGCAAGCATAACAGTGAACTGTCTTCATTCAATATCTCTATTTCTAAATTGGATCTCCCAACACCATATTGCATACCGAAACTGCACAAGTCTCCTTACAAATTTCGATTTATTGCTTATTCTAGTAACTGCTCGACTACCATTTTGTCTAGAAATCGGACGTCAGCACTTACTGCTATTAAAGAACACATAACTAGATATTTTGAAACGGTTCTAAACAGGAACGATGTAAATTTATTTTGGTCTATTAAGAATTCAGGGGATGTGATTGACAAAATGAAATCTGGAAATTTCCAAGCCAATAAGATTTCTTCATACGACACTCTCTAATATGTACACCACACTTCCTCATGACAAAATTAAGGATCCATTATCTAATCTCATTAAATGGTGTTTTGATCGAGAGCGAAAAACTTACATTTGTACATCTGAATCGAAGGGTTTCTTTTCCTCGACAGACTACAAATCATACAAATCATGGACATGTAGTGACCTGTGTAATGCCTTGTCCTTCCTCTTGGACAATATTTATGTGAGATTTGGTGAGGATCTATACAAGCAGGTTGTAGGAATTCCTATGGGTACTAACTGTGCGCCTCTTGTTGCAGATTTATTTTTATACACTTATGAAAAAGAATTTATCCAAAGTCTTCAAAAGCAAAGAAAAATTTGATGATCTGAAATGTTTCAATAATACTTCTAGGTATCTGGATGATATTCTAACCATTGACAATCCTGCTTTTGAATTATATAAGAATGAAATTTATCCACAAGAATTAACACTTAACAAGGCAAACCTTTCAAATACAGAAACACCGTTTTGGACCTAAATATCAAAATTGTAAACGGAAAGATTCATACAAGTTTATATGACAAAAGGGATGATTTTGGATTCAACATAGTAAATTTCCCCTGGCTTGACGATGATGTTCCAAGATTACCGTCATACGGCATTTACATATCACAGCTCATCCGGTACGCTAGAGCATGTACTGATATTTTGGATTTTCACAGTAGAAATTTACAAATTACCAAAAAACTTTTAGGTCAAGGTTTCCGCTTTCATAAACTAGTTAAGACTTTCTGGAAATTTTACAAAAATTACAGTCAACTTCTTTTAAAATTCGGATCTATATATGCAACAGAGTACATTACTATGGGTATAACACAACCTGTCTTTTATGGTGATATGATAAACAAAATAAAAAGGATCAAAAGTAGGCAGCATAACCATCGAAAATGCTTCAGAATCATCAAACGCCTTTTTTACCGTGGATATCATCCTAATGTCACCAGACGGACACTAGGCTTGGTACTTGACCAATCTACAGTCTTGTACAAGCGCATCCTTGAGACTTGCACTCTGACTGACTGTGACGACGGGACTCCATGACGGGCCCTGTCCAAACCTCTTTAGAGAAGACAGGGCCCCGACCACCTGTTAAACCATATAACATGTATAATGAAGGTAACGTGTAAATACTGCATCTCCTTTCCAGTTATAATCGTCAAATGTATACTCTGAACAAAATGTATACTCAAAACAGTATTTTGGCCAATGTATGCTTAGGACTTATGTGTAGAAGTTCTTTGTTACATACCTGTTGGAATAGATACATTATCAAAATGTTTTTTCCATTCTTAAATTTAGACCGTATAAAATTGAACAATGATATATGTTACATGAACTATATTGATATGACTTATTACAGTGATTTTTGGTGACTATTTCCATTAGTTAAAAGCGGAGAACATTCATCTATTTTAATATGATGTATCAAGTTTTCCTCATTCAATTAATTGAAGGGAAAATTGAAGGGCCATTCATTAATTGTTAGTGCCCTTTTGTTTTTGATGGATTGAGTTTATATCCGAAAAAGGAACAGGTGTAGTTGTTTCATGAATTCTGAATCAATGATACAAACTCCTTCCTTTTAAAGGAATAAACTCAATCCATCGAAAAAAAAATTTGATGCATCAATGAAATATTTACATGTAAATTGAGGCATGTCAGAGCAATTTGACAGTTACATGTAAATCATGTGTAATACGAATATAATGGCCTTTATACAACATGTACAAGAAACAAATACAGCCCTTTTTTACTTTGCAGTCCCTTTCTCAAATGAGATTCATAATAGCATTTTCATGAAAAGAAAGAACGAAACAACTGGTGTACCAAAGCCTCTATAGAATTAATGATTGAAAGCTTATATGTAAAATGGACTTATTTTCAAAGCATTCTTGTTTTTTTTGTTATTGTGAAAAAAAACCACGTGACATATCTTAAAAATGAAAAAAAAGAGAGCCTTAGGCATCACTTCTAAGTCGAACTGAGCGGAATGTTCAGTTTGTGTATTGAAAAGTTTTTACCAATAAAATGTATTCTCAATCGTTATGAAGGGGACATGGATATTTAAAAGGAGGATTATCACCATGAATTTGAAAAGAAACCATTTGAAATGCATTAGACATTAAATTAGAAATGGGTTCGAAATCTTGCTTCTCTTATGTTGTCCATGAAACTTTCGTCGTTTAAATCGGTGTAAAAGAAAGGAGTGTAAATTTAAGTTAAACCATATAACATGTATAATGAAGATAACGTGTAAATACTGCATCTCCTTTCCAGTTATAATCGTCAAATGTATACTCTGATCAAAACAGTATTTTGGCCAATGTATGCTTAGGACATGTCTAGAAGTTCTTTGTAACATACCTGTTTGAATAGATACATTATCAAAATTATTTTTCCATGGATTAAATTTATACCGTATAAAATTGAACAATGATATTTGTTACATGAACAATATTCATATGACTTACTACAGTGATTTTTGGTGACTATTTCCATTAGTTAAAAGCGGAGAACATTCATTTATTTTTAAATGAAGTATCAAGTACCCCTCATTCAAATTAATTTGAGAGACAATTGAAGGGCCATTCGTTCAACAGTGCCCTTTTGTTTTCGATGGATTGAGTTTATATCCGAAAAAAAGGAACACTGGTGTAGTTGTTTCATGAATTCTGAATCAATGATACAAACTCCTGTCCTTTTAAAGGAATAAACTCAATCCATCGAAAAAAAAAATTTGATGCATCACTGAAATATTTACATGTAAATTGAGGCATGTCAGAGCAATTTGACAGTTACATGTAAATCACGTGTAATACGAATATAATGGCCTTTATACAACATGTACAAGAAACAAATACAGCCCTTTTTTACTTTGCAGTCCCTTTCTCAAATGAGATTCATAATAGCATTTTCATGAAAAGAAAGAACGAAACAACTGGTGTACCAAAGCCTCTATAGAATTAATGATTGAAAACTTATATGTAAAATGGACTTATTTTCAAAGCATTCTTGTTTTTTTTGTTATTGTGAAAAAAACCACGTGTCATATCTTAAAAATGAAAAAAAGAGAGCCATAGGCATCACTTCTGAGTCGAACTGAGCGGAATGTTCAGTTTGTGTATTGAAAAGTTTTTACCATTAAAATGTATTCTCAATCAATCTCAGACGGACACTAGGCTTGGTACTTGACCAATCTACAGTCTTGTACAAGCGCATCCTTGAGACTTGCACTCTGACTGACTGTGACGACAGGACTCCATGACGGGCCCTGTCCAAACCTCTTTAGAGAAGACAGGGCCCCGACCACCTATTAAACCATATAACATGTATAATGAAGGTAACGTGTAAATACTGCATCTCCTTTCCAGTTATAATCGTCAAATGTATACTCTGAACAAAATGTATACTCAAAACAGTATTTTGGCCAATGTATGCTTAGGACTTATGTGTAGAAGTTCTTTGTTACATACCTGTTGGAATAGATACATTATCAAAATGTTTTTTCCATTCTTAAATTTAGACCGTATAAAATTGAACAATGATATATGTTACATGAACTATATTGATATGACTTATTACAGTGATTTTTGGTGACTATTTCCATTAGTTAAAAGCGGAGAACATTCATCTATTTTAATATGATGTATCAAGTTTTCCTCATTCAATTAATTGAAGGGAAAATTGAAGGGCCATTCATTAATTGTTAGTGCCCTTTTGTTTTTGATGGATTGAGTTTATATCCGAAAAAGGAACAGGTGTAGTTGTTTCATGAATTCTGAATCAATGATACAAACTCCTGTCCTTTTAAAGGAATAAACTCAATCCATCGAAAAAAAAATTTGATGCATCACTGAAATATTTACATGTAAATTGAGGCATGTCAGAGCAATTTGACAGTTACATGTAAATCATGTGTAATACGAATATAATGGCCTTTATACAACATGTACAAGAAACAAATACAGCCCTTTTTTACTTTGCAGTCCCTTTCTCAAATGAGATTCATAATAGCATTTTCATGAAAAGAAAGAACGAAACAACTGGTGTACCAAAGCCTCTATAGAATTAATGATTGAAAACTTATATGTAAAATGGACTTATTTTCAAAGCATTCTTGTTTTTTTGTTATTGTGAAAAAAACCACGTGACATATCTTAAAAATGAAAAAAAGAGAGCCTTAGGCATCACTTCTAAGTCGAACTGAGCGGAATGTTCAGTTTGTGTATTGAAAAGTTTTTACCAATAAAATGTATTCTCAATCGTTATGAAGGGGACATGGATATTTAAAAGGAGGATTATCACCATGAATTTGAAAAGAAACCATTTGAAATGCATTAGACATTAAATTAGAAATGGGTTCGAAATCTTGCTTCTCTTATGTTGTCCATGAAACTTTCGTCGTTTAAATCGGTGTAAAAGAAAGGAGTGTAAATTTAAGTTAAACCATATAACATGTATAATGAAGATAACGTGTAAATACTGCATCTCCTTTCCAGTTATAATCGTCAAATGTATACTCTGATCAAAACAGTATTTTGGCCAATGTATGCTTAGGACATGTCTAGAAGTTCTTTGTAACATACCTGTTTGAATAGATACATTATCAAAATTATTTTTCCATGGATTAAATCTATACCGTATAAAATTGAACAATGATATTTGTTACATGAACAATATTCATATGACTTACTACAGTGATTTTTGGTGACTATTTCCATTAGTTAAAAGCGGAGAACATTCATTTATTTTTAAATGAAGTATCAAGTACCCCTCATTCAAATTAATTTGAGAGAAAATTGAAGGGCCATTCGTTCAACAGTGCCCTTTTGTTTTCGATGGATTGAGTTTATATCCGAAAAAAAGGAACAGGTGTAGTTGTTTCATGAATTCTGAATCAATGATACAAACTCCTGTCCTTTTAAAGGAATAAACTCAATCCATCGAAAAAAAAAAAATTTGATGCATCACTGAAATATTTACATGTAAATTGAGGCATGTCAGAGCAATTTGACAGTTACATGTAAATCACGTGTAATACGAATATAATGGCCTTTATACAACATGTACAAGAAACAAATACAGCCCTTTTTTACTTTGCAGTCCCTTTCTCAAATGAGATTCATAATAGCATTTTCATGAAAAGAAAGAACGAAACAACTGGTGTACCAAAGCCTCTATAGAATTAATGATTGAAAACTTATATGTAAAATCGACTTATTTTCAAAGCATTCTTGTTTTTTTGTTATTGTGAAAAAAACCAAGTGTTATATCTTAAAAATGAAAAAAAGAGAGCCATAGGCATCACTTCTAAGTCGAACTGGGCGGAATGTTCAGTTTGTGTATTGAAAAGTTTTTACCATTAAAATGTATTCTCAATCAATCTCAGACGGACACTAGGCTTGGTACTTGACCAATCTACAGTCTTGTACAAGCGCATCCTTGAGACTTGCACTCTGACTGACTGTGACGACGGGACTCCATGACAAGCCCTGTCCAAACCTCTTTAGAGAAGACAGGGCCCCGACCACCTGTTAAACCATATAACATGTATAATGAAGGTAACGTGTAAATACTGCATCTCCTTTCCAGTTATAATCGTCAAATGTATAGTCTGAACAAAATGTATACTCAAAACAGTATTTTGGCCAATGTATGCTTAGGACTTATGTGTAGAAGTTCTTTGTTACATACCTGTTGGAATAGATACATTATCAAAATGTTTTTTCCATTCTTAAATTTAGACCGTATAAAATTGAACAATGATATATGTTACATGAACTATATTGATATGACTTATTACAGTGATTTTTGGTGACTATTTCCATTAGTTAAAAGCGGAGAACATTCATCTATTTTAATATGATGTATCAAGTTTTCCTCATTCAATTAATTGAAGGGAAAATTGAAGGGCCATTCATTAATTGTTAGTGCCCTTTTGTTTTTGATGGATTGAGTTTATATCCGAAAAAGGAACAGGTGTAGTTGTTTCATGAATTCTGAATCAATGATACAAACTCCTGTCCTTTTAAAGGAATAAACTCAATCCATCGAAAAAAAAATTTGATGCATCACTGAAATATTTACATGTAAATTGAGGCATGTCAGAGCAATTTGACAGTTACATGTAAATCATGTGTAATACGAATATAATGGCCTTTATACAACATGTACAAGAAACAAATACAGCCCTTTTTTACTTTGCAGTCCCTTTCTCAAATGAGATTCATAATAGCATTTTCATGAAAAGAAAGAACGAAACAACTGGTGTACCAAAGCCTCTATAGAATTAATGATTGAAAACTTATATGTAAAATGGACTTATTTTCAAAGCATTCTTGTTTTTTTGTTATTGTGAAAAAAACCAATTGACATATCTTAAAAATGAAAAAAAGAGAGCCTTAGGCATCACTTCTAAGTCGAACTGAGCGGAATGTTCAGTTTGTGTATTAAAAAGTTTTTACCAATATAATGTATTCTCAATCGTTATGAAGGGGACATGGATATTTAAAAGGAGGATTATCACCATGAATATGAAAAGAAACCATTTGAAATGCATTAGACATTAAATTAGAAATGGGTTCGAAATCTTGCTTCTCTTATGTTGTCCATGAAACTTTCGTCGTTTAAATCGGTGTAAAAGAAAGGAGTGTAAATTTAAGTTAAACCATATAACATGTATAATGAAGATAACGTGTAAATACTGCATCTCCTTTCCAGTTATAATCGTCAAATGTATACTCTGATCAAAACAGTATTTTGGCTAATTTATGCTTAGGACTTGTGTCTAGAAGTTCTTTGTAACATACCTGTTTGAATAGATACATTATCAAAATTATTTTTCCATGGATTAAATTTATACCGTATAAAATTGAACAATGATATTTGTTACATGAACAATATTCATATGACTTACTACAGTGATTTTTGGTGACTATTTCCATTAGTTAAAAGCGGAGAACATTCATTTATTTTTAAATGAAGTATCAAGTACCCCTCATTCAAATTAATTTGAGAGAAAATTGAAGGGCCATTCGTTCAACAGTGCCCTTTTGTTTTCGATGGATTGAGTTTATATCCGAAAAAAAGGAACAGGTGTAGTTGTTTCATGAATTCTGAATCAATGATACAAACTCCTGTCCTTTTAAAGGAATAAACTCAATCCATCGAAAAAAAAATTTGATGCATCACTGAAATATTTACATGTAAATTGAGGCATGTCAGAGCAATTTGACAGTTACATGTAAATCACGTGTAATACGAATATAATGGCCTTTATACAACATGTACAAGAAACAAATACAGCCCTTTTTTACTTTGCAGTCCCTTTCTCAAATGAGATTCATAATAGCATTTTCATGAAAAGAAAGAACGAAACAACTGGTGTACCAAAGCCTCTATAGAATTAATGATTGAAAACTTATATGTAAAATCGACTTATTTTCAAAGCATTCTTGTTTTTTTGTTATTGTGAAAAAAACCACGTGTCATATCTTAAAAATGAAAAAAAGAGAGCCATAGGCATCACTTCTAAGTCGAACTGAGCGGAATGTTCAGTTTGTGTATTGAAAAGTTTTTACCATTAAAATGTATTCTCAATCAATCTCAGACGGACACTAGGCTTGGTACTTGACCAATCTACAGTCTTGTACAAGCGCATCCTTGGGACTTGCACTCTGACTGACTGTGACGACGGGACTCCATGACGGGCCCTGTCCAAACCTCTTTAGAGAAGACAGGGCCCCGACCACCTATTAAACCATATAACATGTATAATGAAGGTAACGTGTAAATACTGCATCTCCTTTCCAGTTATAATCGTCAAATGTATACTCTGAACAAAATGTATACTCAAAACAGTATTTTGGCCAATGTATGCTTAGGACTTATGTGTAGAAGTTCTTTGTTGCATACCTGTTGGAATAGATACATTATCAAAATGTTTTTTCCATTCTTAAATTTAGACCGTATAAAATTGAACAATGATATATGTTACATGAACTATATTGATATGACTTATTACAGTGATTTTTGGTGACTATTTCCATTAGTTAAAAGCGGAGAACATTCATCTATTTTAATATGATGTATCATGTTTTCCTCATTCAATTAATTGAAGGGAAAATTGAAGGGCCATTCATTAATTGTTAGTGCCCTTTTGTTTTTGATGGATTGAGTTTATATCCGAAAAAGGAACAGGTGTAGTTGTTTCATGAATTCTGAATCAATGATACAAACTCCTGTCCTTTTAAAGGAATAAACTCAATCCATCGAAAAAAAAATTTGATGCATCACTGAAATATTTACATGTAAATTGAGGCATGTCAGAGCAATTTGACAGTAACATGTAAATCATGTGTAATACGAATATAATGGCCTTTATACAACATGTACAAGAAACAAATACAGCCATTTTTTACTTTGCAGTCCCTTTCTCAAATGAGATTCATAATAGCATTTTCATGAAAAGAAAAAACGAAACAACTGGTGTACCCAAGTCTCTATAGAATTAATGATTGAAAACTTATATGTAAAATGGACTTATTTTCAAAGCATTCTTGTTTTTTTGTTATTGTGAAAAAAACCACGTGACATATCTTAAAAATGAAAAAATGAGAGCCTTAGGCATCACTTCTAAGTCGAACTGAGCGGAATGTTCAGTTTGTGTATTGAAAAGTTTTTACCAATAAAATGTATTCTCAATCGTTATGAAGGGGACATGGATATTTAAAAGGAGGATTATCACCATGAATTTGAAAAGAAACCATTTGAAATGCATTAGACATTAAATTAGAAATGGGTTCGAAATCTTGCTTCTCTTATGTTGTCCATGAAACTTTCGTCGTTTAAATCGGTGTAAAAGAAAGGAGTGTAAATTTAAGTTAAACCATATAACATGTATAATGAAGATAACGTGTAAATACTGCATCTCCTTTCCAGTTATAATCGTCAAATGTATACTCTGATCAAAACAGTATTTTGGCCAATGTATGCTTAGGACATGTCTAGAAGTTCTTTGTAACATACCTGTTTGAATAGATACATTATCAAAATTATTTTTCCATGGATTAAATTTATACCGTATAAAATTGAACAATGATATTTGTTACATGAACAATATTCATATGACTTACTACAGTGATTTTTGGTGACTATTTCCATTAGTTAAAAGCGGAGAACATTCATTTATTTTTAAATGAAGTATCAAGTACCCCTCATTCAAATTAATTTGAGAGAAAATTGAAGGGCCATTCGTTCAACAGTGCCCTTTTGTTTTCGATGGATTGAGTTTATATCCGAAAAAAAGGAACAGGTGTAGTTGTTTCATGAATTCTGAATCAATGATACAAACTCCTGTCCTTTTAAAGGAATAAACTCAATCCATCGAAAAAAAAATTTGATGCATCACTGAAATATTTACATGTAAATTGAGGCATGTCAGAGCAATTTGACAGTTACATGTAAATCACGTGTAATACGAATATAATGGCCTTTATACAACATGTACAAGAAACAAATACAGCCCTTTTTTACTTTGCAGTCCCTTTCTCAAATGAGATTCATAATAGCATTTTCATGAAAAGAAAGAACGAAACAACTGGTGTACCAAAGCCTCTATAGAATTAATGATTGAAAACTTATATGTAAAATCGACTTATTTTCAAAGCATTCTTGTTTTTTTGTTATTGTGAAAAAAACCACGTGTCATATCTTAAAAATGAAAAAAGAGAGCCATAGGCATCACTTCTAAGTCGAAGAGCGGAATGTTCAGTTTGTGTATTGAAAAGTTTTTACCATTAAAATGTATTCTCAATCAATCTCAGACGGACACTAGGCTTGGTACTTGACCAATCTACAGTCTTGTACAAGCGCATCCTTGGGACTTGCACTCTGACTGACTGTGACGACGGGACTCCATGACGGGCCCTGTCCAAACCTCTTTAGAGAAGACAGGGCCCCGACCACCTATTAAACCATATAACATGTATAATGAAGGTAACGTGTAAATACTGCATCTCCTTTCCAGTTATAATCGTCAAATGTATACTCTGAACAAAATGTATACTCAAAACAGTATTTTGGCCAATGTATGCTTAGGACTTATGTGTAGAAGTTCTTTGTTACATACCTGTTGGAATAGATACATTATCAAAATGTTTTTTCCATTCTTAAATTTAGACCGTATAAAATTGAACAATGATATATGTTACATGAACTATATTGATATGACTTATTACAGTGATTTTTGGTGACTATTTCCATTAGTTAAAAGCGGAGAACATTCATCTATTTTAATATGATGTATCATGTTTTCCTCATTCAATTAATTGAAGGGAAAATTGAAGGGCCATTCATTAATTGTTAGTGCCCTTTTGTTTTTGATGGATTGAGTTTATATCCGAAAAAGGAACAGGTGTAGTTGTTTCATGAATTCTGAATCAATGATACAAACTCCTGTCCTTTTAAAGGAATAAACTCAATCCATCGAAAAAAAAATTTGATGCATCACTGAAATATTTACATGTAAATTGAGGCATGTCAGAGCAATTTGACAGTAACATGTAAATCATGTGTAATACGAATATAATGGCCTTTATACAACATGTACAAGAAACAAATACAGCCATTTTATTTTACTTTGCAGTCCCTTTCTCAAATGAGATTCATAATAGCATTTTCATGAAAAGAAAAAACGAAACAACTGGTGTACCCAAGTCTCTATAGAATTAATGATTGAAAACTTATATGTAAAATGGACTTATTTTCAAAGCATTCTTGTTTTTTTGTTATTGTGAAAAAAACCACGTGACATATCTTAAAAATGAAAAAATGAGAGCCTTAGGCATCACTTCTAAGTCGAACTGAGCGGAATGTTCAGTTTGTGTATTGAAAAGTTTTTACCAATAAAATGTATTCTCAATCGTTATGAAGGGGACATGGATATTTAAAAGGAGGATTATCACCATGAATTTGAAAAGAAACCATTTGAAATGCATTAGACATTAAATTAGAAATGGGTTCGAAATCTTGCTTCTCTTATGTTGTCCATGAAACTTTCGTCGTTTAAATCGGTGTAAAAGAAAGGAGTGTAAATTTAAGTTAAACCATATAACATGTATAATGAAGATAACGTGTAAATACTGCATCTCCTTTCCAGTTATAATCGTCAAATGTATACTCTGATCAAAACAGTATTTTGGCCAATGTATGCTTAGGACATGTCTAGAAGTTCTTTGTAACATACCTGTTTGAATAGATACATTATCAAAATTATTTTTCCATGGATTAAATTTATACCGTATAAAATTGAACAATGATATTTGTTACATGAACAATATTCATATGACTTACTACAGTGATTTTTGGTGACTATTTCCATTAGTTAAAAGCGGAGAACATTCATTTATTTTTAAATGAAGTATCAAGTACCCCTCATTCAAATTAATTTGAGAGAAAATTGAAGGGCCATTCGTTCAACAGTGCCCTTTTGTTTTCGATGGATTGAGTTTATATCCGAAAAAAAGGAACAGGTGTAGTTGTTTCATGAATTCTGAATCAATGATACAAACTCCTGTCCTTTTAAAGGAATAAACTCAATCCATCGAAAAAAAAAATTTGATGCATCACTGAAATATTTACATGTAAACTGAGGCATGTCAGAGCAATTTGACAGTTACATGTAAATCACGTGTAATACGAATATAATGGCCTTTATACAACATGTACAAGAAACAAATACAGCCCTTTTTTACTTTGCAGTCCCTTTCTCAAATGAGATTCATAATAGCATTTTCATGAAAAGAAAGAACGAAACAACTGGTGTACCAAAGCCTCTATAGAATTAATGATTGAAAACTTATATGTAAAATCGACTTATTTTCAAAGCATTCTTGTTTTTTTGTTATTGTGAAAAAAACCACGTGTCATATCTTAAAAATGAAAAAAAGAGAGCCATAGGCATCACATCTAAGTCGAACTGAGCGGAATGTTCAGTTTGTGTATTGAAAAGTTTTTACCATTAAAATGTATTCTCAATCGTTATGAAGGGGACATGGATATTTAAAAGGAGGATTATCACCATGAATTTGAAAAGAAACCATTTGAAATGCATTAGACATTAAATTAGAAATGGGTTCGAAATCTTGCTTCTCTTATGTTGTCCATGAAACGTTCGTTGTTTAAATCGGTGTAAAAGAAAGGAGTGTAAATTTAAGTTAAACCATATAACATGTATAATGAAGATAACGTGTAAATACTGCATCTCCTTTCCAGTTATAATCGTCAAATGTATACTCTGATCAAAACAGTATTTTGGCCAATTTATGCTTAGGACTTGTGTCTAGAAGTTCTTTATAACATACCTGTTTGAATAGATACATTATCAAAATTATTTTTCCATGGATTAAATTTATACCGTATAAAATTGAACAATGATATTTGTTACATGAACAATATTCATATGACTTACTACAGTGATTTTTGGTGACTATTTCCATTAGTTAAAAGCGGAGAACATTCATTTATTTTTAAATGAAGTATCAAGTACCCCTCATTCAAATTAATTTGAGAGAAAATTGAAGGGCCATTCGTTCAACAGTGCCCTTTTGTTTTCGATGGATTGAGTTTATATCCGAAAAAAAGGAACAGGTGTAGTTGTTTCATGAATTCTGAATCAATGATACAAACTCCTGTCCTTTTAAAGGAATAAGCTCAATCCATCGAAAAAAAAAATTTGATACATCACTGAAATATTTACATGTAAATTGAGGCATGTCAGAGCAATTTGACAGTTACATGTAAATCACGTGTAATACGAATATAATGGCCTTTATACAACATGTACAAGAAACAAATACAGCCCTTTTTTACTTTGCAGTCCCTTTCTCAAATGAGATTCATAATAGCATTTTCATGAAAAGAAAGAACGAAACAACTGGTGTACCAAAGCCTCTATAGAATTAATGATTGAAAACTTATATGTAAAATGGACATATTTTCAAAGCATTCTTCTTTCTCATTTTTATTGTGAAATAACCACATGTCGTGTATTAAAAATGAAAAAAGAGAGCCTTAGGTATCACTTCTAAGTCGAACTGAGCGGAATGTTCAGTTTGTGTATTGGAAAGTTTTGACAAATAAAATCTTAATTCAAGGGATATCCATACATGTATTTCAAAGGAGGATTATCATCATGCATTTGAAAAGAAACCATTTGAAATGCATTAAAGGCATTCAATGAGAAATGGGTTCGAAATCTTGCTTCTCCTGTTTTGTCCATGAAACTTTCGTTGTTTAAGGTATCTGTTGTTCAAATAAATTTCAAGTGTATTATATAGTTTGAATTATTGAATATTTTTACCAAAATATACCTTATACAACATAAAAAAATGGTGTCTATCATCAAAGGTCGACATGATCACCTTCGCTCAATCCACAGAAACTATCAAGACACTGCCGAAGATGACCGAGATAATTTTAACACTGTTTAAAGGGACGAGACGTCCGAGAGATCAACATTTGTACAATGGATACATTAAATCGATGTAAAAGAAAGGAGTGTAAATTTAAGTTAAACCATATAACATGTATAATGAAGATAACATGTAAATACTGCATCTCCTTTCCAGTTATAATCGTCAAATGTATACCCTGATCAAAACAGTATTTTGGCCAATTTATGCTTAGGACTTGTGTCTAGAAGTTCTTTGTAACAAACCTGTTTGAATAGATACATTATCAAAATTATTTTTCCATGGATTAAATTTATACCGTATAAAATTGAACAATGATATTTGTTACATGACCAATATTCATATGACTTACTACAGTGATTTTTGGTGACTATTTCCATTAGTTAAAAGCGGAGAACATTCATTTATTTCTAAATGATGTATCAAGTATTCCTCATTCAAATCAATTAAAAAAAATTGAAGGGTCATTAGTTCAACAATGCCCTTTTGTTTTCGATGGATTGAGTTTATATCCGAAAAAAGGAACAGGTGTAGTTGTTTCATGAATTATATTCTGAATCAATGATACAAACTCCTGTCCTTTTAAAGGAATAAACTCAATCCATCGAAAAAAAAATTTGATGCATCACTGAAATATTTACATGTAAATTGAGGCATGTCAAAGCAATTTGACAGTTACATGTAAATCACGTGTAATACGAATATAATGGCCTTTATACAACATGTACAAGATACAAATACAGCCCTTTTTTACTTTGCAGTCCCTTTCTCAAATGAGATTCATAATAGCATTTTCATGAAAAGAAAGAACGAAACAACTGGTGTACCAAAGCCTCTATAGAATTAATGATTGAAAACTTATATGTAAAATGGACTTATTTTCAAAGCATTCTTGTTTCTCCTTTTTTTGTGAAAAAAAAACAACTTTTCGTATCTTAAAAGAGAGAGAGAGAGAGATCTCCTCCCTTCTGAAAAATGAAAAAAATCCTTAGGCATCACTGCTAAGTGTAACTGAGCGGAATGTTCAGTTTGTGTATTGGAAAGTTTTTACCAATAAAATATATGCTGAATTGTTATGAAGGGGATCACCAATTACTATAAAAACATAGATCGATTATCCATGGGTAAATAAAGCGTAGATTATTGGTAAAGTTTGAATAAACAATGAAAGTTTAAGAAAAGACGGAACAACTGAAATCAACACAGAGGAATCATTATTACGTCGATTTTTTTAAAGGTACGTCCAAAAATCGGGATTTTCCGTGTCCCGACCGGGACAGAATTTTTGGTCGAAAATGCCGGGACAATGGCAAGTATGGGACTCTGTGGTCTGTCCCCAGGGTCTTGGGTGTGGTCATTTTCTCCTATATAACCCTATGTAATATTGTGAGCACCAATTCTTAGAAAGTATTATTGATAGAAAGATAATTCTTTCAGCATTATTCTCAGCCAGTGGTATAGATTTGCACCTTGTATTTTGTTTGAACCTCTGACCTCCAGGGTGTGGTTATTTTCTCCTACATGTATATGACTCTCTGTAATATTGTGAGCACCTGAATTCTCAGAAAGTATAATTGATAGAGAGAATTTTTTCCATTACATAAATCATTCTCTGGTCTTGTATTTTGTTTTAGCCCCTGATCCCAAGGGTGTCACTTAGATTAATTTAAGCAAACAATCAGGAGAGCTTCAGTCTCATCAGAGACTTCTGGTTATGAAGATACTTTACGAAATCCCAGTAAGAAAGGGACTGTAAAGTAAAACATAATGTAATCAAAGATTACGAGGCTCACCTCACGGCAGCATAGTTCAATTTAAACATATCTCTAAGTACATTTATATTGGCTTTAAAAAAAATCATTAAAGTGGAAAAATTAGGTTAAGGTCATTTTATGAAAATTTGATCAAAGATACATCCAATATGAAAGTTTGGTGTATGTAGCACTTATACATTGCTCAATATTGGCCTTTAAAGGTAAAATCACTCAAGCCAAAAAAGTAGGTCAGATGCTGCATCCGATGCATGGGTTCACCTCAGCATCCCAAGATGAATCACTGGTGCAAGTTTGGTTACTGTAGCATCAGTACTTTGTCAGATACTAGTACTGAGTTACTCCGAAAACTTTAACCAGACATTGACACAAGTCATTCAACCGGGAAAATGTAGGTCAGATGCAGCATCCGATGCATGGGTTCACCTCAGCATCCAAAGATAAATCACTTGTGCAAGTTTGGTTACTGTAGCATCAGTACTTTGTCAGATACTGAGTTACCCAAAAACTTTAATGGGACAGGGACGCGGACGCGGACACCGGGCTTATAGCATAAGCTCAACTTCGTCGAGGTGAGCTAAAAGGGTTGTACTTGTTTGCATGTGTTGTAAAAAGGCCAGTGTGTTCGTATTACACGTGATTTTACATGTAACTGTCACATTGCTCTGATATTCCTTAATTTACATGTAAATACTTCAGTGATGCTTCAATTTTTTTTTTCGATGGATTTAGTTCATTCATTTAAAAGGAAAGGAGTTTGTATCCTTCAATATAATTCATGAAACAACTACACCTGTTCTTTTTTTTTTCGGATATAAACTCACTCCATCGAAAACAAAAGGGCACTGTTCAAAGAATGGCCCTTCAATTATTTGAATGATGAATTCTTAATACATCATATAAAATTAAATGAATGTTCTCTGCTCATAACTAAAGGAAATAGTCACCAAAAATCACTGTTGTAAGTCATATGAATATTGTACATGTGTAACAGTTTTCTCTGTGTGTAGTACAAAAGAAACTGCGGCTTGGGTTCCATTCATCGTATTTATTCAAATAAGGCATCGTGATCCATTAAGACAAATACAGAGGATATAGAGATGATAAATAACGATGACCCTAAAATATAACAATTGTATAAGGAACTTAAATATAAAATATCAAATCCCTATCACTTACCAATCAAAAGATATAGCCAATCTTATTATGCCCCCGTAATCGAAGATTTGGGGCATATAGTTTTCAGTCTGTCCGTCTGTTTGTCCGCAAAAACTTTAATCTTGGCCATAACTTTTGAATGGTAAATGATAGGGCTTTCATATTTCACATGTGAATTTCTTGTGACATGACCTTTCCATGGATACCAAATTTTTTTACCTTGTGACCTTAACCTTGGAGTTTGACCTACTTTTGAAAAACTTTAACCTTGGGCATAACTTTTGAATGGTAAGTGATTGGGATTTCATATTTCACATGTACATTCCTTGAGATAAGACCTTTCCATGGATCCCAAAATTTTTGACATTGTCAAGTCAACTCATTTCTATGCTTAATGATGAGACTTTATATGGTAGGTTAATCGTAGTAAGATTACTAAACACAACTAGAAAGCGCAAAAGAGAAACCTATTTTGAAATCAAGCTAGCTCAAACTGTACCTTAAATGATCTATTATCTTATAAAATCGACTTAAATTACATGTAAATTAAGGGTTGATGCGCATTCGTCATGAATCGTCCAATTTATTAGATCGTTCATCTTCCCATAACATGATCATTTATTGATTTTGAAGATAGTGATAACGGAATTGAATGATGCTCAGATTTGACATTTTTCGTAATCCATTACATGTATAATTGCATGTAAATACACAAAGACTAGCATAAACGAATAAGTGAAAACAAATGCAATTTATGCGATTTTTTTTTTTATCTTCGTTAAGATTAAAATTTAAACTCTATTGTTTTATTTTCTACTTCAATGTACATTTGTTTCTTTGATTGTATCAAATTCGTAGGGCCCATCTTAAAAAGGGCCCATCGTTACATGTAAATTGGTGTATTCATTTTTTTTTTCGAAACTCTGAGGCTGGCTAAGTTATTACAAATCATTGTAAAATTTCAGTCCTTACCTCTGCTGATCTTGTATATTGTTATTAATATAAATATTGGACCATTTAATATTATAATAGATAACAAACTTGAAAGATAGAAATCCATTTGTGCAAGGAACATTCTTACGCAACTTCGATTTGTACTCATGAAGTTTCATATACCATGTTCGACGTTTAAATGCAATTTCTATGGTTTGCTCATTTGGTGTTAACAAAAATAATAGTTACAGTCCCGATTACGTTAACTGTCCCCCCTTTAACGTTTTTTCTCCCTTCATCTCTCCAAATTTCGCTTCTATTTTTCCGTCTTCATTTTCCCTCACAAAATTTCTCTTCTAATTTTCCTCCTTTATTTCGCCTTAAAATTTCGCCTTCAGTGTTGGAAGAGAAAAATGAACACGAATTTTTGAGAAACAGAAGCAAAGCGTAAAAGGAAAGAGAAACGCAAAGCGTAAACAGAAGAGAAACGAAAGCGAAATATTTCGCTTTCATTCCGCTTTCAGTCCTCTTGTCAATCAAAGCGAGACTTCCTCATTAGCATATAAGGGGATTTCCCTAAATAGAGGGTACAAACGTAATTTGATGTAATTTCTTTGTGTTGTATTAAGATACACGACTAATTAGTTTTATTTAAATACATTGTAAACGAACTTTTTCTGCATATTTAACATTTATTAGTAAATCGAAAAGTAGCTTTTTGTATGTATATGTTACAAATCGTGGTTTGTTTTCTTCGCATTTGTACATCTATAGCACAAATCCATTTCTTTAAAGTAACATACCAATTAACAAATCGTTGTTTTGACAAATACACACATGTAAATCAACCGCGCAGGGTACATGTACGTGGGTGTCGTTTATCCATTACCTGCCAGGTGTGAAAATCATCAGAGCGTGATATCACCATGCGGTCATTTCAACTTTAGATAGGGAGAGAATATCTTCACAATGAATTTAAGTTAAAAAAAAATTAATTTAATGTTATGACTTGGTATAATCAGAGACGTGTATATAAAAATATATACATCCCTGATTTAAAGATACAGTGTCCCTGAAAATAAATTTTATTGAAAACGTAAAATCTATTCCGAAGGGTCTAGATATAGGAAAAAAGGAGCTATAAAAAGTTTTAGTTGAAAATATGCAGTATCGGCCATAATATTACCGAATTGGTAAAATTAATCTCCATATACCTCTATTGTAAAAACGCAATACATTGTAGGTGGCGCCAGTGAAATTAACTAGAGCTGCGCACCCCAAATTAAATTTTTTTTTTTTCAGGGACACCGTTCCTTTAATGATGTAATTAAATATGTAAACTACCTAAGTAACCTGCTACAAATGTACCTTTCACGTAATCAGCTTGCATGTGCACATGTAGTGTACGTTCTCATTTTACACTGTTTTCAAGGATGGATTTTTAAAGAGATTTATTTTTTTCTTCATTATTTATTTATTTTATCGTATTTTTTTCTTTTCCTTTTTCATAATGACATATTGAAGGCTATTTTATCGTAGTAATACATTTCAATTGAAAGCTCTTAGTTTAAAAAAAAAAAGAAAAAGAATTGTCATAGGGGCGGATCCAGAACCTCATATGCCGAGAAGGACTTACGCTTTTTATTTGGATGAATTGCGAGGCCAGATAGCCGAGTAGGGGTGGGTGGGTATACCTCCCATTTGCTGGGGTTCGAAAGGGGGCCCTTATCCGATAAAGTTTTGAAAAAAAGTGGCCTCTGGATCGTACTTAAACTCAAGATTTGACCGAGCGCATGATTCAGACGCGTAAGTCTGTATCTTTAAAAAAAGGAAACCCTATCAATGTTTACATTTTCTAACGCTATCTCTTCTTTTGCATGGCATGCCGAAATCGTCAACAATTCTTTAGGGGAGAGGAGGGTGATTAGATTTTTTGTTCATGGGAGGGGGGCTAATCATGGCGAGCATCCTGTTTATTATTTTATAAAAAAAAAAGAGTAATACGTACAACGCTACAAAGTATATATGTTAAGAATTTTTGGCAAATTCTGAAAGGATGGGGAGTCCTCCTACTCTCGCTCTAGATCCGCGCTTTCATTCAAACAATGTCTCTAGATTTATTATATGTTAATATCTTTATGAAAAAAAAATTATGTCAACAATGTACCTAATTCATCTCATGACCAGGGTTTCATATACCAGGATCGGCAATCAAGCACAGCATGTTGTATCGGGAATGCGCCCCGAATAAAAATTGAAAGAATATAGTTTTTGTCCGTCGAGAAAAGTTTTCAATTGTTTGATAAGACGGCCGTAATTCCTTCCCGATATGGTACCCAGCGATCGTTTTGTTGGAATCCGCGAGAAATTTTAATCACATCATGGACTAAAGACGGATTTTTGTAATGGATGAAAGAACAAAGAAAAAAAACGAGATAAGATCGAAATAAAGATGAAGAATTTTCTAAAAATAAATAAAAAAAAAAAAAACCCAGTGAAGTAAGAACTTCTTTTTCAGAGCATGGAATTGGACCTCACGCAAATGAAAAAAAAAAATGGGTATGAAGGAGAAAAAGGAAGGGAGCATTGAGTTTAAAAATTTTCCCCGTGTACACAAATGACCGAAAATAAAAAAAACAAAACAAAGATATTCGTAAGGGGGAAATCCCTTTCGTGTTTCCTTTAGTTATTGTTGAAAGAATATAAATAAAACACACTATCACTCTAAAATATTTTTTATACATTTTATATCTGACCATTCCAGACACTGTCACTTTTGGACGTAAATACTTGAACGCATGACTGACTCCACACAGGTAGACTACCATGCCTACCTGAACGACACCCGTCATAATCGATCGATTACGAAGTATATACATGTAAAGTACAAGGGGTCAATAATGAGAACTGACATCTAGATGAATAAAATGACTTGCTTCTTGACTCATATTTTAAAATAATTGTTAAATAAGTTCTATAACCCGTTGAAACGGACCATTTTTACACGATAAATTTAGCTGTTTAAAAATGATTAAATTTTATCCAGAGACTCAATATATCCAATTATCATAGCATATAATTCTATAATTAGTGTGATAAAAGAAAAGAGGGTAAATAAACGTATAAAAATATTGTAATATTTAGATTTTAAGCCTTATACATAGACCGCATTAAGCCCCGCCCATATATATTTCCAAAACGAGGCTGGAGGCGAAAATTGAAAGCGAACTGAAGGCGGAATTTGAAAGAGAAACGTAAGCGGAATCGTAAGAGAAACGTAACAGAACATGAAGAGAATCGAAGCGGAAATTAAAGAAGAAATATTTCTCTTTCGAGTTCGCTTTCATGATTCTCGTTTATTTCACCTTACAAATTCCTCTTCTCTTTCTCCTTTCACCTCACAAATTTCTCCTCTATTTTTCCTTTTACATTTCGGCTTAAAAATTCCTCTTCTATTTTTTCGTCTTCATTTTACCTCACAAAATTTCTCCTTCGTCTAACAAAAATTCCTCCTTGAGGGGTAGACAGTTAACGTAATCGGGACTGTACCTTCTGGTGAGTTTTGTTCAGTAAACATCCATTTACTGGCTAATCAACATAACATGTTTGGCTATATTTTAATGTTTGGATTGAGAATATAAGTGCCCGAAACGTGCATGCCTGGTCCATGTTGCAAATTTATCTGTTCTTAAATGACGCTTTAAATTTGAAGACGTGTAAAATTAAAAAAACGACAAGCTAGTTCTGTATCCCTCAAGTACCAGTACTGCCCATAGCACGAGAATGACATTAAACAGTAAATGTAACATGAGGTACTTGTTAATGAATTAGTATAGATGTCGAAAATCAAATCTTATTACCAATTTACATTGAGCCTAAAAGAACAATTGCGTTGCAGTGTGATCATCCTTGCAATTATTCAGATGTGAAATGGTATTTTTATTTAAAACCATATTTTTGAAGCTTAATGATGATATCTTGATATGTTAGGGTAATCAGTATAATATTACTAGTAAAACTGGGAATGCGCAGAAAGACAAACCACTGTTGAAACCAAGCTTGTTCAAACTGTTTCTTAAATGATCTATTAATGTATAAAATCGTCTTTAGATAACATGTTGATAAAAGGTTTGATGTGCATTCGTCATGATTCATCCAGTTTATTAGATTGTGCATCTTCCCATGACATGATTATTGATTGATTTTGAAAATATTGATGATGAAATTAAATGATGCTCAGATTTGACATTTTTCATGTCCCATTATAATTACATGTAAATGACGAAGACTGGCATATACGAATCAGTGAGAACAAACGTATATTTGCATTTTTTTATCTTTGCAAGATTTTGTATACGATGATGAATATAAATTCTACTATTTTTTTTCTATTTCAATGTACATTTGCTTCTTTGATTGTTAAAAAGTTGTAGGGCCCATCTTAAAAAAAGGGCCCACCGAGACATGTAAATTGGTGTATTCACTATTTTAGAAACTCTGAGGCTGGCGAAGTTATTACAAATCATTGTAAAATTTCAGTCCTTTCCTCTGCTGATCTTGTATATTGTTATTAATATAAATATTGGACCATTTAATATTATAATAGATAACAAACAGGATAGCTTAAAATCCATCTGTGCAAGGAACATTCTTACGCAACTCATGAAGTTTTATATACAAGGATCGACCGTTTATTGAAAATTTCTATGATTTGCTCATTTGTTGTAAATAAATATTATAGTTATCTTCTGGTGAGTTTTATTAGCTCGACTGCACTTTAGTGCAAAAGAGCTATTGCAATACCCCCGGCGTCGGCGTCAGCGTCGACGTCGTCCGAACTAGATGATAAGGTAAATGTTAAGATCACAAAATTTCCTCTCCTATATTCATATTTTGTTGGTTCTTTTTGTTGTTAATATTTAATTATACTATATTTAATATTACCAGATGAGGATGTAGCCCCTGGGGTGGGGATTTTTAAAATTATTTCAAATGATGAGGCAAATGTTACGATGATAAGGCAAATAATAAGATAGCAATATTGCTAATTTCCTCTCCTAAATTCATATTTTGTTGGTTCTTTTTGTTGTTAATACTTTGTTTAATATTACCAGATGGGCATGTAGCCCCTGGGGTGGGGATTTTTTTAATTATTACAAATGATAAGGCAAGTGTTAAGATGATAAGGTAAATGTAAAGATAGCAATATTGCCTTTAATGGCCAATATAAAGCAAAATATAAGTGCTACATGTTCCAAACTTACATGGTGGATGTATCTTTGATCAAACTTTCATAAAATGACCGTAACATACTTTTTCCGCTTGAAAATGTTGCCTTTAAAAGCCAATATTGAGCAAAGTATAAGTTCTACATGTTTCAAACTTACATGGTGGATATATCTCTGATCAATCTTTCATAAAATGACCGTAACCTACTTTTTCCGCTTGAAAAATGTTGCCTTTAAAAGTCAATATTGAGCAAAGTCTAAGTTCTACATGTTTCAAACTTACATGGTGGATATATCTCTGATCAAACTTTCATAAAATGACCTTAACCTACTTTTTCCGCTTGAGTGATTTTGCCTTTCAAAGCCAATATTGAGCAAAGTATAAGTGCTACATGTTCCAAACGTACATGGTGGATGTATCTTTGATCAAACTTTTATGATATGACCTTGACCTACTTTTTCCGCTTCAGTGATTTTGCCTTTAGAAGCCAATATTGAGCAAAGTATATTTGCTACATGAGTATACAATTGTGTATAATTATATAAATTGGAGAAAAAAGGAGATTCAGAAATTGGCTGTCATTAAAAACATTATGCTATGCAGTCGAGCATTAGATGACTCTGGCAACTATTTTTCGGTAAACGACCATTGACTCGCTAATCAACATTACATGTTTGGCTAGATTTCAATGTTTGGATTGAGGATAACTGACGAAGATTAAATACCCGAAACGTGCATGTCTGATCAATGCTGCAAATTTATCTGTTTCTGGGGTCCCTGCGTCATGCTGTCTGTGTGTGTGTTCATCTAACAATGAGAACGTTATTTTGTGCTGTTGTGCATTCTTTATGCCCTGGGAAGGGAGGGTATTGTGCACGTAATACGGATAACAACACCGTCTACTACTGGCAGATCATAGACGTCCTTATTCGGCACCGGTTGCCCATTGGTCTCGTTGGTTTATGTGTAGTCCTTTGTGTTTTATGTATTTGTAGTGTAATTTGTTTTTCTTGCCTCTTTCGCGTCTTTTTCTTTGTGTGTCTACTCTGCATTTTTGCATTAGGATGTGGACGCTGCTACGGAGTGTTGTTGGAGATCCCTTTCTTTCCTATATATTCTGCTCTGCTTCGTGGATGACAATAAAGTCAAGCTACAGTAAATTTTATCTAAATTGATCTTTAATCATCAATTTCATGCAAATCAAAAGTGCATTCGTCAATCCTTCAATGTACAAATCGTTAAACTTGTAATTCAATTATTCTAAAGTTTTCTTGCAAATATGAATTTAATGATTTTCAGGTCCAGATTTTATATCACATTATAGTTGCATGTAAATACATTATTTGGCTAGCATAAAACAAATATTTACAAATGCCCATTCGTTTGTATAGATTAGTAATAATTTTGAACACCTTAATCTGAAATTTGACCTTTACCAGATTATTTAATAACTAAGGCAACATTATGAATTCAAAGTCCATACTGTTTTCATTTTAATTTGCTTCTGTTTCTTTTTTAGTGCCAACCCGTCGGACCCATTCTGAAATAAGGCCTACTATAATAAATAAATTATGTTTGTGGCCAACACATATTTTGGCATTTAAAAAATTTAGACGGAAACACAATTCTTTACTTTGCTAAGTAAGCATTTCACATATTCGTAGTTTAGTCCGTATTTACATGACTGTATTATATTTCGCTGGCTGGCTCCGTTGCTTTGATTGTAAAGTTCATACTAATAGTGTGTGGATTTTCTTCCTTCGGTCAAGAGATTAATTCTTTTTTCCTTTGAGGCTATATGGTGCTTCTGAATTAAATGATTCGACAACTTTTTTCTATATTTATGACATAAACAGCACATTCCACCTCTATTGGAGGACGAAGATTTCTTTAAGCTGTAGGTCAAATCTCCTGACTTTGTTCTTCTTGAGAACATCCACCGCATATCATATGTTACCCTTTCAGTTTTGTCAAGTAAACACTTTACTGGGTTGTTTGAGGAGAAGTAATCCCAAAAAAGCTCATCGCCTATTGTTATGTTTGAGGCTGCAAACATTGCAATGCGGGGCATTTCCCCACTATGAACGCACAACGGTTTAAATAGCTTCAAATTTGGATTGAGAGCATGATTGATTAAGCGTGCATATCCAAATTGTTATTCTCTCGTAGCGTCGATAAAATAATTTTCTCTCTTAAACATAAATTCTAAACAATAAGACGATTCCTCATTACTTTCATATAGTCTATGAGATGAAATGTAATCGCCTTCATCGTACTTCTTGCACACTCCCTTATATTCCATAACATATTCCCCTTTTCGAAATGTTGTTTTAAATAGCGAATACAGATCTTCCACGATTTCGAACATGTTCAATGTAGAAATGACCCTTTAAATATTCTTCGTCTTCTGTCATTAATCCTTGAAGCATAACTTCAGATGAAGTCAAATGCTGAGCCATTCTTTGTTAACCTGCAGTCTCGTAACAACCTGCCGAGAGGAACTCTGTCGTACAGATTCAACAAGGCCATATATTCCGTATCAAATTATTATTGTGGATGACTGATTCCTGCAATTTCGTTATGTCCAGGGGACTTATGGAATTTCTTTACGTTTGGGATAAATATAAGGTGCATCTTTCCGATAAGGGGCCGGGCTGGCACTTTTTGGAAATAAATAAAAGAACTCTTTTTTATCGACGTTTCGGCCTTAAAGGCCGAATCGTCGGTGAAAAAGAGCTCTTTTTAACAGTATTAAATTATTTGTTCCGTCTGGAACATCATTGACAATTTTGAATAAATATCCAGACAACCTGAGAATAAATAATCTGCCCTCTGCATTGTAAGAAATGTATGTCAAAGTTGAGGTAAAAGTTACACTATTTTCAAAAAAATTTTGACTTGCTTCGATCGCCATTTCATACTTAATATTTCTAAAAATATTCTGGCTTTATCGCTCGCCTCATTAAAGTGTACATTTTATGTTACTTTTCTCCCTACTTAAGGTCTCCCAATATACAGGTCAAGGAAAAATTGGCCACCCATTCTACATTTAGGAATGGTAGCTAGATAAAAGATATTCTCAAAGGCTGAATTATGATTTGGTAACTTTGTTACATTTTTTCTGGAGTCAAACCCCTATACACTTAAACCCCATCCCCCTTCTTCTGGTTCACTATAATCTCTTTAATACCTCAGTCACACCTAGCCGAATAAGGCGAATGGACGAGTAACGGATAACAAAATTTTCAATCCGTTTGTCTCCGTTCGCATCCTTTACCTATCCGTTAGTCCTCCGTTAGTCCTCCGTTACATCTCCATTTCATCCGTTACTTATAAGGTGATGTCCGTTCTGTCGGAAAACCAAAGTCGAAATGACGATTTGACGGAAGGACTGAATTTCTACGGAGGACATACATGTAACTAAGAAAGCACTCTTTGATTTTTAAGGGGGGGGGGGGGGGGGTTGCCAGCCGGATTTTTTTTTTTTTTTTTTTTTGGTTGCAAATTTTCCCATTTTGAAAATTACTCTTCAAGTTTAAATCATTCAGCGTTTTTAAAAATCATTCAGCGTGATTTTTCTGCCATATCAAATATCGAGCACAGTGAGATTAGGTGCGAAGGAAGAGTATTTTAAACTTAATCATTTTAATTTCTGGAAAGCGATAACCTTTTCATTTAAATGATATTCAACGCAGACAGGCAATATGGTGCCAATGACTTCTGAGTTTGATTTCGTTCCTTTGAATAT
This sequence comes from Pinctada fucata, assembly GCA_028142955.1. Classification (NCBI taxonomy): domain Eukaryota; kingdom Metazoa; phylum Mollusca; class Bivalvia; order Pterioida; family Pteriidae; genus Pinctada; species Pinctada fucata. The sequence goes on from AP027111.1 coordinate 52,636,433, forward strand.
ATTTTGTTTCATTTTCATTTATACTTAGTTAATAACACAAAAAAAGGTTAACCGGGCATGTGTAAAAGTCGAAAGAAGGAGGGGTGGGGGTAATTTCATGCTCTGAAAAAAATAAATTGCCGGCACTTCGGGCCGGATTTACCCCCCTCCCCTAAAATCTCGATCTGGATTTTATCTATTTTTTTTTTTTTTTTGCAAAGTGTTCCTGCCCCCCCCCCCCCCCCCCTATAAATCAAATGATAGCATCCTAAATGTCCCCCAGTCATGGATGGACACCGGACTGATGACCAGACGAAAATGGACGGTGCGCTTTGACTATATAGCTTAATTGAGTCGATAGAACCCTTACTCTACCCCTCCCTCCCATGCCTAAATGTTCATTTAATATTTTGAAATGTGCCTTATGAAAATCTACAATAAAAGGTTACCGTGAATTATTATTTCCCGTGGTATTTAGTAATAGACTCCTGTCAACATTGATTAATTGTGCGGATGATGTACGTCATTTTGTATAATATCAGTGAATCTGATCGTTTGCACAATAATATATAGTCGATGTCGTGTCCGACTGTCTCTCCATCCAAGCTCATATTCAATATAAAAATTTAAACTTTATTTATTTTACAACGTTTAATAAATGTCTCACGTTGGCTCAGATGTTGGCGTGAGGAGGTCCAAGGGGCAGACAGATATCATCATATCCAATATAACAAGGGGGTCACATCGCTCACCTGAGTTGCAAACAAAAGAATGATAGCAGACAATTCGGTAGAGGACCTTGAGTACTTGCTTCCTGTAAGGTTTCGCTAAATAAGGACAAATATCGCTAATGTTTCATGCATCATTGTCTAAGTTTCTTTATGGTGGTAAAATATGGGTCCCTGTAAAGTGCGAAACGAAACAAAAACGAAACAAAACAAATCGAAACGAAACGAAACAAATCGAAACGAAACGAAACGAAACGAAACAAATCGAAATGAAACGAAACAAAACGAAACGAAACGAAACAGATCGAAACGAAACGAAACAAAACATAAACCTTAAAGAACTTGAGAATAAAATGATTTAAGTGCAGAGAACTAGCACGGATGTCAATATCTGCATATATTATTACCTTCAATCATTAGTTCTTGTGGCTGGAGGGTTTTTCAAAGGGTCAAAGTTGACGATTAAAACATCATATATACGGTTTATAGCACAATTGCATTTTAAAGGATTAAAGGAGAGTGAACGGGATGAATAACCTCCTAGGCGGAAAAAAAAAATATTATTTAGCAGGGAGGAGTCTAGTACAGAGGAAACGGAACCGTTCCTTTTTGTGTATTTGAAAACTTTACCAGAAAAATGAGAACAATTACTGGGGGTACATTTCCTTCGAAAAAGGATAAGATTTCTTTTTGCGTAATTGTGCCCCCCTCCCTCAGTTTCATGATCTCATTACGGTGTCATGGCGTGGTTTTCTATCCCCTCCCCTTTATTCCTCTTAGATACATGAATGGCATTTGACATTTACTTTTTTAATTGTCAACTTTGACTCTCTCAGGAAACCCTCTCGGTACTAGTTACAAATGTAGAACTCTTGGATTAAGGCAATATTACATGCTGATCTTGTCTTTAAATATTCGTTCTCGGCAGTTTTCCTTCTTTTCTCATATTCTTTAAGTTTTATGTTTTGTGATCCAATGGATCCATTGGATCACCTTCTCTATTATTTTTTTTCTTCATACTTTCAATGAGTCAGTTCTAATGTCACTTTCTATATTTTTTTCACAGGTTATCATCTTTTGTTCTGAAATATGATTCTTCTTTAAAATCAATCAAAATATAATCGATGAGACGCATGAATGATATTCATTTTGCATGAAATGATGACTTGTGACTTATATATTTGTAATAAAAAAAAAAAAAAAAAAAAAAAAAAAAAAAGTTTTATGTTTTGTTTCGTTTCGTTTCGATCTGTTTCGTTTCGTTTCGTTTCGATCTGTTTCGTTTCGTTTCGATCTGTTTCGTTTCGTTTCGTTTCGTTTCGATTTGTCAGAGGCAGGCTGCGTTTAAAGCCGGGCTTCCACTGTTGCGAATGTAGAGGAGAATGAGCTACGATCAGAGGCGAATGAACAATCGTGTCACATTCTTGTCTGTTCTCATAGGCACACGATAGCGCCGCGAATGCAACAAGAATATGCTGCGCGTCCGCTACGATAGTGAGGCGATTGTGATAAGAAAAGAGAAGAATGCGACACGAATGCGCCACGATGAAAAGACACTGAGGCGAATGAGAGGCGAATGCAGGAGATTGAGACACGACTTTAACACGATAGGTTGTTTTCTCTTGAAAGGCATTGTCAAAGTTTCAAAATATTGATCCGCACACTTTTACATCAACTCTGAGATAATTATTATTGTCACTGTCGTGTGTGCATGTAGTTACTATTGTGGCAATATCGTGTCAAGATCGTGGCTGATTCGCGTTGATTTTTTCATTCGCGTCACATTCTCGGCGCATTCGCATCACATTCGTGTCAGATTCTTTCTTGTCGGGGCTCTATCGGGGCTCATTCTCCTCCACCTTGGGAACAAGAATGTACGCGAATGTGAGGTGAACGCGCTGCGAATGGAGGAGAATGCAAGGCGAATGCGCTGCGCATGTGCCGCGAGTGTGAGGCGAATAAGAATTCAGACGCGAATGTTTTAAACATTTTAAAGCATTCGCGTCGGTGCCGCGATCAGAGGAGAATGCAGGAGAACATGACACGATAGTGACATGATGAGACGAGAATGCCGCGATTGAGAGGAGAATGCGCTACGATTTAACAAAATCACCTAATCGTAGCTCTATCGCCTCTGCATTCGCGACAGTGGAAGCCCGGCTTAAGGCGTTCATCATGGGAAATGAACTTGCAATGTAAATTTATTGCGCTGAAAATCCTTGAATCTTGTAAGACTCAACTCTTTTTTTTTTTAATTTTCTCAGTATCTGCTCTTGTAGATAAGGGAATAACTAATTTCTGACGTTATGTTTGCGGACTGTAAATGCTCCGTAAAATCAGCATTTTCCGTCCGCAAACATAACGTCAGTATCTAGTTATTCCCATCCTAATGCAATCTATATTTTTGTAAATATAAGGCGAAATCTATCGTTATAGCAACGTCAAAGCCTAGTATGTTCTTGATTTACAGCCGTAACGTAGGAGCAAACAAACAATGAAAATGGACGTTATATCAACGTTGCATTGGAAATATGACTTCTTTTCAATTCATATGGACCAAAGCCTCATATCGTTTCCATCATCGTCTGTCCGTCCGTCACTTTGTTTAAAGGAGACATGTTGTCGATAGCATACTAGAGAGCCATATACATCACATTTGAATATCTGAAAACATTAAAATTAACTTAAAACGATTTTCATGATTATGTGTAGTATTTCCTTACAGATATAAACACGAAAAAAAAACTAAACCTAAAAGCAAACTATCGCAGAGTCCTCACATTCACCAATTTTGTTAATGTTCTCATGTCCTGCGATAAGTGGCCAGGGAGATATAAAGTATTGCACCTGGCCGTTATCTATCCTTCCGTCTGTAAAAGAATTTTTAGTTATTTTTACCCCTTAGGTAGATTTCAATGAAACTTGGATGATGGATGTGCATGAAGGACGAGAAATGCTGTCAAAGATTTATTACATAAGTAAAGCCCCTGTCACACCTACATGTTCTCTCGAGACGTTCTTAGGGAGCAACCATTTTATTTTTATGTGGGGGGGGGGGGGGGGGGCGGGGGGGGCAGGAAGACTTTTGCCGGCCGGAAAATTTTTTTCGGCCATTTTAAGAGCCGGAAAATTTTTTTCGCCGGCCCTTCGGGCCGGATTATTTTTTTTTTCATTATTTTCCAATGTTGAAAATTACTCTAAAGTTTAAATAATTCAGCGTGATTTTTCAGCCATATTAAACATCAAACACACAATGAGTTCATCTCTTGCCAGCAGATCACTTCATTTTAATTTCTTGAATGGCATATGGTGCCTATAATCTGTTTACTAAAATGATACTCAACGGAGACAGGCTATATGGTGCTAATGACTTTCGAATTTTATTTATTCACTCCAAAATTGCGTAAAGTTTGTTCCATTATTTTTATGATACTCAAAAAAGTGTTTATTTGGCAGTGGAAAGGTTGGAAGAGAGGGGGGAGGGGCAATTTCATGATCCGGAAAAAAATTTTCGCCGGCCCTTCGGGCCGGAAAATTATTTTACCTAAAATTTCGATCCGGAAATTTTTTTTTGCAAAGTCTTCCTGCCCCCCCCCCCCCCCATAAAAATCAAATGGTTGCTCCCTTACTACGTTCTTGAAGTCCTTGAAATTTTTCATGAACGTAGTGAGAACGTGGCATTTTTCACCCAGAAGGGCTCTCCGAAACAATAATTGACGACTCCAATACGTGCGCAACACGACCTTTAGCGTCCGTAACACGTTAGTAGCACGTCCTTCCAGTCTTTAATACGTTTAGTCAAGTTCTCACTACGAAGGCGTCTGTGTTACGATAGTACGGCGTGCTTACTACGTTCTCTAAGTCCTTACTGCGTTCATGCTACGATCATAATACGTTCAAAGGATAAATTGTTTGTACGAGGTCTATTTTGATTTTTTCGACCTCTAAAACCAAGAACGTGGTAAGGACGGCAGAGACGTGACGATCTCCATATGGTTATATGTAAAAGTTTTAGCCGTCCGTACTACGACCCTACTACGTTAGTGACACGTTTCTAATACGTCCATGAAGTTCTCAATACGTTCGGAAGTAGACCTTAACACGTTCTGTCATCACCGCGTCCTCACTACGACTGTTTTGAACAGTTCAAAACGGTCGTGGTGGCTCGGCGTACGGGCACGTTCGTCGGCGTCCTTACTACGACCTCAATACGTATCAGCGAGTTCTTACTACGTTCCCCGCGTCCTTACTACGTTCACGCCACGTTTCGTACAATTCTGGCGGTCGTAGTGCGAACGCCATGCCAGAACGTGAAGGTGTGACAGGGGCTTAAACAAACAAAGTAGATTTGTTTCTAAGTAAGGTAGTATCATTTTGATTGTCTTTGTAACTTCTCCTTGGGAAACTGAAAAATGCACGCGAGGGAAGGGGAATGCTGTCCAAACGTATTACAGAAATTTAGCCCCCCTTGACTTAAAGCTTTCTATGGATTGTCGATACACTATTTATTCTTTGCTGCTTTTTTGACGAATTCTCAAATTTTTTTTCTTACTTTGCTGCAGGACTTGGGCATTTGTGCCGTTCCGACACATCTGTTTCTTGATGATCATGTCACTTCTTCTGCACAACATAGCCGTTCAAACACTCAAATACATGAGTCAAAATTCAGCCGAATTTGACATTCATAAATCATTAATCCAGCACCCTTTTACATTATAGAAGTATGTTGAACTTCCAAAATTCATTTACTAAATATCCATCGTCTGCTAGTTGATAAATGGATGTAATATTGGCTATGCGCCATAAATATCAAATGCCTTTTATATGACGAAGTTTTAATTTTTGACGCGTTAAAGGAGATATCTCTGATGAAGGTTTCTTGTACAATAAATCAGATTTTGTTTTTAGAAAATTTAAAACTTTTATCAGCCGAGTTGCAAAACTCGGCTCTTAATTTGATGTTAGGCGGACGGGCGTCAACAATTGGTTTCCGGACTGCAATGAAACTTCAAACACTTACTCGCCATGAGTCAAAGATGATAACTATTGATTTTGGGGTCAAAAGGTCAAAGGTCAAGGTCACAGGACTGATTATTGGAAATGGTTTCCGGACAATATTAGAGCCTGTATTGCAGCTATGATCATGAAACTTGCCGGAAAAATTAATGTTTCCCAGGAATCAAGGATGACCGCTATTGATTTTGAGGTCAAAAGGTCAAAGGTCAAGGTCATAGGACTCTATGGTAAACTTGAAGGTCCTAGGGCTGAGAGCTATTCAAAATTCATAGTTCATAATGCAAACAAAAAGCCGTTGATCCCAAAATAAAACTAGAAAGTGATTCATTATTATGAAGATATTCAACTGCTGCGAAGGCTACGATAAAAAGTCCAGAAAACTGTAAATTGTCGAAATGTTCTATGTTCAAGGACCATAACGCTGATCCGAGGGCCACTGTTCCGAGACTTGAATTGGATTTGTTATTTCTTATTTTGAAGACAAGTTTCAATTCAGTAGCACCAAAGGCTGCAAAAATCTCCTTCTTTGTTCATCTGTAAACAGTTTGTATCCCCCTTTTTACACCAAAAGGTATATGAAGAATTCATGAAGTTTATTATTGAATTCTTTTGTCTTATTAACATCTCTTACCGGTAATTTCTGTCTTAAATGATGCTTTCTATTTAATATGTATGATGACTTTTTAGTTTATTTTTATACTTGTAGCGATTTGAAACCATAATTGTGATATCTATTGGTACAAACAACCTAGCCAAATAAAGCGAACGGACGAGTAACGGATATCAAAATTTTCAATCTGTTGGTCTCCGTTCGCGTCCGTTATTCATCCGTTAGTCGTCCGTTACATCTACGTTACTCGTACGGCGATGTTCGTTGGCAAGTTTTGAGCTAAAAACTTCTCATCGGACAGAACACACTAAGGCGTCCATTACTTATACGGGTACGTGTCCGTTGGTATCCGTTTTGTACGTTACATCTCCGGTTGATGTCCATAAGATGCCCGATGATATCCGTTAGGTTTCCATTGATGTCCGGTAGACTCGTGTCACGAACGGATATCTACCGGACGTGAAACGTATAAAACGGAGATGTAACGGACAGCTACCGGAGGTCAACTGATGTACGTTCATTGTCTGTTTTGTTAGGCTCTAATAAGTTGCATTTCCATTTTATCCGTTGCCTTCCCGTTACTCGTACGGTGAAATCCGTTCCACGTCCGTTACTTTCCAGATGGATCCCCGGTACTCGTACGGTACGTATCCGGTCCAAACTAGTCGCGAGAGCCTTAGGTTTTTTTTTTTTTTTTTTTTTTACAAACGGACGACCAACGGACAAATAATTTGTCAGTTTTTTTCATCCGTTAGACGTCGTTTCGCGCTATCCGGTAAATTGTGACCAATAAATACAGCATATGATGCATAAATAAATCGGTACCATTTGTTACACCTTTATAAATCGCGGTTCTGATACGTCCTAACCGTCCTACTCCTGTCATAGAAGAGTAGGACGGTTTGGATTAAGAGTAGGACGGTTGGGACGTATCGAAAGCGCGATTTATGAGTTTAATTTGTTACTTATATATAGAAAGCTGGTTTAGTGTGCGCTTTTCGTACTTTTCGTATAATAGTTTTGAGAGAAAAATGCCTCTCCGGTTCTTTTGAATAAGCCACACTCCCATATAAGTCATATAAAATAAAAAAATATATATATCCGATTTCCTTCTATTTGCTATGAAAGCTTATTTATGCCATTGTAAGAAAAGAAAAGAAGGTTGTTCAAACGAGTTTATAAGTAGTTCATCGAGATAAAAATCGTTTAAATGAGATAAAAAGTCGTTCAAACAAGTTAAAAAGTCGTAAAAAAAAGTGATCCATAAGTGTCGCAGGTGTCACCCTGATTGTCCAACATTTATATAAAAAGGTAAAAATGTGGTAAAATTTTTGTTAGACAATCAGGATTTGTGGTAGTACTAATTACATTGATTGCGTAATTAGTGATTTAATGTTGGACAATCAGGATTGAACCGTGTCGCAGCGCTATGTTTCGCAGGCGACACAAAAACTCGTTTTAACGAAATAAAAAGTCGCTCAAATGACTTATGAAATTATGCAATGCCAATACTTGCTCTGATTGATGTCTAGATCACATTATGATTCTATTCTTTTTCTTCTAAAATGTTAATATTCGCTAAAATACATTTCCGTGCCGTCTACGGTCACTCTCGTCGCGATTTTGAAAGTTTTATTTAAAGCGACTTTCCGGGGTAGGGGGGCTTTCACCCCCCCCCCCCCCTGAACCTCACCAGCTTTCGTAAATTTACACCTGTCATCATCGATCTTTATACAGAATGATTCGGGGCTGGTATCAATACCTTTGACCTTTAATCATTCACCAAACTACGACAGAGTATTATTTTCACGACCGTTTGATTTATTTTCACCATGCGGTTTTATTTATTTCATTTATGTTCAATGATGGACCAACACCCTACCTATGGAATGTAAGTAAGGTACATTTTATTTTTGATCCATAAAAAAGCAAGGGGCCCAGTCCCGACCAGGGGGTGGGGGGTGGGTTCCAACCCATGACTTTCGGGAAAATAACAAATGGCATTTTTTCCAATTGCTAGGGGGGGGGGGAGGGGCGGACCTCATTTAATATTATTTGACAAATATAATAAGAACATCATTGGAAACAGTTAACTTGTTAATTTTTATGTTGATTTGTATTACCACAGGCAACTTCTTTTCTCAAATATGATTGTATTCACATTTACGCGACTAAATAGTAAACGTGATTGTTTCACCCCTTTTGCTTAACGTATACGTTTAAATTGATCCAAAACTGTAGGTCATGTAGAATATTTATGCATACAATCCCTCATTATACCCCGTTTCAATTCATTTCAATATTGAAAAATGCATAAAAAGCAGTGGCGAATTAAGAGGGGAGGGGACAGTCTCACCTTTTTTTGATAACCAAAGTTAGTGATTCGGAACACTAGAACACCTCCGTATTACCCCCCCCCCCCCCCCCCCTCTTTTTTTTGTTTTTTTCTAATATTTATCAAAAATTCTTTAAGCCTAGTTACAGCTCATTTTATTGTCTTCTTTTTTTTTTAAAGCTGTGCATTTTAATGTAAAGTTCCATCCTCGAGATGATTAGATTTTGTGTTTAAATTCAATATACATAAAATAATTTCAAAATATGCAATATTTGTGCAGTTCAAAGTTGAAATTTAATTGGTATCTCTATTCCAGTAACCTCATCTGTCTTCCGTTTCCGGCACTGTTGAAGATATTATCTTACCTCAAATTGCGTGAACTGCTGCAAAGTGTCAGTAGAACCTGTAAGTTTCTAAGGGAGTTCATAGAAAGTCATTCCTACCTATGGAGAAACTTTGACTTTTCGTATCCCCCCCTCACTAGATGAGCAAGAAATATGCAGGATCCTGAAACATTCAACATGTTTTAGGACTTTTTTTCTGGGAAAACAACTGAAATGTGACACCGCTACCTTGGATTATCTATTTGTTACAAGGTTGTCACTTGCCTTCAACTTATTGTGGCTTGACATTTCAAATTGTGACATATCGACATTGTGTTTCTTGAAATATCTTCCCAACATTGAGCTTCTTAACCTATCAAACTGCGCATTATTGGTAGACGGCGACTTTATAGTGCTTTCGAATTGCAGTAAACTGGACCATCTATACCTCTCATACACTAATGTGTCGCCAAGAACTCTTGTCAAACTTTCTGAGAAATGGAAATTACTAATGCTACACACAGTGGGCATCAAACTTTCGATAGATGATTGCCAGCGTATACTAGCTACGAACTATTCATCCCTTTTATTTTTCAATCTATCCTTGAGAGATGAAATTAGCATTCAAGAATTTGAAGACGAAGTAGTTCAAAGGTTTATTGACTGTAGCTTCAACGTTTGCAAGGAATCGCTTTGATCCTGAAAATATAGTAAAAATATGACTTTTGCCAGTTGAAAAAAGAATTAAATTGGCTTTTACAACTGAACCATAAGTAGCACTTTAATTATTTGTTTGTGTCTTCTTTCTGTCAAGCTTTTCCACATGACACAAAACATTTTGGTCATATGACCTTTGACCTACATTTGAAAAATGTTAATATTGCCTTTACTGCAAGAGCTATGATTTAAATATTTGGTACGTTTGTTTGTTGTGACATGACCTTTCAGACGGAGCATGAAGAAGTGTGAATTTGATTGGTGACCCTTTTATAACTTAAGAGGTATGGCTTTAATATTTTTGTTGATTAATCCCTTTTTATAAGACCTTTGTCAAACGCATCAGACATTTCGATGATGTGATCATGAAAGTGACTTTTGACCTAACTTTGACTGCGTTTTTGTTTTTTAACGTACACTTCTCATAGGCGGATCTAGGAATTTTTCAAAGGGGGGGGGTGAAGATTCTGAAAGGGGGGATGTTGAATGCATACTATCAAAAGCTTCTGTTTCGCAATAATACCTTAAAGGGTGCATTGTTGACTACACATTGATAATCTATATCTCTTTTATTCTCTTTAAGCAACGGCGTAGCTCTGCCTGAAAAATGGAGGGGTACAACATCCCAAAATTTCTAACAAGCAAAACAAAAAAAGGTGGGGAAGGAGGACGAGATTTTTTTAAAAAATATGGGGTTTCATGTACAAATTTTAACATTTTTGGTGCAATTCTAAATTTTAAGTACATGAATAAATGAATTTTTTAGCAAAATATTGACTTATCAGAAAATACTTTCTATACCCTCTATCATTAACAAGTACATATAGTTTGAGTTAAATGTCTTCATGTACGTTGAGGATGGATTATTCAGTAAGTCTATAAAGAACTGGCGAGCGGTAGCGAGCCAAAGAAAAATTTTGAAAATTGACAGAAAAATTGTAGATTTATGGTACAGAATGTTGCTATCTTTAACAATGTAAATACATCATAAAATTTTGTGATTGAAAAATGGGGGGGTCTCTTCTCTCTCTCTCTCTCTTGGTTTTTTTTTGTCCGACCAAAGGGGGATTGCAACCCCCCTATCCATCTCGCTAGATCCGCCAATGCTTCTGCACCAGGTTTGAGACCCTACAGTCACTTTGTTTGTCTGTCAGCAAAAAAACTTAAGACATTAGCACGAACTATAGTATAGAAGGAAACCTTTGGAATTTACGTTCATGTACAAAATTGCACTCCGCGAGGTCCTTCCTAACTTTGTAAGTTTCAATCGAACCACCTGAATTCAACCTTAATGACAGAAAACCAGATCATTTATCATGAACGAAATTAAAGGAACAATCTAACGATACAAAGTTCGAAACATTCTTTGGAATCAACAAGGCTATCTATGCGTTACGACACGGGCATAGCTAAGTAAGAAATGCCCTCTTAATATGTCTGTTGATGGTATTTTTTCTCTCACTGATGCTATCCTTTCTATATTTGTGTATAAAATAATCCTGTCATCGTTAAAAATAATTAATATTTCTTCTGATACATGTTTCATATTTACTCTTTACTACAAGTATGCACGAATATTTTTATTTTCATAAGCTGGTGCACAGCACATACGATCTTCTTTTCTTTCATCGACACTTCTTTTGTTTTCTTCGTTGTCATTATTTCTATGTTATAAGACAATATATAATCACAATATCACTTTTTGTTCATGTCATATGAAACTGAACCGCTTAATATGAACATGATGAAAAGACCTCCAATTTTTATATGTTTATGTTTTGTCATATGCATTATGTTATCTACAAATAAATACAGTTTAAACTGAATATAAATAAATACTTTTTGTAAATAACATATAATATCTGAACAATGAAAGTAAATACCTCCCTTAAATTTTTTTGACAGTATTACGAAATCAGACAGGAAAGTTTTATAACCTCCCTCCGTCAAAATGTGTGAAAAGGACCTTATTTTTTGTATCTTAAAAACGCGAAGCCCCCGTCCCTTCCACAAAATCCACAAAAAATGGTGTTGGAGACCGACCGACCCCCCCCCCCCCTCCCCTCTCCGACCGAGCCCAACAGTCATACTTGAAAAATTCTCCGTGTTTTTGCAGATTTATTGTATGGAATACCATCGCCACGATGCGCTAAATAATGTGCCAATTTTGCAAATCTACTTGATTCACAGCGGAAATCAGCTGTCAGGGTTTTATTACTACTAATTATTGTTGATGACATACACGGTATGACCGTATTTTGTTCACGGTAATTCTGTGTCGCATGCGAAGCATAATTTTGTCCGATGTCACCTTTGCAAGACATTGGATACATACGCGGATATTTTAAAAGAAAAAAAGTAAAATTACCCAAAATATCGCCCGGCGAGCTCAAAATAATTCAAAGTGTATTTCCTACTCTTTTTCCAGAAAATGTTTTAAAACGCAGACACTTTGTAAAGAAAGATGTTTGAAAGGAAGGAGGGAGTTGGGGTGGTGGTCACGCTTTGGCCTCCAAACCTCTAACCCATCAGTGGTCATACAACGATGTCATTTCACATGTGGATTCCTAACGAAATGAAGATGTTTCACTACAATAGATACTTTGACATACTAACCCCGATGAGCTAAATGATATTTAGGTATATGGTCATCAGTAAGAATAAGTGTCTATAGTGGAGATTTTTGTTTTCTTTGGTTCATGTTTTATCCTTATTTTGTATGTCTTCGGTTTATAATTTTCTGAATTATCGATTTTGTTTTGTGTATTGGGATATGATCATTATCCATATTTGTCATTCTATCTTGTAAAGAGTTGAAAAACGAAATGATGAGGTTAGCTTTTTGGCATCATTTTCACAAAATTGATGTCGAAGAAGCCACATGTAATTATTTGAAAAAAATATTTCAAAATAAGTCTTTGGTAGACATTGAAACACGTTCCATAGCTGACATTGTTATCTTTTCATTCCTTTTTTATTTTTGAATGGAAAACATTCATTTGTTGTTTATTTTAGTTCTGTTTTATAAATTTGTCATTGATTAAAACATAAAAACTCCATTTATTGATTCATTATAATGATAAACTTGAGCAAAATGAAGAAAAATGCGTATTGTATTGAAAATTTTGAGTATTGAAGCAAAATGAATGGTATCGTATTGCATTGAAATATTTATTTCAATATACAGCACTACTATTAGCACACATGAGATACTATTTTTCCGAAAATTTTCACTTAAAAAAAACACACACACCATCGGGTCATAAGCAACAACATACTAAAATATGAAAGTTATCTGGCAAACGGTTCAAGAGATATAGCCTGGACAGGAATTTATCAATAATTTCATTAAAATGCACTAAGTCGGTTCGGGAGATATAGTCCGGACACGATGTGTGACAGACGGACGACGAATGCAAAACCAATATGTATCCTCCCCGTTGGGGGGAGACATAATGAATATGTTAATACATATAAGAAAGGGTTTGACGTACGTGAACTTTCACGTCTTTTGATAATTTCGCGTGATCATATCGAGTCTTAAAGTTGGATACCCAATATCCTAGTAAATCATTTAATTTCATTATTTTAACCTTATTAGGTAGAGAAACATACAAAATATTCGCTTGTCCCGGGTATATTTCTGAAAGGAAACACTCCCAATATGACGCATTACGGATCTCCAGATCAAGATATTTATGAGTTCGCTATTTTTACGCATAAATTGATATGATTTTTTTTTTCATATCGCAGAAGGTAGCTAGAGCGGAGAGTTTGGTCTTTATTGAAGAAGAAAGGAGGTTGGTACTTGAAAAGCGTGCAGCATGAGTCGCTGGCTCTTATAGCCATTCAAGAATTGGGCTCGGCCGGTGTAAAACATGCCTATTCAATTGAATATAGATATTCATTAATGAAAGGTATTACATGTATCTTGTATATGTTGTACAGATAACACAACAGATAAAAAATATTTGTTCCTGTGTAGATTGGGGTGGGTTATTGTTGAAAACAATTACTTGCTTTAGAAACGTAGATATAAAAAAAAACTGCATTAATTTTTTTTATCGATATTCATTTTAATATCCATCTGTATTCGTGTAAAGAATATAGTTTACATTATATGAGATCGGGGATAGATAAAAAGGTCAGATTAGGTTTGAATACATGGTTTATGAGGAATACATGTAATAGACGTAAAACGATTATACTTTTCTCAATATATCTCAGGGGCTACAATACACAAAGAGTTAAGAATCCCCCCCCCCTTTTAAAAGTGGGGGGGGGATTTATTCTGTACTCTTTGTATACTGTAGCCCGGCTGCAATACATGGTCACAGTTTTTATTGAATAACGTTAAAATAACAAGAACGTTTATATATAAAGGCCGTCTCTTTCGCTGTCTCTGTTTCTCTCTTTCTAACTGACATCCAAAATGGACAAAGAGGAGGGGGGTTAGACCAGTACGAGCTCTAGATCCGCCAATTTCCATGATTCATATCATTTTCATATTAATTTCTCAATAAAGCCATGGGGTTCGTACTTGCTGAAAAACATGGCAATTAATTTACCAAAAGCTTAGACAGCTGACAGAACTTCGATATTAATATAATGTATGGCATAATAAGTTATTGCTTGATCAGCGCCTGATACCTACACGGCATAGCATATACTGCATATACGAGATTATAGTTTGAATTATGTGTTTAAAAAAGTTTTGGAAGGAACGATGTCCGGTCCTCAGCATAGAAAAAATGAATATTTAAAACAACGTATATTAAAACATTATAAGAATCTATCTGGGAAAGTAAAAAATTATGGTATCTTCGGAAAAATTATAAAACTATTGGAGGATGAAAAACTATATACACATCGAGGATTTGTGAGAAGAACAATAAATACATTTAATTCTTGTGGAAAACTTTATCGTGATAATAAAAATGGAAGGACAAGCAAACTGTTTAAAAATTGTACAATTCGATCAATCATAGACGACCGCTTGAAGAAGAATGATGAAGAAACGGCAAAATCATTGCAGGTGTAGCTCCAGCACAGGAACTTTCAATTGAGCATTTCAACCATTAATCGCATAAAACAGAGCTTAGGTTGGACTTTACGTGGAACCCGATACTGTCAACTGATTCGAGAAGCGAATAAACCAAAACGGGTTCAGTGGGCAAATGATCACATTAGTGACACTTTTGAAGACGTGATATGGTCGGACGAAAATTCAGTGTGGCTAGAACAGCATGCCACTCGGTGTTATAGACGAAGAGGGGTACTTCCAAAGCGTAAACCAAAGCCAAAGTATCCCCTTAAAGTTCACGTATGGGCTGGTATAAGCAAAAAGGGAAAAACGGAAGTATGTATCTTCAAAGGCATAATGGATGCAAAGTTGTATGTGAAAATTATAGAGGAAACTCTCCTCCCGTTCATTCGAAATAGATACCCGAGAAGACATCGTTTTATGCAGGACAATGACCCTAAGCATAAATCATTATTATTAGCAAGACGATTTTTCGAGGAAAACAACATAAATTGGTGGAAAACCCCAGCTGGTGAGTAAATAAACTGAATTCTAGAATCTCCATTACATATTGAAGTTTAAACTTCAACTTTTAAGGTATCCGATGTACAATTGGGTATTTTTCGATGCCTGGTAAGGTACTATAAACTATATATTTTCTGAAAGGTTATAATTCCCACTGCTCAGAAATAATAAGTTTGGGGCCAGAAAAACAAAGCGGAATAACTGATGAAGCATTTAAATTGTATCTTTTCTCTATATAACATATGCAAAATTACAAAGTTGTACAAGAGTTTTTCCCTTTTGATTTTTAAGACCAGGGGGTCTTATATCTGTACTCAGGGCATCATAACCTTTCAGAAAATATATAGTTTATAGTACCTTACCAGGCATAAAATTTACCATAGTTTACAATGGAGATGATTAAAACGCTACGTAAAATGACTCTATTGTAAAACGGATACCTTAAGGAATAAATCTGAAAATAAAACCTACACACACAATTAGAGAACATGAATTAATCCACATGGGAGAGGTATCATCGATGTAGAAGAAAGGATTTATATTGAGGAAAGGGTTTGTGACCAAGCGATGATACCTTATCCCTGTGAATTAATCTATGAATCTAGCATATTAACAAATTTTAAAACATTAAGACATTAAAAAGGTTCTTAACTATTTAAAAAAATCTTTTTACGAACCCCCCCCCCCCCTATTTTAATCCTAAATCACCTTGATCTCAAGTTAACTTTGTTCGTAAGGACGTATGCTAATGAACATTTATATGATCAAATTCTAATGTATTGTCAAATATTATAAGGACTCGGACGGATGGACTGACAACTAGACTGACGGATACAACAGCAGCTATATACTCCCCAAAAATTCGTAAGGAGAAATAACCCGGATTTTCTTTTCTTTCTTTTGAATACACATTCAAAATTCATATTTGTATGTATGTACAAGGTTGGTAAACAGAGGTATCAAATGTCTTGAAAAGTAGCCGGGAACCTCTCATCGTGAGGAACATATATGTGAAATATCAAAGCCCTATCTCTGATAGTTTAAAAGTAGGTCAAAGGTCAAGGTCAACACCACAAGGTCAAATGTCTTGGAGTGAAACTTGTTATGATGAATGTCTGTATGAAATATTAAAGCCTTATCGCTAATACTTGAAGAGATATTCACTTTAAGAAAATCTTAACCAAAATATTACAATAAGGTCAAAGTTCAAAGTCAAGGTCACTAGGCCAAATGTCTTGGTATCAAAATGTAGTACTTATTATGGTGAATGACTGTATAAAATATGAAAGCCTTATCCCGTATGCCTGAAGAGATATTCGCTTTAATAACTTCTTAACCAAAATACTACTACAAGGTCAAAGTTCAAAGTCAAGGTCACTAGGTCATATATCTTGGACTTATTATGGTGAATGTATGTATGTAATATGAAAGCCCTATCACTTATACTTGTAGAGTTATCAGTTTTAAGAACTTCTTAACCGGACATACGGACAGACAGACAGACGGACGTAATGTTTCCTATATACCCCCAAACTTCGTTTGCGGGGGGGGGGTTTATAATTAGGTTTATATCATTTATGGTTTCATAGGAGTTCGCATAAAATTGTTAACAGATAGACAAACAGGCACGGACACCAGACAATACATACATTGTAAGCTTGACTCGTCTTTGACCAGTAGAGCTAAAACTTATTTATTAAAAAGATTATTTTAGTTATAGAGCTACTAGCATAAAAATCAGTCGTGTAAAATCGGTTGAAAGGCTAATAATACAACTTTGTTAGTTCTTTACGTTTTATGTATGGATACATAATTTTAGAAAATACTTGATATCTTTTATTGATTTTTCTTTTTTCATTTTTCTTTTAATTTTTAAAACTGAAACAATTCTATTCGCAGAGTCCCCGGATCTAAATCCGATTGAAAATCTCTGGCACGAAATGAAAGATTTCATCAGAAGGAAAGTGAAACCGAAAAATGAAGAAGAACTTATCCATGGTATATTAAAATTCTGGAGAACAGTTACAGTTAAAAAGTGTAGGTCATACATCAACCATTTACAAAGAGTTATTCCAGAGGTTATAAAGGTTAATGGAAATGCGACGGGTTATTGAAATAACATTACGTTTGTGCTATTTACATGTAATCCGGACGCTGATTGGATCAGGAATTTGCATAAATTTTACTCACCTATAAAGGCATACTACAGTTAGTTGTTAAATTTTGTTTGTGAAACATGCCGAAAAAAGGCAATTTGGTACTTATTCGGTGGGAGGGAAACGACTCCAATGATTATGACGGGAAGGAACATTATGTGGATAGGAAAAAAATGATAGAACAAAATGCTAAAATTTGAGACTTAATAACGATAAAATGGTATAGGACTTTGTGGAAAGGGATTTTGATGAAAGACAAAATTCCAAATAAAGTTTTACAACCCAGAACATCGACCCCATTGAAGAAAGGAACTGCAGAGAAAGCGAAAACAGGAAATGTGAAGACAGAAAAGGCAGTAAAAGTGAAGAAAGGAAATGTGAAAACAGGAAAAGCGAAGATAGGAAATGTGAAAACAATAAAAACGAAGACAGGAAATGTGAAAACAGGAAAAGCGAAGAAAGGAAATGCGAAAACAGGAAAAGCTATTGAGAAAGAAAAAAAATCGAATGAAAAGAACAGTGGCAAGGTAAGAATCTTTGTTGTTCTTTAATCAAGTAGAAGGGATAATACATGTACATTTGTCTGCTCTAAAATCCCAGCAACGCACATTTGGATCTATTAAGTTAATCAGAAAACAAGAAAAATAAACCACGATTAGTTAGGACTACTTTCTAGGAGTGCCTTTAACTCAGAGCACCATGTTTGTCAAGGAACTTGTCTGATTTCATAAATAAATATACCCATCTAAAATCTGAAAAAAAAAAATCACCAAAGGATTTGTTTAATTTGTATGAATTCTTCTTTCAAAATCTTGGAGGAATTCGGTCTTTTAAGGATTTTCTTTGTTCTGACCAAAATAAAAGTAAAAGGAGGTCTAAAGGTCCTGGATTTCTTCATATTGTATCGTAAAATTAGATAGAACTATACATTGACCAACCCGATGATACATCATTTCCGTTTGCATGTAAAGTAGAATTTCTAGTATAAAGATAATATGTATCACGGCGGCATGTTCAATTTTGGAAAAACCATTGGAAATACATTGGTTTTCAAATAAAATGTATCATTTTACAATTCATTCCACAAAATTACACTTACGTATTTCTTTATTAAAAATGGTATATAAATAGATCTACATATTTCGAATTTAGCAACATTATTGCATTTCAAATTGACTAAATTGAAAATTCACTTTTCTATCGAACTCTTCTGTAAATCAATGACAGTCACGTGGTACACTCAGGTAGATAAAACGATGTCGGTTTACAGGTAAATACAGACATAAAGTACGTTTCAAACTGTAAGAATGACTGAACTCAAGTTTTTTATTATTAATTTCTTTTAATATTATGGATTTGAAACAAATTAGATGTTAATCATCTGAGTCTAGGTTAGAAGATAATCTATTTGAAATTTGTACATGATAAGAAAGTTGGGCGTCAGCGAAGCAACCTTTTATTCACGAAGAAACTTCAAATAACCTGACCAACTTAGATGGAAACTACCCCGGTGGCGTTGTGGGTAGCGCCCCCGGATAGCATGTCGGATAACATGATGTCAGAAGGTCTCGAGTTCGATTTTGATTTGAAAAAAATAGCAAGAAAAGTTAGGATTTTTCGGTAAAATTTGATGTAATATATTTTTATAAATTTTTGACCAATCAATGCTTGATGCTCTATCCCTCTGTTGAAAAATTTGCTTAACAATATTTTTCCATAGAGTTCAATGTTAATTATAAGGACCCATAACTTTTGAAGGGACCTTTTTTTAACTAATTGGTCAAAAGAAATTATTTTCAATTTCAACATCTTAAGTACATGTATATGCAAAGATTTTAGATTCCAAAATTCCATAAAGACGTCTCAATTATTTCTCATCACAACATTGAATATGTGTAACACTCTTAATCACATAACGATCATTTCATAGAGAAAGGAAATCTCACTGAAATGCTTCGGACCCATTTATGGCCGATGAATAGTCGACCTGACCGCCACTTATGGGGTAATTCGTCTATTATTAATAAGTATCGTATCTAATCCCCCGACCGATTCAATCCTGGTTGTCCAACATTTTAGAAATCTCATATCCTAATTGTCCATTAAAAAATTAAGGTCCCCCGATTAGTGAAATAAACACATGAGGGATTTTTTCGAATCATAAAGTAATTTTCACCACCTCAAACTATGAAGGAGCTGTTAAGATAAGGCGTAAAATCTGCCCTGAAAAGTCGAAATTTCAAAATGCAAAATTTGAGAATCTTTTTCGGTAGAAATTTCAAGTAACTTATTTCACATATGAATCTGCTGTCAGATGGGAAAATATATGCAAAATAATTCCGATATTCGGGTCAATATAAGCGTTTTTAACACAGAAATCAATGGAAAACGGAAAAGTTTTATACAACATCGTTGCCCCCTCGCTTTACAATGCCACTTTCACCAAAAGTGTATATCAATAAAACACATTTTCTGGCCAAGTGGGGTTCTGAAGCGAGGGGGGGGGGGGGGGAAACAATGTCCCACAGGCGAAAAACGAAAAAAGGGGGATGCATGAATATTTTTTTATAATTTGCCTTTAGAGCGATAAAAAAGGTTATATTGCCATCTTTTTCATTTTATATATAAATGGAGCAATCTATTCAGAGTGTGTTCAGATCAAATATTTAACCGTTTTGAAGGATATAAACGAGAAAGTTGTCTATTTCTACACCGTGTGTATTTCGCGCCAGAAAGCTACATTAGTGGCTGAGAAGAACGAAATAAAAACGTTTTTCAGTTTTTCAGTAGGTCATGACCTACATTTGAATGTAGATTTGTGATCTACTGATAAAGACGCATCATCTGTGGAAGTATGCCAGATATGGCCTTCCTCGCACTTAAACTTTTAAAAATTGATACCCAAATCTTCCTTATTGTACTCGTAAAGATGCCTCGTCTGTGCAAGTTTCGCCCTCCTAACATTTAGAATAAAGAAATAAAACTCTCAAATTTTCCTAATATGTGCACTCAAGCAAAAATATAGGTCATGGTCTATATTTGAACGTAGATCAGTGATCTACTCAAAAAGACGCATCATCCGTGCAAATTTTGTCTTCCTAGCACTTACAGAAGGAAATAAGAATTGATACCCAAATCTTCCTAACATGTGCACTCAAGCGGAAAATATACGTCCTGACCTACATTTTGAAGTAGATTTTTGATCTATTCATTAAGATGCATCATCCAAGCGCTTAAAATAAAGAACATACTCGTGCGGATGCAGACGCCGATGACACGGTGATAGCATAAGCTCCTTCTCCCTTCATGGGATGAACTTTATCTGCTACTATATAAAAATTCCCAAATTAAAAAAGGTCCCATTACTTCGTACAGATAAATAGGATTAAAACCGGATTAGAATTTGATTTCTTCAAAAACCTTGCATACATAGAGTACGACGTGATACTCGCACCCAGTACCGAGAACCACTTGATTAAGCTTTGTTTTTATTTTGCAGATTATATGTATTGGGTCCCGTGTCATGGACAGTCCGAAACGTACAAAGGTAATGACATATGTTTTGATACATTTATGAAACTTATAAATTGATTTTAGCTTGACTGCACTATAGTGCAAAAGAGCTATAATTGCAATATCCCCGGCGTTGGCGACGGCCGAACTAGATGATAAGGTAATGTTAGGATCATACAATTTCCTCTCCTATATTCATATTCTGTTGGATCTTTTTGTTGTTTTGAATATTTAATTATACTTTGTTTAATATAACCAGATGGGATGTAACCCCTCGGGTGAGGATTTTTAAAATCATTTCAAATGATGAGGCAAATGTTATTAAAGAGGATAAGGTAAATGTTAAGATAGCAATATTGCCTTTAATGGCAAATATTAAGCAAAGTATAAGTGCTACATGTTCTAAACTTACATGGTGGATGTATTTTTCATCACACTTTCATAAAATGACCTTAACCTACTTTTTCGACTTGAGTGATTTTGCCTTTAAAAGCCAATATTGAGCAAAGTATAAGTGCTACATGTTCTAAACTTACATGGTGGATATATCTTCCATCAAACTTTCATAAAATAACCTTGACCTACTTTTTCTGGATGAGTGATTTTGCCCTTCAAAGCCAATATTGATCAAAGTATAAGTGCTACATGTTCCAAACTTACATGGTGGATGCATTTTTGATCAAACTTTCATAAAATGACCGTTACTGTACTAACTTTTTCTGCTTGATTGATTTTGCCTTTAAAAGTCAATATTGAGCAAAGTATAGGTGCTTTATGTTCCAAACTTACATGGTGGATGCGTTTTTGATCAAACTTTCATAAAATGACCGTTACTGTACCTACTTTTTCTGCTTGAGTGATTTTGCCTTTAAAAGTCAATATTGAGCAAAGTATAGGTGCTAGATGTTCCAAACTTGCATGGTGGATGTATCTATGCTCGAACTTTCATGAAATGAACTTGACCTACTTTTTCTGCTTGAGTGATTTTGCCTTTAAAAACCAATATTGAGCAAAGTATAAGTGCTTTATGTTCCAAACTTACATGGTGGATGTATCTATGCTCGAACTTTCATGAAATGACCTTGTCCTACTTTTTCTGCTTGAGTGATTTTGGTTTAAGAAGCCATTATTGAGAAAGTGTAAGTGCTACATGTTCCATAGTTACATGGTTGTTGTATCTTTGATCAAACTTTCATAAATGACCTTGACCTACTTTTTCTGCTTGAGTAATTTATGCTTTAGAAGCCAATATTGAGCAAAGTATAATTGCTACATGTTCCAAACTAATATGGTTCATGTATCTTTGATCAAACTTTCATAAAATGACCATGACCTACTTTTTCCGCTTGAGTGATTTTGCCTTTAAAGCCAATATTGAGCAAAGTATAAGTGCTACATGTTCTAAACTTACATGGTGGATATATCTTCCATCAAACTTTCATAAAATAACCTTGACCTACTTTTTCTGGATGAGTGATTTTGCCCTTCAAAGCCAATATTGATCAAAGTATAAGTGCTACATGTTCCAAACTTACATGGTGGATGTATCTTTGCTCGAACTTTCATGAAATGACCTTGACCTACTTTTTCTGCTTGAGTGATTTATGCTTAAGAAGCCAATATTGAGCAAAGTATAAGTGCTACATGTTCCAAACTTAAATGGTTGATGCATTTTTGATCAAACTTTCATAAAATGACTGTTACTGTACTAACTTTTTCTGCTTGAGTGATTTTGCCTTTAAAAGTCAATATTGAGCAAAGTATAGGTGCTTTATGTTCCAAACTTACATGGTGGATGCGTTTTTGATCAAACTTTCATAAAATGACCGTTACTGTACCTACTTTTTCTGCTTGAGTGATTTTGCCTTTAAAAGTCAATATTGAGCAAAGTATAGGTGCTAGATGTTCCAAACTTGCATGGTGGATGTATCTTTGCTCGAACTTTCATGAAATGACCTTGACTTACTTTTTCTGCTTGAGTGATTTTGCCTTTAAAAACCAATATTGAGCAAAGTATAAGTGCTTTATGTACCAAACTTACATGGTGGATGTATCTATGCTCGAACTTTCATGAAATGACCTTGTCCTACTTTTTCTGCTTGAGTGATTTTGGTTTAAGAAGCCATTATTGAGAAAGTGTAAGTGCTACATGTTCCATAGTTACATGGTTGTTGTATCTTTGATCAAACTTTCATAAATGACCTTGACCTACTTTTTCTGCTCGAGTAATTTATGCTTTAGAAGCCAATATTGAGCAAAGTATAATTGCTACATGTTCAAAACTAATATGGTTCATGTATCTTTGATCAAACTTTCATAAAATGACCATGACCTACTTTTTCCGCTTGAGTGATTTTGCCTTTAAAGCCAATATTGAGCAAAGTATAAGTGCTTCATGTTCCAAACTTACATGGTGGATGTATCTTTGCTCGAACTTTCATGAAATGACATTGACCTACTTTTTCTGCTTGAGTGATTTATGCTTAAGAAGCCAATATTGAGCAAAGTATAAGTGCTACATGTTCCAAACTTAAATGGTTGATGCACTTTTGATCAAACTTTCATAAAATGACTGTTACTGTACTAACTTTTTCTGCTTGAGTGATTTTGCCTTTAAAAGTCAATATTGAGCAAAGTATAGGTGCTTTATGTTCCAAACTTACATGGTGGATGCGTTTTTGATTAAACTTTCATAAAATGACCGTTACTGTACCTACTTTTTCTCGTTGAGTGATTTTGCCTTTAAAAGTCAATATTGAGCAAAGTATAGGTGCTAGATGCTCCAAACTTGCATGGTGGATGTATCTTTGCTCGAACTTTCATGAAATGACCTTGACTTACTTTTTCTGCTTGAGTGATTTTGCCTTTAAAAACCAATATTGAGCAAAGTATAAGTGCTTTATGTTCCAAACTTACATGGTGGATGTATCTATGCTCGAACTTTCATGAAATGACCTTGTCCTACTTTTTCTGCTTGAGTGATTTTGGTTTAAGAAGCCATTATTGTGAAAGTGTAAGTGCTACATGTTCCATAGTTACATGGTTGTTGTATCTTTGATCAAACTTTCATAAATGACCTTGACCTACTTTTTCTGCTTGAGTAATTTATGCTTTAGAAGCCAATATTGAGCAAAGTATAATTGCTACATGTTCAAAACTAATATGGTTCATGTATCTTTGATCAAACTTTCATAAAATGACCATGACCTACTTTTTCCGCTTGAGTGATTTTGCCTTTAAAGCCAATATTGAGCAAAGTATAAGTGCTTCATGTTCCAAACTTATATGGTACATGTATCTTTGATCGAACTTTCATAAAATGACCATTTTTGTACCTACTTTTTCTGCTTGAGTGATTTTGCCTTTAAAAGTCAATATTGAACAAAGTATAGGTGCTAGATGTTCCAAACTTACAAGGTGGATGTTTCTTTGATCAAACTTTCATAAAATGACCTTGACCTACTTTTTCTGCTTGAGTGATTTTGCCTTTAAAAACCAATACTGAGCAAAGTATAAGTGTTTTATGTTCCAAACTTGCATGGTGGATGTATCTTTGCTCGAACTTTCATGAAATAACATTGTTCTTCTTTTTCTGCTTGAGTGATTTTGGTTTAAGAAGCCAATATTGAGCAAAGTATAAGTGCTAAATGTTCCAAAATTACAGTGTTGTTGTATCTTTGATCAAACTTTCATAAATGACCTTGACCTACTTTTTCTGCTTGAGTAATTTATGCTTTAGAAGCCAATATTGGGCAAAATATAATCACTACATGTTCCAAATTTATATGGTTCATGTATATTTGATCAAACTTTCACAAAATATCATTGACCTACATTTTTCGCTTTAGTGACTTTGCCTTTAGAAGCCAATATTGAGCAAAATATAAGTGCTACATGAGAATACATTTGTGTATGATTATATAAATTGGAGAAAAAGGTGAGCTTCAGATATTGGCTGTCATTAAAGACATTATGCTATGCAGTCGAGCATTAGGTGACAACTTGAATGAATATTAGAAATTCTGTTTGTTTTAGAAATTTCAAAAAAAAAAAATTGATAACAGAAATTTTCGAATGCGTTTGTTTGTGTTCCTGACCATTGGGTCTTCGAAAATAGGGAAAATGGGCATGGCTTTTATGTGCTTTACCAAAAAAAAAAAAAAAAAAAAAAAACCAAAAGTAAAAACAAACCAAAACAAAACAAGTTAGGACTCATTCCATTGTCTACATTTTGATATACATGTATTTGGGCTATTTAATAATTTTAATTCTTTTTTTCCATTCCACACGGTATTGACATGGTAACAGTCAGCCACTTAGGCCTTCTTGGGCCTCTTATGTTTTATCATGTTCAATGCAGTATTTAATTATGTTCATTGCAGGGAAAACTAGTAGCTGCTGCAACTGTGAGCCCTAGGACAGACTTCATTGTAACAGAGAAGGAGCAACAGAGTCCAAGATCTGTGATACAGTCCTTTCGGAATAGGAGCAGCCCAAGAAGATTGTTCCATCTGCCAGAAGATAGTGGAGAAAGTAGCAATGATGACGTATTTGATGAGGATGATGAAGAATCAGATGTGGATGCTTATCCAACAGAAATGCATTCGAATCTAATTTAAACACATATAACACTGAAAATGTTTCTGAGGAGAAAGAAGAATCTACTGTGGGTTGTGTCAGTAGCGCTTCAAATGAACTTAAGGAGGATGATGATTATGTCTGTAGCGCTGAGAATGAATTTGACGATGATGAAGATTATGTCAATAGCGATGAAAACGAATTTGAAGAGGATGATAATTATGTCAATCTTTCTGAAAATGAATTTGAGGAGGATGATTCCAGAGAAAGACAGAGTGCTTCACATTCCTCAGATAATGACATTATCCAAGGTAACTCTTTAAGTATAAATGTTAGAAAGTGAATTGTTTTTGTATAATATGTTTCGCCTTTGTTTTAAATCTGAACATGATATTTTGTTTGAGCATCTGACTCCTAGAGTCCAAGAAAATTTGTAGAAACCACAATTCTGTAACTGTTAATGCATTTTCCTTAAAAATTAAGGAAAAAAATTATCATTTGACAAGGTCAAAAGGTCAGAAAATTTGGTACCATAAGATGCCTGTTTTCAAGATACATGCAAGTACAAAATTTGACAGCACTATAATATATACTTAAAACTTTATACCCTTTATTTAAAGCGGAACGGAATGACATACAGACAGACGGACGAACCAATGGCTACATGCCTCCTCGGTCATTTGAACGGGGGCAGAAAGCATACAAGCATACATGATAGCTTACATAACTGATTTTTATGTTGCTTGCAATCCATTAAGCAGCATATAGGGATAACTTAATTTTACGCCGTCTGTTACCGTCTGTCCGTATTTCTGTATGTTTTAACTGAAGTCACTTTCTTCGGATGTAGTCATAATTTCAAATATATGGCTATACTTCCATTAACTTTACAGAAATGACCAAGCATAATGCATCCATTGAGGGTCATATTCACTTTCAAGGTCACGCATTTAGACATACCTGTTCTTGTTCATTGAAATTGTATAATTTGTAAACACCTGTTCAAATGAGCCATGTTTTTCTCTTATAACACTTGATTATTCCTTTTCAGATTACAGTTCAGTTATACAAGTTGTTACGTCAAAAGCAAAGTGGAAACTTATGGGAACAAAAGGCCCAGCAGCTTTGGCGAGGGCTTTAGCCAATGTTATTTTGACAACTGAAGAATTGCAATCAGCATCACTTACTGGAAAAAGGGATCCACGCGGAAAAAAGAGAAAAGTACAGGAATCGAAACTTGAACTGATTAAAGGTAAATAACCTATTTAAAAATGTAGAGGGTTAGCCTCCTCATTCAAATATTTATTTCAGCAAAATAAAAAATGAAGTACAGATACGAGGCTGTTCTTTGTTGTGGTATGTGGTTGTTCATCATGGTCTCTTCATTTTAGTCACCTACACACACACACACACACACACACGGGATATACTATAGTCTCCAAGCCAAACCATTCTATATCTATCAACTGAGCTGGGTTATAATTGCCAAAAACCAATACCCAAAATCAATGGAAAGCATCGATAAACCAAGATGCATCGTCCTATTCAATATGCATAATTCTTGTTCTACATAAATGCACAGCTAGAGTCTTGCTCCTTCTTAATCCTTTGAATCATTCTTTTTCAGAGACAGTTTTCAAACAATTCTCAGTACCTGGAATATTCCAAGAAGCCACTTGGCGAGATGTCAAGTTATCATTGACACAAATGTTAAAGTATAAATCAAAGAAGGTAAGCCATCCAGTTAATGTATACTTTCTGTCTAATATAGACTTCCTTATCTTACAATTTCTTTGCCATTTTGAAATTGAAACTACATACATTTTTAGCTCACCTCGACGAAGTTATAATGAGCTTATGCTATAACCCCGGTGTCCGCGTCCGCGTCTGGTTCAAGTTTTTGGGTAACTCAGTATCTAACAAAGTACTGATGCTACAATAACCAAACTTGCACAAGTGATTCATCTTGGGATGCTGAGGTGAACCCATACATTGGATGCTGCATCTGACCTACTTTTTTTGCTTGGGTGATTTTGCCTTTAAAAGCCAATATTGAGCAAAGTATAGGTGCTACATGTACCAAACTTGCATATTGGATTATCTTTGATCAAACTTTCATAAAATGACCTTGACCTACTTTTTCCGCTTCAGCGATTTTGCCTTTAAAGGCCATTATTGAGCAAAGTATAAGTGCTACATGTACAAAACTTGCATTTTGGATGTATCTTTGATCAAATTTTCATAAAATGACCTTAACCTACTTTTTCCGCTTGAGTGGTTTTGCCTTTAAAGGCACCAATATTGAGCAAGGAATATGTGTCACATGTACCAAACTTGCATATTGGATGTATCTTTGATCAAATTTTCATAAAATTACCATGACCTACTTTTTTCCACTTGAGTGATTTTTCTTTTTAAAGTAAATATACATGTGCTTAGAGATATGTTTTATTGCGCCCTCAGTCTTATGTTTAAACTATGGAGATGTGAAAATAAATATACGCGTCATGACCCATTTATCTCATCATCCATGAAATTGAAATGTATAGTAATTGTTTATTTTGAAAATACTTGAAGGATTTTGCTTAGAAAATTAAGCTTCGATAGAAGAAGAGGCCAATGAGGGTCCATATCACCTGGCTTCAACAAAGTAATTTTAACAGACACTTTTTAGCTCAACTAAGCCAAGACTTTAGTCCCAGCGAGCTTAAAAGTAGTTGACAGAGAATTAATTCTCTTTGCAATATAATCAGTCGCTGGTCTTGTTGTGAACCTGATCTATTGTTTCAGCCTCTGACCCCAGGGTCTTAAAAATGGGCATGGTCCTCCTATACAAATGATTTACTTCTTCAAATGAACAACTTGTGCAGGGTCATATCACACAATTGCTGAAATCATCATTGCGGAAGTTCTTCGGTCGCTACGGGGATATTATAAAGCATATCAGATCCCCCTTTCCAGAATGATCAGTGACATTCTACATTGTGATTGAATGGCTGTCATCATCACCAAACAAGACATACTTACCTGATCTGTACATGAAAATGTACATCGAGACAATAACCGAATTAGACAGGTTTCCATGGAGCTGTTGCGACGTGTGGTGCATTCAATCAGGAGATGCTGACTCTCCTCGGGCACCTGGTCTCACTTAGGTACTTCTTTGATGTTTATTGAAGAAGATTCTGACGATAATACAAAAAATATATTTATATTATGAAAAGTTAAGAGGGGAGGATCTGTATGAATTTCTTTAAAGACAAATACTCAAAAGCGGGGGACCACAATTCCTTGAATTTGATTTTATGCCCCCGTAATCGATGATTCGGGGATATATAGGCTTTGTCCCGTCTGTTTCTGTTTGTAGGCAAAAACTTTAACCTTGACCATTTCTTTTGAATAGTAAGGGATAGGGTTTTGATATTCCACATGTGTATTCCTTGTGACAAGATCTTTCCATGGATACCAAAATTTTTTACCTTTTAAGCTTGACCTTGGAGTTTGACCTTCTTTTGAAAAACTTTAACCTTGGCCATAACTTTTAGATGTTAAGTGATAGGACTTTGATATTTCACATGTGTATTCCTTGTGACAAGACCTTTCCATGGATACCAAAATTTATGACCTTGTGACCTCGACCTTGGGTTTTGACTATTTTACATTTTTTATTGACAAACATGCCGACGGAGGCATTCGTGTTTCACAAACACATATAGGCTTTGTCCCGTCCATTTCTGTTTGTTGGCAAAAACTTTAAACTTGACCATTTCTTTTGAATAGTAAGGGATAGGGCTTTGATATTCCACATGTGTATTCCTTGTGACAAGATCTTTCCATGGATACCAAATTTTTTTACCGTTTAAGCTTGACCTTGGAGTTTGACCTTCTTTTGAAAAACTTTAACCTTGGCCATAACTTCTAAATGTTAAGTGATAGGGCTTTGATATTTCACATGTGTATTCCTTGTGACAAGATCTTTCAATGGATACCAAAATTTATGACCTTGTGACCTCGACCTTGGGTTTTGACTATTTTACATTTTTTATTGACAAACATGCCGGCGGAGGCATTCGTGTTTCACAAACACGTTTTTTTTTTTTTTTTGCTGAATATTTTATCTTTAATTCTCTTACATCTGATAAAGTAAAACTTCCATTTATACTACCAATGTTTCTGTGTACCTCATATTTTTTTTTGGAACCGCTAGACTCTTAAGTTATAGTAATAATAGAGAGTGTACCAACTCTACACCTTCATGAAGAAAACATAAAAACCCATTTTTCCGCACCAGACACGTGTTTCGAATATTAAATTCTCATCAGTGATGCTTCCAGCGGAGCCACTAAAATTCATTTGAGTAGTGCCCTCTTTTATTTTTTTAATTTAGATTTGTACATTTACTTCACAGAGAGTGCGCAACTCCAAATTTCCTGTAGGGTTGATTCAGTAGCATATCCAAATTAGATATATGTTCAAAATAGCATTGGAGGGATGGTGCCAAGATGTTAACCTTCTTTAATTTCGGTGATAGTTTTGAATGGAATGTCAAGTTTTCGAAATAGAAAAATAATATATATGATGTCAAATCGATAAAAGGGCCAAAACAGAGCTTCTTTCAGGCAAGAGAGCTGGAAAAAAGTAATAAATACACTTCTAAACATCAGGTCATGGGGAGCTAAATTTTTATCAGAAATAAGCTAGAGGCATCAATTATGTCATATTACTTATCTGTATTGTAGAACTGCAGACATTTTTTTCTATTTTCTCTTTCAGGGAAACAAAAAACCCGAAGAGCCCAAATAAAGAAGAAAGAATTGACCTAAAAGAGGGATCTAGGTTTTGTGAAAGCATAATTTTTCCAGATCAAAAATGAGGCAGAATTGACGTTATTACAGATAAAAAAAATGAGGCAGAGGTGACCTAAATCCACTGATGAAAGGAGGGATCCAAGTTTTGCATAAACATAATTTTTGCACCATTTTCAGTATAACAGTATTTGTGTATTAAAATAAAAATCAATCATCCCATGCTGTTTACACAATTTTTGAAAAAGAAAATGCGCAAGTGTTAAGAAATGTAAAGTATCACCCTTCCTCTATGCATATCCCCCCTTTCCTCATCATATTTAGACATGATGAAAACAGCCCCTCTTGCTTTAAACTGAGATAAAGAGTTTTTGTTGAATCTGCCTTGTGATGGTCTATACATAAAAGCGCAATTAATTTAAACACATAAAATATGTTTAAACTAAAAAAAAATTTAAAACAAAAATTAGGGAAAGGGCTTTCATAATGTTTCTGTAACTTGTGCCCAATCCCATTTCATCTATTGAAATAAAATATGTTTAAACTAATTTAAACACATTTTATTTTAAAAATTACACTATTGAAAAGGATTTGGACACAAGTTATAAAAACATTAAATCAATTTGGCATGAACTTTCATGATGTTGAAAACAGATCGTGAATTACAAGTTTTTAGTTTTATGACTACCATGCAAGCGATGTTTAATTTTCATTTATTCAATCAAGTTAGTGAAAATAAGTTTATATATTTTTTAGATACGCGTCAAGTTAAGAGATATATCGATTTTGATTTACATTTCAGCCAAGTTCCATTCTTATTCAATAAAATGATAAAAGAACGCTTGAATAGCTACGAGACTTAGTCAATTAATCATAACGCTATGTACATCGCACAAACCCCTCATTATTATCTAAAATTGAAATGATGACCCAGACAGTAGGTGTTCCCTTGAATGCTGGGAGTTTTATTTGGCCTACACACTAAAAAGAAAACTGTCAATGGGAGCATAGTGTTTAACACACATGTCTTGTTTATCATGAGTCTGTACTTTCTGCATTTGAACTTTGTACATGTTAAACGTTTTTCATCCAATGCATCACATTAGTTTAAGAACCTTCTGCTCGATATACGAATTATATCTTGAATAAATGTCCTTTTGATTAACAAAATTGAAAAGTTATTTGACTGAGTCATATGTCTCAATGTTGAATTACATGACATTGCACAATAATTCATATTTCTTGAAATTATTTTGACCATTTCATTAAAATTCACAAAGGTACACATAGTTATTCATATTTTTTGTTCCTTTCAAAGCCTTTACAGGGGAATGATCAGAAATACACACACACGCTTCTACAAAAGTCGGTGTAGTAGAATATTCCTATCAGGACCAGAAACACCCACAAAAATAACCCAGACAAATAAGAAGCAGAAATGACCTAATCATGTGAATTTAACCTTAACCAGGAACTTGTATGTAAAGTAGCATCAGCTTTTTGAAAACGAAGATGAAGTAAATCTCTGGAAATGACAAAAATATGTTATTTCATATTTGTCCTTGACATTTGACCTCAAATGAAGAGTTCATCTTCCTGACATACATAACTTGTTTGTAAAATATAATCATAAGTCAAAGGTGATAGAGATAACATAAATGTACAGGGATGACAAAATATACCATTTCAACCTTTGATTTAAAGGGGTAATCTTCATGCCGATGTCATAAGCAACATATGGTGAGTGTCAATTATCAGCGTTATAGCAAATATATCATATAGAAAATACAACAGAACAAAACATGAGGTACAAAGGAGCCACATCGCTCATCCGAGTTACACTCAAAAGAATGATAGCGTACAATTTGGTTGAGGCCCATGAGTACTTGTTCCTGTAATATTTTGAGAAATTCTGTGAATCAGTTTCGGAGATGTTGATTGCCTCAGCCAATCAGCGCCCTCATCGGCCATATTTGACCCGAAAAACACAAACTTGGTAGAGGACCTTGAGTATTTGCGTGAGAAGTTGAAATGCCTCAGTCAATCAGAGCCAATTCAGCTCTTTTTTTCACACAAAATAATTACATGTAAAATTCACAGATAAAAAGACAATGCAGGAAAATACCCATTGGGCAGTCAAGACTGATTCCTGCTTCATTTTAATTACAATGTTCAAGGACAGGTTTATTGCCTGTGGCATATTCTGAAGCTAAGGGTGTTAGTCTTATTATGCTTGACCATCCACGTACCTTTGATGGAAGTAAAAATGTACATTGCATATCAATCAGGTTGTTTACCTTTATTTGAGAGTGTGAATGCATAAAAGTGTCTGCAGACTAACAGACAGACAGGCAGACTATCAGACAATGTGTCCTCTATAACTGTATGAGGCTCTTGCTAAGGGTGTGATTTAATCAATTGCATCTTTTATCTTCACCGAATAGAATTAAATTAAAGATATGAACTCTTTACACATGTGATTGTCACATGTAAAATAAACTTTAAACATGAATACCCATACTCATCTTTCATCTATAATTTAGTTATTAATGGGGTTTTTTCCATATGTGAAAATATGATTTGTACATGCAGTCTAATTAAGCATCAGATGAAAGTTCATGAAAACATTCAATAATAATTTACATCACCTAAGAGAATTACATGTAACAATTCATCTCTTTTTACACATAGTAATGACATGTAAAATTGACAAATGTAAAAACAACGGGAGAAACACTGATGGCACTGTCCAGATTGGTTCCTGCTACATGATTCAAGGACAGGTATATTGCCTGTCACATCTTGACTCTATTGTGCGAGCTTGCAAAAGTGTCTGCAGAATAACAGACAAACAGACAAACTAACAGACAATGTATCATCTGCACATGTATATGACAATGCTAGTATGCGATATCACAAATAAAATTAGTTTTCATGTAACTGTAAAATTGCTCTGATATGCCTTTATTTACATGTAAATATTTCAGTAATACATCAATTTTTTTTTCCGATGGATTTAGTTAATTCCTTAAAAAAGACAGGAGTTTGTATCATTGAATATAATTCATGAAACAACTACACCTGTTCCTTTTTTCGGATATAAAATCAATCCATCGTAAATAAAAAAAGGCAATGCTGAAGAGCCGTTCAGTTTTCCTTTCAATCATTTGAATGAAGAATATTTGATATATCATATAAAAATGAATGTTCACTTTTAAGGAAAGGAAATAGTCATCAAAGTTCTCGAAAACAACCTCACCTAGGGAATCAATTTATCTCTTATTACACATAGTAATATAATGTAAAATTGACAAATGTAAAAACAACGGGGGAAAACGCTGATGACACTGTCCAGATTGGTTCCTGCTTCGTTTGAACTACATGATTCAAGGACAAGTATATAGCCTGTCGCATATTTGACCCTAATGTGTGAGATTGACTTTTACAATGACGTTGTCCCTCATTGGGTATTCAGTCTTATTACACTTAACCATCCATTAACGTTTAATGGAAGTAAAAATGTACCTTGCATATCAATCAAGTTGTAGCCATTTTCTTTATTTGAGAGTCTGTATGCATAAAAGTGACTGCAGACTTACATCTCTTTTTACACATAGTAATGACATATAAAAGTGTGAATGCAAAAGTGTCTGCAGAATTAAAGACAAAGAAACAAACTAACAGACAATGTATCCTCTGTACATGTATGTGACTATGCTAAGGATGCAATATCAAAAATCGAATGATTTTACATGGAGCTGTAAAATTGCTCTGACATGCCTCAATTTACATGTAAATATTTAAGTGGTACATCTTTTTTTTCGATGGATTGAGTTTATACCTTAAAAAGGACAGTTGTTCGTATCATTGTTTATAATTCATGAAACAACTACACCTGTTCCTTTTTTGGGATATAAGCTCAATACATCGTAAACAAAAAAGGCAATGCTGAATAGCCGTTCAGTTTTCCTTTCAATTGATTTGAAGAGGAATACTTGATACATCATATATAAATGAATGTTATCCACTTTTAACAAAAAGAAATAGTCATCTTATTTCTCGAAAACATCATCACCTAAGAGAATTACATGTAACAATTCATCTCTTATTACACATAGTAATGACATGTAAAATTGACAAATGTAAAAACAATGGGGGAAAACACCAATGGCGTGGTCCAGATTAATTCCTGCGTCGTTTGAACTACACGATGTAAGGACAGGTATATAGCCTGTCGCATATTTGACCCTAATGTGTGAGATTGACTTTTACAATGACCTTGTCCCTCATTGGGTGTTCAGTCTTATTATGCTTGACCATCCATTAGCATTTAATGGAAGTAAAAATGTACATTGCATATCATTCAAGTTGTAGCCATTTTCTTTATTTGAGAGTGTGAATGCATAAAAGTGTCTGCAGACTAACAGACAGACAAGCAGACTATCAGACAATGTGTCCTCTATAACTGTATGAGGCTCTTGCTAAGGGTGTGATTCAATCAATGGCATCTTTTATCTTCACCGAATATAATTAAATTAAAGATATGAACTCTTTACACATGTGATTGTCACATGTAAAATAAAATTTTAACATGAATACCCATACCCATCTTTCATCTATATAATTTTGTTATTTATGGGTTTTTTTTCCATATGTGAAAATATGATTTGTACATGCAGTCTAATTAAGCATCAGATGAAAGTTCATGAAAACATTCAATAATAATTTACATCACCTAAGAGAATTACATGTAACAATTCATCCCTTTTTACACATAGTAATGACATGTAAAACTGACAAATGTAAAAAACAACGGGAGAAACACTGATGGCACTGTCCAGATTGGTTCCTGCTTCGTTTGAACTACATGATTCAAGGACAGGTATATTGCCTGTCACATCTTTGACTCTAATGTGCGAGCTTGACTTTCACAATGACCTTTTCCCTCATTGGATGCTCAGTCTTATTTTGCTTGACCATCCATTAACGTTTCATGGAAGTAAAAATGTACATTGCAAATCAATCAAGATGTAGTTATTTACCTGTATTTGAAATTGTGAATGCAAAAGCGTCTGCAGAATAAGAGACAAACTAACACGCAATGTATCCTCTGTATTTGAAATTGTGAATGCAAAAGCGTCTGCAGAATAACAGACAAAGAGACAAACTAACACGCAATCTATCCTCTGTAGATGTACATGCGTATGTGACTATGCTAAGGATGCGATATCATAAATCGAATGATTTTACATGTAACTGTAAAATTGCTCTGACATGCCTTAATTTACATGTAAATATTTCAGTGATACATCAAAAAATAAGTTTGTGATATCAAAAAATAAATTTGTGATATAAAAAAATAGGGAATAAATAGTAAAACGGCTCCTCATAGGAATGAACTTCTCCCATTTTACCTAACCTGCTCACTCAAGCATGAAATGTAGGTCAGATGCAGCCTCTGTACCATGCATTGTTGAAAGCATCCTCAGATGCATAATCTATGTAAGTTTGGTTGATATAGGACTTATAGTTTTGCAGGTATAGACCTGTCCAATTTTGCTTAACCCATAATGCGGACGCTGACACCGACAACGGGGCGATAGCATAAGCCCCTCTCTACTTCGTCGCGGTGAGCTAAAAAGAATTTTCTCCACTTTTAACAAAAGGAAATAGTCGTCAAAGTTCTAGAAAAAAATTAATTATAACTTACCTCAACTAAGAAAATTACATGTAACAATTCATCTCTTTTTACAAATGACATGTAAAATTGACAAATGTAAAAATAATGGGGGAAACACTGATGGCACTGTCCAGATTGATTCCTGCTTCCTTTGGTGTGATTTAATCAATTTCTTATATCTTTACAGAATAGAATTAAATTATAGAAAGATATGAATTCAACTCTTTAAATGTGTGATAATCACATGTAAAATAAAATTTACAAATATCAATGAGGTCAAATATTATATTAATACCCATCATTCATCCATAATTTTATTATTAATTGGTATTTTTATATATATATTTTATTTTTCATCCTTAGAGAATTGTAACAAATCATCTCTTTTTACACTCCTGCTTGCCTGTAGTAGGTGAGAGGACTCTCCGCAGTTTGTACATCAATGTACAGAGGATTTGCCCCTAGTTCTCTAGATGCAATTGACATGCCTTCACTGCCTGCAGTACTGGCTAGCCTTGTGTCCCGATTCAGGCCAGGATAATATTTACATTTCAAATTCATTGAAAAATGTAAATGAGGTCAAATCATTAGACTCATCATTTATCTATGGTATAATTGGCATTTTTTTGATGTAAATGTATTTTAATACATGTATGTTGGCTCAATAAAGCCTCAGATGAAAGATTAACAAACATTTAATTTTACTTACATGTAAAATCTTACCTTAGAGAATTACATGTAACAATTCTTCTCTTTTTTACACATAGAAATTACATGTAAAATAAACTGACAAATGTCAATGAGGTCAAATGATTAAACCAATCATTTATCTATTCTTAATTAATTGGTAATTTTCCATGTAAATGTATTTTTACATGTAATCTAATTAAGCCTAAGGTGAAAGGTTACCAAAAAAATTAATTAAACTTTATCTTTCCTTAAAGAATTACATGTAAGAATTCATCTCTTTTACATGTAATTAAGGTAAGACACTGGTGTCAAAGGTCAAATGTTCATTTCATCATCTTCTGTTTGATGTACTTCATTTTTCAAAATTTACATGTAAAATCAACCACAGCAAGGTCAAAGATCAATTTGCCTGTCAACATGTGCATAGGACATTTATGACATGTTTACATGTAATATTAGCTAAAGGTCAAGTGTAAATCCTATGTGTAAAAAAGTGAGACACGTGTAATGATTTGTACTGTAGTTTGGTTACTGTAGTATCAGAACTTTGTCAGATACTAATAGCTACCCTAAAAACTTTAACCGCGCGCGGACTTATAGATGCAACTGGAAAATGTAATCAGATGCAGCATCAGATGCGAAGGTTCACCTCAGCATCCCCAGATGAATCACTTGTGCAAGTTTGGTTACAGTACTTTGTCAGATACTGAGCTACCACAAAAACTTTGACCAGAAATGGACACGAGTCGCTGTACCAGAAAATGTTGGTCTGAGATGCAGCACCTGATGCATGGGTTCAAATGAGCATCCCAAGATGAATCACTTGTGCAAGTTTGGTAATACCGTAGCATCAGTACTTTGCCAAATACTAAGCTACCCCAAAAACTTTAACCAGATGGGGACACTAGCTGACAGGGACGCAGACGCAGAGGGTATAGCATAAGCTCATCTCTACTTCGTACTTAAAATTAATAGATTCCCTGAAACTGTTTTCTTTCAAATGTTTGGAAATCACAAAATTTTAATCTAATAACTTTCAAGGGGCATAAATCTGCATGAAATTGAGCGACATTCACTCTATTGACAATTATACATGTAACATGTCCTGTATTTCTTGGTGTAAAAACTATATCCACGAAATGTGATCGAGTTTATTCTCTGTAACCGTTTTCCTTTAAATGTCAAGAAGCCACAAAATATTGAATTTTTCTAAATTTCAATTGGAATAACTCTGCACATAATTGAGCAACATGACCAATATTGGAACTTTAAAATTTATTTGCATGGTGTAAAAGATATAATAATCCAAGAAATAAATTGATTATCTGTAATGGTTTATTTCCTTTAAATGTCTGAAAACCGCATGTGGGAAGGCTGGACATGCACATCACTATATGTCCAGTCGCCAAAACGGTGAAGTATAAATATGTCCAAGTTACATCCATGTATACTGGTAAACAAATCCCAGTCCATTTTAGGCACCCCGTGTTATGGATATAAACAGAAAACTGTGTTATGGACGGACGGACAGACAGACAGACGGACGGACGGATGGAGGGACGGACAGACAGAGGGCAAAGTATAGTATTCCCCTTCAGCTTTACTGTAAGATGAAATTCAATACTGAACAGAAGTGTTAAATATTACATGTTTGAACAGTATGTCAAATTTTATACTGAACAGACAAGTATACATGTATTACTATTAGCGTGGAAATGTTTGCGTGGCGGTAATTTTCGCGAATAGAGAGATTTCGCAAAAATTTCCCCCACGCGAAAATATCCCTGTTGCATTCTTGTAATGGGAGAAACATTTTTATAGCAAATATTTCCCCCAAACGAAAAGTCTTGATGTTACAATCGTGAAATTTCCGCCGTTATGACCTACAGGAGGTGAGCTTGAGTGACCGAGTTTGGGTTCCGACGATGTGTAAATCCCATCACTTATCTTAAAGAAGTGCTTTCAGAACTTCTTTACTTAATATTACCAAAATATCAGAGTTCAAGGTCAAGGTCAAGGTCACAATATCAAATGTCTTGGTATTAAAATCTAGTACATGTGACGATGAATGAGCGTGTGTGAAATATGAAAGCCCTATCACTTACACATGTATTTAAAGAGATATCTGCTTTCAGAAATTCTTAACTGAATGACTCTTTTTCAAGGTAAAAGTTCAAGGTCCATGTCATTAGGTTAAAAATCATTGTATCAAAATTTAGTACTTCTTATGTTGAATGTAAAATTGAAGAGTTTTCCTTAGCCGGACAGACAGACAGGGTGTTTCCTATGTACATGTACATGACTGCTTTACAAATGTTCATGTACATTGTACATCACTCCATTTGTGGGGGGGGGGGGGTATAAAAATAAATTCAAAGCAAACAAAGATCATAATGGATTTTCTGAATATATTAAGTAAGCTGATAGCACTTGTCTTCAATACAAAAGTATATACTCTATCCCGGAACACAAGGGCATAATTATAATATTTTGTGATATAAAATGACTTTTGTGTCCAGATATTACAAGTTAAAACAAAAGCATCAATAATGCTAGATCATAATGACAAAAAAAAATGAATAATAATTATTTTCTATACTTAATTACATTGATTAACAAACAATATAACAAGTTATCATAACCCGATTCACTTATAGGAGTGGCAAGGACATATCAACAGATGTGATGTCTATCATTCCTTGTGGGTGTGGTTAAATCTTGACACTGGCCAATGAGAACCCTCCATACATTCCACCAATCACATGGCACATAACTGGAAGCTCTGTCATCCATATATACACATTATACATGTATGCACAGTATATATTAACTTGACATAGTCCTACTTTCTTTTAACCACTCTACAAATTCGTCTAAAAGTACTGGCCCTGAAACAAGAGGCAAAACATTAAACTTTAAATACGTACCGAAAAAGCTGGCTTCAAATTTTCAAGAAAAAAGTGGCCTATTGGGGAGTACACCAGGTCACTAAAGACATTGCTAGAAATTGTCTCATTATATTACTATATTTCACATACTATTAATTTAGTCGGAGAAAGGGTGATCCCCAACAGTCAAAGTTTTCCAAATGGAGTTCGGTATTATCTATTGAGTCTTTGCGGAATACAGAGTTTTTTCCCCTTACAGACGGTATCTGACGTAAAACCATTGTGACGTCATGAAAAAAGTCTGGTAATGTCGATTTTATACCGTCATTTCCCAGACTTTTAGGACTGTTTCCATAGAATTTGATGGTCTCAAATGGGAAGTAACTCTGGTTTTCGAAAATTGCGAATAACCATCATTTACTTCCCGTTTGGGATGGTATTTGGTATTGACCAAGTGAGACATAATCAAATTCTATGGAAATTTTCCATAAACTCCAGAAAATGACGGCACAAAATTGATGTTACCATACCAATTTTAAATGTCTTCAAATTCAATAACATCATTCAAGAACAGACAAATTTGCAGCATAGAGCAGACATGCACATTTCGGGTACTTAACCCTCGTCAGTGATTCTCAATCTAAACAATGTAATATGACGAAAGAGTTTGAAAGTTGATACATGTATGTCCAAAAATGTACCGAAAGATACAATGTA
Source organism: Pinctada fucata (assembly GCA_028142955.1). Classification (NCBI taxonomy): domain Eukaryota; kingdom Metazoa; phylum Mollusca; class Bivalvia; order Pterioida; family Pteriidae; genus Pinctada; species Pinctada fucata. Next base: position 52,676,716 of record AP027111.1, read on the forward strand.
TGTAGCAGGATGGGTGGGATATGATGCTACAGGACCCACGTTTTAGAAATTGCGAGTTTTGGGAGTTCAGAGTCGCACAAAACTGTTTGCCATTTTGAAATGAGAACCAATTTTTGTAATTAGTAATTATTTCATTATTCTTTATTGATAGTTTTCTTACTAGAAAAATACTAAATGTTATTTTCCAACTTAAGTGAAAATCTAGGTTTGATTCAGAATAAAAAAGCCGACCCGGAACTCCGAAAGTGCCTGTATCTTCTACTTACATGCGCCATCTTCATCGTAATTGGAGAGGTCTGACATGATTGAGCGGCTAAACTCCAAAATATTGCACCACTGGTCTTTATTTATAACTTTGTATTTTGACTGCTGTAAAAAGAGAGAAGACAAATAATGTTAGTCCACATCTGAATAAAAGTTCTAGGGAGGGTTGTGCCCATGTAAACCAGATAACCACACTATTTGCTACTCACGTGGGAGTTGGCCTTCCTAAGTTAGCACAAATGGCCTTTTGGTCTCGTTTGCTTTTCAGTCTTCACAAAGACATTTTTTAACCACTAGCCGGAAAACAATTTCTACTAGATATCTGTATAATAATTACTTTATTAGTGAAATTCCACCTGCCCTGCAAAATTTCTACTAGCCAAGTTGTACTCATAAAATGTGCAAAATGACAAATTGATCATTCACAGGGGGTGGATAAGCTACACATGTGACATTGACTGTGACCTCATAAAAGACTGACGCATTGCGTCAATTCAGTCTGGATCAAAAGATGGCAGAAAAGTATAGGAAAACTATTATTTTCAACGTTTTTCAGACATAGGGAGAAAAATAATCAATCATCAGGTGTGATCATTGACAAGGAAATCCAACCCTCGTCCGGGATTTGTCCATGATTTGGCAAGCCTCGCCATGGTACAAGCAAATTCTGGACACTTGGGTTGGATTTCCTTGTCAATGCTCACACCCAATGATAGATTCTATTAGTACACTCCCCTTTCTTTTATAATGTGAGTTTTTTTGCTCAGAGACCGAAAACTCTATGGAAACAGTCCCTAAGTTCAATGACGATACAAAATCGTTGTTACCATACCATTTTCATGATGTCATAATGGTTTTACATTTGCTTTTGTCCATGATTTGGCAAGCCTCGCCATGGTACAAGCAAATCCTGGACACTTGGGTTGGATTTCCTTGTCAATGCTCCCACCCAGTGATAGATTCTATTTGTCCACTCTGGGTTTTCACATACGGATGATTCAGTGTTTTAGGTGTGGTCGCTGTAACTGAGCCATGTTGGAGATCCTCCCCTTTTTTTTTATAATGTGAGTTATAGTATTCTCGCACATTGGATAGGCTGATTCCCCTTTTCAGCGGTGCTGGAGAATTCGATCCGGCACCCTGGAGCATGTCATGTCATGCACTGTTGATTGTTCCTTTATGACGTCACAGACAAACTGACATACGTTATTTCACGTAACTCTGTATTCCACAAAGACTCAATACCAACATAGGAATTTAGAGCAGTGGCGTAGCTAACATGTATCCTTGTTTGCTAAAGCATACACTTCTCTTCCATAATCTTTGAATCTAGTACCAATTTTCTTTACTCCGAAGATTATTTTTTCATCGAGCTGCCAGAGGCAAAACCTACATGTACATTCAAATTCATCCTCCTTCATTGCCATGGAAATACCCTCAGCTTGGGATCTCTATATGATCTTCATTTTTATTTCCTTTTATTATGAAACCATCATTGGTTCAGAATTTGAGAAAAAATAGTGATTTGATCATTATAAATTTATACAGAGAAAAATTCTCAGACATAATAATGCTAATATTTACATATGCCCATTCATTTGTATAGAATTTATGCTGTGATTATAGGAGTATAACCGCGGTGGTTCGATTTTAACCAACGACGCCATATACATGTACCGGTATGTAGTAATACAGCCTTAGCAACAAGGTTTTGAACGTATCTAAATGTCATTATTAGTGTGAATTAAGAGCCGAGTTTTGCAACTCGGCTAAAAATGGAATGTAAATATATAGTTTAACTGTCTATTGGAATGTGATTATACTGTGATACAACAATGGATCCAGGAATTATGTTTCTCGTAATAGGTTACTTGCCAAAATTCATAATGGCTGACAAAGTGACAAAAAATATCCAAGGTAGGCAATTGACCCTTCCGAACGTGGGAAAAATTTGACAAATTCCATGACGTCACAATGCAATTTCGATGTCTGACAGAGGTTCGAAGCTTGTTTGTCCGAGGTAAAAGCATTGTGACGTCACAAAATTTTGCATTATTTTCCCGCAATCGGAAGGGTAAATTTTTGTGAACTTTTTCATTGTTACGTCACAATGGAATTGCGTGTCACAATGGAATTGCGTCTTTTAACAGTGACATCATAATGTAAAACAACGCCAAAAGAAATCGACTCGGACTTTTTATGCTTTCCATCAAGATCAGAAAATTGTCTATTCCTGGATCCATTGTAGATTATCACAGTATAATCACATTCTAAAAGACAGACATTGTATAAATGATAACTTACCTCTAAGTACATGTTAAAGGAAGGAAATAATGACCAGTGTTTGCCGAGCAATAATGCTAACATAGCTTTAGCCGTCTCTATGTCCATACTCCTTTGGTCTTTATCCTGAAAAACGTACACAATAAAACACTGTGAAATGTAATAGAAAGAATAGACCTTCTTCATATTACCTATAGACTTGACTTTTAGACACTCCAAGACCCGACATCCCTACTTTTGACGATATTTCTAATTGTGACGTCATAAATCAGATACTACGTCACAGTTAAAAGTTACGTCAAATCTTGTGATGTCGGGTCTTAGGATGTGTAAATTAAAAGTCAACGCGGTAATATGAAATCGTCTATTTCATTGCTTTACACAAGGCTTATAGTGACTACATGAAATTCTCTGTGTAAACATGTTGTTAAGTATTTCATAAAGGCTGTCACAATGTCTTGTTTTATTTGGTGAAAAAACGAATAATTTGAGTTTTATGAGATGATAAAGGTAGCCAGTCATGGATCAGTGTGTAAACTACGGTATGAGCAGGTACCACCGAGTGTCCAAGGAACAAAGCTGACAAAACTTATATTTGGTTGAAACCCACAAATGACATGGGAGGTGGCAAATACTAGTATGATAACGTGTTTAATGTCTTTTCTATGATGACTTTTTTTAAAAATATACATACATGCATTATCTACATACATAAGGACATTTGATTATATTATACATAATATGGAAGTTTATATGCATGAACATGGGTCAACCAACATCGACGGCGGGTGTGGCTAGCCAAACAGGGGATGCTAACTCCTCCAGGGCACCTGGTCCCACCTCTAGCTTGCAAGGGGTCCATCGATTCTAATTTTGGTGCTCTATTGTGAGTGCTGTTGAGATTATCGTCAGGATCTTCTTTAACTCATTTGTATCACACTTATGCCCTTTGTGCTGTGTGGAGCTCTTAAAAAAGTTCCCGGGAGGGGTTTGACAGTAAGTGTTTTAAATGTCTTTCCCTGACATGGTCATGATGGTCACCTTATACACTTTCTATATAGACATAACCTCAGACAGTGCATTTTTTGTGTGATATTTTTTTCAGTTTTGTGCGTGAACATTAATGGCGGGTGCGGCTAGCCAAACAGAGGATGCTTACTCCTCCTGAACACCTGGTCCCACCTCTAGCTTGCTAGGGGTCCGTCGATGCTCAATTTGAAGCTCTATTGTGAATGCTGTTGAGATTATCATCAGGATCTTCTTTTGACGTGAGACTAGAACCAGCTGGTCGGACACCTAAACCACGGCACCAATTTTATGTAATATGTTTACTTACTCGTGCAAAATCAAAAGCAAATCTGTAAATGTTTTTAAAACGAACTGGGTCATCTAAATACGAGCGTAGATTATCTAGTTTTTGTTGGAGTTTCCTCTGACAGTCACATCTGTAAATATAAAGCAGTTCGTGAGAAACATTAAAGTTTAATACGAAAATTCCGCTGATAATTGAAAAATAACATTTACCGTCTAAGCTTGAGCTGCAACCAGTCCAGAATTTTCTATTCAGTTCCGTATCGATTTTAGTGACTTACATGTAATTTCATTTCTTTTTAATATTCAAGTCATTTCTGAAAATATTCCCCCCGATCATTTGATTTTTTCCTTGCGACATACATTTTGTCAATAACATTGTACATGTATGTCATACAGGTACATATATACTGGTAACGATTTGGGTTACAGTTAAGAAGTTTGATTTTCAGTGCAACTTTGTGAGTCATTAGAACATTAGAGGTGTGTATGAAAATTTTGCTACAGATGGTAAAAAATACAAACAAACCTTGACATAATAAATAACCTGTGATACATCATCCTACTAAGAGCCAACTTAACATATAAATGAAAAAAAAAATGCACCAGTGCTACAAAAGGATGAGTCACCATGTCACGTTGACCTTAGATCCCTGACCTTGAATATCATTTTTCTTGTTAACATTTCATCACTTTGATGCTACATTCCTAGTTTCTTTCAATTATCAGATACAGAGACACGAGAAAATTCTGTGAAACCTTAATGTCGCAATATTTACTTACTGTAGTTCCGTCATGCCTTTTAACCATTCTGCCTTGGTGAAGAATCCCATGGTCTGAGCTCCAAGCTTCCATGCCAATGACAACATCACAATCTATGTTTGTAAAATAAACAAAATACTAGTACGTAATCTCCAGCATCAATTGACCCTTCCGATTGCGGGGAAAAAATGCAAAATTTCGTGACGTCACAATGCTTTTACCTCGGACAAACAAGCTTTGAACCTCATTCAAACATTGAAATTGCATTGTGATGTCGTGGAATTTTAAACAATTTTCGGAAGGGTAAATTGATAAAGACTTACATTTCGACTAGAGACAAAGATAAAATAAATAAAATTGCTTCAGAAAAAGACTTACATTGTACATGTTGTATGACAAGAGTCTCCCATGAAAACAGAAATTTCACTTTTATTTTAAGAAAAAAAGTTAGGGTCTACGTGGTTTTTATGTCACCTGTAACGCAAAAGTGACATATAGGGATCACTTTATCCGGAGTCCGTCCGTCTGTCTGTCTGTCCAGCCATCTGGTAGTCACACTTTCACATATTTGGCTATAACTTACTTGATATATATGTACATCAGACATCTTTCAAACTTGCAGGGATGGTAAAGCAGGATGAGACTCGGCACCCAATATAGGTCATGGTCATTTTTTTGTTTTATTTATTTCCTTTATTTATACAGGATAGCACATTTAGCTACAAAATGAACAAGTTTACAATGTGGTCCTGTCTTAAAAACTTTCAAGATCAAGGTCATGTACTTTGGGTCAAACATGGGACAGGCAACATACCTGTTCTTAAACAGTTCTAATTTTTTTCTTTGGCAGGCAGGGTCAAGGTCCAAAAACACACATATTTCTTTACAGGGCCTAAGCAATGAAATACTCATGATGAAGACTCAAAACAAAGCTTTACATATTGAGTATTTGTGGAAAACAGAGGTGTTTCCCATTTGAGACGGTACCTGATGTAAAACCATTGTGACGTCATGAGAATGGTAAATTAACGATGATTTTGTACCGTCATTTCCAAGAGCTTATGGACTGTTTCCATAGAATTTGATGAAGTCACAATAAGTCTACGTCAGACACCATCCCAAAGGGGAAGCAACTCTTGTTTTCCAAATTAGCGAATTATCAATAAAATACAGTTTACTTTTGTTTACTCAAACTTGGTTAACTCGAATTTCTGCATAACTCAAACTGTTTTTTAAAGTCCCGATCATTCTCCTCCATTAGTTTCAATGTATTTTCACTCCTGATAACTCAAATTCTGATATCTCGAATTTTTCGCTATGCCAAACTCAGTTTTAGGTCCCCTAATTCATTTTACCTTTAAAAGTTACCTAGATATGTCGAACCTCAAGTGACAAGTAAAGGTCATTTCTCAAATACATTACTAGTAGATTCCCCATGTTGAACGCCCATTAGGCAACTAGAATTATATTCCAATAACTTGGGTTGCTATTGTGACGTCACGTTCAAGTTTTGAATGTAGGGAGAATTTACCATTACATTTGACGCTGTTACAGACAAAATTTGTGATGTTCATGCAAATATAAATGACCGATAATTAGAAAAAATTTAAATATAAGTAATGACTGTCTTCGCGATTCACGGAATTTGCACGTGACCAACCAGAATTATACACCCATGAACACCAAAAGTAAAACAGTCATTTCTTAACAGGGTTTTTTCTAGCCTCTGATCTCGGGGGCCTGGGCCGATGAAATTGGGAAATTTGCAACATTTCAACCTAAATTGGGAAATAAATTTCAAACAACTAAAAGATATATTCATGCAAATTATCCCTTATCATATTAGTTGTCTATATTTTGAATCCCTCCTAGAGTTAACTAACCATGCTAACACAACATGTTTGTTATACTTTTGCTTTCCTTTCAGTAAATGATACGTAAATTGGAAATGAATCTCTCCTTTTGGAGAAAAGATTGAATTGGGAATTTTTAGGTCTAAAATTGGGAAAAAGTACCACTTTTTGGCGTTGGGAATGGGGCCGAATTTCGGCCCCCGACAGACCCTAAAAAAATCCCTGCTTAAATAACTATAATTAAGACTTACAATGTATATTTAGCAATCAGTGCCCAGTTTCACAAAAGTTCTTATGAAAAAATTCAGGAATTGTCATTTAATAAAACGTTCAAAAGACTTTCCATTAAGATTGTACTATTCTTTCTAATATCATTTCTACATACTTCATCTAAAGTCAGAAACAAAATATCCATATTTTCATTTTAAAAGAAGAACTAAACGATCAAAAGTTAAGAAAATTCCTGAAATTGTTCGGAAGTATTTTTGTGAAACTGGTTGCAGGGACTTACATTTTCTGGTTCCACACCGATATCCTCACAGAATTTCTCCATACCCTCTGGACCGAGCGTGTCGTCATCTGGACCTGGCAATGACATGTTATCATTCAATAGACCATTTTAAATCTTTTAACGAGGCTGTGTCTAATTAGAAAATGATGAACTTCTACCCAAGATATTTTGACTAATGAGATCTTACAGGGTTTTACCGCAAAATAATAATTTTTTTTTTATTTTTCCATATTTCTGTGCAAATTTATGTGACTTATTTGTTGTACTTCAAATATCATTTTTAGAAAAAGAAATTGGAATTTCACTGTCATCAAATTTTTCTAATTGTAGAAGGCCTTGTTAAGAAATCTCTAAATGTCGGAGTCACCATACTTTGGAGTTGTTTTACACTATGACGTCGCTATTAAAAGAAGCAATTTCATTGAGATGTAACAATAAATAAATGTCTACCTTTGACATTTTTGTAATTTTGTCAGCCATTATAAATCTCAGCAAGTGGTCTATTCAGAATTGTTTTTGAAATTGATTTGGTGCATCCAAAGCATTTGGTCATGTAAAAACTTCTGTACAACCCAAAGATGGAATTATCGGATAAGGGCTTACTGAAAGTTAGTGCCAACTTGTTACATGTTTTGTAAAGTAACAAAAAAAGAAAGATATGAAGAATGCTTCCATAGACATGCTTAGAGTTTGACGTAAGGGACTTAATTGATCAAATAATAAAACAATTAATTACTTTTTGCAGTACATTTATAGCAACCCTCAGAGGCCTATGGCCTCGGTGAATACTATATTCTTAGGTTTGCAGTACTGCTTAAGAGCGAGTTTGGGTGCTCAACTGAAGATCTCTCCAAAAATAAAATTGGGCATGCTCAAAATGAGAATCCGTCGAACGAAATCTAGCAGAACTCTAGTTACCGTTGTTCAAAAACTAAATCGCTCACATGCATTATTTTACAATAAAACACTTTATTTCCAGTATTCTCCAAGATGAATGCATACAATCATAATTTTCTCCTAATCTAATGGGAAATTGGCGAATTAGAGTGTCTCTTTGACCCAAACATTATGCATTAGCCATCTAGAACTCAACATCTAGTACTCACTCAGCGTAGTTGGCTAGTATTCAACTCTAAAGTCTAGTTCCAGTAGATTGTTCTGTGTTTGATTGAACTATAGATCCAAAAAGAAACTATAATTGGCGCCCAAACTCTTAATAGCTCATATTCACCAAACAAACGATGATAAATTGTATGATTTTCGGATACAAACCTGTATATTCATGGAACCAAGCCACACATCTCTTATTGCTGAATGCCTGATCATCCTCGCTCCTCTGACGGGACCTGTAAAGTAAACATGAAGGTTCTGTCGGTACAAGCAGTATTTACAAACATAGGTAATCACAGATTACGAAGCTCACCTTGTGACAGCAAAATTCAATTCAAACATATCTCTTAGTACATGTATATTGGCTTTTAAAGGCAAAACCACTCAAGCAGAAAAAGTAGGTCAAGGTCATTTTATGAAAGTTTGATCAAAGATACATCCAATATGCAAGTTTGGTACATATAGCAGTTATACTTTGCTCAATATTGGCTTTATAGAGCAAAATCACTCAAGCGGAAAAAGTAGGTCAAGGTCATTTTATGAAAGATTGATCAAAGATACATCCAATATGCAAGTTTGGTACATGTAGCACTTATACTTTGCTCAATATTGGCTTTTAAAAGCGAAATCACTCAAGTGGAAAAAGAAGGTCAAGGTCATTTTATGAAAGTTTGATCAAAGATACATCCAATATGCAAGTTTGGTACATGTAGCACTTATACTTTGCTCAATATTGGCTTTTAAAAGCGAAATCACTCAAGTGGAAAAAGTAGGTCAGATGCTGCATCCGATGCATGGGTCCATCTCGGCATCCAAAGATGAATCATTTGTGCAAGTTTGGTTACTGTAGCATCAGTACTTTGTCAGATACTGAGCTACCCCAAACTTCTTAACCAAGTCACTCAAGCGGAAAATGTAGGTCAGATGCTGCATACGATGCATGGGTTCACCTCAGCATCCAAAGATGAATCACTTGTGCCAGTCTGGTTACTGTAGCATTAGTACTTTGTCAGATACTGAGCTACCCCAAACTTCTTAACCAAGTCACTCAAGCGGAAAATGTAGGTCAGATGCTGCATCTGATGCATGGGTTCACCTCAGCATCCAAAGATGAATCACTTGTGCAAGTTTGGTTACTGTAGCATCAGTACTTTGTCAGATACTGAGCTACCCCAAACTTCTTAACCAAGTCACTCAAGCGGAAAATGTAGGTCAGATGCTGCATACGATGCATGGGTTCACCTCAGCATCCAAAGATGAATCACTTGTGCCAGTCTGGTTACTGTAGCATTAGTACTTTGTCAGATACTGAGCTACCCCAAACTTCTTAACCAAGTCACTCAAGCGGAAAATGTAGGTCAGATGCTGCATCTGATGCATGGGTTCACCTCAGCATCCAAAGATGAATCACTTGTGCAAGTTTGGTTACTGTAGCATTAGTACTTTGTCAGATACTGAGCTACCCCAAACTTAACAGGACGCGGACGCGTGGGGTTATAGCATAAGCTCACTCGACTTCGTCGAGGTGAGCTAAAAAGTGCCAGATCGCCAGTGATTTCTGGCAGTTTTTATCATGTTCCGTGGATTTTTGGGACTTTTTAATCATGTTTTAAATAAAAAAAATCATTCCAAGGAATGCATGTGACGCCTGTGAAACATAGTGACACTCAGGAATCACTCTTATTGGGTGCGACATCCAAGTGTGCCAAGTGTGATAGACAGACGGACAGACGGACAGACAGACAACAGACGAAGTGATGTCTAAGTGTCGCTATGCTTCGCAGGCGACACAACAACCAAAATTGATGAAAATGTCTAGTGGTTTCTCAGACTGACTTGTTACAAGTTCCATCAATCCTTTCAATCGAGCGAACACTTTAGGAAAATTCATGACGTCATATTAACGCATTCTTAATGTTTTACTAAGGATTCAAGCTTAACGTTGTGATTATCTTATATTGGATAGGGACAGTGAGAATAGACTCAAGATTGTACACCTCAAGATAGGCAGTCTGGAAAACTTAAGTACAGACAGACAGAAGGACACACAAACAGGTTGGAAACTACTGTATAAGCCCCCTCCTGCAACAGTGTCCGCCAAATTCATCGGACCGTCAGGCTGGCCCAACAAATTTCTGATCAGTCCGATGTGCCTCATACTAATCCAGACCGGAATGTCCGATGTAGGTTTTGGAGCTCGATGTTTATTCAAATTTTTTATCGATAATTTTACTATTAAATCACTACTTCTTGCAAGGATAACGAGAAAATCTGATGATATTTCACTCTCTGTAACAAATTAAACTTCTATAAAAAGTATTTTGAAGGGCCAATTCTGGGTTGATTTCTTTCTCGTCTTAATTCCAGTCAGAAAGAAATAACTTGGTCCAATGAAAATATCATCTACATAGGACCAATTGTCCGATGACTCTCCATTAAGCTTTGAGGACACTGCTGCAAGGCGGAAGGGGACTGAAAAGACCAAATATGACATACCAGTTTCCGACTCTGGCTTTCTTTGATCTTGTATCTTCAGAAGTTGGAGAGCTCCTCTTCCTTCTTATCGGCATTTCAAAGTAGTTTGTGTTAGTGCCGTTATGGATGGAATGGTCTGTATTATTAACTGGTCCAGCTACACCTAGACTCTGTGTAAATACATACACGCACATGTATATAATCTACTGCACAAAGGCAAAATACGTAAAATATCTAACAAGTCTAAACGATTACTCTTTATTTTTTTTACTGGAAATACAATTTAAAATAGAACTATTCAAGAACAGGTATGTCACCCCGTGATATAGTACCATTAATTTGCAAAATGGCCCATAAAAGTCTTATGGCCTACTAAAAATTTTTAATAATTCATGGAAAATGGCCCATCCACAAAATTTCCTTCACAATCACTGGTCGGACTCGCCCCTCACATACTTGACCTTAACTATGTGACACTGACCTTAAAGATGACCTTGGAACTTCATTTGGTATTTAGTCGTATCATACTTGACCATTTCTGTATGTTTGATGAAAGTATAATTCTAGCAAATTAGTCACGATACAGCTACATGAGCTATTTATGTGAAAGTGTGACAACCAGACAGACAGGCAAACAGAAACACTCAATAACATCGGTCTGCCGGTCCTGACAGGCAAAATTACGTTCGGACCGGTGCTTTTCTCTCGATAGCAGGTCCGAATGACCGATGCCTTTCGGCGAGTCTATTTGTAATGTAATCAAATGTTCCAGTGCAAGTTTTTATAATATTCAGTCCCTCGTGAGAATATAAAGATCATGCTCTTATAAACATTTCATGATAGTAATTTTGATTTCTTAGCTTTGTTTTAAAGTGTTTACGAGAACGTTATTGACAAGTAGTCAAAGGTTGTTCGGGCCGGGACTCCTACCATATTTTTTCGGACAGTTTTTGTTTCGGACCTATGTGTTTCTTGAATACATTCAATTTGGTCCGAATGACCTATGTGAGCTGAAAGTTTTTGGGAAAGACTGGCTGAGCGATCCTTGTATGTCACCCTTGCATTGGGGGAGGGGGGGGGTTGGGTTAAATGGAAATAAAACTCCTCTCAGAATTGAGCAGTATAGTGCATCACATGATAAATCCTCGGAATTTCATTGTCTAAGCATGCAGGGACTATGAGAGAATAAAACCCGTACAAACGGGCGTTAATAGGTAAATAATCCCTCCATTAATCATAGTGTTGTTACGATTAATCGATTAAATCAATTAATCTTTCATTGAGGTATCCGATTTTGATGAATCGATTATTTTTCTGAAAATCGATTATAATCGGTGAAAATAAAACAGAGGTAGACAAAGCTAAAAAGAACAAAATGTTCATTGGTCCAGCATGCTTAATGACCAACAAGTAACTTTCAAGTTGTAGTACCTGTAATTTGCTATTAAATGGGTTACAAAATGTAATCTAATAATGTCTATACGAGACTTCCCCCACCTGGGCTTGAACTTGCAATCTTAAATCTAACACTCTACTGAATGAGCCAAAGAGACATCTCTCTGGCCCTGTCTAGTACAAGCGCCAGATTACGAATAACTTCATATAAACTTCCTCTAAATTACAAAATTTAGCAAGTTCAATGACTGATTGTCAACTAGGGCTGGGCCGATACACCGATGCATCGCGATTTTTCAATTCACAATACGAGGATCGATACATGTGCTATCGTATCGATATCCGCTACCAAATAAATACGGATTTGTTTTTTCATATTTTTAGTCCGCTTCCGTATTTAGCCGTAATTTCTGAGAATCGAAAGTGAAACTATGGCAGAGGGGGAATGGGTAAAGTTGGTGTCCCCCATCGGCAGTAAATCTGCTGTTTGGGAGAATTTTGGCATGCCGGTGTACGAATCAAATGGAGTAAGACTACCTTTTTGTGTTGTTCTTGGAATAAATCTGTTCATTTTCACTTCTAATCTTCTATATATAAAGTATCGTGATACTTATCGTATCGCAAGGCTAGTATCGTGATACGTATCGGATCGGTCCATGGTGGTATCGGCCCAGCCCTATTGTCAACATTGGTCATATTCTTTCAGGCATGTTTTATCTATATTTTAACCTTTCTGATGACCATGCAGAAGCATTATATTCAGCTCCAAATCAGGTAACACAACTTCTGCTTTGTCAATTCATAAACATTTAGTTAAAATACCGCAATTTTGGAACATTTTTGTAAGTTTATTTACAACATGAGACAAAAATAAAGGCATTTATTAGCTTTTAATGCATATCTAGTGTTTTCTGATTAACTTGAAATAATCGATTAAAATCCTCTCCGATTGTAAACCGATCATCAATTATAAAATTTTTCCGACTATACAACACTAATTAATCATACCAGTGAAGTGAAATACTTGTCCAGATGACCTTTGTTGTCTTCCTCCAGTATGGATAGAGCTAGTCAGGACACATGTACCTGTAAAACAAGCGTATATGAAAAAAAAAATGAAAAATTGAATTAAAAAGGGGGTGGGGGAGAGAATCCTGACCTTCCCAGCCCCCCCCACCCCTCCCCCCAACCATTTTCAAATTAATAATATGGAAGAGGTGTTTCAATTCTTTACCTACTTGAAGAAAATTTTCGAACTAATTTTAATGCACCAGACAAGTGTTTCTGATAGCATTAGTAAATACTCATCATTGGTAAATAACATACCTGTCAACTTTTTTCAGACAAAAGAGGGTCAATGACCCTCTTTGGGAAATGAAAAAGAGGGTCATAGCACGCGAAACAAAATCGCGACCTTTTGCTTGTGTCATTATGAATAAAATTTAACCCCCCCAAAAAATAAAGGTCACTAAAGTACATTTTAATGAAGACATGTAAAGCATTTATAATATTTAAATTGTAATACACCATAATCATGATATTGTACAACATGCAGGGTTCTCATTAAGATTGGAAGTAGGAGGTGAATCAAGAAAAAGTAGGAGGCGATCAAAGGATGCGTGCACTGAAGGCGCGAGACCTCTAGGGGGCCGGGGCATGTTCCCCCGGAAAATTTTTGAAATTTAAAAGGCAATAGAGGGCATTTCTTACCATTTAGACCCTATAAAATATCAGTAAATCAAGTATATATTTTTGAAATTTACAAGGCAATGGAGGGCATTTCTTCCAGCCATCTAGACAGTAAAAAAAATACTATAGATATTTTTTCCTTGAATAGTACTTTTATAACATGTGTTGCAAGTTTTGTGAACAATTTTCACCACTAGCATTCTCATGAATAAGAGAAATGCTTGGAATTTCTTGTTATACTGGGAAATAGTTGTTTTCTTTCTATCCAAATAGATTGTAAACTAACTCAATAATAGCTTTCTGATTCCTACCTCATGTACATGAAAAATAAATCTTGCGTTTAGTCACCTCCCCCCCCCCCACTTTCGCCCATGGAAGCTTTGAACTATCAGTCATAATATTGGTACTTTGATGTATTTTTATGGCTCTCCTCATTGTGAACAATTCTGATTTTTTTTAAATAAAAAACATTTTCCTCTCGCACTTTTTGAGAGCATTGAGTTTGAATATAGATCGTTTAGTCCACGGATGTTAGATATTGTTGATATTGTTTGTATAATTACTAGTACGTTGTTTACATACAGAAAATAGACCGAGGTAGAAAATTATATGAACTTGCGTTTGATGTTTACACGCGAAAGACCGGCCATTGATTGGTAAATAACAATACAATTTTTGTATTAAAAAAAAATCTTATGTACAGGCGTGAAAAGTCAAGATCTAATCGTCCCATTGTGCTTCTTTAATATACGTTGCTGTAAAATGACCCGTCACGCCGCGTTGAAATCAATGTTTTCTCACTGTAGTTACGGAAATATTTAACGCGTACCTTGTATAGTGACAGCTTTTTAAAGGACAACGTAATTTCCTTTAATTTAGTAGACATTCAATTTTCATACTTAAAGAAACTGACATTGTAATACGACACTTTTTTTACGGAAAGTAGACGGCGATTTTACCCAAAGTAGGAGGCGAGAAATCGCCGGTCGCCGGCTCTTAATGAGAACCCTGAACATGTGTAAAATTTTAGGACTTAATTGTCAAGGCCTGAAGTTTCATAGTTGAATTTGCTAAGGTAGATGTATTTTCATTTAGTTATTGCTACATTTGTATACCATGATGAAGATTTTGTGTGAAATGAACTCTACATTTCACTGCCTCAATTGTTTTAAACACTATAAAAACATTTGTCCCTTTTGGTCTGCATAAATCTCCGTGTTTACGATCGTCTTCCCATAGACATTCCCATAATAATCCAAGCCTAGGTCGTTAAAACAACATGAAAGTGGCTAATTACTTCCAAAATCACTAAACAAACAACCCAATTTACCTGTAACTGCAGGTGTTTTAATCGAAAAAGTCACAGCTGGAAATTTAAAGTCCCAAGTAATAGACGGAACCAAATCGGAATCGGGTGATTCCCGGGTCAGCAACGAAAAATCAAGTGAAAGACATGACCCGCGCGGGTGATAAAAAATAATCGGGTCAAAGGGTGAAAAAGCGGGACTGACCCGCCGAAATCGGGTCAGTTGACAGCTATGGTAAATAATGCCAAAATCATTTTTAAACACAGCCAAAATGTATTTTAGTTGCTCCAATTTAAAATTTTGCATTTAATTTGAAAAGAGTGTGCGGCTCCAAATTTCATGTAGGGTTGATTCAGTGATAGTCAGCAGCATAGGGGTTCATTCATTTACCAAAATACCGCATTAACCAAAATACCACATTTACCAAAATACCGCATTTACCAAAATACCACCAGGATACATCAAACATGTCGAAATACCATATTTTTCAACCGAAATACCACTTCCACAATAAAGTGGACATAATATTACACCAAAGAAAGCATTGTTATAACAGAGATGTATGTCTACATGTACATGTACATACACTAACCAGGATGTAGGCATTTCAACTTATTTCTGCAATTTTATCACATAAAAAATAAGAACATCGGACATCTAAAAACTCAGATGGCAATTTCTGTAAAAAATGAAAGATCAAGTTATATGAAACCACCTATAGTAATGGAGGGCCACTTTCTCAGACATGTACGCTTCAGATTTTCTTTGTAGCTGTGACCATTTTTGCATCTTTTGAATAGTAAAATTACAATTTATTATTGGTTCTAATGGCTCATACTTGGACGGCAATGATGAAACATTCATGTCGGTCAAAAGCTCTTCTGAGCTTGTGTTTACATGTTGTCTTCACCATGCCGACTTTAAATAAATCTTGTCTTGAAACATCATGCCACGAGTTGAAATTTCATATTTTCCTTCATAATCTATAGTAAATATCTTCTTGAATTTATCGCATGATTTTCGGTAAGAGTTATCCTTCCTAAAGGTTAACTGGAATAGCTACAGTATCAGTTCTGCATTCCGGACAACTCGAGATCAGTTAACTTACATAAGTGCATCTGTATATTCGGTCTTTTCAAATTCTATGGAAACCAGCAAGAAATTCAGGGAAACAGGATTACATATATGACGTTTAAAAGGGAATTTAATGACGTCACAATGCTTTTACGTCAGATACCTGCACAAATTGAACGTGGGACTGCAAAATCGAAAAGACAGAATTGGGGTAGCAAGATGAAATTCCAACTTCTGACTCTACTCTTCAATAAAAACATATTAGAGGACGCAGTCCGCGCCGCAGGCGCGGACGTAGTCCTCATCAAGGTAACACGTGTATATATATAGGAAAAATGGTGTTTTTCAATTGAATTCTATGCTATACCTATAGGTTCCAAAACCGTGGTCAATGACGTCATTCTCCCCATTGCCCATTTGATCGGCGTGAAGCGCAAGCTTATTTTTTTGACAATGTCACTTGACGACAGAATGAAACCCATCGATGACCAAGATTTCTCGATCTCCTTTGAATATTCTTCGTTTGGCTTACTCCTCCAGTGTCCCAATGTATGATTTGTACTTTGCTTCACGTAATACTGACATTGCACCATTATTTCCAACATATATCATGTTTAGTCCGAATATCCTCTTTGAAAATTACAACGTGACGTCAGCATGCGACGCGACGTCAGCATACAACTTTGTTTCGCGGACTTTCTGTCATCGACAGCTCCCTCAGAAAAATCCATGGATAAACTATAATGCTGGGAGAAAAAAAACAAACAAACAAAAATATCTGCGCGATCAGCGACTTACCTAACTTCATTCTGCTTTCGAGGATGATTTGTTGATATTTTGATACCTGTAGATCGAATAATGTGGTTTATCTCCACATATATAAGATCTACATGTAGAATATACAGGAAATCTATGCAGTGTAAATCCCAACACAAACTTCTAAATGTCTGCTGCCTTTGGTTCTGTTTACAACGCGTCACAACTTACGTCATCATTTACAGTATTTAGTACAAATAGGTCAACACAGCTGGGGCTCTGTTAAAAGCATGAAGTACAAATGTATATTTTTTCTGTCAGAAATAACTTATAAGGCTGGGTATTTTTTTCCCTTGGAGGTAGTAAATCATAAGCGGATCCAAGGTAGAGGGGTGAAGGCTTCAGATTTTTTTTAGAAAGGGGGGAGGGTTGATTGTATTCAAGGGGGGGGGGGGGCAGACAGGGGGTAGATTTCTACTAACTTCTCTCCTTCTCTCCCCTGTCCCGCTCCCTTCTCCCACCTCCTAACATCTCCCTCCCTCCCTTCTGCCTCCCTCCAGCTACCTCCTTCCTCCCCCTCCCATTCATCCTTGCCTTTTATGGGGGTGGGGAGCAGATATGGGGTACCTGCTCTCTCCGCCCCCTTATCTCCCCTCCCACACCCTTCCTTCTTCCCCCTCGCTCCCTCCCTGCCCTCCCTCTCACCCTCTCACCTTCCTCCCTCCCCTCCCCCTCCCTTTCACCCTCTTTTAAAGTAAAGGAATGAGCAAGAATTTTGTCTTTAGATATTACATTGGAAAATCATTTACATTATTTAGAAGGGAAAATCCTGTAATACTAATGTTATACTGTACTTAATTTGTAAGTTTTAACCCCCTTTTCCAGATCATCCCATAAAACGATATATTGCTGATAACACTATAGACGGCGCCGAAAAGGAAGTTTTCTCTCTCTTTTACACTTTGAATGCTAATTTTTCCGGTGAAAGTAAAAGGGGAGAGGGGTGGGTGGGTGCAAGGGGGGATACATATTCCTGATACGACAACTGACATTTCATCACCCAATGAAATTTAAAAAGTAAACATTTAAAAGTTTAATTGAATTCATTGAATAATAAAGATACATGTTAATCTTATATAATATATAAATACTTCAGAAAACAGTAAAAAAAAAATTCTTTTTTTAATTTTAATGGTTTGTGCCCACAGTTTTCTTGCCCGAGTTCTCTTTTCCTTGGTTTTCGTCAAGGTCCAAGGAATTAAAATGTATAGATTAAGATGGCATCACTTGATCTTTTCTTATCTGTCATTTATGTTTCAAAATTAAGCATTGCGATTTCATGTTTTAACTGATTGTTTTGTGACATTGATAATTGTTTCCCCGCATTTACGAAATATGTGCATGCTGTCGCTCTAGAAATTGTCTATTATATCCCCTCTCCTGTAGATGATTCTGGATTTCAAGAGAAAAACTAATGTAAGGCTGATAAAGACGGTAAAAATGATGCTGGAAAAAATAACAAGAACACATATTGTATGACATATTTTATTCTTATTAACTAAGTAAAAAAAAATTCAGTGATGTACAGAGTTGTTGAAATATTTTCTAATGAACCGGTCATTCGGACCGGTACTAGTCCTAAATCAACCGGTCCGAAAGGATTTTAACTGGTCCGACATTTTTTTTAACAAAAAGTTCTGCAATACATACTGTATTATGAAATACATTACACTATGTAAATGATGGATTTAGTTTGATTAATTTAAATACGATTGAATTATCAATGAAATATCCTGTCAGTGTCTTTAGATAGTCATGTTTAAATATTGTGCCGTCTGTCTGCCTGTCCAACTGTACTGTCCGTTTGTTACCATTCATGACCTTTTTTTATAAAAAAAAAGAAGAATGTCTTAATTCTTTTATTCAATCTTTAATTTCTTTCATTAAACTTGCATGTTTTATATCTAATGTCAATTCATGAGTTCATCGTGTATATCTACATGCGTATTGAATTAACACCAAAATGAGAGAGAGAGACTTTTTACGAAGTTAAAGTTCTCGTGATGAACTAGAATGTATGAATTGGTTTTTATTTTGGCACCAAACACCTTTCAATAAATCGATAAATGTACGCATGTCACGGAAATTAAATGCAGAACTATACGTTGCGCTGTGCGATCAACCTTTGCGTAAAATACGCAGTGTCTCTCTGGATGTTTTTATTTATTATAACAATATGCAAATAGTTTATCGTAATAATGGAGATTTTTATAAGAAATAAAAATATCTAGAAAGACAGTAGCATTGATAGGGAAATCAATCCATTTTCCGTGATAGAGGGAACCACGGTTTGAGACAAAACTAAAATTTTATCGACAATCCGCGAATTTTTGTCTCATGTCGCGAGTTATGGCAACTATTCTTTTTTAGTTTGTCAGAAGAGTTTAATTGCTGATTAGATTTATATTTGCGAATTTTCCTCAAATAACAGACAGGAACATCCCATCGCATCCCTTTGAAAAAAATGAGCATGTGCACGGTCAGTTTAGTAATTGCATGTTTTAACGAGTCGGTCTTTCCGTTTTCAAACTTTAATAATTCAGAAACGTTTGCAAATTACTACAATTGGCAGCTCTCATTACGGCAAATATGCGTAAAATTCTGTGTATTTTGATGTTGCAATGTTAAACGTCTTCAAATTCAAGACGACTTTCGGAGGATCCGTTGTCGACAATATATCGGACAATATTTGACATTTAGCTGATTTCTTTTGAAATACAGCGAAGAAAAGAGATTCTTTCATTAAATCGGACAATGTCACATGTATGAGTCAATGACTTCCATGACAATTTCATGTTCGGTAATCATTATTTATCCTATAGCATATAGTGATAAAGTCATAAAACTGAGTTATTTAAATGGACTAAAGTCGTAAGCTGTGTTATGGACAATACTTCCTAAAATATTATGCAGTGGATAGATATGAAAAAAAAAATGAAAACGTTTCCTGAGAATTGTTACTGGTCATTTGGACCGGTGAGCTGGCGTTACCATCCGGTCAATTCAAATTTTAACCGGTTTTGCCGGTCGGACCGGTTAATTTCAACATCTCTGGATGTATGGTGAAAATTGGGCTTTAATTCATTGAAATTATATTTCATCTGCGTCCTCACAATGGCTTTGCCATAATTCATATTAATATTTACTAAAAAGTTTTTAACGACGTTTGAATGAGCCACAACACTACAGCGCAAGAGACAAGGACAAATTCGGCTAGAAGTAAAAAGTTGAAGTCAAGTTGAGGCATCAATTGTCAGGCCATTCGACCTGTCTTTACACAATCATATGAAAGAATAAAAGAAAGTCTTACACATAGATTTGATCACGTATGTAGGTAGGAATTTTTCAAATACCGACTCTTCAGAGTAATCGATATTTATGCGCAAATTTTGCACAGCACGTACTTTCTGTTAGATACAGGAAATGAAAACGACTCGATTCTGCGCAAAGCAGGTGGGATTGCCGAAATCTGTAAGAAACGACTCTTTTCATTGGATTTCAACGGAAAGCGTCCAAAACAACCAATCAAATCTTGTTATACATTTTCTTTCCAAAGTTGCCCGCATACCTATCTGGAAAAGTTTGATAAATCGTCTGCACTAGATTCGAAGAGTTCCTTAGGTATATTGTTGTAACGCAGATCAGTTGCACTGGATATCGATATTTACATTCAGTTAGAACAATTCTGGAATGTTGATACAGTATATTTTCTTAAATTTGATATGTAATGCACTCGAATATCGAATTTCCTCTGATTCTCCACAAACTGTCTGCAGAAACTGGATAAGTTAATAGATAAAAGATAGATAAATCTTAGAAGGATTGCATCAAAGATTAAGCAGACATACATGAATCGATCTAGACTTGCTAGACTAGATGATAGACCTCGCAACTAGTAACCGTCCGAGCAGCTTGTTTAAGAAATTGGCAAATGTTCAGCAAATGTATTGATTGAAATTCTTATAGAGGCATAGATCTTGCACTCTCATAATATGAATTAAGCCCTTGAAGCGAAGCGAAGATGGTGCATGAAATAAGCCTTTTTCATATAACTGCGGTCCAGTTGTTTTGGACGGCAAAATAAGAACAGTTCCCGCAATATGACGTCAAGGACAATCACTTTTTAACTGTGACGTCATGAAAGTCAGTACTTGCAGTCCACAAAAAGCTTGTCACGCAGTTATGTGAAAAGGGCTTATTGCAAGGGCCGACACAAGTTGCAGTACGTGTTTATATAGGATACGAAACTAAGGATTTAAAACAACCTTATAGAATACGAAACTAAGGATTCAAAAATTTTCTTACAGGATATGAAACTAAGGATTCAAATTTTCTCAGTCTCCTACCGAGACATCATAAGCTAACACTTTTCAACTATTTCACTACTTTTCATCCTAGCTTTATATTACACACTGTAAAAACCAAACCTACATCATAAAGCTACAAAAACAGAGATTCATCTAGAAATATTTTCGTATAAAAACTGACTAAAATGGCGGCGCCCATCTTGCCAATTCTTGGTTGAAGAAAAATAAATTGGTCAGTATGTATCTTTTCTTCCTTATTTTCGTTCATTTTTCCACTTGTTTCGTATATATGTGTTACCATTAAAGCTTGCTCGCTTCGCTTTGCTATAACTAATGGTTAGTCCAAAAAACCTGAACTAAACCCAGTCTCTGATGGTTATTTGGACCATGGGGGGCTTGTAAGTTGTACATAGGACATATGGTACGACAGATACTAAGATTACAGTAAAAGAAAATGATAAGACAAGACAAGATTTATTTAATGTCGGCATGGTGAAGACAACATGTAAACACAAGCTAAGAAGAGCTTTTGACCGATATGACATCATGCTAAAATTTACATTGAAAACTCCCCTTTATATATCATGTATATAAATATCGCTATATCAATCAATCTCCCACCTCCCCAATTATTTGCTGATACTTAAACAGTGTCTGTGAAACTTTATGGAGAGTCATCAGACAGTTGGTCCTATATACTAAAATAGATGAACTTTTCATCAGACTGAAATGATTTCCGTCTGACAGTAAATTACGGTAATGGCCCCTCAAAATACTTTTTTAAAAAGATTAATGTATAATTCATAACATAATAAAATAACATACTTCAGCATGTTCAGATTATCTCGATTGTTATTTTTGCAAGAAGTAATGACCAATTTAATAGTAAAATAAGTGATAAGAAAAACTGAATAAAGAATCAACATGACAGTGTGTGAAATTGACTTTTAAAGTCTTACAGACATTCGGTCTACAGTAATTTCAGTTCCTATAGACCGCAGAAATTTCCTGTAGACCAAAATAAAAAGACCCCTAAAATCTAATCTTTTATGCATTTTATTTGATAAAGCACATTTTCAATCTCAAATAATTTTTCTGATCATTTCATTATTTTCCTCCATTTGTACTAATACAATTTTGTTAAGTTTACAACGCTAATATTTCTAAATATGCTCGAATTTCCTATAGACAAGTTGGTCTATAGCATTTTTGATCGCTGTAGACCGATCCAATTTACTGTAGACATTGGCCATCAGGCCACCGTTAATTTCGCACACTGACATGATAAAGCTCCAATACCTACGTCATGTACATTGGACATTATAGTCGGGATAGAAATGAGGCTCACGATGGATCGATCAAAAATTTTTCCGGCTGGTCCAATGGTCTGATGAATTTGATGGACACTGCTTAAATGTAACATGTATAGATTATTTGCTAGTTGTGAATTTTGATTCTACACAAAATTTTCCTATTTTTATGCAAAAAATTCAAATTCTATCTTCCTAATCATGCTAATCATGCTAATGCTTATTGTTGCATTTCTAAATTAAATATTATTTTCTGATTTAAATTGACAGTTGATCAGTACACCCTTTCCAAGTACAGTCAAACCTCAGTCTTAATGTGACCCTCTTTTTAGCGACTTCCTGCTTTAAACGACCTTTATCATTCCTCCTGAACGATTTTCCTATCAAATCAACCTGTATAAAGTGACAACCTGTCTAATTCGACAACGACCTATAATTTTCCTGTCTTGTACCGAATTCCAAACCTGTATATTACGACTTTTAGTGTTGTTATGGACACAAACTACATAATCTTTTACATTGAATCCCTTGATCAGTGTCTTTCATGATTAAAACATATGTGAAATATTCTTTTAAATAAAATCTAATGTGATTTTGTATGTGCAATATGATTTATTAATAAATAAGTGAAGTAATATATGCATTCATTTAATAAACATATTGTTTCTATACTACGGAAATTGTGTTGGTCTAAGTAAGATCAGCTTGAACCTGTATTAAGCATGATTAAGTGACCACCTGTCTTATGTGACCTATTTTCTTTCGGCCCTTGCAAAGTAACATACGGTAAGACAGGTTTGACTGTATAGTAATGATGATTATTAATTCTTAAATGTCTTCCGATGTACAAATTACTAACAGTCTTTAAACTGTGTTTACGAAAACTTTTTTCAACCACTGTGGCCTGAAGACAGTTTTTACCAGATATTCGTTTAGTTTATTAGTGAAATTCTACTGGTCCGGCAAAATTTTTACTAGCCTCGGGCATTGGGTTTTTCATGTAGACTGTCCCAGCAACAAATTTGGTAGCCTTGGTTAGTGAGTTTGGGCAAAGACTGTACTAATGTATATTCATATATATTTTTTTATGTTTAAAGGTACAACGATGCCTACAGGGGACTCCCGTAAGGATTATCTCCTAGCTACGACAGCCAACTATTTCAGTCTCGGAGTGAACGATGCTTCAATTACAGCACTCTCCGACTCTGTGGCTCTCAATAACTTTCTGGATGATGGAAACGCCACATTATTGTCAGCGAAAATCGAGACTCGTGGAAATGCCAGAAGATTAGCTTATTCCAATAAGGTGGGTTCTGAGTATAGGGTCAAGAAGGAACTTTGAATACTATAAACATGGTTATTTTTGCTGGGCGAAAGTTTTTCAATTATAACATCAAGTCGTTCTGCATGGGGGAAATATTCGTGATACAAGTTGTGACTGGGGGAAATTTTCGCAAAGTCCCTTGATTTGTGAAAGAGTTGAAAATTACCCCATGCAAAATTTTCCACCTTTGCAATACATCTAATAATTCGAGTAATTGACAAATGATTGATGAATGAGCTAGTACCTGGTTCATTGCGGTTATAACAAAATGGAGCCGTTAAGAAAAAAGCCGTATTTAGCCCCGATTCTCTTGCCGTATTTCTTCCGCATGACAATTCACATGTAGAAAAAATTAAATCATAATTGAAATATGATGAATATTTTTAATTGAAATATGATGAATATTTTACCTAAAATGGATGAATATTTACTAAAAGAAATGAAATAAGATTAATATTTTACCTAAAATGGATGAATATTTATTAAAAGGCATCAAATATGTCTACATTTATATATACCAGAGATAGATTTCGAACATTATATCTTAAATTGGCAAATAATGAAATCTGGAACTCAAAATACGGTCTCATTTTGTATTAATGATTAAATGGCTACAATGTAAGCCTTTCTGTGCGGTACACTGTTCAATAAAACTTTTCCATTTTATCATTCTATTGATTTCTATAGGAAAAATACAAGTTTTGACCCAAATATAAGCAAAATTATGCAAAACAGATAATAAAATTATTTCAGATTCTGATGGGATGCCGTATAGGTATAAATTTTACGAATAATTTTTCTTGAAATTTCCATTTTCGAAATTCCACTTTTCAGGGCAGATTTTACGTCATAGCAGCTCCTTTGTGTATGATGATCACTTGTACCAACTTATTGAAGTATGTCATTTATAAAAGTAGGCTATACTTGAATGGTGACTAGGATTTTATTTATATTTAAGTAACTATTGAAAATTTACATTAAACTGAAAGGATATATCACATAGGATACGATTCTGTCAGTAGTAGTCAACTCCCAACGTGTTCTTATCTAATTTCTTGTTGATATCCGCCATAACCGTTACTTTATTAACTTTATTATAATTTATTTTTATATGCTGTCAGGGTTTTTTCCTTTGTTTTGGGCCGAATTTAGTCCCCTTCCCAATGCTAGATTTCCTCAATTTTTCCCAAAATATCACTATTAAATTCCCAAAGAGGATTCGTGAAAAAATCACCTGAGAAAATAAGACTCAAAACCTGGAATTCAGCACAAAATGTCCTATTTCTAAGTGTATCTTTAAGTTTTTCATTCATCCCTTGTTCAGTTCAACCAAATCAATGGATTAGCAGTTAAGGGTGAAACCTTTACACGTGTACACAGAGCCGTTTCGTTTATTGGCTGTAAACGTTTACATAATTTCTAAACGTGTACACGGACTACTGTACATACAATAAAAAGATCTTCTTTAATATCATTAATATTACTGTAAAAACTCATTACTACTATTGAGTTCCTGAAGTCGCGAAGTCAGGCAATTGATTCTTCACTTAACGTATGTACGAAATGTACATATATGTGCTATCGGAGTTATGTATGCACCCTTGATTCAAACACACTGGACAAACTTTAAACAAACGCTTAAAACGGGAAGAAAAACTGTCTGAGAATCAATCTAATCCTGTTATAGAAAGAGCCGATATCTCCTATAATATTGACACTGCCGCAACCGTCTCTTTCTCCGTCATTGCCGTCTATTTCTTCATCTCTTTCTCCGTCATTGCCGTCTATTTCTTTGTCTCTTTCTCCTCCCATGCCTTCTCTTGATGGTCCACGAGTTACTGTTTTTTTAACTTACTTGCACTTTTGAATTGTGGGAATTCTTCAAACACATTTGAAAACAAGAGTTTGATTTTTGAATCTTTGAAAGTTTTATTGCTGTACGAAACATCAGCATGTCGTATTAAAGTTGCGAATTTGATCTAGTCAAGTATAACTAAGTCGTATATACATGTATATCAATTTATGACCATGTCTGCAAATGAACACTAGTGGATATCACTTTTCACATTAGAAATTCAAAGAAGCGTTTAAACATTTACGTTTCGTTTACAGCCTTCCGTGTACACGTTTAGGAAATTTGGTAAACGTTTCACCCTTATTAGCAGTGTTATTAAATAAATAATACTCTAGGGTTATTCTGTGGTGAGAATTTGTATAAAAATTTTCCCAATTTCAGCAAAATGTTGTAAATTTTCCAAAATGGGACAGACACAGGCACCTTCTCAAAACTATAAAAAAAAAATCCTGGGCTGTCACTTACTTATTGTTGTATGCTGTTTTCTTCTATTGTTCACAGATGGACCCCTCCGAGGCCAAAGAAAAAGTCATCGTCTTCTTCAAAGTAAGACCAGAAGTCATCACTCCTGATAATCTTCACACTAATGTCATAGTATCGTCTATGCTTGACTCCCCATTAAGTACGCTATACCATGCAGTACAGAAGATTTATGCACCTTTGATGCTAGAGGATGGAAAGTGGAGTCGTAACCTTGATCCGAAACTCCAAAGCCTGATAAGTGAATTGGAAGCTGGATTGGGAAGCGCCATCCGCAAACAGGATCCTTCATTCCGAGGCAAAGGGGATGCTGCCGATAACTTGGGCAGTATGTATCATGTAATCTCTATATCATAATCTGTGCAGTTTGTATCATGTGAACTCTGTATCATAATCTGGATGTATCTTATGATATTTATGATATAATCTGGTCAGTCTTCTCTATATCATAATCTGGGCAGTATACATGTATATCATATCTCTATATGATAATTTTTGTACCATGTATCATATATAATTTCATATGATAATCTGGGCAGTACATATCATATCTTTATTGTGTTTTACAGCAAGTGGATTTTTTATACATGTAATTGCATGTCTAAATTTTTTTAAAGCAACTTGTTTAATTACCACAGGTATTCTGAGTCCCGTAGACGAGTTTCAGTATTGGGATGATATGTCGCGTAGCGACGACAGAGCCGCAACGTTTGTCGATCTGTTCAAGCCGATTTCTAAAGATTTCGGAGGTTTGGATGCGATGTCACTACAGGACGTGATGGAGTTAGTAGAGGTGTGTCAGGACTCGCTGGACGACGTATGGAAGTGCGTTGATTACGATTCATATCCCGAGCCAAGGATGAAACATCTCATGGATGTAATAGGTACACGTATCTTACGTAAACCGTCTTTTATTCACAAGCGTTTTATTTTCACGAAATTTGCGAGGTCTTTCAATTCGCGAATATAAAACGCCGCAAATACGTCCTAATACATGTGTAGTAAGATACATACATATGATGCTGCAAAAGTAAGATGCCGTGAACCAGTCACCTCACACATTTTTGCGAACTTGAGACGCCCCGAATAAAAGACAGTTTACCGTATCATGAAGTTCATGCATCATTTTTTTTCTGTTGATAAATGGTTGAACAACAATTAGCACAGAGAATTTGGAATTTTTGTGGCCTAAATTGGGAAAAAAGATACTATTTAGCATTGGGAAAGAGGCTGAATGTCGGCCCCGGAAACGTGGAAATTTTCGTGTATTACATGAATCAAAGTAATTTGCACAAAATTCTCCCACTAGAAAATAACCCTGCTGCATTTACATAATTACTCAGATGTATATATCATGAATATTTCCTCCAAATGTAACGTCTTAATGTTATAACCGCAAAATTCTCACCCAGCGAAATAACCACATTTACATTAGCCCTGCACTTAATACTGTAAACAGTCTGTTATTCGCGGCATCTTAAGTTCGCGACTGGTTTGCGGCGTTTAATTTTCAGGACGTCGTTTATCCATAACTTACTACAAATGTTTCAGAACATATTCACGGTGTTTTATATTCATGGTGTTTTATATTTGCGAATTGAATGACCTTGCGAATAAAAGACGGTTTACAGTGATGAAAAGTTTGAAATAAAATTGAAGTAACAATCACCATTTTCTTCTATAATTTACATGTCAAAGGCAATTCATGAGGGAAAAATTGAAGTAAGAATCATCATTTTCTTCTTTGTTATAGGTGGTTCATTAGGAAGATACGTACAGAGAAAACTATCGGAGCAGGACTTGTGGTCCGGGAATTACGGTGAAGTGAAAGAGGCGTTAAGATCTGCCATTGATATATGCGAGAGGTGGGTGGGGGTATGCGAGACACTCACAACACAGTTCTGGAAAAGTTTCCGTCCACATCCCTGGAAGGGAGAGAAATTTGTCCCGGAAAATCTGAAGAAACTGGCTCAGAGACTGGATGAGGTGGGTGCTTCTATAATTATAATCGTCTATTCAACATTGCATAAATCGCCATAGGGCAAGACATAAATGTTCTTGAAAACTCTAGTATTATTGGTTACACAGTATCAGGGCTCTTGATCGGCATAATTTTGGGCAGATATTCAGCCCCATTCCAAATGCAAAATAGCATTTTTTTTCCCAATTTATTGGCTACATTTTCCCAATTTGAAACCACATGGAAAATTCCTAAAAAATAATGCTAAAAAAAAGATGAAGCCATCTAAATCTATTTATATTTTTTCCCAATTTTTGTGAAAATGCTTCTATTTTTCCCAAAGTCAAAGGCCCTGGCCCCAGTCCCAAGAAAGGTACAAGTGACTACGACACTAAAACGTGTTAAAGTCCAGCAGAAGGAACAGTACATCCCTTCGTCTGGACGCACGTACATATCATGTATGTATTAGACATATCTATAGATGTACATACAGTGTTTACGAAGGTCTCAAATCCTGTGAAATCCTGTGAAGCTCCAAACTTAACTAGACCAAACAATAACTTACCAGACTGAAAATCATGATATGACAAAAAATAAAATGCGTGACTTAACATTCTGAAACCTAAAACAGGAAGTGGGTCTGGAAGAAGAGGTGCCTTCGATATACATGTACATTCTTAGTTGCATTTACTGGTTTAATTAATAAGCTAAATCCGAAATAGAGTGTTTAAGATAAGGAAATGGTTAAATAAGTAATTGCAAATTCCATTGTCCCCTTCTTCCACACACGCCTTACTTGACATTTTGGTCTGGCCCAGTTGGGACATTAATTGAACCGACTCGATTCTTACCTGGGAATGTCCGATGAACCTTCTAGAGCACTGTATATATTAAGGTCTACTTTCAGTTCAGTGCTCTAGGATTCCATTACCGTTACCTGAGGTAAGTAAAAATTGAAGTAAGGTAACTGGAAAACAGAATGCTACTTACCCGTTGGTAATTGAATTTTGAAGCACAATCCCCATTACACTCTCCGTGTATATGTAGCAAAAACAGAAGTAAATAGTCATCCCAAAGTACAAGATAACGTTTTAACAGTGGTCCTTTATTTTCTCTGGACATAATAATATATTTTCATGATAATAGCTAGGATGTGCATTATAGAAAATTAACATCCCCTTTTTATTCTGACATTTTTGTTTGGGTAAGTGAGTTTCCTTGCTGGGTAAGCACATTTTTGGTGCGCACTTACCCGTTGGTAAGCAGTTTTTTAATAAAATCCTAGAACATTGCAGTTGAATAACTAAACTAAGTCGAGTTCTCTGTTTCAGATTCTAACATTACGAATCGTTCACGAGCAGCAAATCAGGCTTCTATCGTCCAGCGAACAGAGGGATCTTCACACCAACGAGGCTTTTCATTCGTTTAGCGGCATGAACCCTCTGCAGTACAACCCATACACTATCCCACTATGGACGGCCGCCGTGTCGCAGTACGACAAAATTATGTCGCCTGTAGAACAGAAAATAGCCAGTAAACTACGATCTCAATTCAAAGGCTTGGATGGTTATCCACAACAGGTTAATTAACCAAATTGAATGTTGTTTAGTGAAATTAAACATCTTAACTTTTATAGAGCAAATTCTATAAATAATAAAAGTAGTGAAAATTCAGTGTGCCAGTGCTGGTCATTCATATTTTTGATTTTTTTCTCATGATTGGTTTGACGGTAGAATGTTGAAAATGTTGATGTTGATGAAAAATGACACCTGCAATGTAATGTCATAAATAATGATGAATAAATGATTAATTATTTCATTTCTTAGTATCTAAATTCTGCTTAATAGTAATTTCAATTTTCTTCATTT
Source organism: Pinctada fucata (assembly GCA_028142955.1). Taxonomy (NCBI): domain Eukaryota; kingdom Metazoa; phylum Mollusca; class Bivalvia; order Pterioida; family Pteriidae; genus Pinctada; species Pinctada fucata. The sequence continues at coordinate 52,706,670 of AP027111.1, forward strand.
TGTAGTGCTTTTGTAATGCTAATTCCAAGAGATTGTCAGAAAATTTGACAGAAAATTTGATAAGGATTTTGAAAAAAACCTTTATCAAAAAAAAAAAAAAAATGAAATACATGTATATATTGAGAAAATGAATGAAATTAAAAAAAAATTATATATTCTACAGCTACTGAGGGAGTTTCAGAGATACAAAGAGTTGATCAGACGACCAAACATTAGTAAGGAAATGGTATCTGAGAGGTAAGTACATGTACATGTAAGTACAGTTATTTATAAAATTCAGGCAGGGGGGCGATTCATGATGAAAAAAACCCATGGGTTTGACTATTGAATTCCGTCTTTTCGATTTTACATTCCTGCGTTCGATTTGTGCAGGTATATGACGTAAAAGCATTGTGACGTCATTAAATTCCTTTGAAAACGTCATATATGTAACCCTGTTTCCCTGAATTTCATGCTGGTCCCCATAGAATTTGATGACGTCACAATGCGTTGACGTCAGATACCTGCACAAATGGGAAGTAACTCTTTATTTCGAAAAGACCGAATTGTTATAGTTACTGTAAGAAACTCACAAAAGCACCTTTACTACCTAAATCCACTGTTGCAAACTCGAGATATTTTTTTTATAGAATGTATAGGGAATATGTTTGGACAATGGCCAATTGTAAGAGACAATAAATTCTTCATAATTCATTGAAATTGAAATGCTCGCATCTCAAATTTGCAACTAGATAGTGAAAAATGAAATTGTTTTCCAGTTTTTGTGGACTTAGCTGGTGAATTTTATGTACTCATTTCCGTGAGTTTTTATTTTGCATGAATCGCTATTTTCTCAAACTGTCTGATTTCTTGCACGGAACTGTACTTAAAATATTTTGAAGTTATGTAAAAGAATAGGAATAAAAAGAAAAAAAAGAATGACTAAAAAAATGCGTTTGTAGCTTCATACCATACCTTAGACTGGTGATGAAAATCTTCCACGAAGTTGAGGGATTTTTTTGCGTCATTTTGGGGCCGTTGTTCAGCACCATTCCCATTGGAAATTAGTATCTTTTCTTCCCACTTGTTGCTCTTAAATTTCCCATTCACATGTAGATTGAATTATCACCAAAATTAGTGAAATATTCTGGTTCAAAAGTAGCAAATTTACTGTTAATTTGCTATTATTTGTGTAATCAATACTAATCATAAGAAATTAAATCAAATTAAAAAGAAATTAACTTTATTTAACAATCAATTAAGATCTTATGATTGTCTAAGCAGTCATTTACTTTATCTAAGTACTTCCCAAAATATTCCCAAACATAGTAAATTTTCCCAATCGTAAGGGCCCCGACCCCATTCCCAATTACTGACATGAAAAAAAAAAACAAAACGTGGAGTGGCAGATTTTCTCTGTTTTAAACTATTCCTGTTGGAATTTATTCAGATTACCCATTTAATTTCCCGGTTTTCCTCCTTTTTCAGTACAATCTGTTTTTACCTCTGTTGACTTAGAACTTTGTAAACTTTTATGACAAGCAAGTACTGTACACCGTCTTTTATTCGCGAGCGTTTTATTTTTGTGTCGCCTGTGAAGCATAGCAACACTTAGGGATCACTTTGTCCGTTGTCCATCTGTCCCTTCAAAAGTGATTCCTGAGTGTCGCTATGTTTCGCAGACGACAAATGCATTCCTTGGAATGATTTTTGTGATATTCACGAGATCCCTCGATTCATGGATATAAAACGCTGCAAATATGTCCTCACACATTAGTAGTAAGATAGGTACATACCATGTCGCGAAAATAATACGCCACGAATCAGTCACCTTGCTTGTGTTCGCGAACTTTAAGAGGCTGCATATAAAAAGATTTACAGTAGCTGTTGAATTTTGATTTTTTTTTCCAGAAGTGGTCATTGTGAAGAGTTATGTCCTCTTGATTAAAAAAAAAATTGAAAATTAGATTTAAATTTTTCTTTTTCTTATTTATTTATTTGTCAGTTTATTCAACAATTTTAGTTCTTAAATTTTTAAGAGAAATTTAACAAAGAAAACTAATTTCTGAAAATATTATTTGCAATTGCCATATTTTGTAATGTACTTTTTTCCGATCAGAGAGCAGTTGTTAGGTCAACTTATGGTGAATATCAAAGAAGCTGAAGATGATTTTCAAAAGCGCACAGGGCAGAGGGCCGGTGGCAAGGGCATACCGAAGGGCAAAAACCTGCCTGATATCGTCAACACTATAGTCTATGGAAGGCAGTTGGAAGCTAGGGTATGTGAATTGTAACGCTTATTTATTGTGGTTAGTTTAGTGAAACATTGTGAAAAATTTTAATCGCACATTGAAGATTTTATTTATAGAACACATGAAAACTAATTAATGAGTTGTCTGTTAAAGACGGAATGTATTTTTGTTCAAATGTCTTTAAAGAATGCAAAAATACAGTTATAACATACAGCATAGCACAAATTGAAGACATTTATGTCTTCTCATTGAATTTTTAATGAAAAGCATAGGTAGGTCGTTTTAATTATACAGAGTTATTTCCCATTTGTGACAGAACATGTATCCGACTTAAATGCTTTATGATGTTATGAAATTCCTAAAGAAACGTTTTTGAAACATCTTTTTCCAGAATTTTACGATGATTTCCATAGATTTAGATGACGTCAGGTATCCTCCTTAAAAAGGAAGTCACTGAATTATGATAAAGAATACACATGTACGTTATAAAAGATAACTTCTATTTATAGACCCAAGAAACCATAAAGATAGCGGAATCTTTACTGGGTGACCTGTCGGGATTTACAAAGTTCCGCAAGGATGCTCAGGAGTTCATGGACGAATTAGTGTCATGGCGGACCGAGCAGTTTGATGATTGGTCAAGGGATATGCTGGACAGAATCAGTGATCCACGACAACCTCTATGGTAAGATACTCATTACTCTGGACATTTTTAGATTTTATGGATCGTACAGATTTTGGAAAGTCATGGAATTTGGCCTGGGTATTGAAAAGTTTTGGAAAAGTTGGTGCAGTTATGGAAAGTCATGGATTTTAGCATTAACTTTAAAAGGCATGGAATTTCGCTATCAGCCAGGTTTTTTGTCTTCCATATTTTTCATGTCCCCTTTTTTATGTAGTCTTGAGGGTTTTCATTTTACTTTTGGGACTATTTCAATTTAAAATCACATCTTTTGGGACAGGTCCATAACTGTTTATTATGCAAATCTGGTCAAAATTTTCTGATCTTTTAATCTGTACTGAAATAATTTGGCTAAAAATAAAATTTAAGGGGTATAATAAAAATAACATGGAAAAGTTAGAAAATATGTACTAATGTCCTCCAATTATCTTACTTATTTTTATGCCCCCGTAATGGAAGATTCAGGGGCATATAGTTTTTGGTCTGTCTGTCTGTTTGTCTGTGTCTCTGTTTGTCCGCAAAAACTTTAACCTTGGCCATAACTTTAGAATGTTAAGTGATAGGGCTTTCATATTTCACATGTGTATTCCTTGTGACAAGACCTTTCCATGAATACCAAAATTTGTGACCCTGTGACCTTGACCTTAGAGTTTTGAAAAATCTTAACCTTGGACACAACTTTTGAATGGTAAGTGATGGGGCTTTCATATCTTACATGTGTATTCATTGTGACAAGGCGTTTCAATGGATACCAAAATTTATTACCTTTTGACCTTGGAGTTTGACCTACTTTCTAAAATCTAAACTTTAGCCATAACTTGTGAATGGTAAGTGATAGGGGCTTTCATTTTTCACATATAAATTTCTTGTGGCAAGACCTTTCCATGGATACCAAATTTGACTTTGTGACCTTGACCTCAAAATGTGAACTACTCTTCAGCTGTTTTACCGACAAAGATGTCAACGGGGTCATTCGTGTTTCACAAACACATATTTTTATTAGATATTTGATAATTTGTAATGTTTCATTCAACTTGCCATTGACGAAGTCGTGTGTCTTCGTCCAACCGCGTGGTATTTAATCATTCTCATATGAAAACAACCGGAAGTAGAGTACTTTGTCCTTAATGCCTTAGATTTTCGAGTATTTTCTTTTACTTTCAGTTTGGAGACAAACGGTAGATTAATGGAGCTGAATCATAAAACGGGGAAACTGCAAGTTAATTACGGTGATCGTCTGGTAACCCTCATGAGAGAAGTCAGACAGCTAAGTTCTATGGGCTTCGCTGTACCGGCCAAAATACAACATGTATCAAACACTGCACAAAAGTTCTACAGACACGGCATCGTACTTAAGCAGGTCAGATACGATTAAACATTATACATGTATAATCATATACAGTCAAACCTGTCTTAAAGTGACCCTCCTTTTAGCGACTTCCTGCTTTATGTGACCTTTTTTATTTCTCCCAAGCAATTTTCCTATCAAATTAACCTGTATATAGCGACAACCTGTCTAACGCGACAACGACCGTGATTTTTCTGTCCCGTATAGAATTCCGAACCTGTATATTACGACTTTTAGTGTTGCAAAGGACCCAAACTACATAATATTTTACATTAAATCTCTTCATCAGTGTCTTTCATAATCATATCTTCAGTGATTAATAAAATCTAGTGTGATTGTATATGTGCGATACGATTAATCAATAATTACACAAATTGATATACATTTTGTATGCAGTGATTCATTACATAGGATCTCTCTTATACTACGAAAATTTTTTTGGTTAAAGTAAGATCAGCTTGAACCTGTATTCAGTGACCACCTGTCTTATGTGACCTATTTTCTGTCGGCCCTTGCAAAGTCACATAAGACAGGTTTGACTGTGCATTGATATTGATCATATAAATTGTATATGTTGCATATTGTAAGCTAGCTCAGCTGATTTTTGTTACTGCAGAATTCAACGTCATGCCAGTAGTCATACAGTGATTTTTTCAGTAATTTGGGAATAGGGTCGGGGCCTGTGCAATTGGGAAAATTAACGACGTTTGGGAATATTTTGGGAAGTACTATTATAAAAGTAAAATGACAATTTATCAAGTGTTCAGAATTGTGAGCTTAATAAAATAATTTTCTTTTCAATATGATTTAATTTCTTATGCTTACAAAAATATGGCAAATAATTAGTAAATCCGCTACTTTTGAACCAGTAGATTTCAATAATTTCGGTGATAATTACATCTATACGTGGTTTAGAAATTTTAGAGCTACAATAGGCCACTTGCCAAAATTCATAATGGCTGACAAAATGACGAAAAATGTCCGAAATAGGCAAATTTTGCGCACTTTTCATTGTTACGTCACATTGGAATTGCGTCTTTTAACAGTGACGTCATAATGTAAAACAACGCCAAAAATGTTGACTCGCACATTTTGTGCTTTCGAACAAGATCGGAAAATGGTCTATTGGGAAATAAAGATAATATTTTTCGTTGGGAATGGGGCCGAATAACGGCCCCAAAAAAGGGCAAAAAAAATCCCTGTCATGGGGTAGAAATGGTCACACGACATGCTAAGTTAGCAACGTCAGCTATTTCATCATTGCAGAAAGTCTACGTCAAGTGTTTTGACAACATGGTATCCTTTACAATTACAGATTATCCCAATAGTTTATTAATCTACTTAATTTTTTTTTTGGAATTAAAAAATGAGCATAGTTTTACTCTTCATTGCCGTTTTTAAAAGAGGAAACTATTGGTATTTGACAGAAATGCATGACACAATATCATATACATGTATATTACATAATAGTTACTGTACTCATTTTAGCACCACCAAATTTTAGCCGAAACAGCAAAAATGGACAAATTGATATATTAGAGTAATCATGAATTAGCGTACTTGTTTTGTACCTACTTTCCATTATAAACTGTCTGACCTAACATATTGTAGAAAATTTTCTCTTGCGGGTCTCTTTCTTTTCCGTACCTAAAATGAATCGTTTCCTCTCGTAGTCAGGATCGTGTTCAGTGTTAATTGTAGATATTTTCCATTTCAATGGTTTTCCAGGTGTATTTCTCATTACTCCCTCAACATTTACACACGTGATGTCATTTGATGTTTGCACAATTCCAAATATTCAAATAAATTCCAATTTTCAATCCCTTAATCTCTAATTTTTTTGCGTTCTTGGGATACCGGATGTCAATTCAGGGAGTATAAAATTCAAACCTATATAATAACTAATGGTATGAATCATAACGGACGTAATTTTGCCGGACAGGACTGACAGTCCGATGTGTTTCGCACAGACTGCCCACAATAATACAATAAATAAGAACAGTCACATACAGAATTTTTATACATGTATGATTTAATCCGGTGATGTTATCTGTCTTTAACAGGTGGCACACTTTTATAACACCATTGATCAGCAGATGATACCCAGCCAGCAGTTGATGATGATCGACACGGCAAAATCGTTTGAAAAGCTCGTCAAAAATCCAAAATCAGGTAAATCATACACTTATACATTAATGTACGCATAAATTTTTGAAGCACAGGTCTTGATTGTTCAACAAACACTTTCTTTCAATGAATGATTACAATGCAGTAACTGTGGATAATTTATAATTCAATTGCTTGCAAAACACATTTTTCACAATACACTTATAAATGAATATTTTATTCTGAATCGTTTCCCCCCCCCTTCCCAATTTTCATCTTGCAACTGTTGTATAATGATATCCTTATTTTGATTTATCAAGGATCCAAATCCAAGGGAGATCATGTGGAGATTACATGGGACAATCCAGAAGAGCTGGACAACTACATCAGAAAGCTACAAAAAGCTGCAGAAAAGCTAACAACAGACAACAGAAAGCTACGGAAGTGTCACCTGACCCTCGGTGAGAAAGTACAAACGTTGATGGGAGTGGATCTGCTACGACAACAACAGAAATGGAAGGATGGACTGATGGACATTCGTCACCTCATGGCAGGTCTTGTGCAACAGGTGAGTATTTCACTTTTTCTGTCAACCAAAATGGCCACCATCGGTTCAGATCGACCGACAGAGGGTTTTGATTTCTTTTTCACTTCTTGTAAGATTTCATTGATTTTATCAGTAAGCAGTTTATCAAATAATTATTAAAGCTTGCATTTTTGGGTTCTGTCAGTCTTTCTTGATTGTTACAAAGGTCTCAAGTTGGCTGACACTTATCTAAGCATAACACAGTATTCTAGATCTAAATTTCGCTTCAATATCATGAGCATTCACAATAAACCATTTGTTAAATTTGTAAAAAGCATCTGATAGAAAAAATTCCTTTTGGGATTTTCGGATAAAAGCTCAAATTGTCAGACAAAAAGCCCATTGGATTTGTCAGGTATACAGGATCCTGGAACATCAGTTTCGAATGTTTACACCCAATTGACCCTTCCGATTGCGGGAAAAAAAATGCAAATTTCGTGACGTCACAATGCTTTTACCATGTGTTTACCTCAGACAAACAAGCTTCGAACCTCGGTCAAACATTGAAATTGCATTGTGACGTCATGGAATTTCTCAAAATTTTCCCGCGCTCGGAAGGGTCAGTTGTGTCTAGTATGAAATTCATGTGAAATTCACATGAACTTTTAAAAAATGTTAACATGAAATTATGTGAAACAAGCATGAACATGAACTTTACATGAAATTTTTTACATGAAATTCATGTGAAGTTTCTGAGATGAATTTAATGTGAATTCAATTTTGCATGGAGATCACAAAGAAAAATTCATGTGAAATTTATGTGAAGTAAATTTATGTGAAATTCATTTGAAATATTTTTCACATAAATGTTAATATGTTAAATTTATATGAATTTCACATGAACTTTCATGTGAAATTTACATGATGCTCATTTCATATGAATTTCATGTGAGGCACAATTTGTTGTGTATGTACAATGTATATAATATGAGTATTGATTCTTTGTTTAGGGATTTTCCCCTGAAAACATGGCACCATGGAAAGCCCACTGGGATCGCCAGCTATGAAAAAGCCCTGGAGCATTAGTATCAGTTTTTAATGAAACAATGTATAAAATGAGTTACGATTCTTTTTGTACGGATTTTCCCCTGAGAACATGGCGCCATGGAAAGCCCACTGGGATCGCCAGCTACGAAAAAGCCCTGGAGCATTAGTATCAGTTGTTAATGAAACAATTTATAGATATGAGTTACGATTCTTTTTGTAGGGATTTTCCCCTGAGAACATGGCGCCATGGAAAGCCCACTGGGATCGTCAGTTGTACAGAGCCCTGGAGCATCAGTATCAGTTGTTAATGAAACAATGTATAAAATGAGTTACGATTCTTTTTGTAGGGATTTTCCCCTGAGAACATGGCGCCGTGGAAAGCCCACTGGGATCGTCAGTTATACAAAGCCCTGGAGCATCAGTATCAGTTGTTAATGAAACAATGTATAAAATGAGTTACGATTCTTTTTGTAGGGATTTTCCCCTGAGAACATGGCGCCGTGGAAAGCCCACTGGGATCGTCAGTTGTACAAAGCCCTGGAGCATCAGTATCAAATGGGACTTGAAGCTCTCAATGAGAACTTACCAGAAATTAAAGTGGAGCTTACATACAGGTATAAATCGTGAAGCTATTTGATATTTTGTCAAAGCTACATGGATGTAACTTAATTTTAGTAAAAGAACAGTGAGCGATTGCAGTAGACAATTTTCATATTACCACTAGATAATCGCATTATAAAAACGCAAAGACCCGATTTGACGCCATTTAATGTTATTTATAACTATGACATCATTGTTCTTTTATGATGTCACAGTAAGAAATGCTTTAGCCTCACAAGTAGGGATTTTTCCGTAAAATTCATTAATCACTTTTAAGGTTAAAGATAGAATTATATATTTGTATAAAAAATCGTTGTAGAAATCGTAAGGTAAGTTTGGCCCGGTAATCGCTAGATCGATCTGTCAGCTTGAAAAATCATGTGACTGAAATTCCTATCACAAGTATGACCTAAAATATTGCTGCTGATGGGTGGTAACTCTATAAAAAAAACTTTTGTTTAAGAAATTATATACAATTATTTACTTTTACCTCGTCAAATACAATGGTTTATCTCCACAGAAGACAATATTCACCGAGCCTGCAGAGGCTGAGGGGAGCTAAATCATTGTATTTACCAAGTGAAATAATTATTTTATGACATGAAGTTTCAACATCATCTATATGTAAACCATGAAAACATTACATTCAGACTATAAAAAGCTTCTCTGATCTATTTTTAGCACATGGAGAACTATAAAAAGCTTCTCTGATCTATTTTTAGCACATGGAGAACTGTTTGAATGTTATACATGTATTTACCTCGGATTTTAGCTCAGTAATCACTTTTAAGGTTAAAGATAGAATTATAGTTTTATAAAAATTTGTTGTAGACTGAGGGGAGTCATTGTAGGTAGATACATGTATAATGTTTGAGTTTTTTCATCCAACTGCGGTATTAGCCAATAAAAAAAAGGTTATTTTCCATTCATGTTTTAATTCATACGGTATTAGCCAATCAAAAAAAGGTTATTTTCCATTCATGTTTTTATCCAACTGCGGTATTAGCCAATCAAAAAAAGATTATTTTCCATTCATGTTTTACATCCAACTGCGGTATTAGCCAATCAAAAAAGGTTATTTTCCATTCATGTTTTTATTCATGCGGTATTAGCCAATCAAAAAAAGGTTATTTTCCATTCATGTTTTCATTCATGCGGTATTAGCCAATCAAAAAAAGGTTATTTTCCATTCATGTTTTTATTCATGCGGTATTAGCCAATCAAAAAAGGCTATTTTCCATTCATGTTTTTATTCATGCGGTATTGGCCAGTGAAAAAAAAGGTTATTTTCCATTCACGTTTTTATTCATGCGGTATTAGCCAGTCAAAATAAGGTTATTTTCCATTCATATTATAACGTCTATTATATGTATGCAGGCAGCAGCAGCTGCAGTTCCGTCCACCCTTTGAGGAAATCCAGGCCAAATATTTCCGTGAAATGAAGAGATTCATCAGCATCCCTAACAACTTTAAGGGCGTCGGTGACGATACTACGAATCTGATCTTCCCAGCCATTATAGACAGAAATGCAGAGGGATTTATTACGTGCTACAGGAAAGCTGACGCCCTCTTCAAGAAGCTGGATGCATCTCAGACTCAGTTCAGAGTAAGCCTTAAGAGCATTACAGGGTCACGACTTTTTCAGATCTCCTAACGTTAGAAATTTCCAATTACTGTAAACGTGTAAATTTAGCCCCTTTCGAGATTGTATTATCATGGCAAGAAATAAACAAATTGTATTGTCATGGCGAAAATAAACCTCACCTGAAAATTACAACCAGTATAAAAGACTAAAGGGGATACTCCTGATTCCACCAAAGTTACCCCCATGTGGACTGTGGCAATAGTCATTTCGCGGAAATTTTACCACAACATTTGATACAGTAAATTGTAATGCTTCAGTAATCAATATTATTAAATGATCAGAAATTGTTGCCAATTTTGCTTATTTCTGATTGGTGGAGACGCTGTTTGATAGAGTGTACCTCAGAGTGAGTCGACTACAAACGCTCCAAAGCGGACTACTCGGGATTAGCGTTTGCGTTACCAGCGCGTGCGTTGATTTTTGTAGTGTTAGATCTTTGACATCGCGTATCATTGCAATGCAAATGTTAATAAAATCCTGATAATTTAATAAAGCAGTTATTGACTTTTGATTTCGGTCTACTCGTGACTACAGACCTGGTCAGGCATTGTTTAACCTCAGCCCTCGGCCTTGGTCAACCAATACTTGACCAGGTCTGTATAGTCACAAGTAAACCTCATCAAAAGTCAATAGTTGTATAGAGGTAACTCTATATTCAAACAAAATGTACATGCATGAGAAAAATGGTTGGGATTGACCTTAATTAAGGGATCACAGAAGTCTGACATTTCACCTGTGTCCAGACTTATACTTTATGTATTACTTGTTTAATAGTCCACTTTCAAGTACAGTATTTGGTTGCAGCCGTTAAAAACCTTTAGTTTACACACAAGACTATGGGCATTGAGTGCTCGGGCAAACCTTTTGATTGTAATGTCATAATTTATAAAAGAGTTTTTGCTATGTTTCCAAGGATTCATTGTGACATCATAATGTAAAACATCACCTAAGTATGTGATGTCGTGAGTCTGGCTTTCAAATGAAACATTCCAAAAATGGTCTGTTGATTCACTGGATTCATGATCACCATCATGTTTTTTTTTATAAGGAATGGGTCGTGTTAGGCTCCATTGACCTTGACCTTTTTGTGGAGGAGAATTTAAAAGACTTATCTGACTGGGAGAAGAATTTCAAGGGCCTGAAGGCCAGAGGGAGAGACGCAGAAAAACTGCCCACGTAAGTCAAATATAACGGAAAAGAATCACAAAACTATATTTATAGATAAATCTTTTCATGAGAAAAAAATGTGTTTGGAATATCATATAACTGCATAGTCTGTATTTGTTTGTGTGTGCTAATAAATTTATTATTTCACTACAAGAGCCAATTGTGCTTCACATGAAATTCATATAAATTTCACATAAGATTTCTGTGAAAAATATTTTACATGAATTTCACATAAATTTTCTTCACATGGATTTCACAGGAATTTTTCTTTGTGACCTTCGTGCGAAATTGAACTCGCATCAACTTCATGTCAGAAACTTCACATGAATTTCATGTAAATAATTTCATTTAAATTTCATGTTTGTGCTCGTTTCACATAAATTTCATGTGAACTTTTTCATGTAAATTTCACATGGATTTCATATGACGCACAAATGGCTATGTATAGGGATCTCTCTATCCATCCTCTGTCTGTCCAGTATCTGTCTGTCTGCCTGTCTTTCTGTCCATTTCTCCATGTTTGTCTGGTTTTGAAGTTCTGAAAGCAGCATACTAAGATACTAAGTACTAAATTTTCATACCAAAGCATTCAATCCTTAGTGAGAGTTTCAACTTGAACAATTGAATGTTGCGTCACAAATGGTTATGTTTAAAAAAAAAAAACAGGGGGTATAATTTGTCCTCTTAAGGGCAGTTCTAGTTTTAGCGGGATTCATATCTTAGCAGATTTAGAGCTTTTATGGATTAAAATTATCATGGAAAACAAGTCAAATGTGTCAATTCATGATTTTGCTCAAATTCATGATTTTGCTTAAATTCATGATTTTGCTTAAATTCATGATTTTGCTTAAATGCATGATCTTGCTTGAATTCATGATTTTGCTTAAATTCATGATTTTGCTTAAATGGCAATGTCAGCTTTTTTCCATGTCTCCGCTAAAATTTGGTTCGGCAAAATACAAGAACACATACAGTACCTCTTCTTGAATATTTTTATTTTTCAACTTTTAACCCTGTTTTACCTATAAAATTAATTCATTTATATAATGTTTATGATATGTAATTTTATTTGATTTTACCAGTCAGATCAAGGTGGATTGCATAACCGTGAATACCACCCCAGTAAAAGCCGTTATAGACGACCACATACAACGACTGTTTGATGCCTTGCTCAACTCCTTACGTAAAGCTATAAATAACGACGTCACCACCATCGACACGTTCCTGAAGGAAGCCATGGACACGCTGTCTAAACGACCGCAGTCCGTGGAAGAAATCGGAGAGGCTAACGCTAAACATACAGAGTTTAGTAAGAAGAAACGAGAGGTGAATTTGTTGTAAATTGTTCATATCACGTCATTTAATCTGAAGTGAACAGATTAAATTGCTATAACCAGAATTTTTTTTGAGGTACTAAATTTTGGTGTATTGTCAAGTGATTTCTAAATGCAAATTTTTGTGTCGCCTGCAGAGCATAGCAACACTTACGGTCACTTTGTCCGTTGTCCGTCTGTCTGTCTGTCCGTCTGTCTGTCACACTTGGGTGTCACACTTGGATGTCACACTTGGATGTCACACCCTTTAATAGCGATTCCTGAGTGTCGCTATGTTTCGCAGGCGACACATGCATTCCTTGGAATGATTTTTAATCAAGGGTAAGAATTAAAGACCTGCTCACTAGCTCAGGACATTTAATGTTCGTATCAATTACTTGTTATAATATAAAGTGATCCTCATTTTTGAGAACCTTTTGTATTATTTTACTTTCAGGTTTGTTTTGATTTTTGGAATACACGTTTTCTTATCATTCAAATCTTGTAAAATTCGTGGTCTGATATTACTATTCATTTAGTGGGCTATGTGATTGTCAATTTCTAACTAGAAATAGTCCATTTTCCAGAAAATATTTATTACCTTTTTAAACTTTGCTTTTATATGCACAGACACCAGACATCACATCATTTGGCGAAATTTTCAATTGTGACGTCATACATGTATTTGACTTTATGCGTCATCATATTTTCTATTTTGAGGTCACAATGAAAATATCCCCAATCTTCTTTTGTCTGGTGTCTGTCCACTCAATAAAATCTACTAGAAAATCAGTTACTGGGGAAAAAAGATGTTTTTCGGGATAGGGTATAAATTTTGGCCTTAAAATGAGCAATGACAATAACACTGAAGTTATATCCAAAGAAAACACTGTAATATTCAATCTTACAGATCAAGCCTCTTTTTGAGAAATGTGACGCCAAGAACAAATTATTGCGGTCAGTGGCCGGAGGGGGTGTGGACTCGCTGACCCAGCTACAGGCATTCTGGGATAAGTTTGAACTCATGATGGAAAGTCACCAACTTATGGTCAAAGAACAGGTTGGTATTTATATATTTTCACCTTTTTCAGCTTGCCGGGACGAAAAAGTCCTAAAATGAGCTAATGCCATACCCTCGGTATCGTTGTTGTTGTCCTCCGTAGACAAAACTTTAACCTGGGCTATATCTCTTGAACTATAAGGGTTAGGGCTTTGATGTTTCACATGTAGATACCTTGTGATGAGACCTTTCATTTGAGACCATGACCTTTGACCTAGTGACCTTGACCTTGGACTTTGACCTACTTTTCAAAAACTTTAACCTGGTTTCTGACAAAAACCTGTATAGGCGAGCTATGTAATCTTTGATTACCCTATGTTTTCACAAGTTATCGAGATCTTCATTGTAAACATGAGCTGCATCTCTGATTCATCTTTGTGGTTATGACTTTTAGGTTTGACTTATGGACTTCTATGGATATTGAACTTATTTGAGTTATGTATAATGAGTATGGCTTATTGAGTAATTCTCCACAAGTATAGCTTATTTAGTAAAGCTTATTGAGTAAAGTATAATGAGAATGGCTTATTGAGTAATTCTCAATGCGTAAAGCTTACTGAGTAAGGCATAATGAGTATGGCTCATTGAATAATTCTCAGGGAGTAAAGCTTATTGAGTAAAGCATAATTAATTATGAATTTAGCCTATTTGTATAGAGTAAAGTTAATTTAGTAAAGCTTATTGAGTAAAGTATAATGAGAATGGCTTATTGAGTAATTCTCAATGCGTAAAGCTTACTGAGTAAGGCATAATGAGTATGGCTTATTGAGTAATTCTCAGGGAGTAAAGCTTATTGACTAAAGCATAATCAATTATGAATTTAGCCTATTTGTTTAATTCTCATAGAGTAAAGTTAATTTAGTAAAGCTTATTGACTAAAGTATAATGAGAATGGCTTATTTAGTAATTCTCAACGAGTAAAACTTACTGAGTAAGGCATAATGAGTATGGCTTATTGAGTAATTCTCAGGGAGTAAAGCTTATTGAGTAAAGCATAATCAATTATGAATTTAGCATATTTGTTAAATTCTCATATGGTAAAGTTTATTTAGTAAAGCTTATTGAGTAAAGTATAATGAGAATGGCTTATTGAGTAATTCTCAATGCGTAAAGCTTACTGAGTAAGGTGTAATTAGTATGGCTTATTGAATAATTTTCAAGGAGTAAAGCTTATTGAGTAAAGCATAATGAGTAAAGCATAATGAGTAAAGCTTACTGAGTAATTCTCAATGAGGAAAGCTTCCTGAGTAATGCCTTCTTTATTATATATTTCAGGTAGAGGTAATGAAGAACAATGTGAACTCCAGAGTTAATAACTTCAATCAAGAATTAGATAAGTTCTCCGCTCGCTGGCATCAACTTAAACCGGGAGACGATGCGTTGGATGGGGACAAGAAAAAATGTGAGGAGGCGCTACAAGTCATCAAGGACAAACGACAGGAGTTTGCCGAACTGGAGAAAACCAGGGAGACTTTGAGGTATATACATAGTGTAATGGTATACTGTAACCGTCTTATGTTCGAGAAAACGAGTAATGTGACTGGTTTGCGGTGTTTTAATTTCGAGACATTGTAAGTACATACTTCACTAAAGATGTTTTAGGACATATTTGTGGCGTTTTATATTCGCGAATAGATGGACCTTGCAGATATCATGAATATAAAACGCTCGAGAATAAAAGACGGTTTACAGTATTTAGTATAAGTTGCACTTGCTCACCAAGAGGAAAAACAGTTCAAGCTCTTCTTCTTATTCTCACAATCAACTTCTTATTCTCACAATCAACTTCTTATTCTCACTATCAACTTCTTATTCTCACTATCAACTTCTTATTCTCACTATCAACTTCTTATTCTCACTATCAACTTCTAATTCTCACTTTCAACTTCTTATTCTCATCATCAACTTATTATTCTCACTATCAACTTCTTATTCTTACTATCAACTTCTTATTCTCACTATCAACTTCTAATTCTCACTTTCAACTTCTTATTCTCATCATCAACTTATCATTCTCACTATCAACTTCTTATTCTCACTATCAACTTCTTATTCTCACTATCAACTTCTAATTCTCACTTTCAACTTCTTATTCTCACTATCAACTTATTATTATCACAATCAACTTCTTATTCTCACTATCAACTTCTCATTATCACAATCAACTTCTTATTCTCACAATCAACTTCTTATTCTGCATATCAACTTCTTATACTCACTATCAACTTCTTATTCTAACTATCAACTTCTTATTCTTCCTGTCAACTTCTTTTTCTCACTATCACCTTCTTTAAGAAGAGACCGTACATGCTACAAAATTATACTGATGTTTGCACATAATGTATTAATTTTATGATTTTTAAAGTTTTTCAATTGTGAGTGATCGGGCTTTCATATTTCACACATAATTTCCTTTGAAATCTTTATAATAGTGATAAACCTTCAAGTTATTTCTGGTACAGTTCACCAAAAAGATACCTAGACTGTGGTGATATGTACCAGAAATAATAGCTTCACAGCTTCAAACTTCAGATTTTAAAAAAGAAATGGAACAAAAAGGAGGAGAATACTAATAATAGTAATATTACTTAAAACTGTAATATTACTGTTAACAATAATCCCTGAAATTATTGAAAACAGTAATGTTGCCACCCTATATTACATATTTCTGTAATATAGACAAAGGAAAGTTTTAAAGCCACTAGCACAGTTTATATCATACAATTCTTTCCCTCAACAACAAATTCATTAAATATGAAAAAAAAATTCTACTGAAAAGTGAAAATAATGTCCATTTGGAACCTATTTTTCACTTTTTCTTCTTTCTGAAATTACATTTTCTTCAAGTATGTTGAGGAAAAAATTTTCCTGATGTTCTGAATAATTTTTTCAGTGTACATTTGAATAAGATACAACTCCTAATCACCCTCATTTCTCCCCGAATCCACTGGTATAAGAGCGAACTGACCATCTAAATAGTATTACTACTTTCAGTAATATAAAGAGATAAATTTCAAAGAAAGATAACTCCAATTTCATTTATATTATTGTATTTAGTAATATTACTGTTTCCAGTATTCTCTTGGACTGAAAAAGGAGGAGAAATATACTTGATGGAAAAATTAAATACTTTTGCGCCTTTCGGACTGAATATCAAATCAAAATTAGGAATCCTCTGGCCAGATTATAATTATAGTAGCGCACATCTGAGACCAGGCATTCCCGCCCCGACGTTGACGTCAACCTTGTGACATCATAAGAAAGACACAAACAGTTGCAATACAAATGAAGCGAAAATCAAAAGTGAAACAATGTGTCGCTAAATTCTGTTATTCGTGATACCTTGAAAAAGGCCTGTAAGGCCGAAACGTTGGAGGCAAGAGTTTTTTATTTAACAGTTTTTAAAAATATTTCATTTGTGTATTTTTGAAAAAAATAACGTAATATTATATGTTTATTGATTTAAGGTGAGTATTGTAATAATGTAACTTCTGACATAATTAACGATGCTTCATTATGATTCCACAGGACTGATTGCGAACATTTTGGACTAGATCTTCCGGACTTTGAAGTCGCCGAACAGCTGAAAGCCGACATGGAAAACATGGAGGGTATGTGGGGGCTGTACGAAAACTTCAACAACGGCCTGCAGGAGCTAGCTAAGGAGGACTGGATATCATTCAGGTTCGCTTCGTGAAGAAAAATTTCATTGATTTGTCGAGTTAACGGCTGAGATAGCACAGTGGTTCAGTTAATGCTTCTCATCTCTGAGCTCTCGGGATTGAATCCGAGATTTTGGGAAGTTTTTATGTGGGAGGGTTTGACAGTGCACACTCTGTCTCGCAAGGTTTGTTATCTGGGAATTCAAGTTCCCTCCAGCTCAAAAGACCCCCGTGCCAACATGTGAACCAACTTTGAATCTAAACTTTATTAATTTTACAACGTTTAACAAACAAGTTACAAATTTATGTTAATGTCTCGTGTTGGCTCAGATGTTGGCGTGAGGGGGTCCTTGGTGCAGAGGAAACCAGAGTACCCGGGGAAAAATCTCCTGGGACTGGGTTGGTGACCACCATACCCTCCCACATAAGAACCCAGGACCTTAGAGGTAAGAAGCGAGTGCGCTACCACTGCGCTAATCCAACTCTGAACCAATTTGAAACATTAATCTAAGTTGTATTGCTTCTTTGTTAAAGTTGTGTGAAATTTTAGGTTTTTTTTAAAGATTTTTTAGTCTTATTCAGAGAAAGTTTATTTCTTGGAGGTATGATTCGTAAAATTTGAAGTTAGGGATAGACCACATGCTATAATTCATATAGATTTTATAATAGATGACAAAATATGTTGGAGGTATGAACTTTTTGTGCTCTTTTACATTGTTATATCAAAGAGGAATTGCTTCTCAGCTGTTTTGGCCCAATTTTTTGCAATTTTCAAAAGTTGTTTTCTTATTGATTTCCACATTTCAAATAACTGTTGAGATATATTTATATTTACTGAATTAGTGTCGAAATTAGATATTCTGAATTGATATGAGTGATATTTCCTGCAAAAATTGGACATTCTTACTGAAAATAATAGTGAAATGATAGGAGATTGGATTCCAACACATAGTAAATGATTGTACATTGAGCAAATGTGTGTAACAAAGTCATGCTTTGCATGTACATTTGCAATGTGAAAAGGAATGTCCCATAAAAGTTTGAAATTGTTACATTACATGCGCTTGCTCTGTAACGTACCATTGAAGGTATGTTTGTCTATTGGCGGAAAATCTTAATTTCTCTTGTGAAGTAATAGAGGTGAATTTTCAATTTTTTTGTCCCAAAAATTAGGATTATCAAGAAATAATATAAAATAAGTACTTTTTAGCTCACCTGAGCCAAAGGCTCTAGTGAGCTATTGTCATAGCGATCCGTCCGGCGTCCGTCGTCTGTCGTCTGTCGTGTGTCGTGTGTCTGTCGTAAACTTTTCACATTTTCGACTTCTTCTCAAGAATGGCTAAAGGGATTTTGATGAAACTTGGTAGGTATAAAGTACTAATGATCCCCTACAAGTGCTGTTGTTTTTCGTCCGGATCCCTCAACAGGTGGCGCCACCACAGGCAAAAGTAGGTCACAGGGGGTACCCTCCTTTGACAAACTTCTTCTTCAGAACGGAAGCACGTATCGACAAACCGAAAGCATCAGGATGCTCTACAGAGATGTCTTAAGAAGTGTTGTTATTTTTGGTTCCACTCCGAAGTCAAATTTTTGACGCTTTTTTGACGTCTCTTCGGACTTAGTCAGAAATCCAAATTTTTGCACTATTTCTTTAAATAACTCAAAAAGTGTATGATTTTACACACTCATTTACTGCATATTTATCATATCTAACTTACTTAATGCTTTGATATGTATTTTTTGCTTAAATTTTATTTTCTTGATTTTTTATGAATTTTTTTCTTATGTAAAAAGGAAGGGGGGGGGGGTGATTTTCATACATTTTCTGCTTCTTTTCTATAACCACTCTTCAGATTGTCATGACATGTTGTAGGTATGAGGTACTCATGCATGGTACCCTTCAAGTGAAAGAATTTTGTCAAGATATCCACTTTTGATTTTAAGGAATATTTTTTAAGATTGTACATAGGTATAATGTATGTTTTCCATGCCCAATGGACCAATGGGGAGTGGCTCCAAACCCCAGCGGGACCCCAACAAATTTGTATCTATGGTAAACAAAGTCGCCATATATCTTGTGTTACAGATTTGATTGGTTCCTCCACGCCCATTTAATAGTCACGTAGTCACGGTGGGTAATCTCGCAACGCACAACACTAGGTTTATATAAAATTTCGTGTATTACAAATTATTTTTCACAAAAAGGGGAATGTGATACAGTGTAAGGATGCCTTAGATACGAGTTTGATTGAAAGTAAGAGAGGTAATATCCTTTTATAAAGCCGAAAAAACTATCGGCATGATTGGTGTAGATGGAAGCGAAAGTAGAACGCTGATCGTGTTTGTGCGTTATAAAAAGCTGATATCCACCTTATTTTGGATGCAACTCATAGTTGGGGCGTTATTACACTGCATCACATTTCCCTTTTTGTAACAAATTATCTATTTTGCGAAAAAAATATAGAAAAATAAATTGTTCTGCGTTGCGAGATTACCCACCGTGTTAGTACTGTACACGTGATACATTTCAGGAGATTAATAGAATCTATCATGCAAACGAAATAGTACTGGTATTTGAATAGATTTTTATTTAATGTGCATATACTGGGAACACTTTCATACTTGTTATCATTCATGTACTTGGAACACTCATTTATAAACTTAGCTCGAATTTCCTTTGTCTTAGACTCTCTTAGATGAAGTATAATGAACGATTTCTTGAAGAAACATCTAATGAGTAAATTCTCTTCCTGAGGATTTAGAGAATGTATAGGACATTTGATATATCTGAAATTCTTGAAAAAAAATAATTCAGTTCAGAGTTCTTGAAATATTTCAATGAAATGTTGGACCACAGGAAGCTGTTGTTTTAAAAGAGAAAAGAAATTATTATTCACAACCTCAAGCCACTGTGTTCGACATCTTCAATGTATAACATTTCTAAAGATGAACACAGAGGCTTAAGGTTGTGAATAATAAAAAATTTTCTCTCATAAAACGACAGGTTCCTGTGGTCAGACATTTGGGAATTTTTATCTATCCAAATAATAGATACAACATGAGTTTTTATCGGACCAAATAATTTTTTATCAGCAAATCTGATGCAGCTGATACTTTTCATGAACTCTGTCAGCTAATAATTAGTCCGTGTAACAGTCCTATCACTAGGCGAAACATAGTTAACAGTAAATAACGATTTCGTATGTCTGCTAGTTGTACATGTAGCTTTACAATATCGTGGGCCTATTAATTTGTTTCCCTAAAAGCAGCATACACCAGAATATTAAGTTTATTTCATTGTTTTATTCTTTTTGTCTGTTTTTTCATCACCTGCTGCACATGAATGTGGAATTTTACAAAATGATTTTTTTGATGTTGAATAATTGAACTATACATGTACACTAGCTGGGCATATGACTTTGGATCACATTATCCGTCTTTTCAAATCAGTAAAAAAAGATAATGTTTTGAAATGTGACTATTTCTTCTTGTTTGTACTTTTAAAGGCTGTAAAAAAAGATCTTGTCTGCATCCGGCAAAAATCTTTTTAGAAAGAATGTGGGCTCAAATCGTGATACTGGCACTATCAATTTTACGTCTTATTCAATGTCAGTATGTCAATTAGAGCATGCATGGGTATCAGGTGAGCGTTGTGCCCTCCTGGGGCTCTTGTTGTTTACAAAAAGCATATGGAAGAAGAAAAAAAAAAAGACTTTTTCAAAAATTATGTTTGGGGCCAAATACGGTCACTTTTCCCCCTACCCCTTTCCCGTCATAATGCAAAACAAAAACAATAATTATTGGCTCAGATAGTTTGAGTTCAATTATATGATTGAAAAGTGGTCTATTTAAGGTAGATTGTACCTCTGTTCCAAAATCGGGAAAATTTTGCATGGATACGATCTACCTTAAATGAAAAATTCCATAGTAATTATTATTGTCATTGAACAAATATATTGTTTGTAGGAGCAAGGCTTACATGTTTGAGGAATTCCTCAGTGGGTGGTACGAGAAATTAAAGTCAGAAGAACCAACAACCATGACTGTCAGATTACAAAAAGACATAGATAAATACAAAGTAAGTATGTAAACAAATATAAAGTATAAACAAATATACAGTATAAAGATGGTACAAAAAATAAGTCAGAAGAACATACTACCATGACGGTCTGATTACAAAAAAATAGATACATGTATGTAAAGTATAGATAAATACAAAGTAAAAATATACTTTGATATTGCGAAATACTTTATTTCTTCGGGTTCCAATTTTTTTAAACATGGCACGTTTATATAAAAGGTTCGTAATTTTTGTGGATAACATCTAGTAAAAAAATAAATGCATAATTCTAAATAAAAATCAAATGCATGTTATAAAGTGGAACATTCTGATTGCATGATGGAAGTCAATGAAAAAACTTAACGATGGTGGAATTTTCTCTGCATATTTTAACGATGGTGGAATGTTCTCCACTTATTTTAACGATGGTGGAATGTTCTCCACTTATTTTAACGATGGTGGAATGTTCTCCACATATTTTAACGATGATGGAATGTTCTCCACATATTTTAACGATGGTTGAATGTTCTCCACTTATTTTAACGATGGTGGAATGTTCTCCACATATTTTATGTGTTTGATGGTAAGAGAGGAAATTACAATATAAACATCCATTGTCTAAATGGAAATAGACATCTCTTTGTTAAAATGACTCCTATTTTATAATTCTTAGCATGTACATGTATAACTTACTAACAAAATTTGAGTGCATTTACCCTATAGAAAGGGTGTTTACAATTTTACTGCATGGAATTGGTTCTAACTATCCCGAGGAAAAATAAAACCATATAATCACTATCTTTTTACAGAACGTATTACCAGTCCTGAAGTGGGTTCGAGGAGAGCCTCTCTCTCAGGACCACTGGTCGGAATTATTCCGCATGCTGCACATGCCAAAGGGGACAACTCTGGAAAAACTAACTTTTGGTCAAGTCCTCAACGCCAGTGATGAAATCATCCTGAATGCAGATGCCTTAAAGGTAAATTCAGGGATTTATTGTGCCCAATTTTGGGGCCGTTACTCGGCCCCATTCCCAATGAAAAATAGTATCTTTTTTCCCAACTGTGGCTCTAAAATTTTCCAATCACATTTAGATGGAATTATCACCGAAATATGTGAAATTTACTGATTCAAAAGTAGCAAATTTACTAATTATTTGCCATATTGTTGTAAGGATAAAAAGTCATGATAAAAGAAAATTATTTGACTAAACTTTCAATTCTGAACTTTTGAATGTATAAACTGTAATTTCACTTTTATATTAGTACTCCCCCAAAAATTCCCAAACGTCGATAATTTTCCCAATTGCAGGGGCCCTGACCCCATTCCCAAATTATTGAAAAAAATCACCGAAATTATATTGGACTTTCTCTATGGATGACCATGCGTCCAAATTTAAGGCCAACTCTTACAAATTTTTCACAATTTTTTATCTACTTAGGGTATAAGATTTTTATTAGACATTTTTCATGTTCGCGGACTTCGGACACTGCACTTGCAGGGGACTATGTCACAAACGTAAATTGTTGATGTTATCCCCATGAACCTAGAATACTTTATGTGAGAATTTATTTATTTTTATGGATGAATATACATATTTCAATCTCTCAAGCGTAATTTCATCTATTGTGTGTTCATATTTTACTTTTTCAATTGCACTTGATTTCTTTAATATGACCCCTAAAGTGCGAAGTCCGGAGTGCGAAGTCCTAAGTATGCCACTTGAAAAATGTCCAATATGAATCTTTTGATAAAAAAGAAGAGCTTTCATTTGAAAATAAATCTCGGTTGAAAATAATTACACATGTAGTATAAACGTCACATTAAATGTAAATTTTGATAATTATATCTGTTAGCTGTAGCAGAAAAGTTGAAATTTGTTAGCCATTTAGAGCTTTTAATGGAGCAGCTGACTTCACAATGTTTTCACTTATACTTGCATATACTGTAAAGGTGGAAATTTTCACGTGGGGGTAACTTTCACGTTTTTCACAAATCAAGGGACTTCGCGAAAATTTCCCCCTCCCGAAAATAACCCCGCTGCATTCTTACAAAGGTACAGTCATTTATATCGCAAATATTACCCCCAATCACAATGTCTTGATGCTATAATTGCGAAAATTTCCTCCAGCGAAAATAACCATGTATTCAGTACATGTATTACTTATACTTTACTTAGAGAATAACTAGTTTCTGACTTTAAGTTTGCGGACGGTAAATGCTGATTTTACGGTTGCAAACTGAGTTTTTCTCGCGATGTGTTAGCGGAGCCAGAAAAACGGATGTTTGCACCGTAAAATCAGCATTTACTGTCCGCAAACATAACGTTAGTATCTAGTTATTCCCATTCTAATGCAATCTATATTTTTGTGAATATAAGGCGAAATTTGACGTTAGCAACGTCAAAGCCTAGTGTGTTCTTGTTTAATGTCGTAACTAAGGAGCAAACAACCAATGAAAATCGACGTTATAGCGACATTGCATTAGAATTATACATTTTATTACTTATACAATACGTGCTTCATGTTTACTTAGATTTTGAATAAATTCTACGCAGCGGTAGCAGAAAAGTCAATATGCTGTCTAATAAGAGCTTTCACTGAAGCAACTGACTTCAAAAATTATTTTCTCTAAATCTTCTCGTTCAGGAGTTGGTACATGTATTACTTTCACTTTACTTACAATTGCTAAAACATTACTTTACGTACAATTTCTATCATTTTTATTCAGGAGTTGAACCAGAGAGCCCAAGGTGAGGTGACTATCAGAGAGGCTATAAGAGAGTTAGATCTGTGGGGAGCGGGAGCCGTGTTTACGCTGACAGAATACGAAGACAGCAAAAAGAGTAACATTATGTTGATAAAGGACTGGAAGGACCTTGTTAGTCAGGTATGGGGCTCTACATTCTAGTGACTTACTATGTCAGCATACTATGTCAGTAAAACATTTACAAAATTATGGATAAAAGATCTAGTGAATACATGCACTTTGTCAACATAATAAAATATCATAACAATTTTAAATGACTAGAAGGACCTTGTTAATCAGGTATAGGGTCTACAATATCTAAAAATAATTTGTATCTTCAGGTCGGAGACAACCAAGCGTTGCTACAGTCACTGAAAGATTCACCGTATTACAAGAGCTTTGAGGATAAAGCCTCGGTCTGGGAACAGAGGCTCGCCGATCTCGATGAGTATCTCCATAACCTCAATCAGATACAAAGGAAATGGGTGTACCTGGAGCCAATATTTGGTCGAGGCGCCCTGCCCAAGGAACAGGGGAGGTTCAAGAGGGTGGACGATGACTTCAGAAATATAATGATGGACGTACGGAGGGATAACAGAGTTCTTTCCCTTGTCGGCAAGTCGGGATTGCGTAATCTTCTGACGACCATGCTGGATCAGTTACAGAGGTGTCAGAAGTCACTGAACGAGTTTCTGGAGGTGAGGAGCCGTAGGCGATCACTGATGATAATTTACTTTTGTTTTTGAGTTTAATGATTTAGTAAAGATTTGTGTAGTACAAGATGGACAATTTCGTTGAAATGCCTCTTCTAAACTTTTACTGATGTAAACACCATTCAATTTTCCCATTTTTAGCCGGATTGCAAAGCAGTTCCGGTCTATAGATTGACGATGTCCGTCTGTCCGTCCGTCTGTCCTACCGTCTGTCCATCTGCCGTCAACATTTTGGTTAAAGTATCTGGTTGAGGCAAAATCTAAGGAACTATATGCAGTAGAAACTTTCTATTATACATGAAGGTTGCCTATGACAAGACCTTTCAATTTATGCCGTAACATTGGACCTAGTGACCTTGACCTTGGACTTTGACCTAGTTAAAGACTTCGGTTAAAGATCCTGGTATAAGCAAAATCTAAGAAACTGTATGCAGTAGAAACTTTATATTATACATGTAGGTTGCCTCTGACAAGACCTCTCAATGTATGCTGTAATATTTGACCTAGTGACCTTGACCCAGTTTGTGACAAAAACTTACTTTGCAATCCGGCCATACCGTCTTTAGCAGTGTTTTATTACTTTATGTCCCTTGGATACATGAAACTTACAAGTAAATCCCTAGTCATGAACTTATCATCTCACAATTCTTTATGGTCAATACTATTCTATTGTCATGGCAAAGTGACCTGACCGGGCAGGGCTTATTTCCACCTGGTCATCAGAAGAGTTTACTTCTGTCCAGGTGATATAAGCTATAAAAATTACAGGTAATGAATATTTAACTCTAATTACGAAAGTATGCAATTCATAGTCTAAAATGAATTGACTCGTCTCAGTCGCTTGATTGAATTAGCTCCGCCCGGTCAGGTTACTTTGCTAGGTCTGGTAAGGACAATACCAATGTTGAATTTGCTCTCTTGCATACCCAGTATTTGTATGGGAATAATTTCTTAAATAGTTAATTCTGTTAAAAATGTTGATCAACCTTTTACCACATCTACGGTAGCTCTTTCAAAATGCACTTATGATTCTTAGACAATAGATCCTTAACTTCAGTTACTTTTCTGTTCCAATCTGATCTATAATCTGAATCTGTTTTGAAATTCTGACAAAATTGTATGCGATGTAGTTTTTGCATCAGACATTTTTTTCTATTGATGCCTTTTAAAATTAGTCAGAAGAGAACTTATGCTTAAATGACCATCTTTGATAATTATAGTAAATAATACACACACAAAAATTATTTACCTTCAGGAAAAAAGATCGCTATTTCCGCGGTTTTACTTCATCGGAGACGACGATTTACTGGAAATCCTTGGACAGTCTACGAACCCCAGCGTTATACAGACTCATCTCAAGAAGCTGTTTGCCGGAATTCACAGCGTGCAGTTTGACGATAACTCTCAACATATCGTAGCCATGAAGTCACTGGACGGAGAGGTCGTGCCGTTACTGAAAAAAGTCAAGATCATGCCGGAGGTAGAGGTAAGGAAGGTTGGGTGGGGGAATCCATCTTCATTAATTTGCAGTTGGTGATACTGTCTTGCCTCAAGGCTTTATATTTACATTACTAGTAGATTCCCCATGTTGAACACCCATTAGGCAACTAGAATTATATTCCAATAACTTGGGTTGCTATTGTGACGTCACGTTCAGGTTTTGCATGTAGGGAGAATTTACCAAAATTAAGATACATTTGACGCTGTTACAGGCAAATTGTGCGATATTCATGCAAATAAAAATGACCTTTAATTAGAATAAATGTAAATATAAGTAATGACTGTCTTACTTTTGGTGTTCATGGGTGTATAATTCTGGTTGGACACGTGCAAATTTTCCGACAATCGCTTCGCGATTCACGGAATTTGCACATGCCCAACCAGAATTATACACCCATGAACACCAAAAGTAAGACAGTCATTTCTTAAATATATGTAAACTTTTGTATTGCTATGTCAGTGTCTACAGCTGCACCGTTTTGATCTTTGGGAATAAATGTATTTTTGAATTTGTTTCAGTTTTTGGTTTGAATTTCCGATCATTTTATTTGTACTATTTACATGTACATTGGTTGGAGGTATTTCCATGTAAATACAATTTATTACATGTAAATAGGATGCATGTGTGCCTTTTTCTCAGTCGTGCAAAAGACCATTGTGGCTTCGTTTCTTATTGATCATTTTTTATTACATAGTCTATAGAATACAAATTATGTTGGAGTTATGCTTACAATATAGAAAAATATTATAGATTGTGAATTTTGATAATCTCAGAGTGTGATGAACTATTATACTGCTGTCCGTGCAGCTCACTTCAGAAATCAGAAAATTGAAGTTTTCTCTACTTTGTTGGCAAATTGTGCGATTAAAATTTATATAGGGGGATATATCTCAAACTCTGATAACTAACGGTGTATGATATGTGTACCTACGACTAATACTACGCTCACAGTGAAAGAAAATAGTTTAAGATGGGGAGTTTTCTATGTTAATTTTATCGCGACGTCGCGGATGTTTAACACTGAGTCTATGGAGAATATCGAGGACATCATGCTAAAATTAACAAAGAAAACTCCCCATCTAAAATTATTTTCTTTCATTGTGAGCATAGTATTGTTCGTACAGACGTATATCATACACCGTTAGTTATGAAAGTACCAGATCTATCCCCCTATATAGATTTTAATCGGAAAATATGTTGACAAAGTAGAGAAAACTTCAATTTTCCAGTTTCTAAAGTGAGCTGCACGTTTGTACACGAAAATAAATCTCACATGAAAATTATGACCAGTATTAGTTACCTAGTCTTTTTGAGACCCGGTACGGTGTGGTACTGGGTTTTGGGTTCAATACCGGGTATGTACCTTATTTTGGAGACCGGAAGGTGTGTTAGGGCTCATGAACTTAGAATTGTAAAGCGATTGAAGGTCTGTTTCACTTATAACAGCGTGGTGTTCTGTACTCCCTTTCCCTTCCCTTTTTAGTTCTGCTAGCGCTGCTCGGAACGCCGTATTGGCCTCTCTGAATTCGTCGTATTTTATCAGATTGAATGTCTTGTTGTACGGTGGAGACTTTAGATACCTGTTAATTGAGTGTCTAATACTTTCCAAAGAGTTCGCCTTGTACATTTCTCCATTTTCTCGCCTTGCATCAAGGTAAAAATGAGAGAACACTTCATTCAACTGCTCGCACGTGAATTCCTCGAAGCTCTCACTTTGTTCGACCTCCCGCAAGTACACCTTCAACATGTTTGCAGCTTTATTGTTTGATCTAACCGTCTCTTTGGAACTGATCAACAACTTTTTTGCATCGATCTCTTCTATGGTCGATACTTTAAATCTCTTGGCAGCCATCTTTGTTTGTTTAGACGTTGGCAGACGATTCGAATCTGAGTCAATTCACTAAAGCGTCTTCGTAACCCTGACCCAGAGCCTGGTATGAAAAATCCAGCGCCAGGTATTAAAAAATCAGAGGGCGTTCACGTGTGCAGTTTTAGCCAATGAAAATAAAGAAATTTGTCAGAGGTGGGGTAAAAAAGATTAAAGGGAATACTCCTGAATTCTTTTCGATTACCCCCACGGGAAACGTTCAAATGGTCATTTCGAGAAAACTTCCCCCAGCGAAAATAACCATGTTTATAGTTTCTGTATGAATATTAATTTCACTTTCTGTCTATTTTAGGTGTGGCTCGGAAGGCTGTCTGATGAAATGAAAGACACGCTACAGGAATTACTGAGGGAATGTCTAAAAGATTCCAAGGGAGGGCGTGGTAATCTAGACCCCAATAAATACCCATCACAGGTACGTTCTGTTCCATGGCTCCGATGAAGCAGTTTATATCCCTCAGTGAAATACCCATAATTATGTAATTTTTTTTAGTATTAGGTAAAATATTCATGAACAGATGAAAAATCTTATATATCATCTACAAAAAAAAAAAATTCAAAAATTAATTAAACTTGTTCACAGAGCAGGGTTTTCTCATTTGGTTTATAGAGTAAATTTGCCCTTTACGAGTTTCATGTATTTCAAAATTATTTCTTTTAAATCTGAGATATTTGGTATAGTCTAATATGATCATGTCATGGTCCATTGGCTTAAAGCAAAAATGACGATATGGTTGATTGATTTCTACAGAGCAATGACAATTTGGTTGATTGATTTCCACAGATCCTGTGTTTGGCCGAGCAGATCTGTTTTACTGAGAATTGCGAACAGGCTTTATCTAAGGGTAACCTGACCGGTTATAATAAGGACCTGGCCGGACAACTGGACTCCTACACCAGTGTCGACCTCTCAGACAGCGCAGGGGACGTCCAAGGTCATGTCCTTGACCTGAAACTGAAAGCCTTGATTCTGGACACGATTCATGCCATTGATGTAGTCCGCTTTTTAGGACAGAGTGGGACACGGTCATTAACAGACTGGATGTGGCAGAAACAATTAAGGTATAATGATATCGTGTATATTTTTTACTGATTTTCAGGTATTTTATGTTTCACCTTGAACAGTTTTTTGAGATATTGGAACATCCTAGTATTCAGTGCAGAACTTTAAAACCAAAATATCCTTTCAACGTTTCGAAACATATAACTTACTGTAAACATGGTTAAAAATGTCTATCCCATTGTATGAATGCAGCGGGGATATTTTCGCGAAATCCCTCGATTCGCAAAAAACTAAAAAATTACCCCCACGCATTAAATTTCCAAGTTTACAGTACTAGTCTTCACAAGATTTTGTTTTAAGTACTAGCCTGTATACAATTTTCACTAGCCCATTGTTTACATGTTGCTTGTTAGAGACAATTTCTACTACGTAGCCCGGATAAATATTAAATGGTGCTGGGCTTGTGTCTTTCGTGAAGACTGCCATACATGACTTCTTTAAAGCAAATTCATCGTAACGTTTTATATTCTGAACCACTTGAAATATGCCACCAAAAGAGTAGGTGACTGCATCGACTAATTTAAATTCAATTTAAAGGAAGTTCCTATTGTCTGTAAGATTTTTTCTTTACCTTATTTAAATTTACTTTGTGTTTTTCTGTAAATTATTGTCTGATCTATCCTTGTATCTGTTTTGTTATCCAGGTTCTACATCAACAGAAAAGGTCTCTGTACCATAAAAATGGTAGACGCCGAGTTTGATTATACGTACGAGTACCAAGGAAACGCCCCCAAACTGGTACATACACCACTGACTGACAAGTGTTACCTCACATTGACACAAGGTATGGTTATAAATCCTAAGATTCTTAATTTACAGCGTGAAGGTACTATAAACTATTAAACTATATATTTTCTGAAAGGTAATGATGCTCCGAGTACAGATATAATACTTCAAGGTCTTAAAAATCAAAGGGGAAAAACTCTTGTACAACTTTGATATTTTGCATATGTTACATGTATATAGAGAAAATAGACAATTTAAATCTTCATCAGTTATTCCCCTTTGTTTTTCTGGCCCCCAAAATAATTACTTCTGAGCAATGGGCATTATAACCCTTCAGAAAATATATAGTTTATAGTACCTTACCAGGCATGGAAAAATGCCGTATCGTACATCGGACACCTTAATGGAGATATCGCTGACGTCTCTTCTGTATACTGCATACGTAGTATCATTGGCTGTATATAAACCTTAGCTACTTTATGACACCCACCGCGAAAGTTTGTCTCAGTGAATGTATATACTAAACATGCTAAATGCATAACTCAAAGGAACCTGTGATAAATCGGCGAATCAAAGCCATGCGAAAAGGTCTCCTTTTATGAAATCACGAAAGAAAGTACCAGCGAATTATTCTGCTTATACAGTAAACAGTGTTTAAAATATTTCGATAATCTTCGGCAGTGTCTAGATAATTTCCTTGGCATAGATGAGGCTCGGCATGTTGACCTCTGGTGATGGAAACTATGGTATATTTAGATAAAGATATGCCGTGATTCTAACTATTACGTCTTTTCGTTAGTGTATGTTGACGTGAAAGCATTATGACGTAATGAAATTTCTAAAGAAACCTCAGTTTTGTAGCGTACTTTCCCTGAATTCAAAGTTGGTTTCCATAGAATTTGATGGCGTCACAATAGGTTTACGTCATATACTGTCCTGAAAGGGAAGTAACTCTGTATAACGAAAATCCCGAATATGATATACATGTACTTGATACCGTATACATTAACCAGAAATTTTTGGAGTATCAAATCTTGCGATTTTATGGTAAAATAGGGTGTCTTTATTTTCGTAAGTACAATTTTTCGCGATTACTAAATTACAAACAATTATATAGTACATATAATTTCACTGTTTTTTTACCTTTCATTGATGAAATTTCTTTTTATTTACTTCTTATTATATTCAATCGGGATATATGAAGAATGAGACATGATTAACATGTACATTAAGAACAAAATGTAACTAATATGCCAATATATGTTATACCTTACCAAACATAATTTTTCGCGAGAATAATTTTTTTGCGATTCCAAATCACTCGCGAATATATTGAAAATTAGTATCTCGCGAACATTTCTGGTTATACGGAATTCATTTGTTCAATGGATGCCTTAATTCGTTTGCTAGATTTAATGATGAAAATATTTTTACGACTGTAGAATTACTGATGATAAAAGATTAAACAGTATGAATCAGAGATTGAATATTTCAATAGGAATGCACATGGGACTTGGCGGGAATCCGTACGGACCAGCAGGTACCGGTAAAACAGAATCTGTCAAAGCTCTTGGTGGATTGTTCGGCCGTCAAGTTCTCGTCTTCAACTGCGATGAGGTAAGTATTAATTATACTAATTTATTATACCTTTACTTGTTTTTTCCTATATAAAAAGATACTCTTTAAAACTAGCTGTAACCTGCCTGATGAGACTATTTCCCCGCAAAGGATGCGTTAGTTGAGAAGACTATTTCCCTAGGGATATAGCTTCGAAATTGGGCAGAGCTACAGCGCGTGACTTCGAAATGGGGCGGAGCTACAGCACGTGACGGTATAATAAAACAGTTTAAGTCTACTATTGAGGGAGTTGGCATGATTCTGGTTTCCCGAGACTAGACCTATTTCCCGAGGCGAATACTGTTGTCTGATTGAGTTTGATGTCAAATTATACAGACAAGTCTTTGAGAGGGTCATTTCTTATGATGTTTTTACCATGAGGTTGCAAGCTGTCCATTATAGTTTCAGTGTTAAATGTTGGCAGCGTCACGATGAAATTAACATTAACATGGAAAATGCCCCACTTAAAAAGAGTTTTGTCTGTATGATTTATTGCGTTCTCTTACAACCTTGTAAATTATTCCAAAAGTTATCACTAAGCAAGATCTTTTGAGTAATATAAATTTCATTCATATTTAATAAATCCTTTCAAGTTAAAACAGGCTAAATCTTGTTTATCTAGTTTCCGAAGTGAGCCGCGCGGACATTAATTGATATCTATATGTTCATTCAGGGACTAAAATTAACGGTCGCCCGGTCGCCCGAGGCGACCACTTTTGCTCCCGGGCCCATGAAACCTTCCTACTCGCTCGCCCGTGTGGCGATTAAAAATTCTCGGGGTTTGTATGGATATTTCAAGCCTATTAACAAAGCACCTGTTGTTCGCGCGATGTTTACATCGACGTCAATCGTAATCTTGAAAGAGTTGCATCGTCTAAGTCGCGCGTGTGTTTGAAAGTACGGACCCGATGATGTGCGGAGCCTTAGATCCGTTTTGCTTCTGAATATTATACTTCACTTTCGTTTTGCAAAATTTCATTTTTTTTTCACGGGCTACCAAAATTTACTCCGGGCTAATAAATCTGAAAATGTAGGGGCCCGGGTGGCTACCATGTCAAAAACTTTAATTTTAGTCCCTGTTCATTACATTGATTTTGTCATTTCTAAGCTTGTTATGGTAATGAATAAAAATATGATTTCCTTCTACAGGGTATAGATGTGAAGTCAATGGGCCGTATTTTCATTGGTCTGGTGAAATGTGGAGCGTGGGGATGTTTTGACGAGTTTAATCGGCTGGAGGAAGCTGTGCTGTCGGCAGTTTCTATGCAGATTCAAGTCATACAAGATGCCATCAAGAACCAAGCACCAATGGCGGAACTCCTCGGTAGAAACGTAAGTGAATTCCGGCTTTTTGATTTTACAGGCCTATGTATGATTTGTGCAACACCCAACAACGGTGAAGGTAACCTACAAGATCAAGGTAACAGATTTAGTGTCAAATATGTGACAGGCAACATACCTGTTTTTGAACAGTTCTGTTTTATCTTCCGAGGGCTGATTTATATGTTGCGAGCCTTGTTTTTAGGATTTGAATTTTATCAGACATTTTGCATTGTTTTTCTACATAATCCCCTTCAGTATCTATACACTTTTAAGGGCCTCAATACCACTTTTAAAGAAATACTTAACTTGAATGGTCAGAAAGCCATCCACTGCAAGTATGACGTCATCATTGGACGAAAGTGGGTGCCAGAAATAGCTGCTTTCATGTTTGGGAATAGATGAAAGTCTGATGGAGCAAGATCAGGTGAAAAAGGTGGATGCTCAATCAAATTAAAGCCACAATTATGAATGGCAG
Source organism: Pinctada fucata (assembly GCA_028142955.1). Taxonomy (NCBI): domain Eukaryota; kingdom Metazoa; phylum Mollusca; class Bivalvia; order Pterioida; family Pteriidae; genus Pinctada; species Pinctada fucata. Next base: position 52,740,169 of record AP027111.1, read on the forward strand.
CCATGGCAGTGACAGACTTTTTAAAAGGAGCATTGTCCTGATGGAACAACACACCTTTAACTAGTGAGCTTTCCGCGGCGCTTAAGTTTAATATTTTCCCCTAACTGTGTCAGAAGTGAAGCATAGTATGTACCATTGATTGTTTGTCCTTATTAGAGATAATCTATCATCAGAATACCTTTTGAAACCCAGAAAATCGAGGCTCACAACATATCAATCAGCCCTCATATTTTACCAATCATATTCATAATTCTGTAGGTGGACATAGACCATAACTCTGGTATCTTCATCACTATGAATCCCGCTGGTAAGGGTTACGGAGGTCGACAAAAACTCCCCGATAACTTGAAGCAGCTTTTCCGTCCCGTAGCCATGTCAAAGCCCGACAACGAACAGATCGCTGAGGTCATACTGTTTTCTGAAGGTTTCAAGGCAGGCAAAGAGCTCGGCAGAAAACTGGTCGCCATTTTCAACTTGTCGAAGTAAGAAGATTGTTATGTATTTACATCGTATTGGTAGTTTTATATACTAATGTCCCGGCCCTGCTTGCACAAAGTATTGTTACCTTAACTAGTAGTTAGCCATTACTTTACGTCATACTTTCTTTGGCTTATCATTTTCATGAGAACAGATTATGATAATTAGTAATGTTGGGATTTTCCCATTTCTAGAAGCACAATAGTTACTTCAAGTTTACTTTTAGCTTACGGCAACTTAATTAAGGAGGGTTTGAACACCAAGATTGCGGCGGCATTATTTGTTTTCTCGCTTCCTAGGAAAAGTACAGTCTTAACTCCCTTAAATCATTTGATACTCTGATTGATATACGCATTTGAGTATCCTGATGAAGTTTGAATAAATTCCGGCGTCATTTGAAGAAATTATGGCGATTTTTGAAATTTAGGACTTTGGGAGTTTTATCCATGAGCAAACCACGACGTCATTTCAACGTGATCGGGAAAAATGGCGTCACAAACCTTGGCATTCAAAATGCAATAAAAACATTATGTCTAAGCGTATTGCATTGAAACTTAGCATGTCCATTTTCCAGAAAATATTTATGACCGTTTTAAACCTTGATTTTATATGTACAGACACCAGACATCACACCATTTGGCAAATTTTTACATTGTGACGTCACATCTGATCGCACAATCTTGAAGCACCTTGATGTATTGTCATGCTTTTTAGCTCACCTGAGCGAAGCTCAAGTGAGCTATTGTCATAGCGTGCCGTCCATCGTCCGTCCGTCGTCCGTCGTCGTCGTCCGTCTGGCGTAAACTTTTAACATTTTCGACATCTCCTCTGCAACCGCTGCACAGAATTTCATGAAACTTTACAGGAAGGAAGTACTCAAGGTCCTCTACCAAGTTTGTGTTTTTCGTGCCGATCGGTCAACAAATATGGCTGCCGAGGGCTCTGATTGGTTGACACATTTTCGACATCTCCTCTGCAACCGCTGCACAGAATTTCATGAAACTTTACAGGAAGGAAGTACTCAAGGTCCTCTACCAAGTTTGTGTTTTTTGTGCCGATCGGTCAACAAATATGGCCGCTGATGGCTCTGATTGGCTGATACATTTTCGACATCTCCTCTGCAACCGCTGCACAGAATTTCATGAAACTTTACAGGAAGGAAGAACTTAAGGTCCTCTACCAAGTTTGTGTTTTTCGTGCCGATCGGTCAACAAATATGGCCGCCGAGGGCTCTGATTGGCTGACACATTTTCGACATCTCCTCTGCAACCGCTGAACAGAATTTCATGAAACTTTACAGGAAGGAAGTACTTAAGGTCCTCTACCAAGTTTGTGTTTTTCGTGCCGATCGGTCAACAAATATGGCCGCTGAGGCCTCTGATTGGCTGACACATTTTCGACATCTCCTCTGCAACCTCTGAACAGAATTTCATGAAACTTTACAGGAAGGAAGTACTCAAGGTCCTCTACCAAGTTTGTGTTTTTCGTGCTGATCGGTCAACAAAAATGGCTGCCGAGGGCTCTGATTGGCTGATACATTTTCGACATCTCCTCTGCAACCACTGCACAGAATTTCATTAAACTTTACAGGAAGGAAGTACTTAAGATCCTCTAATAAGTTTGTGTTTTTCATGCCGATCGGTCAACAAATATGGCCGCCGAGGGCTCTGATTGGCTGATACATTTTTGACATCTCCTCTGCAACCGCTGCACAGAATTTCATGAAACTTTACAGGAAGGAAGTACTCAAGGTCCTCTACCAAGTTTGTGTTTTTTGTGCCGATCGGTCAACAAATATGGCCGCCGATGGCTCTGATTGGCTGATACATTTTCGACATCTCCTCTGCAACCGCTGAACAGAATTTCATGAAACTTTACAGGAAGGAAGTACTTAAGGTCCTCTACCAAGTTTGTGTTTTTTGTGCCGATCGGTCAACAAATATGGCCGCCGAGGGCTCTGATTGGCTGATACATTTTCGGCATCTCCTCTGCAACCGCTGAACAGAATTTCATGAAACTTTACAGGAAGGAAGTACTCAAGGTCCTCTACCAAGTTTGTGTTTTTCGTGCCGATCGGTCAACAAATATGGCCGCCGAGGCCTCTGATTGGCTGACACATTTTCGACATCTCCTCTGCAACCACAGCACAGAATTTCATGAAACTTTACAGGAAGGAAGTACTCAAGGTCCTCTACCAAGTTTGTGTTTTTCGTGCCGATTGGTCAACAAATATGGCTGCCGAGGGCTCTGATTGGCTGATACATTTTCGACATCTCTTTTGCAACCGCTGCACAGAATTTCATGAACTTTTACAGGAAGGAAGTACTCAAGGTCCTCTACCAAGTTTGTGTTTTTCGTGCCGATCGGTCAACAAATATGGCCGCCGAGGGCTCTGATTTGCTGACACATTTTCGACATCTCCTCTGTAACCATTGCACAGAATTTCAGGAAACCTTGCAGCAAGCAAGTACTCAAGGTCCTCTGCCAAGTTTGTGTTTTTCTTGTCGATAGGTCAACAAATATGGCTGTCAAGGGCTTTGATCTGTAGAAGTATTTTTGTGACTTTTAACCCTTTGTCCGCAACTCAGGTGAGCGATGTGGCCCCCTTGGGCCTCTTGTTATTTTGACGTCACAATGAAAATATCGCCAAATTTTGTGATGTCATGTGTATGTCCACCTTATGAATTTATTGGAAAATCATCTATTTACAGAGAGTTATTGACCCCACAACAACACTATGACTGGGGACTGCGAGCCCTTAAAACTGTCCTCAAAGGTTGTGGATCCTTACTCCAACAGGCAAAGAGGAAAGCTACAGGTAAAAATGGAGCTTTAATTAAAAGTGAGAACGTTCACTGAAAAATAAGCAATTCAGTACAGGATAGGTAGAATTTGGTCTTTTCTAAATACAGAGTTACTTCCCATTTGTGCAGGTATCTGACGTCATCGCATTGTGACGTCATCAGTTTTTATGGAAACCAGCATGAAATTCAGGGAACAGTGACATATATGATGCTTTCAATGGAATTCAATGACGTCACAATGCTTTTACGTCAGATACCTGCACAAATCAAACGTAGACCTGTAAAATCGAAAAGACGGAATTTATTAAAGTCAATCTTGAAGTTGAACTTGGTCACGTGACCTAATTTCTGCCAGATGTACAAGGGGATATGTTTGTTGATTTATCACGATGCCTCTGAAAAAAGCTGTGAATTCGTTAGCTCATTTTTCAAAGAGAGAAACTGATAAGTATTTCATCAATGGTTCCTTCAATGAAGTCTATTAGTTTTGTTCATTTTATATAGTCTACATCAGTTTCCAGATAAACAGCAATTTCCATGTGTAATGTTCTATGGTAAATTCTCAGTTTATCCCTGTGTAAATTTCAGAACTATTCGGTGCTAGTGATAAAAAAAACTTTTTGTTAATACTGATAATATCATATGGTAATTTTCAATAAGAAAAGCTAATAGTATTTAAAATTCATTTATATTTCAAAACGTGATCACTCAGAATAAGTTTTTGTTCCGTTCCTTTTTCAGACCAGGCTCAAATCGACGGCAAGTTTGAAGCCAAGCTGGTAGTACAAGCTCTCAGAATCAACACCTTGTCCAAACTGACATTCTCAGATTGTTCACGCTTCAATGCACTCGTCAAGGATGTGTTTCCCGGAATAGAGTTCAAGGACATTGAATACGAAGAATTGGCAGCCGCCATTAGGAAAGTTTGTGAAGAGGATAACCTGAGAGTCAATGAAATACAGGTAATAATTTTTGTCAGAAGGTCCAGGTCAGGTGAGTATGGATATGTCAGGTCAAAAGTCAAGGTCACAAACTGAAATAAAATATATGCCATGAGATCACCTTCAAGGTTGAGGAAATGTATGTACATGTACATGTAATATCAGGAGGTCAGGTCAAGGTTGATTAAGTATTAGCTTGTGAGCTAGAATGCAAACCTCATGGAAGTATAGGTATGTTAGAAGGTCAACCTCAAGGTCATGTTCATAAAAAGTATCAAGGGGTCAAGGTCATGTACAGACAAGTATATGATATGAGGTCAAAATCTTGATACAAAATCTGATACAAGATCTGAAACAAAATCTGATACAAGATCTTATACAAAATCTCATACAGAATCTCATACAATATCTGATACAAAATCTGATACAAATCTGATACAAAATCTTATACAAATCTGATACAAATCTGATGCAAATCTGATACAAAATCTGATACAAATCTGATACAAAATCTTGTACATCTGATACAAATCTTATACAATATCTGATACAAATCTGATACAAATCTGATGTAAATCTGATACAAAATCTGATACAAATCTGATGCAAAATCTTATACATCTGATACAAATCTTATACAATATCTGATACAAATCTGATACAAAAGCTGATACAAATCTTAGACAAAATCTGATACAACCAATAGTTATACTAGACAAAGGAGATGTTTTAATGATTTTCAATTCTTCAAATTCATGGTAGATTGTTCACGTTGTCATGAGTCACCAATTGTTTTCAGTACCGGTACATGTAATTTATCATAATTTATTATGAAAGTTGTGTTTTAATCTGAAGAATTCTTGTAATTTTCATTCCACAATAATACCAATTTGAGATCATGTTGCTTGATCAAACATGGATATTTCTCCTCTAGGTAAAGAAAGCCTTGGAGTTGTATGAGCAGCTGAGACAGAGGACGGGTGTGGTGGTGGTGGGGCCAAGTGGATCCGGTAAATCCACACTGTGGAGAATACTGCGGAAAGGACTGTACAAGATCAACAAACAAGTCAAGAAATACACGATGAATCCTAAAGCCATGCATAGAACACAGGTATCAATGAGACTGCATGTAGAGTGGAAAATGTAATAATGTACAATTATTGACTTTTGATGAGGTCTACTCGTGACTATACAGACCTGGTCAGGTATTGGTTGACTGAGGTCGAAGGCCGAGGTTAATCAATGTCTGACCAGGTCTGTATAGTCACGAGTAGACCAAAATAAAAACTCAATAACTGCTTTATTGAATTATCAGGATTTTATTAAAATTTGCATGGTAAAGATACACGAAGTAAAAGATCTAACACTGTAAGAATTAATGCATATGCTGGATGCGCACACGCTAATCCATGATAGACCACTTTTGAGCGTTAATGGTCTACTTACTCTGAGGTAAACTCTATCAAACAGCGTCTCCACCAATCAGAAATATACAAAATCGGCAATAATTCCTGATCATTCAATAAAAGGGGTTAAACATATAAATCAGTGATGGTCGGCTTCATGGTCTAGCTGTTAATGTGTTGGGCCAATAAATGAAAGGTTGCTGGTTCGACCCACACTAAAACTGCAGTTCCGACAATGAGTTAAAGAAGATCCTGACGATAATCTCAACAGCACTCACAATAGAGCACTATGTTGAGCATCGACGGACCCCTAGCAAGCTAGAGGTGGGACCAGGTGCCCGGGAGGAGTAAGCATCCCCTGTTGGCTAGCCGCACCCGCCGTCGATGTTTAAGCACGAACTGAAAACAATATATAAAATGCTTGCACTGTCTGACGTTATGTCTATATAGAAAGTGCTATGGCGACAATGTCAGGGAAATATATTCAAAACACTTACTGTCAAATATACACTTAGTATGTGCTGTATGTTATGTATTAAAAACGTTTTTGTCTGTGTCTATATGTCTGTGGGTTTTAAAAAGATTACTTATAATTAACTATGTGTATGTTGACTCATAAAAACTATTAGTAAGTGAAATATTTATTATTTCGCTGTAATTGCACGTTCATTCAAAACTCAATAATCATTATTGGTTACTATTGAGATGCAGGTAAAAACTGCGTGTTGATGAGCTTTTCAGAAGTAGACTTTTAGGAATCGATATTCGGAAAGTAATCGGCATTGGTAACCCGATCGATTATCAATTCATATCGTTCAAAACTCAGTAATCCTTATTGCTTACATTTGAGATGTAGGAAAAATGTGCGTGTTGATGAGCTTTTCAGTACATGTAGTAGACTTTTAGGAATCAATATTTGGAAAATATTGGGAAAGGGTAAAACAATCGACTATCGATTTAAATTGAAAAACTGTTTTCCGTGAAAAATTCAATGCCTCAAAGTTATATGTAACATGTTGTCATATCATTTAATTATGAAATGGTATTATGTAGCTGGAATAGTTTTGGGCTGTGAAACTGAGAGAATCTCTGGAGTTTTACTACTATTCTATCATAGAAATTCTTGATTTTGACAGATTCTCTCACAGAAATTGACTAGAAACGTACTGTTCTCTCATCATGGGAAACCACTAGAATAATCCCTTCATAACTGTATAACGGGTGTATCATGCCATAAATGTATATACATGTATATGCACAACCAATGTGATTCCCTGATATGAAACAATTGAAAGGAAGGTGTTTTCATTTTGCATGAAAATGCTTGTGACGTAACAATGCATACAATCTAAAAAAATTTGCCGCGACGGCTGCTCTTACCTGCAAAGTGAACCCGCCATGACCTGAATTTTAATGTCACATTTTTATCTTGAAAAAAAAAACAAGATTTCAGAAAACAAGAATGAAACCGACAACTGTGGTGCGTATGAATAGAATAAATGTCATAACGCGCATTATATGTACAATAAATACACTTGCTGTGTGTTGCATACCCGTTACAAAACAAAAATTAAGACACTCTCTGTTTGTATTTTATTTCTAGTTGCTTGGTCAGATAGATATGGATACCAGAGAGTGGACGGATGGTGTACTGACTTATAGCGCCAGACAAGTAGTCAAGGAACCACAAGGTATTATTTTCCTCCCCTAAAATTAGATTTGTCTACCTCTTTTGACCTTGAACTTAGTGTTGTATATATAATCTAAAAACTTCACATTATTACTTAAGGCGTTAGGGGTATAATACTCTACTTCTGGTAATTTGATAACAGAAAAATTAAATACCGCGAAGTTAGCCGAAGATGCATGACTTCGTCAATGTTCAGGACCGTACATTTTTATGATCAGTTGAATGAAACATTTTAAAAAAATTCTGAATTCAAATTTCAAAAAATATGTAACATTTGAAAGTACACTCCTCCCTCGCTATATCGCCCCTCGTTATACCGCCAAACCCGTTCTACCGCCAAATTCTAGAAAAACAAAAGAAGGCAATATAACGAGGGAGAAGTGTACATGTACATGATTTCTAGCTTTGCGACGATATTGTTATTATACCCCTTAATACCTGATACATGAACATGTACTATAGTCAGACTCTTTAAAACATTTTCATTATCTATGATAAAGTTTTTGATGCATGTACATGTATGTTTTATTGATACAATACTTTGACTTTGTGACCTCGACATTTTCTTTATTATCTGCATTTTCCTGTGATAAACATTTAAAAGAATAAGACCATAATTCTTGTTTATGATATTTTTAAAAGCGTAAGTCTTAGTTCTTCTACATAGAATACAAAACCTCGTTACTTTGTCTCAAGAAAATTTTTAATTTTAATTTTAATTTCAATTTAAATTTTAATTTTAATTTCAATTCTAATTTTTAAATCGTGTATCTTCTTGTAGAGATCCAGTCATGGATTATTTGTGACGGCGATATAGACCCGGAATGGATCGAGTCTCTGAACTCTGTCCTGGACGATAACCGACTGCTTACAATGCCCTCTGGTGAGAGAATCCAGTTCGGACCTAACGTTAACTTCCTGTTTGAGACCCATGATCTGAGTTGTGCCTCTCCTGCCACTATATCGAGGATGGGCATGATATTTCTAAGGTATTAATTGTCATATCGAAAAAATGTTACATTTTTAGCTTGCCGGGACGAAAAAGTCCGGAGAGCTTATGCCATACCCTCGGCGTCATCGTTGTCGTTGCGTCGTCGTTGTCGTCATCGTTGTCGTCGTCCATAGACAAAACTTGAACCTGGGCTATATCTCTTGAACTACATGTATAAGGGATAGGGCTTTGATATTTCACATGTAGATACCTTGTGACGAGACCTTTCATTTGAGACCATGACCTTTGACCTAGTGACCTTGACCTTGGATTATGACGTACTTTTCAAAAACTTTAATCTGGTTTCTGACAATAACCTGTATAGGCGAGCTATGTAATCTTTGACTACCCTATTTTTAGTGAAAACAACTCTCCTTTCTTACTTTCTACGTCTACCTCCATCAGAATAGAATACTGTGCACATATGGAATCATTCATCTTGCATTGTTGCATTAAATCACAATAATGGCAATGTCTTTTATTTTGAATTACACATTAAAAAAGACAAGAAAAAACTTGGTGACTTTTCTTTGACATTGCTTATCAATGCCTATAAAATTTAGAATTGTATTTAAGGTATCCATTGTACAAATAAATATCGAGTGTATTAATTATATAGTGAGAATGACGGTATATCTTTACCTAAATATACAATAATTAAAAATAGAATTTGGTTTCCAACATCAAAGGTCAACATGCCAACCGCTATCTAAGCCACAGAAACTATCGAGACACTGCTGAGGATTATCGAGATAATTTTAACATGGTTTAAATGGACAAGACGTCAGCCAGATCTCCATTTGTTTATTGAATACGTTAATTTTATTTGATTTACATAGTGATGAAGATACAGATATAAAAGCCTTAGTTAACACTTGGTTGAGTAAACTACAAGACGTGGAGCAGGACAACATGTCAGGCTGGATAGAAGATCACTTCTATAGAGCTGTGGATTGGGTCCTTAAACAGGTAATTAGGTCCTTAGAAATGTATACTGGGTCTTTAAACAGGTAATTATGTCCTCAAATCCAAATACTGGGTCCTTAGATCAGACAACATGTCAGGCTGGATAGAAGATCACTTCTACTGAGCTGTGGACTGGGTCCTTAAACAGGTTATTATGTCCTTAGAAATGTATACTTGGTCCTTAAACAGGTAATTATGTCCTCAAATCCAAATACTGGGTCCTTAGATCAGACAACATGTCAGGCTGGATGGAAGATCACTTCTACAGATATGTGAACTGGGTCCTTAAACAGGTAATTATGTCCTTAGAAATTTATACTGGGTCCTTAAACAGGTAATTATGTCCTCAAATCCAAATACTGGGTCCTTAGATTAGACAACATGTCAGGCTGGATAGAACATCACTTCTACAGAGCTGTAGATTGGGTCCTTAAACAGGTAATTATGTCCTTAGAAATGTATACTGGGTCCTTTAACAGGAAATTATGTCCTCAAATCCAAATACTGGGTCCTTAGATCAGACAACATGTCAGGCTGGATAGAAGATCACTTCTACTGAGCTGTGGACTGGGTCCTTAAACAGGTTATTATGTCCTTAGAAATGTATACTTGGTCCTTAAACAGGTAATTATGTCCTCAAATCCAAATACTGGGTCCTTAGATCAGACAACATGTCAGGCTGGATGGAAGATCACTTCTACAGATATGTGAACTGGGTCCTTAAACAGGTAATTATGTCCTTAGAAATTTATACTGGGTCCTTAAACAGGTAATTATGTCCTCAAATCCAAATACTGGGTCCTAAGATCAGACAACAGGTCAGGCTGGATAGAACATCACTTCTACAGAGCTGTGGACTTGGTCTTTAAACAGGTAATTATGTCCTTAGAAATGTATATTGGGTCCTTAAACAGGTAATTATGTCCTCAAATCCAAATACTGGGTCCTTAGATTAGACAACATGTCAGGCTGGATAGAAGATCACTTCTACAGAGCTGTAGATTGGGTCCTTAAACAGGTAATTATGTCCTTAGAAATGTATACTGGGTCCTTTAACAGGAAATTATGTCCTTAGAAATGTATATCGAGTCCTTAGATCAGACAATATGTCAGGCTGGATAAAACATCACTTCTACATAGCTATGGACTTGGTCCTTAAGCAGGCAATTATGTCCTTAGAAATGTATACTGGATCCTTAAACAGGTAATTATGTCCTCAAATCCAAATACTGGGTCCTTAGATCAGACAACATGTCAGGCTGGATGGAAGATCACTTCTACAGAGCTGTGGACTAGGTCCTTAAACAGGAAATTATGTCCTTATTGTTATAGACTGGGTCTGCAGACAAGTAATTATGTCCTCAAAGCTGTAAACTGATTCCTCAAACAGGTAATTATATCCTCAAAGCCAAAGACTGGGTCCTTAAGGTAATTCCTTAATAATCAATAAAATTGAAAACAAGCAACCCATGGTCCAAAACACTTGAATTGAATCATGACAAAAGCAATAAAAAATGATGCATGTCTTGTGTATATATGCACAACGAATGTAATTCCCTGATATGAAACTATTGAAAAGAACATGTTTTCATTTCATGAGGTAACAATGCGTAAGATCTAAAGAAAGCTCTTCTAACCTGCGAACTGAGCACGGGTGACCTGAAGTTTAGCGTAACCTTTTTACCTAGAAAAAAGTAATGTCAGAAACAAGAATGAAACTGACAAATGTGGTGCATATATATAGAGAATAAGTGTCTTAATTTGTGTTTTGTTACGGGTATACAACATACAGCAAGTGCATTTATCGGACATGTAATGCGCGTTAGCGCATTTCATGCGATAAATGCACTTGCTGTGTGTTGTATACCCGTAACAAAACACAAATTATGACATTTATTCTATATATATGCACCATAGTTATCTATTTCATTCTTGTTTTCTGAAATTCCCTTTACTAGGTAAAAGAGTGACGTCAAAATTCATCTCACCGCAGGCTCAGTTTGCAGGCTAGAACAGCCGTCGCGGCATGTTTCTTTAGATCTTATGCATTGTGACGTCACGAGTGTTAATACACGAATTGCAGCACGTTCCTTTCAATAGTAACATCTCAGGGAATTACATTGATTGTGCATATATATACAATTAATGTCATAATTTGTGTATTGTAACTGATGATTTTACACTTAAAATGATAAAAAAAAAAAATATATCTCAATACAGTAAAAATAGAATATTTTTGCAATACATTGCGATTCACTTTTGGTGTATTGTTTCACTCCAAATTTGTACATTGGTTATTGATAAGTTAATGCTTTTTATACAGAATGACTTTGTGGTGGAGACCAGTCTGATAGGAGTAGTGCTGAACGGGTTATCGCACCTACACAAAGTCAAGAACAAGGCACATTTTGCAGTCTGTCTGATACACGGCCTGGGTGGAAACCTTAACGAAGCCAGCAGGGAGGCTTTTGCCAAGGAGGTCAGTCTGTCTGTCTGTTGGTCTGTCTGTCAAATTCTGTTATAACGAACTGCAAGGCTCTGATGAAATAGTACTAGCCGATATTTATCATGGTAGACAAAATGACGAAAAATGTTTGAAGTTTTTTTTTTAATTTTTTTGACAAAAGCCTTCTTCAGGTCAGCGCGACAAAAAATAACATAGGACTAATTATTAACATTTATAGTACTGTGCATAACATTTGAAATACAATGTACATGTATGTAGTTTGAGCAGCAGTTTGTCATCTTGAAGAGGGCTTCGTCCAAAATGTCAGCATATTGAGCAATATAGATAATTAATAAAGAATTTTCACTTGGTTCCCTGTTGAATTTTATGGACAGAATTTTAGACGTGATTATCTTATTTTTCATTCTATTCTATAAGGAAATCAAAGAATCAAGAATGCTGCAGAATAAATTTACACTTTCATTAAATGTTTGATAACCACATGTAAATGTATGATTTGATTGTTTAGGTATTTTCCTGGACAGGAGAGATGCCGCCTGATAGCCGACGCCCACTCGACACCTACTATGACGAGAATATGGGACGCTTGATGACCTATAGTATGGAGGTAAGTCTATCTGTCTGTCCGTCTGTATGTATATCTGTCTATCCTCCAATCTGTATGTCTGTCTGTTGCACTTTAATGTCAGACTGTATAAACTATTGATTAGTTTGTATCTTTATTTTGATATATCAAGACTTAGTGTGTATCTTGTGTTAAAACCTTTCTTCATGCATGTGCAAACGATTTACCTAGATCTTTAACTTTCTTCTCATGACCTTGACTGGCTTCAATCTCATGAAATGTAACATGGGCCATTTTCTTATGAGATATTAATTAATGACAGATTTATTCTTAAAAAAAATTATTAGACGGAAAGTTTTGACATGAACCAAAATGATTTACGATACTGTTTTGCAATAAGAAAAGAAATGTAAGATATAAATATTAAAGTTCTACATGTACATGTATGTACATGTATGTTATTTAAATGCAACTTCTTTAAAGCTGTAACCTTCACTGTTATACAAATAATTTCTGTTGATGGAGACATTGGGAAACAGGCACATTTTTCGTCCCCCGCTTTCGCAAAAGTGCAGGGACATTAAAACTGGTTGGTCTGTCTGTCTGTCCATCCGTCTGTCCATCTGTCTGTCAGTCAGTCAGTCAGAAAAACTTTACCTTGTCCATAACTTTTGAATGGTAAGTGATATGGCTTTCATATTTCACAAGTGTATTCCTTGTGACAAGACCTTTCCATGGATACCGAAAACTTTGACCTTGTGACCTTGACCTTGGAGTTTGACCTACTTTTCAGAAACTTTAACCATGACCATTACTTTTGAATGGAAAGTTACAGGGCTTTCATATTTCACACATGTATTCCTTGTGACAAGACCTTTCCATCGGTAACAACATTCTGACCTTGTTGACCTCGTCCTTGGAGGTTGACGCACATTTAAAAAATTTAACCTTGACCATAACTTTTGGATGGTAAATGATAGGATGTGCATTCCTTTTCACCAGAACTTACCCTTGGTAACAAAAGTTTTGACCTTTTGACCCTTTCTTAGAGGTTAATCTTTTGATATTTAGAATTTTGATAACAGATGAGATATATTATGAAAACTTAAGAATTGGGGGGGGGAGTTTCCTGTGAGCAGTTCTTTAAAAACAAACACCCAAAAGCGGGGGACCACAATTCCTTGAATTCGATTTTTTTCTCTCTTTATTGTACAACTTTTCGTTATCTTGAATTCAGAAGTATCCATTGTACAAATAAGAATTTCATAGAATTATCGTCCTATTAAATGATGTAAGACAATCATGGTAATACCTTGTATGTCTCATCTTTTCTATGTTGTTCCTTGTTTGATGTTGAGGTCCAAGTTTCTCAGATTCTGATGATGATATAAAAATGAGGTTCAGAATTCCGTTTTGCAATTTTACAGTTCTATTATGTGCAGGTATTTGACGTAAAAGCATTGTGACTTCATGAAATTCCTTTCAAAAAGTCATATTTGTCAACCTGTTCCCTGAATTTTATGCTTGCTTCCATAGAAATTAATGATGTCCTAATTACTTGACGTCGGATACCAGCACAAATGGGAAGTTTGTTTCCATAGAAATTAATGATGTCATAATTACTTGACGTCGGATACCGGCACAAATGGGAAGTAACTCGGTATTTCGAACAGACAAAATTGTATCGTAACCACCATCAAAGTACTGTAAATGTGAAATTTTTTGCGTTTTTCGCTATTGTACTTTTATCGCTAAAATAACCCCTGAGTGAAAATTACGACCAGTATAATAGACTAAAGGGAATACTTCAGTTTTGCTAAAATTACCCCCATTCATACTGTGGTAATGCTCATTTTGAGAAAATTAACCCCAGCGGCTCATTTCGAGAAAATTAACCCCAGCGAAAATAACCAAGTTTACAGTACAATGTATGTTGTATAACATTTTGTACAAAGGATACTTTGATACAATTTTCTCCTTAAGGTAGAGCATCCCTCAGGTCTCAGATGCTCATATTTCCTAAATGACAACTTTTACAATAATTTCATTTCCATATATTCAAAGCTTATGTTACACCTGATGTACAAACAAAATATAACTCTTGGTTTCATGATTATACCGAGAGTGTAGCCGTTTGAACTTCAACATTGGACCCTATGGGGAAAGTAAGAAAAATCCTTTTTAAGGGGTGATGAAATGTAACTATTAAAGTTTCTTTTCCCAAAACCATATTAGTTCGATAATCTGAACAATATTCTGAAGAGAAAAAATAGGGTATCCAGGCATAAAATTTCCCCGTTCCCTGTTATACTGTGACTTTTCCCGTTATACTGTGATTTTCCCCGTTCCCTGTTATACTGTGACTAATAGGGTATCCAGGCATAAAATTTCCAGAATTCTTACCTGAGGGATGCTCTACCTTAAACATTTACTTTGTTGTACTATTGATATATTCCTACACTTTTTGTGTTGTTCTCTGTGACTGAAACACTGTCTGTCACTTTCACGCACACTTTTCAGATCCGAGCTTTTGTTGATGGGGTAATCTGCCTTTAGTTATTACATTCGTTACTATTTTTAGCTTGTATGTGTAGTTATACTCGTCCAATTGTTAGCCATTACCGTTTTAAACATTGATAGTTTATGCCAGTTATTTTTAGAACAAAGGAGAAGGTGAGGTAACCAGGTAGTTTGGCTAAATATGTAAAAATTTGGGGATACATGAACGTGAATTTGTGTTTTAAATAAATACGTATAAAATTGTGGGATACATGTAGTACATAAGTTATTGTAACAATAGAACTTTAATTAGAACGATTAATTTTAAGAATCATCAAATAAATTAATATTCAGCAATATTTCTCAGAACATTTATAACTACAGAAATGTCAAAATTATAGGTTACATCTCCTTCTCCAATAGTTTAATACTTGCATGTTATACCAACACGTATATGAATATTCTTAGAACTGAGTTTGTTAGCTCGTTTATTTAGGTAAGTATTCCCTTTAAACTGTTGCTAAGGGGGTATAATATTTCTGCAGTTTAAAAAAGGTGTACCTTCATTTACTATTATGAAAAAACGGCTTTGCTCCTCAAGGTCAGTGAGATTCCAATACTTAATGAGTACTTGTTTAAGATAAATAAATCGTTATAAGGCAAATTTTAAAAAATAATTGAGAAACGATAGGTCACAATTTATTAAACAAAAATTTACTTAAATCAAAGTTGACGTCGACTTGATAAATTGAAGGTTGAAAAATTGAATTCAATTTTAGATCTTTCAGACCCTGAATTCTATAGGTCTATACATGAAATTGATTTTACTTGCTTTTTGATTTTGATAGAACACAGTGGATTTGGACGCGGACAATTTCACGGCATTAGGCGCCTCTCTCCCCGTTATTAGGACGGGTGACGTACAAAGAGGTCTCGACTATTTTGCTCCATGGTTACAACACGACAACAAGCAGCCGTTTATCCTTGTGGGGCCGGAGGGCTGTGGAAAAGGGTAGGTACATTTACAAGAATAAGTGTCGAAAAAAAACCACTCAAAACTTAAGGTATTATTACATCTGTTTACTATGATACTACATATAAACATGGTTTTTTTGGCGCATAGGGGGAAATATTCATGATAAAATTTAAAAAACGTCTTACCCACTGTAAGAATGCAAAGAGGATATTTTCGCTTGGGGGACATTTTCACGAAATCCCTCCATTTGTGAAAAACGCAAAAATTACCCCAACTTGAAAATTTCCACGTTTACTGCATAACAATTAATGGAGATCTAAATCAACAAAAATGATCACAAAATAGTCAGCCTATATTGTCTAGCCAACAGAACAGTCTATCTTGTGTTAGTAGATAATAAGTTTGATGAAATAGTAAATGATATAAAAGTTAATTATAGAACACAGTAAGGTTCAAATTAAAATATTCATAATAAGTTTGATGAAATAGTAAATGATATAAAAGTTAATTATAGAACACAGTAAGGTTCAAAGGAGCTGTTAAGATAAGGGCTTGATTTAGCCCTTAAATCACTCGATTATTTCTCGTGCGCTGTCCTTCTAATTCAGGTAGAAAGTGGTCGGGATTAAAATATAAAGTATTAGAAGATTCTTAGTAGGTAATTAATTTAAATAGATTAGGTGAAAGATGTTATAATTACGGGTCGAGTAGGCAAGGGTACGTATGAGAGAAAACGTCAAATATGAGTGAAAATTCACAAAAAAAGCATTAGTTTACACAAATTTGATGTTTATTAGACTTCTCTACCTTTTAAAGTCAAACTTGGATAAGAAAAATTAACTTTGATGTTATTATATCAATATAATCGGCAAAAGTCGCAATCCGGAACCTGAAAAACGGTTATATTTCGTATTTATCAGCCACATATGTAGCTTTCAGGCGCGAAATACGCACAGTGTAGAAATAGACAACTTTCTTGTTCATTTCCTTCCTAACGGTTAATCATTTGATCGGAACTTACTCTGAATAGATTGTTACATGATATTAAAAGAAAAAATGGTAATTCTAATTTATTTTACCACTCTAAATACTGATTCTAAAATAGTCATCCATCCCCCCCTTTTTTTCGTTTTTCGCCTGTGGGACATTGTTCCCCCCCTCGGTTCAGAACCCCACTTGGCCAGAAAATTTGTTTTATTGATATACACCTGGGGTAAAAGTGGCATTCTGGACCGAGGGGGGGAACAATGTTGTAGAAAAACTTTTCCGTTTTCCATTGATTTCTATAGGAAAAATGCTTATTTTTACCCAAAAATCGGTCTTATTTTGAATAATTTATCCAACCTGACAGAAGATTCATAACTGGACCAAGTAACTTCTTATTTTTACCGAAAATTGTTCTCATTTTTTGCATTTTGAAATTTTGACTTTTCAGGGCAGATTTTACGCCTTATCTTAACAGCTCCTTAAAATATTCACATGTGAATGTCTTGATTTGTATGAACATATCAACTATATATTGGCTTGTATTGCAAAGACTTTAAATTTAACTTCAAGTCTTGAGAATATGTAGGTCTACTTCTTTATATCTGGATTTAGATGAATTTACTCTGACATGCCCCTTTAGTCCTTTCTATGAAAAAGATTAAATTTAAATTTTATTTATTTTACAACGTTTAACAAACTAGTTACAAACTTATATTAATGTCTCACATTGGCTCAGATATTGGTGTGAGGGGGTCATTGGAGCAGAGGGAAACCGGAATACCCAGGGAAAAACCTCTTAGGACTGGGTGGGCGACTGGGTGCCCTTCCACATACAGTTTATAAGACTCCTTTACCAAATCAGGGATTCGAACCTGGGACTTTAGAAATGAGAAGCGAGTGTGCTATCACTGTGCTAACCCGTCCTTTGACGAATGAAAATGATAGAAGATCAACAATGTCTTTAGTTTCGAAGTAGAATTTGTAACAGTTACTGTAAACGACTTTTTATTAGCAAGGACTTTATTTTCGCGTAATTTCACAGGCTTGATCAAATGCAAAAATAAAGTCCACGCTAATAAAAAGTCTGTCTAAAAGATATGAAGTACATCAAATCTGACAAAATTCAAAAGTGTCTTATTTCCCTTTCCATTAGAATTAATTACCCTAATTAGACAACGGACTATCATACGCGTCGATGTTAGGAATGTTTGAATTACAAACATAGCAATTAATCAATTAGCCTTAATTACCATCTTTTAATAGAGGGTGATAAGGAAATGAAATTGACCTGTACAGAAAAAAAAATCTGATTATAAGCTTGCGAAATTAAAGTCACATGAATTAATCTGTCGCCGAGTTGTCGCGAAAATGAGGTCAGGGGAATATAAAGTCCTTTACAGTATTTTTTTTTTCCTTCCAGGATGTTACTGAAACACTGTTTTGAGCAGCTACGTTCCACCCAGGTGGCCGTGGTCCACTGCAGTGCCCAGACAAACCCGACACACGTTCTGCAAAAGCTGAGTCAAACGTGCATGATCCTCAACACGAACACAGGACGAGTGTACCGACCAAAGGACTGCGAGAGACTGGTACTCTACCTTAAAGATATCAACCTACCCAAGCCAGACAAATGGGGTACTTGTCAGCTGATTGCCTTCCTACAACAGGTATGTATTACTGTGAAATGACAGCAGATGTGAACAGTGGTAGTTCTTACAACAGGTATGTGTTACTGTGCAATGACAGCAAATGTAAACAGTGGTAGTTCTTACAACAGGTTATGTTACTGTGAAATGACAGCAAATGTGAACAGTGGTAGTTCTTACAACAGGTATGTGTTACTGTGAAATGACAGCAAGTGTGAACAGTAGTTGGGGAATATTTCTGTCCTTTTGTGAGTTACTTAACTCCCTAATGTTAAGATGACAAGAGGTTGATGGTCAGGAATTAACATGTGATTTTCGCATAAACATTTTATTTTTCCGTATAATAGATTAAAAATAGAATAAGTGAGTTAATGCAAAGTCCTATGACTGCAAAATGAATCTTCAATTCAGACTGTAAACCTTAGAAAAAGGAGGTTTGGCACTTACAATGAATTATGTTACAATCTCACTACGTATATGATCAAGTTGTGTCGTACAAATATTTTTACATCTCAAATCTTGAATCTCTTGCGTCGTATATTTCAGCTTCCAACTTACAATGATTTTTACAGCTCCAATCTTGATTCTGTGATTTTATTTTCCTTAGGTTGTGACATACAACAGATTTTGGGACTCCCATCTTGAATCTGTTATCTTTTTACTTTAGGTTGTGACGTACAATGGATTTAACGACTCCAATCTTGAATCTGTTATTTTATTTTCCTTAGGTTGTGACGTACAATGGATTTTACGACTCCAATCTTGAGTGGGTTGGTTTAGAGGGAGTACAGATCGTGGCCAGCATGAATGCCGGTACAGGACTCGGTAGACATAAACTAACCACCCGGTTTACGTCGGTTGTCAGAATCTGCTGTATGGGGTAAGTGTCAGAGATGTTTTATAATTAAAAGCCTGCCTTTACACAAACGTCCGTTTTGTATTATTTCTTTGATAGTCTTATTTAAGGTATCATTTTATGCTCTTATGTACTGAATATTTCACTTTTAACTTACTTGTAGTTATAACTTGATACTATATTACAGAGGGCACATACATGTACATGTAGTGCTACGCTACGTCGATTTAATATCCGTCATCCTCTCTATCATCTATTGGTTTCCAGGCATCTTCTCTCTGGAGGTTTGATAAATCCTATTGTTATACCCTTGTCAGTATCTCTATATAAAATCCCCATAGGAAAAATGCCTATAAGTTTGAATATTTGACCAAGCGGTCAATATTACATGTATATCAATATTGGCCCTAGGGCAATATTTCAAAAAATATTGACCGATAAACGGTACATCGTTTGTGACGTCACGTCATTGATGACGCTATTAGCTCTACCTATTTTTCCGCGCTCTTTCTCTTATAGAAGAAAATGAACGTAAACATGCCGGGCTAATCGGTTTGTTGCTGCAATATTGATGTAAGGTATAACAAAACAATTATTGACTGGGAATTCGGGCAATATATGATTTGTTGGACCTTCAGACAAAATATAGCCTTCGGCCTCGGGCAATATTTTATCTTCAGGTCCAACAAATCATATATTGCCCTCATTCCCAGTCAATAATTGTATAATGTTATTTATGATACATTCTCTTGGACATAAATTATATTCAACAATCAGACATAATTTCTTTCGCTTTAAAGCAGAATTCGGCTTCTTTGATTACCAATAAATATCTATATTTGGCCTCCGTTTTAGGTTCTGTGTTCACGTTTTGCTTCCATTATCAGGTTTTTTGTTTGTTCAATGGAATTACGTCTAAACGATGGCTGCAGACAATGCTTTCATGTCAGACCTACGCCTCGTGTCAAGTTGCTGAAATTTTATCTATTATTCTAAAGAACGTCGCTTGTTTGCTCCTTAGTCATGTTAGTTACGTCTGTAAAACGAGAACATACTAGGGTTTGACGTTGCTAACGTCACATTTCGCCTTATATTTACAAAAATATAGATTGCATTAGAATAGGAATATCTAGATACTGACATGTTTGCGGATGGTAAATGCTGATTTTACGGTGCAAATATAAGTTTTTCTGGCTCCGCTAACGTGTCGCCAAACATAACATCAGAAACTAGTTATTTCCTAATTCTGTCCCTATGTTAATCTTCAGGTACCCAGACAAGGAACAGTTACAGACCATATACAATGCCTACCTAACCCCCATCATAATCTACCTTATCTAGTGTTATTACAGTTATCTCCCCTTGTTTTATAAGGTATCCAGACAAGGAACAGTTACAGACAATATACAATGCCTACCTAACCCCAGTCATAAACAGACAGCTATCTAGACACCCTGTGTGGTCAAATGGATCAAAGGTGTATGCCCTGGCTGGATCTATGGTACAGCTTTATGAACAGGTATGGTCTTCTAATTTACATTATAAACTTCAGGCGTGCACTCTCTGCAAATTGCACAAATTTAATTTAAAAAGATATATAACCAGAGGGTGCTACTGAAATGAATTTTGGCTGTGTCTGAATAGCACTTTGGCTGGAAGCATCAATGATGAGGATTTACTATGCAAAACATGTGTCTAATGCATTAAGATTGGTTTGAAATTTTCTTCGAGAAGGTAATGAGTTGGAATAATTCTGTATTATCCTACGGAGAGGACGATCTAAGTTGGATGATTTGTGTAAAACCTATCTATATTTTTTCGCAAGGAAATGTGTTTGCTTTAAAGCTGATCTATGGCATCCAAAGGTGCAATAGCCTTGCTAGAAGAATTTCAGTACAATACGAAAACAAGTGAATTATAATTTCGTACGCCTCAAATGACAGAAAACGCCAGTTCAAATTTCCTCCAATCCTGCATTTTACTGTTAATATGCATTGTGTAAAGCTGTCAAAAGATCTGCCTCAATTTCTTAATCACCACATCAAATAAGTTCTTTTTAAAAAAAAAAAAAAAAAAAAAACCTGCAAGCTGAGTATTTTTTACATTTCAAGCTATCAGTTTTATTTCAATCGAAAATTTAATTTAAAAAAGCCTTTAACTAGTTTATTAAGCACTTTTATCTCAGTCTTCTAAATTTGTGTCTTGATTTTCTTTTTGTAGCTGCGGTCACGCTTCACTGTTGATGATTACAGTCATTACCTCTTCACACCTCGAGATCTTACCAACTGGTGCCTCGCTCTTCTCAGATATGATCTAAATGCCGGACAGAAAAGTGGCTCTAGCGACCATCTTCTGGAAATCTGGGCAAATGAGGCCCGTCGACTTTTCCGTGATCGAGTTGTCGGAAGTGACGGCCTGAACAAGTTCGATAGTATCCTAATGTCTGTAATCAGAGCTGATTGGTCAGCTAATATATTCGATTCTTTGGACAGTAAGTTGCTCCGTCAAATAGACCATTTTGTCCGATTTTGTTTTTGACCTCAAAATGTCTGAGTTGACATCTTCTTCATTATGAGGTGTCAGTTATAGACACAATTCAATTGTGATGTAACTATTAAAAAGAGCCCAAAAAGATCTTAATCCAAACATTTTTTATCATTTTCTTATCTAGTGTGATTTTCGGCAAGTGCTCTTTTCTGTTCCTATAATTCTGCTAAGCTCATATGATATTTATACTTCATTTGAAAGAAAATCACGAGATGTCGACAATGAAATTTTGAATCGTTCCGAATAAGTAAAAGCGTATTTGTCAGTAATCCATTCAGACAGCAAGACGCCAGACATGATAACATTTGGCTATATTTTCATTGTGACTTTACAAACAAAACATGCCAAGACATCTGGACGCATCAAAACGATGTCATCAAATATGATGTCATAATAGATCAAATATGATGTCATAATAGACAACTTTCTCATTACCGAATTTTATACATGCCTATACCTGAGACATCACAATATGTGACATAACTTTTCACTGTGACGTCGAAACAGTTCTGTGATGTCATGAAAAGAATTGACCTGAAAAGTTGTGATGGTGGATCATGGCGAGTCTTTATTAAATGCACGTCTAGCAGTAGACTAAGTATGAAAATGCTCTATCAAAAAATTAGCAAAATGATGTAATGTCTGCTAGCATCTATCTGTATCAAGATCTAGGGTTAGAGCTGTCACAACTCTTACTGTAAAATGGAATATTTGATGTTTTAAAACGATATTTTTTTTCTAATTTTAGGTGAATTCTTTGTGACGTGGGGAGCCAGACATGACTCTGGCGCACCTTCTTCAGCCGCTGGAGCACCTCTACCGCCCATGGGAAAACCACTTGGAAAACTGACAGGAGACGACCTACAGAGTGTGGTGGAAAAAGGACTGAAAATATACAGTAAGATACACTAACAATGTTGTACCAGAATGCCCTTGTCATGGTAGTATGGCCATTGTATTATCAGTTCATTTTGGCCTCATGATGTTTCGTTTTGACCTGTATTTCGGGGAGGAGGGGGGGGAATTTTTTGCAAAGTCCAACAATAAGTAAATTAAATGCGAAACTTACCCCCGATAGAATATTTCCACGTTTACAGATCTTATAGAAATTGACAAAATTCTCCATCTCCTTCGATAATTTCAGGCCGAGAGAACCGTGACCTTGACATTCTGATCTTCAAAGAAGTCCTTGACAACATAGCACGAGTGGATAGAGTATTAACACTTCCCGGAGGATCGCTATTATTAGCCGGACGTAGCGGTGTCGGACGACGTACTGCCGTTACTTTAGTAGCCCACATGCATCAGATGAACCTATTCACTCCAAAAGTTCACAGAAATTACAGCATGAAACACTTCAAAAACGATCTAAAAACGGTAAGATTTAGTGAATAAACTGAACTCTTTCACGCTTACGTTCATTTGAATCACACTTGTTTCTTTATATGACGTTTTTGCCAACTATCTAGCACGTTCAAATGATGCTATACCGCACCAAATTGTAGCATACACTGCTATTGATGACTTAACTTGATTGAGCTGGTGGGCAGAATTGTCATTTAAAAAGACAAATAAACAAATTGGGTATTAAGGTGAAAGGGTCTATAAAATTAAAGTTTCAAGAAAGCTTGTTGAAAACTACTGATATATAGCTGATTGCTTTTATTTCAAAATCGTTAACAGCTATAAAAAAAATCCTCAGACGAATTATATTTAAAAAAATCATGATTCACATCCAAAAAGTAAATTCCTTACGAGATCTTGCTTGAGATTTTTATGTCGACTGCGAAACATAGCGACACTTAGGGATCACTTTGACCCCTGTCTGTCTGTCTGTCACACTTGGATGTCACACCCTATATAAAAGTGATTCCTAAGTGTCGCTATGTTTCGCAGGCGACACATGTATTCCTTGTTGTGTCACCTGCGAAGCATAGGGACACTTGGTGATCACTTTGTCCTTTGTCCCTCTGTCCGTCTGTCTGTCACACTTGGATGGATGTCACACCCTATATAAAAGTGATTCCTAAGTGTCGCTATGTTTCGCAGGCAACACATGCATTCCTTGTTGTGTCACCTGCGAAGCATAGGGACACTTGGTGATCACTTTGTCCATTGTCCCTCTGTCCGTCTGTCTGTCACACTTGGATGGATGTCACACCCTATATAAAAGTGATTCCTAAGTGTCGCTATGTTTCGAGGGCAGCACATGCATTCCTTGTTGTGTCACCTGCGAAGCATAGGGACACTTGGTGATCACTTTGTCCTTTGTCCCTCTGTCCGTCTGTCTGTCACACTTGGATGGATGTCACACCCTATATAAAAGTGATTCCTAAGTGTCGCTATGTTTCGCAGGTGACACATGCATTCCTTGGAATGATTTTTGTCTTTCTTTGCCAATAGGCCACTTGCCGAAATTCCTAATGGCTGACAAAATGACAAAAAAAAGCCAAAGGTATAGACAATTTTTGCGCAGTTTTTCATTGTAAGGTCGCAATGGAGTTGCGTCTTTTAACAGTGACGTCATAATGTAAAACAACGCCACAAGATGTTGACTCGGACATTTTGTGCTTTCTAACAAGATGGGAAACAATGGTCTATAGGCTACTGAAAACTCTATTTGTTCTTATGAAGGTGATGCAGCAGGCAGGAATAGACGGGGAACAAGTTGTCTTACTGATGGAGGATCACCAGTTTATAGAACCTCAGTTCCTGGAGATGATAAACAGCTTACTGTCGTCAGGGGAGGTACCAGGCCTCTACACCCCAGAGGAGCTCGAGCCCCTACTGTCGCCTCTGAGGGACATGGCCTCGGAGGTTGGGTTCAGAGGGACTCTCATCAATTTCTATGCTTCAAGTAAGAATTTTTTAACATCATTATTATCGGAACTGAACAAGAATGTTAGGTATACACATATTTTGACCCTGGAATTAAAGATTCTGGAGCATATAAATTTTTGTCTGTCTGTTTGTCTGAAAATATTTTAACATTGGGCATAACTTTGAACATGTAAGAATATCTTTTTTTTCAAATGATGAATTTCTATAGTTGAATCCTCCTAAAATTTTTACTAAATCGCGGAAGAACAGAGGGAGGGTGCTACCGTATAACCAGAAATTTTCACGAGTATCAAATTTCGCGATTTGCTGGTAAAATAGGGTGTCTTTAATTTTGCGAGTACAATTTTTCGCGATTCCTAGTTACAAGCAAATATGAACACATGATGCTACTGTTTTGTACCTTTATTGTTGAATTTTCAGTTTGCGCTATATGAGGATACATTCAATTCACTTATCTTAGCGTTTTGAAAGTAAAAAGTGAAGAATTGAACGTGCTTAATAAGAACAAATTGTAACTTAAATATGAATTTGTGATATACCTTATCAAAGACAATTTTTCGTGAGAATTTATTTTCGCGATTCCAAATTACTCGCGAATATAGCGAAAATTAGTATCACGCGAAAATTTCTGGTTATACGCTATTTTGCACTCTCAGTATATGTTGCATGTTCAAAAATGTTCATATACTTGGAATTTATGCATGGAGATGATATACAAATAATTTTCATTTACCCGTAATTAGGGATTAAGATGAACCTTCACATAGCCCTGATCATGGACTGTACAAATCGTAGCTTCACTTTGAACTGTGAGAGTAACCCAGCATTGTACAAGGAATGTGCCGTACAATGGATGGAATCCTGGAGTCGGGACAGCATGGTTAAGGTAAATCAGTATTGGGTTGTACAGAATTTGGAACTGAAAATATTAAATATAATACATGTATGTCATATATTAGAGATAAAAAGGTCAAGTTTTCAGTGCAAAAGTAGAACAACGCTTTTTTTGGGGGGGGGGGAGAAAAAATATTGTACAAGTTTTAGAAATGTTTTTAAGTTCTTTGATTTAATTTGGTTGTTTGTATGACACCTTCCATCTGAGGGTGACATTGTTCTTTGTTGGTCTTTTTGTCCGTCTATCTGTCTGGTAGTGACACTTCAAATAAATGGCCAAGGCTGACTTGATTGACATTATACATCCATCAAACTTGCAGGGATTGCCAACCATGAGGGGACTAAACACCCAATAATAGTTAAGATCCCCTTCAAGTTCAAGGTCAAACATGATGAAATTCAGCACCAAATGTTGATGATCGCCTTCAAGGTCAAGGTCAAACATGATGAGACTCGTCACCAAATGATGGTGATAGCCTTCAAGGTCAAGGTCAAACATGATGAGACTTGTCACCAAATGATGGTGATGGCCTTCAAGGTCAAGGTCAAACATGATGAGACTCGTCACCAAATGATGGTGATGGCCTTCAAGGTCAAGGTCAAACATGATGAGACTCGTCACCAACTATTGGTGACGGCCTTCAAGGTCAAGGTCAAACATGATGAGACTCGTCACCAAATGATGGTGATGGCCTTCAAGGTCAAACATGATGAGACTCGTCACCAAATGATGGTGACGGCCTTCAAGGTCAAGGTCAAACATGATGAGACTCGTCACCAAATGATGGTGATGGCCTTCAAGGTCAAGGTCAAACATGATGAGACTCGTCACCAAATGATGGTGATGGCCTTCAAGGTCAAGGTCAAACATGATGAGACTCATCACCAAATGATGGTGATGGCCTTCAAGGTCAAGGTCAAACATGAAACTTGGCACCAAATGTTGATGATCGCCTTCAAGGTCAAGGTTGGAAGATGATAAGACTCAACACCAAATGATTATGAAGGTCATTTTCAAGGTCAGACATGATGAGACTCATCACTAAGTCTACCTTCAAGGTCAAGGTAATTGTCAAGGTCACCTTTCAGATGAAATAGCCTTCTAAAACTGTCCAGTCTTCATATGATTTACATAACTTTCAGGTTCCTTACATGCTCCTGACTAAGCCACCGAAAGTAGAGGGCGCCACAATAGGTGAGAAGAAAGGACATCAGCGTAAGCTGTCCGGAGGAGAGGATCTCCTTAAGTGTTTCCTGTTCGTACATGAGTCGTGTGCGCAGGCTAATCTAGGTGCCACACCACGGAGGTACATAGTATTCCTCAATACATATCAACAGGTGTACGGAAACAAGAAAGCCGGAGTGGAGAAACGACAACATCATTTACAGGTAAGTATTAGTAGAACAAATGTATTAAGTACTGAAGTTAAAGTGAACTGTAAGTTTAAGTAAATTGGTATCCTGAAACACAGAAATTGTCAAATTATTATGAAATGATTGATTTGAATGTACATGCATGCATTACACTATGCAGTTATTTTTGTGTGTCGTTAAGTTAGCAGGACAGATGAACACTTGTAACCTTTTTTGGGCTTTTTATATTTTCTCCATTATGATGTCACAATCAAATGGACTATCAAATCACTATTTGGGCGGCCATTTATGGCGTCACGATGTTAAACTTTCGCTAACATGTATGATGTATGACATTTTCCGATCCCTCAATTGATAGAGAAGTATTGATTACTTGTTGGGTAAACTTTAACTTTGAACTTTTACCTTAACAGGCTGGTGTGTCCAAACTTAATGAAGCCAAGCAGCTTGTGGATGAACTTAAGAGGAAGGCAGGAGAACAGAGCATATTACTGGCCGAGAAACAGGGAGAGGCTGATAACGCCCTGAAAGAAATCACCATCAGCATGCAGGTATGATCACTAAACAGTTATATAGCGCTTTCATGTAGTCAGAATCTAGATTTATGGACCTGTAAATAGTCAATGTCTGGATTTATAGACCTAAAAATTCATATGAACAAAGGGGTCCATGGTCCAACCAGTTATAGCATTTTCATGTGGTCAATATCTGGATTTATGGACCTATAAATAGTCAATATCTGGATATATAGACCTAAAATTTTATACGAACTGAGGGGTCGATGGTCCATCCAGTTATAACACTTTCATGTGGTCAATATCTGGATTTATGGAACTGAAAAGTGGTATCAACCAAGGAGTCCAAAGTCCATTCAATTTTCCAGGTCCTTAATTCTAGATAATTATGGACCCAATTAAATTTAAACAGACCTACATACTTAAGACCCATATTCTATAAAATTTTAGCCTGTTTTACAAAAATACTTGTGAAAATTTTTAGGAATTTTCGTAACTTACATTATCAAATGAAAGCTTCAATCCTTTTTCACTTTAGAGTGTGTTGCCCTTTCTTATAGCCTTTCTACATACTAAATACAAATTCGGAAACAAAACATCAAAAGTTACGAAAATTCCAAAACATTTTAGTTTATAAGAAGTACTTAGCTATCAAAAGTTACGAAAATTCCAAAACATTTTCGGAAGTATTTTTGTAAAACAGGCTCCTGACTTGATCATAAGAGAAAAAAAGTCAAGAAGTTTTAGGAAGAGCTTCCAATTTGTCGTAGATGTCCATTTTTTCTGTTGTTTCTTTACAGAACGCTACAGATCAGAAGAACGAGATGGAAGAACTTAAAAAACAAGCGGCTGAAGAAGACAAAGTTCTTCAACAACGGAAAAAAGTCATTGATCGTGAGTTAGCCGAGGTGGAGCCACTTGTACAGGAAGCTAAAGCCGCCGTAGGTAACATAAAGACGGAGTCGCTATCGGAGATACGATCTCTCAGAGCGCCACCTGACGTCATTCGGGACATTCTAGAGGGCGTTCTAAGACTTATGGGAATATTTGATACGTCATGGGTCAGCATGAAAAGGTACGTTGGTGTTGTTGTCTTAAAGTAACTCTGGTAAATACATGTATTTCACGCCATTACAACAGATTGAAATGGAGACAGAACTTTCTACCAATTGACCCATCCAATTGCGGGAAAAGAATGCAAAATTTTGTGACGTCACAATGCTTTTACCATGTGTTTACCTCGGACAAACAAGCTTCGAACCTTGGTCAAACATCAAAATTGCATTGTGACGTCGTGGAATTTCCAAATTTTTCCCGCTTCCGGAAGGGTCAATTAGGCACATTTCGGTTTTCTTGTGTTTTAAATAAGTGAATTACCCATTTAAGATTGGATGACTTATAATTAGAATTTAGGCTGACAATCTTAAGATATTCATAATGTGCATATGACTAGCTTAACTGATAAATACTCAAAATTAGACACTTATTTCTTATTGAAGGTTAACTTTTCTCTAATTGACCCTTCCGAACGCGGGAAAAATTTGAGAAAATCCATGACGTCACAATGCAATTTCGATGTTTGACCGAGGTTCGGAGCTTGTTTGTCCGAGGTAAACACGTGGTAAAAGCATTGTGACGTCACGAAATTTTGCATTCTTTTCCCGCAATCAGAAGGGTCAATTAGTCTTGTTAACTGTTAAGGTGGAAGTTTTTGTATGGGGGTAATTTTTGCGATTGTATTTTTATCATGAAAATAACCCCCACGTGAAAATTACATCTAGTATTGAGTCTTTGCGGAATACAGAGTTATTTCCCCTTAGAGACGGTATCTGACATAAAACCATTGTGACGTCATGAAAATGGTATGGTAACATCGATTTTATACCGTCATTTCCCAGACTATTAGGACTGTTTCCATAGAATTTGATGACGTCATAATCAGTCTAC
This sequence comes from Pinctada fucata, assembly GCA_028142955.1. NCBI lineage: Eukaryota > Metazoa > Mollusca > Bivalvia > Pterioida > Pteriidae > Pinctada > Pinctada fucata. The sequence goes on from AP027111.1 coordinate 52,769,558, forward strand.
GTCAGATACCGTCTCAAATGGGAAGTAACTCTGGTTTTCAAAAATAGCGAATAAAAGACTCCTGATTCCACGAAAGTTACCCCCATGCAGACTGTGGCAATGGTCGTTTCACGAACAATTTCCCCCTAGTGAAAATAACCATATGTACAGTATGCATTCTGTTACGGTAACAATTTAGTTTGTACACTATATGAAAATGATCAGTGTTGGGGGAAGGGGGTGAGGGGCGATACATGGAGAAACGTGTGCATGTGAACTGCTCAAAAGGGGAATTTTTAATAAATTAAAATTCTTGCAAAAACTGTATTAGATAGCATCAATATACATGTAATTGGAATGGCTTGAAATACACAAAGAGATACATTAAAGGAACCATATTCTTTTTTTTTTTTTTTTTTTTTACACATTATTTAAAACAATTTTTTGCCAAAGATTAAAATCTTTCATAATGGGGGAAATTTCTGTGACAGGAGGGGAAAAATAGATATGCCACAGAGGGAGGAATGGGGCCGATAAACACTGTAAATGCACCTGATGATAAACATAGACTACATTACAGAATAGAGAAAAACAATTATAGTTTCTTATCTGTCATAAATCTCAATTATTTAAAACCATGTGAATTTTTGTAGTTTCTTGGCAAAGAGAGGAGTGAAGGAGGAAATCCAGACGTTTGATGCTCGGAAAATAACGCCAGAAATCAGAAAGGGTGTCGAGGATCTGATAAGGAAGAGCAAGGATTCATTTGAACCGAGGGTAAAATTCAAAATTTTAACGTTTTAATATTAAGAGCTGAAATAATGATCATATCACTTTTTGATTGTCATCACAGTCCTATGATAGAGCAGCAACAATTCAATGTAGTTCTGGATTAATTTCGATTCATGTTGACGGTTTGATTCATGGTATGGCGTTGTCTCTGCATCGAGCTTTTTCTATTCATTTGAAAAACAATTTAAGGACATTTGCAAACAATGTTTCTGAAGAGATATGTATGAGGAAGTTTATATCAAGTCATTGAAGATATTTCAAGTTGATAGGACACTTCATAGTATATTGCTCTTGAATATTCAGATTCTTCTTTCAGTCCAGTAGAAAATACAATTACGAGTGCCCAAAGCTCTATCTTAATTCTGATTTTAATTTCTGATTGTTATTCCAACCTATTACAGGGGTAAGACTCTCCTTGCCACAGACAACTTTCTTGCCTGCCCCTAAAATCACTTGCCCATTATTTTAAAGGTTTCATTTGGTACAACTTCATTTTTATGACAATTGTTCACTTGAGAAATGAAAACCTTAGTCACATAGGACAGAAAGTCTCTTAACAAAGCGGGTCGCTAAGGAATTTTAACCTTTGCTTCCAAGATATGTCCAAAGTCAAACTTTCTGATACAGGTTTTTTTTTCTATTTTGGGGAAGGTGCCTGTGCCTGTCCCACTTGGGAAATTTAGCAACATTTTGCTGAAATTTGGAAAATTTTTACACAAACTCTCACCAAAGTCTAACCCTAAAATATCATTTATTAACAGTGGTAATCCATTAATTTGCATGAATTGAACGAGGGATGAATAAGAGAACTTTAAAATGCACTTAGAAATAGGACATTTTGTGCTGACTTTCAAGTTTTGAGTCTTATTTTCTCCTGTTATTTTTTCATAATTCCTCTTTTGGAATTTCAGAGTGATTTTTAGGTGAAAATAGAGGTAATTTGGCATCGTGAAGGGACTGAAATTCGGCCCTAAAACAAGGAAAAAACACTGTTACCGCAACAGGAACCTGTATTTTCTACTTATCTCGATTTTTCGTCGCCTGCGAAGCATAGCGACACTTAGGGATCACTTTGTCCATTGTCCGTCCGTCTGTCAGTTCGTCCGACCATCACACCCTATATAAAAGTGATTCCTAAGTGTTACTACATTTGAATGTTTCGCAGACAACACATGCATTCCTTGGAATTTTTTTTTTTTCAATTTTGTATATGCCTGTAAGCAGATGTAACAATGATGAATTTTTTGCAGGCTGCCAAGAGGGCTTCGGTAGCTGCCGAACCCTTAGCTGCCTGGGTCACTGCAAACGTTAAATTCTCATACGTCCTGGAAAAGATAGAACCACTGGAGAGTGAACAGGCAGATCTCATGAAGTAAATAGCATTGAAATATAGAAAGAGAAAATTCATGTAGCAGTTAGAATAATAATAGATAGAAAACTGCAGTGAAATTCCTGCTGTAGCAAAGAGTATCATGGGATGAGTTCAATGCTTGCTGACTAACAGAAACTTACATTATAACAGTGAATAGATTCATTTGCTGGTACTTTCTATAAGTAAACCATTTTGCATGAGCAATTTCATTTGCTGATCGGACCTGATTTGCGGTTCCCACCTGCTAATACATGTATTGAGTTATGCATTTGTGATTCAATTTCACTGAGACAAACTTTTTTGGTACGAAATTGACCGCAGATGTAGAGAAGATTTATACACCGAGAATGATTCTACGAAAACAGTATTTTATTTTCTTTGCATTTGTTATAAAATAAAAGCCAAATTGTAAAATGCCATTTGACAAATTGCTCAAGAGAGACAATATAGCTTTTGTTGAATATTCTCTATTTCAATGAGGTTCAATGGATTCTATATGACTTCAAAATTTTCTGTTCATTTTTAAGGAATCTTAAGAAAGCTGAAGGAAGAATGGACAAACTTAAACGAGCCCTCGATGAAGTGGATAATAAAGTTGCGTCCCTAAGAAACCGATTCGAGAAACTAACGAAAGAAGCAGCGGAGTTAAAAATAAAACTAGACAAAGAAAATGAAACCATACAAGCTGCCGAGACTTTGGTGACAAAGCTGGAAGGAGAATATCGAAGATGGAGCAGTCAGGTATGGTTATAGAAAAGAAGGGGGAAGGGATGTAGGGGGAGAGGGGAAAGGGAGGGAAGGGGACCGGAGAGGTAAAATATCAAAACCTGTACAAGCTGCCGAGACTTTGGTGACAAAGCTGGAAGGAGAATATCGAAGATGGAGCAGTCAGGTATGGTTATAGAAAAGAAGGGGGAAGGGATGTAGGGGGAGAGGGGAAAGGGAGGGAAGGGGACCAGAGAGGTAAAATATCAAAACCTGTACAAACTGCAGAGACTTTGGTGACAAAGCTGGAAGGAGAATATCGAAGATGGAGCAGTCAGGTATGGTTATAGAAAAGAAGGGGGAAGGGATGTAGGGGGATAGGGGAAAGGGAGGGAAGGGGACCGGAAAAGTAAAATATCAAAACCTGTACAAGCTGCATTGGTTACAAAGCTTGAGTGGTTGAGGAGGTATCTGAAATTACTCAAGCTGCAAAAGCTTTAGGCCCTTAGGTAATATCAAAGATGGAATAATCAGGTATGTTCCAGAGCTATTGAAGTGGGGGAGGGGAAATATGAGATTTAAGCTTTATTACCAGATGTGAAACTTTGTAGATGTATTACAATACCGACTTGCTATGCTGTTATAGGGGATGTTAGAGGTGCACTTAAAATTAGAGATAACTTAATTTAGGGTGTTGGTTTTCTTTTCCTGTCAAATTTTCCCGATTCTTTGATTTTATGACATGTTTGTTTGCACAGCTACAGGATTACAAATTTTTTTTTTAGACTGTATTTTGTACTATGGAAAATAAACTACTCGTACTCAGCACTTTAAATTGATTCCTATTTTTAAAATAAAGCGATCAGTGGCCAACACTCAAAACCCTTCTAAAGTAATTTCATTTCTTTGTGCAAATTGCAGTTACTTATTATAAAAGAAATAACAATTTTAACTAGCTAGCAGTGGTTTATTGTCCATTAATTCCCCAAGTAGCATTAACCAATCAAATTATCACAAAGTCAAGAAGCAGTGAGATAGCAATTTCATTGGTTGGTACAATGAGGGGAATTACCGTACTTGATAATAAACCAGGGCTAGGTAGTTATTATTCCTATTCTTATATATTCTTCTAAACTAAGCAGAAATCAAGTACTGTTGTTACAATAGTAGAATGATGTATTTTGTTAGGTTGGAGAGTTAGCCAACGAACTTAAGGAGTTACCAAAACGTGCGTTACTGGCTGCAGCCTTTATCACATACCTAGCCCAAGCTCCGGAAGACGTACGTCGATCGTGTATCAACAACTGGGCTGAGTCACTAGGAGTACACGGTTTTGACCTGCGGAGATTCCTGAGTACGGAGAGTGAACAGTTAATATGGAAGAGCGAGGGTCTGCCGTCGGACGAGTTGTCTATGGAAAATGCTCTTGTGATTTTACAGGTATTATTATTTTATGATTTTATTTTCAAATTATTTAAAATTAGATTTTCAAAGAATTCAAAATTAAATAGAAATAGATTTCAATTCATTTGAATTAGATTTTCAAATAATTCAAATTATATTTTCAAATTATTGAAATAAGATTTTCAAATTATTAAAGATATAAGATTTTCAAATTATTAAAAATATAACATTTTCAAATTATCTACATATTAACATTTTCAAGTTTTTCAAAGTAAAATTATTTAAGATAAAGATTTCAAATTATTTAGCATTAGATTTTCGAATTATTTAAGATTAGATTTTCAAACTCTTTCGAATTAAAATTTCAAATAAATTTTGAAATAATTTGAATTTGAATTGTCAGATTATTTTCAAATTATGTAAAATTAAATTTTGAAATTATTCAAAAGTAAATTTTCAAATAATGTTGAATTAAGTTTTCTAAAATTATTTGAAATCAAATTTTAAAATGTTTCAAATTATTTTTAAAAATTATATCGAAATTTTATATCAGTCTGTACAATAAATATGTTACACATTTACAATGTATTCTGCACTTTTTATGGATTTGAATTTGATATCCTTGTAAACATTTTTGAAGCAACTTTTTTTTGTTAATTTCATCATTTTCATTAAGTGATATATAGAATATAATTACATTATGCGCAAAATGAAGTTTACTTATCTTATTATTCATAAAATTTTTCTTCAGTTTATCGATAAAGTTATACTAAATTATAATAAATATATAATTGAACATGTATTTTGCTAAGTCTGTTATTAAAACTTCTCCATTCTCTATGATTTTCAACCAACATCTTATTAAGTAAATGAAGTGGAGAGAAAGAGTATAGTCAACAGGGATTCGTTAAGAAGTTTCTTGCATAAAAATTTGTTGCCGTGATATCTTTACTACATTTTAAACCAAAGGTGCAGTCACAATTTTTCAGAGCTGTAATTCTAGCCATTGATAGAGTGCAGGAATTTGCTACACATGTAGAAAAAAAGGAGTGGGGGAAGGGGCAAAAGTTCATCTGGAATTTGTTAATAAGATATAAGACTTAGTTTTTCTTTGATTTACTTAAGTTTTCTCAACATCATACGCAGAATTCCTCGCCTACCTGAATTGATCCTCCATTGTACCCCCCCCCCCCCCCAAAAAAAAAAAAAACAAAACACCTTTGTTCCTTGTAAAAATTTCTAGATTAACAGATATGTTTACTTATATTTACTTATTAATAATTCTTGTAAGGATATGATATATTATATAGCTTCTCTTTGGTATCTCTGATAATGCTTCGTTTTGGTATGATACATGCATGTATGCTTTGAGCTGGCTCAGTAATGCGGTCTATCAAACCTAGATCGAGTTTAACGAAATTCTATTTTTAATCAACGATAGCTGAACGATACTGCGGCAGGGGTAAGACATCGACACGTTGTGTGCACCAAAGTTTTGCCTGTTTTTTCCTGCTCTGAAGCTCGTCTGGACATTCTTTGCACACAGCTTTTCTTTTATCATTGTCATCATTGATATCATTATCGATGATGTTTATCGTTTATCATTGGATATTTTTTTATCAATGATTATATCTATTTGCTCCTGATTATGTTTCCTTTCAGAATAGATATTTCGTTAACTCCAAGAAGGTACCTAAGTTCGCTTGTCATTATAAGTTTTAATTTGAAGACTTGTGAATTATGTTTTCTATTAAGTTACGTTTTTGTCTGATTTTTAAAATTTTTTACCCTTTTTCGATTCTTTTTATCTTTTCCTTCCTAATGAACGTTTCTGAACTGTTCCCCATTTGTGTGTTATTTGGTTATTGTCACGAGGGGAAAATTTCGCAATTTCAACATCAAAACCTTACGCTTGAGGGAATTATTTGCGATATAGAATTATCTTCCATTTTAAAATATAGTAAGGTTATTTTCCCATAGGGGTAATTTTCGCAAAGACCATGGATTTACGAAATACGCGGAAATTACCCCCATGTGAAAATTTTGATGTTTACAGTATTTATTTCATTAACCTGACAATGTAGGATTCATTAGTAGGATAACACATCCAATGATTATGCTCGATATGGTCAGTTGACCCTTCCGATTGCGGGAAAAAATGCATAATGTCTTTACGTCACAATGCTTTTACCTTGGACAAACAAGCTTCCAACCTCGGTCAAACATCGAAATTGCATTGTGACGTCATGGAATATCTCAAATTTTTCCTGCGTTCGGAAGGGTCAGTTCCATAGGATATTAGTATATCTGAGTGAAAAAGAGCAAATTCCCTGCAATTTCTAGGTTGAGCTAAGATGTTAATTTACACTAAATGTCTTACTAATTTTCATTTAGTAAGATTTATGCATATCTTAATGTCATTTATCAGTTTGCTGTGGCTTAAAGTTGGAGAATCATATTTCACGTCAATTTCTTGCGCAATATTTTCACATTTCTTTGTTTGCAATGACCTTCACACTTACAAACCCTAAAATGTCTGTTTTCTAATCACTGGCTTTAATTGTATGCTTTGTTGATAACCGTGAATCGATCCTTCCGATCGCGGGAAAAAAATGTAAAAAGTGGTAACGTCACAATGCTTTTACCTCGGACAAACAAGCTTCAAACCTCGGTGAGACATCGAAATTGCATTGTGACGTCATGGAATTTCTCAAATTTTTGCCGTGTTTGGAATGGTCACTTTCTAACAATTGCTTAAGGCAGAAGCACAAATAATTGTGTTTCATTTTCAATTGTTACCTTGATACATGTATTTACTGACAGACAGACAGTCTTACTTACAAGGCCCTGCTTCTATTTTTGTGTTGCTAACAGAGTCTTGTAGGAGCCCGCCATTTTGTTATTTAAGAAATGGCTATAATTATTTTTCTATCTATCGTTGTATACACAAAAACCAATGCACAAACTATATAGTCTGCGAAGCGGATTATATTTTGTTTGTGCATCAGTTTTTTTCTATACATCGATAGAGTCAGAAAAATTTTTAAAGTCATTTCTTATAATTCAATTAAAATGACTATTTAATTATATTATTTATTTTGCAACTGACGGCATTTTAGCCTTGTTGATTTTCAATTTCAAAACTCAGGTGCCATAATATTTGAACAGGCATAACGTAGCCGTGTTCGATGTTAGTGAGGTCATAATAGGTGACATTGTCTATACAGCTGTTATCCATTCTCTTTGATTTTTCTGATGGACAAAAATGTCTACAAAGAGACTAACTAAAATGAACCAAACAGACATTAGCCAGGGCTCTCGATAGGCATGATTTGGGGCCAATATTCGGCCCATTCCCAAAGCAAAATAGCATCTTTTTTCCCCAATTCATTAACCAATTTTTCCCAATTTGACTCCTCATGGAAAATTTGAAAAAAAAAAGAGTTAAAAATCCAGTCGAATTTCAAGTGAACAGGCATCAAAATGTATTTATATTTTTTTCCCAATTTTTGAGAAAATGACGCTATTTTTCCCAATTTCAAATTTCCCAGTCCGAAAAATGGGAATGAGTCTCAGCCCTGTTAGGATGAAAGGGTGTATAATCTACATAGACTTGATTCCATAACTGAAATGTAAAAATTCATTATCATTTCACTACTAATCTTGATAACTTTGATTTATCACTCCAAACCTTAGTCATCTTTCATGATAACTTTGATTTTTCATAACTTTGATTTATCACTCCAAACCTCAGTCATTTTTCCTGAAAATGATGATAATTTTGCTATTAAGGCATTAGGGGTATAATACTCTACTTCCGGCTGTTTTGTTAACAAAAAATTAAATACCACGAAGTTGGCCGAAGACGCCACATATTTTCCAGCTTAAATTTTCAACGATATTTTTATTATACCCCCAATACCTTAAACTACATTTAAAAACTTTGATTTATAACACCAATCAGTGGAATAAAATATATATATTCAATGAAAATATTACAATGTGCCTTTGTTTTGTCACTCCAAAATAACGATAATATTTTGTGTTATATAATTATGTGCTTCATAATCTAATACTTGGTAATACATGTATCTCAAACATAGTCAATATGATAACTGTTTTACAATAATAACGGCATAATTTTCTTTTTTTTACGGAATAATTTTTTCATGTACGTTCTGTATTTTGCATTACAGTTTGCATGCATGCACTAGATAGACGTTACTCAGTAATGTAGATAAATGTTATATTATGAAATAGCTTAGGTTAATACTAGTAGTATATAACCTAGATTAACATAACCTATTATTATAAACTAGTATATCAAAGGCGTGCTATGAATCTAAATATAGCATTATTTTTACAGAGCACGCTACGTCCCTTCCTGATAGACCCGTCTTCTAGAGCGACGGAATGGCTCAAAGTTCACTTGAAGGATCAGAGACTAGAGGTCATAAATCAACAGGTATGTATACTTTTATTATGCGTCCATTGTTCTAGATTTTATTCCAAAGGTACACAGCCAATTGTGCCTCATATGAAATTCATGTGAAATTTACATGAACTTTACATGAAAGTTCACATGAAATTTGTGTGAAACGAGCACGAACATGAAATTTTTCACATGAAATTCATGTGAAGACTTTTACATGGATGTTATGTGAATTCAGTTTCCTTTGAAGGTCACATAGAAAAATTCATGTGAAATTCATGTGAAGTAAATTTATGAGAAATTCATGTGAAATATTTTTCACATAAATCCTATGTGAAATTTATATGAATTTTACATGAAATTTTATGTGAAATGTACATTATGCTCATTTCATATGAATTTCATGTGAGGCACAATTGGCTGTGTAGGATTAGGGCAGTGGTAGCGCACTTGCTTCTCACCTCTAAAGTCCCAGGATCAAAACCTTGATTCAGCGAAGGGTTATTATGTGGGAGGGTATCGCCATTGCCCACTCGATCAGTCCTAGGAGGTACTCCAGTTTCCTCCTGTTAAGGGACCCCTCATACCAATATCTGAGCAAACATGAGACATCAAAATAAGTTTGTAACTTGTTTGTTGAACGTTGTAACATAAATAAAGTTTGATTTAAATATTCAATGTTAAATGTTTGATTTAAAGGAAATTAATTTGAAATTAACATTTTTCTATTGTTTTCTTTGTGTACAGCACTATTATATCACTTAAAAGTTAAAGCTGAAGATTTTGGCTTAAGTTTGTGTTTTTGTTTACTTTATTAAAAAATTGTCTCCTTCGATAAACTCACATCTTCTTTTAGACATGGTGAATGCAAATCAAATATGAAATCATAATCACGTAAACAATATACTATAATATGTAACGTTTTATTACAGGATGCTAATTTCTCCACTGCGTTGGAGCTTGCTGTAAGGTTCGGAAAGACGTTGATTATACAGGAAGTGGACGGGGTAGAACCCGTACTTTACCCATTACTGAGAGGCGATCTCACAGCTCAAGGTAAATATCTAAACTTATATATTTAGTCCTATTGATATTAATTATATTAAGGACGATTTAGGGCAATGGTAGTGCACTCGCTTCCCCCACCCCCCCCCCCCCCTCCCCCAAGGTCCAGGTTTTGAATACCTGATTCGGCTAAGGGGTCTCATGTGGGAGGGTATGGCAGTCGCCTACCCAGTCCTAGGACGTTTTGCGCCGGGTACTCAAGTTTCTCCTGCTCCCAGGACTCCCTCACGCGAACCAACATCAAACATTGATATAAGTTTGCAACTTGTTATTTAAACGGAAGTCAATTTACTGGTGACATTCTTTTTTACACAGGACCCAGATATGTAGTACAAATAGGAGAGAAGACAATAGATTATAACGAAGAATTTAGACTGTTTCTGACGACCAGGAACCCGGCACCGGAGATTCCGCCCGATGCTTTCTCCGTCATCACGGAAGTCAACTTCACCACAACCAGGGCAGGTCTCACTGGACAGGTATGCTAACATGTCTTTTCACTTCTGGTATCTGAGATTTCAAAACATTTTGGACATCTCATAGATGTAACTACTGCATAGAGCTTCATGAAAATTTTAGTACATGTGCAGAAAACTATACATAAGCAATTGTTATACTACTGCATGGCATTTCACCATTCTTTTGGAAAGACTTTACAGTTAAACCTATTTCAAGAGATTTGAAGAGATTTAATGTCAAATATTATGTAGCTTGAGTCCCTTGCAACATTATAAGTCGTAATATACAGGGTCGGAATGTGGTACGGGACAGAAAAATCACGGTCACTGTCGCGTTAGACAGGATGTCACTATATACAGGTTATTTTGATAGGAAAATTGCTCGGGAGGAATAAAAAATGTCATATAAAGCAGGAAGTCGCTAAAAAGAGGTTCACTTTAAAACAGGTTTGACTGTATAAGGAAGACTGCCTGCACACCACATCCTCAGTTTAAGGTATTGAAAACAAAGTATCTGTAATCAGTTATCTTACACTGTGTTGTATAATACAATTAACATAGATAAATGTTATACTTTATTCAGCTCCTAGCTGCCACAATACAGAATGAGAAGCCTGAGCTAGAGGTCAGGAAGACGGAGTTACTGAAGACAGAGGAAGATTTAAAGATACAGCTGGCGAAGATGGAGGAGTCACTATTAGAGGTCAGGAGGTCATAAAATAGGCCAAACTTACAATGAATTTGTTGTCTTTTTTTATAACTTGGAGTTGACATAAAAGTTTGCCATACGGAGAAAAGAAGAGGGGGGGGGATTTAAGGGGTGTCTGCTGATTTTAAGATCAGATTGATTTTTTGGGCCAATAGCAAGGTCAAAATAGAAAAAAAATGTATTCAAAGCATAGAAACACAGAGCCTGACATAATTTAAGAAAAATGGAATCTGTATTCAAAACTGTTGAAAAACAGAAGACAAAAAGCATTATGGTCAAGGTTAGACCAAAACAGGCTATAACACCCAGAAAAAAAACAAGTTGGCTGTTTCGGTCTAGGTCAAGGTCAAAGATCAAATTGTATGGTAACATGGACAAATATCTATCAAAATGTAAATTTTACATATTCTTAATATGATTAATTCAGCCATTGTTTAGATTTCTAAAAAAAATCTGATTTTGTTTGTAGGAACTGGCCAGTGCTAAGGGGAACATTCTGGAGAACAAAGAATTACTGGACTCTCTAAACAAGACTAAAGCCAGTAGTGTCACCATATCAGATTCCCTGACCGAGTCTGTACGACTTCAAACATCTCTTGACCAGGTTAGTGTGCATGTAATAGTCTATTTCCAGAAAATATTTATGACCATTTTATCCCTTAATTTTATATGCACAGACACCAGACATCACATCATTTGGCAACATTTTCCATTGTGATGTCACATCTGATCGCACCGTCTTGAAGCAACTAGATGTGTTGCCATGCTTTTAATTCGACGTCACAATGAAAATATCGCCAAATTTTGTGATGTCTGGTGTGTGTCCGCCTTATGAATCTACTGGAAAATCAGCTTTTATTATAATATAGCAAATATTAGCAGCAAAAGGAGGGGGGGAGACGTGTGATAAATAATTAATTCTTTTGAAAATTTCTACGATATATTCAAAGTGAAGCAGAATCAGAGCGCAGTGTGTATGTGCCTGGTGCGGAAGACGTCTCACAATTTTTTTACCTTGAGAACCATTCCATGGCGAAATTGACCCTTTGGATTGCGGGAAAAAAATGCAAAATTTCGTGACGTCACAATGCTATTACCATGTGTTTACCTCGGACAAAGAAGCTCCGAACTCGGTCAAACATCGAAATTGCATTGTGACGTCATGGAATTTCTCAAATTTTTCCCGCGTTCGGAAGGGTCAATTATGGCCAAATATTGACATTAATGTGTCAATACTAATCAGAAATACGGGATAAAATCATGATCATAAAGATAAAAAAAATTTTATTGATTGTTGTGTGTTTGTTCATGTTAATAATTTTATTTTATTCTTTTCAACTATTTTATATTAAGAAACATTTTATGACATATTGATGTATTTTACAGGAACGTAACACTTATTTACCGCTAGCGGAGACGGGAAGCAGGCTGTATTTTGTGATAAGTGACTTGGCTAAGATCAACAACATGTATCGCTTCAGCCTCTCCGCTTTTCTACGACTTTTCCAGAGGGCACTTCATACCAAGCAGGTCAGTGTGTCATGTATGTGTGCCATGTATGTAGGTCAATGTGCCATGTATATAGGTCAGTGTTTTATATGTTGGTCAGAGTGTCATGTATGTAGGTCAGTCTGTCATGTGTGTAGGTTAGTGTGTCATGTATGTGTGCCATATGTATAGGTTAGTGTATCATGTATGTAGGTTAGTGTGTCATGTATGTGTGCCATGTATGTAGGTTAGTGTGTCATGTGTGTAGGTCAGTATGTCATGTGTGAAGGTCAGTATGTCATGTGTGTATGTTAGTGTGTCATGTGATTAAGTCAGTGTGTTATGTTTGTAGGTTAAGTGTGTCATGTGTGTAGGTCAGTGTGTCATGTGTGAAGGTTAGTGTGTCATGTTTGTAGGTTAGTGTGTCATGTGTGTAGGTCAGTGTCGTGTATGTAGGTCTGTGTGTCATGTATGTAGGTCAGTGTCATGTATTTAGGACAGTATGTCATGTATGTAGGCCAGTGTGTCATGTAAGACAGTGTGTCAGATATGTAGGTCAGTGTGTCATGTATGTGTGTCATGTATGTGGGTCAATGTGTCATGCATGTAGGTCAGTGTGTCATGTATGTATGTCAGTGTGGCATGTATGTAAGTCAGTTTGTCTGGTGTGTAGGTCAGTATGTCATGTATGAAAGTCAGTATGTCATGTATGTAGATCAGTGTGTCATATATGTAGGTCAGTGCGTCATGGTTGTAAGACAGTGTGTCAGGTATGTATGCCATGTATGTAGGTCAGTGTGTCATGTTATAGGTCAGTGTTATATATGTAGGTCAGTATCATGTTTGTAGGTTAATGTGTCATGTTTGTATGTCAATGTGTCATGTGAGTAGGTCAGTGTGTCATGAATGTAGATCAATATGTCATGTATGTAGTTCAGTATGTTATGTATGAAGATCAGTGTGTCATGTATGTAGGTCAGTGTGTCTTGAACGTAGGTCAGTGTGTCATGGATATAGGTCAATGTGTCATGAACATAGGTAAGTGCGTCATGGATATAGGTCAATGTGTGTGTAGGTCAGTGTGTCATGAGCGTAGGTCAGGGTGTCATGAAGGTAGGCAGTGTGTCATGAAAGTAGGTCAGTGTGTCATGTATGTAGGTCAGTGTGTCATGGATGTAGGTCAATGAGTCATGCTTGTAGGTCAGTGTGTCATGTTTGTAGGTCAGTGTCATGTGTGGAGGTCAGTGTCATGTTTGTAGGTCAGTGTCATGTATGTAGGTCAGTGTCATGTATATATGTCAATGTGTCATGTATTTAGGTCAGTGTTATATATGTAGGTCAGTTTGTCATGTATATAGGACAGTGTCATATATGAAGGACAGTATGTCATGTATGTAGGTCAGTTTGTCATTTATATAGGACAGTGTGTCATGTATGTGTGCCATGTATGTAGGTCAGTGTCATGTATGTAGGACAGTATGTCATGTAAGTATGTCAGTTTGTCATATATGTAGGACAGTGTGTCATGTATGTAAGAATTGCAATTTTTTTTTTAACATTTTTTTCAAAAAATCAAAGAAATGACAAATGATGTGATTAAGTACAGAATGTTTACAAATAATGTGAAATATATTAGATTTTCATCATGAATAATTTACATATACAGGATGGGAGTGGTACAGATCATCGTATACGTGCTCTGAATCAGCGACTTCAGATGTTAGTGTACGAGTACGTCTGTAGATCACTGTTTAAGGCCGACAGACTGATGTTTGCTCTACATATGGTACACGGAATGAAACCGGACATGTTTGACGAAAACGTAAGGATTAAATTAAGAAGTTATCAGTAATGTACATTAAGTTCAAGGCAACTTGAGGACTAAATTAGAATTTCTAAGAAATGTAGTACAAGAATGTGGTGTGTGTAATACTCTTTGTTGCACGGTCTACATTGTAGACGATAATTAACACCTTTCCAGAGGGTGAAATAATTTTCATTGTGTAGCAATGTTTAGATTAATGATTGAAGTTATGATTGAATGATTCACTGAATTGTTGACTGACTACCATGAGTAGTTTTCTTTAGCATGTTTAGCTAGCAATGAAAATTTATCTAATCAATGGTGATAATTGTTTGATGGCCTAACAATTGCCGTGCAACAAGTGGGTTATTCAACTGCTCCCTGGACTATAGTAACGCCCTCAGAGACATTAGTATAACCCTTACTTATTCCCTGGTAAAACTTCTTTTGTTTGAGAATTAATTACTTGATATGGTAAATTATACAACAGTATATACAGTGCCAGCCATGAATAACTGTACAAACATGGAAGTCATTCAAGTTTATTTTTAAGTTCATCCTTATATTCCCATTCTGAACTCGAACGATTCATAATAATTGGCTTCAAGAATTTAAAATTATGAATTTTGAAAACAAAAAGTAAATAGAAACTTATTTCATATGGACAATTCTTTTTCAAAATTGTCATTTCTATATTTAAAATGAAGACCAATTCTAAAAATTTACTTATTTGGGTCAATGTTTGTTACAAATGATTTCTATAAGGTTCATCTTCAGAATTATACAGCAATGGATTCGAAATTGTCCATGTTCTAACACAAACATAAGTGGAAATGTTGTATACTTATTTTGGATGGCAGTGTATATCAAGATCTGATTCCAAAATTCAATCAAAATATATATTCAGAGTGTTGAGGAAGTGACCTAAGGTCATTCCTGGGTAACTTAAGGAAAAGGGATTAGCTTCTGCCATAATTTACATAAAAGTGACCTTTCACATATAAAACATTTTTGCAGGAAGTAAAGTATATGAACAGAACCCATGGATATCATAAAAATGGATAGATTCAATTTTGTTTTCATTTAATGCATTATTCTATAAACTATAAATAGCGACACTCTGATTGGCTGATAATGTCACCGATGCTCCTGGATAAATCACCATATACCACGGTCTAAAACTAGACCGGGATTACCCCACTAACTTCTGCAAATGGCGACGTTATTTAGTGTGAATCAAATATGAAATTATAGAATAAAACAGTTATGGACTTTTAACTCGGTACATATGATGTGATAATGAATAATTTCACAGTAAGTCAATATCATATCGTATACACTGAGTTAAAAGTCCATAATTGTATATAAAAAGCGAAAAAAATATTATGAAGAAATGAGGACTTGGCTGGGATTTGAACTTGTTACCTTTCTATTGCGAACATAATGAGCCTTAGAGGAGGATACCTTCATTGTGCTTTAAATTTTTTATACGTCTCCACATAAAAAGTCTTTAATGTTGGAGGTGACAACAATGTATCACCCAGGGTTGTCTTTAAGTCTAAATGTTATTGCTAGGATTAACTACACTATTTACAGGAATGGGAGGCGTTTACAGGTGTTCTAGTAGCCGATATAAAAGGAGACAGTGGACGTATGCCAAGCTGGATAGATCAGGACAGACAACAGGCTGTAGCTAACCTCAAGGTAAAATATCCTAAATAATCAACAAATCTCCTAGATAAATACATTCAATATATCCCAAATTATCAGGGCTCTCGATCAGCCTATTTTGGGGCCAATATTGGGCCCCTGGTCCCAATGCAAAATAGTATCTTTCTTTCCCAATTTATTGACCATTTTTTCCAATTTGACACCTCGTTGAAAATTCAACAAAATGAGTTAAAAACTCGCATTTTGTAGTGAAAAGGCATCCAAACTTATTTCTTATATTTCCCAATTTTGGAGAAAATGCCGCTATTTTCCCAAAGTCAAAGGCCATGGGGCCCCAGTCCCAAAAATGGGTGTGAGAGACCTGTACATAAATACATGTGTCTATTACTATGAACTCACCCAGTCTTGAATTTGCCCACTTCAAAATTCAATTTTATAATAATTAGCACTCTTTACATACAAAAAAAAATGTATTTGTAATTGCCCCTTCTTGAATTGACCCTCTGGTCATAGGGCAAGAAGGCAAAAATAAAACTGGGCGAAAATTTCAATACATACAGTATTTGTTACTGAATCACTATTATTTCACCATATTCTGACACTGAAAGAATGTTACATAATAGAGTAACAGCTAAATCTATTTTGTGGGTCACTTAATAAATGGTTGCCCTTTGACGTCATTGTACTGTAAACATTGAAATTCTGGCATGGGGCAATTTTTTTGTCGCCTGCAAAGCATAGCGACACTTAGGGATCACTTTGTCCATTGTCCGTCTGTCTGTCACACCCTATGAAAGTGATTCCTGAGTGTTGCTATGTTTCGTAGGAGACACATGCATTCCTTGGAATGATTTTTGCATATTTCACATTTCACAAATCAAGGTTCTTTGCAAAAATTTTCCCCACGCAAAAATAATTAACCCTGCTGCACTCTTATGAAGGGAGAGACATTTATATCACAAATATTTCCCCGTAGTTCAACGTCGTGAAATTTTTACCCAGGGAAATTAACCATGTTTATGGTAATGTACATATACTGTAAACTTGGTTATCTTCGCTGGGGGAAAATTTCCTGATTATAACATCAAGACATTTCGCGCCAGGAAAATATTTGTGATGAAAATGTCTTTCCCATAGTAAGAATGCAGCGGTGATATTTTCGCAAAATCCCTCGATTTACAAAAAAAGCGAAAATTACCCCCCACGTGAAAATTTTCACGTTTACAATATTTGGTAATAAAGACTTTTTTCATGGTTACTTGGGAAACACTCAATTATTGCCTCTCAATAGTGGAGGGAAAACTTCAGTTAGTATAATCCATCTTTTTTTTTTTTCAGTCCAACCTACCTAAGCTGTACAGCTTGTTGAGTTTTGACGACAACAGTTTGTGGTCTAACTTCTCACGGAGTAGCGAGTGCGAGAAGGAATTCCCGTCCAGCATTGAGAAGAGGATGTCGCTGTTCCAGCAGTTACTGGTTGTACAGGCGATTAGGCCTGACAGGCTACAGTCGGCTATGGGACTGTTTTGTTGTAAAGCTCTATGTGAGTAATGCAAAAAAATATGAAGTAAAATTATTTCATTTCCTTTGATTTTGATGATGATAAATAGTATTTTATTTTGTCCTTTCTTATACAAATAAATATATAATTGACACTTCAGATTACAGAAAAATTTTCAGAAATTTCATGAGGTCACAATGCATCTATGACATTTGATTGAGGTTAAAAGCTTGTTTGTCCATGGTAAAAAGAAGTGTGGTGTCACAAAATTTAACACATGCTTTGTTACATCCTGCAATGAGGAAGGGTCATTCATTCCTCAGTATGGATTATTATTAAACATCCTACATGTACAACACAGTGTACGTAAGTGAGTATTGGGGGGGGGGTTATACTTGAACCTATTTGCTCCCAGTTCCAATATTTGCTTCCCTACACAAACACTTCGATTTTGATATAACTTAATTCAAACAAAGATCACGTCATATGTAACGTGCATGAAGAAAGGAAATTGCTTATTTCCCTATTTGTAAAACTTGAGAGAGTCTGTCTGTTTGTCTGTCTGTGTCTGTATGTCCGTCCATCTGTCTGTCTGTCTGTCCTTGTTTCTTATAAAATGACAAAGGTCAAGGTCACAGTCTTTTGATTACTTTATATCATCACTATATTTTTATCTATTTCAGCCATGAAGGAGCTGGCCCCGCCCAGTGTAAACCTTAAAAAGCTGTATGAGACAGAGACGCTGCCGAACGAGCCGATCTTGATAGTTATCTCCCCTGGTGCCGATCCTTCTCAGGAGTTACAGGAACTGGCCGCGGAAACCATAGGGGGCGACAAGTATCACCAGGTCATATCGTTATTACTCTCGTTTGTTATGTTACTATTACGTGTACTGAACTGCCCCAGTAGCAGACAAGTCATGATTATTTTCCACGTTATGTGTAATTCAGCTTCACAAAATACTAGAAACCTCGAGAAGCTAGCCTCCTGAATTCTGTGCTCTTCTTGTTTCTGCTTCTGAAAATCTTCATTTTCTATCCCCTTCAGATTTTTGTGTTGTTCTGTAGAGTATTTAATGACTGTAGTACGGACGAAAAAATTTATTTATTATACCGTACTTGTACGTGTACTTATTTTAGCGGGAATTTTAAAATTATTTTAGTGGAGTTAGCACTGTTGAGACTGTGCTAGTTGAAGACTATATTGAATCATTGAAATCCAGTAGATTATGTAATGGAAAATACACTTAAAGTGTGCAACTTCAGGATTTTGCAACTATGTCAGTTTGCACATTTTTGCCCCATTTCCGCTAAAATTAAGTTGAGCTAAAATAAGTATATTTACAGTGTATGATTCAGTTGTGCAGGAAATATGATCCTTGTATATAAATGTATGCCTTTCGGGGTTTTTTTTTAAATATTTTAAAATTATAGGTGAATAACAATATATATATGGTTTTTGTCGACAGGTTGCTATGGGTCAAGGTCAAGCTGACATCGCTATGCAGTTGCTAAGGGAATGTTCTCAGAACGGAGAATGGCTGTGTCTGAAAAATCTCCATCTTGTCACGGCCTGGCTGCCTCAACTAGAAAAGGTAGGAAAATAACGGAAATCGTACATCTGCATGGGTCATAGCTGTCCTATAATTACTAATTTTCCTTTAACGTGCGGGTTAGCGCAGTGGTAGCGCGCTCGCTTCTCACTTCTAAGGTCCTGGGTTCAAATCCCAGATTCGGCAAAGGGTCTTATGTGGGAGGGTAGGTGGTCTCCCACCCAGGCCTTTGTAGGAGGTTTTTCTCCAGGTACTCCAGTTTCCTCCTGCTCCTTGGACCCCCTCACGCCAACATCTGAGCCGACGTTAGACATTTATCTAAGTTGTGTAACTTGTTTGTTAAACGTTGTAAAATAAATAAAGTTTAATTTTTAATCTTAATTTTCCTGTACAAAATATAGGACCTATGAAAGTCCTATATTTGAAATATTTGTCCTATAAATCCTATATTTTGACCTCAATAGAAAGAAAAATTGTTTTTCCAATTCATTTGCTGCTTCATTTTTAATTTGATCATGTACAAAATGCGATTTGCAACAATTTCTGACTCTAATATCGTATAAAATATTTTGGCTCGCTTCACTAGCCACCTTTTCTATCTTTATCATATATTTCATAACCATGATATTGTTTTATTTTAATTCCGTACAATCATATAAGTTTAAAAAAAAAATACCATGAGGCAAATTTTTCTTTCAATTCCCTGTTCAACTCCGGCTTTGAACGTTAAAAATGTCCTATAATTTTCCTATATTTCTTGAAAAATTCCTATATTTGTCCTATATTTCAATACAAGATATATACCTATATTCCAATAAATAATCAATAATTCTCTCCACAAGTTTCAATATATTGAAGTAATAACATATGATTTATCACGTGAACTCTATTTATGAATACTATGTACTGTAACATATTGTACAAGCATATTCATCAAACTCAGACGTTTTAAATATCGTAAAAGTGCAACATAATATTTACGTGCATTATTTTCAGTACGTCACATTATTTCGTTCTTGTATATTTCAATGTTTCCTTCATTACAGTAAAGTGCACTCAATATTTTATATTCGCGCTGTATGTATTGATAACGTCATAATATATTGTTTGTATATTTGCAAAACTCCTGATGATACCAATGAAACCGGTCGAGTTTTAGTTTGGCGTTTGTTATTTTTTCAATACCTATATTCCTATATTTTAAGTAGAGGAAGTCGCTATGACCCATGCATCTGTTTATATTGTACGTCTGTTTGGTAGTTGATCACTGATATTCTCATAAGTCCCGTATGAAATAGAAAACCATCTGACATTCCTAATACTGTAAACATGGTTATTTTCGCTGGGGGAAAATTTCGCGATTAAAACGTCAAGACCTTACGTGTGGGGGAAATATTTGCGATAAAAATGTCTTTTCCATTGTAAGAATGCAGCGGGGATATTTTCGCAAGGATGACATTTTTCGCGACGTCACATGATTCGCGAAAAATACCCCAACACGAAAATGTCCACGTTAACAGTACAAAATTCACTCTGTCAGTGGTATAACTTTGCCAAGAAGCAGTACACTTTGTTGATAATAGAAATATTCAACTCTTCCTAGAGGACTTTTAAATGCATTCTGTATATACGTGTATAAAGATTAATAGAATCTATCACTGGGTGTGAGCATTGACAAGGAAATCCAACCTGAGTGTCTGGGATTTGCTCGTACCATGACGAGACTTGCCGAGTCATGGACAAAAGCAAATCATGGACATGAGGGTTTGATTTCCTTGTCAATAATCACACCCGACGATTGATTATTTTTCTCCCTATGTCTGAAAAATGTCAAAAATAGCACTTTTCCTATACTTTTCTGCAATCTTTTCACCAAGACTGCAGCGACGTAGTATTTTATGAAATCATAGTCAATGTAGCGCTTGTAGCTTATCATCCAACCCCCCTGTGGATGATCGATTTGTCATTTTGCACTTTTTATGAGTACATGGCTGTGAATATGATAGAAATTTGTATCATTTTTATAGGAGATGAATTCCCTGAAGCCACATGAGGATTTCCGTTTATGGCTGACGGCAGAGGTCCATCCTAAATTCCCGACCATTCTTCTACAGAGCAGTCTCAAAATGACATATGAGGTATGTTCTGCTATAAGATTTTAACGTTTATGATTGGAAAATCATTGAACCATGGAATCATGACAAGCAAGAGGAAATATGGTCATTAATTGAATGAGATTTGAAATTCTGTATACAGGGAAAATTTCGCCCTGTTTTATTTTAAATTTGCTGGATGACCAGAGGGCATATTTAAGCTGGGGCAAATAAAATTCTGAAGAATTTAAAGGATTTCTAAAGAAAAGTTGTTAGTGGGCAAATTCAATACTGGGCGAATTAATGTCCTATATATGATATTTTAAGAGACAATGTAAGTGAATAAATTATACATATTATTTTATCACAAGATGTTAGACTGGCCTTTAAAGATAGAGTTTTGGGGTCAAAGGTCAAGGTCACAGTCAGCTTGCATGATCAGATCTTTTGGACGTAATACAGACTGTGGTTATAATTATCCGGAGTTTATGAAATAAAAATCAATGAATACTACATGTATTAATTAGGCACCACCTGGAGTGAAGAGAAACTTGATGAGGACGTACGAGTCATGGAGTCCGGAGTATATAAGTAAGACTGGTAACGTATTGAGAGCACAGGCCCTGTTTGCCCTCTCCTGGTTCCATGCCGTAGTACAGGAAAGAAGGATGTATATTCCACAGGTATGTTAACTGTTACAGAAGTCTCAGCCAATGACATTCCAGTATGATGGTCACATGGTGTAAAACTATGACTCTCCATAGTAGGTCACTGAATTTTCATTCATATTAATTCTGTAATGCAATATTTATGATTATTGTATGACTGGAAATTATGCCCATCGCTGATTGGCTGAAAACATGTCTGGAGCTTCTAAATATATCACTATAACCACCTCCAGAGAGCTAAATTTAGAACAACTCTCATATTTTCTCCTGTATCTCTCTAAAATTACTATTATAGTTATGATGTTATAATAGTAGCGGTTTATGCGTATATTTCGCGCCATCAGAGAATACCTGTAAATTCTTTGCAGCAATGGATGCTATCATGATCATACAATAAAACAATTAATTACCTCATGTTCAGTAGATATAGCATTACAGCAACCCTCAGCATATGTTATTCACCTCGGCCTGCGGCCTCGGTGAATAACATATCCTTCGGGTTGCTATACTGCTATATCTACCTCACACAAGATAATTAATTGTATAATGTTGATGGTCACATACAGCATAGATACAAATAGTTCATCCAATGACATTCCAGTATGATGGTCACATGGTGTAATACTATGACTCTTCATAGTAGGTCACTAAATTTTCATCAATCTTAATCTTGTAATGCTGAATGTTGATGGTCACATACAGCATAGATACAAATAGTTCAGCCAATGACACTCCAGTATGATGGTCACATGATGTTTTACTATGACTCTGTAGTAGGTCACAATATTTTCAAACATCTAAATTATGCAATCCAACATATTTTTGCCTAAAAGTGATAAAATTGGAATTAAGATTTTTTTCGGTCATATTTTTACCCCATGGTAGTTTAGTTTAAACATATTTTATTTCAACTAAGGGATTGGGCAACAAGTTTTAACAGCATTATGTAAAAGCCTTTTCCCTATGGTAGGTATGTTGATACATATATTGTATATATTGCGTATTAATATAACCTATATTGGTATAGCAGATATATTATGTATAATATATTAATATAACATTTTCCTTGTGATATTTACATATTTTGTACATATTCTTTACAACGTTTTCAGGGATGGACAAAATTCTATGAGTTTTCTCTGTCAGATCTCCGAGCCGGAGCCGACATCATAGACAGACTTTGTAAAGCTGGTATGTAAAATTAAAACATAGATTTATCATGTTCCCTGCAATCCAAGAGTGGCATGTGGGAAATACCGTATAACCAGAAATTTTCACGAGATACTAATTTTCGCTATATTTGCGAGGGATATCAAATCGCGAAAAATTATTCTCGCGAAAAATTGTGTTTGATAAGGTTGATCATAAATTGGTATATATCCGTTTCATTTCTTCATATTGTACATGTGCCATTGTTCATTTTTCCTGATAAGACGTAAAGAGAAGTGAATTGAGTGTGTTCTCATGATAGAAATAACTAATACTTTAATGATAAGAGGTACAAAACAGTGACCTCATATGTACATACATGTATTTGGTTTTAATTTAGGAATCGCAAAAAATTGTACTCGCGAAAATAAAGACACCCTATTTTACCATTAAAACGCAAAATTTGATACTCGCGAAAATTTCTGGTTATACGGTATATTGTCTGGCATATTTCCATCTGTCTGGTTGTCACAAAGTAATACATGGCCATGTCTTGCAAGATCTGCATTTGACTTTTAAAATTGCAGGGATGGTCATTCAAGCATGTTCAGACTCAGCGTTTATTTGGGTCAAGGTCACCTTCGAAGATAGGTCACAGATTGACATTCAAGCTTGCTAAGAATCACCATCCTATTTTGGTCAAGGTCACTTTCAATATTAAAGTTGTATATACATGTATAGGGTCAAATGTGCAACAGCAACTACCTGTTCTTGAACAATTTTATGCATTTTTCTGCGTGAAAAACCTGTAGATACTAGCTTCAAATTGCAAAACAGATGTTAATAAAAATTAACACACTGTGTTAACTTTTATTAAGATCTGTTTTGCAATTTATGACTGACTGTAAATGTTTTCAAAATAAAAGCACTGATGTGAAACTGATGCCTACAGGATTTTTCATGTATATGAAGTATTACAGTAAACTTGGTATATAAAGAAGACCAGGGATCCATTGGTCCAAATTCGTTATAGCCATATTTCGTTACATGCATTTTGATGCTAAATATGTTTCCTTCGTGTGGCCGCTCTCTAAATGAATGAAAAGTTAAGACCAGTATTCAATAGCTATGTTGTGATTTATTAACGTATCCAATGTACAAATGAAGATCTCGCTGACGTCTCGTCCATTTAAACAGTGTTAAAATTATCTCGGTAATCTTCGGCAGTGTCTCGATAGTTTCCGTGGCTTGAGTGACGGTCTGCATGTTGACCTTTGTTGATAGAAATCATTATTTATGTTGTATTAGGTATATTTAGGTAAAAATATGCCATGATTCTAACTATATAAAACACTTGATATTTATTTGTACAACGGATACCTTAAGTAAGCATTTTTTACAATTGACATGCCGATAGAGTATAAAATAATCGGCAATCATTTCCTCATGTTGTTACAAAACGTCTCCTAATAGGTAATTAGCGCGGGGACAAAAGACGGGGAGAGCAATTATTTGATAATTAGTAATTATCTGTCCGCCAGGTGTGCTAATTGGGAAAGAGCATTTCATTACATCAGGTGAAAATAGTGAAGAAATTATGACCACGGGACCACGAGATGGCTTCGTAAAAGCCGATAATTCGTTACATACAAATTCGTTACAGGCGTACAAAAATCAATGGGGGATAATAGTACTTCTGCAGGGACTTTCTTTTTCCTTCGTTACAAGCAGAATTTCGCTATAAACCTGTTCGTTATAGGTGAAGGTTACTGTATCTAGCTATTGTACTGTTTAAGCTTTTCCAGGACTTCAGAACAGAGCTATGCTGTAAAAATGGTTATTTTTGCTGGGGGAAATTTTCGTGAAATGACCATTGCAACAGTACACATGGGGATAATTATCTCCAAATGACCATTGCAACAGTACACGTGGGGTAATTTTTTCGAAATGACCATTGCAACAGTGCGTGTTGGGATAATTTTCGCAAAATCGGGAGTATTTCCTTTAGCATTGTATACTGGTTGTAATTTCCGTGAGGGGGTATTTTAATGGTAATACTACAATTGCGGATAATGCGAAAACTACCCCCACGCAAAAAATTTACACATTTATAGTTCATGTATGAAATAAAAAGTGAATCAAGATATGAATTAAACCAGCCTAAATGAAAGTCCAAGTTACTCTCCCCATCAAATTTTTAATGGATTGTATCTCTAGAAAACTATTTTTCTAGGTTTTTTTTTTAAATTAAAAAAAATAAAATTTTGTGTTTACCATTTAGCTTGTGGAATCTGTTTTAATTATTTTCTTTTCCATTAAATAGGCCAGGAGGTACAGTGGCCATTTGTACACGGTCTTTTAGAGTTCGCCATCTACGGAGGTCGTGTAGATAATCCGTTTGACATGCGTGTGATGGTGTCCTACCTTAAACAGTTCTTTGATCCATCCACACTGTCTGCCCAGGGCCGTGGAAAGAGGCTTGGCCCTCTCAGATTGCCCTCATCCACAAACTACAGGGTAAGTTATTAAGGTGTCTCTGATCCAGCCATGCTGTCTATCCAGGGCCGTGGAAAGAGGCTTGGCCCTCTCAGGTTGCCCTCATCCACAAACTACAGGGTAAGTCATTAAGGTGTCCCTATCTTAAACAGTTCTTTGATCCATCCACACTGTCTGCCCAGGGCCGTGGAAAGAGGCTTGGCCCTCTCAGATTGCCCTCATCCACAAACTACAGGGTAAGTTATTAAGGTGTCTCTGATCAAGCCATGCTGTCTACTCAGGGCCGTGGAAAGAGGAAATAGTACATCGTCACATGCAATTGTACATGTATAACTCAAGTTTGTCACATGCAATTGTACATATATAACTCTAGTTCGTCATATGCAATTGTACATGTATAAGTCTAGTTCGTCACATGCAATTGTTCATGTATAACTCTTAAGTTCATCACATGCAATTGTACATGTATAACTCTAGTTTGTCACATGCAATTGTTCGTGTATAACTGTAGTTCGTCACATGCACTTATTCCATGGATTACTGAGATTATTCAACCACGAACGATCAAAATACCGTATATCGGGAATTTTTCGCGTGTGTCTAATTTTCGCTAAGTTCGCGAGCATTATCAAATCGCGAAAAATGGACATAGCGAAAAAAAGACACAGATCTCAACCCTTGATCTTGTTAATGTTCCTTAATAACGCTTAGAGGTACGGTTATATGTAACTGTCCCGGGCTGTTTGTGGGTACTCGTCTGATTAAGATAATTATGTTTACAGATAACATGTAACATTAATTAATTTAATTACCCAGCGTAAATCAAACAATTATCGATAGAATGCATGTCGGTTTTTATTTTAAACCACCTATTGTCGTTCTGTAATTAAGTCATTTAGCCTTTTGATTACCCGTGTATTTCACGCAAGAAACTAAATATAAACAATAATTTGGGGTAGGAGGCGTTTTTTGGATCACGAAATTATATGACTTATACTTACGTGGGAAACCAGATATTATAACCAAGGGTTTTGAAAAAGCCTGCATCGTCGATGCTTTAAACGATTGAACTGTATCATGTATATTTGTATTATTGTACGTGTATTGATACGTAAACCCAGTAGCAAAACGTTCGCAGTTGTATATGTAATCATGCATGATCGTATTTCATTTCTCATTAAATAAATCTTTGAACAATTTTTGATATTTGTAGATTAGCGAAAATTAGACTCAGCGAAAAAACGACACACCTTTTTAGGGTCATTTTCGCGAAATTTACCCGACGCGAAAATTACCCGATATACGGTAAGACAATTTTTTTTGCAAAACCATGCACTTCAACTTCTGCTTCAATATTCCTATATCACTGTATTACAGGATTATGTAGAAGCCCTAGAAGATCTACCGGAGTTCGATAAGCCGTCATATTTTGGTTTACCGGAGAACATCGAACGATCTGCCCAGCGGATAATCAGTAGCCAAGTTATCTCTCAGCTTAAGGTCCTACAGAGGGCGGACGTTAAAGCAAGCAAGTTTGATAAGGAAGTCTGGGCCAATGAACTTGGTCCGATCCTTAACTTGTGGAAAAAACTCAATCAGGTATGAGAAACAAATTTGGAAGTCTATCCCCCCCAAAAAAACAAACAAAAAACAAACACTGACCCTTAGGCCAACAACCAAAAATCCTTTGATTGGACGAGAGCAAAAATCCAATTGGAGCATTTGCTGTCAACTCATTCTGAGGTACACTCAATCAAATATTGCCTTGACCAATCAGAAGAGAGCAAAATTGGCAAAAATTCTTGATCATTCAATAGACTATGTTAATGACTCTATTTATTGACTTACCACCTCGTTTCGCATAGTATTTGTTATACCCTTTATGGAACCCAGTTTAGCCAGGCCAAGGGGAGGCCGCCTGGGGACAAGCCCAATTACATTTTGTATATCATTTATTTACTGTATTTTACTGACTTATTTACTGACCCTTTGACCGTATCGTTTGTCTATATTACTGACTTTATTTATTGTGCAGGGCTCTCAGCTGATCCAGGCCAAGGGGAAGCCGCCTGGGGACAAGCTCAATTATATCATTTATTTACTGTATTTTACTGACTTATTTACTGACCCTTTGACCATATCATTTATCTATATTACTGACTTTATTTATTGTGCAGGGCTCCCAGCTGATCCAGGCCAAAGTGAAACCGCCCGGCGATAAAACCGGACAGGAGCCCCCAATCATATCGTTTATCAAGCTGGAACAATACAACGCTATACGCTTAGTCCAGTCTATTCATCAATCCCTGGCACAACTTAGTAAAGTGATCAGGGGCACACAACTCCTGACCAAAGAAGTCCAAAATCTGGCCGCTGCTTTACTGAATCAAGAGGTATTTAATGATGAAATTATTTCTAATTGCTTATTTTTATGTCCCCGTGATCAAAGATTCGGCGGCATATAGTTTTTGTCCTGTCTGTTTGTCCACCAAAACTTTAACCTGAGCCATAACTTTTGAATGGTAAGTTATAGGACTTTGATATTTCACATGTGTATTCCTTGTGACAAAATCTTTCCATAGATACCAAAATTTGTGACCTTGACCTTGGAGTTTGACCATTTTACAATATTTAATGACAGATGCCGAGGGAATTTCTCAATTTTAACATCAAGACTTTTCGTGTGGGGGAAATATTCACAGTAAAAGTGTCTTTATTATTGTAAGAATGCAATGGGGATAATTTCGCATGGGGAAAAATTTCGCGAAATCCCTCTATTTGTGAAAAATGCGAAAATTACCCCCACGCAAAAATTTCCATATTTGCAGTATAGGTACTTGGGATGCGTTTAGGAACGCAGCCACTCAATGAGTGGCTAACTTTGAGCAGTTTACTCCTCCTAAACACTGCGCTAACTTTGAGCCTAAGTGCTTATTGCCAATTAGTGAAAATTCAGAAAGACAGAAGATTACTTGAGAAAATTTGTTCTCACCTGCATACTTGAATAAAATAAGGAAATTCCCATGATCATTGTAACAAAAATACATTTTGTATAGGATTAATACATTTTGTTAACCATTTGACCTCATTGCTATAGCAAACGACATGTAACGAGAGTTGGCATAGAATTTTTAGGCTATGTAGCGCTACGTAGCAGCTTGGTTAGCAGTGTGTGTAGCTATATGTAGAACTTCATAGCACTACGTAGCTGCTTCATTTCTCAACGCACCCTTGATGCATTTCAGAAACTGAAGATTTAGAGGATAAGAGACGAACAATCTGAAGGCATTAAAAAATATATACACAAATTATGAAGCTATGAGCATGACAAATGTGTAAAATTTTATCTTTAAGACTCCATTGAACTGGTTGGATAAATGGGACGGCCCGGAAGATCCCATGCAGTATCTACGGGGGTTGATAGCTCGGGCTGTAGCCATACAGAAATGGGTGGAGAAGGCGGACAATGGGAGCTTACTGCGAGAAACACTAGATCTGTCGGAGTTATTCCACCCTGATACCTTTCTCAATGCCTTACGACAACAGACCGCCAGGTATGGGCTTTAGTTAATCATAAAGATGGAAAAGTTAAGATTTTATCTTTTTAATAAATGAGTTTTTTCAACGTATGTCATCAGTGTTTGGCGTACAGATTTCTCTATAAGAAATTCAAACAGTTGTAATACCTGTATTAAACACTGGCGTTTAGGCCACAGAAATTTAGTTCTTAGTTTTATGGATCCGCCGACCCTGATTTTCCACCATTAAAAAAAATAAATGAACTGATTGTACATTTTTTTCTTCCGCCCATCCAGATTTCTGGTTATAATACTTCTCATTCTCACTTAATGTTTCTCGTGCAAGTGTTTTAGAGAACATGATTAACAAGCTGAATTAAGATCGTGATCGTGGTATTAAAAAATGAAATGTTGAAATTTTCTGATTTTTATTTTATTTTCAATCCCTCCTCCTACCCTATTTTGAAAAAAAAAAATCTGTAAAACAAAAAATTAAATTTCTGTCACCTTACAACTTTTATAAGATATGAGAACGAGTGATCCATTTAAGTTTCACCAAAAAATGCAATACTCAGTCGGATCTTCAGAGTAAAATTTTAAACGAAATTAAAGTAATATTTGTAGTCAGCTCAAGAATGTCTCCATATTGAGAAATAAGGAAGTTCACAACTCCAGTAGCCTTTTCCAGAATATCAATACATGTAGTACCTATTTGCATGTTATATTTTCATTGCTTAGTATATAGGCAAACTTATTCTTTTCTACTGTGCTAAATTATCTAGAATGTAGATCATGACATTCAATTTGCCTTAACATTTTTTTGGGGCATTGCCAGTGGCGGATCCAGCTTTTGAGTTAGAGGGGGCGTAAAAAATGGCAAGGGGTCTAGGGACCGTCTAGGAGTCCTGGTAGGGGGACAAGGGGGGGCGAAGCCTCTGGGAGCTAATGAATTTCAGCCTTTTCAGACCCATTTTCATGAGTGAAATTTATTAATGAAATGAAATTGATGCATTTGACAATTATATAAACTAACAAGTACAAAATGTAGTTAATATTTACTAATATTTACTCTTTTTTATCTGGAAAATGATCGTTTTACCCATGAATTGCAAATTTTAGGGGGGGGGGTGTCCCCTATGCCCCCCCTTGAATCCGCCACTGATGGCAGATGTACATGTATGTGAAGTTGATATTACTAATGGAATGACAGACAGACAAGCAAATGGACACATCGGGAGGTAAACCTTCTTTACATGAAATCTAATTTTGTATTTTTCAGAGAGATAGGATGTTCCATGGATAGCCTTAAGTTTGCCTGTAGCTGGCGAGGTAACATTCAGGGTGCCAAGTCTATGGTGAAAATAGGAGGACTGCAGCTAGAGGGTTGCAGTTTTGACGGAAGTCGGCTGTCTGAAAACCAGAGAGATTCGCCCAGCGTATCAGCCATCCCGCCATGTGTCGTAGCTTGGATTCCTAAGGTATTAAATACCTTAATTTCAATTAATAGATTTACTTCCACTTCCGAACAGTATATTGACGTAAATGCAGTATGAAATAATACTATAGAAATGCCATGTAAGAAGCAAATTGTTTTAAAATATTTCCCCATTCATAGTGTCTTGGATGATTATCTCAAAGGGGTAGCTATATAGGGCATCAAAGTGATTCGACACTTATCTATAGATATGTTCTCTACTAAATAATGAAGACATTTTCAGTAAACAATGCGTTTTGCGCTTATCAATAGCTTTAAGCCGTCTGAAAACACCAAAATTGTCAAATATTCCTTGAAGTTGCTGCAAAACTTAATATTTCCAATGAATTAGCAATGGCCGCATACATTAATTAAGATGGAAAAAATCATATGTAAAGGATTATCATAATATCTTCTTGTCATAAACGTTTTATCTCAATTAACACATGCGGCCACATCAAATTCTTCCATAAAAGACAAATTTTCCAGTAACTTTAGCCATATTTTTTGTCAATAATGTCAAAATGACGTCACTTCAAGACATATCATTATAGTCAAACAGCACTTTGTTTGGTGATATTTTTCTTTCCATTAAAAGCGGTAAACATCCCCGTATTTTCATGAGAGAATTATCAAGTATTTCTTATGAAATTTAATTCTAGAGAGAAATTGAAGGCTGATTTAGAAGGGGGTGGACAGGGTGAAAGGGAGGGGGAGAAAGGGTGGTTGGGAGGAGGGAGGGATCGAAGGGGGATGGGAGGGGGAGGTAAGGGAAGGGTGAAAGGGAGGGGGAGGTAAAGGAGGAGGGGGAGAGAGGCACCCTCTGTCCACCCCCCATTTAGGGGTGTCGTGGACCTACCCCTTTTTCCCCAGCGAAATTAACAACATTAAAAGTAATCTAGGGTTTTTTTGTTCCTGCATACATGTGCATGTAACTGTTTTCTTTTTCAGGAGAGCCCTGACCCATACGGAATGGAGGAGGTGATTTCTATACCAATCTACACCAGCAGTGACCGTGATAGAATAGTTACCAGACTAGACGTACCGTGTGGTGGAAGCCAGGGACTCTGGTTACAATGTGGAGCCGCTCTCTTCCTTAAAGCTCAATAAAACATTTAATTCACTTCAATACAAACATTAACTTCACCTAGATTATAGATCGGTGACTGTGATGAAATAGTTAACAGGCTAGACATACCATGTTTACTTCAATTCAAAGAAATTTTTTTTTTCACTTCATCACATTGCTATCTCTACACCAGCAGTGACCGTAATATGAAAGGACACACAGTTTAAAATGGAGTAAAAATTTGTAAATTGGAGAAAGGATTCTAAAAACAGCTAAATAGAGGAAGCATAATCAGATGTAAAATGTGTGAAGTGATCGAGTTTTTGAGTGAAAACAGTGCTTACAAATTTGAATGTTTTTGCATAATTTGAAGTTCGTTTTGGTTTATTTATTTCATAAGAGATGAAATATGACTTTGAACTATTGTTCTATCGAAAATTGTATGTTTTTCCCATCAAAGTATACAATATGTGATATGTCAATGTGATAGTTAAGTTATTATAAATTATACATTTTGAGCTTTGTTATCTAGAAATTAGAATAAAAGTAGATGAAAAACAAATTGGTGTTATGCCTCTCTTTTTAGCTCACCTGAGCAAAGCTCACTTGAGCTGTCATAGCGTCTGTCGTAATCTTTTCACATTTTTGACTTCTGCTCAAGAAACACGGAAGGGATTTTGATGAAACTTGGTAGGAATAAAGTACTCATGGCCCCTGACAAATGTTGCTGTTTTTCGTTCGGCTCCATCATCAGGTGGCGCCACCACAGGCAAAAGTATGTCAGGGAGGGCACCCTCCTATGACAAACTTCTTCAGAACCAAAGCATGTATCAACAAAGCGAAAACATCAGGATGATCTAGAGAGATGTCTTAACAAGTGTTGCTGTTTTTGGTTCCAGTTTTTTTATGACATCACTGTTATTATACAATTAAAAGAGCACAAAAAGTTTGTACTTGACATTTTACGTCGTTTGCATGAATTTCGGCAATTGGTCTATTTCATATGGCATTTCCCGGTAATTTAAGGATGGTTTCAATAATTTGATTATGTCACTATCAATCTACCTCAGATACCATCGCAAACAGAATGTAACGCTAGTTTTCAAATTTATAGAGTACTGCATATACTGTACTATTTGAGATATCATGGGCCAGCTTGATCTTTTATTACTTAGACTGGTCTAGATTTTGCTTACCTGAGAACTAATGAAAGCAAGTGACAAAGTGCAAACAAATATCTTCATCCAAGATGGCTGCCAATTGTTCAAATCGGCTGACACTTTTTCAGCTTCTTTTCTGCTGTTAAATATCATTCATTTTTCACCCTTTTTCCTTATGGCAGAAGGAGGAACCCTATTGTTTTTCAAGGTCATAGATTTTAGGTCAAGGTCAGAAATGGCACAGTTTTGATCTGAATTTGACCAAACTTCATACAATTATTCGTTTTCAAGTAAGAAGTCAAAGTCACAGATTAGAAATTATGGCTAAAATCCTTGTATACAGGCTAGAGGGCACAGTTTTGATCAGAATTTGACCAAACTTCATACAACTATTCCTTATGGAAGGAGATAGAACCCTATACTTTTTCAAGGTCACAAGTCAAAGGTCAAGGTCATAGATTGGAAATAGTTAAAATCCTTGTAAGCAGTAATGCAGTGCTTAAAGGGTGCAGTTTTGATGGGATCTTTACCATACTTCATACACTTCTTTTTCATTATAGGGGGAAGAACCCTATTAATTTTCAAGGTCATAGGTCAAGGTCACAGGTTTGTAATAGTTTAAAGTCCTTGTATACAACCTAGGAGATGCATTTTTGATTGGTATTTTACCAAAACTCGTACATGTATTGCTCATGACTGGTGGAAGAGACAATAGATTTTCAAGGTCATAGGTCAAGGTAAGAGATTGGGAATACTTTAATCCTTGTATACAGTCTGAGCAAGTACATAGATTTACATGCTGCGCAAGGAGATCGATGTTACACTTTGCGTTGCCTAGCTTTTGTATTTTTTAATCATCATAATAACCAAAGTCCTTATAGTCAACCCTAGCCCTAAGTCAACCCTTAAGCCCTAAGTAAACCCTAGCCCTAAGTTAACCCTTAAGCCCTAAGTCAACCCTAGCCCTAAGTTAACCCTTAAGCCCTAAGTCAACCCTAGCCCTAAGTCAACCCTTAAGCCCTAAGTCAACCCTAGCCCTAAGTTAACCCTTAAGCCCTAAGTCAACCCTAGTCCTAAGTTAACCCTTAAGCCCTAAGTCAACCCTAGCCCTAAGTTAACCCTTAAGCCCTAAGTCAACCCTAGCCCTAAGTCAACCATAGCCCTAAGTCAATCCTTGCTTAAGTCAACCCTAGCCCAATGTCAACCCTAGCCCTAATTCAACCCTAGCCTTGAGTCAACCCTAACACAGCTTTACTCCAAATCAATCCTAGCCTTAAGTCAACCCTAACACAGCTTTACTCTAAATCAACCCTAGTTCTAATTTAACCCTAGCCATAAGTTAAGCCTAGCCATAACTCTAATCCCAGGAAAATGTTATTCTCAATCAACCCTAGCCCCAGGACAACCCTAACCCTATTTCAAGCCTAACCCTATTTCAACCCTAGTCCTAGTAACCTAGCCCTAAATCAACCCTAGCCATAATTCTGACCCTAGCACTAAGTCAACTCTTGCCCTAAGTCAATGTTTCTCTCAATTAACCCTAGACCCATGACTCAACCCTAGCCCAAGCCTAATTTATACCTATCCCTAATTCAATCCTTTCCTCAAGTCAACCCTAATCAACTCTTACCCTAATTCAAGTATTATAGCCCTAATTCAACCTTAGCCCCAAGTCAACCTCAGCCATAGGTCAACCCTAAACCTAAGTCAACCAAGCCCTAGGTTAACCCTTACCAAATACAAATACCCCCAAGTCAGCCATAGCCGTAGGTCAACCCTAGCCCTCATTCAACCCTAACAATATTTCAACTATTGCCGTAGGTCAACCATTAGTCATGATCCTTGCCCCAAGTCAATCT
The DNA here is from genome assembly GCA_028142955.1 of Pinctada fucata. Classification (NCBI taxonomy): domain Eukaryota; kingdom Metazoa; phylum Mollusca; class Bivalvia; order Pterioida; family Pteriidae; genus Pinctada; species Pinctada fucata. Next base: position 52,803,976 of record AP027111.1, read on the forward strand.
TAGCCAAAAGTAACCAACCCTACTGGTTGAGCAGGCATCAATTCCAAACTACCGACCAATCTCGGTGGCGGATCCAGCGCCCCCTTTGCCGGGGGGTCAAGGGGCGAGTTTTGCCGATTTTTACTGAAAATGGGCCAAAATATACCTGTTTTTGGAGAATTTTGGGTCAGTGCCGGGGGGCAGACACCCCCTTCGCACCTCCCTAAATCTGCCACTGATTATCTACAGCCTTGTACCAGCGCATTCTTAAGAATTGCACTGTGACAACAGGGCTCCATGATTGGCACTGTCCAAACCTTGAGATCTTTTTAGAAGACACGGAACTGACCACCTGTCCTCTCTGAATGTATGTTGGACTCCTCTTCCCCTGGTGATCACATGCATGATCTGGCAGTCAGCATGCAGAACATGGACTGCAACCTTAAACCCAAATTCAACTTAACCTTATTCAATTTACCCCTAAGTCAACCCTTGCTCTACGTCAACCCTATTTCTTAGTTAATCCCAGCCCTAATTCAACCCTTGCACAAACTCAACCCTTGCCCTAAATCAACCCTTACCCTTATTCAACATAAGTCCAATTAAAGTCAACGTTCACTAGCCCTAATAGTCAACCTTCACCCTTATTCCTAATCTAACCTTAAGGAGCTGATAAGTTAAGGGCTGTATTTAGCCCTGAATTTCATCAAGTATTTCTTCTACACAATGATCTCACGCAAGAAAAACTTGATCATTACTAAAATGTAAATGTATTTGGAGATTTCTCATACAACTTTTAATTTGGTAAGCTTATTTCTAGATACTTAAATTACAGTCCAAAGAGTAGGGGGTAGCCATGTTGAAAAGAGGCTAATATCGATTAAAAAAAAACGTTGAAAATTAAGAACTATCTAGCTAATATGGATATCTATAAACTTTAAAACATAGTTATAGTCTGATCACATGCAAGATACTAGAAATCAAATTAATAAAAGACTGGTCTCAACTTCATCCATAAATTTTAAAATCTTGAGTCTGAAATACGGTTATAATTTGAATTCATTGGCTAAAGTAGGCATTTTACTGCAAAATACACACTCTTGTTTATTTCATTCCAAAATCTTGTACATTTCATGTGAACATGTTAAGAATAGATAAATGAATGACCCTTTTTCAAAATCTTGTACATTTCATGTGAACATGTTAAGAATAGATAAATGAATGACCCTAAAAAGGGAAAGAATTAAATTTTGCTTATATTATGGCCTAAAACACAGACTTGTGAAAAGCCCCCCACCCTCCATTTTTCAGTTTTTCGTCTCTGGGGTATCGTTCCCCCCCTTAGCTACAGAACCTCACCTTGTCAAAAGATGTGTATTGGTGATAATATTACATCTTCTGTAAAAGTGGCGTTCTGTAGCTGAGGGGGGGGGACAATGTTTTAAAAAACTTTTCCATTTTCCATTGAAATCTAATTAGAAAAAAGACATATTTTGCCCTAAAATTTAGGAAAACGATGCACGATAAATCTTATCCGACTGCTGATTATGATGAAACCAAGAGCTGGCATTAATTTTGCGAAATAAGTTTGTTGAAGTTCCCATTTTGAAAATTCCACTTTTTCAGGGCAGATTTTACGCCTTATTATATCTTATCAGCTCCTTTAACATCCATTTATTATATAAACTATATACTTAACAATAAGTATATTGGATTAACATAACAAGATCTATCGCATCGATGATATTCTGAAAATAGACAGAAGTAACAAAATACCATTTGAAAATGTTACAATATCCTTTATCTATGTTAATCTCACAAATTCGAAATTAACCCGGACGAAATAATATAGTGCGAATACTCCCGAACCTCGTTTGGGTAGCTCGACGCCCTTGAATATTTCAACGGATTCCCCAAAATTTGGCCGAGGAGAAGAATAGATTATTGAGGTATTTCCCCCAAAAAATGCTGTTTTACGAAAAGACCACTCGAATCGTTCAAAGTATCTTCTTGTACATCGCACCAGCGAGTTCAAAACCACGAAGTGCCTGATGCATTGCTCGAATTTCCTCTTTGTTTGAAGTGTTCTCCCTCGGCCCCCAAAACTTTAGCTCTTAATCAAGGAGACACGATTTACTTTAGGTATTCACTGTCTGTTAAATCTAGCAGTCCTACTTCAACTAAGAATTTCTTGAAATTTAATTATTTTACTGGTACATCCATTTACCCAAATACTTGAATAGTGACAGAACTTGCCTGTTTACAATGAAATAACCATAATTAAAGGCCCCCACAAAAAACAACAGTAGATGAGTTCACTGTCACATCCTGAAAAAAAAGTAGGGTCTGTAGGTCGGATTTCTTTGTTAAATCTTGTGACGGTTCGGGTATCATCATGATCATGCCCGGTTAGCTCAGTCGGTAAGAGTGTCTGCCCTGTAAGCAGAAGTTAGGCGGACTAGAATCGCCAACCACAAAGATCACCTGAAAATCTAAACTCAATTTACGAACTAGTTAACATAAATATAAAATATTCAATTGTAAATAGAAGTTGTGTCTTCAAATTTTTTGACTTTACTACTGGTAATACTGTCGAGCACACCACTCTTTTTTATAATTTCCTAAACTGTCCATTACCTTTGTCATATCCTATGAATATCATTTGGTGTGAGTAGGAAAACCTCTGTATTGTGTTTTTATATATGTATTATTAGCGTCAAAAAAAGATTAGCTACTGAATATAAGACAAACTAGGCAAACTAGAATTGCCAGTCACAAAAATGTTATAAACTATTCAACAACTTAAAAGTAGCCTATGATGTAAATATTCCCTCAACTTTGACGCAATATCACAAGACAGAAAACACTGTCTAGAGCTAATAATTTAATTGTCATTTTCTGTTGTCTATTCATTTACTTTTATTATATTGTGATTACACTGTATGTGATTAATGTATGCAGCAAGTATGGCCACAGGATTTCATACATCAACTCCTATACATGACAACCTCCAACCACTTTTTAAGAGGGCCAGACTATACAGTAACTTCTGTTCAAAGTGCGACAGAGACCTTGAAGAAAATGAACTGAGAGCTAGATGCTCAGTCTGTGACCTCCGCTTCTGTGTACCCTGTTCAAAAATTTCACTGGAACTGGCCCACTACATTTTAAATAGTAACGACAACCTGAAGTGGACGTGTAACTCTTGTAAATCAAATTTTCCAACATTCAGCAGTCTCAAATCAGCAATTGATAATCTTGAACAAAAAAACTCTCAAAGGCTGGATTCACTTGAAACAACAGTCAACAACATGGACAGGAACCTTAGGACCAGAGTTAGTCAAGAGGTCAATGCAATGAAAGATACAGTAACGTTAGAAATAAAACAATCGGTCACTGATATGGTCCGAACAGAAATTAAGGCAGAAATTCGTGAAAACGATGAAAGGAAAAACCGTGTTTCTAATTTAGTGTTGTTTAATCTGCCAGAGTCGGATAGTGAAGATACCGAAACCCGTAAACAGTTTGACAACGATAACATACAGAGCTTGATGAGTAGTCTTGATATCAGTGATTATGAAACGAGAGCTATTTTTAGACTGGGTAAACGTACTCAAAATAAAATACGTCCAACTAAGATTGTCCTAGAGGACAAAAAAACCAAGAAGAACATTCTGGCAAAGTCAAGGCTCATATCGGAGAAAGCACCCCCCTCACTGAAAAAAGTTGTAATTTCGAAGGATCTCACTCCAGCGCAACGAGAAGAAAACAGGAAAAAAAGGTCAGAAAAACTACAAATAAAAATGAGGGAGAGACAGTCAATGCAAACAGTGAGTATGGATATTGGCGACAGGTCACCTATAGGAAGAAATCCAATCTTGCCTACAAATTTTATACAAACTATGGAGCCAACAATGGCACCTTCACAGAGGTCGGATATCCTACTTAATGGGACAGAGATGTTTCCCAGCCAAGTACTGTTACATGGTGATAGAATATTGTACCCCCTAGAGGAAGAGAATGAACCAACTGTTATGGGCGTGGATCTAAGTCAAACTTTACAGTATGCAGAAGGTGACGGGTCGTTGAGTAGTGATGTATAGGATTCAAGTTTTAACTCCAATTTAGTTTTTAACACAACAGAAACTTTAAATAATTCACATGCTTTTAACAAAGAAACTCTTCATATATTTTATACAAATGCAGATTCATTGTCAAATAAAGTGGACGAACTTTCAGCTTTAGCGTCAAAGGAGGATTTTGACCTCATGATTATTACAGAATGCCTGCCTAAGAATAGAACTAACTGGGAGCATGAAGACTGTGAATGGTCCATTGAGGGCTATACAATAATCACTAATGGAAGCTGGCATAATGGAAGAGGAATTCTGATGTATATAAAGACGGTCATAGCTTACAATGAAACAGTCGTTAAAGAATTACAAGAAGTCGAAATTATAAGTGTGGAAATCAAAGTAAATAAAAATTCGACCCTACTTATTCAAGCCATATATAGAAGCCCGAGCAGCAGTGTAGTATCCCTAGATGATCTCAACAAAATTTTCAGTCATACCAATCGCAGTACATACAGGGTCATAGTGGGAGATTTCAACTTCAAAGAAATAAATTGGGAAACAGAAAGCACAAGTGTGTCAGAAAACCACATAAGTACCAAATTTCTGGAACTTTGTAGGGACAAATATTTAACACAACATGTGAAAGCTCCAACCAGGATTGTGGACAATGCACAACCAAGTACTTTGGACTTAGTATTTTCAGACCCAGATTATATAGTGGCAAATTTAGAGCCCCAAGCCCCGTTGGGATCTAGTGATCATGTGATTTTAACCTTTAATGTGAATGTAAATAGTGTACAAAATTTTGATACAAGGACAAAACCGTTATATTTTAAAGCGGATTATGAAATTATCAAAAGGAAAATTGATGAGATTGATTGGAAAACGCACCTCGAGGAAAAGTCGATGGAAAATGCCTGGGCTACCTTTAAGACAAACGTAACAAATATTATAAAAGAAAATGTACCGGAGAGAATCGCAAAAGACAAGCCCAAGTATTATCAAACTCCATGGATGAATCCTGATGCGCGTGAATTTTTGAGGAAAAAGAAAAAGGCGTGGCGTAAACGTATCTATTGTCCAAACACATATAATCAACATATATACAAAAAGGCACGTAACGAGGCGAGTTTAGCAGTTAAACGGGCAAAATGGGAATATGAAAAGAGTTTGGCAATGAACATAAAGAAGGATCCGAAATCATTTTGGAAGTATGTAAAAAGCAAAACAAAAATCAAAGAGAGCATACCAAATTTAAAATCAAAAACAGGAGAAATAGTGAAGGAAACAGTACAGAAAACAACAGTTCTGAACGATTACTTTGTTTCGGTGTTTACAAAAGAAGATGAAAGCATGCCAGAATTTGAGGAAAGGAATTACAATACAGTCCTAACAGACATAGACATCAACAGTGATGACGTTGGAAAACTCCTAGGAATGTTGAACCCCAGTAAGTCTCAGGGAGTTGACGAAATCCATCCAAAATTTCTAAAAGAAACCTCAAAAAACATAAATAAACCACTTGCAATATTATGTAGGAAATCCTTGGACGAAGGGAATCTCCCTGTTGACTGGAAGTTAGCTAATGTGTCAGCGATTCACAAAAAAGGAAGTAAAGTCAGCCTGACATCAATCCCGTGTAAAATTATGGAAAAACTCATAAGAGATAATCTCGTCAAACACATGGAATCAAATAACTTATTTACAAATCATCAATTTGGATTCAGGAGGGGCCATTCATGTACCACACAATTAATTGAAGTTCTTGACACATGGACAAATTCATTAGACACAAAATCAGATGTCGATGTCATATACTTTGACTTCCAAAAAGCGTTTGACACGGAATCAAAGGAGCATACAAGAAGACGTTAACAAACTTGAGGAATGGTCAAGGACCTGGCAGCTAAATTTCAACACTGACAAATGTAAGCACCTACATCTAGGCAAGTTATACTCGCCAGATGATTACAAATTGTCAGATAAAGTTATACAGAAAACGGAGTGTGAAAAGGATATAGGAGTTCATATTGACAGTCAACTGAAATTCAATATACATATCAACACAGCCGTTAAGAAAGCTAACCAGAAACTCGGTATTATCAAAAGAAATTTCAGTCATTTAGACAAGGAATCCTTTCTAAGCCTCTACAAATCTCTAGTAAGACCACATTTGGAATATGCATCCAGTGCATGGTACACTCTCTACAAAAAAGATGCAATATCTATAGAAAATACACAGAGACGTGCAACAAAGCTTATTAAAGATATTAGCCATTTAAGTTATTTTGAAAGATTAAGATCACTAGGACTTCCATCTCTGGAATACAGAAGAATAAGAGCAGATATGGTCCAAACCTTCAAATACATCAAGGGATTAGATAAGAGTTACCAGAGGTTATACGAAATAAATGAAGATACAAGGACAAGGAGTAACGGCCTGAAATTGAAGAAAAAACATTGTCGTTTAGAACTCAGGAAAAATAGCTTCACCAACAGAATAGTTAACACATGGAATAGTTTGCCCAATGAAGTTGTCGATGCCAAAACATTAAACCAGTTCTAAAACAAACTCAATACTCATTGGAAAGGACAGGATATCAAATTTCGACTGAAGTGTCTTACGCCGTACGCAGATCACCATGGATTTAGCCAAAACACCAGAATGGATCTAGAGAGTCATTTGACTAGTTGACAGATCTCGTAGGAAGGTAACAAGGTAACAAGGTCTCGGGTTTGATTCCCGGACCGGCCACATTTTTCCATTCCGCCTGTCATAGTATTTGGTGCCATGAGAGTGAATTTCATGAGTTGCTTGTGGTTTAGGGCAACTATATGGGGAAGAACAATTACTTAGGGATTTATTTAATTTGTCTTTCTTAATGTGAGGTTTCTGCTTAACAACTTTGGGATACTGCAAAATTTGGTGGGGTGGAGTGTGACGGTTCGGGTATCGTGCCCGGTTTCTCAGTCGGTAAGAGCGTCAGCCCTGTAAGCAGCAGGTCTAAGGTTCGATTCCCCGGACCGGCCACATTTTCCATTCCGCCTGTCACAATCTCACCAGGGCGTGTCAATTATGTCGTTGTTCATCGTAAACATTTAACATTTTCAACAGACTCTGCAACCGCTCCACTGAATTTCAGTAAACCATACAGGAAGCAAGTACTCAATGTCTTCTACCAAGTTTGTGTTTTTCGTGCTGATCATTCAACAAATATGGCCGCCAAGGGCTCTGATTGGCTAATATGTATTTCCATCTTCTCTGGAACTGCTGCACAAAATTTCACGTAACTTTACAGGAAGCAAGTACTCAAGGTCCTCTATAGACATGACAGAGTGGTTATTTTTGTGCCGATCAGTCAACAAATATCATGGCCACCAAGGGCTCTGATTGGCTGACCCATTTTCGACTTCTCCTCTGCATAATTGCTATCACTACACAGAATTTCACGAAACTGTACAGGAAGCAAGTACTCAAGGTCCTCTACAAAGTTTGTGTTTTTCATGCTGCCGAGGGCTCTGGCTGACTGAGGCATTTTCGACTTTTCCTCTTGAACCGTCTCAACAATAAATAATCTTCATCATGTTCATGTTCCCAACTCTGATATCCCCGAAGTTATTGATGTCTACATGTGTGGTCTGCAATATTGATTAACCTTACCAATTACATGCTGACGAAATAGTTGTGTGTTAAATATGTGATGGGGTGAAAGGGAGGGGGGAGGGAGGAAGGGGGGTGGGGGGTGGGAGGAGATGAGGAAGGGGTGGGATAGTGATGAACCAATTGTCGCCGACAATCTATTGTCGATCGCTAAAACTCTTTCGATTCCGATTATCGATTTCATTTCCTTACAATCGATTGTCGCTTAAAGAAAGGTATTTTGTGTAAAGGTATTTATTTTCCTCTTTTCACATGTCACATAAACTATTACTTGTTGTCTTGCGTGTAAACAGGCAGACACTTTGAAATTGAATGCTCTATATTTTGTTTACAGTAAAGTTTTCTGAATTTTATGCAGAAAAATACAATTTTTCTATCTTTTATGTTCAATTTTTCATGGACTTTTGTTTTTCGATTTAAATCGATAATCGATCGGTTTACTCATTCCGATTATTTTCCGATAATCGATTCTTAAAAGTCTTCCGATGTACAACACTAGGGTGGGAGGAAGGGAGGGATGGAAAGGGTGAAAGGAAGTGGATTAAGGAGGGAAGAGTGGCACCCCCCTGTCTACCCCCCATATGTTGTAAATTGTGTTTTGTTAAGGGTATGCAGCACGCAGAAGATGCATTTATGCAATTATGTGTTTGCTGTATGTTGTATACCATTTACAAAACACATTGTGAACAGTTTTATCACATTTGTAGGCGAAATGAAGCGAGTAGTTCATTAGTTTTATCACATCGGTTGTGCATATACATGTATTAAAGAATGAAAAACTTGTTTATATTATTACAGAAGTGGTTGTAATGATCTAGTGACCATGCCTGGTTGTACCTGGTAAGGATCAAACTGGATCTCTGCGTGCGGATCGAGTGACAAAGTAATGAGTGACACCGGAGTACACCGTTAAAATAACAGGGTGTGTACATAGTTACCATGGAGATGGAAGATGTCGGCATTGTGAAGGAGGAATGTCTACCGACAAACAGTAGTTGTCAGGACAAGATTCAAGAATTTGTAAGTTTTATTATGCCCTGTAACCGGAGATACAGGGGCACATATAGCTTTTGTCCTGTCCGTTTGTCTGCAAAAACTTTAACCTTGGCTATAACTTTTGAATTGTAAGTGTGGAGCTTTCTGACAAGATTTTTCCATGGATACCAATATTTTTGACCTTGTGATCTTGACCTTGGAGTTTGACCTACTTTTGAAAATCTTGAACCTCGGCTATTACTTTTGAGTGGTAATTTATAGGGCTTTCATACTAAGGCTTCATATGTGCATTCCTTGTGACGAAACCATTCCATGGATATCAAAAATTTTGACCTTGTGACCTTGACTTTGGAGTTTGACCTACTTTTGATTAATTTTAACCTTTGGGAGAAAAATGTGCTTTGAAAAAAAAAATGTTGGTCACAACTACATTTTGTATCCATGATATCTACATGGTCATTTTGGAATGGACTTGCCGTCCATTAGGAAAGAAAAGAACCATATGCCACTTAACAGTGGGTAATCTCACAACGCAGAACAGTAGGTTTTACGATATTTTTGTGCAATGAAGATCATTTATAACGAAGAAGAGAATGTAATGCAGTGTAAGAATGTTTTAGCTATGAGTTGTATCCAAAATAAGGTGAATATGAGCTTTTAATAACACATAAACACGATCGGCGTTCTACTTTCTCTTGCATCTATATGGATCACGCCGATCGTCTTTTCAGCTTTACAAAAAATATATTATTTTCTTGTTTTGGATGAAATTCATAGCTATGGCATCCTTACACTGCATGACATTCATCTTTTTGTGATAAATAATCTTAATCACACGAAATTATAGAAAAATTGAATGTTCTGCATAGTGAGATTACCCACCGTGACTTAAGAAAATTAAATGTAAATACCCAGGGTTTTTTTTTTATTTTGGGGAAGGTGCCTGTCTCATTTGGGAAAATTTGCGACATTTTGCTAAAATTGCGAAAATTTTCGAATAAATTTTCAATAAAGTATAACCCTAAAGTATCATTTTATTAACACTTGTAATCTATTGATTTGCTTGAACTGAACAAGGGATGAATAAAAACTTTTAAAATGCATTTTCAAATAGGACATTTTGTGCTGATTTCCAGGTTTTGAGTCTTATTTTCTCAGGTGATTTTTTCATAATTCCTCTTTGGGAATTTCAGGGTGATTTTTTGGGAAAAATAGAGGAAATTTGGCATTGGGAAGGGGCCGAAATTCGGCCCCAAAACAAGGAAAAAAAACCACTGATACCATATGCAATTTTCAGGTGACATCAATCTGTGTGAGGCAGAGCCAGTGCGCTATTCTATACTGGGATGAGGGACATGATCAGGTAGAGCACTATGGAACAACGCTCGGAAGGAAATTCCTACTGGACCACCGAGACGTGACGCAACAATTCCTCGGCTATTGTTATGGTCAGTATAATCACGATGTATGGCTAGTGGACGCTACATTACAGGGCCGTCACTAACGCTTATTCCCAATACAAAATAGTATCGTTTTTTCCCCCAAAAATTCAAATATTCTGTGAACTTTGTATGATATTTATATTATACCCCTGCCATAAAATGGTGGGGGTATATAGTGATGCACATGTCATGGACATGAAATGGTTTTGGAGGAGTTGCGATGACAAGGAGTAAATGATTTTCAGCGTCAATCCTTGTCATCACAACTCCTCCAAAACCATTTAATAGATTTCAATGAAACTTTAAACAATGAAAGATCATAATATGTAGATGTGCATGAAGAAAGGGGATTACAGCCAAAAAGGTTATACAGTGAAACCTGTCTAAACCGATATAGACTTGGACCAAGAAAAAATATCGGTATAGACAGGTTATCGGATTACACAGGTTTAGTCAAATTAAGGCTTCCTGGTAATTTCTTTAAGATATCTTTATATTCCTAAGGAAATATTCATCATAAATCTGCTTGTGTAAAACAGTAATGCTCTTTTGTTTACTATGAACTGTTTAAACTCTTAATTTTTCATAAATTATCCTCTCTGTGATTATAAGTTAAATTTGGAAATAATTATACTAAATGAAAACGATTTAAAGTCAGATGGAATTTGGGTGTGGAATTTTCATATTAATACTTGGTGATGAATTTTTACATACAAATTGAACTTATCATAATACAAACAATTAAGACACTGGTTAAGGCTTGGGCATGTTACTAATAAGAGAAATGAAGTCTTTAATTGATCAGCTTGGGGTGATTCATTAATTAAAACATGGGTTGGTCAAGGTAGGTGTTGTTTTAAGATATCGGTTTAGACAGTGTAAAATACATGTATAAAATATCATTGGGACCAAAACTTTATATCGGTATTCGGAGTAGGCAGTGTTCGGTTTACACAGGTTATTTTATATAGGAACAGATAGAAAATTCTTTGGGACCTAAAAATTATATCGGAATAGACAGGTTATCGGATTAGACAGGTATCGGTTTAGACAGGTTTCACTGTACCAGAGTGATTGCCCTTTGACTTAATTTTTTTTTATGCATTTCAAATGTTGAATCTTGTCATTTTATACAGTTGTATATATCATAAAACATTTAACATATGAAGTATTTTATTCAATATAGTGATCTTAACCCTGAATGATGACCTTATCTGAGAGAATATCCATTTACGAAATTTAAGTTAGTTCAGGTCATAAAATGGATCTGCTCAGAAAAGGTATTCGGTGAGGAGTATGATTCGTCCCTTTAGGGCAGTTTTCATTTAAGAATCATATTTTTATTTAATGGAAATAAATTAAATGATAAATATTCCTTGTTCTTATATATAACAAAATCTTGAAGTTTGCTTGAGAAAGAAGGCCTTCCTTTTTCTTCCGAAAGCCAATATGGTCCCAAATGGCGGAAATTGCGTCAAAGTACAAGGTATATTTGTAACTTCTATAGCGACAATCGATTTTCATTATCATTAGTCGCAACTTTTATGTTTCAGCGGCGACATCGGCGGCTATCGTTACAACATTTATATTGAGTGTTTATTGTTATCTACATGTACATGTCAAGTTTGAACATTTTCAGCAGGAAGTATACCAGTTGTAGATACCCAGGATAGAAAGGCTGGACGAGACACAAGCAGTGAGGTAACGGGTAAAAAGAGGAGTAATACCACAGAGGATACGGACAGTGATGTCATCTGTGACAAGAGGAGAAAACTATCGATGTCGTCTGATGAAGTAGAGGACGATGATTACTCTCCATTGGAAGTTACCACTCCTGAAGTTGGGATACCAGGTACATATTGCACCGTTTGATATTAATGTTACAACATTTCTGATTGGGTGAAAATTCCTGGTAAAGCTAAAATGTAACAAGTAAGATTTCATATACCAAAATTGCAAAAGGGGACATACCTGTCCTGTTCTTAAGCAGTAGAGCTGCAACAAGTCAGGAACTTTTCGATTTTAAAGGCTCGATTCGATTTTTTTTTTCGATTCGAGTTATTTTTGGTAAAATTCTCCAAGAGTATTTGATTTTTCCTTGAATTTGTGACCAAATATGAAAATCTTATCTTAATCTGAAGTTTGAACACTCAGGAAAAAGTTGCAACAAACTACATGTAAATAGTGAATATCTGGTGCTGTGTGTTGTATACAGTATGTGACAGTGCTCAAAGTTCTACATGTGTTAAAGTACTTGTTATGTTAATTTTTAGTCCCCTACCGGCAACGCCGAAGGGGACTCTTAGTTTCCTCTCGGTCTGTCTGTCTGTCCCATTTTCAGTTTTCCGGACTTTTTTTCGCTGTTGTTGCATATATTGAACTCATTTTTGGTATGTGGATATATCTCAATGTGATACAGATCAAGAGTGAGTTTGCTTTCGATTGACCTAATTTTGCAAGAGTTATGGCCCTTGGACTTAGCAAATTTTATGAAAGTTTCAGTTTTCCGGACTTTTTAGCTCGCCGGGACGAATGTCCGGAGAGCTATTGTCATACCCCCGGCGTCGGCGTCTGCGTCTGCGTGCGCGTGCACAAAAACTTTAACCTTGCTTATAACTTTTAAACCAATACAGATTGGGCTTTCATATTTCACATGTGCATTCCTTGTGACAAGACCTTTCCATGGATACCAAAATTTTTGACCTTGTGACCTTGACCTTGGAGATTGACCTTCTTTTGAAAAACTTTAACCTTGGCCATATTTTTGGAATGGTAAGTGATAGGGCTTTGATATTTCACATGTGTATTCCTTGTGACAAGACCTTTCCATGGATACCAAAATTTTTGACCTTGTGACCTCGACCTTGGAGATTGACCTACTTTTGAAAAACTTTAACCTTGGTCATATTTTTGGAATGGTAAGTGATAGGGCTTTGATATTTCACATGTGTATTCCTTGTGACAAGACGTTTCCATGGATACCAAAATTTTTGACCTTGTGACCTTGACCTTGGAGATGATTGACCTACTTTTGAAAAACTTTAACCTTGGCCATATTTTTGGAATGGTAAGTGATAGGGCTTTGATATTTCACATGTGTATTCCTTGTGACAAGACCTTTCCATGGATACCAAAATTTTTGACCTTGTGACCTTGACCTTGGAGATGATTGACCTACTTTTGAAAAACTTTAACCTTGGCCATATTTTTTGAATGGTTAGTGATAGGGCTTTGATATTTCACATGTGCATTCCTTGTGATAAGACCTTTTTTATTGTTGTTGTTGCAATTTACATATGGTTGCCACCGGCGAGCTATGTTGTCATTCTGACAAGTCTGGTTTCCGCTGTTGTTGCATATATTGAACTCATTTTTGGTATGTGGATATATCTCAATGTGATACAGATCAAGTTTGAGTTTGGTTTCCATTGGCCTATTTTTACAAGAGTTATGGCCCTTGGACTTAGCAAATTTCATGACATTTTTAGTTTCCCGAACTTTTTCATACCTCTTATTGCAGATAATGAGCTGATTTTTTGTATGTGAATACATTATAGTGTGATGCAGATTTGAGTTTAATTTAGATTGACTAATTTTCACAAGAGTTATGGCCCTTGGACTTAGCAAATTTCGTGAATTCAGTTTCCCAGACTTTTCTTGGCTGTTGTTGCAGAAGATGAACTGATGAACAGAGATGCAAGTCATAAATTTATGCCGCCGGTAGGGGACTTGTATTGCACAGCGATCATTGCATTTTTATCATTATTGAACACATTTACATGCATTATAAGACTTTTCAGTTTGAACCGATTCTTTGACTTTGTGACTCGCGATTCGAGTCAGAGGTAAGAATCGCAATTTTCGACCCATCGCTGTGAATCGTTGCAACTCTATTAAGCAGTCCTATTTTGTTTTTCAAGACGTGTCCCTCACCATGACGGACGCTCGAGGAGGGGACAATGGTCAAGCCATAAAGTCAAAGTTTCCAAAAATCTTATTAGGTGGTGTAGAGGAGAATGACCATGTCGGGTATGTGCGTACACCAGAAAAAAGAGTCACTGGAAGGCGTAAGTCATCTTTGAAGTTCAAGGAGTTGATGGCAAGCATGACTAAAAGCAATGACAAGAAAAAAAGTAGCATCGATAAAGATGCTGATTCTGAAGAGAAAAAAAAATCGGGAAATGATGCAGGAGAAATGTTAGCGGAGTCGCAGGAGAGTCTTCAATCGAGACGATCAGATGCGGCAAAAAAATCTTCCAGAAAATTAGCCAAAAGTACAGGTAGAAAAAGTGTCAAGACTCCGATGAGATCGTCGTCAGATATCAAAGCTCTGAGTACATCTTCATTAGAGAAAGGGGACGACTCTCAGCATGACTCGGATGATGTAGTGACTCGGAGCGGAAGGCGAGTCACTAAGAAACTATCGATGCAGATCAAACAAGAGTTAGAGGAAATCATAGATGAAGAAAACGATGAAAATTGGGAGACGCTAGATGAAGTAGAGGAAAATGATGACAGTGGTAAAAAGAGGAAAAGAAATTCCACTAGTGTCACCAAAAAGAAGAAAAGTAAAAAACTCTCAGGAAAAGTAGGACACCCTGTGAATACTAAAATGGAACCCAAATGTTTAGAGTGTCATGAAGAGTTTAAGAATTTAGGTATGTTATCGAGTCATTTAAGTGCTACTGGTCACTTACAGATATGTAATTATGAGACGGACTACAGATGCTTTACGTGTAACTTGTATTTTCGGAGGATGTTTGACTTGAAGATGCATATGGAGAGAACCTCCCACACTGGAAACGCTGCCCACGAATCAATGAGAGAGGTCATGGTAGTTAACCCCAGGAAAAAAAATCGTAAAACTCTGTCCAAATTTAAGTGCAGCATGTGTAAAGCAGACTACCGGCTTAGAGAAAACTGCGAGGAACACGTAAGGCTGGGAACGTGCGTTGCGAAATATTATAAAAAATGTCCGTGTTGTAAGGAAAACTTCAGAAACAAAAATTTGCTTCATGTTCATTTGAAGAAGAAGCATCGGGATGAATATCCATTTAGATGTCCGAACTGTCATCTGACGTTTAATCATAAGAGGGATTTAGAAACTCACAAAAAAATTCACAGGAAAGCCGATTACCTTGGTGCAGCGTTAGAAGCTCAGAAAAAAACTGATTGTTTAGGAGACGGAGATAGAAAGGAAGAGGGTCAGGTGGTTGGTATTAAGGAAGAAACAGAGACTGAGAAAAATATGGAGGGAAAAATGCTTGAGAATGATAATATAGGGGTCGTAGCTGAGGTAGAAAATCCTACACTTCAGGATATATTTACTGAGAATATTCATCCGTATCTACGACTGAAATATATCAAGAAAATCCAAAGGCAGTTAAGGGGCGTGGCAGATGACGATACGGCCGCGTCGTCGGATGACCTGGATTGTGAACAGACTTGTATCGTATGTTCGGAGAAATTTACGACCTACGGCAGACTGAGGATTCACATCAGGTCGACCTATCATGAACAAGTAACTGAAGAGCCGACAGGGTATAAATGTTACACGTGTAACAAGTTCTTTGTGAAGTTGGCAGACCTTGAAGGTCACATGGAAATGACGTCTCATACAGGGAATCCTGAGTGGCTGCAACATGTAAAACAGGTTCTAAAAATAGAAAAAAAAAATCCGGAAAGGGTATATCAACAATACAAATGCAGCTTGTGTGGGATGGAGTTTTCAACACTTCAAAAATGCGAGTTTCATGTTGAAAACAGTACATGTGCGAAAAATTACAGGAAAAAATGTGAGTGCTGTGAGTTGTGTTTCTCTAAAAAGAATCACTATCACATTCACATGTATCAGAAGCATCAATTTGAGTATCCATTCAGATGCATGCGATGCGACTTGGAATTTGACACAATGACGTGCTATTTATCACATCTACGCTCTCATTTAAAGGGAATCCCATTAAATGCATCTGAAAATCATAGCCTGGAAGATAGCGAGAAAATCAGCTGTAACTCATGTGCCAAAAAATTCTTGACAAAATATCAACTCATGCTACACAACAGACATGAACATCCGGAGCAAGTTGACGAAACGGAAAAAGAAGTGAACCTTGTCGGCTCGACAGAAGTCTCGGATTATAAATGTTACGACTGTGATTTATATTTCTCCAATTTGCTAAGTTTACAGCACCATGGTAAACTACTAGGTCATAATGGAAATCAAATACTGTCGGAAGCACCCACTGTGTTACGTATAGCCAACAAAGATTCAACATCTAAAAATAAACTCAAACCATTTAAATGCAGCAGGTGTCAGGACAGATTTGCTTCCAAAAATGTAGCCGAACGTCATGTAGCCAAGAATTATTGTCAACAATACTGGAGAAGAACTTGTCCGTTTTGTGCCGTTATTTTTCGCTTTAGAAACATGTATGAAGCTCACATGCTTCAGTTTCATAAACACGAATATCCCTTTAAATGTGAAAATTGCGACCGTATATTCTACCGAGCCTCTGCATACAATAGTCACCGTGTTAACATCCATGGTAGGGAACCGTTCCGGCCGCACCCCGAGGGACTTGTCGAAGTCATTTCATGTAAAATCTGCTCCAAGATGTTCCGCGGCCGTGGTAACTTTAATCAACACATGCTTGCTCACCATGGCGACACGGCAAAGCCTTTCATCTGTGAACAGTGTGGAGCCAGGTTTTCCAGTCAGCGTTCCATGAGGGAGCATGTCATGTGAGTAAGATTACTTTATAATTATTGACCCCATATGATATACCATAGTATATGGCTTGTATAAAAAGCTTGATTTTGCTTACTGCAGAGTTTACAAATGCCAGAGTGCCGGCAATCTCCGGTGAATTTTTCAAATGTCACACAGTTTCTAGTTCTGAGCCGGACAAAATATCCGATGATTTTTTTGTTCCAAGATAATAACACAGCTCACTTTGGAAAGTGGATATACATGATTTTCATTACTTTATCATGCAAAAATCAAAATTAAGTCTATATCATTGAATAGATCTCGCTTTCGTTGTAAATCTCGGTAAATGTTACATGGTCAAGGGTTTATGCAGTATTATCATACAGACAACATGAATTTCAGATTGCACGACTTCATTGTTAATTTTCAGTGGGATGTCGCTGAGTTTGAAATTGAGCCTATGGAGAGCGTCACGACATCACAGGAAAAAATAGCATGGGAAATGACCTATCTAAAACTTGTTTTGTCTATAAAGTTTCACTGCTTGCACTGATTATCATACCCGGTATAACGTATGCCAAAATTTGCGACTAAGCAAGATGCATTAAATTGTATCAATTTCTTTTAAGGTATCTGTTGTTCAATAGAGTCATTTTGCATAGTGTTTTCATAATCTCCATTGTAAAGTATGGTAAATTTTATGCCTGGTAAGGTACTATAAACTATATATTTTCTGAAAGGTAATGATGCCCTGAGTTCAGATATAAGACTCCCGGGTCTTAAAAATCAAAGTACAACTCTTGTACAACTTTGTCATTTTGCATAGGTTATATTGAGAAAATAGACCTTTTGAATGCTTCACCAGTTATTCCCCTTTATTTTTCTGACCCCAAAATTATTATTTTTGAGCAGTGGTCATTATAATCTTTCAGAAAATATACAGTTTATAGTACCTTACCAGGCATGCAAAAATGCCCTGTCGTACATCGGATACCTTAAAGAAATAAATGAGAAAAGAGTCAAAATCACGTTTATCCAGTTTCTGAAGTGATCTGAGTGGAGAGTAATTATTCTGTGAAGGTGATCTCTTAGTTTAAGATTTATTTATAAAATTAATTCAAAAAAATAGTACATGTATATATACCATAATACAATGTGGTCTCTTGGGCGTTTATACCTTTGCAAATTTTCAATAATAATTCAGACTCGATATTATTGGATGTTTTTAATGAACATGAGTCATGATGCAACAGGACTGGTTTTAAGTAAAGATTGCATAATAGTATTGTTAAAAACCAAAATTCAGATTGAATATTCTCTAATTCATATTATTTATAGAAAAACAGTTACATTATATCCTCTAATTCATGTTTATTTGTAGAAACACACAAGATAATCTCCTATTCATGTTATTTATAGATACATTGTACACAGTCACATGATACCCTCTAATTCATGTTATTTATAGATACACGCTCACATGATACCCTCTTATTCATGTTATTTATAGATACACAGTCACATGATACCCTCTAATTCATGTTATTTATAGAAACACAGTCACATGATACCCTCTAATTCATGTTATTTATAGAAACACAGTCACATGATACCCTCTAATTCATGTTATTTATAGAAACACAGTCACATGATACCCTCTAATTCATGTTATTTATAGAAACACAGTCACATGATGTTCTCTTATTCATGATATTTATAGAAACACAGTCACATGATACCCTCTAATTCATGTTATTTATAGAAACACAGTCACATGATGTTCTCTTATTCATGATATTTATAGAAACACACATGAGAGAGATCCTAACAATCCTGAACTGAAGTGCCATGTTTGCCATAAAGTCCTCAAGTCCGTCAAAAGCAGAATACTACACGAAAAATTGATGCATGGTGACGGACAATGCCATACGTGTGAGATCTGTGGTTTTACAGTATGTACAATAGTTATACACGTTTGTCAAAACGACTAAATTTACTTTGAAAGTTTTTAAGCGTCTGTGCTGCAGTCTAGTGTTTAAGGTATCAGAACATAAAACTGAAGGTTACTGGTTCGAGCCTAAATAGTACTGGGGTTCCACTAGCATTTAGGGGATAAACGTACTGTGTTTTGTGGTTCCGACAGGTATATGTTGGATATACTGTTGGAAACGCAGTTATACCGTCGGGGCTTGTCCCCGACGGTATAACGTATGTTTCCAACAGTATATCCAACATATACCTGTCGGAACCACAAAACACAGTACGTTTATCCCTATTCTAATTCATGTGACATATTTTAACTTTTTATACCCCTCAGAGGGTCTCACGAATCGCTTTAGAGGTGACGTTGCTACGGAGGACTAACAACGACCAACAGAAATTATTGCGCTGCAAAATATGAAATACAACTGCTTCGTATTTATTTCAATGGCGAAAAATCAAAGTGTAATCAATAATAAACCTACTTGCTCTGTTGTTTACATGTGGAGAACACCATTTACAAGCTCATACCTTGTAGTTTTACGTCACAGTATGACGTCACAGGAGCGACGAACAAAGGGAAGCATGACGTCATAAGCAAAAGGTGCGCTAAAGCTTGTAACGTTCAAATTTACGTAGGAATACATTTTGAAGTATGTCAAGTGAGTCGGTTTGCGGCATGTATATCGTCGTTATACATGCTTGTAGAAATCCTGTGAACCAATCAGAATGCGTGAAACAAACAGAATGAATTAGAATTCTATATACAGGCTTTCTACTGTTCCTACTATTTCCTACTTTTTCCTACTTTTCCTACTTTTTTATTTTGATCCTATTTTTTCCTACTTTTTCTTCAAAACCTCCTACTATTCCTACTTTTTCATCTCAAAAGTAAAAAATTACTTGCTTCACTTGTCATCGACATCTGATTCAAAGTTTTTAAAAAATTTCGTGGCTCGCTTCGCTCGCACATTATATTATATATTTTACATGAAAATTCAATCTGTCCTTATTTCTCTCTGTGATTACCTCAAAGATGAACATTACCATGATTACCAGTCTACAATCTTGCTTACAGTGATTTGTGTGTCATACTTACTAAAAATTGTCACTAAAAGTGATGGAAAATTTCCTACTTTTCCCCTATTAATTCCTACTTTTTCCTATTTTTCTCCTACTTTTTTTCATTGACTACTCCTACTTTTTTCCTACTTTTTCATCAAGGTAGAGTAGAAAGCCTGTTAATATACGAAGGCTTTCTACTGGGAATACAAGGCTCTTGTACTCTTGCGATTTTCCATTATTACACCCTTCATCAAGCGTCGAAGCCTCTGTTTATACGTTCTCATTTTAATTAATGTATACACAGGTAAACATAGATTGACCACTAATTACCCGTCCCCTAATTACCATTAATTTGTGAAGCCACAATAGAAAAGGACACAGATCGAAGGATTTTACCAAGGCATTGTGCATTATCAGAGGCGGAACCGAGATAATTATGTCTGTTATAGGAGGTTATTAACACAGATTGGGGTACTAGAAGGGTGTCCGGAGAACGGAGGTGTCCGCTATACTAAAGACATTTATAACACAAAAAACGTTGGGGGAAACTGAAATTGTCCGTTATGTACAGTTGTCCTTTATATAAAGATGTACGTCAACACAGGTGGGACTGTATATACCTGTTCATAACCATGTTAAGTTGTACATGCATGGGTCATACTGGTAGCTGTGACAGTCCTTTAATTCTTATAAAAATATAGGAACCTATAAAAGTCCTATATTTGAGAAAATTGTCCTATGAATCCCATATTTTGGCCTCTAATGTAAGAAAAATTGCTTTGCCAAATGCCAATTCATTTGCTGCTGCATCTCTGACGAAATCATGTACAAAATGCAATTTGAAACCATTTCTGACATTAATAACAATAAACTTCCTGTCTGTGCTGTGTCTGTATGTCAGAAATCAAATGAGAGTCGACATGGTCGAAAGAAAAATCTAAAAAGTGAAGCAAATGTTCTTGAAAATAAATGGAAGTGATTTGTTTATGTTGATATGTATGAATAAAAAGGTTAATGAATATTGCTGGGTAAAGTATGGAAAACATTGTACTAGTTCATATCATACAGACAGCCCGTATTGGACTGGACACTGAAGGTGTCTCATCCAGTATGGGTTTTCTGAAGGGCATAGACTCTTACAATATTTTTCCATACTGTACTTAACAATGTTCAATAGTACATGTAATACCCCCCGCAGAAAGCTTAGGGGGGATTATAGGAATCAATCTGTCTGTCTGTCTGTCCGCCTGGTTCAGAAGTTTTGAGAGTAGATTTCTTTTATACTATTAACGTATCCAATGTACAAATGAAGATCTCGCGGAAGTCTTGTCCATTTAAACAGTGCTAAAATTATCTCGGTAATCTTCGGCAGTGTCTCGATAGTTTCCGTGGCTTGAGTGATGGTCGGCATGTTGACCTTTGATGATGGAAACCATTATTGTTGTTGTATTAGGTATATTTAGGTAAAAATATGCCATGATTCTAACTATATAATACACTTGATATTTATTTGTACAACGGATACCTTAATAGTAAGACTATCATATTTCATACACACATTCACCAAAAAGAGTACTACATGTACATTTTGGTACCATGAATTGGGGGGGGGGGGGAGGGGGGGAAACTGCCGGACTATTAGGTGATGTGCATCACATGAAATAAAATTGCAAAATTAATGCATTAATATTACTAAGTTCAAAGTATTAGATTTAGAATTCTGAATACACAAGTGAAAATTCAAATATTATTATAATATTATTACACTGATAGTGTATTGCTGATAATGCCTCTTTGTTACTCCTTACAATGTATGATCTTCTCTTTCCCATCAGACCAAACGACTCGGGAACTTAAATTACCACATAGCCCAGAAACATTCTGACGAGCCTGCGTACACGTGTAATGAATGTGGTTTGAAGATCCGAGTGAAACCCTCGTACAATCTACACATGGCCAACCATGCACTGGATAGAGGAGATATAGAGACCGCGCAAACGTAAGTCATAGATGGCGCCACTTGTGTGCATGTATTTCGGCTTGGGTTAGACTCAAATGAATGTCATAGGTGGCGCAACTGATTTACATGTATTTCTGCTTGGGTTCCACTCAAACAGAAGTCATAGGTGGCGCCACTGGTGCACTTGTATTTCAGCTTGAGGCTCAACTCGTACAGGTTTGATGTAAGTGACAAGCAGGTCTGTGTATTGGCAAGGAGCTGATAGGATAAGGGCTGTGTTTAGCCCTGAATCTCATCAAGTATTTCTTCTACACAATGATCTGTACGCGAGAAAAACTTGATAATTACTAAAATGTAATGTATTTGGAGATTCCTCATACAACTTTTATTTCGGTAAGCTTATTTCTAGATACTTGAATTACAGTCCAAAGAGTAGGGGGTAGCCATGTTGAAAAGAAGCTAATATCGATCAAAAATCGTTGGAAATTAAGAACAATCTGGCTAATATGGATATCTATAATCTTTAAAACATAGTTATAGTCTAAACAAGATACTAGAAATTAAATTCAAAAGACTGGTATCATTTTTGTCATAAATTTTAAAATCTTGAATCTGAAATATGGTTGTATTTTGTATTCATTGACTAAAAAATAGGAATTTTACCGCGAAATACACATTGTGTAGAAATAACCTGCACACTCCTGTTTATTTCATTCCAAAATCTTGTGCATTTCATGTGAACATGTTTAGAATAAATAAATGAATGACTTTAAAAGGGAAAAAATTTAAATTTTGCTTATATTATGGCCTAAAACACAGATTTGTAAAAAGCCCCCCACCCTCCCTTTTCATTTTTGTCTCTGGGGCATCGTTCCCCCCTTAGCTACAGAACCCCACTTTGTCAAAAGATGTGTATTAGTGTTATACACCTTCTGTAAAAGTGGCGTTCTGTAGCTAAGGGGGGAACAATGTTTTAAAAAACTTTTCCATTTTCCATTGGTTTCTATAGAAAAAAGATATATTTTGCCCCAAAATTTAGGAAAACTATGCATGATAAATCTTATGTAACTGCTGATTATGATGAAACCAAGAACTGGCACCAATTTTGTGAAAGAATTTTTTTGAAGTTCCCATTTTGAAAATTCCACTTTTTCAGGGCAGATTTTACGCCTTATCTTATCAGCTCCTTTGTATCAAGGGTTCTGAAGCAGCCAAGCTTAAATACAATAAGTTATCTCTCTGTCTGTCAATCTGTAGGTCTGTATGTCAGTCATTTGCAGTTTTCCAGACTTTTTCTTCAAAGGATAGATATGGAGATAAAATTATATACAGTTACTTTTCAGATAGTCGAAGAGTTAGTGTTTGGTCTTCACCTAATTTCAGAAACTTGCATTGTCCCTAGATAACAAATAGACAGCATTTGACTTGCATTTTACTAGACTAAATAATCCAGTCTCTCTGCTGCCGCTAACAGAGACTGAACCCCACTATGGTTGTTACAGAACAAAGTCGGACGAAACTGTTGCCCAACGATTTTTCCAAATTACAGACCTTTAATATTGATTTTCTTGCAGGTGACACTTAAGTAAACATTAAACTAACTATCTATACCCTCCTCGCGTTTTTTTTTCGCGCTTCGTTGTTGCATTTTTGCCAATTTTAACTCCCTACCAAACTAAATAGGCAAAAATGCAATGTTCATCGAAGTGAGAAAAAAAAGCGAGGTGGGTAGAGATAGTTAGTTTAATGTTTACTTAAATGTCGCCTGTAAGAAAATAAATATTTAAAGGTCTGTACATGGAAAAATCGTTGGGCAACAGTTTTGTCCGACTTCGTTCTGTAACAACCATAGTGGGGTTCAGTCTCTTTTAGCGGCAGCGGAGAGACTGGATTATTTAGTCTAGCATTTTACACATCCTAAGACCTGACATCTCAAGATTTGATGTGACTTTTAACTGTGACGTCATAGCAGATCTGTGACGTCACTGTTGGAAATAAGGTCAAAGTAGTGATGTCGGGTCTTGCTCAATCTCCTACGCATGCGTCCGATTTCAGTTCCGCTTTTCTTCACTTTGAAATCTACCTCTGCCGTCATCGCTCATTGTTTGTCTGCAAGATTCTTGCAGACTGGAACTTGGGCTTCATATTTGTAAATAAAGTATTGCAAGCACATGCCATCAGGTTTGACTACATTTATGAGGTATACAGTGTACATGCAATTCTTTTCTTTCGATGCAAATCGATGCAGTATCGGGGATTCTTTCTTCATTCGTACGTTGCCTACACGATCAGCTGAGCGAGAAGTCTCCAGTAAAAATACAAATTCTACCTATAATTCGAAACCTACCGTCTTTAGACGTGAGTCTTGTAAATTTTCCTTCATGAAGATAAGGATCGTTTCCTTCATTGCCCATTTACTCGCCCCTAAACACTCAAATATGTACCTCTGCCTTTGAATCTTTTGCACTGTTTACGTCAGAAGTCCGAATGACGTCACTGTGACGACATGCCGTACCTGCGATGCCTCTCGGGTTTTATCATTACGTGAAATGGCGTAGGAAAATAGCGATGACGGCAAGGTTATATTGCAAGCCTGTGCCGCCTATGACCTTGTTTGCGAGTTGGGGTCTTGCTGTGTCTAAAATGCAAGTCTATGTGGTAATGTGAGGAAAGTCTATTTGTTACTCACCAATAGAGGACTTTGTGTCGCCAGTAAGACAAACAGTACTTTATCTCTATGCTCTCAAGCTCAATATGATTCAGAAATTCTCTTTATATTTAGAAAGAATCGAAATTATCTTCCCAACTCAACAGTTTCTCGTAATGAGTCTGATATAAATCAGACAAATACCCCCAAAATCTTATTATTGCTCATAATGAGTCTGATATAAATCAGACAAATACCCCCAAAATCTTATTATTGCTCATAATGAGTCTGATATAAATCAGACAAATACCCCCAAAATCTTGTTATTGCTCATAATGAGTCTGATATAAATCAGACAAATACCCCCAAAATCTTATTATTGCTCATAATGAGTCTGATATAAATCAGACAAATACCCCCAAAATCTTATTATTGCTCATAATGAGTCTGATATAAATCAGACAAATACCCCCAAAATCTTATTATTGCTCATAATGAGTCTGATATAAATCAGACAAATACCCCCAAAATCTTATCATTGCTCATAATGAGTCTGATATAAATCAGACAAATACCCCCAAAATCTTATTATTGCTCATAATGAGTCTGATATAAATCAGACAAATACCCCCAAAATCTTGTTATTGCTGCAATAACTTGTGACAAGATACATTTCAAAATTTTGAATAGATAATCAGATATGATATCGTATATCGGGTAATTTTTGCATCGGGTAAATTTTGCGAAAAATGACCCTAACAAGGCCTGTATTTTTTTTGCTGAGTCTAATTTTCGCTAATCAATTAAAAGCATCAAGAATTAAGATCTGCGTCTTTTTTCCCTACGTTGTTTTTTGCGATTTGATGACGCTCCCTAGCGAAGATTAGACACACGCGAAAAAAACCCCGATATACAGAATTCTAGCATTTATAATGTTCCTGAGATTTACTGAATAAAACATTCAGATATTTTACCTCAATATATTTGTATGTACTACACTTTTATAGGTACTGTAAGATTCACCAATGCGACATATGCCAGCGAGGATTCTCTACCAAGCAGAAGTGCGAAAAACACAAAATAAAGCATCTTGGTGACCATGGCAAACTGAACTGTAAAATCTGCGGAATCGCCATCGCCTGTTACACCGGCGGGCTTCGTAAACATTACAGATTACAACATGCTCTCGGCCCCAAGGAAGCCAAAAGTTTGATGAAGGACATACCTTCGGCCGCAGAATTCTTGGAGAAAATGAGAGAATATCTGAATGACGAGGTACATGTAGGTCAAAGAATCTGTATCTGTCATTGTGTTACGTAAAGGCAGTGATTTTTTTGTGTCGCCTGCGAAGCATAGTGAAATTTGATCACTTTGTCCGTCTGTCTGTCCGTCTGCCACACTTGGATGTCACACCCTATAAAAGTGATTCCTGAGTGTCGCTATGTTTAGCAGGCGACACATGCATTCCTTGGAATGATTTTTTTTCACTAATTTGCAAAGGTGCCTGTGCCTATCAATTTGGAAACATCTGCGATATAATGAAGAAAATTGGGAATATTTTGAACAGTTTATTATCAAAATACTTCTGAATGTTTGTCCCGTATAAGGCTCTTTTCTTGCTTTATGGCCTTTGAAGAGGTCAAGTAGTTGATCTTTGTCAGATTTTTTCACGTTGAATCAAATTGTGCTCTCAATTTTGGGGAATTTAAGGTCACTTTTTGGGGAAAAATGGTATAAATTTTGCATTGGGAAAGGGCCCAAATTTACTAGTAAAAAATCACTGTAAGAAAATTCATTTTGTAATTCCAAACAATGTTTTTTTAAAATTAATTATAATAGATGGTGAGGATGGTACGCTAATCCATATTAAAGCAGGCAACACATATTGTGAGATTTTTATGCTCTTTTCCGATCTCTTCTAAACTTTGCTACTCGCTACAGTCGAAAACCAGAGTTACTTCCCATTTGAGATGGTATCTGATGTAGACTGATTATGACGTCATCAAATTCTATGGAAACAGTCCTAAAAGTCTGGGAAATGACGGTATAAAATCAACGTTACCATACCATTTTCATGATGTTACAATGGTTTTAAACTTTTACATCAGATAACGTCTGTAAGGGGGGAAAACTCTGTATTCCACAAAGACTTAATACCAGAATAAATACACGTTAAAGATGACTGTATATTCTTATTTTTGTGTATTCCAGGTGCCTGTACCAGTGGTGCCCATGGAAGAAAGAAAATCTACTCTGGCAGTGCAGAAGAAGAAAAAGGTGACGATTTCAGTACAATCTATGTCGCAGGAAAAACAGCTAGTTTACAATCTCATAATTTGAATTAATTTAAATCCCTTAATAAAGTGTAGGCGGACATAAGGATCAGACAAGGATGATACATCAAAATTTTTAAATTCTGTTTTGAGACAACTATGTGGCACAAATCAACAAACGAAAATTTCACAAGGCGGCGATGGTGAAACAGATATTTACCAAATAATTTATAAAGGATTAGAAAGAAAAAAGGCAGGAAATTTTCCTTATATAATTCCACCAATGGTGCCTTTATAACATTTTTCGCCATCCAAGTACATGTATGTA
The DNA here is from genome assembly GCA_028142955.1 of Pinctada fucata. Lineage (NCBI taxonomy): Eukaryota > Metazoa > Mollusca > Bivalvia > Pterioida > Pteriidae > Pinctada > Pinctada fucata. The sequence continues at coordinate 52,831,092 of AP027111.1, forward strand.
GAAAATTCCATTAAGGACATATGTTTAGGGGTTGATCTGAGCACATTTCGAAAGAGAAAAGTTTTGCAAAAATTTGAAGGTATTTCACCTGCCTGATTCAGCTTGTGTGGACAAAGAGAGATAACTCTGAGAATAATTTTTTTAAACACCACTGACATATAAACAACACAGACAACCTTTTTATGCCCCCAGTATCAAGGATATAGGGGCATAGAGTTTTTGGCCTGTCTGTCTGTCTGTCTATTACTCTGTTTGCTTGTTTTTCTGAAAAACTTCAATATTGGGCATAACTTTTGATTGGTAAGTGATAGGGCTTTCATATTTCACAAGACCTTTCCATTGACACCAAAATTTTTGACCTTGTGACCTTGATCTTAACCTTTGACCTACTTTTCAAAAACATCCACATTGGGCATAACTTTTGAATGGTAAGTGATAGGGCTTTCATATTTCACATGTGTATTCCTTGTGACATGTGTATTCCTTGTGGCTTTCATATTTCACTTGTGAGTTGTGTATCCTTGTGACAAGAGCTTTCCATTGTTACCAAAATTTTTGACCTTGTGACCTTGATCTTGACCTTTGACCTTCTTTTCAAAAACTTTAGAATTGGGCATAACTTTTGAATGGTAAGTAATAGGGCTTTAATATTTCACATGTGTATTCCTTGTCACAAGATTTTTCCATTGATACCAACATTTTTTAACCCAGTGACCCTGACCTTGACCTTTCACATATGGTACTTAACAGAAAATGGTGTTAATACTAAGAAAGATGCCAACGGGGGCATTCGTGTTTCACATACACAGGCTTTATTTAGTATTAACAAAGAACATACAGAAGGATATGTCGGCCGACTCGTGGTCCTGGTGAGTCTCGAACCAGCAGCTTTACTGTCACTGGCCCTACGCCCTTACCACTAGATCACGCCACCGAAAATATGTGATAATTTGTTTGTAACACAAGTCATAGTTTTATGTGATAAAATGAGTAGAACATTAACTAGAAAATTTTTATATATATTCGCTATTTACAAAAACCAGAGTTACTTCCCATTTGAGACGATATATGACGTAGACTGATTATGACGTCATCGAATTCTTTGGAAACAGTCCTAAAAGTCTGGGAAATGACGCTATAAAATGGACCTTACCATACCATTTTCATGACGTCACAATGGTACTACGTCAGATACCGTCTGTAAGGGGAAGAAACTCTGTATTCTGCAAAGACTCAATATGAGTAATGGAACAAAGATATATGGAATCCGATTGTAGTTTTATTGATCACTTGTATTGTTTACATCAGAATAAGAAGCTGACAGCATCAATGAAGGCCGAGTTAAACGACGAGGAATCGTTAGACGCTCTGGATTACGAGAGTGAGGATAACTACGAGGAGTATCTGGTACTACCAGGGGCAAGTAACTCTCCCAGAAAACCAGCCGCACCCGAACGGGACTTTCTAGCAGAGGCAATGTCTCAGGTAAATTTACTTAAACTTTCCAATCAAATTTATAATTTTCTTTTTTATGAATTTGATTTTATTTCCAGTCTTTGGTTTGAAGAGATTGAATTTTGATTTATTATACTTTTTTTTTTTTTCATTCATCAGCAAAATTTTCATTTATAACAGTAAAGTATATAACTGCAATGAAAATTTAATCATATTTTTTTTATTTTCAACTTAAAAATATTGAATATTTGTAAAATATGACATATAGATACAGTAGGTCTCTTCAATATATGTATAAATAAAAGTATCAATATTGACGTGTATTCATTCTATTACATGAATGAAAGTATGAATAAGAGATTCATGCAAAAATATTCACTTAAGTAAGCAAGTTAACATTGCTGGAAGAAAAATTTTAAATCGCACATGTAAATAGCAGAAAAAAGGTACTATGTAAGAATTACAGGCTGTATGGCAGATTATGCATGTATTGTTAATGAGTTTTCGATTTATTAAAAAATTCTCTGTATTATAATGTATATCAAACTTTTCATCTTTTATGTACAGATTCAAGTTATAGAGAACGCCTATATTCCCCCCGCGACAGGGACCCAATCAGAGGTAGTAGTAGAGACAGTGTCAAACACGGAGGAAATCGAGTTAATTATACCACAAGGTGGCACTCAGCTGTTAATACGAGATGAAACTGGCCAGCTGGTCAAACCGCAGTTTATTACTACCTCGGAGGAAAATGGTGCGGTCAAAATCAGGATTCAAAAATAAACTTTACGGAATGATTCATAAACAGTGCCGTTAAAGTTAGGATTCAAAAATTAACTACAAGGACCGATGCCTACAGAAACAGTGCCATCAAAATTAGGATTTAACACTTAATCTAAGGACCGATTACTATAATAACAGTGCCGTCAAAATTAAGCTTGCACGTTGCATTCAAAAACAGTGCCATCAAAATTAGGATTCAAAAGTAAACTTTGAGGCATGTTGCCTTTAAAAACAGTGCTGTCAAAATTAGGATTAAAAAAATAATCTTCACTGATTTGTGCTGTCAAAATTTGAATTCCTAAAAGTATAGTCAAAACAAGAATGTGAAAATGTACGTACCGGCCAACTGGTTAACATCTGTTTATCACTGTATCCTAGGAAAGCTATGATCGCTGAAATAGTACCTAAATTTCTAAGATGGAATTTATGATGACTTCTTAACGTAGCTCGCGGGGAAGCTTTCATCACAATCAAATGTGTACGCAGGTTTCACCATCGAATTTTTTTATGTGCACATCTACGCTATGACGTCATAAACCTTACTTGATCGTAACGTCACGTTACGTTGCGCGACATATATCGTTAGGGCGCAAATAATGGCTTTTTTTTTAATACTTATATTTTCTAGTAAGCGTAGCGAGCCGAAATTTTTAAACATAAACTTTACATTGTGTCTAAATTCTGTCAATGTATTTAGACACGCTTGCAATGAGAACCGGAAACTTTGAGGGATGTTTGGTTATATTTTGACTATTTCTAGGGAATGATATATGAATGCAATTTTTTCTTCAAATATTACGTTGGAAATTAATGTTCTTTCATCCATCCTCCCCCATCCTTATCTAATTTCTTTATTGTACCATATAGACGGACGGAGAAGGCTTTACTTTTTTATTGTTTTTATTCACCACAACTTGTAATGCACATATCTTCTATAGATAATGATAACATAATATTGCATATACATGTAAGGCATTGCATGAAATATACAAGGTTAAACGGTATTGTATATAAGTTGGTTTCATCTCAGGATTATACAAGAGTATAATTATCCTTAATATTTCCATCGTGATAAAAAATTATTGAAATTCAAAAGCTGTCGTGATTAGTTTTCAAAAATCAAATTTAAAGTTTCCCATCTGCTTTTAATTCGTTTTCTCTTTTGAGGGGGAGGGGCTGCCTCATAAAACAAAATTAATCTTCTCAATACTTTTTAAATTATATGCAAAGCGGTGATTTACTTTAAGAATTTAGGAATACATAGTGTCTGAAAGTTCGACTATGACGTAAGACAAAGATTTGTATATATATCAGAAAGCAGAGCGAACCGGAATTGTTTTGTAAGGGGACGACCAATTTGATCCTGAGGGGGGAAGGGGGCTGGCAATTTTTTTCGGGTCAGATTATTTATTTTCAACGCACGGCCGGCCGGAATATTTATTTTCCAGTAACTAAAGATCAGAATATTTATTTTTAACCTGTAACAATCCTGACAAGCAAAAAAAAAAAAAAGGTCATACTTAGGAGTCAAGGTAAGTGTTAAAAATTTGCCAAAGAGACTACACATGTGCAAGTTATTTGTTTGTTTGGATTTTCATTTTATTTATTTATTCATTTATTTATTAATTTTTTTTTTTTGTTATCGGAAAAAAGATACCGTACTGCCTTCTTGAGGAATTCCTTAACTCGGAGAAATGGAAATTTCATTTTAATAATATATATCACGACAATCAAGGCGGCTGAACGTAATGATAGAAAACGAGCATGAAATGAAAATCTCAATGTATATCTTATATGGACCGCCCCCCAACCCTTATCCGATATTATAAATTGCATGTACATATAAACAAGAGGGAATTTTTTGTATACCCCGCCAAAAGATATCGGATCAAATAGTAATGAGCATGTCCGTCCGTCTGTTCCGTATGAGGTTTTCAAATATTTGAAGAAAAAAATGTCATGTACGGAGAATTTTATTTTTACATTATGATATAAGGTCTAGTTCGAATACAGCCCATGTAATTGTTGATTAATTATCTTTAAAAAAAAGGTTTCTGCATGGATGTTTTAAAGAAGACCGTTACAGAGAATCAAATATTCCGCATACTCCTTGACGTCATGTTGACATATGCGATCTAAACACGCTGTGACTTTGACGTTGCGAGTAAAATTGACGCCGAATCCACGCAAAACAAATTTTCAATCTTAAATTGCAAAAAATCTGCCGAGAAGACCTATCCATGTTTTCATATATTCGAATTCAGCTCATTCTCTACTTTTACGTGTAAGAAGGGCTTTAAGGACCTCCACAACTTAATGGAGAAAATGATAATGAAGCAAGCCGTGTTTTGCCTTTTGAATGAGTGCGGATTTTTGAATAATAAGTTGCAAAATGGCGATAAAAATTGCAAATTTCCCCTTAGAGACACAATAATCCGTAGAAATACAATACTCAACATGGCAAGAATATTTTTGATCTCCCTTCTCATTCTCCTTGGTCAATTTTCTAGATTAAAATTATTTTAGTTCAGAAAATGCATATTTTCGAATTAGAACGTCAATGCCGTCTTTGAGTCTTAAAATCTCGAAAAACTTCGTGAAATAGTTACATGAAAATTATATCAAAGATTGATCAAATCTTATATTTCATGTAGACAAATTTTCAGGCTATGTCTTCTCGCAAAATTTTCCGTGCAGTAACGCCGCGATGTACCTTAAATGGGCCGTCCTCAGCCAAACATTTACATAGCCAAAGTTCTGCATGAAAACTTCACATTTGTTGAAAAAAAGTGTACATTGTTTTGATTATTTACGTATTTAAACTTCACATTCGGGAGAAAAGTTACATTATTTTAATGATAATACTCAGTTTGATTTGGCTATAATATCCTCAGAAAACTTGTCATATGCATTACACTAATATCAAACTTGTTTGCATGCTCAATGGGGATGTGATTCAACAATCATTGAAGGTCAAGGTCACTTTCAAGGTAAAATACATTGTAGGTAGGGTCAAATAGGTAGGGTCAAATGTAGAACAGCCTAGTATTTGTACATAATGTTAAGAATTTGTAGGGTTTAATCTTTTTTCAAACATAGTATTTAATGTTGTTGGTAATGGAAGGATTTATTAGCCCGCAGGGACAAAAAAGTCCGGAGAGCTAATGCCATACCCTCGGAGTCGTTGTCGTCGTCTGTAGACAAAACTTTAACCTGGGCTATATCTCTTGACCAATAAGGGGTAGGGCTTTGATATTTCACATGTAGATACCTTGTGAAGAGACCTTTCATTTGAGACCTTTGACCTAGTGACCTTGGACTTTGACCTACTTTTCAAATATTTTAATCTGGTTTCTGACAAAAACCTGTATAGGCGTGCTATGTAATCTTTGATTACCCTATGTTTTTTGCATTTTCAATGACATGATATGAATAAAATTTAGGTCAAATTTGAAACCTGGTTTTCATAACATTCTACATGTTCTACTGAAAGCCATCTGATTTGTGTAACACATTACGAGCAGGAAAAGACTCGAGATTTTAATTTCAGTCCAAAAATGACTACTTGTTATGAATGTAATTTATATCCAATTGAACATCTGAAGGATTAAAAGGAAATTTGAAAATCGTCAGTTCACAGCTTGCTATGTAACGTCTCATTAATGCCATTACATCAGAGTATAATTTGTTGTATTTTGTTGTAAAAAAGCAATTACGATGTACATGTACATGTATGTACTACTATTATTATTATTGAATTTTACGTGAGATTTTTTTGTTGCAAGATTGTTACTACATATGTTGCTCTTTTGTAAGCTATAATTCCCCAAGAAGTGATGATAATTTTTAGCAAGTCAGCTATGTGTTTTCTCGAGTGAATGACCTTGCAAATTTATTAAAAATAAAACTCTGGTTCAAAAATATGGAACTTAAGTACTTAGCTCAGAATTTTTTCCTTCTAGCTGATGGGCCCAGACAAAATACAGTATCGTTTGTGAAGGACAGTAATGTCTTGTTGCAAAAAATGTACGTCAAAATCTGTAAAAGAAAGCTTTGAAATTTCATATTGAACTTGTAATTCAAGGTCATTCTTAAAAATAAAGTTTTTATCATAAATTTTCACAACTGGTGACCTGAGGAGAGGAGCCCTCTTGATTTTCAAGGTCAGAGTCCAAGGTCAAACTCATCAACATTGAAAACCTAGAAAAAATATAGACGGTAATCACACAAACGTTGGTAGTGTACTGATTTTCAAGGTCAGAGTTCAAGGTCAAACTCATCAACATTGAAAACCTGGAAAAAATATAGATGGTAATCACACAAACGTTGGTAGTGTACTGATTTTCAAGGTCAGAAGTCAAGGGTGAAAGTGTCTAAAATTGACTTATTAACTACAAATTTTCTGTGCGTGTATCGCATGATTTACTTTAAATTCATAAATAGAAGTGTCTCAAGGTCAGATCTACAGTTGGAAGTCTTAATGTACAAATGGAAATCTCGCTGACGTCTTGTCCTCTTAAACAGTGTTAAATTCATCTTGGTAATTTTCCGTAGTGTCTCGATAGTTTCCGTGGCTTAGATGACGGTTGGCATGTTGACCTTTGATGATGGAAACTACAGACTTGTCTACTTTTACGATTTTGGCGTATTTTTTACGATTTTCGACTTTCGATTACGCCCTACGCTTTCACTTACCAATTTTACGCCTAGACCTCAATTTAACACTTAAAAATAAATTTCCGATATTTTTTAGCGCTTGATCATATTGATCAAGAGAATACATGTACCTTCCATAGCCATATTGTTTAGGCAAGCTCTGTATGGTGCAGACTTAAAACAATTGTTGAAGCAGGTGAAAAAGATGATGTTTTTTTTTCTAAACATTAAATTAGTGGTTCATATTGCGCTTTAGTTCCCAAAATTACACCTTTTGGAGCAAAATATTACACTTTTGGAAAGAAACAGGTAGTCAGGTCTGAAACTAACTTTTATGTTGTATTATGGAATATTTAGATAAAGATATGCCGCGATTCTAAGTATTGGTGTTGTGAATCGGATGGAGTGATCAAAATGGATTAATCGGATAAGCCGTTCGATTGATTATCGATTATAATTGGATTCTTATAATATACTGCAAAACTGTAAAATATTTCATGATTTGTTCATAACTTACTTTTCATTGACAGCAAATTTTATGGAAACTCGGCAAAATGTTTCATAAGAGTATGCATGCATACTGACCCAAGACAAAGATACTAGGGCTGTCCGTAAAGTTCGTGGACAAGTCTTGAATAAAGGAAAATTAGCGTCAAAGATATTTATTTTTAGTATATTTATTATCATATACTATTTGCGAATTATGAAATGTAAACAATTATCATATTTTGATTTTAATATAACAACTATGACTTCGTAATTAGACATAGGATGGTGACCCAGAGCACGGTGAATTATAACCGAAATATGTTGTTTATCATTTCATCTATTTCATTTGCATTTTGTAAATTTCTGCGGATAAAACAATAATTTTTACATTGTGATGTTGACAATAGTTATGACATCACACATACAAAATTTGAATGTTCAAAGTTTCAAGATAAGAGAGAAAACCGGATCTGAAGGTAATAAGAAGCGATCGTCATTGTTCCAAAAAAAATGACGTTTTCTCGAGAGGCGGAGCAGAGAGAAGTGATAAGATTTTGTATAAGACTTCAGAAAAACACAGACAGAGACCCATAGATTCCTTAAACAATCGGAATAAGTTATACTTAACTAGTTGTTCGTAAGTCTTCAAGTGGCAAAGAGGATTTTTGGACGCCAGGAACAGTTTGCAGGACGATATGCGATAGAGAAGACTTTCTATTACAGACAGAAATGCTTTTAAATTTAGAACGTGACGTGATTCATAGTGATCGGCGACTTATAATTCGGGACATTGCACATGTTGCAGGTAACTTTGAAATTAAAAAAAAAATCGTGCACAATATCTTATCCCATGATCCTACAACGAGTCATGTCTGTGTTGGATAGGTTCCTAAAATTCTTAGATATCTAAATTTAGCAAGGAGAGTAGGATTGTAAAAACAGTTTATAATGGATAACATCAAGGATTATGATGTATATCATGCTACTGCTCCGGGTATGAGGAAGTGTCCTTTTTATATTGTATAGAAAAAGAACTATTTGTGCTTTGTTTGTGATGAAATTTTGCATATTATTGATATGAAACTTGAATTTAATAAAAATGATACTTTCATTCATTTTACCATTGTTTGCGAGCTTTTATCAAGGCAGTCCACAAACTTTACGGACAACCCTCGTATATCAGTCCATTTAAATAATGAGTACGATGTTCAAACTATTTCTCAAGCAAAAATACAGTTTAATGATGCAAATATTTCATTCTTGTAATGTTTTTAATTTCCCGATTATAATCAATTATCAAAATCATAATTGATTATCGTAATTGGAAAGGTCTGGTTGCCGGCAATCGGCACAACACTACTAACTATATAAATACACTTGATATTTTTTGTACACGGATACCTCAAGGCATATTTCTGTTGTCCAGTCAATCAGATCCTGATCTTAAACATAATGTTTAAACCATAACAACTAAAACCTACATGTAGATACATGTATTCAGTGGCAGATTCAGGGAGGTGCGGAAGGGGCATCCTTCCCCCCCCCCCCCCCCCCCCCCCCCCGCCATTAACCAAAATTTGACAAAAGCAGGTATGTTTTGGCCCATTTTCAGTAAAAATTGGCAAAATCCACCCCTTGACCCCCTGGATCCGCCACTGATGTTCTTTATACGATGCCTTAAACCCCAAGTCACATTTTCCTTCAGCAAAACAGACACTTAAGGCAGTATCTCTTTCAAGATGTTTATATTTCAGGTATCTTCCATTGGACAAAAATATTATTGACACAATGACCTTCACAACTGACCTCATTTTAAGAACTTCAAATTAAATCTTCATTCATGCCTAACACTTTCAAACCATGACAGACTCATGAATTTTACATGTGCATTCCCTGTGACGAGACCTTTCATTCGATACTTTGACCACATGACCTTGACCTTTTTATATATTTAAGGCATGTTTCATCCTCCTTTTTAAAAAGATACACTGATCAGTAAGACCTTTCAATTGATTTCTTGACCTTTGCTCAGGTGACCTTGACATTTAACCAACATTCAAGAAAATAATTTGATGGCAGTATATCCTTTCATCTTCAAGTGTAGGTTATTTTTGTTTTACTCACACTTTACTTGAGGCAAGAAACCCCCCCCCCCCCCAAAAAAAAAAAGAAAGAAATGAAAAAAAAAAAAATGAAAAAAAAAAAGAAAAGAAAAATACAGATATAAAACTAAACAAAATTTATACAATTCTGTGTTAAATTTTATTCAATGATAAAAATACAAATCTATCATATAAAAGATTAAACTTTAGAATTCAAATTTTTCATGAACAAGTAACATACATTTAGACTATAAGCAAAAAATTTTTAACCATTTCAAAAACTTTGCACTATCAACTAATTTAAGTCTACACGATTTTGATTATTCTATGCATTTATAACATATTACAAGCAATATGTCCTCATCAATCTAACTTTCTTGATTCTTAAAATGAGAAAAGCCTATTTATTTTACATTGTACAATTAGAAGCTGAATATAAAGAGGTTTAGTTACAAGTTTTAGCGTGACATGTAGATATGACGTCATCACTTCCTGCGATCTTAGATCAAATGACGTGATGACGTGACGTATAGCTACATGTTATGGACGTGTAAACGATGCTCTACACATAACAACGAACGCGTAACTTCTTCGAAAATTTCCGCACTTATCAATGATCGAACTTCCAGTTTTCGATGTTATAAAGCATGTTTAGGATTATAGCTTTCCTTCCGTCGAGGTTTTAGGAATCTCAATTAATATTTCTCACAGATTAAACTGATTGAAAAGAAGCTAGTTACATGTACACCTTCCTACATAGCTATACTTGGACCTTTGCAGGTTCGTACGTATAACTAAACGACGTCTTCAAATTGTGACGTCAAACGGTGACGTGTACATGTACGTCATACGTATACATGTTGAAAACACTTGTAACTAAACCTCTCTAAATAACAATAAGAATGTAGGTCTTATATAATCTGTGCCCAGTTTCACAAAAATACTTACGAAAAATTGTGGGAATTATTTTTGTAACTTTTGATCACTAAGTTCTTTTTATTAACTAAAACATCATGATGCTTTGTTTCTCAATTAATATTAAGTTTGTAGAAATTATATCAGAAAGCACAATGTAATCTAAATTGAAAAAAAAATGTAAGCTTTTATTTGATGATGAAAGTTATGAAAATTCCTGAAATTTTTCGAAAGAATTTTTGTGAAACAGGGCTCTGAGCTGTAGCTTTCTAATATAATATACGAGGGCTGATTGATATGTTGTGAGCAAATAAAATTACGAGGATCACAACATATCAATCAGCCCTTGTTGCAATTTTTTTTAACTCATCCAATAAAAGTTTGAAGTACCACTACAACTTTTTTACTGATATCAAATGGTACCAAAGATTTAATAAATATCTCGAAACGCACCAAACAAAAAAAAATTATAATTTACTTGATCATCATAATCACTGGGAACAAATGTCTTAAAAATGGAACACTGTTGTTATTTTGATATCAAGATTGAACATCATTGTGAACAAGTTTCTGAAAACCAGAATGAACAATGTATAACACATGCACGCTTAACCATGATCCATGAACATTTACATGAACAAAGGGGTAGGGCCACGAAGCCCCTAAAACGGCTCTGCAATTTTCCTTAATGTTAAACTTAATGAGAAATACTTGATATATCAAATAAAATATAATGAATGTTTCCCGTTTTTAATAAAAGGAACATATCACCAACCGAAGCACCATAGGAAGTTTTATGACGTCATCGAGTGACGTCATTTTGACGTTATCGACAAAAGATAGTGAAAAATGCTCGAAAAGTGTCTTTAGCGAAGAATTTGGATGTGGCCACATATGCTTCGGTAAACATAAAACTTTTACGACAAGAGGATAAAACGGTTATCTTTCATTTGTAATTTTTTCATGTTTCTTGATGCATGTGGCCAATGCTTATTTTAAAGAAACATGTAGGTTTTGCACCAATTTCATGGAAAATTGCCGATTTTGGGGTGTTTTAAAGGGCTTAAAGCTGCTGATAAATGCATTATTTACAAAATCTCAACATGTAATAGTACATTTTCCAGAAAATATCTATGACCGTTTTAAACCTTGATTTTATATGCAGAGACACCAGACATCATATAATTTGGCAAAATTTTCCATTGTGACATTACATCCGATCACATCGTCTTGAAGCACCTTGATGTGTTGCCATGCTTTTTATTTTGACGTCACAATGAAAATATCGCCAAATTGTGTGATGTCTGGTGTCTGTCCGCCTTATAAATCTATTGGAAAATCATCTATTTAGTAAAGAACTTAACAAAGTACCAAATCACAAAAAAATATTCAACCAATTCAAATGTTAAGAAATAAGACCGATTCAGGGGTTTCGTGGTCCTACCCTTTTGTGAACAGTTTCTGGCCATTCGATTATTATATCATGAATGTTTCAATGTCTATATTAATTCATAATGACTTCTAATCTGAACACCTACTTGAACATATTTCTTTTCAAATGAACACATTCCAACGAACGCTTGATCAGAAGTCTCTTATCTGAACATCTTTATGAACATATTTCTTCTCAAATGAACACATTCCAATGAATGCTTTATCAGAAGTTTCTTATCTGAACATTTTAATGAACATATTTCTTCTCAAATGAACACATTCCAACGAACGCTTGATCAGAAGTTTCTTATCTGAACATCTTCATGAACATATTTCTTTTCAAATGAACACATTCCAACGAACGCTTAATCAGAAGTCTCACAATTGAACATCTTCAAGAACATATTTCTTCTCAAATGAACACATTCCAATGAATGCTTTATACCAAGTCTGATACCTGAACATCATTACGAACTAGTATATGGTCATTTTGAATATCTTCTGATCAGTGCTTTGTAAAATTTTCTTTGAAACACAAAAAGAATGAACAAGTTTTCCATACCTGTACACAGCTGTTTTTTGGTATGCAAATTGTAATTCAAACACAGTATAAGGTCAAAAAGAAGATTTCCCTAATTTCAATGTTATTTCATAAAGCACGGGAAAAGAAATACTGACAAAGGGTCTAGGCTTCTAAAAATTTTATAGTTAAGAAGAGAAATACAAGGTTGAGTTTTAATCAAGTTCCAAAATTAAGATATTATTACTGCCATAAATAAAAAAGAGATTTAAGACGAAAGCTAGACCAAGTTGAGGAACAAGTATAATAAATACTGATAAATCTGTTTCCATGGTAACAAAACAAACATTGTAGGTAGCACAATAATTTTTTATGATACTATGTATTCATACAATATTTTGATCCTTGTTTCATTCTACATCTATTCCGCTTGCCTGTAACAGCCAATACATGAAAATGTTGGAGCTATTAAAAAGATTTCTCATTGTCATTGTGTTTACCCGTTACGTTAGTTCATTTGGTACGTGAGTGATAAAGCTACGATGAATTTGTCCGGTGGAACCAACTGTGAGCATTCCTATAAACCAACCTGTATCATTTATTGATGTTATGTTTTCCCGCTGCGCTTGTTCGTTTGGTACATGTGTGATAAAGCTACGATGAATAAGTCCCGTGGAGCCATCTGCGAGCATTCCATATCATTTATTGATGTTACGTTTACCCGCTACGCTTGTTCATTTGGTACGTGTGTGATAAAGCTACGATGAATAAGTCCCGTGGAGCCATCTGCGAGCATTCCATATCATTTATTGATGTTACGTTTACCCGCTACGCTTGTTCGTTTGGTACGTGAGTGATAAAGCTACGATGAATAAGTCCCGTGGAGCCATCTGCGAGCATTCCATATCATTTATTGATGTTACGTTTACCCGCTACGCTTGTTCGTTTGGTACACGAGTGATAAAGCTACGATGAATAAGTCCCGTGGAGTCATCTGCAAGCATTCCATATCATTTATTGATGTTACGTTTACCCGCTACGCTTGTTCGTTTGGTACATGTGTGATAAAGCTACGATGAATAAGTCCCGTGGAGCCATCTGCAAGCATTCCTATAAACCAACCTGTATCATTTATTGATCCCTGAAAATAAGATGTAGGGAATTTTATGCGGGGAAGATACGATAAGCACAGGCTTCTCTGTTCACTAACCACTATATAAATGTAGATACAGATGGAAATTTCCCATGACATTTTGCTGCAGACAGGTCAAGGATTCCATATTTTTCGATATTTCAATACTGATGTAATTTTCCGATGACATTATGTTGTTCAGGATGTATACTGTCATTTCACTTGTTAAATGTTAACTATGAAAGATTTCATTGATATATCATATATTATTCTTGGAAATAAGAGTGTGTCATACAAGATAGAAACCTGACAAAATGATTATACCTCACTGATTTGTTTGATCACCGTTCCCTCGTCAAAAGACAATTCTTGGTCATTTTCTGCCTGATATCCATGTACCGTCATCATTAACGTATCGTTTTTAGGAGAACTGAAAAATTCAAGTCTCAAACCATTATTAAATATCATTTAAAATACTTCTTTCATATTCTATTCATTATTTTTGAAAAACAGAGTTACTTCCCATTTGGGATGGTATCTGACTTAGACAAATTGTGATGTCATCAAATTCTATAGAAATGCTCCTAAAACTCTGGGAAATAAAATCGGCTTTGTCATACCATTTTCATGACGTTATAATAGATTTACGTCAGATACCGTCTCAAATGGGAGATAACTCTGTTTTCCGCAAAGACTCAACATGTGACAAACATATTTCTGCAAAAAAAAATAAATTTCACAATGTTTGCAAAGGTTCTTGATGAATCACTTTAAAGATCATGTTTTTAATAACTTATGTGTTAATTAACATTTTCTCTTTAACACATGTTAACAGAGCTCCAAAAAAGCTTTGATAGTTGCAGGTTGCTTTTTTTTTCACTGCATCATAACAGGGCGGCTTATTTTGTACTGGATTTTAAATGTTGAGTTTTGTACCATCTTCCCAAGTCGCGGTGATCAAGCTTTTCTACTCTACTCACTTTGACCTGTACTACTTTTAAAATTTGCGGGTTCGCATCGCCACCTAGCGGAAGATTAATAACTCTCAGCCCGAAGAATTGACCAATGAGATTAGTTCTAACTTAGCCTGTATGGTTTGTAAGTAAACAATACGGCAATAACAGATAGTCAGCTTGTTGTGGCTCAGTCATTGATACATGGCCACTGATTGGTTCCATGGCAAACATCAAGGCTAAGACCACCAAATGTAAAAGAAGTAGGTCAAGGTGAGTAAAGTAGAGAAGTGAATCGGTCAACGTGACTTGAGAAAATGGTTTTGTACTGGATTAGTTTAGTTCAATGGGTAAATTTTTTACAGTACTGTTTTGGTTTAGTTTTGTACTGGATTGTACCAAGCGATTTTTGTACTGTATTGTACATGTTGTAAAAACTTGAGTTTGTTCTGGTTTGTACCATATGAGTTTAATACTTGGTTGTACCAGATGAGTTCAATACATAATTGTAAAAAGTGAGTTTTGTTCTGGGTTATGTACAGATATTTTTTGTATAGGATTATTACAGATGGGTTTTAATGTAAAATATAATACAGGACCCCTTTATTACACTTCTCCATTAGTTCCTATTGCGATTTCTTACCACAAATACAAACAGACAGACAAACACATAGACAGACATATTAAATATACACCACATTTCTCACCTGACGGGTAAATCCATATCCTGAGGACTATTGATTCTTCTGACTTTAGCAGGTGGAGTCACTGGAGAAGGTGTGGCATGACTGACAGCAGGGGGTGTGGCCGGAGGCGTGGCAGGGGGTGGAGGTCGTGATGGTCTCAGTACCGGCAGCGAGCTCTTTTGTTTGTTTGATCCCTCCCCACTATTATTTTTAGATTTTGCTGTAGGTAGCTTACTAGGACTCTCATTCTTTTTTTTCACTGCGGGACTAGTACCTTTTGGAATGCGGCTTGGACTTGCACTAGTCTTGCGAGATTGTTTTGTCTGGACTTGCTCATTTTGAGTTTCTGGCTGTTTGCCAGTTCGCTCATTTTGAGCCTCTGGGGGTTTCCCTGTTCGTTTTGGTTTCACTGGAGACGTTTTTGTATTATCCTCTTCAAACACATTAGAGTCCTGAGATGAACTTGATATCTGGGAAGAATATTTCGGAATTTCACTTTTCCGAGGAATTTCACTATGTGAGGAATCCTTTTTCGGACTAACACCTGGTCCTTTAGGTATACGACTAGAGCGAGGTTTCTGTGGAGACGCCCCTCGAGTAGGGATGCCAGACTGGGACTTTGACGGAGTTGCTGCCCTTGGTACGCGACTGTCGTTGACTAGATTAGATTCGTTCGTTGAAGAATCCAAGCCAAAAGAAACTAAAATCTTATCATCGCTTATAACAGCTGATGCCTCTTTGGAATCTTCCACATTACTTACGCTGGCAGAGTCTATCGAAACACTTGAGTCCAAACGATCGTGATCTTGTGGTAAATCGTTATTGTTTGAATGTGAGGGTCTCTTTGGTTTGGGAGCCACTGGCGGCTTCTTGCTGGGAGAGGATGACCTATCGCTCATTGGAAGTCTTGACGCACCACTGTCTTTGCCGTAACGAGGTAACCGACTTTGTTTTGGACTTTGCGGTATTTTTGACAGACTTTTCTTCTCTGGTACCGTGGCAGAATTGGTCGTTACAGAATCAGGCGTTGCGGAATCAGGCGTTGCAGAATCAGGCATTGCGGAGTCAGGCGTTACGGAATTGGGCGTTGCAGAGTCAGGCGTTGCGGAGTCAGGCGTTGCAGAGTCTGTCTTGTGCACTATGTTGTTAGATTCTACAGAATCTGAAGGTTTTACACCATGCAATTGTGGCTGCTGTTCTACTGACTGGTCCACACTATTGTTCCGTAAAGAAACATTCTGTTTTTCTGCTTTAGGCATATCATTAAACTTTGGTACGTCTTTTACTTTTGGAGTTGAATGACTCTGTTTGTTGTTATTTAATTCATGAAAATTCACAGCATCAATTTCACCTTCAGTATTTGACACCTGAGGAGCTTTTGACAAAGAGATTTGTTTGGAGAAAGTTGGGATCCTGCTCTGTTGCTTTGGACTCTGTGGTGTCGAGGCAACCTTACTCTCCTTATTCTCTTCGTTTTTATTTTTACCAAATTCTTCTGACTTTTCAGAATTATTCAAATCCAGTTGTTCGACTCCACTTAAATCTGAATCTGTTACTAGCTTACTTGTATCCACACTAAAATCTGAATCAATATTTGCATTACTTATTTCCGATTTACCTTCACCATTTGCACTTATGTCAGAGTTCTTGCGTAACGGACTTTTCGGAATATGTTTCGGAAATTCTGGCCTCAGTGGCGGAGGTGATTTTGTGGCTCTATCACATGTTTTCGCATCATGTAAATCAATTTTCCTTCGAGACACTTTATGTAACTTTGGCTTAATATATCTTTTCGGGATTTCCGGTTTCTTCCCTGCGTCACATTTTCCGTCTATTGTATCACTAGCACCAGATATATTTGATATGTTAAGTCTACTTCGATCCGCATCGTTACTTGATTTTCGGTCTGATTTAGGGTTAGGTGTAGACTCCGTTACTGACGAACTCGATTTTCCGTATCCGTGAGTCTGCGTCGGAGTAGGAAGCTTACTCTCAGATCGAGGACTTTTAGCGCCCTCTGGTGGTGGCGGCGCTTTACGTACAGGGCGTCTCTTTGACGTTTTAGAATCTACTGTACCCGTACTAGCCGAGGAAATAGAATGTTCATCGTCGGACTTCTCCATAGAAAGCCTGGACATATTAACAGAGCTTACACTTAGGTGCGTGCCGGACCCCCCGTACGTAGCCATTGCTGAATCTTTACTGATTTGAGTGCTAGATCCTCCATTAGTTGCCATAGCCGAGTCTTTGCTCGTGGGAGATAACTCGTTCTCATGTTTCTTGTTCGAGACCTTGTCCTCTTCTTCCATCTATAATAAATATTGATATGAGACATGAAAACAACTGATTTAAAGTAAAAAGTACTTAAGTAGAAATTAAAGCAAAAATAATGTTTTATTGGATTTTCTTTAATTTTTTTTCAGTTTTCCATTAACATGTGCTTTGACCCAAAATTTATTACATGTATGTATGTCTATGCCTATTTTTATCAGCTGTTTTTGAATACATGTAAGTATACATTTACGCTATTTGTCCTCAACAACATCAAACATTATTCAATAGATGCAAAGCAACGTCACAACTAAAATCAAATGAAAACCAAAGTAAAACCAAACTTATCAAACTGTTTTAAGACATTTAATTGTTCCCTCTATAAGCAGTTATTCTGCACTTGGGGTTTCCAAAGAAAATTCCCATAGGAAAATACATTTTGATGGATTCCTTGATTATGGAGTCCTGAATACAGCCCCACCCAAAAACAAAATCCCATAATTTCAGCACTACTACACCAAATTTTTATTTTTAATGTAAAAATAAGTTAAAACATTAGTCCAATAAGTTCTCTAAAATTTCAATAGAATGAACTAATACAAGTTTTTTTTACTGCATATATAAAGTGCTATTTGTTTTCTTTAGAAACTGTGACCTTGACCTCTGCCCATGAAAATCCATAGACTATCAATTTATGTCGCAAATTTGAGGATCATGAAAACTCTTTTCCGTCTTTGACCTTGACCTTTGACCTTGACTTTATCCTCTTGCATTTAATTGCAATTTTGAGGATCCTAAGGCTACTTCTATATTTAATCATTTTCTTTTCATTGGACCTTGAACTTTGACCTCTGACCTTGAATATCAATAGCCTGCTTCTTCCTCCTTTAAGGCAATGATTTGTAGCAAGTTTGAATTGCAAAACAATTTAAATCATACTCCACGAATCTGTAAATATCACTGAATTTTAAATTCAAAATCAAATCTGCTCAAACATAAAACAGTCAAATGGCATGCATGGATCACCTTTACGCTTTTGGATTCCTGAAATATTAAGTAAAGATAAAAGGAAAATTTAAATCTCGGAAACGCAATTTGACGAGATTCTGTGCTGAGGAAAACTGGAAGAGTTAGGATGTCAAAAATACAGGTAGTTTTAAAAATACGTTATTTTTATTTTGCACTATAGGTCTTAAAGAAACTCAATAACATGCTTCTTTAAGGTAGCCGTAGTACAATTGAGTCATTTTACATAGCGTTTTAATCACCTCCATTGGAAAGTATGGTAAATTCTATGCCTGGTAAGGTACTATAAACTATATATTTTCTGAAAGGTAATGATGTCCTGGGTACAGATATAAGACTCCCAGATCTTAAAAATCAAAGGGGAAAAACTTTTGTACAACTTTGTTATTTTGCATATGTTATATAGAGAAAATAGACCATTTGAATGCTTCATCAGTTATTCCCCTTCATTTTTCTGGTCCCACAATTATTATTTCTGAGCAATGGGCATTTTAACCTTTCAGAAAATATATAGTTTATAGTACCTTACCAGGCATGGAAAATGCCCTATTGTACATCGGATACCTTAAAAACGAAATCAAGTATGAAATGAAAATAATGCACTCTTAGTATTTGCTAGTATAATAATGACAATTATCTTTGTGTTTAGACAATATACATTAATTTTATCAATTATACACTACCATCCATTTATAACTATACAAACAAGGAAATCATACTTATTTCTTTCATAGTTTATCCAAATTTTTCCATTTTGAACTTGAAAGATCCATAATAATTGGCTTCTCATAAATCTTAATTTTGAATTTCGATAACGAAAATGTAAATATAGATACTTTTTTCATCAGCACAATTTTCTTAAAAAAATTGTCATTTTCGTATAAAAAGAATAAAAATTCAAAAAATGCAAATATTTGGGTCAAGTTTGTTATAACTGATTTCTATAAGGTTCATCATCAGAGTTATACAGCAATAAATTCGAAATTGTTCATTTTGTTAAAGCGACATGAACAGAAATGGTGTTAATACTAATTTTAATGGATGGCAGAGTAATTATGACTGTTTCTGAGACTTTTAATCTTAAAGTATGTTACAATTATTATAATTGTTCATCTGCCTGTGTGTAACAATTTATTTGCCTGAAGAAAGCTCATTAGGGTACCTATAAGGCCATGCAAAAAAAATTTTCTGGTTCTCAGATAATTGATCTAAAAAATATGGGTAGGTAGGTAGGGTTTTTATTTTTTGTTTTTATTTTCCGAAAACTACTTAAGCACAATTTTTTATTCAGATATTATAGAGACTGTGATCTATAGTGACTATATTTGTTGTAAATGTTCACCATACTCAACTCTTCTCATTTTTACAGTGCCAAGAATGCTTCAGCCCAGTCTGAATTTTAAAATTCACCTTCAAGCTGACAATCACTCGTTCCTCCCCCCCCCCTCCGGTCGCCATTTTGCATCTTGTGTACAATAACAAAGTACAGTACCGTAATCGTCCGAAAAAAAGTCCGCAAGAGTAGATATCACGCAGGCAAAAAATTGCGCTGAAAATCGTGGAAAAAATTCTAATCTAGTAAATAATACGCATTAAAAAAATCGAAATTTCGCCGATGTTTTCTCCCAAATTAAAAATATCAAAGAAACGGCCCGCTCGGTAATTTTTATTGTAATGACTTGAATTAGATACCGATTACAAAATAATCCATAGTACGAGTGAAAGATTTAGGATTGACAGCCGTATTATGTATCAATTAACTGAACTGACCATTGAAATTTACCGTTAGAATAAACCTATTCGAGAAGATTTTACTTCCCCCTTCACCTGTCAAAAGTGACAGATCAATTTCATGCTTGACCGCAACGCTACCGGTGAAGGCTATTTGTCTCCGTTCAACACCCCTCGGGGTAGACAGGTGTTTACACATATACAGGTATTTAACGTACATGCGCTTCTACGATCTGACCTTAGATGACCAGGTACCGTAGTTATTGTAACGCAATTGTTTACTTACGCACGGACTGGTAGCGTGAATTAAAGTCAAATATACTTACAAAATTGATCTATTGACGAATTATCTGTTCAGAAAATTA
This sequence comes from Pinctada fucata, assembly GCA_028142955.1. Classification (NCBI taxonomy): domain Eukaryota; kingdom Metazoa; phylum Mollusca; class Bivalvia; order Pterioida; family Pteriidae; genus Pinctada; species Pinctada fucata. The sequence continues at coordinate 52,851,610 of AP027111.1, forward strand.
ATAGAAAATTATATTTATCAGCATGAGAAATCTGGCGGGCGGCGGCTATTTTTTTCCCTTCCTACGATAAAAACGTCTCATCGGGAGGAATTTTGAGCGCGCGGCGGTGTCTGAGAACCAGGATTTTTTTTTTATATGGCCTAAGTAAACAAGTTTTTGACCAACAAGTGATAAAGTCCCCTTCCAACATAAATTCAGCAAAAAAAAGTCCGAAAAGTAAAGTGTGACAGGCAAAGAGTGTTGAGAGCCGGTAGGGGACTAATGAACCAGAAATGAAATATTTTAGTGTATATTTATAACATATGGCTTTAAGGTATCCGTTGTACAATATGAGTCGTTTTACATAGCGTTTTAATCATTTAATTAAAGTATGGTCAATTTTATGCCTGGTAAGCTACTATAAACTATATTTTTCCCCTTTGTTTTTCTGGTCCCAAAATTATTATTTTTGAGCAGTGGGCATTATAACCTTTCAGAAAATATATAGTTTATAGTACCTTACCAGGCATGGAAAAATGCCCTATTGTACATCGGGTACCTTAAGTATAAATAGTCTGCATTTGGTTGGTTGGATATGTTTACCTCGACATAAGCCCCGGGGAACCAGCCGACGTCTTCCCCGTGACTTCCTAACCACCATCCGTTATCATGCGTCTCGTATACTATAATGGTATCACCAATATCAAACGACAGATCGTGATCGTTTTCCGCAGCGTAAGGGCAGGTGGCCGTGTGTTCTGTAAAATTAATATATCGTAATACGTGTACATGTACTGAATAAACGAGTGTACATTTTAAAATTGTTGAAGGTCACATGCCATGCAGCTTTTACAAAATGTATTGGTGGTAAACAATTATGAAGACAGTGTGAATATACTGCTAAAATTTGCTAATTAATTTTTATTGATTATAAGCAAAAATATGAAAATTTAATATAGCAAATTTCGTAAGCGATTTGCAAAGATAAAAGGTGCATGAGGCCAATCTCGGAAATGAACGGAGGGCCAGCTAGCACCCTGTTTCAAAAAAATTCTTACGAACGTTTTCAGGAATTTTCGTAACTTTTGATCCCTTAGTTAATTCTTTTGATCAACTTTAATTGGCATACTCTTGTTTCTCAATTTCCATTTCATGTACATCGTCGTTAACCCCCGGTATTTTTATAAGAAGAGCAAAAGACCAGGGGTAATCCGAGGATGTTTCATGTATAGAAATGATATTAGAAAATATGCTTTTTGCTAGATTGAAATCTTTTTAAATAGCCCACTCGTGGATTGCAAATCTTTTACAGTCAGATGAGATTCTCCTGTCTCAGTCAAAACATCGCGATAGATTCTATTATTCTCTAACTTGAGACTGATTTGTCAGCGAAATTTGGTGACAGGAAAAATGTTTTCTCCCATTTGCAACCATGTGGGATAGAGTTTGCCCATAGCAAGGCGTCATATAGGGTCACTGTATCCCACATGTACCTCGCCTGACTTAAGACGTTGGCCGTATAGGCTGTATCCATATTGTGACGTCGTTACTATCCATTGTGACGTCATGATCTTTGCACCTAAAGCGGCGACATCTCAACAAAAACGTAATTTTAAAACCTTTTATTTTACATTCTAATTCTTATTAAACCGATTAAGGCTAGGGACTGCGGTTTATTCTTTTAAAATAAACCATTTTTGAGGGCGCTGAAAACGAATATTCTTTTACTTTTCAAATTCGATAAAGTTAACGATTTGATGATTTCATGGAATTTCAAGAAAGGCCCCTAGAAATGGGAAAAAAACGATCAACCATATGTTTGTCATGTGGGATGAGAAAAGCCGACCCTCGGGGTCTGGTTTCTCAAGCCTCGTTCCCTGACCAGAAACCAGACCCCTCGGGTGGGCTTTTCTCATCCCACATGACAGCATATGGTTGATAGTTATGGTCTCACCCTGCAGGGTGAGATAAGCTCATTCCGGAAGTGCCTTTAACTGTAACGTCATTGTGACGTCATACACGACTGCTGCGTTAGCCAGTGAAAATAATAAATAAGAATACTAATTTTTGTAGCTCATTTAGACAGTGAGAGAAAAATAATCAATCCCCAAATGTTACCTGGGACACAAAAATCCAACCCTCGTGTCCAGGATTTGCTTTTGTCCATGACTTGGCAAGCCTCATCATGGTAAAAGCAAATCCTGGACACTCGGGTTGGATTTCTTTGTCCCTGATCACATATGGGGATAGATTATATTAATCTCATACTCTATCAGTGAAAATTACGTTAAGTTTAACCCATTCCTAAATTAGCTGATACATACATTTTTCGATAACTACAGAATTACTTCCTTTTGCGGACAGTATCTAACCTAAACTAATTGCGAAGTCAATGAATTCTATTTAAACCTTCCTGAAACCCTGGGAACTTGCAGCACAAAATTTATACAATACAATTTTATTTCCATAATAATGGTTTTGTTGCACCAGATAATTAGCGCCTCAAATGGGGAATAACTCTGTTTTCAGAAAGGATTTTGTACGGCCTTACCTATACCCATTACGTCCCCGTCACTTGTCACGCTTTGATTTTTGTCAAGGAGTTGATACACCGCAGCCTCATCTTCATATCCTAACTGTGATACTATGGCAGCTTTAACGTCCTCCTTAAATACATAAAAAAACATTAATAAAAACACAAAACTTTCCTCTGGAGGAAATATTTCAATCTCCTACAATTTTTCTGTCCCTCTGGAAAAAATATTTCAATCTACATAAAAATATTGTTCACCACAATGCTTACTGTAAAGGAGAAAAGTTTTGCTGGGGGAGGGGAAGGGGGGGGGTTTATTCTCACGTAATTCACGAATCAATTAACTTTGCCAAAATTTCCTCCAAGTGAAAATAACCTTTCTGTATTCTTACAAAGGCAGAGATATTAATATCATGAATATTAATTTCCCTAAAACGAAACGTCTTGATGTTATAATTGCAAAATCCCCCCCCCCCCCCCCCCCCCCCCCCCGCCAAGCAAAAAAATATTTTTTTACCAAGTATTCAGTATCTCTATCATAGTATCAAGGTGAAATCCTGAAATTTATATGAACCTTAAGCTTTTTTGGGATATATGTTTGTATAACAGCATATTATCCCCATCATTGGCAACTACACATATACTAGTATATATGCAAAACCAATGTATTTCCCTGAGATGCAACTATTAAAAGGAACGTGCTGCATTTCTTATGTTAACGCTCATGACGTCACAATGCATAAGATCTAAAGAAACATGCCGCGACGGCTGTAATCTAACCTACAAACTGAACCTGCGATGATCTGAATTTTAACGTCACCCTTTTAACAAGAAAGCATGATTTCAGAAAACAAGAATGAAACAGACAGCTATGGTGCATATATATAGAATAAATGTCATAATTGTTTTGTTACGGGTATGCAACACACAGCAAGTGGATTTATCAAATGAAATGCGCTAAGGAGCATGAGTACGATAAACGCACTTGCTGTGTGTTGCAAAATATTACCTGTAACAAAACACAAAAAATCATGATACTTATTCTCTATAAACAGTATAAAAATGATGTAATTTTACCTTCAGTTGGTAAACCCTCCCTGACATTCAAAACTTGAACGTGACGTCATAATAGGCAACCAGAATTAATGGAATATAATTCTAGTTGCATGACTCACATTTAGCATGGGATATCTTATGTAATTATTTAAAAATATCTACATACATGTATTCCCATTCGTTTGTATAGAATTTACATTGTGATTAAAGGAGTATAACCACTGTGCCTCGATTTGAACTGTGACTTCACTTAAACGTTATTTGAGCATAAAGAAGTGGAATTTAAATATACATGTATAAAATAACCGTCTTTTTGTAATGTGATTATACTATGATGACCTACAATGGATCCAGGAATGATGTCTTATATAATTAATGCGCTAACTGGCATTATTAAATGATAAGGAATTTTTATTGCTGAATTTGCTTATTTCTGATGTGGAGACGCTGTTTGATGGAGTGTACCTCAGAGTGAGTTGACCACTTACGCTCCAAAGCGGTCTATTCGGGATAAGCGTGTGCGTGACCGGCGCGTGCGTTGATTTTTTTTTCTTTGACTTCGAATATCATTACAATGCAAATGTTAATAAAATTCTGATTATCTAATAAAGCAGTTATTGACTTTTGATTTCGGTCTACTCGTGACTATACAGACCTGGTCAGGCATTGGTTAACCTCGGCCTCATGCCTCGGTCAACCAATACCAGACCAGGTCTGTATAGTCACGAGTAGACCTCATCAAAAGTATAATGTATATTATAGAACATATAATTCCTGGATCCATTGTAGCAATGTGTAGCTTATCACAGTATATAATATTCCAAAAGACAGTTATTGTATATGTCATATACAATAACTGTCTTTTGGAATATTATATACTGTGATAACCTACAATGGATCCAGGAATTATGTACAGGAGAGGAAAAAATACAGTGGCCAGGCTAGGAATCTAACCCAAAACCTGCTGCTATCAGGGCAGACGCTCTTACCAACTGAGCTATCCGGGCACGCTGCTGTAAACGTGGTTATTTTCCCTGGGGGAAAATTCCGCGATATTAACATCAAGACGTTACGAATGTGGGAAATATTGGCGATAAAAATATCTTTCCCATTGTAAGAATGCAGAGGGGATATTTTCGGGTGGGGGAAATTTTCGCAAAATCCCTTGATTCACGAAAAACGCAAAAATTACCCCCACGCGAAAACTACCCCCACGCCAAAATTTCCACGTTTACAGTACCTATTTCCTGCCACATATACATAGGATCTCAAATGAAGGCGAGGGGATATAAAACGCACAACGAGTTTCATAATACATCGTATGAAATGAAAATTCATTTGAGATTCTTTTTATCACATGATATTGTCTATTATATGTGTATTTCTAACGTGAAATCGAAGTTTCTGAGAATTAGAGGCAAATCACGCCGTGACCTACAGGTCGTCTGATTATGCCATGAGAAGTAGTTTCCCTTCGTACAGATATATTCTGTGCGTAAGAGAAAAATATTTCAAATTTGAATAGCATTTTAGTGCGATAATTAATTCTAAAACAATTTTAATCATTGATATTGAATCCGCGTCTGAATTTAACAACTGAACGATATTTGAAAGGTCATACTTGTTAAAGTTTGTGTGATGAGGTTCCAAATTTGACCAATCGCATTCAAGCAGAGCAATATGTAACGTGTTATCATATCATATATTTATGAAATGGCTTTATGAAACTGCATAACGTTTGTATCATGTGATAAAAATAACTACGGTCTAACCATGTTTTTACTGCATACCTCTGTAGCTCTGTCGACATAAACGGCCGGGAACCATCCTACTTCGTTTGTCTTGTCTCGTCGTCCCTTCATCCAGCCATTTCTCTCCTTGACGATACCCGTAACAATCTCTCCGACCTCAAGAGTTATCTCCTCTTTGTAGTTAGGTGAATAATGGTAAAGTACCTTGAACTTCTTGCCATCTACAAAATATGACAAATCAAAACAAATTATACTAAATAAATTATCAAGACCATACCTGTCAACTCTCCCTCTTTACAAGGGAGACTCCCCCTTTTTGACCTCATCTCCCTCCTTGGCAATTCTTCTTCCAGGAAATCCAAAATCTCCCTCTTGTTGGTTCAATCACCCTCTTTTGGAATATTTACCATTAGGAAGAATAAGCGACATGCAGAGCATTTCAAGAGAAATTCATTAACTGCATGACAAAATGTAAGAAAAGATGTATAGATTGTAATTAATTATTGTTACATCTTTCATAGCTTATGTTGTGCATTGAAATGTCAGCATAATGAAATTATTTGAAAATTGGATTTGCACAAAATGTTGCAATTAATTAAAAATGGAGCAAAATGGATTTGCACACAATCTTAATCTCTGTACAGTCTCCCTCTTTTTCAAGTGCCAAGGAGGGAGATCTTCCTCTCTTTAAGATTTCAAAGTTGATAGGTATGCAAGACAGAAATTCAATCTAATGTCATGAAAACCTAAGAAAAACAGTGCAGATTGATATATGGTTTAAATTAATATCTATGAGATAAGCTTGCTAATTGTTGCAAAATTTTAAGCTGTTAGTGATTAAATCTGTGAGAAATTAAAAAAAATCATATACAATGTATATCATTCTTCACATAAGTAATTCATTCCTATTTCAAAGATAATTAGCCTTATAAACAAAGATTTACATTAATTTAATCACTCAACGTTAAGTTTATTTCGACAAAAATGTAATAACCTTCGTTTATTTTGCATTCAATTTCACCCCCCCCCCCCTTTGTTATTTTTTTTTTTTTTGTAACATCCTACAATTGCCATAAAAATAAATCTATTCAAGCATTTTATGACTATGAAACATTCTGTTGTCACCTTTTTCCAAGATTTCAGCTGGAGTTTGGAGTTGAAGAGCATCCCCCCTTTTTTTCTTAAGTATATTATATATATATTGCACTTACTTATTTCTTGAGAATCCCGGACAGGAGTTATTGCCCTTGCTGGTTGGCTGATGCCTTCTTCATTGGGAAGGTGGGGAATTGATACTTCCTTCCCTAAAACCTTAATTTTATGAAAAGATATCTTGAAGTTTAATTCATTGTAATTGAAAATGTATCGAAGTTCAAAAACACAAAATTGCGTATGAAACCAGATGAAGTTTATTTGAGAGTTATTTATAAAATCAACTTAACGAATAGAAGAATTGACAAATTTGTGTCTTTTTCTGTCAAATTTGTTGAGGAACAATTTAAGAATCATTTTTTGGAGATCGAGCAATTAGTAAATGGTACATAGCAGAATTTCATGACAAGATATTGTATATTAAAAGCTGCAGACACCTCTCAAAATGAAACGTATAATACTTTCATTATTAAATTAAAGGTAATGCCATACATCCCCCCTCATCCGACTTCAGTTAAAAGTTGCCATAACACTCAGTGTGTTTTCTCACTTTTGGGGGAAGGGGGTCAGGGCCGATACGTAGGGGAAAATATGCATGTAAACTACTCAAAGGGGAATTTTTAATAAATCAAAATTCTTACAAAAACTGTATTAGATAGCATCAATATGATTGGAATGGCTTTATATACAAACAGGTACATTTAAAGGAACCATACTCTACTATTTGGATTCTGATTTTGTTGAATTTTACACATTATTTTAAAACAATTTTTTGCCAAAGAAAAACTCTTTTAAATGGGGGGAATTTCTCTGACAGGAGGGGAAAAATGTATACTCCAGAGAGGGGGGGAACGGGGCCGAATATCGCCAAATATTTTTGGAAATAAAAATACTGACACTGAAGAGAGAAATACCAACAATACTATATCGGGTAATTTTCGTGTGGGATAAAATTTGTGAATATGATTACCCTAAAAAGGTGTCTCTTATTTTCGCTGAGTCTAATTTTCGCTAATCTATAAACAAGATCAAGGGTTAAGATTGTCTTCTTTTCGCTATGTCCCTTTTTCGTGATTTGATATTGATGCTCGTGCACGAACTTAGCGAAAATTAGACACACGCGAAAAATTCCCTATATACGGTACATAATTTTGATGTTGTTAATGCAGGTATTAATATCAAAAAGTACAAGAAAACTTAAAAGAGAAACACCCAACACCTCCATGAAGCAAATCTTAACAAAGATCGGCACATGTTCACTTAGTGCATACGTACCCTGCTATCTGTCCTAACAGGTGAGGATCTGATATGACTGGACTCTCTCCGTACGGGAGATTCTCTATGTACCGGTGACGTAAGCCTCCGATCTAGGTCTTTACTAAGCTTGAACGTACTGACAGGAGCTGGAGTCTGGGTTGGTTTGCCACCATCCATGATGTCCTGGGGATCGCTTATATGTATGCTCGGCTTCTTCTCTGAAATATACATAATATATTTTATGGGTATCATTGTTAGACAAAATAATTTCAAGTTCTTCTAGAAGGAAATTTCCAAACAAACTGAAAACAGATACTTTCCTATAGATAATTTAATGTCCTGTCTTAGGACAGGCATATAAAAATGGGTTTTTTTTTTCACAAAAATAGCAATCCAAGGAATGCTTGTGTCGCCTGCGAAACCGCTTATTTTTAAAAAGTGGATCAAATATGTAGGTCAAGGTCACTTAGTTTAAAATTATCTGTTGCAGTAGGAAAGTCTTGTAAAATGAAATTCACACGTGAAATCATTAAACCTCTTACTTACCAACGAAAAGATATGGTCAATCTATTATTTTCAGAAAAGTTCTAGGTCAAGGTCACTAGGTCAATAATTATGGTATGTGTAGAAAGGTCTCATCACAAGGAATACACATGTGAAATATCAAAGCCCTATCACTTACAAATCAAAAGTTATAGGGTGTGACACCAAAAGTGTAACAGACAGACGGATGGACTGACTGACAGATGGACAACGGACAAAGTGATCCCTAAGTGTCGCTATGCTTCGCATGTAACTCTAAAATATTAGATTTAAACTATACAAATCTTTTTGATTCAATTTTAACGTATTCTTCTCTAAGCAAGGGCATGACTTTTTGTGGTGCTGTTAAGATTTTTGAATTTGATTAGAGGTCAATGATTTTAAAGCTCCAGCAAACTTATGTAATTCATCATACGCAGACAGCTATACTCATCAAGTTGACAACTATTGTCGTTCACACGTACATTCTTTTTCCAGTAACAAAAATGCAGGCTAACACATGGCATACCAACGAATGTAGTCCGAAAAACCTGACCCGAACCCAGCCTTTGACAGTTATTGGAGGGGGGGGGGTGTTCCAAATGAATCTCAAAGGCTGGGTTTGGGTCATGCTTTTTGGACAACAGTAAATGTGATTTGTCTGTCACTTTGTGAAAATTATATTGACCCATATAATACAATAAACAGATATACAATACAACAAAATCATATACCAATGGTAGGTGGCGCCACTGGTTTGACCAATTATTATTGTATATAGATAAACAATACATATTATAGAAATTATACCAATGGTAGATGGCGCCACTGGTTTGACGTAACTTCCTGGGAACCACCCCTCCTTGTCGCCCAGTTTACCTTTCCACCAACCATTTTCATCGCGTTCTGTTACCGTGACGACGTCCTCACGTTCAAGGTCAAGTTGACCACTCCCTTGTGCTTGGTAGGGGTACAGCACCTTGTATTTCTCTCCTTCATCTAAAACAATAGAAATATGACATATATTATAGAAGTTATATAATATAGGATGCCTGGAGACTATATGCTGATTCTTGAATAGACTGTGTGAATATATGATATATAGTCAAAATCAAAGTGACATAATGACGATTAAATTTGTTTATTGCACTAAACGTTTTCGCCTGTTGGCTCTTCAGAGTTGCAATGAATATAAACAATAACAATAACAAAGAACAGTAGGTAGGCAGCGTCTATGACGTCATCATAACGTTACAGTTAGGCGCATCACGTACAAATGTCCCAGACGTTGGCACACTTATTATTTACGTATATTGATGCTTTAAGAACAATAATAAATAGCTTTTTGTAAAGAAGAAATGAAATCATAGTTTAACAATTCAATTTAGGTTTGAAAATCTCTATGAAATAATCTTCTTTGGCTTTACGTAATTGTTCATTGTCCTCTTTTACTTTGTAAAAGGGGAAAATAGAAAAACTTCCCCCACCACACATATCAAAATGTCCGCTACAAGGAGTGTTTCTAGTGGATGGATCCCTGATCTGTTGTTTGTGTACGCGTACACGGTCCGCCAATTTCGTTCCCGTTTGTCCGACATAATTTTCGCCGCAGTTTGGACACGTCATCACGTAAATTAAGTTCTTGGATTTGCAATTCATTTTTGCGTTTACGTGAAATACTTTTCCATTTTTAAATGTAAATGATTGACCGGTTTGAATGTACGGGCATGTTCCACAGCGAGGGTCCTGGCATTGGCTAACGACGTGTGTTTCCGTTTCGGTTGTAAATCTGGCTTTGGTGAGAAGTCTTTTTAAATTAGGTGGTTGTCTCCTGCTATTAATGATATCCTGTTGGTTGATGAGACTCCTCAAATTGTCGGACTGATGAAGAATTGGTAGACAATTTTTTGCTGTTTTGAATACGTTTTTATTTCTCGGATTGTGTGTTGTTACAAATGGAATGATTTTATGGCTATTTGTGTTACGTCTGCTTTTCTCTCTAAGTTCCGGTAGCGGTATTTCCTTTGCTCTGTTTGTGGCTGCGTCAATTAGATTTACGGGATAATTCTGTTTAAGTAGGAAAGACTTTAGTTCTTTTAGTCTTTTTTCTCTTCGATGTTGGTCTGAAACTATTGTACAAATTCGTCGAGCCAAGTTGAACGGGATGTTACGTTTTGTGTGAGATGGATGACAGGAACTGAATATAAGGTACTGGTGTGTATCCGTACTTTTGTAAAACAGATCCGTAGTAATTCTGTTATCTTCCTTAATTATCAATATATCGAGAAAAGGAAGCTCTTTTTCACTCTGTTCCATAGTAAATTGAATGATGATAAACTATGATATATAGTATACACTGGCTATATTTTGTAAAATACAATAATAAAATTCTCAATATAATATAATGCATAACATCAAATATCATAATAATATATGTATATCATCGTTTAAATACATCATATATATATCATTGTATAAATTCAATAATATATCATATATCGTTTTATAAATATCATGAATTAATAATCATATATAATTTCATAATTATTATATCATATCATGGTATATATAATGTCAGTTTATGAATTCTTTAAGATTTAGAGGAAATGTATATTAAGCAAATTAGGAGACATAGGAACGGACAAACAAACGGTCAAACTGACTCCAGCAATACCTTACCATGCTTACTAAAACATAAAGTTCTGCATATTATCATAAAAGGAACATTTTCGAGGGGGAGGGGGGGGGGGGGTCCAGGCCATGCCGGCTGGGCGAGAGAAAGAGTCACTCAAGTATTGATTTCGAAAAAAAAACCCTTACAAATGAAAGATGCAGAAATGGAAAAAAAAAAGCATCGATCTTGACAAGACACGTGGGATCTTGAACCCCCCTCCCCCACCTTCCTCCTCCTCAACAGCACTCTTACTTTATCTCTAGATCGAACAACGCATTTCGGCATATCATTCACTCGCCGTCCTGAACAGAAATACAATCATATATCTCAAATCCGATAAGAAGAAGTTTCAATTTAAATTCTTGCAGATTTGTGTTGAGTTATATAATGTCACGCCCCCACAATATAAACATTACCACTGGTGGCTGCACTTTCCCACGCTGTACTTGCCGTTATCACATCTGTTCACCTCTTTACGGTGACTTAGTCATGTAGACGTGCGGAAATAATAAATAAGTATATATATAATCCCCATACAAATTACCTCTATGTTCTATTATCATTAACCGTCAAATTACCCATCACCTTCCTCATTCTTGTTACAAATTATTATTTTTTAGGGTTTTTTTTTCGGAATTACTAAAATTTAGAAAATTTCTCATGTTATTGAGCTTTTATGGGGGCAGGAAATCTTCTGCCAGCCGGGAAAATTCTTTTCAGCAATTTCAAGAGCCCGAATTTTTCTCCGACCCCCCGGGATTATCTTTTTTTTTTATGGGATAGGGCCACGGTCCGGAATTTTTCCCCCTAAAATTTCATCCGGATTTTTTTTTTTTTTTACAAAGTCTTAAAGCCCCCCCCCCCCCCCCCCCTAAAATCAAACGGTTGCTCCCTATTGAATAAGAGAGGTGTAAGTACATCTGAAGTAAACTGCAAGTTATAGACGCGATTCGAGTTGGAAAGGGGAGAATCAGCGTAGTTAATTGCTCCCGGCCCCAATCGTTCCGAGAAATACTGGTTATTCTCAAAGTCATGGTGTGACTGGAACACTCCCCCATCCCCCCCCCCCCCCCCTTCTTGGCAAGACTGTCCCCCAACCCTATTAGAAAATGTGCTTTATTCGCGCATGAAGACACTACACTTGTTGAAAGGCTTTGTCACATACTGAAACCCAATCACTTACCAATACAAAAGTCATGTAAATTTCGAATTTATGATAATTGTATCTTTTTTGATGTACAATAACAGATCAAACTGCTAGGAAACATTTTCAAGTGATTTTCATGAGAATTTTTTTTTCCAATTTCCATTTTCAAATTGATTTCCCGTTCAAGATACTAAAATCGGATGCTGTTTATTTTCGTATTTTCGGTTCAAAAATGTCATGATGTACAAAGACTACATAGTACGCACAGATCTATAGGAGAAGGGCAAGGGCAGGGGCACACAAAAATGAATATTTCTTTAATTTGTTTTAAAAATATCTGAAACCGTACACTGCAACCCCCTCTCTTCCTGGTATAGACCACAGCCCCCCCCCCCCCCCCCCCCCCCCCCCCCTGCTCTTCTTCACGTTCCTCTGAGAACAATCGTAGATGGATGAAACGTCAAAAGAAATGGAAACTAAACAAGTTTTATAATACCAAAAAGCTCAACAGAACAAATAAACAAATCGAACATTTCAATTGAATTAAAACAAAAATTCATCGTCGGAAATTCACAGTCGCTTAGCACTCCCTCTGCGATAGGCTGTGGGTTTCCGAGGATGTGAAAAAGCTTCGAATTAGAACATATAACAGTAAAATATAAGTATTACACTAAATAAATTTAAACTTCATTTCTGTGTGTGAACATTTACCCATAAGAAACCTCACAGTTGGTCTGAAGTATTGCTTATAGTAAAACCTTGCTACAAAGTACAAAGAACGATGAGAGATGTTACTTTAAATCGTTTTGAAGAAAACATATATTCATAAACACAATAGCAGTAATTATTTTTAAACCATCATTTCAATATCTCTATCAATTCAATAATTGCGAAAGAAAATCGAAACTGAAAATTCTAAGTCATCAACTTCAAGGGGCATTACTCCTCCAGTCTCCAAAAAGAGGTCGTCCAGGATCAGAATCTGTAGCTATCCAAGTCCAAGCTTCAATCAAATTTCACCTCGACCACAGGGATTTATCGCGTTTCCCGGTTCAAAAATTTTCCATGGATAACCCATACTGATAGTAAATAGATCAACCGGGAAGCGTGATAAATCCCTGTGATCTCGACAGATTGATTTATTATAAAAAACTTAGTAACAACAGACGGACGGACTGAATGACCGTCAGACCGACAGGAGACTTTTGAGTAAAAAGGGGGCTTAATTATTACCAATGATACGTACAGTTTATCTTCATTTTTTATCAATTTTAACAGTGTGTCTCATTTCTCTGTTGAAATATTTCTGATAAATATCTATGGAATTTCACTTTAAACATACTAAGTACATCAATTCACATGTTTTAGTATAAAGTCCTAATTCATCCTCATCAAGGTTCATATACCACGCGCGGATCTAGAAAGGGGGTTTGAGGGGATCAGGACTCCTTTTTCCAAATTTTTCATATATCTTTCTTAAAATATCATAGGATGGGTCCCCCTCCTCTTTTAATGCACATGTAATCGCTTGTTTTGCTTAAATCCGATTTTTTGCATAAATTTTTCTCAAAACTTGCAATGGAACCCCCCCCCCCCCCCTCCCCACTCCCTGTAATGCACATGTCACACATGTTTTGTACATCATCCGATTTTGATATTTTTGTGTATATTTTTCTCAATATCATAGGATGAGTCATAGTGTGGACACCCCCCCCCCCTTTTTTTTATAAATCTAGATCCGCGCTTGCAATGTCTGGCTGAGTGTCTGAGGGGACATTAAAAATTTATACGAGCTTCAACTCGCTCTTTACTAAAAGCATGACAACAATGCGCTAGGACAATCAACTCTAATTTCCACTTGCGTCCGCGGCCAATAAGTCACACATTAATCCTCATTTGTAAGTCACAACCTCTTGTAAAACAAACAGAATTGTATAGGACGAAAATTCTATCTGTAGGAACATGTACCACTGCCGATCTATAAAGTAATAAATCCCAGATTCACAATTTGGTCTTTCAACTGATATTCTAGATGTATACATGTATTCCATTCGTTAAGAAGTCTGAAAACATTATTGTCTCGTACAAAGACGACTTAAAAGAAACGAAACGTATTTATGACATTGACCTTAGTCCTCTAAATCAAGTGAGCTTGACCCAAATCAGTAGGAACCTTAACCTACTTATAAATACTAGTATACATATATTCTTTGGTCTTGAGTTAAAATCCAGCAGCCTAATTTCACAAAAGTAGGAATTTTCGTAACTTTTGATCGTTTAGCTCTTCTTTTAAGATAAAAATATCGATATTTTGTTTCTGAATTTAGATAAAGTATGTAGAAATGATATTCGAAAATATTTAAATGACGAAAGTTTCGAAAGTTCCCAAGTTTGCTCGCAAGAACTGTAACAGTTGTGACACTGGGCACAGGAACTGATTGTGTGACAGACGTAACCGACGGACGGACACAATGACAGACAATGCAATTTTAGACTATACGCTCTAACAATATGTAACCTATCGCACATTTGACACTAAATAAGTGACCTTGACTTTGAAGATGACCTTCATCCCGTGACCTTGACCCTCGTTTAGTTTCGAATCTCATTATGCTTGGTCATTTGTGCAAGTTTGATTGATACTACATCACTGTGCAAGTATCTATCTCTCAGTACTATGCATCCTCATAACTGAGTACTCTGCATAGGTGCGCACGCTATTAAAAGGTAAAAGCAAAGATAAATGATAATTTGCAAAAGAAAGATGCAGGAAATGTTACTTGTTAAGGGATAAAAGGAAGAAAGTAAGGAATGTACAATTAAAAGTTAAAAACAAACTTGGAGCATTATGGCTTAAGGTGTATGACTTTGCTCACTACCCCTTTGAAGGGTTCAAGAGGAAGTGAGACCATGTTGTGTGGGAGATTGTTCCACTGTACAATAGCTAGATAAGTGAAAAAAAGGAGTATTTATATACATTTTTAGTGGTAGCAATTTGTCGGAAGGAAAGATTGTGAGTATAACGGGTGGGAGGAGCTGGGGGGATAAGTTGAGAGTTGGGGATTGCTACTGCGGCATTAACAATTTTGTGAAAAAGGATGAACCGAGCATCACTCCTTTGCTCTAAGGTTCTCCAGCCCAGGTGATCTAGCATGGAGGTGACTGATGATGATGACAGTCGTAAAATTACGATGCTAGAAATTGTCCATATTGAAATGCTAGTAGTATATGCTCTATTGTAAAAAAAATTCAGTGCACCATATGCGCATTCCGACAAGTTACGTGTCATCAGTGATGCTCGAGGCATAGATATACAGCATACCTGTCAACTTTGAAATCTTAAAAAGAGGGAGACCTCCCTCCTTGGCGCTTGAAATAGAGGGAGATTGCACGTGAGCCTACTTTGCTACATTTTAATAATGGATCGCGACATTTTGTGCAAAACCAATTTTCAAATAATTTCATTGTGCATACATTTCAATGCAAAAACATTTATAAACTATGAAACTTGTATCAATAGTTTATTGCATTCTATACAACTTTTCTTATATTTTGTCATGCAATTTCTCATGAAATCCTCTCAATGTCGCTATTTAGAGTGATTTTCTTTGGTAAATATGCCAAAAGAGGGAGAAAGAGGGAGATTGGGCCAAATAGAAGGAGTTTTTGGTCTCCCTCGAGGGAGAAATGCCAATGAGGGAGATGAGGTCAAAAAGAGGGAGTCTCCCTCCAAAAGAGGGAGAGTTGACAGGTATGATACAGACGAACGGACAGACAGATTCTGGCAAAGTTATGCCTATACGTACAGCTCATGTCAAATTGCAAGCCATCTACCTAAAGACACTGACCTTTATTAGTGTCCACTGCTTTAGCATGTCCATTTCCCACTTTGCTGACCGCTACTCCAGACTCAGTGACGGACTCTATGGTGGTCAGTGTGTCCAGTGCAGGGGTCATCTGTATGTCCGGCCGACTGACCCACATGTCCTGGGTCTGGATCTTATCCTCATTCTACAATATGATTGAGAAATATATATAAGTATAAGTTCATGGCGGATCTAGAAAAAAAATCCAAGGGGGATCCAAGCTGTCAGGAGGGTCAATCATATGGTTTTGAACAAAATATTCGACGTAAATACGGGAAAGTTCAGCATTTTTGGCAAATCCAAGATGGCGGGGGGGGGGGGGGGGGGGGGGGGGGGGAGGAGTGTTCCTCTAGGTACGCACTTGAATTCTATACACTGCACATTGACTACGATGAAATCACGGGGGCTCGACGCCAACAACCCTCAATGGAATCCGCCCCTTCCCATCGCTCTCCAGTCAAATAAAGGGTAAGTTGAGGCGGGTCGTTGGCGTCCTTTTTGACACCGCTCTTGATCCGCCCCTGAATATGGCATATATGTACATTAAAATGGACCTTCTTAGCACTTGGAGTGATATATACAAAATTTCATCAAAATCAGTTTAACGGTTTCATTGTAGAATTCTAAAATGTGGGAAAAAAATTAAGAGAGGTGTTACTAAAAAGGACTCTAAAATCGCGATAAATATTTGGATTGCAGATCTAGATATTCTGTTTTTAATTGGTTTCGGTTTTCTTACGACAAAAATGTAAAGAACGAGCCCGACCACCACCTTTTTAGTCCCCTACCGGCAACGCCGAAGGGGACTCTTAGTTTTTAATCTTGAAATCGTTTCACTCTCAAAATTAAATTTTAAAAAAGTTAAAAAAAAAAATAAATAAAAAAAAAAAAAAAAAAAAGAGAGGACCGAAAGTGGGACTATAGAAGGAAATGGAAAATACACTAGATTCAGGAAACTATGTACAGTGACAAATATAGAAATCAATTTAATCGACTTAGCTTTGATAGATCTATGTTCGTTGTAGAACAGCATTGTTTAATTTTGTGATATTGAATGTACATGCATTTTTATGCCTGGTAAGGTACTATTAGCTATATATTTTCTGAAAGGATGCCCTGAGTACAGATATAAGTACAGATATAAGACTCCCAGGTCTTAAAATTCTCTTCTATAACTTTGTTATTTTGCATGTTATATAGAGAAAATTAACATTTTAAATGCTTCATCAGTTCCCCCCCCCTCCCCCTTTTGTTTTTCTGGCCCAAAAACTATTATTTCTGGGCAGTGGGCATTATAACCTATCAGAAAATATATAGTTTATAGTACCTTACGGGGGGGCTTACCAGGCATCGAAATATGCCCTATTGTACATCGGATACCTTATAAGAAGGAAGGAACTACCTTAAATTAGGACTGCTATTCATTTCTTTGGAAAGTTAACCTTTTGAAAAGTATGTTGTCAAAGGTCAAAAGCCATGACGGTAAAAATGAGAAAAAAAGTGACAGTAAACAATAAAACGTATTCGAGCGCCCTTGAAATCAAAACAAGGTACAAAAAAATAATACATAAAAAATAAGTAAAATAAAACCAAAACAAACAAACAGACAAGAAAAGGGGCAGAAATACGGTTTCATCGCCCCTTACCACTGTTAAAATTAACGTCAAAATTTTACATTAAGCAGACGATCTATCACTGATGCAGAAATAGATTCTAAGATGAAATTGATAAAAAGTAATGAAATAAAAGCCGTATTGTATGTATACAGCATGCACAGGTCTCCGTCTGTATTTTGAACGTGATTACATGTATTAGATACTCCCCTCGTGGTTGCGGGTAGAAGCCCCCCCCCCCCCCCCCCCCTTCCCATCCCCATCATCTTCTCCTACCGCATTCACATCACCAACTTATCGAGAAAATACCCTAAAATTGTCGAGATAACAATTTTATCAGTGAAATATCATAAGTTATTCCCTTTGTTAGTGCGGATAGACACCCCCCCCCCCCTTTTCTCCCGCATTCACATCACCAACTTATCAAGGAAATGCTATGAAACTGTGAAAGTAAAAGTAATGTCAAGACAATTTATATGTATGGAAGACGTAACGTACAGTCTTAGAGACTGACGGACAGACGAATACGACCAAACAGAAATAGACAGCGGACAGAAATCACTTGAAATTTCTCCATGCATAATTTACATATAATTTTCCTCCGTTGTTTTAGTATGCTGTACATTCCCCCCCCCCCCTTTCCCATTCAAATAAGACCATGAAAATTTAGACATTTTGAATCCGCGCTTGACAAGATTAAATAATTGTGTCACCCCTACACTGAAAGGGGGTTGTAGCCACGCTATACGGATGACCTCTCCTTAACCTTAACATCAGGCGATTAACTTGTTTCACTTTGATCTTTTCCACTATTAACATATTAACGACAAAAACAAAACTATACCTACAGTTTGTCATTCAACTATTATTTTCGTTTACAATCTAGCTAGGGCTACACTCCCAAGTAAAGACGATGTTAAAAACTTTAAATCAGACTTTCAGCTTCACCCACTTGACCAATCAAATGTAGAAATTACAAAAAGGCTAAACAATCAAATGAAGATTGGTACTCCTGAAGATGTACCTGTAGATTTATCCTGTTGAACTCATGAAAATGTACCTGTAGTTGTACCTGTAGCCTTATACCTGTAGTATACATGAAGATGTACTGTAACTTTATGCCTGTAGTATACATGAAGATGTACCTGTAGACTTGTACCTATGGTACACATGAAGATGTACCTGTAGAATTGTACCTGTAGTATACATGAAGATGTACCTGTAGACTTGTACCTGTGGTACTCATGAAGATGTACATGTAGACTTGTACCCGTGGTACTCATGAAGGTGTACCTGTTTACTTGTACCTGTAGTATACATGAAGATGTACCTGTAGACTTGTACCTGTGGTACTCATGAAAATGTACCTTTAGACTTGTACCTGTAGTACTCATGAAGATGTACCTGTAGACTTGTACCTGTAGTATACATGAAAATGTACTTGTAGACTTGTACCTGTGGTACTCATGAAGATGTACCTGTAGACTTGTACCTGTAGTACTCATGAAGATGTATCTGTAGACTTGTACCTGTGGTACTCATGAAGGTGTACCTGTTGACTTGTACCTGTAGTATACATGAAAATGTACCTGTAGTATACATGAAGATGTACATGTAGACTTGAACCTGCAGTATACATAAAGATGTACCTGTAGACCTGTAATATATATGAAGATGTACCTGTAGACTTGCACCTGTTGTACTCATGAAGGTGTACCTGTTGACTTGTACCTGTAGTATACATGAAGATGTACCTGTAGTATACATGAAGATGTACATGTAGACTTGTACCCGTGGTACTCATGAAGATGTACCTGTAGACCTGTACCTGTAGTACTCATGAAGATGTATCTGTAGACTTGTACCTGTGGTACTCATGAAGGTGTACCTGTTGACTTGTACCTGTAGTATACATGAAGATGTACCTGTAGTATACATGAAGATGTACATGTAGACTTGAACCTGCAGTATACATAAAGATGTACCTGTAGACCTGTAATATATATATGAAGATGTACCTGTAGACTTGCACCTGTTGTACTCATGAAGATGTGCCTGTAGTAAGTTGTACCAATGGTACTCCTGAAGGTGTACCTGTAGACTTGTACCCGTGTTACTCCTGAAGGTGTACCTGTAGCCTTACACCTGTGGTACACATCAATATGTACCAGTATACTTGTACCTGTGGTACTCCTGAAGACGTACCTGTTGGTACACCAGACAATGTACCTGTGGACTTTTACCTATGGTACTCCTAAAGATGTACCTGTAGACTTGCACCTTTTATAGACTTATCTGTTGCACACCAGAAGATGTACCTGTGGACTTGTGACTATGGTACTCTTAAAGATGGACCTGTAGACTTGTACCTATAGTACTCCTAAAATGTACCAATAGACTTTTACTTATGATTCTCTTAAAGATGTACACATTAACTTGTACTTATGGTACTCCTAAAGATGTACATGTAGACTTGTACCTTTGATACATCTGAAGATGAACTTGTGGTACACCTGGATATGTACCTATGGAGCTCCTAAAGATGTACCTGTAGACTTGCACCTGAAATAGACTTACCTGTGGTACACCAGAAGATGTACCTGTAGACTTGTACCTATGGTTGTACTCATAAAGATGTACATGTAGACTTGTACCTATGGTTGTACTCTTAAAGATAAACATGTAGACTTGTACCTATGGTTGTACTCTTAAAGATGTACCTGTATACTTGTACCTGTGATACATCTGATGATGTACCTGTAGTACATGAATATGTACCTATGGAGCTCCTAAAGGTGTACCTGTAGACTTGCACCTAAAATAGACTTGCCTGTGGTACACCAGAAGATGTACCTGTAGACTTGTACCTATCTTACTCTTGAAGATACCTAACATATCTATCATCTATAGAGTATAATTACCTTGGTAGTATTCCGTCGCCGACAGCAGACGATGACCAAGATGATGAAAAAGATGAGGATTCCAGCGCCACATATCGACAATCCGATTATCAAGGGGAAGCTACTCGGATCTGTAACTATAACATATAGAATATGACAATAAATACCCATCAAGGTCATCAGTTTGTGGAGAAATGTCAAGGCCATGACACTAAGACTTGGATACAAGGTCGTTTTCATTTCACACGAGCAGTTCGTACTGTTCGGAGTAACGTTATCTGTGAAGTTGACCGCATCGTAATGTGCGGTGGTAGAATTTAGCAATATCATAATTATATCCGTCTATGTCAAGCACGTGAAACAAAGATTCTTTTTAATTCATTCCTTCATTTCATAGTTACTCCCTCAAAAATTGCAGTTCCATGTCTTGCGTCCACCGTCAGCTATATTTTTGCATGCCGCCAATATACGTAGGTCCATATAGTGTGACTAGCGAAATTTGCATTTCATTTCGACAACATGAAAAAAAATCTTCAAGACATCGAAATCCCTATAAAGCCCCAGAAATTTCGCTAAGTTCCCTTGTGAAGAAAAAAAGTCCAACAAGCACCGATTCAATACAGACAGAGCGTAGGAAATGAGTGCATATTTATCAAACAAAATGCTACAAAATATAATACGGCGGTTAAAGGGTTTACGACACTTTAAATTGTTTCCTTATAGAGTGGAAAACAGGAACTTTCATTTCTATATAAAAAGCATATGAAATTAAGGAAATGAAAACGTGCACTATCTCGACCTTGATTTGGAATGTGCATGGCATAGAGGTCAAGATTATCAACGAACAAGGAATATTTGACCTTAAATTGAAGAGACGTCAAGAACGAGTCTATTAGACCTTGACCTTAAACATGTATAGACGTCAATGAAAAAAATTATCGTGCCTGTACACTGTGATCATTCTTACGCCAAGGTCAAGTTCAAGGTCAAATGGATCTGTTCTTCGACCTCTTCTACAACGTGCATTCCCAATCAAGGCAAATTGGTAATGGTTCTGAAGTGAATGGGAATGTACGTTGTAGAAGGGGTCAATGAACACGCCTACATGACCTTGAAAATTGACCTTAGCCCGATCGAGAATTTAAAATGTAGAAAATTTACAATCGGTCGGTACGGTTTAACATCAATTTCTACAAACGTGGCAACATTCAAATATTTTAAGGAAATAAGAAAATAATAGAAGTGCCCTTTTATCATAGTAGTATATTGACTTTTCGGGAAGAAATACAATGAGAGAGGGCGCAACATACTTGAACGGGATTATCTAAAATTAACTGAAAATCAAAGAATTTTGGTTTGATATCATTTTAAAATTCAAATATTGAGGCAAAACAAAGGAGCTCGACACCATTGATCAACAATAATATCCTCTTCTACTTTCTCTTTAATTAAATAGAAGATGAAGAAAGAACGAGATTGGAGGGGGCGAAATTCACTGAGGGTCGTTCGCGTCGAGTTCCTCTGAATCAAGATTAAAATTCTTACCAGGAATTCCCGTAGACGAGATATTTCCTCCGCTAGATGGCAGTGTAGGTCTTGATGTTGGTACAATAGGTGGCGCCACTGAACTGGACATCATAGGTGGCAGCACTGGCGTTGGTTCTAATGGAGTTGATGAAGAAGGAAGATGTATTAATGAAGATGAAAAGAAGTTATCGTCTGCATAGGATGAAGATAAATCAGACCCCGGGTCTGATAGACTTACAGGGGGGACCTTAATACTTGTTATAGACTTGTAACTGTCGGGTAGGGGGGTAGCTTGGATTGAGGATTGGGGGGATGGCACAGAGGAGGGGTAAATCGTTGAATCGTAAGGCATGGGGGTAACAACTTCTGATATATCCTGAGTTAAAGAAGATGAGTATAATTCAGTTAATCCAATGCTAGAATGTTCACTTTGGGATGAAAATTCACTCTTATGTAAAATGTCCGCCGAATTATAACTTTGAACATCGCCAGTACTCATTGTTTCAACTTCTACATTACTGCTAGGTGATAACCCATCGCTACCAAGGGACGTCACTCTGTCGTTACTTATAGTTAAAGAGGGCACAATTATTTTTGAACTTATATCCGACTCTAAATTCTTTGTATTTGATGAAGCGACTGACCCTGACACAGACATGGTGACCTTGTCAAGGTCAGCGGAAGTGACGTACTGCATTGGGTACTGAGATGAAGACAAATCACTGACGTCACGTGACACTACATCCATACTTCCCATGTTTTGATTTAAAAAAAAATAGCTTAATTAAACACAAATAAACGCACTGAATTTATTCAGATTTTGTTAAATCCAACTGCACATGATGAGAATGAATAATATTCCTCCCATATCAAAATAATTTGACAACTTAAATCCAACACATGTTGCTATGGTGATCTCCATGGATACGCGTAAACCCCAACACTATACATCCGTTCACTCTGGGAACCGCTCATCAGTTCTGTAAAACAGAAAACAAGTTTTGACTTATGTCAGAAAACAAGGAAATTTGTATGAATTTCTCTCACTAGTACTCCCGATGTAAAAATAATTTAGTATGTATATTACATTGTATCAAGAGGCACTTGAATATTATATATTACCTCCTTCATATTGGTCACTCAATTAAACTCAATTATTTACATGTAAATATAGAAGAGAAGATTATTATGAGTACCTATATAATGAAGTCCATGCACTCTACAATGGAGTTCTAGATATATGTACCATTTCAAAAATTGTCCCTTAATCATCATGTTTTCCTATGATAATCGAGATACCCGATTCAAGACTGCTCCTTTTTCTTTCTTTAAAAAGAAGATTGATTTTTTTTTTCATAAATGCAACTCCATGTATAATATTCCATACGGCATTATGGTCCTTTCATTTTATCAAAATATAGTATCCAGTGAAAAAATATGATATTAGATATTACACAATTCATAAAACATAAAGAATTCAACCGGCTGATAAAGCAGTACTCGGCACAAGTTTCTATTTCCCGTTGTGACTGAACAAACACGATGAGGGGCGGATCTAGAAGATAATTATTTTTTCAGAGGGGGATCCAAAACAGGGGTAAAATTCAGCATATGGTTTTGAAGAAAAATATACGTAAAAACGGGAAAAAAGGTATTATTGGCAAATTTGAGGGGGGGGGGGTTGAACCCTTAACCCTTCCCCTTCCTCCTTCTAGAGCCACGCTTGACGATTATCATCTAGTGGCTTGTAATATATTTAGTACAAGTAAAAACAAAACCTGACTCATAGAACATGTGGCTCACTAGCCTTATAATTAACAAACAATTTTAAGATATTAGGACGCGTAATCAATTCCATACACATGCATGCAGCTTCGTCTGGGAGAAAGGAGAAATTCAGAGTCATTAAGTCCAAGATGACATCATAAATACCGGGTAAATACTCGGTCATTTCCGTAAAAAAAAACGTTGACAGTCTAAGATGCACGTTATTCATAAGCTTAAAATGCATCAAAGATGCAAAGTGCCGAGTTGCAAAACCTGAATGTAAGTATGAATATGCCGACATAAAATATACATGAATTGTTTAACTACATGGTCTCTATAGATGGGAAACATTACTAGCACATTTCAGGTTGATATACATAGTTCAGACACCATTTTCAATTACCTGAGACCTATTAATGTGGCCTTTGATCTTTTGATCCCAAAATCAATAGGAGTCATCAACATTTCTGGCAAGTTTCATGATCACAGGCGCAATGCAGGCTCAAATATTGTCCAGAAACCACTTTCAATCATCAGGGTCCTATGACCTTGACCTATGATCATTTGGCCCCAAAATCGATAGGGGTCATCCTTGATTCTTAGGAAACATTTCTGGCAAGTTTCATGATCATAGATGCAATACAGGCTCTAATATGGTCTGGAAACCATTTTTCAATAATCAGAGTCCTGTGACCTTGACCTTTGGACCCCAATAGGGATCATCCTTGACTAATGGCGAGGAAGTGTTTGAAGTTTCATTGCACTAGCAAGTATCATACCTGACTTACAGTCCTTAAACCAATTGTTGACGGCCGCCCGCCCGTCTCAAAATGTCCAGCTCTCGAGGATAGGACTTCATGTATTTTGGTGAACATGATTCAATGTCTTGTTTTAATACAGTCCATAGTAGCATATTCAACTTAGTGCAGCCTAGTGTTGCATATCATTTAGTCTAGTGAAATGTAGTGTAGCATACTAGTATTCAAAGATAGTGTAGAACAGTCTCGTGTAACATATTCAACTCTAGTGTAGTACAATCTAGTGCAGTATATTCAAATCAAGTGTAGTAACGTCTAGTGTAGCGTATCCAAATCCAGTATACTGCACTGCACTACCCTACCCTACCCTACCCTACCCTACCCTACCCTACCCTACCCTACCCTACCCTACCCTACCCTACCCTACCTACCCTACCCTGCCCTGTCCTGCCCTGCCCTGCCCTGCCCTGCCCTGCCCTGCCCTGCCCTACCCTGCCCTGCCCTGCCCTGCCCTGCCCTACCCTGCCCTGCCCTGCCCTGCCCTGCCCTGCCCTGCCCTACCCTACCCTGCCCTGCCCTGCCCTACACTACACTACACTACACTTCACTACACTACACTACACTACACTACACTACACTACACTACACTACACTACACTATACTGGAATGTGATAGACATGAACATTTAGATTACATGTCAGTAATGAGAAGTTTACTAAACTACTGTGAACTGAACTAGACTGCACTACAATGACCTACAATGGACTGTAAAATACTTGAAAGTCTAGACTACATGTAGACAACAGGAATGGACTTAAAATTACACTAGACTAGATTACACTGAACTATACTAGTGGACTGGGTCACAAAATTACACTTGACTAGATTACACTGAACTATACTAGTGGACTGGATCACAAAATTACACTAGACTAGATTACACTGAACTATACTAGTGGACTGGGTCACAAAATTACACTAAACTAGATTACACTGAACTATACTAGTGGACTGGGTCACAAAATTACACTAGACTAGATTACACTGAACTATACTAGTGGACTGGAGCACAAAATTAAACAAGACTTACTACAAAACTAGGAGTGTAGTAATTATATCAGTCGAAAGACCTCGATACACAAACTTTTACTTCCAAATCTAACACAGACTGTACTTTTAACACAATCTGATATCCCCTCCCTCAGTCTGACTTACTGAAAGGAATTCTTGTTTTAAATCAAATTAAAGATAAGAGAACATTTAGTTATCTATCATCGGAAAGACAGGGAGAGCATCTCAAACACATCCCGCGAATATCCAAAATAACAGCAATAATGTTTTTCTATTTTCTCGGCCGTGCGTGCATGAAAACCAAATGATACCGTCATGAAAATCGTGTACAAGTGTCTATATTTTGTTAAGATTACAATTACTTATTTATGTTTCCGCGTATTCTGTAAAGGTTTTGATTTCTAAGGAATCTGATGTTGCATTGACGAATCGCGTTTATGGATTTTGATAAAATTTGGCAGACATGACAGAATCGGTCAAATTCTTCAAGGTCAGATCAAGGCTGCGACCATGAGTTGAAACTGGTCTGGATGAAATATACAAGATCAACATAATCACTATTTTTATTATTGAAAGTGAAATCAATTTCCCCTTTCTTCTTATGTGATAGCACTCAACTCTATTTATATCTCGCTGTCCGAGTGATATGATATCGCTCTCTGTGTGATATCACCTGATATCTGTGATATTACATCGCTCTCTGTGTGATATCATACGATATCTGCGATATTACATAACTGTGTGTGATATCATACGATATCTACGATATTACGTAACTCTGTGTGATATCATACGATATATGTGATATTACATCGCTCTCTGTGTGATATCATACGATATATGTGATATTACATCGCTCTCTGTGTGATATCATACGATATATGTGATATTACATCGCTCTCTGTGTGATAGCATACGATATTACATCACTCTGAGTGTGATACCATACGATATCTGCGATATTACATCGCCCTGTGTGTGATATCATACGATATCTACGATATTACATCGCTCTCTGTGTGATATCATACGATATCTGTGATATTACATAGCTCTGTGTGTGATATCATACAATATATGTGATATTACATCGCTCTCTGTGTGATAGCATACGATATCTTCGATATTACATCGCTCTGTGTGTGATATTATTAGTTATACAGTGTTTTACAGGGGGGATACAGAAATATATTGGGTCGATGAAAAAAGTTGTATTGGGCGAGGCGAAGCCGAGCCCAATACAACTTTTTTCATCGACCCAATATATTTTTGTATCCCCCCTGTAAAACACTGTATAACGAATTTATCCCACCGATGGCTTTTGGCTTGTGTATGTAACGTCAACATATTTTAAAGCTTCTCCGTGACGTCAATATCGTAAAGCGTCTTAGTAGAAGCGGGATATCAAAATAATATCCAGTCAGTAAAATAATACAACATAATATTCGGTTCTTCTCGACCAATCAGATTGCAAGAAATTTGCCAGAGGTGGGATAACATACGATATCTGCGACATTACATAACTGTGTGTGATATCATACGATATCTGTAATTTTACATCGCTCTTGTATCTCAGAAATTTTAATTTTCTTTTAATATGTGATAAGGTATAATATCACTTCTCTGTTTGTAATATCGCACCGCACTTTATGAGATACCATTCTCTATTATCACGATGATGGTAAGATATTATGTATCTACCTAGGCGATATCATGTCAAGCTTATGTAGTATGAGATATCACATCGATCTCTGTCACCTCGCTCTCTGTGAGAGTCCATGTTGCTCTTTATCAATACCTCACTCTCCATGATTTAACCAAGCTCACTATGAAATATCACTTCGCTCTCCTTGGTTTCACATATTCTCTATGTAGATATAAGGCTGCTTTCTAGATTAAAATACCTCGCTCTCAATGAGACTCTCTAGGGTATCACTCCGCTCTCTATCACATCCCCGTGCTCATTTCGCTCTCTAGGAGATATCACTTGCTCCGTGGTTTCATCCGATTGTCTATGAGGTACGTGGCACTCTCTTAATTTATTCGCTCACATTTTGTTTCATCTAGCTCTCTATGAGAATTCACAACGCTCTCTCTTAACACCTTGATTTCACCCAGCTCTCTGTGCGATATCATTTACTCTCTATGATATCTCAAGTAGTTCTCCATCTTACAAAAAAAATTCCTACTCTATTCTGAGATATCACGTCGTTCTCTCGTAATTGCTCGCTCCAAAATGTACCAAAAAGCTCTCTATGTAATATTACGTCACTATCTTTCGCCTCGCTTTCTATTGATTTACCTAGCTCTCTATGAGATATCACTTCGCTCTCTATCGCTTCGCTCTCTATGATTTCACTTCGCACTTTATGGAATATCACTAAGTTTTCGCTCTCCATGATTTCATTTCGCTCTCTAAGAGCTCACTTTCAAAAGTGTTTGGTACATGGAAACTTACAATAGTGATCGATCAGACTGATTTTGTAGACTTTAGTACTTTTTTAAGAGATGAAAACATTTTCATATGTATGTAATTTTATATATATACATTAGTCCTCGACACCGTATGACACTTGTTATTTAAGATATGTGTCGCTTATAAAAAGGGAAGTAACTCATTTCCTATCTACATCCTGTCTAGCACAGACATGTTTCAGGCAGGGGAGATTACACTGTAATAGGAGAATGTCACTCTGACGCTGAAATATGGAAATGCTAGGAGGAAGTGAAGAAATAATTGCCAAAAATATACATACTCAATGTATAGTTATATATTAGGGTGTTCTGTAACATAGTTGACAGACAATGCATCGTTTGGGAAACATCTCATAATTGAATAAAAGAGGAAAAAAATTAACGCACAGACTAGCAATGTAGGATATGTGCGAATCTAGATTTTTCTTTAAGAAGGGACATTCGTAAAATGATCTGGGAAAAAATGTATAAAACGGGGAAAAATCGGGATTTTCGCAAATCTAAGCGGGGTGGGGGTGGGGGCACTGAGCCTCCAACCAACGCATCCTTAAATTTGGCCTAAATCCTCCTCTATATCCGTAGATCTAGGGGTTTTTTTTTTTTGTTTTAGACTAAATGCGTCATCAGATATACAGAACTGGGAAAAGTATGGGATTTTTTTTTTATTTTTTAAAACGACATATGCGTGGATTTAGAAGCGCAAGCTCATCATCTTGGGATTCTTAGGTTCTGAACCCCCCCCCCCCTTTTTTTTTTTCCCGACATTTTCTCTAAGTCTGCGTATGATATACACAAAATGATGACCAATAGATAAAATACCACAACACGGATAAAATGAGTAGAATTAACGAGTATCATACATCATTACCCATTAATCTGAAATCACAGATCAAAGTCAATCTCCAGATGTTTCTGTCTTTGTTTTGACTCTATCATGGTAAAGATAACGAAGTATAAATCGAGAATCTAAGTGATAGTTATAAAACATGCGCTGACCTAGACGGGTGGGGAAATTGGGGTCAAGACCCCTTTCCTTTTTTTCTCCTCCTCACATTTTCCAACAGTTAGTTTTTCGAGTTCCACATGCATAGAAATGTCTAAAAAAAATAATACGCTTAACTGACACAAATGGTGGAGATTGATCTCCCCCCTCCCTTTCACCCGCGGAAAAAATGTAGACTGATGCAGATTGTCTTTCCGTAAAATTTATAAAGTCGGTAAACTCCGTACGGCGGCTTCGCCTAGCATACAAAGCAGACCGCTCATACCGCTACGCCACGGTGACAACCCTAAAAAGAGTTGTTCCTATGACGTCCATATGAATACGGCCCACTCAGCACACACCGGAAGTGAAGAATTCGTTGTTATTTGAATTTGATTGCACTTGGGCTGATCCGAGGCAGTGGACCCTGTCCTTTATCAACCAGCGGACTCCCAAATAGGTGCAGATGTTATATATAAAGTCGGTAAACTCCGTACGGCGGCTTCGCCTAGCATACAAAGCAGACCGCTCATACCGCTACGCCACGGTGACAACCCTAAAAAGAGTTGTTCCTATGACGTCCATATGAATACGGCCCACTCAGCACACACCGGAAGTGAAGAATTCGTTGTTATTTGAATTTGATTGCACTTGGGCTGATCCGAGGCAGTGGACCCTGTCCTTTATCAACCAGCGGACTCCCAAATAGGTGCAGATGTTATATATAAAGTCGGTAAACTCCGTACGGCGGCTTCGCCTAGCATACAAAGCAGACCGCTCATACCGCTACGCCACGGTGACAACCCTAAAAAGAGTTATTTGAATTTGATTGCACTTGGGCTGATCCGAGGCAGTGGACCCTGTCCTTTATCAACCAGCGGACTCCCAAATAGGTGCAGATGTTATATATAAAGTCGGTAAACTCCGTACGGCGGCTTCGCCTAGCATACAAAGCAGACCGCTTATACCGCTACGCCACGGTGACAACCCTAAAAAGAGTTATTTGACTTTATATATAACATCTGCACCTATTTGGGAGTCCGCTGGTTGATAAAGGACAGGGTCCACTGCCTCGGATCAGCCCAAAGTGCAATCAAATTCAAATAACAACGAATTCTTCACTTCCGGTGTGTGCTGAGTGGGCCGTATTCATATGGACGTCATAGGAACAACTCTTTTTAGGGTTGTCACCGTGGCGTAGCGGTATGAGCGGTCTGCTTTGTATGCTAGGCGAAGCCGCCGTACGGAGTTTACCGACTTTATATATAACATCTGCACCTATTTGGGAGTCCGCTGGTTGATAAAGGACAGGGTCCACTGCCTCGGATCAGCCCAAGTGCAATCAAATTCAAATAACAACGAATTCTTCACTTCCGGTGTGTGCTGAGTGGGCCGTATTCATATGGACGTCATAGGAACAACTCTTTTTAGGGTTGTCACCGTGGCGTAGCGGTATGAGCGGTCTGCTTTGTATGCTAGGCGAAGCCGCCGTACGGAGTTTACCGACTTTATATATAACATCAGTCTGCACCTATTTGGGAGTCCGCTGGTTGATAAAGGACAGGGTCCACTGCCTCGGATCAGCCCAAGTGCAATCAAATTCAAATAACAACGTAAAATTTATACTTTCACCGGATCTCAAGAGTTATAGATCTGTTTTGCGTAATGTTGCTAATATGTTGGTTACTAGTATAAATACTATTTTAATTTTTTTCTATCGAAATCATCCACAGGGATTTATCACGCTTCCCGGTTGCTCAATTTACTATTGGAAAATGGGTTTTGATATTGACAAGCCTATTTCTGAGGAATTTAACGATGACTTGTCGATTTTTCCTTAGACGCCGAGTTAGATCTCTTTAATAACCCATAGTAGATAGAGCAACCGGGAAGCGTGATAAATCCCTGTGAAATCATCATGATCAATGGAAAACGGAAAAGCTCCTTATTCTTTCAACAATTTAATAACTCTTTTTTTTCTTTTTTTTTGGGGGGGGGGGGGGTAGGAGAGGGGTCATTATTACTATTTAATTCCAAATTCAAAAAATATTTTAAGTATTCTGTAATGTATTAGTTTTGTAAATATACAATCATAGTTTATTTTGAATTGTAGATTCTGAATGCTACTAGCCCATAGTAAATAGAGCAACCAGGAAGCGTGGTAAATCCCTGTGCTTTTTGCTTATTTATCAATAATCACTTATCAAAAAATCTGTGCAAAGCTCGGCTGAAAAAAAAAAACAACAAATTTCTCATCTGTGGACCAAAATAAGTTAAGTTAGTACATTCGTTCTACGATATTATA
The DNA here is from genome assembly GCA_028142955.1 of Pinctada fucata. NCBI lineage: Eukaryota > Metazoa > Mollusca > Bivalvia > Pterioida > Pteriidae > Pinctada > Pinctada fucata. Next base: position 52,882,946 of record AP027111.1, read on the forward strand.
AGTAAATTATAATAAGAAAAGAATAAAAATTTTGAATACACAGATAAATTTGAAATTATTAGAAATTGAAAACAAAATAAATCAAAATTTCTGCCTTAAAAATTACCTTGATTGATAGAAAGTATACTCCACTTAGATCCAACAAACATATACATGCACCATCATTTCTGAACAGGACAATTTATTTAATCCAAAGAATGATTCTTTCCCCTGAATAACACAGGAATTGTCCTGTTATCAGCGAAATCGACAACTAGCTGCGATAGTAACAGTAAACAAAGTACATCAAGCATCCCTGATAGAGCTTATTATATGCTACTTTAATTCATGTCGCACCCAACTCCCTTTCCTGTATCATGAGGTAAAATAATTTGATTATAATAGCTCATGTTAGTTTCTATATATCTAAGCTACTCTAGTCTCCCTGGATCATGAGCATGCGCGAATCTAGAGGAAGTTGGATGGTCATGACATCCCCCCCCCCCCTTTTTTTCTTTAACTTTGCCAAAATAAAGGGTTTTCTCGTACTTATGCATATATATACAAGATATAAGATATTTAATTTCCGATTTGGGCTCAGTTATAGGCATATACATACAAATGTACATGGCCCAGTTTTAGGCATATACATGCATAACTTGTATGAAAATGTCATGTCCAAGCTTTTGAAAAAAATAAAAAGATGAGCTTATGTATGACTAGACTTTACATGAATAGAATAATATAAAGTATGTAAAGTACAACTGTACTGTATAAAATACCGGTAATACTTCTCAGAATTCTTATGCTGCACCCCCCCCCCCCCCCCACCCCACCCCCCATCTCCTTCCCGGACCGGGCTTTATATGACCCCTGGTACCTTCTTCTGGATACGCACATGCCTTGTATACTATGATACATCGATGGCTTATAGATATAGAAGATGAGAGTTATTTACCAATAGCATAAGAGAGGTACTGATGAGTCATTGTACCAAAACAAATGAGTCTTGGGGATTTTTTTTGTTTCGAAAGGAAAGGGGGGGGGGGGCTCTCAATATTCCGTATACATGTATATTCATTTTGAACCATGCATTTCTGTCACTGTCTCATTTACAAATGTTTTAGGAAATTCATTCAAAACATTTCGGGAGAATTCACGAAAAGAGAATTAATCTTATGAAATTCATGATCATTTAGGAATTCATGAATTTAAAAAAACGGGGGGGGGGGGGGGGGGGTATTCATCATAATACTCTCGATCATCAACCTGCTGTATCGTAGGCGGATCCAGAACGATTTCCAGTGCATGTGGCAATGTGCATCATTTCTAAACTTTACTGATTTGATTTGTCGTTTTCTATCTTTCATTTTGATAAAATCAGATAACTACATCTTTACATATTTTGTACACTCGACCCTTTCCCCTATCTTCCCCACTAAAAAACCACTGGGGCCAAAAGCAGCCCGCCCTAAGGCACGGATCCAGGAAAGAGAGTACGTCTGACCTGGTCTATGGAAAGGAGGGTGGGGGGGTTCCAGCGTAAGATTTTTAGAAAAAATATTCGTAAAAATCGGGGAAATAAATAGCAATTTTGATCAATTTCAGGGGGATCCCATAATCTTGCCCCCCCCCCCCTTCCCTTACCGATCTACACACGCCACATAGGAAGTTTCCTTGGGTGCAAACTGTTGGTCATTCTAACAACAATGACAAACACCGTGATTCGTGCTGTGGACGATGATTCAGTGACTGACCACAAGGGTATGTCGGACAATATAAGTTCTCAGTAACATAAATAAACTTCTGCTATAAAATTACTAACCCCCCTAAAGTCGGGCATCCCATATACGTTTTCCCTCAACATGCTCAAAGGCTCCAATATCAGAAACGACACCCCTTCTCCTTTCTCTCATTCATTTGCTAAATAACAGAAAGAAATATATATAGATCCACAGGGACCTGAAGTTGTGTGATATTTCATCAGAATATTGAATAATTAAAAAAAAATCAACTGACAACGTGTTGTTTGTCTTTTTTCTTGCTGTGTGTTTGGGTGAAGCTATACGAAACACACAGCAAGAAAAAAGACAAAAAACACGTTGTCAGTTGATTTTTTTTTTAATTATTCAATATTCTGATGAAATATCACACAACTTCAGGTCCCTGTGTATAGATCTCTCTCTCTCTCTCTCTCACGCGCAAAAAAGTCAAATAAATACCTGATTCTACTTTCTTAAAATCCAACTAAGATCATATATATACACCAAACATTCATAATATATTTCCATGTTGGTGAGAATATGCAGCCGACACAAAGCACCTTGCAGACGTGCATTCAGATCACTCATTGACTCAGCGTAAGAGCTATTAGTATTAACTGGAATGGGCTCAGATTTCATCATTTAGCCGAAAATTTGAACGGCATTAAATAGAAAATTAAAGACATCTGTTTCTCCTACGGTGAACTCTTACTTGAATTTTTTATTTAGAGTTAACAGTCTGAGAGTTTTTTCTTTAGAGTTAACATAATGAAGGACACATGATCATAAATTGTTACAATCATACATTCATGGGCGGATCTGCAACATTTAAATTTTCAATCGGGAGGAGGGGGGGTCAATGATTTTGAAAAAAAGGCAAATACTAATGGGGGAGGGGGGTTGTCGACCCAGTCTAGATCCGCCAAACTTTGCTTTACGTGTTCACTTTTGTATATCAAGGTAAAATTATCAACAGACGACTGATATGATCCAGACCCCCCCCCCCCCAAAAATAATACAAAAAAAAATATATAAGTAAATTCAGAATCTGCATGCACAATATAACGACATCCAACAAATGAAATGTACTAGATGTTTAGGGTGTTTATTTGTTGTTTGTTTGTTTGTTGTTTTTGTCAGTTTTTTTTTTTTTATTTCTATAAAGTATCCCACACGCAACATGGGCGGATCTATTAATTTTTAAGGGGATTGAGATGGTGGTCCTTGCCGGAAAAGAGAGGTCTAAGCCTCTGATATTCAACAAACATTTCATGAAAATAAACAAAACAATTAATCCATGTATGCCATATTTCAATAAGTGGGAGGGGGGTGAATGGGAGCTGAACCTTCTTCTCCCTTTTTTACATAGATCTTCATGGGCGGATCCAGGATTTTTTTTCAGGGGGGGGGGGGTCCTAATATCCGAATTTTTTATAGAGCAAAAAAAAAGCAAACTGAAAGATTTCTAATACAAACTCATAATTTTTTTTTTCAAATATTATGACAACAAAAGGGGAATTGGGACTTAATCTTGTGAAATATGTATATTAATAACAAAATTTAGCTATGCTTCGAAAATTCCCGGGGGGTTCGGACCCCCGACCCCCCTACTGGATCCGCGCATGATCTTCACACTCAAATAATATACCGGTACTACCTTGACAGAGAATTTGCCTCCCAATGCCGGATCACACTTGATGTAAAATCCCGGACAATTTTTCTGCAGCACAAATACTGTACACAAGTTATGACACCGTGCCAGTATCACTAACAAAATTCCTTACACAATAGATTATGCAGAAAAAAAACACACAAAAGTAACAAAAACCTGTTTTCACAGAAATTGTCAAGATATTTTTTTTCACCTGGCTGATATAGCATTCGTTATAATAAAGGCACATCTGTTTTACTTATTTGTATACTTACCAGCTTAATGTATATTGGCTACCTCCCCTTCTTTAGTTCACATTTGTGGTGGTAAGGAATTTATGATCGCCTCACTCGCTACGATGAATAAAGATGCTACGAGGGGTGAAAATCATTTCTACGTTTACTTTGTTGACAACCCCGGCGTGTCAATTGTCCTTATAGTAATGTGCCCATGTACTTATTACGTGTGACTTTTTCGTGACTTCTCATTTAATAGTTTGTATTCACAGGATGTCGGATATTTTTTCACTCCAAATTGTCAGTTTTCTGTCTCTGTTTTTTTTTTTCTAATACAATATTTTTCTTTAATGAGGCGGTGTGGAGGTCAAGCGCGGATCTTGACGCGGGGGATGGGGTCAGACCCATCTCAAATTTTACTAAAAGAGAAGTTTTATTTTCCATGTTTACCTACCACTTTTTTTCAATCCATTGGCTTGACACCCCTCCCCCCCCCCCCCCCCTTCTTGAGACGTGGACCTCCTGGAACAAATTCTACATGGGCGGATTTAGATCAGACCTTGAATATTTCAATTTTTTTTTTTTTTTTTTTTTTGCTTCTTTTCGTTGCATTTTACTTTTATCAAAACTGATCCCCCTCCTCCCTTGAAAAAGTTCTGTTGTTAATAATGTCGGCGCCTCCCATGTCCTATTAGAATGTAAGTGCCGGGGTGATGGGAACCCGCGGGTGTGGTACTTAGTGGGATGAAGGTCGACCGGATTAGGGTTCATGAATGCCCCTCCCCCTGCTAGCATTGATTCTCAGAAAATATAGGTTTTCCCGTGTTTACATTGGTTTTCCCGTGTTTACATTTTTATCTTCAATGCGATCATACACGATTGCGCCCCCCCCCCCCCCCTCTTTTCCACCCAACCTCACCCGCGGCACTAGCTGTTGCTAAATTAAATGTTATTTCATTATAGTATCAAATATAGAGGTAAGGTAGCTAAAAGGGCTAAAAGGTCTCGGCATACTTAACGAATTGTACACTACATTTACATGTAAGTTTTATATAACTTGCCGATTTGACATCTTTATGTGACGATTTTATGACAATATCTGACAATCACGTTGTCAATGTGTTTTATGCATGTGATTTGGTCAATCTCACTATTAATATAAATGAAACGATTTGATAAGTGCTTTATGCCCACAAGGGTAATATTAGGTCAATAACGTACGTTTTACATATTTATTAACTCGATAAAAAAAAATCTTCATAAAAATTTAAAAAACACTTCCGCAAGGGACCCATGGGCCACTTGGAATCTGACGGTCAGTGAAATGAAGTTGAATGTCTTAACCGGATCAATGAATCTGATACAAGATAACATCCCAACGAGCTTGCAACACTTAGCTATAGTATAAATAATCCCTTCCAGAATCCTCGCGAGCTAGTAATGAAATGTTCTGATGAGATAGTAACAAAACCTCCTGACGAGCTAGTGACAAAAACATCCTGACCAGATAAGCAAGTAATAAAACTTCCTGACGAGATATTAACAAAACATCCTGGTAACAAAACATTCTGACAAGAAGTTATTCAACATCCTGAGGTGTTAGCTACAAAATATACTGACGAGCTAGAAACATAACATCCTGACGAGTTAGTAAAAGGCATCCTGATGAGATAGTTACAAAACATCCTGACAATAAAGAGCACAACATCCTGATGAGATAGTTACAAAACATCCTGACAATAAGTAACACAACATCCTGATGAGCTAGTTACAAAACATCCTGACAATAAGTAACACCAACATCCTGATGAGATAGCTACAAAACATCCTGACAATAAGTAACAAAAACATCCTGACAATAAGTAGCACAACATTCAGTAACTTAACATCCTGACGAGTTCGTAACAAAACATTCTGACGAGTTCGTAACAACACATCCTGACAATAAGTAACACAGCATCCTGACGAGCTAGTAGCAAATTATCCTGGCAATAAGTACAAACAACATCCTGACGAGCTTATTACAAAATATACTGACGAGTTAGTAACATAACATTCTGACAATAAGTAACAAAAATCCTGATGAGCTAGTAGCAAATTATCCCGACAATAAGAACAACAACATCCTGACGAGCTTGTTACAAAATATAGTAACGAGTCAGTACATGTAACAAACAACCCCATGAGATAGTAACACAACATCCTGACGAGCTAGTAACAAAACATCCTCAGTCAGGCTGACAATAAGTAACAAATATCCTGACGAGATAGTAACAAAGCATCTTGAAGAGCTACTAACAAAACATCCTGACGAGCTGTAGTAACAAAACAAAACATCCTAACAATAAATTACACAACATCCTGACGAGCTAGTAACAAACATCATTATGATATAGTAACACAACAACCTGACGAACTAGCAACACAATATCCCGACGAGCTGGTAACAAAACATCCTGACAAGCTAGTTTAAGAAAAAACAAAATACTCTGACACGTTTATCACACGATGGTTTCAAAAGTTTTCGAAAAAAAAAATTCTGGAAAGCTGGCATAACAAAACGAAGGAGTTCTATTTCTGTGACGTTCAAAGCCATCGAAGATACAGACTGGGACATGATCTTTATCTATTTGTCTTCAATTCAAGTATCCGAATTGAAAAAAAATGTATAAAGATCGGTACAAAAAAAAAAAAAACCCAGCATGCACTGTTCAAGAACAGAAATGTCGCCTGTCGCATGTGTGACATTTAGTACGTGACCTTGCATGACCTTCAAAGTGACCTTGACCTACATTGGGTGCTGAGTCTCATCATCCTTTACCATGTCTGATGTATATCAAGCAAGTTGAAAGCCAAATGTGTGAAAGTGTTACTACCAGACAGACGGACGCTGGACAAAGTGATCCCTATATGTCGCTCTTGCGTTGTAGGCGACATAATAATTAGGTGGTACAATAATAAAGAAGATGTCTAACAAAGTTCATCCACACTGGGTCATTTAAAGTGTGTTTCTTCTCACAAATATATTTCACAAACTTCCCATAGGGAAAAGCTGTCAGTGGCGGATCCAGCACCCCCTTTGCCGGGGGTTAAGGGGCGAATTTTACCCATTTTTACTGAAAATGGACCAAAAATTTAAATATACCTGTTTTTGGAAAATTTTGAGTGATTTCCCGGGGGGGGGGGGGGGGGGGGGGGCGGATGCCCCCTCCGCACCCCCTGAATCCGCCACTGGATATGCACATTCAAAGTGACCTGATGTTACATTTTTACACCAGGGCAGATGCAGATCCAAAGCAGTGTGTGAAATTGATTTTTCGATTATTTTACTGATCCGAAGTTAAAACCTGGAATCCTTCTCCTTAATTCTGTTCATGCACGGACCTAGAGGAAATTTTCGGGGTGACTAGAACCATGTACCCCATCCCATCCTTCCCTTTCGAGTTTTCTCAAAATCATACTTCTTTGGCTAAAGCTGCCAGGCTTTTTTATTTTGGGGAAGGTGCCTGTACCTGTCCCATTTGGAAAAATTTGCGACATTATGCTGACATTGGGAAATTTTTTATACAAATTCTCACCAAAATCTAACCCTTAAGTATCATTTATTAACAATGCTAATCCACATTTTCTTATTTCTCATGTGATTTTTTCATAATTCCTCTTGGGAATTACGGAGTGATGTTTGGGAAAATAGAGGTTTGGCATTGGCCCATTGGAAGGGGGCCGAAATTTGGTCCCAAAACAAGGGAAAAATCACTGGGCTACCCTCCTCCTTTTGTCCAGGCTTCCCCCTAAATTGGGCCTATTTTTGGCTGGATTGCGAAGCAAAATAGTATGGTCTTAGAAATGGCGAAGTCCGTCTGTCAGTCCATCAGTCAGTGCGTCAATATTTTGGTTGAAGTGTTATGTTTAATTCTTTTTTAGAGAACTGTTTGGAGCAGCAACTTGAAACTTCACATGATGATAAACCATGATAAACCAAATCAAATACAGCCACAAAATTTGACCTTGACCTTTGACCTGGAGATAGAAATTTCTGAATTTGTGTTTTAGACATTAGGAATTAAACTATGCAAAGAATTCACAACTTATTTTACAAAATGATTAATCTTGATAAGAATTTTCATTTGAGACCTTCACTTTTGACCAAGTGACCTTGAAGTTTGACCTACTTTTCAAAAACAGTACAGTAATCTTGACCATATCTTTTGAATTGTAAGTGGTAGGGATTTTATACTTCATGTTTAAACACCTTGTGATCACAACATCCATTTGTGGCCTTGACTTTTGACCTAGTGACCTTGACCTTGATGTTTGACCTATTTTTCAAAAATTAAAGATTTAGTTTAATTTTTTAAACCGTAATGGATCGACTCCATAATTCACTCAGATTCTTTACGACGCTTTTGAATAAACCCTGCCTTTTTTACCTAGTGGCCTTGACCTTAACTATGGTAAACTTTTCATAACTTAAAACAAATTGACTGCATGCTGCATCTCTTGAACCCAAAGGGTCCGACTCGGCCCGGCACAGAGAGGTCTGGATGTCAAACCTTTGTAAAAGTATCCATGTTACTGGTGCGAGGCCGTCATGCGTTCTCCTGAGTCCTGTACAAAGTAAATACGCGCGCGCCCACGTGCACTTGTGTACAGTATATGCTCGTCCGAGGAAATTCGAGCAGCTTAAAAACGTTTTATACATGAATATCGTAAAATTACCTTAATGGTGGTGGTTCTGACATTAAGCAGGAAATACGGTGGCTAAAAGTTTACCTCGATTTGATTTTAAGACTGACAAGAAGGGATTTTTTAATCGTTCCCGCTGGACATAACTTGCTTCAGGGAGATAACTCGTTTTTCTCGGTGACCAGTTTATTCTAAGAGCAGATAACAACAATTTTCTAGGGGTCAGTAATGTTCTTAGTCCGAACCCAGCCTTGGTGGTTATTTCATAATTTTGTTTATATAGTATGGTGTCTTTTAATATGAACTATGGCAAAGCCATGAAGGGGACGTAGCACTGATAGAAAAGTTAAACGAAAGGAGGGGATCTCAAACAACACAACAGTAGGTTGCAGTACCCATAGCAAAACCCCAAAACACCCAATGCAAAAAAAAAAAAAAAAAAAAAAAAAAAAACCACACACACACACAGAACAGACACCCACAGAAAGAGACGCAAAAGGGACACCAACTAACACCATAGAAACATTAAACATAGAAGACCACACATAAACCAACGAGACCAATGGGCAACTGGTGCAGACTTAGGACGCCGGCCATCTGCCGTGCCGCGTACGTAGCATACGATGTGGTTATCCTGGATTACGTGTGCACAACCCTCCCTCTATTACGATTTTCCAGATGTCTCGAAGAACGCACAATTATGGTGTAAAACAACCTCTTCACTGTTAGATGACCACACACAAACAAGACCATAATGCGCAGGAGTCCAATCAACACAGATGAATATAAAAATGGATAAGAGGACATGCCGCGTCATGCGTAATACAGTCCGTGCTCTGCCGGCTATAGCGAGCTCATATATGTTATCACCCGAGGAGTCCGACTGACATTTAGAAAGGACATGTGGTCAGGGCCCTGTCTTCTCTAAATTAAGAGGTTAAAGTTCTGTTATCCTCCAAGTTGTGACAATCACAGTGATTTCTACCTCAGCAGCATAATGACATTTAGCTCGTAGTGCTACATGTAGCCTCTTGCATATTTTTCTCACCATTGAAACTTTTATCAGTAAAATTTACACACAATGGCAGATTCAAGGGGTGCGCAGGGGGCGTCCCCCTCCCAGGCACTGACCCCAAAATTTCCCAAAACAGGTATATTTTGGCCCATTTTCAGTAAAAATCGGCGAAATTCGCCCCTTGGCAAAGGGGGCGCTGGATCCACGACTGACACAGGTGATTTAGCCAGAGCGAAATATTATAATTTCTACCACATGGACAAAACAGCATGATGACATGAAGCTCTTACTGGCTCCTGAAAAGCGATATTGTCTCTTTTTTAATTTACTTATTCTATTGATCGTTATATTATTCATGTCATAACCTCATGTATTGAGAAAGTGAATGAACGAATGAATGAATGAATGAATGAATGAATGAATGAATGAATGAATGAATGAATGAATGAATGAATGAATGAATGAATGAATGAATGAATGAATGAATAGTGAATGAATGAATGAATGAATGAATGAATGAATGAATGAATGAAAAGCTTGAGGACGGCTACACATGTACATTAAGCTCTGACCTTGAAAACCAAAACGTGCTGTCCTATCAATTCATGGACAACACAAAGTTTAATGAAAATCTTATGTTACGGTACATATATATATATCTGTTGCTTTTCCGTGAGTGTCTGTCTGCAATATCTGTTGGTATTCCAAGCTCAGTATGGTCTTTGCATTAAATTATTGTGGGGAAACATTATTACATGTAGCAGAGGGAAGGTGGGGGTGTTCTAGGTAAATAAAATGACTGGCTCAAGTTGAGATTTCTCATCAAATCATAGCAAGACCCCCCTCCCCCCAAAAAAAACCAAAAACAAAAACAAAAACAGATTAAAGGGCTGACGAAATACTTTGCCGAATCGTGCTTATGAATTAATTAACCCCCCCCCCTTAAAAGGGAAAATGAAATAATAGTTATTAGCCGGTAGATCCAGCATGAAATAAATTACGATTTGACATGTCGATGATTCCGAAAAAAAGTTTTTAAACAATATTTGAAGATAAAGAGATGTAGCTATAGATAAATAAATAATACTAGTAGACAAATAAATAAAAATGATAGATAAAAAACTAACTAAACACCCCCCCCCCTTTCAAGAAAAATGATAATGACAATACATCCAGCTTGAAATAAATGACGACTTACGTGTCATTTCTAGCAAAAAAATGTTTGCAATCAATATTTTGAGATAATTTAAGAGATGTACAACAATATAATAGAAACCACAGGTTGCCGAGGTTTATATATCTATAAAAAACAAAAATCAACCCGTCGTTGTTATTTATAATACGTACAGGGAAAAAAAAGATCCATCAAGGAATTTAAATTGTCAATTTGATCATCGATGTACTATATCTTTGGCGATTCCCCATTGCTCCTTGTAGTTGCACGACATAATTATGAGTGCACGTGTACACTACATGTGAGTGACCTTAATGTCAATGTGACGTAGTCAATGACGCGCCATGCCAGACGAACTTCAAGGACTGGCTGTGCATGCACCGACACGTAAAGTGTGTGCAGCACTTGTGGGTACCCATGGGTTCCATTAGTTTTTAGGATGTATACTGTGCAAATTCGGGTATTAGTGGATCAGACTTATTCAAAATTTAGGTTGAATGTTTGATCTACTTTTGTCATTCATCTTCGCCAGTGGCAGTGAAAGGTTATGTCGAGGTAGGTTGTGATTATCACACGTTTCTAACAGTAGTTTCGACTGAAATCGATCTGTTACATGTTGCTTGCGGTTCGGCAGTATGATCTTACGATGAAATATTTCATTTTGTGTTTAAATCTCTGTTAAAAAGCGTCTTCCCTCTATTTTTTTTTTACTTGTTAATGTATGCGGTACACAAAACTTCACGCGCATTTACGTTTCAAAAAACGACGTCATAATGAACATCACAAGCTGCCGCTGTTTATCTATTTAAAAAATAAATAAAAAAATAAAAAAATGACCGTTTGTTGTTCTTCTTTCCCTGTATGTACGATGAAAAACAACAAAAGGTTGGTTTTTATTTTTTGATAGATAAATATCGGCAGCCTGTGATGTGCATTTCCATTCGTAACCTTTCTGTCTTCTCTAACGTTCGCCGTTTCCGCATGAACCGTGCACACAAATTTTGAATCGAAGGTAATGGTAAAAAAAACCCGGGAAAATGCATGCTTTTTTGCTTATTCATGTACACACGTCTATCTTGATGGCGACTTCGTCGGCGCTTCGCGCCGACTACGTCCCATAAAAATGAGCTTAAAACTTAACTAACACTTTTTGCAAGACATTTTTATTGTGGCGTCGACCTACAGTAGACCTTTGACCTTTTCATTCTAAAGTAATTAAAAAAATATACACAGCCAATTGTGCCTCACATGAAATTCATATGAAATACGCATCATGTAAATTTCATATGAAACTTCATGTGAAATTCATATAAATTTCACCTTAGATTGATGTGAAAAAAAAATGCATATGAATTTCATATAAAAATACTTCACATGATATTTTTTTCTTTGTGACATTCATGTGAAATTCAATTTACTTGAAATTCACTTCAGAAACTTCACACATAAATTTCATTTTAAAAACTTCATGTAAAAACTTCATGTTCTTGCTGTAAATTTCTTATGAAGTTTTATGTAAATTTTATAAAAACACATGAATTTCATACGAGGCACAATAATTGGCTGTGTAAACCTTCACTCTGGGGAAACATTTCAGACTTTTATGATGATAGTTGCTGTTCGTGCAACTGATGCTTTTACATTATCAGAGTCCATTGACCTTGACCTTTGACCTTAAATAGACCCCAAAATCTATAGGTGTCACTCTTCACACACTGGTAATATTTCTGATAAATGTCATGAAAATTGGTTCATCCCACAGCGCCTGTTCTGCTTACCAAATGTGGCCCACTTGGCACCACGCATTCGAAGGCTATACTCCAATTAAATAGGTGTCACTCTTCTTTCTGATAAATTTCATGAAAATAGGTGTAATACACGCTCTAAATTGATCCGGAAACCAATTTCAAATATCAGAGACCCATTACCTTGACCTTTGATCACAAAATCAAAAGGTATCATCCTTGACGCAATGAAATTGTTTCTGGTAAGTTTCATGATGATAGGTGAAAAACAGTAAATCCTTAAATATAATCCGGAACCCATTTTCAATAATCAGAGTCCTATGACCTTGACTTCGATCTTTGACCCAAAAAATCACAAGAGGTCATCCATGACTCATGGGAAACATTGCTGACACGTTTCATTATCGTAGGTACAATAACGCTTTAATTGATATGATCCGAAAAACTTTTTAAGTCACCAGATTCCTATGGCCTTGACCTTTCGACCCCAAATTCACTAAGGGCCATCTTTGACTCATGGCGAATAGGTGTATGTATTTTGCTGTTATTTTTCCTTATGTATGGTCTTACTGACTCAACTTCTAGATTTGTTAAAGTCCTTATATCAAACAACAAAACGTGTGAATTTTGCTGTTATTTTGTCTTATGTATGGTGTTACTGTGTGACTCAACTTCTAGACTTGTTCAAGTCCTTATATCAAACAAAATCGCGTGTCGATTTTGCTGTTATTTTGTCTTATGTATGGTGTTACTTACTCAACTTCTAGACTTGTTCAAGTCCCTAAATCAAACAAAATCACATGTGGATTTTGCTATTATTTTGTCTTGTGTATGGTGTTACTGTAACGCAACTTCTAGACTTGTTCAAAACCTTATATCGAACAAAATCACGAGTGGATTTTGCTGTTACTTTGTCTTATGTATGGTGTTACTGTGACGAAACTTCTAGACTTGTTCAAGTCCTTATATCAAACAAAATCACGTGTGGATTTTGCTGTTATTTTGTCTTATGTATGGTGTTACTGTGACGCAACTTCTAGACTTGTTCAAGTCCTTATATCAAACAAAATCACGTATGGATTTTGCTGTTATTTTGTCTTATGTATGGTGTCAATGACTCAACTTCTAGACTTGTTCAAGTCCCAATATAAAACACAATCAAGTGTGGATTTTGCTGTTATTTAGTCTTATGTGTGGTGTTACTGTGACACAACTTCTAGACTTGTTAAAGTCCTTATATAAAAAAAATCACGTGTCAATTTTGCTGTTATTTTTTATGTATGGTGTTACTGACTCAACTTCTAGACTTGTTCAAGTCCCTATATCAAACAAAATCACCAGTGGATTTTGCTGTTATTTAGAAGTATGTATGGTCTTACTGTGACGCAATTTCTAGACTTGTTCAAGTCCTTATATCGAACAAAATCACGTGTGGATTTTGCTGTTATTTTGTCTTATGTATGGTGTTTATGTGACTCAACTTCTAGACTTGCTTAAGTCCCTATATGAAACAAAATCACGTGTGGATTTCGCTGTTATTTAGTCTTATGTATGGTTTTACTAATTCAACTTCTAGACTTGTTCAAGTCCTTATATCAAACAAAATCACGTGTGGATTTTGCTGTTAGATTGTCTTATGTATGGTGCTACTGTGACTCATCTTCTAGACTCGTTCAGGTCCTTATATCAAATAAAATCACGTGTGGATTTCGCTGTTATTAAGTCTTATGTATTGTGTTACTGACTAAACTTCTAGATTTGCTAAAGTCCTTATATAAAAAAAATCACGTGTGGATTTTGCTGTTATTTTGTCACAGTCTAATGTATGGTGTTACTGACTCAACTTCTAGACTTGTTCAAGTCCTTATATCAAACAAAATCACGTGTGGACTTTGCCGTTATTTTGTCTTATGTATGGTGTTACTGTGACTCAACTTCTAGATTTGTTAAAGTCCTTATATCTAACAAAATCACTTGTGGATTTTGCTGTTATTTTGTCTTATGTATCGTGTTTTAAAGTACTGTGACTCAACTTTTAGACTTGTTCAAGCCCTTAAACAATTTAGAAAAAAATAAATACATTTGAATAACTCTTTATTCAATGAAATCCCTTTTCTAGGTTCTCTGCATCAAAATATATCTTGGCAACCAATTGCTCTGGGTTTGCTTTTAGTTTTAAATAGGCATTTCTTTTCAAATTGCAGTTTTTATTAAAAATTGAAATTCTCTTCCCATGATTTCATTGACACAAGGACTTGGGCAAGTCTACTCAACTACCATAATATATGGTAAGCTTTCACAAGGTGGCGCTAAGAATGACCTTTCATCCCCAAGCAGTAACTGGAACCACAGGGATTTATCACGCTAATACCGGTTGCTCTATTTACATATAGCAACCGGTATTAGCGTGATAAATCCCTGTAAGTTAACTTTCTCACATACTCACAAAAAAAAAGGAGTCTAAGACAGTTATTAGAAATTGTTTAACGTTAATGAATTGAATATCAAAATGTTCTTTCGTTCTTGATTGATTCATAAGTCAGACTCCAAAATACATGCAATTCAAAAAGAACAAATCGTCATCTTATATAGCTAACTCAAAAAGATTTAAACGATTAAGAGTTGAGAAAATTTCTATAGAAATTATAATAAGGGATATATATTTTTTTGTGTGTTAAAGTTACACTGGGGCTTTCTCTCAGGTGAGATTTGATGCCTTGGAATCCCGTCTCCTCGTTTGATCAACAAAACAAAACACGTACAAAAGTATTTACATATTTAATAAATTACAAAGTTCTAAATTTTCCTGGAAATGGCTTTCACAATATCTCACAATGTCCGAGTATATACAGCAACAAGAGGCCCGGGAGGGTCTATATTGCTCACCGAGCCTCATACCTACCGGTATGGTAAGATATGGGATGCAATTCTGTGTAACGGTTACAGATAAGAAATTTGAATTGATCAGAAAGTGGATCTGGACGAGAACGCATGTTGTAGAGGACCTTGCCATTTATTTTTTCATCTTTTTATGAAATTCTTTATCATAAAGAGTAACAGTAGTAAAGGAGCGTGCGCAGTCGGATAGACACCAGTCAATCGGACACGTTGGTGGCCATTTTGTTTAGTTGAAACCCAAATTTGGGAAGGGTACGTATATACTTCCAGGAGAATTAAGTAAAAATGAGTTCAGCGATTCAAATGAAGTTAACGGTGTAGGGCGACGCATCGTCGGAATCCCACGATCTCATTTCCGCTGCGCTACGTAAGCTATAACCGTAGAGTTTCCGACGACTGGGCGACGGACAATAATGGACGACGCGCCGTGACAAAATCCTGTATGACTTGTCATAAGAAAGAGCTTTACACACGAGCCAATAATGGTAATAAAACTATTAAATATATAGTTAGTTACCAATCACAATTATTTAATAGATATTAATACTAGTAGATAACTCTTCAAACCACGCATGCGTAATCATATCAATCGAATGTCGTTTACACTGCTCTAACATCTTCTCTAAATGTTCGTGATACTATTTATTACTTTTGAAAATTTAAGGTCCGCTCATTTCCTGACTTTGTGAAACAACTTTATTTGCTGTCTGTCTGTCCTTTATCGTGAGGAACAGAAACTCCAGTAATAATTATGGTCAAACTAACCAATCAAATCACCACTTCTCGGCGGCACATTTTGATTGGTTAATTTTACCCAAAAAAATTACTATGCCGTGGACATCGATTGGTAGTTGGTACTAAAAGAATTACAGACTGGATTTGGCGGTAAGTATGAAAAATATTAATGACGCCTATCAAAAACATGTAAAATACTATACAGAACGAAAGAGACATACTCTATACATGTAACAATTTTGAAAAATACTGACAAGTACTACGATCTGGACACAGACAATTTCACGCGACACCGGCTTTTGACTTGATTTCCGGACTGTATTTGATAAAAGGTTTAGTGTCCTCGCTGTATGTGACGGGCCTGTTGCCGCTCCGGCGCATATCGGAGGAATATAAATGACTGGAGATATCCGGTGTGTTGGTCGTTAGCCTTTGGCTACTAAGAGAATACTGTGTCTGTCTGCGTAGTAGAGGTGAAGTGTTAGTCGGCGTTGAATATTTACCCCCGCTGACTTTAAATATTGGTTGATTGGATTTATTAGCCAAATTAAGTTTATGCACAACCGATCCTTTACATATTCGTTCTTTGTTATATACAATTTTCTTCCCTTGCTCTTGCTTCGGTGGTTTCGGCGTGGGTGGTAACGGACGATCGGGCAACATTTCACTTTTTGGTCTGACATTCAGACTTCCGGTGTGCTCCATTCCTTCTATCCATTGTAAATCTCCCGTTATATCATCGTCGTAACGATCTAACACAATTCGCTTGTCAAGTAAAACCATTTGTCGGGTCAGGGGCCGATTTCCGCTTTTCGGGCTTCCGGTAGTTTTTCCGGTGCTGCGGGAAAATGAGCGTGTCATTTGACTGTCGGGTCTGTCTATTGATGGTAACTGCTTTTGTGGTGACGTAAACATCCGGTTGAGATCGCTTGATTTCTCTAACTGTGACGTTTCTTTTTGGTCCCGCACGCTTGATATCTGTATAGGCTCAAAGTACACGTTACCATTGTATCCCTGCCACGCCTACAAAGAATATCAAAAAGACTAAATATTACAGTCAATCGACCATCTGGTCTTTATGGAGAGTACTGTAATAGGGATTACAATTTCTTGACCGTCCCTCGTAACGTGGATTACAAAAAGCTGCTGTGCTTTTGATGAAATACACAATACAAATATTACAAATTATAGATAATGTACGCATACTGAAGAGATACATGTACATGTTATAGTAGTATCATATGACGGATCTAAATAGTATGTCTGATGAAAAACACATCATTCATCATAGACATATTACATGTATTTAGATCCGTACCCGTCTACAAAAGAAATACAAGGTGCACAGGAACATATCGCGCTTCCCGGTTGCTTGAAGTGTAATGGGAACATCAAGCATGAGTACTTGGTTAAATGTGTACCCAAACGATCGTGTTGATCTGTACATCAAGCATGAGTACATCAGTACATGAGTACTTGATGTACTACATAACCCATAGTACATCAAGCAACCAGGAAGCGCGATATATCCCTGTGACAAGGTGGTATATAGTCTTCTTGTCACGCCTACAAGATAAATACCGGTATAGTCGTATCCCTGAAACGCCTAAAATGAGAAAAGTGTATGTCCTTGTCACGCAAAAGAAAGATGTGCGTGTCGAGTCTTTCATGCATACAAAACTTAAAAATATATACCTTTGTCACGCATACAAGATATACATGTATGTGCCACAGGGATTTATCACGCTTCACGGTTGCTAAATTTTCTATGGATATCCATAGAAAAGTTAGCAACCGGGAAGCGTGATAAATTCCTGTGGTATGTGCATATCCTTGTCATACCTTCAAAAGACATTTATCTTATCATTGTCCCGTCTACAAGAGAAGATATATGCGTATCGTTTAACACGTCTATCAAAGAAATGTAATTATGCGTATCATAGCCTAGCCTACAAAAAATATATATGTGCGTATCTTTGCCATGCATAAGATATACATGTATGTGCTTATCTTTGCCACGCATAAGATATATATGTCCGTATATCTTTTCCATGCATAAGATATATATGTACGTATCCTTGCTATGCATAAGACATATATGTGCGTATCTTTGTCAACGTACCCTACAAAAGAGGCTCAATTTAAAAGATCGCAAGACCTGTGTAGTCGTCATCAAATGAATGAATAGATATACATGTAAAATACATACCAATGCCACTTAATTCCAATGACCATAGCTTCTTGCTGTTAACAAAATTCGTTACACTTCAAATTTAAAGAGATGGGACATTTTGATAGGAAATTTTATCTAGTATTATTTTAGTCGTGTATTCATATAATAATACGCTGACTGGGAATAATATACAATTATTGACTTTTGATGAGGTCTACTCGTGACTATACAGACCTGGTCAGGTATTGGTTGACTGAGGCCGAAGGCCGGGGTTAACCAATGCCTGACCAGGTCTGTATAGTCACGAGTAGACCGAAATCAAATGTCAATAACTACTTTATTAAATTATCAGGATTTTATTAACATTTGCATTGCAATGATACGCGAAATCAAAGATCTAACACTACAAAAATCAACGCACGCGCTGGTAACGCAAACTCTAATCCCGAGTAGTCCGCTTTGGAGCGTTAACAGTCAACTCCCTCTGAGGTACACTCTATCAAACAGCGTCTCCACCAATCAGAAATAAGCAAAATCGGCAATAATTCCTGATCATTTAATAACATGATTTGGTGCATGGGTTGTTGCCCTTGCATATACGTCATGTAACCGAAGTATTACCTTAAGAGGCGGCATTGGTGTAGGTTTTTCTTGTCTGATGTAGAAATACTGCGGAATTTGGACTCCAAATGGCAACTCATGCCGAGAAATCCCGAAGGGCGTCTCCATCCCGGGCTGGACACTTGTACATCGGGCGGTCAGCAGCTTCATCGCCCGGGCATACATAGCCTCGCGAGACTCTGACTGCACACGTGAGGTATTTCTGAAATAGAAGACTTAGTAAATAATCGTGTTGATCTGACAAAGAAGTCTTAATGGTAGCGGCAAACCTTACCGGATTACACGAACGGACATCCGACGGAATCTTGAAAAAAAGAAAATGTCAAAATCATTCGTCTGTTGCCTTTGTTCGTTCTTTCGTAAAGAATCGACCCTGTCGCTGTTCGAAGCTCTCGCGAATAGCATGGGACAGATACGTAACTAGACCGAGAACAGGCCAAAATTTTATTCTTGAATTGGTATTACGTAACGTGCGAAAATCAGATATCTACCGGAGCGGTAACGGAGAAGCAACGGGTATAGCGGAAATAAAGTATACACAAGTATTAGCTTTTAGCAAAAAGCTTGCCGGCAGTTAGCTGACATTAAATGTGGTAAAATTTTTGTATGAAAAAAAATAGAATAAACGATTTTTATTCTTTTTACTAATCGCACATTTCCGGGCATTTTTATTTCCGATTCGAGCTACGGAAATTTCCAAGGATCAGTTATTGTTGTTGGACGTATCGATACAAAGACTTTTCGATGCATCTTTCGGAAGAAAATGCACTGATACGATATGACTTTCATTTGTCAAGTCATCTAGACTCTTCAGTCGACCTGATGAAAGTATCTTATGCACAGATTCTGAATAACCTTGACGAATATTTGCATTTTTTTGTATTTGTCCACCAATCATATTGTCAAGAGTCATTTTATCCGTGCAAGTATGTCACGATTGATTACAGTATACCGGCAGTCATGACTGCCGGTAACAATACAATATACTTTATTGCCAAAACATGGACCCTAAAGGGCATACATCAGTTACAGTAACGAACAATTAAGGTGTAGTAATATCCGCGAAACAAACGGAGATGATTGGATGTCCGTTACTCGTCCGTTCGCTTCCGGTAGGTGTATGGTGCGTCTCGTTTTATCCGTTTCACGTCCGGTTGATGTTCATTCGTGACTCGAGTCTACCGGAGATACATGGACACCTAACGGATATCAACGGACACATATCGGTCAGCGATCGGAGACACGTAACGAACCCCTTAGTCCGTTCTAAACGGTGGAAGGTTTTGAACTACCTTTCCAAGGTAATAGAAAATGGCATTGCCTCAAAAAGTGTGACAATGATTATACAGTTAAAGTATTCTATTGAGGGAGTTTGCATGATTCTGGTTTCCCGAGACGTCACGCACTATAGCTCCGCCCCTTTTCGAAGCTATTTCCCTTAGGAAATAGTCTTCTCAACTAACGCACCCTTTGCAGGGAAATAGTCTCATCAGGCGAGTAACGACTAGTTTTAATGAATATCTTTTTTAAATAGAGGTATAATAATATTATATAAAATGTATCAAATACGACCGTGGACATCCATAACGTATGTTGACCGGCCAGCCTATTTTAGTATCGGATTCCACATTGCCCGCACAGGCTTCAACTTCGTGAAAATAAAATCTATATGCCCCCCCCCCCCCCCCCCCCCGGATCACTTTTGATAAAACTATGTGTCTGTTTACATCATGTAGGTATAATTCGTACCACATATATACTTAACTGACGTTGAACATACATGACATCTTTAGTAAGTCTGTCCGTCTGTTTGTGCGGCAGTATACTTTGTAACATACCATGTGCATACGTTGTATCTACATTCAATACATCGTGTATGAAGTCTTATGTACGTCTGTCAGCGTGTCTATATTTTGTATCACACCATGCACATACATATACATGTACTGAACTGACGTTGAACATACATATCTGTCCGTCTGTTTGTACGGCATACATACTTTGTAACAATCCATGTGAAAACGTTGTATCTACATTCAATACATCCTATATGGGTAATGAAGTCTTATGTACGTCTGTCAGCGTGTCTATACTTTGTATCACACCATGCGCATACATTATATCTAAGTGCGGTCTTTTGTAAACATGTACGTCTAGCTGTCCGCCTGTCTGTGTGTATATTAAGGATGAAATTTAAGGATATATCGTTTGTTCAATAAATTAGCCTTGGGCTGAACAGATCTAGAAAAGCGTATCGTGATATGTATCGTATCGTGATACGCATCGTATCGTGAACATTTTATCGTAGCATAACCTACTGTATCGTGTATATACATACTTTGTATAGGGGGCTGACAGGGGGTTCCCCTCTCCCCCTCCCGTCCACTTACCTTCCCCTCCCGCCCTCCTCTTCCCTCCTCTTTCCTCCCCCCCCCCCCCCCCATCACCGTGTCCACCCACTCTTGTATTATAAGTTATACATTGTTTTAAGGGGAATACAGAAATGTATTGGGTCAATGAAAATTAGTTGTATTGGGCGAGGCGAAGCCGAGCCCAATACATTTTTTTTCATCGACCCAATATATTTTTGTATGCCCTCTGTAAAACACTGTATACATGTACATAACGAATTTATCCCGCCGATTGTATGTTACGTCAACATATTTTAAAGCATCTTTGTGACGTCAAAAGCGTAAAGCGTCCTAGTAGATTTATGCAGGATATTAAAATAATATCCTGTCAGTAACATAATATGTACAATATAATCGGTTCTTCTCGACCAATCAGATTGCAAGAAATTTGCCAGAGGTGGGATAAAACATAATATTCGGTTCTTCTCGACCAATCAGATTGCAAGAAATTTGCCAGAGGTTGGATAAAATACCATATTTGTACATACGTTGTTTCTCCACGAGATGGCGTCGTTTTATTATATGTCAGTTCCTCTCCTTTATTCAACTTGGACATAAAAGACACGCGTATCGGCATATCCATGATCAGAAATGTAAAAAGTATTCATTTAAACTGATCACAAAGTTGTTAATTTCATCACTAAGATGCTATTTTATGTTCACATGAATCAAAATCCACAACATTTAAACTGTTTACTGCACATTGCAGACTATATAACCTCTTTGGCCCCTAATCTCGTTAAATGCTAGACTTCCTACCCTGAATCGCTCCCAAACGTACTGCCAGATAAAGCGTCATTCAATGTACGATTAACTGAGCTTTCCTATCGTGTTTGATTATTCCAATTCACTTTAAGAACTGTACAAATTCGGGTCATAGAGTGATTGGCGGAAAGCTTTGAACTTGGTGGTTACAAAATTTGGAAATTGGTAAGGGCTTTCATATTTGCCAAACTCCCCCTGTCGAGATCCCTTTCTGAACAGTTTATTCAGGTAAATGATCGCTAGAAGTTGGAAGCTACCGTAGTCACGGGACGGGGGAGGTGAAATCTTGAGAGGGAGAGGGAGGGAAGGGGCGGGGAGGAAAGGGAGAAGGGTACCCCCTGTTCATTCTCCGTTTTCACAACAAATCATACTCACCGTGAGGTAAGAAATAATAAGTCATACCCACAGTCAGGTCAGAGATGACAAGTCATACTTACAGTTTGGTCAGAAATCACATCATACTCACAGTGTGGTCAGAAATAACAAGTCATACTCACAGTGAGGTGAGAGATGACAAGTCATACTCACAGTTTCAACTGAGTTTGGTCAGAAATATCATACTCACAGTGTGGTCAAATATAACATATCATACTCACAGTGAGGTCAGAGATAACATACTCACAGTGTGGTCAGAGATAACATATCATACTCACAGTGAGGTCAAAGATAACGAGTCATACTCACAGTGTGGTTAGACATAAGTCATACTCACAGTGAGGTCAGGGATAACAATTCATATACACAGTGTGGTCAGAGATAACATATCATACTCACAGTGTGGTCAGAGATAATATATCATACTCACAGTGCGGTCAGAGATAACAATACTCACAGTGAGGTCAGAGATAAGTCAAACTTACAGTGTGATCAGAGATAACAATTCATACACACAGTGAGGTCAGAGATAACATATCATACTCACAGTGTGGTCAGACATAAGACATACAGTGTGGTCAGAGATAATATATCATACAGAGAGGTCAGAGATAATATCTCATACTCACAGTGAGGTCAGACATAAGTCAAACAGTGTGGTCAGAGATAATATATCATACTCACAGTGAGGTCAGATATAACAAGTAATACTCACAGTGAGGTAAGACATAAGTCATACTCACAGTGTGGTCAGAGCTAACAATTCATATTCACAGTGAGGTAAGAGATAATATATCATACTCACAGTGAGGTCAAAGATAACAAGTTATACTCACAGTGTGGTCAGAGATAACGAGTAATACTCACAGTGTGGTCAGACATAAGTCAAACTCACAGTGAGGTCAGAGATAACAATTCATACTCACAGTGTGGTCAGAGATAATATATCATACTCACAGTGTGGTCAGAGATAACGAGTAATACTCACAGTGTGGTCAGACATAAGTCATAATCACAGTGAGGTCAGAGATATCAATTCATACTCACAGTATGGTCAGAGATGAGATAATATATCATACTCACAGTGTGGTCAGAGCTAACAATTCATATTCACAGTGAGGTAAGAGATAATATATCATACTCACAGTGAGGTCAAAGATAACAAGTTATACTCACAGTGTGGTCAGAGATAACGAGTAATACTCACAGTGTGGTCAGACATAAGTCAAACTCACAGTGAGGTCACAAATAACAAGCCATACTCAAAATGAGGTCAGAGATAACAAGTTATACTCACAGTGTGGTCAGAGATAACGAGTAATACTCACAGTGTGGTCAGACATAAGTCAAACTCACAGTGAGGTCACAAATAACAAGCCATACTCAAAATGAGGTCAGAGATAACAAGTCATACTTACAGCGTTGTCAGAGATAACAAGCTCGCTGCATCGTGAACCGGTAGGTGACAAATCTCAAAATGAGCCGTAGGTTGACGCTCAGTAGCACACATTGTGTTTGTCAGGTAAACTTTAATGTTGAAGTCTTCGTCCATAGTTTACAAACGGTCAAAATGGCTCCTTGTTTGCGAATCCTTACTCCGTCATGGGACATCAATACAGTATAGACCCAGTTAACCAATAATCCTTTTCACTTTCAATCGTGCGAGTTATTTAACAATCTAAGCAACAATGGGAATGTTTAACTCCTGTTCGATACACAAAGTATTGATCTCTACCGATAACACTGATTTACTACACTGTATATTATCGTAAGAATTACAGAGAAGACGTTCTAATCACGCTTAATTCTCATACATTCTAAATATCTGTCCCGTTCAAGTTCATTTCTTGTGTCTACAAAGTGTTTCCATAATGATTGGACAGGAGCGGATCTAGAGGGGGACTATGGTGATCAGGACACCCCCCCCCCGCTCGGGCTTTGTCGAAGATCCTTAATTCTTCTTGTTTTTACGTACAATATTTTCCCCAAACTTATAGACCGGACTCACCATTATAGGCTGGACCCCCCCCCCGGGAAATGCTTAGATCCGCCCATGACTGACGCGCTCTCTATAACATGTCTTTTGTTAAGGGACTATTATGGAGATCTATACCATGAAACAATCCACTTTTGGATAACTTTTAAGCTCATTATTCTTAACTCTAAGAGAATAAAGGAACACAAATCAAAAGGTCACCATGCTCGGGTCATTACTATACATGTATGATAGTAAAACGTACGGAAACATGCGCGAATACAATATATTTTTAACAGGCGCGTACTAGCCAGAGTCATTTTCAAGTGGACGCCTTGAGACCGACCCCCCGCCCCTTTCGCCCTGGTGTAGAGGGCGAAGCACTCGGAAAGTAATGTATAGGGCAATTGTCTACATTAGAATTGATCCTTTACGGTACACTATTTTGTCAAAACAATGATGTGAAGGCACCATATTTCAAAAGGTAATAATAATTCTGAGTTGTTTGGATATTTGGATAGTTTTGCTTCACATTTCTCGAAAATTATGGAATTTGATTTAGAGAGAAAAACCTTACCTATCGCCATTAAGATACATTGATCTGTAAACAACTTTCATGGAATCCTAGTAAGTATTTTAGTACTTTACACAATGTCTTAGTAAATATCTTCACTTGAATATACTTCTCTTACGAACGACAGCTTAAATGATAGATATTTGTTATCCATGCAGAGGTGCGGATCCAGGATTTCATCTTGTAGGGGATGCCAAAAATATTTTAAAATTGATTTATAATGGGGGGGGGGGGGGGGGCAAATCAGTCCTCAATGACGTCACTTATAGACTTGCAGAGAAACGTTTTCATATTTCATGATTTTATGGAGGATTTTAGCAGTGTTTTTTTTTTTTTACTATTTTTCAAAGGTGCCTTTGCCTTTCAAAGTGGAGACATTTCTTGTAGAATTATTTTATGTTGAATCAAACTGTACTCTCAATTTTTTGAGAATTTTAGGTCACTTTTTGGGGGAAAATGGTAGGAATTTGGCATTTGGAAAGGGTCCAAATTCGGCCCCCATTTGCTAGTAAAAAAAAGCACTGTTTAGTGTGTGTGTGATGGGGGGGGGGGGGTTACGTACCCCCTTCCCCTAATTGTATCTACCACTGTTAGCTGTGTTTACTGTTTAATGTGTGTGTGTGTGGGGGGGGGGGGGGGTACGTACCCCCTTCCCCTAATTGTTTCTGCCACTGTTAGCTGTGTTTACTGTTTAATGTGTGTGTGTGTGTGGGGGGGGGGGGGGGGGTTACGTACCCCCTTTCCCTAATTGTATCTGCCACTGTTAGCTGTGTTTACTGTTTAATGTTTGTGTGTGTGTGTGGGGGGGGGGGTACGTACCCCCTTTCCCTAATTGTATCTGCCACTGTTAGCTGTGTTTACTGTCTGTCAATAATCTTAAACCTGCTTTTTACAAATATGTATATTACTTTCACCTTTATTCTGACGGTGGTTATGTCTGTTTGGAGAAGTAAATGTAAATATAGCAAACCTACGTCGTCTGTTTATTTTGTCGATAACAACATGAATGAAAACAGTACAATTCTGGTACAATAACAGCTTTATAAATACATTCAAATAATCTATATAGATATAAAGGGGAAAGGGGGAGGGGAGGGGGTTCCATCCCTCCCCATTAAACATCCCTCTCCTTTCTGTGATTCTTCTCAATTAAGGAACGTTTAATTCGTTGTCGAATTGTAAAAAAAACCAACACAACAAACTATACCTAGCCATGGTTTATTGGCCAGTCTAGCAGACATCTCGAAAGTTTTTACAACTTACCAGACACTTTTGAAGTTTTGCAGAAATTAAGGGGAAAAAAATGATTGGTGAAATATTTGACCAGACCAAAGCAAGTTTTATCACATTTGTCTGGTATGTCTGGTGACTTTTGGATTGCCTAGTCTTAAGGCCTTGTTACACGACGCGATTAGTTGCATGAAACTAATTGCAGAGATTTTTTGGTCCGAGCGAGTTGCAACGACTCGCACTGTTACACGTTGCAACTAATTGCAGAGATTTTGTGATAAATTCATACCTTTTCCGCCTAAAGTCTACTAATAAATTGTGTTTTCAACAGACAATACAGCATGTATTTTCAATTTCCATTACAATTACATTCACATAACTTTCTCGACGAAAAGAGGGCAGAAAATCAATTTTTGAACTAAAAAAAGCTTGCAGTAAGTGTACTGTGATCCTTTGTGAGGAAAGTCGTCATTTTATTGTCAATGTAATTGATATGACCAAAATTCTCCAAATTGAGGTTGAAATTATAAGGAATATCCGGCATTTTGAATGGTTGACGCTAAAAGTTGCATGCGATTAATCGCAAGGAATAGAACATGTTCTAATCTGAAAAAAGTTGCATGCGACTTTTGAAAGTCGCATGCGATTAGTTTTAAGCTGCGTTACTCGACACGATTTGTCGCTTGCAACTAATTGCAAACGATTAATCGCGCCGTGTAACAAGGCCTTTAGATTAGTAATGTTTAATTTCTTTTCCCTTTCTTTAAATTTTCGATAAAAATGTTCAATCAATAACTAAACTTACAAACAGACAGAAAGTTGGACATTTTACTGGATTATCGAATTATATTACAATTTTTCCGGCAGTTTAGGATAGCAGATGGAAGACACAAAGCCCACCTCCACCCCTCGGGCCCTCCCCCGATTTAAAGCCCATCCCCACCCCTCGGACCCACCCCCGATTTAAAACCCAATCCCATCCCTCGGGCCCTCCCCCGATTTAAAGCCCACCCCACCCTCGAGCCCTCCCCCGATTTAAAGCCCATCCTCGGGCCCTCGCCGATTTAAAGTCCACCCCACCTCTCGGGCTCTCCCCAGATTTATAGCCCACCCCAACCCCTTGGGCCCTCCCCCGATTTAAAACCCACCCCCACCCCTCGGGCCCTCCCCAGATTTATAGCCCGATATAATATTTTCTGTATCAGTGTATGGCACACAATATTTCACATCAAAGTTTGTGTGCATGTTGGTATAAAAAAGGGGTGGGGGGTGGGCGTTGTCGCAACGCAAAATGTAATTATAACAACCTTAAATGACTGCGGGTGCGGCTAGCCAACAGGGGATTTTTACTCCTCCCAGGCACCTGGTCCCACCTCTAGCTTGTCATGGTCCGTCGATGCTCATTTTTATGCTCTATTGTAAGTGTTGTTGAGATTATAACTCTTTTGTGTCACGTTTATGCCCTTTGTCGTGTGGAGTTTGTAAAATGTTCCCCGCGAGGGGCTTGACAGTAAGTGTTTTGAATATTGCTCCCTGGCATTGTCGCCATAGCACTTTCTAAATAGACATAACCTCAGACAGTGCATGCATTTTATATATGGGGGGGAGGGGCGGACAGGGGTACCTCACTCCCCCTCCCGCCCCCTTACCTCCCTCCTCCCGCCTCTCCTCCCTCCCCCTCCTTTTCACCCTTCCCTTACTTCCCCCCTTCCGCCCCCTTCCTCCCTCATCCCGCCCCTTTCTCCCCCTCCCTCCCTGTTTTGCCCCTTCCCTCCCTCCCTCCTCCCATCACCTTCCTCCCGCCTCCCTTTCACCCTGTCCACTCCCTCATATATTGTTTCATTTTCGTGCGTGAACATCGACGGCGGGTTCGACTAGCCAACAGGGGATTTTTACTCCTCCCAGGCACCTGGTCCCACCTCTAGCTTGTTAGGGGTCAGTAAATGCTCAATTATATGCTCTATTGTGAGCGCTGTTGAGATTATCGTCAGGATCTTCTTTAACTCATTTAGGTTATTACATTTAGGTTGACCAGCCAAACCTAAAATTTAATTAAATAACAACCTAAAATGTAATAATTTCTAAGACAAATGTAATAAATCCAATTTATTACATTTTAGGTTGCTATTACATTTTGAGTTGCGACAAAGCATAACTGTCACCAACTCTTTGAAACTCTCCATAGGACTGACCTTTTCTGCTTTGAAGCCTTTTATTTTTGATATGACAGCCGAAATCTGCATGAACTATTAAACCAGTTTTACAGATTTTCACGGAGAAAAAAAAACCTCTAGAGTACCCTACCGCCCGGGAGGGGGGAGGGGGGTTAGGTGCAACGGGGAAACACCGTCGCATAGTTAAATCTTCGGCATGCATTTAATGGTGGATCGACCAAACGTCTTATAAAGGAATTAAAGATAAGTATAAAGGGTCATTAAGAGATTTAAATCTGGCATTTAATACATTGTGAATCCTGTAACAGATCAGGTTACAAATACTTGTGTAAATATTTGGAAGAACGTTTTAAATTAAGGTGGAGAATATTTACATTCTTAATTATTTTCCTCTTTAATTGAGTTCAATGTATAAAGTACGCCTTGCAAAGCTTCCTTTTGTATTTTACATTTGTATCATTATTGAATGGTTCATGTATAGATTTTGCAGCTGCTAGAATTAAACCTTTCGTGGACATATGTCTGAATCGTTGTGCTTCCTTTCAGATTTCAACTCAGATTCGCTAATTCGTTTTATTTATTTACATTTATTTATTAATGTAAATATAAAAGAGTAAATAATTCTGTTAGAGAGAGAGAGAGAGAGAGAGAGATTACATTATTCAACAATATCTGATATATATGTGACTTTATATGAGATGAAACTATATATGAGATGTAACTATATATGATATATAACTAGTATAAAGTTCAAGTCCTCTATAAGTAACTATATATGAAATGTAACTATATATGAAATGTAACTATATATATGAAATGTAACTATATATATGAGATGTAACTATACTCGTATATGAAATGTAGCTATTTATGAGATACAACTTTTATCTGAGATATATAGGATCTCAAATGAATTTTCATTTGATACGATGTATTATGAAACGAGTTGTGTGTTTTAATATCCCCGAGCCTTGGCGAGGGGATATAAAACGCACAACGAGTTTCATAATACATCGTATGAAATGAAAATTCATTTGAGATTCTTTTTATCACATGATATTGCCTAAAAATGTGTATTTCGAGAACCACAGAGGCGAACCACGCCGTGATTAGAAGTCGTCTGCTACGCCATGAGAAGTAGTGTCCCCATCGCATAGACATTCTGTGTGTAAGAGAAAAGTATTTCAATTTTAAATAGTATTTTAATGCAAGAATTAATTCAACAGCAACAATTTTAATCATTGATATTCGCTCTGGGTCTGAATTAAACAGTTGACCGATATTTGAAAGGTCACATTTGTCAAGGTTTATGTGATTAGGTACCAAACTTGACCAATCGCATTCAAGCAGAGCGAGATGTAACGTGTTATCATATCATATATTTATGAAATGGCTTTATGAAACTGCATAACGGGTGTATCATGTGATAAATAAGGATCTCAAATGAATTTTCATTTCTTACTATGTATTATGGAACGAGTTATCCCACAGCCTTTGTAAGGAGATATAAACGCACTACGAGTTTCATAATTTTTTACATCGGATAAAATGAAAATTTATTTGCGATTTTGCTAAATACAATGGCGTAAGGTCCCCTATGCAAAAAAATAGATTTATCGGTTATAATACAATACTGAGGGGACCTTACGCCATTGACTTTCGTGTTAAACATAGTAATGAGGGAACCTTACGACATTGAATTTAATAAAAAGGGATCCTTTTCATAATTGGAGGAGGGGGCGACAGAACTGGGCGAATGATATCAGAAAGGGATGAGGGAGGGGAAGGAAAGGGGCGGAGATCGGAGAAAAGGGTGGGAGGTGGTAGGAAGAGAGGAGGTGACCTTACGCCATTGACTTTCTACATCAACCATAATAATGAGGGGACCTTACGCCATTGACTTTCTATATGGACCATAATATAGCGGGGACCTTACGCCATTTACTTACTCTATGTATCATAATACAGAGGGGAACCTTACGTCATTGACTTTCTATATGGACCATAATAAAGAGGGGACCTTACGCCATTGACTTTCTCTATGTATTATAATACAGAGGGGACCTTACGCCATTGACTTTCTATATGGACCATAATAAAGAGGGGACGTTACGCCATTGACTTTCTCTATGTATTATAATACAGAGGGGACCTTACGCCATTGACTTTCTATATGGAATATAATACAGAGGGGACCTTACACCATTGACTTTCTACATGGACCATAATAAAAAGGGGACCTTACGCCATTGACTTTCTATATGGATTATAATACAGAGGGGACCTTATGCCATTGACTTTCTATATGGATTATAATACAGAGGGGGCCCTTACGCCATTGACTTATTCTATGTGGACCATAATACAGAGGGGACCTTACGCCATTGACATTCTATATGGATTATAATACAGGGGGGACCTTGCGCCATTGACTTTCTACATGGACCATAATAAAGAGGGGACCTTACGCCATTGACTTTCTCTATGTATTATAATACAGAGGGGACCTTACGCCATTGACTTTCTATATGGACCATAATAAAGAGGGGACCTTACGCCATTGACTTTCTCTATGTATTATAATACAGAGGGGACCTTACGCCATTGACTTTCTATATGGACCATAATAAAGAGGGGACCTTACGCCATTGACTTTCTCTATGTATTATAATACAGAGGGGACCTTACGCCATTGACTTTCTATATGGACCATAATAAAGAGGGGACCTTACACCATTGACTTTCTATATGGATTATAATACAGAGGGGACCTCACGCCATTGACTTTCTATATGGATTATAATACAGAGGGGACCTTACGCCATTGACTTTCTCTATGTGGACCATAATACAGAGGGGACCTTACGCCATTGACATTCTATATGGATTATAATACAGGGGGGATCTTGCGCCATTAACTTTCTACATGGACCATAATTAAGAGGGGACCTTACGCCATTGGCTTTCTCTATGTATTATAATACAGAGGGGACCTTACGCCATTGACTTTCTATATGGACCATAATAAAGAGGGGACCTTACGCCATTGACTTTCTCTATGTATTATAATACAGAGGGGACCTTACGCCATTGACTTTCTATATGGACCATAATAAAGAGGGGACCTTACACCATTGACTTTCTATATGGATTATAATACAGAGGGGACCTTACGCCATTGACTTTCTATATGGATTATAATACAGGGGGGACCTTACACCATTGACTTTCTACATGGACCATAATAAAGAGGGGACCTTACGCCATTGACTTTATATATGGATTATAATACAGAGGGGACCTTATGCCATTGACTTTCTATATGGATTATAATACAGAGGGGACCTTACGCCATTGACTTTCTCTATGTATTATAATACAGAGGGGACCTTACGCCATTGACATTCTATATGTATTATAATACAGGGGGGACCTTGCGCCATTGACTTTCTACATGGACCATATTAAAGAGGGGACCTTACGCCATTGACTTTCTCTATGTATTATAATACAGAGGGGACCTTACGCCATTGACTTTCTATATGGACCATAATAAAGAGGGGACCTTACGCCATTGACTTTCTCTATGTATTATAATACAGAGGGGACCTTACGCCATTGACTTTCTATATGGACCATAATAAAGAGGGGACCTTACACCATTGACTTTCTATATGGATTATAATACAGAGGGGACCTTACGCCATTGACTTTCTTTATGGATTATAATACAGAGGGGACCTTACGCCATTGACTTTCTCTATGTGGACCATAATACAGAGGGGACCTTACGCCATTGACATTCTATATGGATTATAATACAGGGGGGACCTTGCGCCATTGACTTTCTACATGGACCATAATAAAGAGGGGACCTTACGCCATTGACTTTCTCTATGTATTATAATACAGAGGGGACCTTACGCCATTGACTTTCTATATGGACCACAATAAAGAGGGGACCTTACACCATTGACTTTCTATATGGATTATAATACAGAGGGGACCTTACGCCATTGACTTTCTATATGGATTATAATACAGGGGGGACCTTACACCATTGACTTTCTACATGGACCATAATAAAGAGGGGACCTTACGCCATTGACTTTATATATGGATTATAATACAGAGGGGACCTTATGCCATTGACTTTCTATATGGATTATAATACAGAGGGGACCTTACGCCATTGACTTTCTCTATGTATTATAATACAGAGGGGACCTTACGCCATTGACATTCTATATGTATTATAATACAGGGGGGACCTTGCGCCATTGACTTTCTACATGGACCATATTAAAGAGGGGACCTTACGCCATTGACTTTCTCTATGTATTATAATACAGAGGGGACCTTACGCCATTGACTTTCTATATGGACCATAATAAAGAGGGGACCTTACGCCATTGACTTTCTCTATGTATTATAATACAGAGGGGACCTTACGCCATTGACTTTCTATATGGACCATAATAAAGAGGGGACCTTACACCATTGACTTTCTATATGGATTATAATACAGAGGGGACCTTACGCCATTGACTTTCTTTATGGATTATAATACAGAGGGGACCTTACGCCATTGACTTTCTCTATGTGGACCATAATACAGAGGGGACCTTACGCCATTGACATTCTATATGGATTTTAATACAGGGGGGACCTTGCGCCATTGACTTTCTACATGGACCATAATAAAGAGGGGACCTTACGCCATTGACTTTCTCTATGTATTATAATACAGAGGGGACCTTACGCCATTGACTTTCTATATGGACCATAATAAAGAGGGGACCTTACGCCATTGACTTTTTCTATGTATTATAATACAGAGGGGACCTTACGCCATTGACTTTCTATATGGACCATAATAAAGAGGGGACCTTACACCATTGACTTTCTCTATGGATTATAATACAGAGGGGAACTTACGTCATTGACTTTTTATACGGACAATTTTACGAGAGGAACTTTACGCCATTGACTTCCTAAGGTCGAAAAGGGACGAGAAAGGGGAGAAGTGGTACCTCCTTGTCTTTCTCTCCCCACCCCCATAACAGAGGGACCTTCCGACCTTGTCTGGACAATAAGTTAAGTTGGTAAAGCGTTAAGTACGTCGTGGTCAGTGAAGCATGAGACTGACAGGTTCGAATCCGACGAGCGCCAGGTGAAGGGACGATTACCAACTTAGAGCCTCGCCAGGTGATGTGGGCCTTGTATATAGACAAGTAACCCCAGCCTAGTCTTTCTGAAGGGACTATAAAACGGGGGTCCCCTGTCTCGGATAGGCGTAGGAACGTAAAAGAACCCTCACTGCTTCGGTGGGTCCGTTGCATAGGTCAAAATTCCAACAAACAGCTTATTTCTGACGGTACGCCTATCAAACTGAACTGAGCAGAGGGGACCTAACGCCATTGACTTCTGTTTCGATATGCAGTAATACGGAGGGGACCTTACGCCAATGAAAAAATTTACAGAGGGACATTACGTCATCGACTTCCAATAATCTTAAATAGATAGGGGACCTTACGCCATTGACTTCTTATATGGACACTTATATTGACTTTCTAGAAGGACAGTAATATAGAGGGGGGCTTATGGCATTGACTTTTTATATGGACGATTATTGTTCAGAGGATACATTTTGACATTTCCTTTCCATATTGACTGTAATACTGAGGGTACCCTTATACTCCAAATTCTTTCTATATTGACTAAATACATTTGTTACTTCACGCAACAAAAGTAATGATTGGGTATTCAAGAAGACTCGGTATCAGCATCCATATGAAAGGAGGGAGGGGATCTCCAACATGACTCTGTTGCAGTACCAACAGGAAAACGCCAAACATCCCATGCAAAAACACAAAGACGAGCACCCGACACAGAAACATGAAACACAAAATCTACACATAAACCAAAGAGACTAACAGGTAACCGGTGCCGACTTAGGACGGCCATTTAATACGCAAGTAGCAGAAATGGTGTGGTTATCAAGATTACGTGCGCACAACCCTCCCACGTTTGCAGTTACCAAAATATCTCGAAGAACGCAAAATTGTAGTGTAAAACGAGACCAATGGGTAACCGGTACCGACTTAGGACGGTCATTTGTTACGCAAGTTGCAGAAATGGTGTGGTTATCCAGATTACGTGCGCACAACCCTCCCACGTTTGCATTTGCCAAAATATCTCGAAGAACGCAAAATTGTAGTGTAAAACAACCTCCTCACTGTTTGATGACCACACAAACAAGACAGTTATATGCAGAGGCCAAAGCAACGCAGATTAATACTAGTATATAAATGGATGGGGTTAGGGGCCCGTACGTAATACCGGTACAGTCCGTGCTCTGCCGGCTGCAGCTAGCTCATGCTTTTTTTTACACGAGGAGTCCGACTGACATTCAGAGGAGCTATCGGGCCCAGTCTTCTCTAAATAAGT
Organism: Pinctada fucata; assembly: GCA_028142955.1. NCBI lineage: Eukaryota > Metazoa > Mollusca > Bivalvia > Pterioida > Pteriidae > Pinctada > Pinctada fucata. The sequence goes on from AP027111.1 coordinate 52,917,576, forward strand.
TTGGAAAGGACCCGGCTTGGATTCCCATCGTCACATTTAATCAGAGCGCAATTCTTACAAATGTGCTGACACAAGGTTGTAGATTGGTCAAGTACCATGTCGAGTGTCCGTTCACTGACAGCGGGATCATATCCACGATACAAATGACAAATATGGACAATGACCATATCCCAAAATACAGTAATAAAAGGATGATTCAGAAAATCATAAACCGGGCCATACAAATCAGGATAAAACAGGAACCAAAGCAAACAAACAAAAATAGCAATCCAAGAGATGCTTGTGTCTCCTGCGAAGCGGCCTATTTTTAAAAAGTTGATAAAATATGTAGGTCTAGGTCACTTGGTTCAATATTTGTACATTTATCAGTGGGAAAGTCTTGTCAAATGAAGTCGCATGTGAAATATAAAACCTCTTACTTATCAATTAAAAGCTATGGTCAATCTGTTACTCTCAGAAAAGGTCAATCATCTAGGTGAAGTCACTGGGTACAAATTTTTGGGAATAAAAGAAAGGACTCATCATAAGAAATACATGTTTGAAATATCAAAGCCGTGTCACTTATAAAATAAAACATATAGCCATTCTTAATTTTTTTTCAAATGTAAGTCAAATACCTAGGTCAAGGTCACTAGGTAAAAAAAATTGGTATCTGTAATAAGGTCTTATGAAAAGGAATACACATGTTAATTATAAAATTCATATCACTTACCAATCAAAAGTTATAGCCAATGTTAATTGTTTGGAAAAGTAGGTCAAATATCTAGGTCAAGGTCACTAGGTCAAAATTCATGGTACATGTTGTAAGGTTATGTCACAGGAAATACACATGTGAATTATAAAATCCCTATCACTTACCAATCAAAAGATATAGCAAATGTTGTTTTTTTTTTGGAAAAGTAGGTCAACTATCTAGGTCAAGGTCACTAGGTAAAAAGAATTTGGTATCTGTACAAAGGTCTTATGAAAAGGAATACACATGTGAATTATAAAATCCCTATCACTTACCAATCAAATGATATAGCCAATGTTAATTTTTTGAAAAGTAGGACAAATATCTAGGTCAAGGTCACTAGGTCAAAAATTATGCTATGTGTAAAAAGGTCTCATCACAGGAAATACACATGTGAAATATCAAAGCCCTATCACTTACCGATGAAAAGTTATGGGGTGTGACACCCAAAGTGTGACAGACAGACGGACGGACGGACTGACTGACAGACGGACAACGGACAAAGTGATCCCTGCGCTTCCACTACATGGAAAGAAGCGAACTCCCATTACATGAGAGTGAGACCAGGTGCCCAGAAAGAGTCAGCATCTCCTGCTTGCATCTATCAAAATCTATATATTGTGTACTTTATCTGGCATATTAACACGCCATAAGCAGGCGCTGAAAGAATGTTGCTACTCAGAAAAGGAAAGTTTGTGATGCTGAAACTTAAGTCGTCACGTTTGTCACAGAGTGAGGTGTTCATGTGACCATCAGAGTCGTGGGACATCATAGAGTGTAACTTTTAATGTCTCAGTAGAAAGTGATAGAATCTATTTCTTCTTCCATGAAACATAATGGTGTAAGGTCCCCTCTGTATTACAGTTCTTATATAAAGTCAATGGTGTAAGGTCCCCTCTGTACTATGATTCATATAGAAAGACAATGGAGTAAGGACCCCTTTGTATTATGATTCATATAGTAGTCAAGGGTGTAAGGTCCCCATTGTATTATTGTCCATATAGAAAGTCAATGGTGTAAGGTCCCTTCTGTATTATTGTCTATGTATAAAGTCAATGGTGTAAGGTCCCCTCTGTATTATGGTCCGTGTAGAAATTCAATGGTGTAAGTTACCATCTGTATTATGGTCCATATAGTAAGTCAATGGTGTAAGGTCCACTCTGTATTAAGGTCCATACAGATTTCGTTAATAGTGTCATGTTCCCCTCTGTATTATTGTGAACATAGAAAGTCAATGGCGTATGGTCCCCTTTGTATTACGGTTCTTATAGAATATGTCAATGGCGTAAGGTCCCCTCTGTATTATAATCCATATAGAATGTCAATGGCGTAAGGTCCCCTCTGTATTTTAATCCATATGAAAGTCAATGGCGTAAGGTCCCCTCTTTATTATGGTCCATGTAGAAAGTCAATGGTTTAAGGTCCCCTCTTTATTATGGTCCATATAGGAAGTCAATGACGTAAGGTCCCCTCTGTGTTATAATACATAGAGAAAGTCAATGGCGTAAGGTCCCCTCTTTATTATGGTCCATGTAGAAAGTCAATGGCGTAAGGTATCCTCTTTATTATGGTCCATGTAGAAAGTCAATGGTGTAAGGTCCCCTCTGTATTATATTACATAGAGAAAGTCAATGGCGTAAGGCCCCCTCTGTATTATAATCCATACAGAAAGTCAATGGCGTAAGGTCCCCTCTGTATTATGAGCCATATAGAATGTCAATGGCGCAAGGTCCCCTCTGTATTATAATACATAGATAAATGTCAATGGCGTAAGGTCCCCTCATTATTATTGTCCATATAGAAAGTCAATGGCGTAAGGTCCCCTCTGTATTATAATACATAGAGAAAGTCAATGGTGTAAGGTCCCCTCTTTATTATCGTCCATATAGAAAGTCAATGGCGTAAGGCCCCCTCTTTATTATGGTTCATATAGAAAGTCAATGGCGTAAGGTCCCCTCTGTATTATAATACATAGAGAAAGTCAATGGCGTAAGGTCCCCTCTTTATTATGGTCCATATAGAAAGTCAATGGCGTAAGGTCCCCTCTGTATTATAATACATAGAGAAAGTCAATGGCGTAAGGTCCCCTCTTTATTATGGTCCATATAGAAATGCAATGGCGTAAGGTCCCCTCTGTATTATAATACATAGAGAAAGTCAATGGTTTAAGGTCCCCTCTTTATTATGGTCCTTATAGAAAGGCAATGGCGTAAGGTCCCTTCTGTATTATAATACATAGGGAAAGTCAATGGTTTAAGGTCCCCTCTTTATTATGGTCCTTATAGAAAGTCAATGGCGTAAGGTCCCCTCTGTATTATAGTACATAGAGAAAGTCAATGGCGTAAGGTCCCCTCTTTATTATGGTCCATGTAGAAAGTCAATGGCGTAAGGTCCCCTCTGTATTATAATCAATATAGAATGTCAATGGCGTAAGGTCCCCTCTGTATTATAATACATGTACATAGAGAAAGTCAATGGCGTATGGTCCCCTCTTTATTATGGTCCATATAGAAAGTCAATGGCGTAAGGTCCCCTCTGTATTATAATACACATAGAGAAAGTCAATGGCGTAAGGTCCCCTCTTTATTATGGTCCATGTAGAAAGTCAATGGTTTAAGGTCCCCTCTTTATTATGGTCCATATATACAGTCAATGGCGTAAGGTCCCCTCTGTATTATAATACATAGAGAAAGTCAATGGCGTAAGGTCCCCTCTTTATTATTGTCCATAAAGAAAGTCAATGGCGTAAGGTCCCCTCTTTATTATGGTCCATATAGAAAGTCAATGATGTAAGGTTCCCCTCATTATTATGGTCCATGTAGAAAGTCAATGGCGTATGGTCCCCTCTTTATTATGGTCCATATAGAAAGTCAATGGCGTAAGGTTCCCCTCTGTATTATAATCCATAAAGAAAGTCAATGGCGTAAGGTCCCCTCTTTATTATGGTCCATATAGAAAGTCAATGGCGTAAGGTCCCCTCTGTATTATAATACATAGAGAAAGTCATTGGCGTAAGGAACCCTCTTTATTATGGTCCATGTAGAAAGTCAATGGCGTAAGGTCCCCTCTGTATTATAATTCATATAGAATGTCAATGGCGTAAGGTCCCCTCTGTATTATAATACATAGAGAAAGTCAATGGCGTAATGCCCCCTCTTTATTATGGTCTATATAGACAGTCAATGGCGTAAGGTCCCCTCTGTATTATAATACATAGAGAAAGCCAATGGCGTAAGGTCCCCTCTTAATTATGGTCCATGTAGAAAGTTAATGGCGCAAGATCCCCCCTGTATTATAATCCATATAGAATGTCAATGGCGTAAGGTCCCCTCTGTATTATGGTCCACATAGAGAAAGTCAATGGCGTAAGGTCCCCTCTGTATTATAATCCATATAGAAAGTCAATGGCGTGAGGTCCCCTCTGTAATATAATCCATATAGAAAGTCAATGGTGTAAGGTCCCCTCTTTATTATGATCCATATAGAAAGTCAATGGCGTAAGGTCCCCTCTGTATTATAATACATAGAGAAAGTCAATGGCGTAAGGTCCCCTCTTTATTATGGTCCATATAGAAAGTCAATGGCGTAAGGTCCCCTCTGTATTATAATACATAGAGAAAGTCAATGGCGTAAGGTCCCCTCTGTATTATAATACATAGAGAAAGTCAATGGTGTAAGGTCCCCTCTTTATTATCGTCCATATAGAAAGTCAATGGCGTAAGGCCCCCTCTGTATTATAATACATAGAGAAAGTCAATGGCGTAAGGTCCCCTCTTTATTATGGTCCATATAGAAAGTCAATGGCGTAAGGTCCCCTCTGTATTATAATACATAGAGAAAGTCAATGGCGTAAGGTCCCCTCTTTATTATGGTCCATATAGAAAGTCAATGGCGTAAGGTCCCCTCTGTATTATAATACATAGAGAAAGTCATTGGCGTAAGGAACCCTCTTTATTATGGTCCATGTAGAAAGTCAATGGTGTAAGGTACCCTCTGTATTATAATCCATATAGAAAGTCAATGGCGTAAGGTCCCCTCTGTATTATAATCCATACAGAAAGTCAATGGCGTAAGGTCCCCTCCTGTATTATAAGCCATATAGAATGTCAATGGCGTAAGGTCCCCTCTGTATTATAATACATAGAGAAAGTCCATGGCGTAAGGTCCCCTCTTTATTATGGTCCATATAGAAAGTCAATGGCGTAAGGTTCCCCTCTGTATTATAATACATAGAGAAAGTCAATGGCGTAAGGTCCCCTCTTTATTATGGTCCATATAGAAAGTCAATGGCGTAAGGTCCCCTCTGTATTATAGTACATAGAGTAAGTCAATGGCGTAAGGTCCCCTCTTTATTATGGTCCATGTAGAAAGTCAATGGCGTAAGGTCCCCTCTGTATTATAATCAATATAGAATGTCAATGGCGTAAGGTCCCCTCTGTATTATAATACATGTACATAGAGAAAGTCAATGGCGTATGGTCCCCTCTTTATTATGGTCCATATAGAAAGTCAATGGCGTAAGGTCCCCTCTGTATTATAATACACATAGAGAAGTCAATGGCGTAAGGTCCCCTCTTTATTATGGTCCATGTAGAAAGTCAATGGTTTAAGGTCCCCTCTTTATTATGGTCCATATAGAAAGTCAATGGCGTAAGGTCCCCTCTGTATTATAATACATAGAGAAAGTCAATGGCGTAAGGTCCCCTCTTTATTATGGTCCATAAAGAAAGTCAATGGCGTAAGGTCCCCTCTTTATTATGGTCCATATAGAAAGTCAATGATGTAAGGTTCCCCTCATTATTATGGTCCATGTAGAAAGTCAATGGCGTAAGGTCCCCTCTTTATTATGGTCCATATAGAAAGTCAATGGCGTAAGGTTCCCCTCTGTATTATAATCCATAAAGAAAGTCAATGGCGTAAGGTCCCCTCTTTATTATGGTCCATATAGAAAGTCAATGGCGTAAGGTCCCCTCTGTATTATAATACATAGAGAAAGTCAATGGCGTAAGGTCCCCTCTTTATTATGGTCCATGTAGAAAGTCAATGGCGTAAGGTTCCCTTCTGTATTATAATCCATAAAGAAAGTCAATGGCGTAAGGTCCCCTCTTTATTATGGTCCATATAGAAAGTCAATGGCGTAAGGTCCCCTCTGTATTATAATACATAGAGAAAGTCAATGGCGTAAGGTCCCCTCTTTATTATGGTCCATAAAGAAAGTCAATGGCGTAAGGTCCCCTCTTTATTATGGTCCATATAGAAAGTCAATGATGTAAGGTTCCCCTCATTATTATGGTCCATGTAGAAAGTCAATGGCGTAAGGTCCCCTCCTCTCCTCCTACCACCTCCCACCCTTTTCTCCCTTTTCCGCCCCTTTCCTCCCCCCCCCTCATCCCTTTCTGATATTCTTCGCCCAGTTCTGTCGCCCCCTCCTCCAATTATGAAAAGTCAAAAGCGTAAGGATCCCTTTTTATTAAATTCAATGTCGTAAGGTTCCCTCTTTACTATGGTCAACACGAAAGTCAATGGCGTAAGGTCCCCTCAGTATTGTATTATAACCGATAAATCTATTTTTTTGCATAGGGGACTGTCCTATGACATATTAAAATTAAAATTTTAAACATGCATTAATGACGACTAAGAATCCGGCGTGTTGACTTCTTAGCTCAACACAGATCCTGTACGTACCTCGAGCTGCCAAGAGAGCGAAATTCCCCAAACCAACGCAAATGGATCGATGAATGCTGTACGCAACATGGAGTTCAACTTGCGACCACAATGGAGACAGTGGACATATGCCCCTCGTCAAGAACCAACGTGTGGACGCTGTGGGCTTACACATTTTACGAAAAACTGTTTTGCACGCGACAGAAAATGCTTCAAGTGTCATAAAATCGGACATTACGGACGAGTTTGTTATTCGCAAAAACAAACCCAGTCAAAATCAAGCGATGAAAATACTGAGAAGGCAAAATCAAAAGGCAAGAAAGACAGAGATTCAAGACGAATTTCCGAGTATTTCATGAGGAAAAATATCATGCGTGAGTTGCCATTTTCTTCTCTTAGACCAACAGCTTTTCAGGAAACAGTTACCAACTGCAGTGCTTTAAAAATCGAATTAAAAATCGTAAAACAGAAGCTTGAATTGTGTAAAAAAGAACAGGACAAGCATATTAGAACACTATCGGAAAATCTTGAAACTTCAAAAGAAGAAAACGATGATTTAAAAAAGGAAGTACGTGATTTTCACAAACGCGAGAACGAAATGCAGAAGAAATTGTTGACATTCGAAAACTTAAACAAGGAACTGAAAGAAAATTTGGAATCCGTGACAAAACGCGAAAACGAAGCTAGTGAAAAACTGAAACGATTCGGAAATATGGAACAAACGTCAGCGACAATTCGGGAATTACAAGTTCAGTTGGACGGTAAATGTAGCTTTATTGATTTTATAACAGAGAGATATCATGAAATGCAGAACGAATACTGTGAAAAATTAGAAAGTGAAAAGAAATTTGCAGAAAAGGAAAAACGTCTTCGGGAACAAACAGAAGAGGTGTGCAGAGAAAAAATTCGGGAACTAGAAGCGACAATAAATTTCCAACTGGACCTTATTCGACAAAATTCCAACCATGTGCATCAAAATCGTAACCATGGTAACCGTCCGAACCACAGAAATTACAGAGGACGCGGCAGATTTTATTGAAACCAAATGCGAGGACGCATTTAACGGGAGAAGGAGAATACTGTGACCGAGAACAAATTAGACATAATTTGTATTTTTATTCATTTGAAATATTGTATTGAGATTTCATTTTAAAATGTCCAAATTGCTTTTCTATCCGGTTCACAAAGTTATAGATCTGAGACATTCCGATTGACCATTGTTGACATTGCATTTATTACTTCCCCTTTCATGTAGTGACACGTTAAAATACTATACGGCCTGAGGCATCAACTCTCGTATCTATTCAAATCTTTCTATTGTTAAGTTAATCCCTTTAATCCTCTGTGTAAATAATTCTCCTCCTGGCATAATTGTTAATCATTCGTTTCATGTAAATTGACATGCTAATCTTTATATACATGTTTTATGCTTTGTATCGTCAGTTTGGAGCTAGACGTTGAGCTAGCACTGTCCACTCTATAATTCGGAATTCAATTAAAGTTGTTACTCTCATTGTTGACCAGCATTTGTATCATTATTACACGCATCTCAGCGTACATTACCAGAGACGTATTCTACTACTATACATATTGGATATAAAAGGAGCAGGATAAGCCTCCTATCGTATCTTTGAAGGGCAGACTAAATAGAGAGAGTCTGGCCCGGTCCCTGATAGCACAACCAGAAGTGCACGAGAATTAGGGACCTACTTCGGGGATAATTCCTACATCCCCCTAGCACCGAAGCCCGGTGTTATGTACAGGTCTAAAACAAGGAAGTGTACTTTTATAGCTTTAGAATTGACATCGGGCGGTGATTGTGTAATAGTACCTGTAATGCATCTATCACTGTGTCCTTCTTATTACCATTTTTCAAAACCTCGCATTAGAGACGTATCTTTGGCAAGTTTTCCATCATTAAAGTTAAATGTACAATGGTCTCCCTTTTGTGTAACAGACAAACGTACTGATACAATAATGGCAGTACCAGGCAGCATTGATTTGAACCTCTTCACTTACTTTAGAGTTAAGAAAATTATTCAGCAACCTTTCAGCGCATATGCGTTGACCATTCACAATAATTATGGATTTTCGCTCAACAACCACACTTCCGGTTCTTCACCTCCTTAATTAAGTTTTGTTATATTTTGTATGTATATATGCTTACTTTTTTTTCTTATCATGTTAACTTTTGCTTCTTTATGGTGACCCAAGACCTCGAATATAGTGAACACTTGCAATGACAATGTGATACAGTGAACTTTGTGTACATGTATATATGAATTATGTGTTTAAAATACACGACAAGTCGAAGTATATCTATATCTCTCTTGAACTAACTCATACATTGATCTTGATTATGTAACCATGTGTATCATTATTTTATTTTTGAATTATTTCCAATCTAAACGTCCTCCACTAGTGTATATATTGTGTTAAAATTTGAACTTTCGAGGACGAAAGTAATTAGGTTGGGTAGAAAGTCGTCATTAATGCATGTTTAAAATTTTAATTTTAATATGTCATAGGACAGACGCTTAAGTTGTGAGAATAAATTTAAAGTTTGAATTTTATTTTGAGAAAGATATTTTATTCCACATATGAAAATATAACTGAAAAGACATATTTCTTTACAACAATTACTTTTGAAATCACTTTTTGAGTTTGAAATTTTTGTAAAACTTACAATTTTTATACAGATTTATAATATTATTCAAAATCTTTTTATAGTTGATTTATCACATCAAATTTGGTATCGATAGATTCAATGATCAATCAGGAAATCAAATTTAATATTTTCATTTTTAAATTAATTGTATGGAAAAAGTTATTTATAAAAATCATTTTTGAACATTTCTATATTTTGGCATTTAATCTCTCGTTAATCTCTGAACAATATAACATTCCTTTCCTTTTTGTGACCTTACTTTTTCCGTCTTAAAAATAACAAGAATTACTTCAAAATTTACTTAAGGCTATTAGAAAACAAACAAATTACACGACATCAGAAGAAAGTTCGGACAGGACGCCGAGATGAGTAAATTAGTTCTTGACATAAGTGTGAAAGTCAATTATCGGTTCCTGTCCGGCTCGTCTTCTTTGTCCAAAATTCTTAAATTTGATTGGTTAATTTTAGTTTTTCAAAATTCGGGTAAATGTGTCAGTCAAAATTCTAAGAAAGTTATTGGTCAGTATCTGGAAGGGTGGGGCGTTTTTCGGAGACGGTCAAACTTCGGCCATATTGGTCACTCTCCGAAAAACGAAACAACAATAAAGATTGAAAACTTATTAAAGTGTAATCTTGATACTATCAGGTATGAGACTATTTGAATTTTACATTTTTACTTAGAATAAATTCCATTTCCATTTCAATTTTAAGTTAAGTACGTAAATCTTTTTAATAATTACGGTTTTAAAATTTGAACTTTCGAAATAAGCTACTGTCTCTTCATTTCATATTATTATAAGTTGTTATATGTACATAATTGTATTACTATGGTGTTCGCTTTTAATTTTATATATGTGTTCAAGTCCTTGTTCCGGAAACGGACATCACTGGCGCGCATGCGCTATACTTTTGAACTGATTATATTATGTAAAACACTCTCCGAAAAACGAAACAACAATAAAGATTGAAAACTTATTAAAGTGTAATCTTGATGCTTTCAGCTTGCAGAAAAAAAGCTACAAGTCTAGAAAAAGAGACATCCCAAACGGCGGCCCGGGGATTCTATTCCAGACCCCGCGGCCCGCCAACTACAAGTTTGGCTGTGAGCGCAAGGGAGATCGATATGATGGCGCGCTCGCAGCACCGACACAACGTTGCTCGGACTGTGTGCAATGTTTGACGTGTCAGGACCTTACGCCATTGCAAATAGCGACATTCATTTATTTGCGATTCTTTTATCACATGATATTGCCTAAAAATGTGTATTTCTAATGTTAACTCAACGTTTCTGGGAACTAGAGGCGAATTACGCCTTGATCTAGAAGTCGTTTTCTACGTCATGAAAAGTAGTATTGTAAGTGTTGTTGAGATTATAACTCTTTTGTGTCACGTTTATGCCCTTTGTCGTGTGGAGTTTGTAAAATGTTCCCCGCGAGGGGCTTGACAGTAAGTGTTTTGAATATTGCTCCCTGGCATTGTCGCCATAGCACTTTCTAAATAGACATAACCTCAGACAGTGCATGCATTTTATATATGGGGGGGAGGGGCGGACAGGGGTACCTCACTCCCCCTCCCGCCCCCTTACCTCCCTCCTCCCGCCTCTCCTCCCTCCCCCTCCTTTTCACCCTTCCCTTACTTCCCCCCTTCCGCCCCCTTCCTCCCTCATCCCGCCCCTTTCTCCCCCTCCCTCCCTGTTTTGCCCCTTCCCTCCCTCCCTCCTCCCATCACCTTCCTCCCGCCTCCCTTTCACCCTGTCCACTCCCTCATATATTGTTTCATTTTCGTGCGTGAACATCGACGGCGGGTTCGACTAGCCAACAGGGGATTTTTACTCCTCCCAGGCACCTGGTCCCACCTCTAGCTTGTTAGGGGTCAGTAAATGCTCAATTATATGCTCTATTGTGAGCGCTGTTGAGATTATCGTCAGGATCTTCTTTAACTCATTTAGGTTATTACATTTAGGTTGACCAGCCAAACCTAAAATTTAATTAAATAACAACCTAAAATGTAATAATTTCTAAGACAAATGTAATAAATCCAATTTATTACATTTTAGGTTGCTATTACATTTTGAGTTGCGACAAAGCATAACTGTCACCAACTCTTTGAAACTCTCCATAGGACTGACCTTTTCTGCTTTGAAGCCTTTTATTTTTGATATGACAGCCGAAATCTGCATGAACTATTAAACCAGTTTTACAGATTTTCACGGAGAAAAAAAAACCTCTAGAGTACCCTACCGCCCGGGAGGGGGGAGGGGGGTTAGGTGCAACGGGGAAACACCGTCGCATAGTTAAATCTTCGGCATGCATTTAATGGTGGATCGACCAAACGTCTTATAAAGGAATTAAAGATAAGTATAAAGGGTCATTAAGAGATTTAAATCTGGCATTTAATACATTGTGAATCCTGTAACAGATCAGGTTACAAATACTTGTGTAAATATTTGGAAGAACGTTTTAAATTAAGGTGGAGAATATTTACATTCTTAATTATTTTCCTCTTTAATTGAGTTCAATGTATAAAGTACGCCTTGCAAAGCTTCCTTTTGTATTTTACATTTGTATCATTATTGAATGGTTCATGTATAGATTTTGCAGCTGCTAGAATTAAACCTTTCGTGGACATATGTCTGAATCGTTGTGCTTCCTTTCAGATTTCAACTCAGATTCGCTAATTCGTTTTATTTATTTACATTTATTTATTAATGTAAATATAAAAGAGTAAATAATTCTGTTAGAGAGAGAGAGAGAGAGAGAGAGATTACATTATTCAACAATATCTGATATATATGTGACTTTATATGAGATGAAACTATATATGAGATGTAACTATATATGATATATAACTAGTATAAAGTTCAAGTCCTCTATAAGTAACTATATATGAAATGTAACTATATATGAAATGTAACTATATATATGAAATGTAACTATATATATGAGGTGTAACTATACTCGTATATGAAATGTAGCTATTTATGAGATACAACTTTTATCTGAGATATATAGGATCTCAAATGAATTTTCATTTGATACGATGTATTATGAAACGAGTTGTGTGTTTTAATATCCCCGAGCCTTGGCGAGGGGATATAAAACGCACAACGAGTTTCATAATACATCGTATGAAATGAAAATTCATTTGAGATTCTTTTTATCACATGATATTGCCTAAAAATGTGTATTTCGAGAACCACAGAGGCGAACCACACCGTGATTAGAAGTCGTCTGCTACGCCATGAGAAGTAGTGTCCCCATCGCATAGACATTCTGTGTGTAAGAGAAAAGTATTTCAATTTTAAATAGTATTTTAATGCAAGAATTAATTCAACAGCAACAATTTTAATCATTGATATTCGCTCTGGGTCTGAATTAAACAGTTGACCGATATTTGAAAGGTCACATTTGTCAAGGTTTATGTGATTAGGTACCAAACTTGACCAATCGCATTCAAGCAGAGCGAGATGTAACGTGTTATCATATCATATATTTATGAAATGGCTTTATGAAACTGCATAACGGGTGTATCATGTGATAAATAAGGATCTCAAATGAATTTTCATTTCTTACTATGTATTATGGAACGAGTTATCCCACAGCCTTTGTAAGGAGATATAAACGCACTACGAGTTTCATAATTTTTTACATCGGATAAAATGAAAATTTATTTGCGATTCTTTTATCACATGATATTGCCTAAAAATGTGTATTTCTAATGTTAACTCAACGTTTCTGGGAACTAGAGGCGAATTACGCCTTGATCTAGAAGTCGTTTTCTACGTCATGAAAAGTAGTTACCCATCATTACATGTAGATTTTTGTCCGTAAGAGAAAGATATTTCGAATTGGTTTAGTATTTCAATGCAATAATTGATTCAACAACAACAATCTCAATCATTGATATTGAATCCGCGTCTGAATTTAACGATTGGCCGATATTTGAAAGGTCAAACTTGTCAAAGTTTATGTGATTAGGTTCCAAACTTGACCAATCGCATTCAAGCAGAGCGTTCGATATGTAACATGTTATCATAACATTCATAATATTTACATTTCCTACTGCGTTTCCCTTATATGAAGGTACTGCATTCTTCGATAAACACAAGAGCCTATCACGTGACTGATGGCTTTATGAAATCTGCATAACGGGTGCATCATGTGAGATGTTACAAATATCTAAGATATTACAATATTATACCTGCTCTCGGATACTTCCAGTCGGTCACGTATATACCAAGGGAGGTCACTCTCATCGTTGAACGTTTCACTCATAGCGTTACTATCACACACTCTCTCCCATATGATAACGTTGTACCTCCCGCGAGCTGAGACTCTCTCAACGTTAACATTGTCAGTATCAAGGTTACATGTCGTTCTGTCTATACCGTTCGTCTGCCTCGCCGCTTCCAAGGGCGGGAAACTTTGTGAACGCTTTATTTGAACGCCAATCATTTTACACACAAACTACTGCAATTATATATATATGTTTTAAAACACGTTAACACATACTACACAAAACTCCATACTTCCATACATTACACGAATCCTTCATTCATGTGTACATTCCACTGTCACGGGGATATTGAGAAAAATCACTCTTCCCTTTTAAAGTTCAATTTATAATAAATGCCAAGTTAAAGCTCTATCGTAAACACAGATTTCTAATATCCACATGATAGTTTAAATGGTACGTTAGATATGTTTACTTGATGTCCAATGTAACAATACTCCTTTTTTATCTTTCAGAGAAATACGATATTTCAAGTTGTGCATTTCCTCTTACATGCTCGCTTTAACATTATGAGCGTCAAAACTTTTATATACAACTAATATTCAATATGGTTTTACATAATAGACTTTGGATTTCAATCCCTCGATGTTATGTAAGGCTAGTAAAATCTTATACAATTACAAAAGGATTTAAGAAATGTTTATATGAAATCTACATATGAACCGGACAGTTTTGGGACTTTCTTACGTACAAGTAAAAGCTTGACCAAGCTAAATGAGGGGGTGGACAGGGTGAAAGGGAGGCGGGAGGAAGGGGAGGGGGCGGGAGGAGGGAGAGAGGGGAGGGAGGAGGGAATGAAGGGGGTAAAATGGAAGGGAGGGGAGGAAGGGGGCGGGAGGAGGGAGAGAAAGGGGATGGGAGGAGGGAGGAAGGGGCGGGAGGTAAGGAAAGGGTGAAAAGGAGGGAGAGGGAGGAGGGGGGGGGGAGGGGGGGGGGGGGAGAGGGAGAGAGGTACCCCCTGTCCGCCCCCCACCAAATGGATGGAACGAAATAGGCGATTGGTGGAACTTGAATCCCTGTTTTTCCATATCGGACAGTTTTAGAATTTGCTTTTACAAGTAAAAGCTTGAACAAGGATGGATTTAAAGAGGCGATTGGACAAATCTTCTGCTTTTTCCGTTTTTTTACATGCAAGTTTAAACCAAAGGCTGCCCACTCTGGAAACTTCTTGTTAAACCTATACAATTGGCATATACCCCCCTTAAGCCTCATCCTTGAAAATTCTTGTGAAACCCATACTATTGGCATATACCCCCTTTAAGCCTTATCCTGGAAAATTCTTGTGAAACCCATACTATTGGCATATACCCCCCACCCCTTTAAGCCTTATCCTGGAAAATTCTTGTTAAACCCATACTATTGGCATATACCCCCCCCCTTTAAGCCTAATCCTGGAAAATTTTTGTTAAACCCATACTATTGGCATATACCCCCCCCCCCCCCCCCCTTTAAGCCTCATCCTGGAAAATTCTTGTTAAACCAATACTATTGGCATAATTACTCCCCCTTTAAAGCCTCATCCTGGAAAATTCTTGTTAAACCCATTCTATTGTCATATACCTCCCATTTAAGCCTCATCCTGGAAAATTCTTGTTAAACCCATACTATTGGCACATAACCCCCCCCCCTTTTAAGCCCGATCCTGGAAATTTCTTGTTAAACCCATCCTATTGGCATATTACCCCCTTTTAAAGCCTCATACTGGAAAATTCTTGATAAACCCATACTATTGGCATATACCCCCTTTTAAGCTTCGTCCTGGATAATTCTTGTTAAACCCATACTATTGGCATATACCCCCCCCCCCCCTTTTCAAGCCTCATCCTGGAAATTTCTGGATAAACCCATACTATTGGCATATACCCCCTTTAAGCCGCATCCTGGAAAATTCTTGTTAAACCCATATGGCCATACTATTGGCATATATCTCAATATAAGTCTTGATCCATACTGACTATATACATTAATCGCAAGTTTTTTGTTCTTTTTTAAAAGTTTGTTGTCAGGCAGCTGACTTTAAAAAGTAATGATATAGGGGAGCAACCATTTGATTTTAGGGGGGGGGGGGGGGCAGGAATACTTTTGCCAGCGGGGATAAAGTTTGTTTCATTTTTATTTGTACTTAGTTTATGACACACAAAAAAGATGTTTAACAAGCATGTGGAAAGGTCGGAAGAGTGGGGGAAAGGCAATTTCATGGTCCCTTCGGACCTGCAATTGTTTTCCCCAATAAATTCGATCCGGAAATTTCTTTTTGCAAAGTCTTCCTGTCCCCCCCCCAACTCCTCCATAAAAAATCAAATGATTGCTCCCTAGTGTACATGCACAATCCATGTCGCTCTCTTATTTTTATAAGACCAGTCGTAGATTTTTGGGCTTTTACGATGTTCAGATCAAGTGCAGACAAAGTGAAATTACTGTTAGCCGTATTATTCGTAAGAAAATATATTGATCATATCGAACATAATCACTGATCCTTGATCTGACCTTCCTAACACATCACTGATCATAGATCTGACCTTCCTACAGCACATTACTGATCCTTGACCTGGCCTTCCTACAACACATTACTGATCATAGACCTAACCATCCTAACACTCTTTCCTGATCATAGACCTGACCTTCCTTACACACATCACTGATCATAGACCTGCCCTTCCTAACACACATCACTGATCTTAGATCTGACCTTCCTATAACACATTTCTGATCCTTGATCTGACCTTCGTGTAACATATCACTGATCATAGACCTGACCTTCATGTAACATATCACTGATCATAGACCTGACCTTCCTAACACACATCACTGATCATAGACCTGACCTTCCTAACACACATCACTGATCATAGACCTGTCCTTCCTAACACACATCACTGATCATAGATCTGACCTTCCTGTAACATATCATTGATCATATTCCTGACCTTCCTGTAACACATCACTGATCATAGTCCTGACCTTCCTGTAACATATCACTGATCATAGACCTGTCCTTCCTAACACACATCACTGATCATAGATCTGACCTTCCTGTAACATATCACTGATCATATTCCTGACCTTCCTGTAACACATCACTGATCATAGTCCTGACCTTCCTAACACATATCACTGATCATAGACCTGACCTTCCTAACACACATCACTGATCATAGACCTGACCTTCCTACAACACATCACTGATCATAGACCTGACCTTCTTGTAACATATCAGTGATCATAGACCTGACCTTCCTAACACACATCACTGATCATAGACCTGACCTTCCTAACACATCACTGATCATAGTCCTGACCTTCCTGTAACACATCACTGATCATAGACCTGCCCTTTCTAACACACATCACTGATCATAGACCTGACCTTCCTAACACACATCACTGATCATAGACCTGACCTTCCTAACACACATCACTGATCATAGACCTGACATTCCTGTAACACATCACTGATCATAGACCTGACCTTCCTAACACACATCACTGATCATAGACCTGACATTCCTGTAACACATCACTGATCATAGACCTGACCTTCCTGTAACACACATCACTGATCATAGACCTGACCTTCCTAACACACATCACTGATCATAGACCTGACCTTCCTAACACACATCACTGATAATAGACCTGCCCTTTCTAACACACATCACTGATCATAGACCTGACCTTCCTAACACACATCACTGATCATAGTCCTGACCTTCCTAACACACATCACTGTTCATAGACCTGCCCTTTCAAACACACATCACTGATCATAGACCTGACCTTCCTTCAACACATTACTGATCATAGACCTGACTCTCCTAATACACATCACTGATCATAGACCTGACCTTCCAAACTCACATCATTGATCATAGACCTGGCCTTCCTAACACACATCACTGATCATAGTCCTGACCTTCCTAACACACATCACTGATCATAGACCTGCCCTTTCAAACACACATCACTGATCATAGACCTGACCTTCCTACAACACATTACTGATCATAGACCTCACTCTCCTAACACACATCACTTATCATAGACCTGACCTTCCTACAGCACATCACTGATCTTTGATTTGACCTTCCTACAACACATTACAGATCATAGACCTGACCTTCCTAACTGACATTACTGATCATAGACCTGCCCTTCCTTCAGCACATCACTGATCATAGACCTGACTCTCCTTACACACTTCACTGATCATAGACCTGACCTTCCAAACTCACATCATTGATCATAGACCTGGCCTTCCTAACACTTTTCACTGATCATAGACCTGCCCTTCCTAGCACACATCACTGATCATAGACCTGACCTTCCTAACACACATCACTGATCATAGACCCGGCATTCCTAACAGACATCACTGATCATAGACCTGACCTTCCTGTAACACACATCACTGATCATAGACCTGCCCTTCCTAACACACTTCACTGATCATAGACCTGCCCTTCCTAACACACATCATTGATCATAGATCTGACCTTCCAAACACACATCACTGATCATAGACCTGGCCTTCCTAACACACATCACTGATCATAGACCTGACCTTCCTACAACACATCACTGATCATAGACATGACCTCCCTAACATATCACTAATCATAGATCTGTCCTTCCTAACACACATCACTGATCATAGACCTGCCCTTCCTAACACACATCACTGATCATAGACCTGACCTTCCTGTAACACATCACTGATCATAGACCTGACCTTCCTGTAACATATCACTAATCATAGACCTGGCCTTCCTAACACACATCACTGATCATAGACCTGACCTTCCTGTAACATATCACTAATCATATACCTGACCTTCCTAACACACATTACTGATCATAGACCTGGCCTTTCTAACACACTTCACTGATCATAGACCTGGACTTCCTGTAACACACATCACTGATCATAGACCTGATCTTCCTAACACATCACTGATCATAGACCTGGCCTTCCTATCACACATCACTGATCATAGACCTGGCCTTCCTAACACACATCACTGATCATAGACCTGGCCTTCCTGTAACTTACATCACTGATCATAGACCTGAACTTCCTGAAACACATCACTGATCATAGACCTGACCTTTCTCTAACACATCACTGATCATAGACCTGACCTTCCTGTAACAAATTCACTGATCATAGACCTGCCCTTTCTAACACATCACTGATCAAAGACCTGACCTTCTTGTAACACATCACTGATCATAGACCTGACTTACTGTCAGAAATCACTGATCATAGACCTGACCTTACTGTCACACATCACTGATCATAGACCTGGCCTTCCTAACACACATCACTGATCATATACCTCACCTTCCTGTAACACATCACTAATCATAGACCTGACTTTCCTGTAACAAATCACTGATCATAGACCTGACCTTTCTCTAATACATCACTGATCACAGACCTGACCTTCCTGTAACAAATTCACTGATCATAGACCTGACCTTTCTGTAACACATCACTAATCATAGACCTGACCTTCCTGTAACACATCACTGATCATAGACCTGACCTTTCTCTAACACATCACTGATCATAGATCTGACCTTCCTGTTACAAATTCACTGATCATGGACCTGACCTTTCTCTAACACATCACTGATCAAAGACCTGACCTTCTTGTAACACATCACTGATCATGGACCTGACCTTAGTGTCACACATCACTGATCATAGACCTGACCTTACTGTCACACATCACTGATCATAGACCTGACCTTCCTAACACACATCACTGATCATATACCTCACCTTCCTGTAACACATCACTAATCATAGACCTGACCTTCCTGTAACAAATCACTGATCATAGACCTGACCTTTCTCTAAGACATCACTGATCATAGACCTGACCTTCCTGTAAAAAATTCACTGATCATAGACCTGATCTTCTTGTTACACATCACTAATCATAGACCTGACCTTACTGTCACACATCACTGATCATAGACCTGACCTTCTTGTTACACATCACTAATCATAGACCTGACCTTACTGTCACACATCACTGATCATAGACCTTACCTTACTGTCACATATCACTGATCATAGACCTTACCTTACTGTCACACATCACTTATCATAGACCTGACCTTCCTAATTACATACATCACTGATGATAGACTTGACCTTCCTAATTACACACATCACTGATCATAGACCTGACCTTACTGTCACACATCATTGATCATAGACCTGATCTTTCTGTCACACATCACTGATCATAGACTTGACCATCCTGTAACACATTACCATCATACATCACCCAGGATTTCTTTTGCATGACCATAGAAGTACGAAATTCGTCAACTTGAAAAAAAAATCCAAAAATTAGTCAGACTGAAAAATCTGAACTTATTTTCATCTTCTTGACTCCCATGATAAAATCACAAAAAACTCACCTTGCCGGAGCACTCTTTGAGTGCCGCAGGGAATTGAATTTATCATGTCTGTAGTCTACGCGGCTTGACATTTGGTAATTTGTCTAAATCCTTGTATATATTTCTCTATCTAAACTGTTTTCATTGACAGTTTAAGGGCTATCACAAGAGGTAGAACTCGTATTTTCCTTGTATAAAATTCGTTATTATTTTTATGTGCGTACACATACAGAAATCTACATTGCATGTTACCCCTGTGTGGTGTTTATAAGACAATAGACTACATTTACAAATTAACCTTGAGTTATTCAAGGTTCGACGGACAAACCGTGCAATATGTCTAAAACGTGGAGCGAATTAAATTTACGCGTCGGCTAATTCGAATGCTATCTGTGTCAATCTTTCGGATCGGGTGATAGAGGGCTACCCGATTCAGTGACATTGTCACAAATGTGTATGTTTTTGAAGGTAAATGGGCGGATCTAGAAAAACAACTTTTTTTCCGAGGGGTTGGGGATGGATGGGATGGGGGATTGCAGCTAAAGATTTTGAAGAAATATATATATATACATAAAAAATGGGAAGAATGAGGATTTTGGCAAATATTCGACGGGGTCCGGATCCCTTAACCCCTCTTGATCTGCGCTTATGTCGTGGTGCACGTAATTCCTAATGGTTAATGTATATATTGGTATGATATACCCCCTCCCTTTCCTTTAGATCTGCACTTATGTCGTGGTGCACCTGTAATTTCGAATGGTTAATGTATATATTGGTATGATATAACCCCCCCCCCCCTTTCCTCTAGGTCTGTGCTTATGTCATGGTGCACATGTAATCCCTAAGGGTTAATGTATATATTGGTTTAATATGCTATGTAGACTTTCAAAGGAATATTTAATGAAGATTGACTGTTGGTCGTTATCTTTTACTATGATAAGATTTTCCGATTATTTTAGATAAAATAAAATAAAGAAATAAGGAATTTAAATAGCACTGTTTGATCAAGCGTATCACTTAATTTGAGTAGCTTATATTTTTACGATATTACGTGACCGTTAGTCTAATACTCACTAACATGGCGAAA
Source organism: Pinctada fucata (assembly GCA_028142955.1). Lineage (NCBI taxonomy): Eukaryota > Metazoa > Mollusca > Bivalvia > Pterioida > Pteriidae > Pinctada > Pinctada fucata. The sequence continues at coordinate 52,938,435 of AP027111.1, forward strand.
TAAAGTTTTTCATAAAAAAAAAGTAACGAAATATAAATAAAAGACTTAGGGGGACTCGTGACATTTGATGAACAGAACTAGGGGGACTCGTGACATTTGATCAACAGAAATAGGGGGACTCGTGGCATTTGATCAACAGAACTAAGGTGACTCGTGACATTTGATCAACAGAACTAAGGTGACTCGTGACATTTGATCAACAGAACTAAGGGGACTCGTGACATTTGATCAACAGAACTATGGGGACTCGTGACATTTGAACAACAGAACTAAGGTGACTCGTGACATTTGATCAACAGAACTAGGAGGGAATCGTGTAATTTTTCATCAACAGAACTAAGGGGACTCGTGACATTTGATCAACAAAACTAGGAGGGACTCAATACCTTTGATCAACAGAACTAGGGGGACTCGTGACATTGATCAACTGAACTAGGGGGACTCGTGACATTTGATTAACAGAACTAGGGGGACTCGTGACATTTGATAAACAGAACTAAGGGGAATGGTGACAACAGAACTAGGGGGACTTGTGACATTTGATCAACAGAACTATGGGGACTCGTGACATTTGACCAACGAACTAGGGGACCTCGTGACATTTGATTAACAGTATTAGGGGAACTGGTGACATTTGATGAACAGAACTAGGGGGACTCGTGATATTTGATCAACAGAACTAGGGGGGACTCGTGTCATTTGATGAAGAGAACAAGGGGGGGGGGGGCTTGACATTTGATGAACAGAACTAGGGGGACTCGTGACATTTGATGAACAGAAATAGGGGGACTCGTGACATTTGATCAATAGAACTAGGGGGACTCGTGTCATTTGATGAAGAGAACAAGGGGGGGGGGGGGGCTTGACATTTGATGAACAGAACTAGGGGGACTCGTGACATTTGATCAACAGAAATAGGGGGACTCTTGACATTTGATCAACAGTATTAGAGGTACTCTTGACATTTGATCAATAGAACTAGGGGGACTCTTGACATTTGATCAACAGTATTAGAGGTACTCGTGACATTTGATCAATAGAACTAGGGGGACTCTTGACATTTTATCAATAGAACTAGGGGGACTCGTGACATTTGATCAATAGAACTAGAGGGACTCTTGACATTTTATCAACAGTATTAGAGGTACTCGTGACATTTGATCAATATAACTAGGGGGACTCTTGACATTTGATCAATAGAACTAGGGGGAATTGTGACATTTGATCAATAGAACTAGAGGGACTCGTGACATTTGATCAACAGTATTAGAGGTACTCGTGACATTTGATCAATAGAACTAGAGGGACTCTTAACATTTGATCAATAGAACTAGGGGGACTCTTGACATTTGATCAACAGTATTAGAGGTACTCGTGACATTTGATCAATAGAACTAGAGGGACTCTTGACATTTGATCAACAGTATTAGAGGTACTCGTGACATTTGATCAACAGTATTAGAGGTACTCGTGACTTTTGATCAATAGAACTAGAGGGACTCTTGACATTTGATCAATAGAACTAGGAGGACACTTGACATTTGATCAACAGTATTAGAGGTACTCGTGACATTTGTTCAACAGTATTAGAGGGACTCGTGACATTTGATCAACAGTATTAGAGGTACTCGTGACATTTGATCAATAGAACTAGGGGGACTCTTGACATTTGATCAACAGTATTAGAGGTACTCGTGACATTTGATCAACAGTATTAGAGGGACTCTTGACATTTGATCAACAGTATTAGAGGTACTCGTGACATTTGATCAACAGTATTAGAGGGACTCGTGACATTTGATCAACAGTATTAGAGGTACTCGTGACATTTGATCAATAAAACTAGGGGGACTCTTGACATTTGATCAATAGAACTAGAGGGACTCTTGACATTTGATCAACAGTACTAGAGGTACTCGTGACATTTGATCAATAGAACTAGAGGGTCTCTTGACATTTGATCAATAGAACTAGGGGGACTCTTGACATTTGATCAACAGTATTAGAGGTACTCGTGACTTTTGATCAACAGTATTAGAGGGACTCGTGACATTTGATCAACAGTATTAGAGGTACTCGTGACATTTGATCAATGGAACTAGGGGGTCTCGTGACATTTGATCAATAGAACTAGAGGGACTCTTGACATTTGATCAACAGTATTAGAGGTACTCGTGACATTTGATCAATAGAACTAGAGGGACTCTTGACATTTGATCAACAGTATTAGAGGTACTCGTGACATTTGATCAATAGAACTAGAGGGACTCGTGACATTTGATCAACAGTATTAGAGGGACTCGTGACTTTTGATCAATAGAACTAGAGGGACTCGTGACATTTGATCAATAGAACTAGAGGGACTCGTGACATTTGATCAACAGTATTAGAGGTACTCGTGACATTTGATCAAAAGAACTAGAGGGACTCTTGACATTTGATCAACAGAAATAGGGGGACTCTTGACATTTGATCAACAGTATTAGAGGTACTCGTGACTTTTGATCAATAGAACTAGAGGGACTCGTGACATTTGATCAATAGAACTAGAGGGACTCGTGACATTTGATCAACAGAACTAGGGGGACTCGTGACATTTGATCAATAGAACTAGAGGGACTCTTGACATTTGATCAACAGTATTAGAGGTACTCGTGACATTTGATCAATAGAACTAGAGGGACTCTTGACATTTGATCAACAGTATTAGAGGTACTCGTGACATTTGATCAATAGAACTAGAGGGACTCTTGACATTTGATCAACAGTACTAGAGGGACTCGTGACATTTGATCAATAGAACTAGAGGGACTCTTGACATTTGATCAACAGTATTAGAGGTACTCGTGACATTTGATCAATAGAACTAGAGGGACTCTTGACATTTGATCAACAGTATTAGAGGGACTTTTGACATTAAATCAACAGTATTAGAGGTACTCGTGACATTTGATCAATAGAACTAGGGGGACTCTTGACATTTGATCAATAGAACTAGGGGGACTCGTGACATTTGATCAATAGAACTAGAGGGACTCTTGACATTTGATCAACAGTATTAGAGGTACTCGTGACATTTGATCAATAGAACTAGAGGGACTCTTGACATTTGATCAACAGTATTAGAGGTACTCGTGACATTTGATCTATAGAACTAGAGGGACTCTTGACATTTGATCAACAGTATTAGAGGGACTCTTGACATTAAATCAACAGTATTAGAGGGACTCTTGACATTTGATCAACAGTATTAGAGGTACTCGTGACTTTTGATCAATAGAACTAGAGGGACTCGTGACATTTGATCAATAGAACTAGAGGGACTCGTGACATTTGATCAACAGTATTAGAGGTACTCGTGACATTTGATCAAAAGAACTAGGGGGGACTCGTGACATTTGATCAACAGAAATAGGGGGACTCTTGACATTTGATCAACAGTATTAGAGGTACTCGTGACTTTTGATCAATAGAACTAGAGGGACTCGTGACATTTGATCAATAGAACTAGAGGGACTCGTGACATTTGATCAACAGTATTAGAGGTACTCGTGACATTTGATCAACAGAACTAGGAGGACTCGTGACATTTGATCAAAAGAACTAGAGGGACTCTTAACATTTGATCAACAGAAATAGGGGGACTCGTGACATTTGATCAACAGTATTAGAGGTACTCGTGACATTTGATCAAAAGAACTAAGGGGGACTCGTGACATTTTATCAACAGAATAATGGGGACTCGTCACATTTGATCAACAGAACTAGGGGGACTCGTGACATTTGATCCACAGAACTATATTCCAATGTGGGTCGCAAAGCTCAATTGGTAGAGCGCCGGATTTTCAAACAGGAGATCCTGGGTTCGAATACCGTCAGGGTCGAACTTTCTCAGAGGTGATTTATCATCTCGCACCCACCTATTCTCTGGCTCGGAGGGAATTAAAACGGTCTGAGTAGACCCCTTGGCAGCTGTTGCCGAGGAGATTGTCTCGTGTGGTGGCACGTTAAAGGCCGTTCTTCTTTCTTTCTTCTTTCTGTTTGGGCACCTAGCAACCCTCTATTGGGTCAGTTGGCTGTATTGATGTTATATTGCGGGGGACTCATTCGCCAACTGCCCGTTACAGAGTAATCTAGCCAGGTCGTTCCCCTCTGGGGTGCCTCATAGCCCCTTCTATTATTTAAGGGGCGGAGTACTACCCCATTTTGATGCCCACCCTCCACTTGTGTATGTGGTGTATGCATGTATGCAGGAGGGTTGTATAAATATGTACTGCTTGGATGGTCCGTATTTCCAACGGCTTTTATAAGGTGCCACCACACCTGGATACCCTTGCCGCAGCATGAACGTGGGTACCCAACCGGACCCTTTATAGTCCCCCCGGTCAGGAGACTCGGTAGGGACGAACGAATGGATATGACTTTCAACTCTCATATGACCACACCGGGATTAGAACCCCGGTTCAAACTCCTTAGGGAGGTGCTCCGACCACGGAGGGATTTCATCTACAACAACAACAACAACTAGGGGGACTCGTGACATTTGATCAACAGAACTAGGGGGACTCGTGACATTTGATCAACGGAACTAGCCTATACATGTGTGTGTGTGTATGTGTGTGTGTGGGGGGGTTGTTACTCCTCTTCCCTTACCGCTATTTCCTCCCACTCCCTCCTTCCATTCCCGCCTCCTTACCACCCTCCTCCCCCTTCCCTCCTCTCCCATCTTCCTCCCTTTTCTCCTGTCCCCTCCCTCCCTTCTCCCACCCTCTTCGGACTTCCTCCCTCTTCCCTACCCCTCTCCCTTTTTCTTCTAGATACGGCAAAACTTCAATATATTGAAGATTACTTGCCTCCCTCCACCCTCTTTCCTCTCCTACCGCCCCTTTCTCTCACCTCCCTCTCGCCCTGTCCACCCCCTCCTATTATTCTGAATAACATTACTGATAGGTAGTAAGAAGTTGTTTACCATTCGAAATGTCCTCAAGACAATGTTCTATAAATAGCATTAGGACGTTCCATTTCAAAATGACAGTCTGCACGGAAATATGACCTACAAATCATTGATTACTGCATGGAATACGGTCGTCACTCAGTGAAAAGAAAACTAAACTTGATAAGGAAGACGTTTGTAATCTCGGATGTCAAAAACTGAATCAGAAATTTCAACTTTTTAAAAAACAAAAGTGGTCATGTGACACAGCAGATAAGGAAGTAAATCAAAGTTAGTGCAACATCACGCGATCTTTAAAATAGGGCGTGTCATGAGAACAAAACTTATCTGACTGAAAGGTGATTTTAGAAGAGGATGCTTCTATACTAAGTCAGTGCACATATATAAGAAAAGGATTGAGGTAAATAATTGCTGCTTATAGCGCCGACACTGCGACAGTGACATTATATCAAAAGACAAAGTAAAAAATGAGCCGTGACGATGAGGCTAGATATGGACGGGCGTGCCTGTTGGTGCTGAACGTGTGTCCGTTCACTCTAAGACGTGTCATCGATGATTACTCCTTACGACATGCCAGATCTCTCAGTTTATGTGACTTTTTGGAAAAGAACAAGGACCGTCTTTTTCATTTATATAAGAGAGAATGTTGTTGCGGTCAAAAATCAAACAAAACTCCTATGTATCAATCTCAGTGGGATTCACTTTATAACAGAAATACCTCGGCTTGTGTGAATGGTAAGCGGATTGACTGTCCGTGTAAATATGACGGTAAGACAAGCGCAACAACAAATGTCATGGACGTCACTCTGTGTTGTCTTGTAATTAACAACATTTGTCACGGAGTTGATGCCAACCATATTAAGACAATCAGGGAAATACGCAATAAGCTCATTCACGCTGAAAGTGCACGTTTGGATGTACTTACATTCAACGGATACATGAAAAGAGTAAAAACCGCTATTTGTCAGCTAGCTAAAAACGTGTCTACTATGCTACACACGGAAACATTGAAAATGATTGCTGAACTTGAAAACCGCTTAATGGATCCTGTTGAGCTTAGCGAACTCAGGAACTTGATAATAGATGAAAAAAGGTTCACAGATCTGGAAGCGGTACGTATGACAATTGGGGCTTTCAACAGGGATCTAGGGATGCATATAGGATTTGACTTGGTGGGATGGGGTGGGGACTGGGGGCATGATTTACATCGGAAAGGTGAAGTGCCTTTGGGTCTAAAGCCCCCTCCCAATCCACACCAAGACAAATCCTGAATGAACATGCACCTTATCACAATACATTCAGTTATTACACGTTTACCTATTATGGCCAATCACAATGCATAATATAAAGCACTAGATGGTATCAATTTCAGGATGTTTCAAATATAGCGAATCAAACAAGACATGGGATGGCCAAAGTGAGTGAGAAAATGACTCAGATGGAGGATCAAACTCAGAGGGAACTATCACAAATAAGGGGAACTGTTGGTTTGTATAACAAATGATAGAACATTTATTGATCCCCCAAGTTGAAATTTAACAATTAAAATTTCCTAGTTAACGCTAAAATGAAGACAAAAAAATCCCAGAAATGTTCTAGACCAGTTGTCAAAGTTAAAGGCTAATGAAAAGTACGTCTACGTGTAACGTCTTCATGGTCTTGTGGTAGTAAGGGTGAAACGTTTACCAAATTTCCTAAACGTGTACACGGAAGGCTGTAAACGAAACGTAAACGTTTAAACACGTCTTTGTATTTCTAATGTGAAAAGTGATATCCACTAGTATTCATTTGTAGACATGGTCATAAATTGACATAAATACGACTTAGTTACGCTTGACTAGATCAAATTCGCAACTTTAATACGACATGCTGATGTTTCGTACAGCAATAAAACTTTCAAAGATTCAAAAATCAAGCTGTTATTTTCAAATGTGTTTGAACAATTCCCACAATTCAAAAGTGCAAGTAAGTTACAAAAAACAGTAACTCGTTGAAGGTTGGACACCAGACCATCAAGAAAAGGCATGGGCAGAGAAATAGACGAAGAAATAGACGGCAATGACGGAGAAAGAGACGGTTGCGGCGGTGTCAATTTTGAGATATCGGCTCTTTCTATAACAGGATTAGATTGATTCTCAAACAGATTTTCTTCCCGTTTTAAGCGTTTGTTTAAAGTTTGTCCAGTGTGTTTGAATCAAGGATGCATACATAACTCCGACAGCACATACATGTACATTTCGTACATACGTTAAATGAAGAATCAATTGACTGACGACTTCGCGACTTCAGGAAATCAATACAAGTATTGAGTTTTAGCGTAATATTAACGATATTAAAGAATATCTTATTATTGTATGTACAGTAGCCCGTGTACACGTTTAGAAATTATGTAAACGTTTACAGTCAAAAAACGAAACGGCTCCGTGTACACGTGTAAACGTTTCACCCTTATGTGGTAGGATATGAACTGTGAGTCAATCATTGATAAATCTTTAGGAGAAAGTTTGAATCCAGCACCACTTTGAGTTCCGGATAGGAAAATTCAGTCAAGGGTGGGATTGATCAAGTACAAGACATTTTTCTATCCGGAACAAGAAAGTCGTGCTTGATTATTTTTCTCACACATTGAAACCTTCAAAGTTCTCTTGTTTACGCATCAGAATGACTGAACATCATGCTAAATGTATGTGCACGTGAAATACCGTACGTCACTTTGTCTGTGACGTCATAAAGGAACAATCAATAGTGCTGGATCTTGGGTAACGGATTTATAGAATCTATCACCCCTTTCTACATGGACAGGGAAATCCGCCCGAGTATCAAAGACTTGCAGTCCAAGATGAGGCTTGCCGAGTCGTGGACGTTGCAAATCTTTGTTACGAGGGTGGGATTTCCCTGTCCCTGTACAAAGGGGTGATTAATTATTTTTCTCTCACCTATATATTTTTACATAATTCAAAACTAACATTACTACAGTCAAACCTGTCTTATGTGACTTTGCAAGGGCGGACAGAAAATAGGTCATATAAGACAGGTGGTCACTGAATACAGGTTCAAGCTGATCTGACTTTAACCAACACAATTTTCGTAGTATAAGAGCAATACCATAAAATGAATCACTGCATATATCACTTCATGTATTTATTGATGAATCATATTGAACATATAAAATCACATTAGATTTTATCTATCACAGAAGATTTAATTATTGAAGACACTGATATAGAGATTTAATGTAAAATATTATGTAGTTTGGGTCCTCTACAACACTAAAAGTCGTTATATACAGGTCCGGAATTGGGTACGGGACAGAAAAATCACAGTCGTTGTCGCGTTAGACAGGTTGTCGCTATAAACAGGTTTATTTGATAGGAAAATTGCTCGGGAGGAATAAAAAAGGTCACATAAAGCAGGAAGTCGCTAAAAAGAGGGTCACTTTAAGACAGGTTTGACTGTACATTAAATGTTGCTCTATGTGACATCAAACACTCCTAAATCTACGTAAACATCTATGACGTTACAATAGGGGGTTCGAGACAAACATCTGGGGGTGTGAGACAGAGTTGTCTCAGAACGGGTAAATCTGTAGATATCTCTGTCCGGGATGAGAGAATGAATTTTCCCTCACCCCGGACAGAGGTATCTACAGATTTACCTGTTCTGAGACAACTCTGTCTCCCACCCCCGGATGTTTGTCTTGAACCCCTATTGTGACGTCATAGATGTTTATGTAGGTTTAGCAGTGTTTGATGTCACATGGAACAACATTTAACGCAAAACAAGCAATGTTTATTCATGAATTATGTGAGAATATATGGATGAGAGAAAAATAATCAATCACCCCTTTGTACAAGGACAGGGAAATCACACCCTAGTATCAAAGATTTGCAACTCCATGACTCGGCAAGCCTCGTCGTGGACTGCAAATCTTTTTGATACTTGGCAGGGATTTCCCTGTCTCTGTACAAAGGGGTGTTAGAGTCTATTACTCCAGGACTGCTGAAAAGTGGAATCAGCCTATCCAATGCGCGAGAAAAAAAAAATTATTCACACTTGCCATCTTTTCACTGTATTGACTTCAGCAATGTTTCATGATAAAGCAATATATCTCTTGCAAATAATTGTATTATGTAGTTTAAAGGTCCTTGCAAAAAATGCTTATAATGGTAGAATATCTATATAATAATTAGTAATATCGATGAGCAGACAATCTTATGTATACTTGAAAGATGATATTGATATTTACTTTTTAATTCTAGCAAGACAAGGTCAAGAAATCAAAGAAGAACTACAAGGACAGCTGAGTCCTATTCAACAGGAATCAAATGGTATATTAAATTAATTGATCAGTCATATTGATTTATTTATTTGGCATAACAAAGTTATACATTTTCAAACGAATATTCGATAATTCCATAGATAAAGTACTGGATATATGCCAAAAACAATTCATACTTAAAAATATGCCCTTGAGTCTATATGCGCATAAACAATTATTTTTATCTTTTTAAAAAAATTAAATATTCAAAAACATTTAATTTAAGCATATATGTCAAAGCATAAAGTGATTTAAATATGACAGGTATACAATAAATTAGTGCCTCATATGAAAGAAAATGAAAAAGGAAAAAAATGTCAAAAATGAAATTAAAGGTATTCAGATGATTAAAAGAGGACAGAAAGCTGACAAAATAGAAAAAAAATGAAATTGAAGAAAAAAACTACATATCATTCTGACGAAAAGATTGTGAAAGGAGGGTATCCCTTTGGTCCCACTTTCACCTCTGGCTGTGTCACCTGTCGACGGATCCGGAAAAACACAAACAACACATGTAGGGGATCATAAGTACTTCTTTCCTACCAAGTTTCATCAAAAATTTAAATCCATTCAATGGTTTAGAGAAGAAGTGAAAAGAGGGTTAAATACCCGAAATGTGCATGTCTGGTCTATGCTGCAAATTCATCTTTTCTTAAATGATGCTTTTGAATTTCAATTATTTGAAGAAGTTTAATATTTGATGGATGGACGAAGGACTGCACGCTATGACAAAACTTCATTGATACCAAGTTACATCAAAATCCCTTCAGTACTTCTGGAAAAGTAGTCAAAAATGTAATAAGTTTACAATAGACATACATGTATGTTTGGACAGACGGAAGATGGACACCACACTATGACAATAGCTCACCTGAGAATATAATCTTAAGGTATTCGACCCCTAATGCATTTTCAATGATAAATTCTAGAGATAAGAAATTTCGTTCTCTTCTAAATGAATGATACACATACTTTTCTAGCTAAATTTAGGGATTACACTTCTCACACAGTGACCTACTCCGTCATCCCGAAGATTCCCGATCATGAAATCATCGGCATTTGTCGGGAAATTATGAAAATGTGCATAAATTTTTACCGGAAGTACTCTATTAGGGTGCGGGATCCTTAAGGTAATTTTTGATTCGAATTCAAATTAGAGTGAAGAACGCGTTATCTTTATGAACATATTTGTTGATGGAGATCGCTGGTAGATAAATAAGGAAACCATGGTCAATATAAATGTGCAGAAAGAGAAATATGTATAGGATAAAGACCGAGTTGAGGTCTGTATGAAGGTTAGATGCCCAAGGAGAGAACAGGGTGGTGTTTAAAGACCGAGGCCGAAGGCCGAGGTCTTTAAACACCACCCTGTTCTCTCCGAGGGCATCTAACCTTCATACAGACCTCAACGAGGTCTTTATCCGACTTACAAACCGCAGATTTTCTTTAATTTTCAGAAAAATTAAAATCTAAATATTTAATACACCCCTGCTTTTCAAAATGAAATAGACCATGCAAATTATCTGAACGAAATATGCAACGGTAACGATCAATAGGCCATAGAAGTAAAATAGTTTGTTATACATCACGATAATTTTCTGAAAGGTACCCTGTATTCGGTCAAAGAAGAAAAAACAGTGTAACAATGAGTAACAATGAGTTCTATCTCCAATCAAGTTTTAATTAGGTGACTAAATTATTGCAAATAGAGATAAGGAAAGATTTTTTAATCAAGTGAGGATAATATTTCTATATTTTGTCCATCAAGTTCCTCAATGTACATGTATTTGAAGGGCATTTAGAATATCTGGTCTTCAAAAATTGCTCTAGGGATCTAGATTGATTTGAAATGGCATTTTGAACTTTTCGGGATAGAGGAATCTATTCTTCTTCTATTAATATTTCTTATAAAAGGATGTCTTAAGCGGACTTTAAACACAATATTTTCTATACTATGGCCGAATACTCATCATAATCAAAATAATTGACACCCGCGACTGAAATAATTTTCTTTTCTCCGCCCCTCATTGTTTTTTATTGACCTCCACACTTCATTGAACGTTCATAAAACCTCGTATATTTAGAATCGTCCGCGGTCTTTATGAAATAAAATGACCGATGAATAACAAAAGAATCACATTTGAAGGTTTGTAAACATAGTTAAACCATGTAAGGTTTGGTACTTAGATTGAAGAAAATTAGGGCATATCCTTAGAAACCCAGAAAACATTTATTTCTGACAAGCTGTGTTCAGTGTGTTTTACCTCTTTTCAGAACACATGAGACTAATAGATGAACATGGCAGACAAATAACACACATCAAGCAAAGAATGCCATATGGAAAAGTACCTTCAAGACAGGGTAATGTATGACAGAGATATGGTTATTGATATATTTAAGAAATAACAACTAGCTCAGTAGCTGGCCGTGGTTTGTTGTCTAGTAATTCCCTGAGTCGCATGAACCAATCAAATTATTACCAAGACGCGAAACGGCAAGGTGATAAGTTGATTGGTTCATGCGACGAGGGGAATTACTGAACAACAAATCACAGCTAGCTAGTTGTTATTTCTATTCCAATATTGTTCTGCACGAGTTCTATAGCACATGCATGGGTGAAGCTTAGTGAACTGGAAGTTTGTTGGATATCTAACACCAGGCGAGTTCTATAGTACATATAGGGAGAAAATTTCAAGTCACGTGAATTATATTTTTAGTTCACCCTAGCCAAAGTCCTTAATAAGTGAGATATTGTAATAGTGATTTGTTAGTCTGTTGTCAAGTATACTGATTTTCAATAAACCAATCGAATTAAGGTTACGAAAATCTCTAGGGAGTCCATTCAGCAAAAACAATACAGTTTTTAGTTCAGACAAAATTCCAATGGCCCTTTGGACTCGTACCATAATGGTACTTATGAACCGAATTGAAAAACGTAGATCTTAACTCGATGTAAGTCGGACAGACAGTTGTACATCTGGGCGAGTGGCTGAATAGTTGGTTTCTGTACTTAAAATGAATTTTGGCTGCTCATGAAAAGCTCTTTGTTTGGAAGCATCACTGATGAGGATTTGATATCCGAAACACGTGTCTGGGGCATAAAAATTGGCTTGAAACTTTCTTCAAGAAGATATATATGGCAAGCCAATGTGGACAAAAATAGGTATTTTCTAGTATTAGAAATTAATTTTCTAATATTTGAAATTAATTTTCTAATATTTGAAATTCATTTTCTAATATTAGAAATTCATTTTCTAATATTAGAAATTCATTTTCTAATATTTGAAAATGATTTTCTTATATAAGAAATTGTTTTCTAATATTAGAAAATGATTTTCAAATATTTGAAAATGAATTTCTAATATTAGAAAATCATAGGTAATTTCTAATATTAGAAAATGATTTTCAAATATTTGAAAATGATTTTCTAATATTAGAAATTCATTTTCTAATATTTAAAAATCATTTTCTAATATTAAGAAATCATTTTCGAATATTAGAAAATCATTTTCAAATATTAGAGATTCAGTTTATTTTCTAATATTAGAATTTCATTTTCTTATATCAGAAATTTATTTTCTAATATTTGAAAATGATTTTCTAATATTCGAAAATCATTTTCTAATATTAGAAAATCATTTTCTTAAATTAGAAAATGAATTTCTAATATAAGAAAAAAAGTCAGTATTTTCTTATATAAGAAAATCATAGGCAATATCATATATTTGAAAATCATTTTCTAATATTAGAAAATCATTTTCTTATATTAGAAATTCATTTTCTAATATTAGAAATTCGTTTTCTAATATAAGAAATTCTTATATTAGAAAATGATTTTCTAATATTAGAAATTCATTTTCTAATATTTGAAAATTATTTTCTAATTTTTGAAAATTATTTTCTAATATTAGAAAATGAGTTTCAAATATTAGAAAATGAATTCCTTATATTAGAAAATAGTCGATAATTCCTAATATTAAAAAATGAATTTCTTATATTAGAAAATGAATTTTTGATATAAGAAAATGATTTTCCAATATTAAAAAGTGAATTTCTAATATTAGAAAATGAATTTATTATATTAGAAAATGAATTTGTAATATTAGAAAGTAATTTCTAATATTAAAAATTAATTTCTAATATTAAAAAATGAATTTCAAATATTAGAAAATGAATTTCTAATATTAAGAAATGAAATTTAAATATTAGAAAATAAATTTCTAATATTAGAAAATACCTATTTTTGTCCACATTGGCTTGCCATAGATATAGGGTTTGAGCAATTCTGTATTTCTATCATAAACACATTTTTATGCCCCCGTTAATGAAGATTCGGGGACATATAGTTTTTTGTCTGTCCGTCTGTCTGTCTGTCTGTTAAACTTTAACCTTGGGCATAACTATTAAATGGTAAATAATAGGGCTTTCATATTTTACATGTGTACATGTGTAAACCTTGTGACAAGACCTTTCAATTGATTCCAAAATATTTGACCTTGTGACCTTGACCTTGGAGTTTGACCTACTTTTGAAAAACTTTAACCTTGGGCATAACTTTTGAATGGTAAGTGATAGGGCTTTCACAGTTCACATGTGTATTCCTTGTGACAAGACCTTTTCATTGGTACCAAAATTTTTGACCTTGTGACCTTGACCTTGAAGTTTGACCTAATATCGAAAATTTAAACATGATTAGCCATAACTTTTGAATGGTAGTCATGGTAGTGATAGGACTTTCATAGGTCACATACAAGTATGTATTCCTTGTGACAAGACCTTTTCATGGATACCAAAATTTTTATGCCCCCGGAATCAAAGATTCGGGGACATATAGTTTTTGGCCTGTCCGTCTTTTTGTCTGTTAGTCTGTTTGTCTGTCTGTTTGTCCGAAAAACTTTAACATTGGGCATAACTTTTGAATGGTAAGTGATAGAGCTTTCATATTTCACATGTGTATTCCTTGTGACAAGACCTTTCCATTGATACCAAAATTTTTGACCTCGTGACCTTGACCTTGACCTTTGACCTACTTCTGAAAAGCTTTAACATTGGGCATAACTTTTGAAAGGTTGATGATAGGGCTTTCATATTTCACATGTGAATTCCTTGTGACAAGACCTTTCCATTGATCCAAAATTTTTGACCAGATGACCTTGACCTTTGACCTTCTTCTCAAAAACTTTAGCATTGAGCATAACTTTTGAATGGTAAGTGATAGGACTTTCATATTTCAAATGTGTATTCCTTATTTTAAGACCTTTCTATTGATACGAAAGATTTTGACCTTGATTTTGACCTTTGACCTACTTAGCGAAAACTTTAACATTGGGAAGAAATTTTGAATGGTAAGTGATAGGACTTTCTTTTTTCACATGTGTATTCCTTTGATTCCAAAAACTTTTAACCCAGTGACCCTGACCTTGACCTTTCACATACATGTACTTAACAGAAAATGGTTTTTATACTAACAAAGATGCCACCGGGGCATTCGTGTTTCACAAACACAGGCATTATTGACCTTGTGACCTTGACCTTGAAGCCTGATATCGAAAATTTAAACATTAGCCATAACTTTTGAATGTTAAGTGATAGGACATTCATATTTCACATATGAATTCCATGTGGCAAGACTTTTCCATGGATATTCAATTTCACATTCATTTCTCAAATAACCTTGACCTCAAATAAGAAACTACTTTTCATCTGTTTTACTGACAAAGATGCCAACGGGGGCATTCATGTTTCACAAACACAGGTTTTATTTTTTTGTTGCAGTGATTAGCAGTTAAACTTGTTCCCCCTGACTTGATGTTTTGAAGTGTATTAATTACTTGTTTTCCAGCTCTGTTGTCTGAAAGAAAAGAAAATTTGTTTTGGTCCTCTCTCAATTTGACAAAAGGTCATATAAAGCACCAAAATCCTGCTGTGAGATTCACAATTTTTTTTAACTGTTCCCATATCAATAACATAAAAGCCGCATTGACTTATTTTATATTTCAAATGATACAGGTGTAAGGAAAATGAGGGAAAAGCTAATGGAAATCAATGACCAGATAACCCGAGTCATCCAACTTTCCCCTCTACAGGACACAGGAGAGGAATTACCTATAGAGCTTTTATATGCCTCAGTAGTCATCTGTGAAGATCAGAAGTACGTTACGATGGGAATTGATCCATCACAAGACACGGAGGAAATTACAAGATATGAAAATTTACCAAAGAACAAGGGAGTACTTAAAAGAACTTGGGAACGAATAAAAAATAGTAGGTTGTTCTCTTCAAAATTTAATACGGAGCCAACAACAGATTTTGATAGAGGAAGTTATAAATATAACAGGTCTTCTAGGAGGGAAGTCACAAACCCAGATGATATATTTAAAAAAGACGGTAAATACGTAAGAAGGATATATATGTCAGGAGATGCCGCACACGGTAAAACCACATACTGTGTGTGGCTTCTTCGGAAATGGTTGAACGCTAAAAGAAAAGAAAACATGATAAACCAGAAATTCGATAAGTGGGAAAAGGAACTGAAGAAATTTGACTTTGTATTCCTGATTAAGTTCCGTAATGTTAATGATCCAAATCTAGTTTCAGTTGTAGATATGATCTGCCAGGACGCGTTTGAGAGTTATAAAGACTGCCATGATGCCATACGTCACGTATTATCATCAGACGAATATAAAAGTCTTATAATATTGGATGGACTGGATGAACTGAACACGAACAGTAAAAGCAAAATGCCAGAAATTGACGTGTCAGGTACTGTTACGTGCTTCATTTCAATGCGACCATGGGTGCTTCCATTATTGTTTAAGAAACCACAACGCAATGACAGAATTATAGAAATTTGTGGTTTAAGTGAAACTGGAATGGAAAATATTATTGAGAATGTACTTGTAAATCATTATAAGTTAAAAGAGAACTCACCAAAATATACACAAACAAAGAAAAGAATACTGAAGTCTTTGAAAAATAAAAGTTTGAAATCATTCATGCAGATTCCCTTGTTAGCTGTAGTATGTGTACAGATATGGTATAATGGGAAACAGGTGGGGGACAGTATAACAAGCTTCTATGCTGAGATGTTAAACATGTTAATAGAGAGGGCAAATGAAAAACATGAAACTGAAATAGAACATGACAAAACAGAAAATGTTGAATTACCTAGACTTTTGTCTGTTTATGATCACATTGCGAATTGTAGTTCTGTACTGTTAAAATTAGGAAAAGTAGCATATGACGGTCTGTTATCTAATGAAACCAACTTAGTATTTCAGAAAATTAAATTAGAAAAAGAAATAGGTGTGAGAGAATTACAGTTTGCACTAGATGTTGGATTGATCAGTCAGAAGGAAGCACGAAGTCTTACAACAAAGAATGTAAGTGTTCATTTCTTTCATAAATCAATACAAGAGTTCCTGGCTGTAATCTACATTGTAACAAACAAAGAGGTAGGTGACTCATTTTGTAAACATCTGTCCAGTGTCAAGGTCATCATGGAGTTGTCTAATGTTATCATGTTTATATGTGGTATGTGTCCGTCCCTGGGTAGTGTTATATCACAGTGTGTTGTAAGTGTGACAGACAGTGACACAAAGATCTGTGAATACAGAGAATCACCTTATTATGACAGTGATACAGTGAAGGAACTGTACAAACTACAGTTAAGTTGGTACAGGGAGTTACAGGACAGACAGACAGACAGCCCAGTGACGTTCCATGTATCAGATGTTTATCTGCATTACAGTGACATAGAGACAGTGAGAGTGACTAGGGACGTCCTGTCTGATCCCCATGTAGTAGATATAAGGTCACTGTACTTTTTGATTGTACCTACTGACAGAGAAATTGGTATTACTAACACAGAACTAAATAACTTTCTGTATAACAAACAACTAACAAGTTCACTTGACATGGTCTATATTAATGGTTATACCACTGATAGGTCAGTGTCCCCTATCTGTATACCCTCACTTAAAACTTTATACCTATGGAATGTAAAAATAAATACTGACCTTGATGATGATGTTTGTCCTCCACTGCTGACAGACATGACATCACTACGTAAGTTAGATCTGTATGATGTGACCCTGGGTGACAGAGGACTGGGTCTGTCTGCTGACATGGTACATATAGAGAAGGTAGAGTTACGGTATGTAAATATGTCATCATCACAATGGCAACAGTTTATACTGTCTGTACTAAACATACAACATAGATTTATTGTTGAACTAGATGGCACAAATATTGATGATGAATCCATGACAAAGATCCGGTCGTCTCCTGACTTCAATGTAACACAGGATGGTGTGGGTGAGTATGGTAGGTATGAGTTCTACTTCACCAGAGTATGGCCACCACAGGTCACACAGTAAATGTTCCTTGTATTAACGTATCATGGTGCAGTCCACATTATAACAATCAGGTCAGATTTTATATATTATTTTATCACCTATTATAACTTCTCAGCATGAATGTAGAGGAAAGTTCAGCACAAGTGAAAATCAGGTAACTATTATCAAACATTATCTCTTGTAAACATTGGCTAGGAGGGTTTAAAGCCACAAATTTTCCATGTTTAAAGACACAAATATTCCAGGTAAGTATTCCTTGTATGTGTGGTCACAGTATTAGATCCTTTATGCCTATTATAATAGTAAACTTTCCATTCATGGTATGACAACATTCATGTGCTACTTTTCACACTAAATCCTTTTAATTCTAAGAAAGAAGATGTCAAGCATATTTTCATTTGTTGAATATTTTCCCTGTTTCCAAGAATCATTCCATATCTGTACACAGTGTGTGTTTTTGACTTCATATAGATTTTCTGAGAACTACAGAAATGGACATCAAGGTTTTCTGAAAACCTCAAGAATTGAATCACTTGTATATAGTGTTTCTAGTATTATTTATTGCTGATTTTTATAGTGACAAAATATAAAATGAAAATATTTGATATGGATAATTTTATTTTGTATTTTACAGGAATTTGAGAAAATAATAAGTTCAACTTTCACCAAAAAAAAAAACTGTTGATTGTTGTACAATGATATTGTTGTGGACAAAGAAAGATAACTCTTATTCAATCATTGGTAACCATAATTGATTACACTTAGTAATAAACCATTTTATTCTTTGTATGAAGATATCAGACAGATTTTCATTTTTGAAAATTTCCCCTGTTTCCAAGAATCATTCCATATCAGTACACAGTGTGTGTATTTGACACATATATTTTCTGAGAACGAAAGAAATGAACATCAAGGTTTTTTGAAAACCTCAAGAATTGATTTGAATATATATAGTGTGTATAGTATTATTTTATAATAGCTGATTGTTTTTTCAGTGACAAAATGTAATACGAAAATATTTCATATATGTTATTTTGCATTTTACAGGAATTTGAGAAAAATAATACATAACTTGAACTTTCACATAAATCTTTTCAATATTAATCTTATAGTGAAAGAGAGATAACTCTTATTTGGTTGTTAATCAATAGATATATTTAATCTATTATGTGTATAAATAATGTTTCTCTGAAAGCAAAAGTAAAATGTATGGAATAGCTTTGTTACTATATTTTTTGACTAATACAAAAATTGATATCAAGAACCTGAAAGGTTGTAACACTGATATTTAAGTTTTGGGGGTATAAAGGAATCACCCTGTCTGTCCGTCTGTCTGCCCATTACACCTTGTCTGGAAAATAAGTCCTCCCGCTGTGGATGGATTTCAATAATATTTCACAGAAATGTTCCTTAGGGCCTATGGATGTGTGATGACCTTGAACCAAGGTCAAAGGTCAATGTCAGAATATACATCAATAGTAAAACCTTGACTGGAGAATAACTCCTCCCAATGTGGATGGATTTCAATAATATTTCACAGAAATGTTCCTTAGGGCCTATGGATGTGTCATGACTTTGAACCAAGGTTATAGGTCAAAGGTCATAATAGACATCATTGGTAAAACCTTGACCAGAGAATAACTCCCCCCCCCCTGTGGATGGATTTCAATAATATATCACACAATTGTTCCTCAGGACCGAAGGGTGTGTCTTGACCTTGAACCAAGATCATAGATCAAAGGTCAAGGTCACAATAGACATAATTAGTAAAACCTTGTCCGGAACATAACTCCTATTCCTGTGGATGGATTTCAATAACATTTCAAAGAAATGTTCCTGAGGATGAACAAATGTCAAGGTCACAGTATACATCATTAGTAATATCTTGTCCACAGAATAACTCCCCTATCTGGGGATGGATTACAATAATATTTCACAGAAATGTTTCTTAGGACCTGAGGGTGTGTCATGAACATGAACCAAGGTCATAGGTAAAAGGTCAAGGTCACAATAGACATCACTAGTAAAACTTTGTACATAGCATAACTACTCCCCCTATGAATGGATTTCAGTAACATTTCATAGATATGTTGCTTACTACTAAAGGGTGTGTCTTGACCTTGAACCAAGCTCATATGGCAAAGGTCAAGGTTTCGATGGACCTCGTTAGTAAAACCTTGACCAGAGAAAAACTCCCCCTGTGGATGTATTTCAATAATGTTTCACAGAAATGTTCCTTATGACCTCAGGGTGTGTCATGACCTTAAACCAAGGTCAAATGGCAAGGTCACAATACACATCATTAGTAAAACCTTGCCTAGAGCTTAACTCTTCCGTCTCTGGGTCGATTTCAATTATATTTCACAGAAATGTTCCTTGGGACGTAAGGGTGTGTCTAACCTTGAACCAAGGTCGAAGGACAAGGTCACAATAGACAGCATTAGTAAAACATTGCCCGGAGAATAACTCCTCCCCATGGGGATAGATTTAAATGATATTTCACAGAAATCTTTTTTAGGATCTAAGGATCTGCCATGGTCAAAGGTCAAGGTCACAATAGACAGCATAAGTGAACCTTGACCTGTGGATAACTCCTATCCATGGGGATAGATTTCAATAATATTGCACAAAAATGTTCTTCAGGTCTTAAGGGTGTGTCATGGCCTTGAACAAAGGTCAAGGTCACAATGGCATCATTAGCAATCTTTATACAGATCATTACTCCTCCCCATGTGAATGGATATCAATGATTTTTCACAGAAATGTTTCTTAGGTTCTAAGGGTGTGACATGACCTTGAACCAAGGTAATAGGTCAATGTCACACAATATACATCAATAGTAAGACCTTGACTGGAGAAAAAATCCTCCCAATGTGGATAGATTTCAAAAATATTTCACAGAAATGTTCCTTAGGACCTGAAGGTGTGTCATGACCTTGAACCAAGGTCAAAGGTCAAGGTCATAATTGACATTTTTAGTAAAACCTTGACCAGAGAATAACTCCCACTGTAGATTGATTTCAATAATATTTGACACGAATGTTTCTTATGAACAAAGGGTTTGTTGTGACCTTGAACCAAGATCATAGATCAAAGGACAAGGTCACAATAGACATAATTAGTAAAACCTTGTCCGGAGCATAACTCCTTCTTTGGATGGAGTTCAATAACATTTCAAAGAAATGTTCCTTAGGACATGAGGGTGTGTCATGACTTTGAACCAAGGTCAATGGTCAAGGTCACAGAAGACATCATCAGTAAGATCTTGTCCACAGAATAACTCCTCCATCTAGGAATGGATTTCAATAATATTTCACAAAAATGTTCCTTAGGACCTTAGAGTGTGTCATGACCATGAACCTAGGTAAAAGTTTAAGGTCACAATAGACGTCATTAGTAAATTTTTGTACAGAGCATAACTCCTCTCCCTGTGAATGGATTTCAGTAATATTTCATAGAAATTGCTTAGGAACTATGGATCTGTCATGAACTTGAACCAAGCTCATATGTCAAAGGTTAAGGTCACAATATTCATCGTTAGTAAAACCCTGACCAGAAAATAACTCCTCCCCCTGTGATGGATTTCAATAATATTTCACTATGACCAAAGGGTGTGTCATGACCTTGAACCAAGGTCGAAGGTCAAGGTCACAAGAGACATCATTAGTAAAACCTTGACCGGAGCATAATTCCTCAGTCTGTGGAGGATGGATTTCAATAATATTTCACTGAAATGTTTCTTAGGACCTGAGGGTGTGCCATGACCTTGCACCAAGGTAAAAGGTCAAGGTCACAATACACAGCATTAGTAAAACCTTGACCGGAGAATAATTCCTCCCCATGTGGATAGATTTCAATAGGTTTTCACAGAAATGTTATTTAGGACCTAAGGGTCTGTCATTACCTATAACCAAGGTCATAGGTCAAAGGTCAAGGTCACAATGGACATCATTAGCAAAACTTTGTACAAAGTATAACTCCCTCCCAAGCGAATGGATTTCAATGATATTTAACAGAAATGTTGCTTAGGACAAAAGGGTGTGTTATGACCTTGAACCAAGCTCATATGTCAAAGGTCAAGGTCACAATAGACATCATTAGTAAAACCTTGACTAGAGAATGACTTCTCCCCCCATTGGATGGATTTCGATAATATTTAACAGAAATGTTCCCTATGACCTAAGGGTGTGTCATGACCTTGACAGCATTAGTAAAACCTTGACCGGAGAATAATTCCTCCCCATGTGGATAGATTTCAATAGGTTTTAACAGAAATGTTATTTAGGACCTAAGGGTCTGTCATTACCTATAACCAAGGTCAAAGGTCAAGGTCACAAGAGATATCATTAGTAAAACCTTGACCAGAGTATAACTCCTCAGGGTGTTGATGGATTTCAATAATATTTCACAGAAATGTTCCTTAGGACCTGAGGGTGTGCCATGACCTTGCACCAAGGTAAAAGGTCAAGGTCACAATAGACAGCATTAGTAAAACCTTGACCGGAGAATTACTTCTCCCCATGTGGATAGATTTCAATAATTTTCACAGAAATGTCTTTATGACCTAAGGGTCTGTCATAACCGTGAACCAAGGTCAAGGTCACAATAGACAGCATTCGTAAGAAAGGAGAGGATCTCCAACATCTAGTTGTAGCACCAACAGCAACCTCCCAAACACCCACTGCAAAACACAAAAAAGACACGCACAGAAAGAGACGCAGTAGTACAAGGAACGTCAAATCACAGAAAAACATAAAACACAAACGACTACACATAAACCAACGAGACCAATGGGTAAACGGTGTCGACTTAGGACGGTCATCTGCCACGTCAGTAGCAGACGGTGTGGTTATGCTGGATTACGTGCGCACAACCCTCCCACTATTCCGATTACCAAAAGGTCAATGTCACATTAGACATCAATAGTAAGACCTTGACCGGAGAATAACTCCTCCCCCTTTGGATGTATTTCAATAATATTCCGCTGAAATGTTCCTTAGGACCTAAGGGTGTTTCATGACCTTGAACCAAAGTCAAGGTCACAATAGGAAAACTTTGTACAGAGAATAGAACCAAGGACATAGATGAAAGGTCAAGGTCACAATAGACAGCATTAGTAAAACCTTGACCGGAGAATAATTCCTCCCCATGTGGATAGATTTCAATAGGTTTTCACAGAAATGTTATTTAGGACCTAAGGGTCTGTCATTACCTATAACCAAGGTCATAGGTCAAAGGTCAAGGTCACAATGGACATCATTAGCAAAACTTTGTACAAAGTATAACTCCCTCCCAAGCGAATGGATTTCAATGATATTTAACAGAAATGTTGCTTAGGACAAAAGGGTGTGTTATGACCTTGAACCAAGCTCATATGTCAAAGGTCAAGGTCACAATAGACATCATTAGTAAAACCTTGACTAGAGAATGACTTCTCCCCCCATTGGATGGATTTCGATAATATTTAACAGAAATGTTCCCTATGACCTAAGGGTGTGTCATGACCTTGACAGCATTAGTAAAACCTTGACCGGAGAATAATTCCTCCCCATGTGGATAGATTTCAATAGGTTTTAACAGAAATGTTACTTAGGACCTAAGGGTCTGTCATTACCTATAACCAAGGTCAAAGGTCAAGGTCACAAGAGATATCATTAGTAAAACCTTGACCAGAGTATAACTCCTCAGGGTGTTGATGGATTTCAATAATATTTCACAGAAATGTTCCTTAGGACCTGAGGGTGTGCCATGACCTTGCACCAAGGTAAAAGGTCAAGGTCACAATAGACAGCATTAGTAAAACCTTGACCGGAGAATTACTTCTCCCCATGTGGATAGATTTCAATAATTTTCACAGAAATGTCTTTATGACCTAAGGGTCTGTCATAACCGTGAACCAAGGTCAAGGTCACAATAGACAGCATTCGTAAGAAAGGAGAGGATCTCCAACATCTAGTTGTAGCACCAACAGCAACCTCCCAAAACACCCACTGCAAAACACAAAAAAGACACGCACAGAAAGAGACGCAGTAGTACAAGGAACGTCAAATCACAGAAAAACATAAAACACAAATGACTACACATAAACCAACGAGACCAATGGGTAAACGGTGTCGACTTAGGACGGTCATCTGCCACGTCAGTAGCAGACGGTGTGGTTATGCTGGATTACGTGCGCACAACCCTCCCACTATTCCGATTACCAAAAGGTCAATGTCACATTAGACATCAATAGTAAGACCTTGACCGGAGAATAACTCCTCCCCCTTTGAATGTATTTCAATAATATTCCGCTGAAATGTTCCTTAGGACCTAAGGGTGTTTCATGACCTTTAACCAAAGTCAAGGTCACAATAGGAAAACTTTGTACAGAGAATAGAACCAAGGACATAGATGAAAGGTCAAGGTCACTATAGACATCATTAGTAAAACCTTCACCGGAGAATAAGTCCCCCCCCCTTGTGGATAGATTCAATACTATTTCTCAGAAAAGTTCTTTAGGACCTAAGGGTCTGTCATGACCGTAAACCAAGGTCATAGGTCAAGGTCACAATGACCTCGTGTGAATGGATTTCAATAATATTTCACAGAAATGTTTCTAAGGACCTAAGAGTGTGTCATGACCTTGAACCAAGGTCATAGGTCAAAGGTCAATGTCACAATAGACATCATTAGTAAGACCTTGACCGGAGAATAACTCCTCCCCTGAGGATGGATTTCAATAATATTTCACATTAATGTTCTTTTAGACATAAGGGTGTGTTATGACCTTGAACCAAGGACAAGGTCACAAATGACATCACTAGGAAAAATTGCACAGAACATAATTCTTCCCCCTTTGGATGGATTTCAATTATATTTCACAGCAATGTTCCTTATGAGCTAAGGGTTTGTCATGAACTTGAACCAAGGTCATAGATTGAAGCTCAAGGTCATAATAGACACCAATAGTAAAACCTTGTCCAGAGCATAACACCTCCCCTCATTGGAAGAATTACAATCACATTTCACAGATGTTCCTTAGCACCTAAGGATGTGTAATGACCTTGAACCAAGACCATAGGTCAAGGTCACAATAGACATCATTATTATAAGGTTGACCAGAGTATAACTCCTCCTCCTTGTGATGGATTTAAATAATATTTAACAGAAATGTTCCTTAGGACCTACGGGTGTGTCTTGACTTTGAACCAAGATCAAAGGTAAAGAATACAATAGACATCATTAGTTAAACCTTGTCCAGATCAAAATTTCTCCCCCTGTGATTGGATTTCAATCTTTCACAGAAATGTTCTTTAGGGCCTAAGTGTGTGGCATGACCTTTAAGGTCTAAGGTCTTGATACGTGATAAATTTTTCAAAGAAGATTGCTGAAGAGTGTATTTTCATACCGTTAGGGGCAAATTTTCATTAGTTCTAATTTTTGCTAATGTGTGTAACTTTTTATGATATTGAGACATTTTCCTTTTTTTGCATTGTGCTATATTTTGAGAAAATGATTGACACAAGACTCCACCAGAAACTTCAGAGAAAGAGGTGCTTAATCTTTATATTGATCATATTGTGGATAATGAAAGATAACACTTATTTGTTGGGAAATATACAAAAATTGCTTCATGCTGATGTACATGATTGTTATAAATGACAAACAGTGGATTCAATTTGTGAATTGATTTATAATATTCAGTAAAATTATAATGACGAAAATATACCAATTTCACTTATTTTATTTACAATATCTGAAAAAAAAAAATCAACAGGGAATAGGCATAAAATTCCATTGTTCTTTTTTAATAGAAGATACAGAAATACTGATATGTTTGGATTGCTAAGTGGGACTTTATTCTATATACATGTCATGGAAACAAGCAGACTTATTGAGAGCTAGTTGTCAGACCAGGTGTCAGATAAAACTTGTCATGGAAACAAACAGACTTATTGAAAACTAGATGTCAGACCAGGTGTCAGATAAAACTTGTCATGGAAACAAACAGACTTATTGAGAGCTAGATGTCAGACCAGGTGTCAGATTAAACTTGTCATGGAAACAAACATACTTATTGATAGCTAGATGTCAGACCTGGGCTCGGCACCATAAACTAAGAATTGACTTAAGTCAAATTCTCAAAATATGATATATAGCAAATCAGTGAAGATTTGAAATATTGAGCTCATCCATTCTATTCTACTCTGAAAATAGACAAATTCTGTGAATAATTTCAAGTAACCACTTATATCATGAGACAAAAGAAAGTCGAATTTAGACTTAAGTCAATTCTTAGTTTATGGTGCCGGGCCCAGGTGTCAGATAAAACTTGTACAACAGATCTCCATAAGTAATCTGATGTGTACTTCTGGGTGTATGTGCGAGTCTAACTTAAGCTTAAGACCTACAGGGCACAATCATTAATGGATATTGTCTCAAACAAAGAAATTTATTCATACCCTGATAGATCATGACAAGAGAAAGAACCCCATTGATTTTCAAGGTCATAGGTCATGGCCACGGGTTGGCAAAGTTCAAAATCCATGTAAACAGCCTAGAGGGTGCAGTTTTGATTTGATCTTATCCACACATCATACACTAAAAGCTAATGACAAGAGGAAGAACCCTATGGATCTTCAAGGTCATAGGTCAAAGATTGGAAAAGGTCAAAATCATTGTATACAGCATAAAGGAAGCAGTTTTATTGGATTTTAAACAAACTTCATTTGCTGATAGCTTATGACTATTGCTTTTCAATGTTATAGGAGGTCAACACTCAAGGTCAGCGATTGAAGAGTTCAAAATCCTTGTCTAGTGGGTGCAGTTTTAGTTGGATGTTAACCATAATATACTGATAGATTATGAAAAGTGAAATAACCCCTACTCATTTTCAAGGTCATAGGTCAAGGTCAAAGATTGGAAAAGGTCAAAATCCTTATATACAACCTACAGGATAGTTTCGATCGGACATTATCTAGATGTCACACACTGATAGCTCATGACAAGAGGAATAAGGAGGGGATCTCCAACAACACTAGGTTGCAGCACCAACAGCAAAACCCCCAAAACACGAAGAACCCTATGGATTTTCAAGGTTACAGGTCAATGTCACAGATTAGATTTTTAAAGTCATAGGTTAAGTTTACAGATGGGAAAAAGGTCAAAATCCTTCTATACAACCTAGTGAGTACAGTTTTGATTCCATCATATCCAGACTTCATACATTGATAGCATACGATAAGCGGAAAAACGTGTGGAATTTCAAGGTCACATATTGGAAAAGGTTAAAATCCTGGTATACAGCCTAAAAGGAGATGTTTTAATTGGTTATAATCAAACTTCATATACACTGATTGCTTATAACAAGAGGAAATAGCCGATTGATTTTCAAGATCATAGGTCAAGGTCACAGATTGGAAAAGGTCAAAATCCTTGTGAACAGCCTAGAGGGTGCAGTTTTGATTAGATCTCATCTGGACTTCATACACTTATAGCTTATGACAAGAGGGAGAACCCTATGGATTTTTAAGGTCACAGTTCTAAGATTGGAAATAGTCATAATCCTTGTATTTAGCCTAAGGGAGACATTTTTGATTCTATTTCAACCAAACGTAATACACTGATTGCATATGAGAAGAGGAAGAAACCTATCGATTTTCCTTGTATACAACATGTACGGCACATTGATTTTCCTTGTATACAACATGTACGGCACATTGATTTTCCTCGTATACAGCATGTACGGCACATTGATTTTCCTTGTATACAACATGTACGGTGCATTGATACATGTACAGCACATTGATTTTCCTTGTATACAACATGTACGGCACATTGATTTTCCTTGTATACAACATGTACGGCACATTGATTTTCCTTGTATACAGCATGTACGGCACATTGATTTTCCTTGTATACAACATGTACGGCACATTGATTTTCCTTTTATACAACACGTACGGTACATTGATTTTCGTTGTATACAACATGTACGGCACATTGATTTTCCTTGTATACAACATGTACGGCACATTGATTTTCCTTGTATACAACATGTACGGTACATTGATTTTCCTTGTATACAACATGTACGGCACATTGATTTTCAATGAATACAACATGTATGGCACATTGATTTTCCATGAATACAACATTGATTTTCCTTGTATACAACATGTACGGTACATTGATTTTCCTTGTATACAACATGTACGGTACATTGATTTTCCTTGTATACAACATGTGCAGTACATTGATTTTCCTTGTATACAACATGTACGGTACATTGATTTTCTCGCAGTTCGTAGAGACGGTAGTCTTTGCGTTGCCTAGGTTTTATTCCATGATCATTTGTTATCAAGGAAAATTTCTTCAGAATATGACGTCATATATCATGGACATGACAATACAAAGTTTCATAAACATGACACAGTGACAGTTTCCATACATATTGAACATATCATTAAGTGGTATTAAATATTTATTTATTCATAAAAGCATTTTCTTCCTCAAAATTGAAGGGTCGATTTGAAGTATTAACATGATTAATGCACCTTGTCCTTCATATAAAAATAAAAAGCATTGTAAAGACAGATTTTTTTTACACCTGTATGTTAGTATATTCCGTCTACATAAATATTTAGATTTCAAGCAGACCTGACGAGTTTTTTCATGCATCCTTTAGCAATATGAACAATCATTCATCCAGTATTCATGTTGAGGAAGATATGGTATTTTCTGTTATACAAATTCTATGAGGCATTCATGCATGGTCAGCAGAGACCACTTGACATTAAATTAGACATCAAGTCTTTTAAATATTTTTGGTTGTTCATGTTACCCTTCTCCAATCAACACGGATTGTCTCTGTCAAGTCTTCATTGTTAAGTTCAGAATTCCTGATCACATGGTCTGAGTTGAAGCCAAATCTCGCTTTAGCATGCTTACTTCATCAGTCCTTCTCACTTTTTCCTGAAACAGGTAAAAATTACTAATATCATTACATCATAATTAAGAATTTAAGAATTCTAAAGCGCAAAATGACATTTCATAGATAAGTTCCTTTCTCTTTATTGATAAACATATTTTGTACATGTAAACTTCAAGTACATGTATTATATTGAATATATTCTCAACCATTTTGATGAAATATTTCAGATTGCTAATACTAATCTCATATTTGAATAAGTAGTCTATATATATAAGCTTAAAATGCATCAAAGATGCAAAGATACATTGCAATTGTTAAACGTCTTCAAATTCATAGTGTCATTTCAGAACAGATTGACCAGACATGCACGTTTCGTGTACTTAACCCTCGTTACTGATCCTTAATCTAAACAATGTAATATGGCGAAAGAGCGTGACATTTATTATGTCAAAAAGGTGCCAAAAGGCGTAGCAGGATAGATAGGATATGTTATTACAGATAGGATATGATATTACAGGAATAGCAGGATAGATAGGATATGATACCACAGATAGGATGTTATACTACAGGCCTAGCAGGATAGATAGTATATGATACTACAGATAGGATATGATACTACAGGCGTAGCAGGATAGATAGGATATGATACTACAGATAGGATATGATACTACAGATAAGATATGATACCACAGGCATAGCAGGACAGATAGGATATGATACTACAGGCATAGCAGGATAAATAGGATATGATACTACAGGCATACCAGGATTAGATAAGATATGATACTACAGGCGTAGCAGGATAGATAGGATATGATACAACAGATAGGATATGATACTACAGGCGTAGCAGGATAGATAGGATATGATACTACAGATAGGATATGATACTACAGATAAGATATGATACTACAGGCATAGCAGGACAGATAGGATATGATACTACAGGCATAGCAGAATAGATAGGATATGATACTACAGGCATAGCAGGATAGATATGATACGATACTACAGGCATAGGTGTAGCAGGATAGATAGGATATGATACTACAGGAACAGCATATTAGAAATTACAACATTTTTTTCATAACAGAAAGACTGGAATGAAAGTATGAATATGGAGACTAATATGAATTGTGTATGATCTGAAATGCGTCCTTTTGACCCAAAATAATCATCTTAGACGCATAGGAAACAGATCTAGCAAGTTTTGTGATGAAAGGTACAAAATCTTCAGATTATTAAATTGTTAAACGTCTTTAAATTCAATAGCATCATTTAAAACCTGATAAATTAACAGCATGGACCAGACATGCACGTTTCGGGTACTAAACCCTCGTCAGTGATCCTTAGTCTAAACAATGTAATATGGCCAAAAAGTATGAAAATTATTATGTCCAAAAATGTACCAAAAGACGTAGTAGAATGAGTGGGATATGATGCTACAGGACCCACGTTTTAGAAATTTCAAGCAATTTTGTAACAGAAAATTTCAAATGCGTTGAAGAGACAGACGATCAACCGAAGTTGATCGAACTTGGCTACATGTGCCCTCGGGGACTCTTGGTCCACCAGCAGTGACACTCACCAAGTAGTTCAAATGTTAAACGTCTTTAAATTCAATAGCATCATTTAAAACCTGATAAATTAACAGCATGGACCAGACATGCACGTTTCGGGTACTAAACCCTCGTCAGTGATCCTTAGTCTAAACAATGTAATATGGCCAAAAAGTATGAAAATTATTATGTCCAAAAATGTACCAAAAGACGTAGTAGAATGAGTGGGATATGATGCTACAGGACCCACGTTTTAGAAATTTCAAGCAATTTTGTAACAGAAAATTTCAAATGCGTTGAAGAGACAGACGATCAACCGAAGTTGATCGAACTTGGCTACATGTGCCCTCGGGGACTCTTGGTCCACCAGCAGTGACACTCACCAAGTAGTTCAAATGTTAAACGTCTTTAAATTCAATAGCATCATTTAAAACCTGATAAATTAACAGCATGGACCAGACATGCACGTTTCGGGTACTAAACCCTCGTCAGTGATCCTTAGTCTAAACAATGTAATATGGCCAAAAAGTATGAAAATTATTATGTCCAAAAATGTACCAAAAGACGTAGTAGAATGAGTGGGATATGATGCTACAGGACCAATGTTTTAGAAATTTCAAGCAATTTTGTAACAGAAAATTTCAAATGCGTTGAAGAGACAGACGATCAACCGAAGTTGATCGAACTTGGCTACATGTGCCCTCGGGGACTCTTGGTCCACCAGCAGTGACACTCACCAAGTAGTTCAAATGTACACATTCTACGATGATCAGGAAACCATGTTCAATCTTCAGATTACTGTGACCTTGACATATGAACTTTTGACCTCAATTTCTTCAGGGGTCTTCCTTGACTCATAGAAAACATCTCTGGTAAGTCTCATGATCAAAGGTGTAATACATGCTCTAATATAATCTGACTCTTGAAACCATTTTCAACAATAAGAATCCTACAATCTTGACCTTTTGATGAAATCGATAGAATTAATCCTTGACTCATGGGAAACATTTCTAGCAAGTTGCATAATAAATCCAATGGCAAATCATAAAACTTCTATGACCTTGACCTTTAGACCTAAAAATTAGTAGCTGTCATCTTTCATGCATGGGGAATATTTCTGGTAATAGTTTAGTAATAATAGGTGCAATGACTTCTATAATATTACCTGCAAATCATTTTCAATCATCAGTGTCCTATGACCTTGACCTTTCACTTCAAAATGTATAGGGGTCATCCATATTCATGGAAAATATTTCTGGCAGTTTCATGATAAAAGGTGCAATACACACTCTAACATTATCACAATATTTTCAATTATCAGAGTCCTAAGGACTTGACCTTTGTCCTTTTAAACACAGAATCGAGAGTGTCATCCTTACTAAATTGAAATATTTCTTGCAAGTTGCATGATAATAGATGCAAAACATACTCTCGCATTATCCCGAAACCATTTGACCTCAACAGAGTCCCATGACCTTGACTTTTTGACATCAAAATCGATAGGGTCATCCCTGAATCACGGGAAACCTTTATTTCAAGATTAATTTATCATAAGTGCAATACATGTTCTTGTATAATCTGGAATTTTAAGAATCGTTTGACCTTAACCTTTAACCTTTGATTCCAAAATCAATAGGGTTCACCCTTGACTTAATGCTGGGTGTATGAAGTTCCATTGCACAAGCATACTGTTATTTGAGTTAAATTTGTCCGGAAACTAATTGTTGACGCCCGCAAAGACGTCCTCCCATTTCACATCAAATTAAGAAAAGAAAAGGATCTACAGTATGATCACACTGTACTAACCCATGTGTAATGTGACATAAAACATGTAAAATACATTAAGCTTCCTACATGTAACTGTACCTTTTCTTTGATTTACTTGGCTTTGATATAGATGGGGGAGACATGATGTCAGTAACGGATCCAGGGTCATTTATACTGTCGCCTTCACTTAGCTGGGCAGGAGTATCAGGCGGTCTCTCTTTTGTGCTCCCTGGGTCATCAAAATCATCAAGGGTGCTGACTCGAGTGCTAGAATTTAGAAATTAAGAAAACTGAAACCATGGTAGTAAAAAATGAACATTGTCAATAATATCAATTTTATTTAGAATGGAAGTTTGAAGGCATTTTAGGAAGAATGTCTGCGCAGGTTTATGTACTTATTCAGTTTGATTGCGATGTGACAAAATATGTATCCTCAAATATTAAGTCTTCGCTGAAAATAGAGTTATTTCCTATCAGAGAGAATTCACTGTAAAACAATTATTATTATGACAGACAAGGTAGCATTGACAGACAAGGTAGCATTGAATTGGTAAAGTTTCATTACTACATGTATATCCCCTGCAACAATATAGAGAGAGTATCTGAAAGGATCCATCATAATAAGACAGATTAGGCCATAGTATTTTGATATTTTGATTTACGTCCCAAACTTTTTCTGAAATATACCCTCCCCCGGCATGAAATGACAAATATGGCTATGACCATATCCCTGTATAAAGCACAAAATCCTCTAATACTAATTAAGTTTTAGCTGAAAATAGAGTTATTTCCTATCAGAGAGAATTCAATGTAAAACAATAATGACAGACATGGTGGCATTGAATTGGTAAAGTGTCATTTATTTATCCCCTTTAACAATATGGAGAGAGTATGTTAAAGGATCCATCATAATAAGACACATAAGGCCATAGTCATTTAATATTTTGTTTTATGTCCAAAACTTTTTCTGAAATAAACCCTCACGCCAGGCACGAAAAGACAAAAATATGTAGGAATCTGGAAAGGAAATAGGTAAATATGAAAGAAAAATATAATGTAAAAAAAATATATTTCTCACGTGAAGTGCATAATTCTAACTTTATTTTTAGAAAAACTACTATTATCTCCTTATATCAATGATAGTTTAAGCTCTTTATGGTATTTAAGATTATTTACTAATATCCATGTATTTTACCTGGAAAATATAAGTTTGTTGTGTGTTTCTTTATGAGGAATTCTCCTAAAAAGTACCTGTCCGTGGACGCGAAACAAAATATTTAATTACTATGGCCTCGACATAAAATATACAGATTGAGTGTTGAACTACCTTGATACAGAAGATTCAGCAACTTCCGGTTTGACTCCCTCTTTTGACCATTTAGACTCGACTTCCGTAGTGAGTCGACTCGCTGACTCATGCTCCACTGTTATTTCAAAACCACCCAGACCTGCAAATATACAGCTAGAATATTAAAGAATAACACTTCTCAGTAAAGGAAATACATTTTTCTGACCTTGACCTTGAATTTTCTGACCTTGACTTTGGCCTTGAAGGTGACATAAATTCCTTAAAATTGTCAAGGTCAAGGTTAATAGTATCTTAAATAAAATAAGAGGTCCAAAGGGGCAACATCGCTCACCTGAATTGCAAATAATAGAATGATAGTGGACAATTTCGTAGAGGACCTTGAGTACTTGCTTCCAGTAAAGTTTCGTTAAATTCTGTGTAGCAGTTTCAGAGGAGATGTCGAAAATGTGTCATCCAATCAGAGCCCTGGGTGGCCATATTCTTTGACCTATCTGCATGAAAAAACACAAAATTGGTAGAGGACCTTCAGTTCTTGCTTCCTGTAAGGTTTCAGGAAATTCTGTGCAGCATTTACAGAGGAGAAATCGAAAATGCGTCAGCCAATCAGAGCCCTCGACGGCCATATTTGTACTGATCAGCACAAAAAAACACAAACTTGGTAGAGGACCTTGAGCACTTGCTTCCAGTAAGGTTTCGTTAAATTCTGTTAAGCAGTTTCAGAGAAGATATTGAAAATGTGTTATCCAATCAGAGCCCTCGGCGGCCATATCTTTGACCAGTGGGCATGAAAAAATCCAAATTTGGTAGAGGACCTTGAGTACATGCTTCCTGTAAGGTTTCATGAAATTATGTGCAGCTGTTGCAGAGGAGAATTCCAAAATGCGTCATCCAATCAGAGCCCTTGGTGGCCATATTTGTTGACCGATTGGCACGAACAACACAAACTTGATAGAGGACCTTGAGTACTTGCTTCTTGAAACGATTTGTGAAATTCTGTGCAGCGTTTACAGAGGAGAAATCGAAAATGCGTCAGCCAATCGGAGCCCTCGACGGCCATATTTGTTGACCGATCGGCACAAAAAACACAAACTTGGTAGAGGACCTTGAGTACTTGCTTCCAGTAAGGTTTTGTTAAATTCTGTTAAGTAGTTTCAGAGAGGACATTGAAAATGTGTTATCCAATCAGAGCCTATGGCGGCCATATTTTTGACCAGTCAGCATGAAAAAATCCAAGCTTGGTAGACAGTCAGGGGTATAACTCATTTCAGTGATAAAATTTTATAACCGAAATCAGTTACTTTTCTTTCTGTGAAAATCAGTAATGTTAAAGTAGGTCATGAAAAATAACTGATTTCTGCATATAAAAATTCCTATGGGAATTGCTTCATATTTATTCATTGGGTAAAGGATTATTTTACAAAATTTAAGGTATTGATGTATTAAGATGATACTGAACACTTGATTATCAGCAGGAAAAATCTGGATTAGAAGATTTAAGCAATACCAAAAAAATATAACCAAAAATGGTTATTTAAAAGTAACTTCTTTCAGTTATATTTATTTTTGACCCAGATTTTGCACAAAGATGATTTTATCCAGCTGTGACCTTAATTTATTTTTAAAGAGGCACCAATGTTGTATCTGATGAAGTCAAACTTTTCTGTACGCATTGGATGATATAATCGTATTTGACCTTGGAAAGTTTTGTAACCTGAACCAGTTATATTCTGGGTGATTCTATAAATATCTTGCAAGAAAAATAACTGATTTCAGTGACGAAAAATATAACTGAAATGAGTTATACCCCTGACTGGTAGAGGACCTTGAGTACATGCTTCCTGTAAGGTTTCATGAAATTCTGTGCAGCTGTTGCAGAGGAGAATTCCAAAATGTGTCATCCAATCAGAGCCCTCGGCGGCCATATTTGTTGACCGATTGGCATGAACAACACAAACTTGATAGAGGACCTTGAGTACTTGCTTCTTGTATGAATTCTTGAAATTCTGTGCAGTGGTTACAGAGGAGAAGTCAAAAATGTGTCAGCCTATCAGAGTCATCGGTTGCCATATTTGTTGACCGATCGGCACGAAAAACACAAACTTGGTAGAGGACCTTAAGTACTTGCTTCCTGTAAGGTTTCATGAAATTCTGTGCAGCAGTTGCAGAGGAGAAGTCGAAAATGTGTTAGCCAATCAGAGCCCTCGGCAGCCATATTTGTTGACCGATCGGCACAAAAGACACAAACTTGGTAGAGGACCTTGAGTACTTGCTTCCTGTAAGGTTTAGTAAAAATTCTGTGCAGCAGTTGCAGAAGAGAAGTAAAAAATTGTGTCAGCCAATCAGAGCTCTCGGCAGCCATATTTGTTGACTGATCAGCAAATAAAACCACAAACTTGGTAGAGGACCTTGAGTACTTGCTTCCAGTAAAGTTTCATGAAATTCTGTGCAGAGGTTGCAGAGGAGAAGTTGAAAATGTGTCAGCCAATTAGAGCCCTCGGCTGCCATATTTGTTGACCGATTGGCACTAAAATACAAACTTGGTAGAGGACCTTGAGTATTTGCTACCTGTAAAGTTTCCTGAAATTATGTGTAGCGGTTGCAGAGGTGAAGTCGAAATTGTGTCAGCCAATCAGAGACCTCTGCGGCCATATTTGTTGATCAATCAGCAGGAAAAACACAAACTTGGTAGAGGACCTTGAGTACTTGCTACCTGTAAGGTTTCGTGAAATTCTGTGCAATAGTTGCAGAGGGGAAGTTGAAAATGTGCCCGCCAATCAGAGCCCTCAACGGCCATATTTGTTGACCGATCGGCCAAAAAAAACAAACTTGGTAGAGGACCTTGAGTTTTTGTTTCCTGTAAAGTTTTGTGAAATTCCATGCGGCGGTTTCAGAGGAGAAGTTGAAAATATTAGGAAGTTAACGACAGACGAGGGATGATGGACGCCGGATACCGCGCTATGACAATTCCTCAGTTGAGCTTGGCTTAGGTGAGCTAAAAAGGACTGACAAGTTGTTCTGCGTCATTCCAGGAAATAAACATGACCTTGACCTTGAAGATGATGCAAGTTTCTATAAAATGTTCAAGGTCAAGGATAACAGGTAAAAAGTATAAAATCTAAATATAAGACTGACCTTCTAACTGAAGCAGTTGTTCCGCATCATTCAGTTCATCATTCTCATCAAGAACTGGAAACTGGATCTCAGAGGAAGGTTCTTCCTTAATCCTGTGAAGCAATGGCACAATATAAAATATTGATACAGTATAAAACAAAATGGCACAGTATAAAATATTGATACAGTATAAAACTATGGCACAGTATAAAACTATGGCACAGTATAAAACTATGGCACAGTATTAAACAAAATGGCACAGTATAAAACATTGATACAGTATAAAACTATGGTACAGTATAAAACATTGATACAGTATAAAACTATGACACAGTATAAAACAAAATGGCACAGTAAAAAAGAATGATATACTCAGTACGAAGTTACGGCACAAGATAAAACAATTATATTGTATAAAATAAAGCCTACACTGATAAAGGTCGTATGGCCCGATTGTAAAGCGCTATTTATAGTTGAATCGACCCTACAGGAAATTTGGAGCCGTGCGCTCTCTGTAATGTAAATATAATGAAATTTATTGTTGATCTAAGGATCAATGATACCCCCGCCCGGCATATTTGACATATAAGCAATTTATAATAAAGCCTGTGTTTGTGAAACACGAATGCCCCCGGTGGCATCTTTGTAATTATGAACACTATTTTCTGTTAAGTACATGTATGTGAGGTCACTGGGTTAAAAGGTCAAAGGTCAAGGTCACGAGGTCAAAAATTTTGGTATCAATGGAAAGGTCTTATCAGAAGGAATACACATATGAAATATGAAAGCCCTATCACTTACCATTCAAAAGTTATGCCAAATGTTAAAGTTTTTGAAAAGTAGGTCAAAGGTCAAGGTCACGAGGTCAAAAATGTTGGTATCAATGGAAAGGTCTTGTCACAAGGAATACACATGTGAAATATGAAAGCCCTATCACTTCCCATTCAAAAGTTATGCCCAATGTTAAAGTTTTTGAAAAGTAGGTCAAAGGTCAAGGTCAAGAGGTCAAAAATTTTGGTATCAATGGAAAGGTCTTGTCATAAGGAATATGCATGTGAAATATGAAAGCCCTATCACTTCCAATTCAAAAGTTTTGCCCAATGTTAAAGTTTTTGAAAAGTAGGTCAAAGGTCAAGGTCAAGGTCACGAGGTCAAAAATGTTGGTATCAATAGAAAGGTCTTGTCATAAGGAATACACATGTGAAATATGAAAGCCCTATCACTTCCCATTCAAAAGTTATGCCCAATGTTAAAGTTTTTGAAAAGTAGGTCAAAGGTCAAGGTCACGAGGTCAAAAATTTTGGTATCAATGGAAAGGTCTTGTCATAAGGAATACACATGTGAAATATGAAAGCCCTATCACTTCCCATTCAAAAGTTATGCCCAATGTTAAAGTTTTTGAAAAGTAGGTCAAAGGTCAAGGTCAAGGTCACGAGGTCAAAAATTTTGGTATCAATGGAAAGGTCTTGTCATAAGGAATACACATGTGAAATATGAAAGCCCTATCACTTTCCATTCAAAAGTTATGCCCAATGTTAAAGTTTTTGAAAAGTAGGTCAAAGGTCAAGGTCAAGGTCACGAGGTCAAAAATTTTGGTATCAATGGAAAGGTCTTGTCACATGGAATACACATGTGAAATATGAAAGCCCTATCACTTCCCATTCAAAAGTTATGCCCAATGTTAAAGTTTTTGAAAAGTAGGTCAAAGGTCAAGGTCAAGGTCACGAGGTCAAAAATTTTGGTATCAATGGAAAGGTCTTGTCACAAGGAATACACATGTGAAATATGAAAGCCCTATCACTTCCCATTCAAAAGTTATGTCCAATGTTAAAGTTTTTCGGACAAACAGACAGACAAACAGACAAACAGATAAACAGACAAACAGACAAACAGACGGACAGGCCAAAAACTATATGCCCCCGAATCTTTGATTCCGGGGGCATAATAAAAAGTTTGAAGGGCACAATTCAACACAAAATTGAGGAACATGACCCTATATTTGAACTTGACCTGTATTTATCAATGTTAAGCTATATCTAAGAAATAGATATATTCCCTGTTTCAGTTTTCATTTAAATGTCAGGCAAGCACAAAAAAATTGATTTTTTTCCAAGTTTAAAGGGGCACAACTCTGCATAAAATTGAGCCATGTTCAAACCTAACCTGTAATTTTTGGTATAATAGCTACAT
Organism: Pinctada fucata; assembly: GCA_028142955.1. Taxonomy (NCBI): domain Eukaryota; kingdom Metazoa; phylum Mollusca; class Bivalvia; order Pterioida; family Pteriidae; genus Pinctada; species Pinctada fucata. The sequence goes on from AP027111.1 coordinate 52,976,915, forward strand.
TAAACAAATTTACTATCTGTTACAGTTGTCCTTCTAATGTCAAGAAACCACAAAATTGTGAATTTTTCTAAGTTTCAAGGGGCATAACTCTGCACGTAATTGAGGGACATGACCGATATATGAAGTTGACCTGTATTTCTTGGTGTAAAAGCTATATGCAAGAAATTATTGAATATTTGTATCAGTTTTCCTTTAAATGTCTGGAAACCACAAAATTGATAATTTTTCAAAGTTTCAAGGGGCATAACAGGGACATGACCCATATTCGAACTTGACCTGAATTTTTTAGTGTAATAGCTATATGCCAGAAATGAATTGATTATCTGTAACAGTTTTCCTTTAAACGTCCGGAAACCACAAAATTTTGAATTTTTCGAAGTTTCAAGGGGCATAACTCTGCACAAAATTGAGGGCATGACCCATATTTGAACTTGACCAATATTTCTTAGTGGAAAAGCTACATGGGAGAACTGAATTGATTATCTATAACGGCCGGTTTACCTTTAAATGTCCAGAAACCACAAAATTTTGAATTTTTCAAAGTTTCAAGGGGCATAACTCTGCACAAAATTGAGGGATATGACCCATATTCGAACTTGATCTATATTTCTTGGTGTAAGAACTATATCCAAGAAATAAATTGATTATCTGTAACGGTTTTCCTTTAAATGTCCGGAAACCACAAAATTTTGAATTTTTCTAAGTTTCAAGGGGCATAACTCTGCACAAAATTGAGGGACATGACCCATATTCAAACTTGTCCTGTATTTCTTGGTGTAAAAGCTATATGCAAGAAATGAATTGATTATCTATAATGGTTTACCTTTAAATGTCTGGAAACCACAAAATTTTGAATTTTTCAAAGTTTCAAGGGGCATAACTCTGTACAAAATTGAGGGACATGACCCATATTCGAACTTGACCTGTATTTCGTGGTGTAAAAGCTATATGTAAGAAATGAATTGATAATCTATAAAGGTTTACCTTTTAAATGTCTGGAAACCACAAAATTTTGAATTTTTCTAAGTTTCAAGGGGCATAACTCTGCACAAAATTGAGGGACATGACCCATATTCGAACTTGACCTGTATTTCTTGGTATAAAAGCTGTATGCAAGAAATGAATTGATTATCTGTAATAGTATTCCTTTAAATGTCCGGAAACCACAGGTGGGACAGACGCACGCACGGACACACAAGTGCATCACTATATACCCCCACCATTATATGGCGGGGGTATAAAAATCTTAACTTCAAAAAATTAAAGAGGGCGCTACTGAAATTATTTTGGATGGCGCCGCTGAAAGCATCACTGATGAGAATTTAATATTCGAAACATGTGTCTGGTGCATGTAATTTGGTTTGGAATTTTCTTCAAGAAGGTAGAGAGTTGGAACCCTTCGATATTATTGATATATACTTTGTCTACTGTATTTTAAAATTGTTACTGTTTAAGGAGTCTCTCGTTGACATATTTTAAGCACTACCCCTTCTCATTCACTGTTATAAATGCAAGCTCACTTGCAGGGTCATGTTATATAGAATCTTATCGTAAAGTATGAAAATAATTCCGCTTTCTGTTCAAGAGATACAGTCATGTTTAAAGTTTTGAAAATTTTCAGTTAAGGTCAAGGCCATTAGGTCAACAGGCAATGTTTCATTGATAGTGTTGTTGTAAAGAATAAAATTTTATTAGTGAAATATGAAAGCTCTATCTATTATAAACACAACACTTTTATCAAAATATTGACGCACTGAGAGACAGATGAACTGACAGACTGATGGACAGATTTTGCTTTGCAATCTGGCCATAATAGCTGCCCATTTGAAAAACAATGATATTGTATAAAACAATGAAACTTTGAAACACAGGCAAAGTATAAAACAAGGAACCAGACTGAAGCTCTCCTGGTTGTTTGCTTAAATTGATTTAAGTGACATACCCATTTCCAAGACACTAGGGATCAGGGGCTAAAGCAAAATACATGACCAGAAAATGATTAATGTAATGAAAAAAGAATTAACTCTCTCTCAATTATACTTTCTGTGAATCGGTGCTCACAAGATTACATAGAGTTATATAGGAGAAAATGACCACACCCATTTTCCAAGACCCTGGGGGTCAGGGGTTCAAAGAAAATATCAGGTGCACAACTAGACCACAGACTGAGAATATTGCTAATTTAAAAACAATTATTTTTCTATCAATAACACTCTCTGAGTTATATAGGAGAAAATGACCACACCCATTTTCCAAGACCCTGGGGGTCAGGGGTTCAAACAAAATACAAGGTGCACGTCTAGACCACAGACAGAGAATATTGCTAAAACAATTATTTTTCTATCAATAACACTCTCTGAGAATTGGTGCTCACAAGATTACATAGAGTTATATAGGAGAAAATGACCACACCCATTTTCCAAGACCCTGGGGGTCAGGGGCTCAAACAAAATATCAGGTGCACAACTAGACCACAGGCCCATTATAATTCAAAAGAATTTATTTTGTACTACTCACAGATTCAGAGAATTTGTGCTCACAAGAAAAGTTTAACGGAGTCGGACAGACATACAGATGGCCGGACACCGGACACAGGGCGATCGCATAAGCTCAACTGGTCTTTGACCAGTAGAGCTAAAAAATAAGCCATGTTGATTTATCAAACTCAATTGTATAAATTTAATTTTACGATTATTATTTAGTTTTCAATTTACAATTTCTCACCTGATAACAGGTACATTATCTGGGTCTTGTTGCTTGATTAGACTCGGCTGAACTAGTTTCTCATACTCTGACATGAGATTCTGACAAGTAGATTCCATATTAATCTTGTAGTTCAGAACTCGTGTATGGTAAAACTCATTGAGACTCGTTACGCTGCCTATACCCATCTCATGAAATGTTTTCTCTACAACGTCCTGATGAAAAGAAAATAACAATAAACATGATAAAAGATAAGATATCATTTTCAGACGGTTAAAGCTTGATAAGTTAAGTCAAGTTAAGATAAGTTCAATTATCACTATGAAGCTCTATAGAAGTGAAAATGGGGCTTCATCGCTCAAATTTGAATAACTCATAATTTCATGACTTTACTAATTACTTTTAAATTGGACCTTTAAAATATCTTTTTAATTTTACTTTTTTATATAAATTGAACAATGGCCTTTTTTCTAGATGAGTCCCAGCCAGAAAGGAGTGCAAAAGCCCTTTATTCCAGACCTATGAAGTTTTATCAAAATTTGCTAAGCAGAATAGTTAACAACAAGAATGGAAGAAGTAAATTTGGATTAGAGATTAAGCATCATGGCGATGGTGCTATTTGATTTTTAATAAAATAAGAAAATAATAAGGCAATGTATTACCATAGTCGGAAACCCACAGCCTATTGCTTTACGATTAGAATGTAGTATAACAGAGAAGATGGTGAGGGTGTCAACGATGTAGGCATACATGGAGTTACAAAGCAGGGCAGGAAAATAATCCTTTTATTATCAATATCTAACAAGAGAAAGGAGTTGATCTCCAACAAGACTCAATGGCAGCACCCACAGCAAACACCAAAACTCGCAAATGAAAAAACACAGAGTGAACATCTTTATACAATGGCAGCACCCACAGCAAACACCAAAACTCGCAAATGAAAAAACACAGAGTGAACATCTTTATACAATGGCAGCACCCACAACAAACACCAAAACTCGCAATGGTGAAAACACAAAGTGAAAATCTTTATACACTGGCAGCACCCACAGCAAACACCAAAACTCGCAAATACAAAAATACAGAGTGAACATCTTTATACAATGGCAGCACCCACAGCAAACACCAAAACTCGCAAATGAAAAAACACAGAGTGAACATCTTTATACAATGGCAGCACCCACAGCAAACACCAAAACTCGCAAATGTGAAAATACAGAGTGAACATCTTTATACAATGGCAGCACCCACAGCAAACACCAAAACTCGCAAATGTGAAAATACAGAGTGAACATCTTTATACAATGGCAGCACCCACAGCAAACACCAAAACTCGCAAATGTGAAAATACAGAGTGAATATCTTTATACAATGGCAGCACCAACAGCAAACACCAAAACTCACAAATGTGAAAACACAGAGTGAAAATCTTTATACAATGGCAGCACCCACAGCAAACACCAAAACTCACAAATGTGAAAATACAGAGTGAATATCTTTATACAATGGCAGCACCCACAGCAGACACCAAAACTCACAAATGTGAAAACACAGAGTGAATATCTATATACAGTGGCAGCACCCACAGCAAACACCAAAACTCACAAATGTGAAAATACAGAGTGAACATCTTTATACAATGGCAGCACCCACAGCAAACACCAAACTCACAAATACAAAAACACAGAGTGAACATCTTTATACAATGGCAGCACCCACAGCAAACACCAAAACTCGCAAATGTGAAAATACAGAGTGAACATCTTTATACAATGGCAGCACCCACAGCAAACACCAAAACTCGCAAATGAAAAAACACAGAGTGAACATCTTTATACAATGGCAGCACCCACAACAAACACCAAAACTCGCAAATGTGAAAACACAAAGTGAAAATCTTTATACAATGGCAGCACCCACAGCAAACACCAAAACTCGCAAATGCCAAAATACAGAGTGAACATCTTTATACAATGGCAGCACCCACAGCAAACACCAAAACTCGCAAATGAAAAAACACAGAGTGAACATCTTTATACAATGGCAGCACCCACAGCAAACACCAAAACTCGCAAATGTGAAAATACAGAGTGAACATCTTTATACAATGGCAGCACCCACAGCAAACACCAAAACTCGCAAATGTGAAAATACAGAGTGAACATCTTTATACAATGGCAGCACCCACAGCAAACACCAAAACTCGCAAATGTGAAAATACAGAGTGAATATCTTTATACAATGGCAGCACCCACAGCAAACACCAAAACTCACAAATGTGAAAACACAGAGTGAAAATCTTTATACAATGGCAGCACCCACAGCAAACACCAAAACTCACAAATGTGAAAATACAGAGTGAATATCTTTATACAATGGCAGCACCCACAGCAGACACCAAAACTCACAAATGTGAAAACACAGAGTGAATATCTATATACAGTGGCAGCACCCACAGCAAACACCAAAACTCACAAATGCCAAAATACAGAGTGAACATCTTTATACAATGGCAGCATCCACAGCAAACACCAAAACTCGCAAATGCAAAAATATAGAGTGAACATCTTTATACAAGGGTGGATTGATATGTTGTGAGCCTCGAGTTTCTGGGTTGCAGAAGGTATTCTGCTGATAAATTATCTCCAAAAAGGACAAACAATCAATGGCACATACTATATGCTTCACTTCTGACACAGTTACGGGAAAATAGTAAACTTAAGCACCGTGCAAAGCTCACTAGTTAAAGGTGTGTTGTTCCATCAGGACAATGCTTCACCTCACAAGTCTGTCACCGCCATGGCTGCCATTCATGATTGTGGCTTTTTAAAATAGACCACTTGCCAAAATCCATAATGGCTGACAAAATTACAAAAAATGTCCCAGGCAGGCAACTTTCGCGCACTGTTTCATTGTTACATCTCAACAGAACTGCGTCTTTTAACAGTGACGTCATAATGAAAAACAACGCCAGAAGATAGTGACTTGGACATTTTGAGTTTTAATCAAGATCGGAAAATGGTCTATTAGATTGAGCATCTGCCTTATTCACCTGATCTTGCTCGATCAGTCTTTCATCCATTCCCAAAACCGAAAGCAGCTTTTTCTGGCACCCACTATCAGTACCATGCTGACGTCAAACTTGCAGTGAATGGCTTCCTGACCAGTCAAGATAATTGGCTCTGAGGCCCTTAAACAATGGTTGCAAAAGCGTATACATACTGAAGGGGATTATGTAGAAAAATAATGCAAAATATCTGATAACATTCAAATCATTAAATACGAGGCTCAAAACATATCAATCAGCCCTCATATATGACTTACGGGGAATCCTGAACATCCTGTCAGTAACGCATGGTCGGCAGCCGTACGTAGATGTTTACATAACTCCTGGAAGTACTCATGCATGACATCAGATAATGTGTCCATCGTAATCTCTGAACAAGCTGAAATAATATTTTTTTTTGCAATATCATACATGATTGCACATTATAATATAATAAACTTGAAAGAATCATCAATGCCAAGAACTTTTTATAATTAACCTATATCAAATCAATTTGTCACGTAATAGGTGGGCAAGTATTATGATACACAGTCAAGTAGTTGGGAAAAACTATGATGAATTAAATTAAATATTAGGTTCAAAGTATGCAAGGCTGTAAATTATCCACGGTTTGTTCCCAGCATAATATACTTCTTTAAATTATCTTCCTACTCATAGTAAGCTTAAGTTAGTAGGCAGTGTTGCAGAAACTCCCAATCCCCCATTCCCTCCCAAAAGGCCAAAACCCATCCCATCTTTTTGTAAACAAGAGGCCCAAGGGTGCAACATCGCTCACCTGAGTCGCAGACAAATGGATGATAGTGGACAATTTCGTGAAGGACCTTGAGTACTTGCTTCCTGTAAAGTTTTGAGAAATTCGGTGCAGCCGTTGAAAAGAGAAGTTGAAAATGCGTCAGCCAATCACAGCTCTTGTTGGCCATGTGTCTTGACCAATCAGCTTGAACTTACACAAACTTGGTAGAGGACCATACGTACTTACTACGTTTAAAGTTATGTTAAATTCTGTGAAGCAGTTGCAGAGGAGAATTCGAAAAGGTGTCAGCAAATCAGAGCCCATGGTGGCCATATTTGTTCACTGATCAGCACAAAAAGCACAACTTGGTAGAGGACCTGTAGCAGTTGCATTTTGTAAGGTTTCAGTAAATTCTGAGCAGCGGTTGCAGAGGAGAGGTGGAAAATGTATCAGCCTATCAGAGCTCTTGGCGGCCATATTTGTTGGCCAATCGGCAGGAAAAGCACTAACTCGGTAGAGAACCTTGAAAACTTGCTTCCTGTAAGGTTTCGTGAAATTCTGTGTATGGGAGGAAGCTTTCTAAGGGAGAAGTTAAAATTGTGTTGACCGATCAGCATGAAAAACACAAACGTGGAAGAGATGCTCAGATGAGCTAAAAATGACATAGAAAGTGTCATTCTTTCCCCTCCCCTTCCCCCCCCCCCCCAAAAAAAAAATAAAACACCGCTAAAGACGGTATGGCCGGATTGCAAAGTAAGTTTTTGTCACCAACTGGGTCAAGGTCACAATGTCAAATATCACAACATACATTGAGAGGTCTTGTCAGAGGCAACCTACATGTATAATTTAAAGTTTCTACTGTATACAGTTCCTTAGATTTTGCTTAAACCAGGAACTTTAACCAAAGTCTTTAACTAAGTCAAAGTCCAAGGTCAAGGTCACTAGGTCCAATGTTACGGCATAAATTGAAAGGTCTCATCAGGGCAACCTAAATGTATAATATAAGGTTTCTACTGCATACAGTTCCTTAGATTTTGCTTAAACCAAGAACTTTAACCAAAATCTTTAACTAGGTCAAAGTTCAAGGTCAAGGTCACTGGGTCAAATGTTACTGCATAAATTGAAAGGTCTCATCATGGGCAACCTACATGTATAATATAAGGTTTCTACTGGATACAGTTCCTTAGATTTTGCTTAAACCAAAAACTTTAACCAAAATCTTTAACTAGGTCAAAGTCCAAGGTCAAGGTCACTAGGTCAAATGTTACGGCATAAATTGAAAGGTCTTGTCATGGGCAACCTTCATGTATAATATAAAGTTTCTACTGCATATAGTTCCTTAGATTTTGTCTCAACCAGAAACTTTAACCAAAATGTTGACGGCAGACGGACAGACGGACGGACGGACAGACGGACATCGTCAATCTATAGACCGGAATTGCTTTGCAATCCGGCCAAAAACCAACCCAAAGAAGAAATTCTAAAAATCATTTCACCAGACAACGAACTGGGTATTTATGTAAAATTTTCTTACAGATCATTTGAGAATTTTAAAGTGATCTACTATGGTGTCATAATAATTCATTGCATGACGAATTACTGAGACACCATCGGCTGTAGTAATTAACTTACTGTCAAATCCTAGATGGGCACATATAATGGCTGTGGACTTTTTTCAGCAGTTTTCTACACGCTATCTCATCAATGACCGGCGGGATCTCACCAAACCCTCGTACAAAGTTACTGTCACAGTCTTTTACTAAGTACGGCAAGTGAGACACGACTTTGTGTTTTATGGTGGGTCCTTTGTACTCAGAAATGGGCGGGGCAGCAGAATACACTGTGTCTGGGTCAGTCTGAAATGTAAAACACGGTACTCTATCTAAACAAGAGGCCCAAGGGGGCCACATTGCTCACCTGACGAGACTGTATGTATGTTTTCATGTTTTTATGTATGACAGTGTTTCCGCTGAAACCGCTGCATAGAATTTCACAAAACTTCACAGGAAGCAAGTACTCATTGCCCTCTAACAAGTTTAAGTTTTTTGGAGCCAATCAGAAATCCAAGATGGCAGCTACAGGCTCTGATTGGCTGACACATTTTCGACTTCTCTTCTGAAACCGCTTCACAGAATTTCTTGAAACTTCACAGGAAGCAAGTACTCATTGCCCTCTTAGTCTACCAAGTTTGTGTTATTGTTTCATATTGTATCGCAGCGGTTTCATATGTTTCATGTTTTTTTATGTATGACAGTGCATGTATTTTATATACTGTGTTTCTTATCGTGCATTAACATCGACGGCGGCTGCGGCTAGCCAACAGGGGATGCTTACTCCTCCCGGGCACCTGATCCCACCTCTAGCTTGCTAGGGGTCCGTCGATGCTCAACATACTGCTCTATTGTGAGTGCTGTTGAGATTATCGTCAGGATCTTCTTTAACTCATTTGTGTCACACTTATGCCCTTTGCCGTGTGGGGCTCGTAAAAAAGTTCCCTGCGAGGGGTTTGACAGTAAGTGTTTTGAATATATTTCCCTGACATGGTCGCCATAGCACTTTCTATATAGACATAACGTCAGACAGTGCATGTATTTTATATACTGTGTTCTTTATCGTGCATTAACATCGACGGCGGCTGCGGCTAGCCAACAGGGGATGCTTACTCCTCCCGGGCACCTGATCCCACCTCTAGCTTGCTAGGGGTCCGTCGATGCTCAACATAGTGCTCTATTGTGAGTGCTGTTGAGATTATCGTCAGGATCTTCTTTAACTCATTCAATCAAAGTCAGTATAAGAACTGAAGAAAATCACTTTTAGTGAAGCTTTGAGAAGGACAATGTGTACTTACTTCCTGTAAAGTTTGGTGACATTCTGTGCAGTAGTTTAAGAGGATAAGTCAAAAACAAGGAAAAATGTGTCATCCAATTAGAGCCTATGGAGAACATCTTGGGTTTCCGATCGGCTCGAATAACACAAACTTGGTAGACTAAGAGGGCAATGAGTACTTGCTTCCTGTGAAGTTTCAAGAAATTCTGTGAAGCGGTTTCAGAGGAGAAGTCGAAAATGTGTCAGCCAATCAGAGCCTGTAGCTGCCATCTTGGATTTCTGATTGGCTCAAAAAAAACTTAAACTTGTTAGAGGGCAATGAGTACTTGCTTCCTGTGAAGTTTTGTGAAATTCTATGCAGCGGTTTCAGAAGAGAAGTTGAAAATGTGGCAGCAAATCAGGGCCTGTGGCGGCCATCTTGGATTTCTGATCCGCTCCAAAAACACAAATTTGGTAGAGGGCAATGAGTTCTTGCTTCCTGTGAAGTTTCATGAAATTCTGTGTAGCGGTTTCAGAGGAGAAGTCGAAAATGTGTCAGCCAATCAGAGCCTGTGGCAGCCATCTTGGATTTCCAATCGGCTCGAAAAACACAAACTTGGTAGAGGGCATTGAGTTCTTGCATCCTGTGAATTTTCGAGAGATTCTGTGCAGCGGTTGAAAATGTGTAAGCCAATCAGAGCTTGTGGCAGTCATCTTGGATTTCTCATCAGCTCGAAAAACACAAACTTGGTAGAGAGCATTGAGTATTTGCTTCCTTTGAAGTTTCCAGAAATTCTGTGCAGCGGTTTCAGAGGAGAAGTCGAAAATGTGTCAGCCAATCAGAGCCTGTGGCGGCCATCTTGGATTTCCGATCGGCTCAAAAAACACAAACTTGGTAGAGGGCATTGATTTCTTTCTTCCTGTGAAGTTTCGAGATATTCTGTGAAGCGGTTTCAGAGGAGAAGTTGAAAATGTGTCAGCCAATCAGAGCCTGTGACGGCCATCTTGGATTTCAGATCATCTCAAAAAACACAAACTTGGTAGAGGGCATTGAGTACTTGCTTCCTGTGAAGTTTTGTGAAATTCTGTGCAGTGGTTGCAGAGATGTCGAAAATGTTAAAAGTTTACGCCGGACGGACGACCACGACGGACGGACGACGGACGGCGCGCTATGACAATAGCTCACTTGAGCTTCGCTCAGGTGAGCTTAAAAGGAAGAACACATTTTTTTTTCGTCCCGCTGGGTTTGAACCCACTACCCTTGGGTCCACAGGGCATGGAAAACATTGTTGTATGATTTGGATCTTTTGCATCAGTTTCTTTGTGTACTGTACCAGTTTACGGACGGACAGACTGACAGACGGACAGACAGACACACAGTATACTTACTGATGATTCTTGTTGTTGTTGTACGGTTTGGATCATTTGTTTGAGTTTCTTCATGTGTTGTACCAACTTTATTGTGTGGAGGACAACAGGATCTGATTCAAACAGACAGACAAGACAGACTACCACACTATAATACAGTATACTTACTGATGATTCTTGTTGTTGTTGTACAGTTTGGATCATTTGTTTGAATTTCTTCATGTGTTGTACCAACTTTATTGTGTGGAGGACAACAAGATCTGATTCAAACCATTCTGACGGTAATAAACTGAAATGAAAATTATTTATTATTATATAGATGAAGTATGGTTTCACTAAAATGTCTACATATACATGAAATACAAATTGTGATATATGGAAGCAATTTCAAAATCCATAATGCTCAAGATTAAACTTACAGAAAAACGAACAAGAACAACATATGAAAGTTGATCTTTTATACCAGGGCCTAGCATTCACCACCAGACTTTGATGATAATAGTGCAAAAAATTGCTCAAGATACCGTAAACAAACTCTCTAAAAATACATCATAGTCAAGTAAACAATACTTGACCATGTACACAAGGACAGTTACCATGGATACAGTAAACACACTCTCTAAAAATACATCATAGTCAAGTAAACAATACTTGACCATGTAGACAAGGACAGTTACCATGGATACAGTAAACAAACTCTCTAAAAATACATCATAGTCAAGTAAACAATACTTGACCATGTAGAAAAGGACAGTTACCATGGATACAGTAAACAAACTCTCTAAAAATACATCATAGTCAAGTAAACAATACTTGACCATGTAGACAAGGACAGTTACCATGGATACAGTAAACAAACTCTTTAAAAATACATCATAGTCCAGTAAACAATACTTGACCATGTAGACAAAGACAGTTTTGTATATAACACGTCACATAGAAATATAAGCTAGCCGACCCGTGGTCCTATCAAGGCTGGAACAAGTAAACCTAACAGTCACTGGCTCGATGCCTTGACCACCAGACCAAGAAGCCGACACGGTAAACGTACTCATTTGTAGGAGGCTGATGTCTACTGGAAGGTTGGTGAAGGCGCGGCCCTTCTACGTCAAGGGGCTGTTATTTGATTGGCTCTCTCCTCTCTTTCATCTTTTCTGACTCTTTGACAATTTCATTTTCACCCCACAATGCATGGATATCCATCGTCTAAGTAAGGACAATATCCTGCTACAAAAGAAAACAAGATCATATTGCTTTAAAAAGATTGTAGCAAAATTAAAAGTGTCCATATATGCATTATTGATTTTGATCTATATGACGCAGACGATTATCGTTTAATGAAATTAATATTGTAGATTTTGCCAATCGGCAATCCTCATACATATATACCATTAGGGCTCTCATACCAATTTTTCCGACTGATGTCGAGCCTTTGAAATTTGGAAGATTAGCAGTGTTTACCATGTTCACTCAATAATTTGGACTAAAATTAATATCCGAGGCTTCATTTTTCAAAGTTTTTGATCGGACAGAGATTAATCTACCTCTGAATCCTGTGGCCTCTTGCACAAAAAAAACCGATCCAGACCCATTGATTTCGTTCCATGGTAGGCATTTTTCACTTTCGTATAATGAAAATACGGATGTGTTCCAACTCTTAACCTTCTTGAAGAAAATTTCATACCAATTATAATGCACCACACCCGTGTTTCAGTCAGTAAATCCTCATCAGTGATCATTGCGGCTTCCAGCTAAAGTGATTTTAAACAGACCAAAATTCATTCTGTAGTGCCCTCCGATTTTTTTTGTTTTTATTTATTTTTTTTTCAAATCTAAATTTGTGCATATACTTTGCAGACTAGATTTGAGATATAACAATGTATGAAATATAACTAGATATAAGATGTAACTACATATACTGTATATCTAATAATGTAACTTTTTCTGAGATATAACTTTATCATGTAGATATAAGACGTAACCCTATCTGCGATGTTACTATATCTGCGATGTAACCATATTTTAGATATAACAATATCTGAGATGTTACCAGTTACTATATATAACATTAATAGAATCTATCACGAGGTTGTGACTGAGATAGAGGAAATTATCTCACCCGAGTATAAAGGTTTGCAATCCCCGACATAGCTTACTGAATTTGTCATGACGTTGCGACTGAGATAGGGGAATCTAATCCGAGTGTATAAAGGTTTTGCAATCCCCGACATAGCTTACTGAATTTGTCATGACGTTGCGACTGAGATAGAGGAATCTAATCCGAGTGTAAAGGTTTGCAATCCCCGACATAGCTTACTGAATCTGTCATGACATTGTGACTGAGATAGGGGAATCTAATCCGAGAGTATTAAGGTTTGCAATCCCCGGCGAGGCTTACTGAATCTGTCATGACATTGCGACTGAGATAGAGGAATCTCATCCGAGTGTAAAGGTTTGCAATCCCCGATATAGCTTACTGAATCTGTCATGACATTGCGACTGAGATAGAGGAATCTCATCCTAGTGTAAAAGTTTTGCAATCCCCAACATAGCTTACTGAATCTGTCATGACGTTGCGACTGAGATAGGGGAATCTAATCCTAGTGTGAAAGTTTTGCAATTAATCCCTGACATGGTTTACTGAATCTGTTATGACATTGTGACTGAGATAGGGGAATCTAATCCTAGTGTGAAAGTTTTGAAATCCCCGACATGGCTTACATGTACTAAATCTATCACGACGTTGCGACTGAGATCTGGGAATGTCATCCAAATGTAAAAGATTTGCAATCTTTTGCATGAGGATTTGCACGTCTTGATTGATAATTGTTCTCACTCATCAAATTTTATCATCACTATAATGATTTTTAAACCAGAAGTCTCTGACGAGACTGTACCTCTCCTGGTTTGTTTTTTCTAAAACATCAATTTCCTTTTTTTTCTTTTTAAACCAAGACCATAGGGAGCAGGCGCTCTAACAAATTATAAGTAGCATGACAAAACTACATATCCATTATACTGCAACTATAATAGCACTCATATAATTCATAATATCCGAGATAAAGTATTTCTAAAAAGAATGTCACACCCATTTTCCAAGATCCTAGGGGCCAAGGACTGCTAGCTCAGATGAACTACCAATGACACATCAAGACTTGGATAAAGAATTAACTCCCCATCATAAATAGCTTTAAACGAGAAGAGAGCACAACTATATAGGAAAAATTACCACACCCATTTTCAAAGACCCTAGGGGAAAATAAGGCTAAAACAAAATATAAGGTGCACATCTATGCCACAGACCTGTATAGTCATTGCAAAAAGAATTAATTCTACATCATTTATAGTGTCAGAGGAGTTGCAAGCACAAGATTACATTTACTTATATAGGAAAAATGACCACACCCATTTCTGAGACCCTAAGGGTCAGGGGCTAAAACATAAAAACAGGTGCACAACTAGACCAGAGACCCATAATATTGCAATAAGAATTTAGCCAGAGGAGTTGTGAGCACAAGATTACATAGAGTTATATAGGAGAAAATGACCACACCCATTTCTATGACCCTGGGGGTCAGGGGCTCAAACAAAATATCAGCACAACCAGACCACAGACCCATCACATTGCAGAAAGAAGTAAGTCTCCATCATTTATAGTGTCAGAGGAGTTGCGAGCACAAGATTACATAGAGTTGTATAGGAGAAAATGACCACACCCATTTCTAAGACCCTGGGGGTCAGGGGCTCAAACAAAATATCAGGTGCACAACAAGATCACAGACCCATCATACTGCAAAAAGAATTAAGTCTTCATCATTTATATTGTCAGAGGAGTTGCGAGCACAGATTATATAGAGTTATATAGGAGAAAATGACCACACCCATTTCTAAGACCCTGGGGGTCAGGGGTTCAAACAAAATATCAGGTGCACAATGAGACTACAGACCAATCATATTGCAAAAATAATTAAGTCTCCATCATTTATAAAGTCAGAGAAGTTTCTAACACAAGATTACATAGAGTTATATAGGAGAAAATGACCACACCCATTTCTAAGACCCTGGGCGTCAGGGCGCTCAAACAAAATATCAGGTGCACAACAAGACCACAGACCCATCATATTGCAAAAAGATTTAAGTCTCCATCATTTATAGTGTCAGAGGAGTTGCGAACACAAGGTTACATAGAGTTATATAGGAGAAAATGACCACACCCATTTCTAAGACCCTGGGGGTCAGGGGCTCAAACAAAATATCAGGTGCACAACAAGACTACAGACCCATCATATTGCAAAAAGAATTAAGTCTCCATCATTTATAGTGTCAGAGGAGTTGCGAGCACAAGATTACATAGAGTTATATAGGAGAAAATGACCACACCCATTTCTAAGACCCTGGGGGTCAGGGGCTCAAACAAAATATCAGGTGCACAACAAGACCACAGACCCATCATATTGCAAAAAAAATTAAGTCTCCATCATTTATAGTGTCAGAGGAGTTGTCCGGACAAGATTACATAGAATTTAATGACCACGCCCATTTTATAAGACCCTGGGGGTCAGGGACTGAAACTAAATGTCAGGTGCACAACTAGACCATGGACCAAGTAAAATGCAAAAAGAATTAACTTTCTATCTCTAACAGTTTCAGAGGAGTTGTCCGGACAAGATTACATAGAATTTAATGACCACGCCCATTTTCTAAGACCCTGGGGGTCAGGGAGTGAAACTAAATGTCAGGTGCACAACTAGACCATGGTCCAAGTAAAATGCAAAAAGAATTAACTTTCTATCTCTTACAGTTTCAGAGGAGTTGTCCGGACAAGAATTGTTTACGGACAGACGGACAGACAGACAGACGGACAGACGGACAGACGTACAGACGGACAGACGGACGGACGCCGGACAAAGGGTGATCACATAAGCTCGACTGGTCTGAGACCAGTAGAGCTAAAAAAGTATAATCGATACCATTAAAACCTACAAAAATCTATCGATGGCGTAACGTTACCATTGTTCATATTTAATTGAAGGTGTACATTACATATTCCTTATCAACAACATTCGAATATGAAAAATTAAAATTGATAATCAGAATTGAAAGACTTTTAGCATTTTAACAATGGATGGTTCGTCACTAGTTAAAAGATGATTATCCAAGTAGTCACCTGGTTACAAATTGACCAGACGACCAAAATGATCAGATTAATACGAGTTGGCTTGTGACGACTTGTCTTGGTTATGAAATGCTGTCCCGATACAAGAATTGTCGACCGTCTACAAAGAACAATGAATGGAAAGATGGACAAGGAAATGGAAGATGTATGACCCCCTTTAAAACTGGTAAGGCATACTACTCTTGCTGTGGCTCACTTCAGAAACTTGGAAAAATGTGATTTTGAATACTTTGTCTTGAGCAAATTTAAATGAAATAGACATTATACAATTATTGCTCAGTGATGAGGTCGATATGATGATTTATGGAGTGATAAAACCAATATAGACCGAGAGCAGGCAGAGGTTGATATTGGTTTTATCACTCCATAAATCATCATAGGTCGAACTCAAAGGTCAAGGTCAGTAGGTCAAAAATTTTGGAATCCATGGAAAGGTCTTGTCACAAGGAATACACACGTGTAATATGAAAGCCCTATCACTTTCCATTTAAAAGTTATGGTCAAGGTTTAAGTTTTTGATAATGTAATTGTAATGCACAAGGTTAAAGTTTTTGTGACTGACGGATAGACGGACAAATCGGTTTTAATGTCCCCACGCTATCGCAAAAGCGGTGGACAATTAAGCGAGATCCATTGAACATGTAGAACGGTTTATATAAATCTTATTTAATCTTTTTTAAAAGGATCCATTTATTTAGTTTCCAACGTAAGCCACGCTGACAGTAATTCAAATCATAATACTTTTACGATTTGGGCATGGATCTTTCTATTATAGTTTGCAGTTGACATGCATAGATATAGTCCTTGCCTGGTAATATACCTATATATATATATATATACATGGTACAATATACCTACAATATACAATATATACAATACAATGTACAATATACTTATATATACATGGTACTGCTGAATTTCCAGAATACCCAATGGAACTATACGTCAATTGTTGATTATTGGCTTGAATGCAGTGGCTTTGGCAGTAGTTTGCGATTCAACCATTAATGTTTTGGCTATGCTTGTTGTTGTTTTTGATACCATACATCAGTACTTGAAAGTAACAATTCAACCACATGCACCTCGGATACCTTGCTGTCAACACAGAGGCTTGAAGTTAAAAGGATGTATCCCTATAGGCCGCATATAACTAAAAAATGATCTTACCCTTGAGAAAACCCCAGTCTATTCTTGCCTACTTTACGTACTTGTCCCAAGGGGGGGGGGGGGGGGGCAGACAGGGGGGTAGCATACCACTTTCCCCCTCCCACCCCCTACCTTCCCCCTTCCTCCCTCCTTCCCAAAAAATACTTATTTTCAATCAAAAGTTCTCATGCTTAAAGGAAAATGAACTAAACTGACATACTTGTCACATATATTGTCACATATATATATTGTCGTATATATATATATACGAGTACATAGAGAAAGGTATTTTTGTTGTTTCGCTCCAGACTTTGGCAATATTTTTTTTTTCTTACAATTTTAGTTAGAGCAAGGATTTTTTTCTATCTATAGAATCATATGTATATAATAAATCTGTAAGACACATGCAAATTTATATGTGTTTATAGAAAGTTATACCAATGAAGCGAGCCGGAAAATGTTTAGGATGTACTGCAGTATTTCATGCTAATAATTCAATTTAGAGGATACAGTGAATATCATCATTTTAAATGAGCAAGATTTTGCTTCCAATGAAATCTTTTAAAATTACAGGGATAATTTAGGAAAATATGGGTAATTTTGGTCAAAATATAAGGAAAAGAGGGCACATCCAAAAATTTAGGGCTTACATGTATAAGAAATATACATGGCCGCTTCAAGTTGAAGAATGCCAGCAAACTATAAAGAAGGTACATGTAAAGGGGGGGGGGGAGGGTCTTTCAAGATAAATGTCTAAACTTAATAGTGTAAATTGGTGCAACAGTGAAGTTATTTGGGCATTTTCCTTTTCAAACCTTTTAGAGCGATGCAAGCCTGAAAAAGTTGAAAAATGGATTCAAGCAAGTTGGAAAAATTGATATACAAAGCTGAAATTTGTGGTACATGTAATTAATTTTTCAAATTGAGATTATGTCACATGAACGCATGAGAGCAAGATTATTTATATTTAAAGTAATTTCCTAATTTTTTTGTTACTGTTACATTTTTGTACCCTCCCAATCATGTCTCTTTATCCCCTCTCCCTCCCCCTCCCTCCTTCCGGTCCCCTTCCTCCCCTTCCTTTGACCCTGTCCACCCCCTCTTATAGCTATAATTCTCATAACTTCAAGCCTCTGTGGCTGTCAGTACAGAGACATTCTATCAATCGATTCTTCACAGTGTACAACGGCCATGATAATTCTTCTTCAAATTCTTGATTGTTTCATAAATATTATCAAGGGAAAAATATATAACATCTTAGTTTTACCGCTGAAACTTCGATTGTTGTAATGTTTTGAAACCGAAAGTAGACCTGAAACATTCCGAATCCGACAATACACAGCTGCCGATGGTAAAAAAGATAAAAGATCAAGTTATGATCATATCATAATGAAATATTATTGATTATGTAATAACCCAGTAATGAATGTTAAAATAAACATGTATGTCTGTGTTTAATTTTTTCTTCTTCTTTTTTTTTGGGGGGGGGGGGGAGTCCGTGGAGCACAACTTTACGTTCCGTTACCCTACTCACTCTAGGTACCTGCCACTTTTAAAACATGTAATCAGCGGCGGATTCAGATGGGGGCACGTGCCCCCCCCCCCCCCCCCCCCCCCCCACCCCCGGCAGTGCCCATCGAAGGGGCACTTATGACATGTTTTTGGAAGCATTAAACTGCTGTTTCCTAACAAAAACCTATGAAATTAGTCAGAAAAAGCCCCAAAACACCCCAGACAGAAACCACCGGTATCATCCCGATTGTCCCACATTTATATGAAAAAGGTATGTAAGTCATGTGGAACAATCGGGATATGGTGTTAATTAGGTAATTGCGGCAATTATCTCATTCACAGATCAAAGATAATTTCAATGGAAACTGAAGAGCTTCTTTAAATTTTGTCTAGTGCAACCTTGAGGACAAAAATTAAAGAAGCTCCTCAGTTTCCATTGAAATTAAGATCAAAGAATGAAGGTTAAAGTCTGATTCATGATTTCTTAATTAACGGAATGAATGTTTTGTACTTTCTTGCACAGTTTACGGGTACAAGGACCATTAAACATCATGATAGTGTTTTATGTACAGAATCATAGTGCAGTATCTGACTACAGTGAATAGCAACTTTTCTTTGGTTTCCATGCAGTCAATCTTGTATCAGGATATACTGCAACCTTTTGTACACCATATTATACTTACCCTCGCTATTTTCAAAGACCTAAGTTCGATTGTGAAGGCTAAAACGTCTCAGAAAGACAAGAAGATGTTTGAACTCCCCTTATTTTCTTTTATGGAAACTAGAAAGTGAATGTTAGTTGAAGAATTGTGACGGTTACGAAAATCCGGATCGTGCAAGTCGGGACTTTCAAAATAATTTGTTTGTTTTTTATTTTGGAAAATTTTCCAAAACCTACGCGCGCGGGGGACGTTAAACGTAGAATTTATTTAGGATGGCCTTATCATTATGCATGTGTTTGTTTAAAAATGTAGGACAATCGGGATATGATTTTTTCAATATGAGGGACAATCGGGATTAAACCAAACCACCGACTTGAATAAATTTTCCAAAATTTTCTCGGGGATAGATTACAAAGTCGGAAAGGATGCATTTCTGCCATGTCTATCGTCTGTATATGTATGTGAACAGCAACCTAGTATACGAACTGATGAATCGGGAATAACAGTCCGATGCAATTCATAAAACAACTATTTCTTTACGAATCTTCGATATTTATAACCTAAAGAATTGACTTTTTTTTTTTTTTTTTTTTTTTTTTTTTTTTTTTAAGATCGTTTTTTTTTTTTTTAGTTGTTGTTTTTATTTCGTTTTTTAAGGTCATTGATCAATTAAAATTGTTTGACCAAATTTGGACCGGAATCTCCAAGAATTTTTGCAAACAGTAAAAAATGCATGTTTTTCTTCATTTTCAGAATCGAATTACCAATGAATTATACCTTCTATCTGGACGAGATGCAGAGCAGTCATGATCTCTTATTTTTTAAAGAAAATTTATCATTTACTTATTTTCTTCACCTAACAAAAAATTAAAACAAACTAGCGTGAATCTAAAGTGATGGTCGGGGGGGATTAGATCCTGCCTGGAATTTGCAAAAATTGTTGATTTTCTCCTAGCTTTCACGTGAAGTTACGACTAGACCCCCCCCCCCCCCCGATGGGCTGACCTCTCTGCCCTTTTAAAACTTTTTCTTGGTCCTTCCTTTCCCTAGAAAATCTTGAACATGTTGACTTAGAACTGCATGCCGTGCAAAAACAATACAGCATAAAAAAATGTCGAATTCACGTGACTTGAATCGTAAGACATGGACGCATAAAAATAAGCTCCTCCGTTTTAGTCGTTTTCTGTGATAATCAAAAGAAAATAAGTGCCAGATGTTGTCACTTAAGGAATCATTGTAATAGTTTTTTGGTTGATCGATGTATCAACACCAAAAATTGAGGGAAAACTGCATCGTGCGCGTAGCGCAAGATGCAAAAGTTTTCCCTCAATAGTTGGTGTTGATACCTCGATCAACCAAAAAAATATTACATTGATTACTTATCATTTCATTTCGTCACTTTTCAACGTTTATTTGCAGCTTTGAAATCGTGTTGCTAACGACGTTGCTTTTGACGTTGCTAGGCGCGTATTTCTGTTTTGTGTTGATACAGGTATCAACAAAACTTCTCGACCAATCAGAATCGTCGTTTCTTAATGATAACAATGGAAATTAAATGATATTATTATCAACTATTGTGTAAATCGGAATTTGGACAAAAATATCGTCGAAAGAAGTTAAAAATGTCGACTTTGGAAAGAAAAACTGTAAGTAAACAAAACCTTAGTGATGACTATTCAACACCTGGGCAGGTGCGTCGGAGATCAATTAACACTAATACAGGTAGCACAGGTCACTCAGGAGCGGTTCTAGGTAGTGAATCGAATACCGCTAGTATGTTTATGGATATACAGACATAGTAGGGAGGGGATATCCCAGATCACGATGTATGGGTCATTCTACAGAAAAAGTCCAAAATAGCGTCCTAACAATTCAGATAACAAATTATGACTAATTTTCATCCAAGCGAGAAAATTTCTTTAATATTCATAGATCGAAAGATTAATAAATTATTTACGAAAAAGAAAGAATTTGACAATTTTTTTTAGTTTTTATGACAATACTCCCTGCAAAGTTGGCCAGATGACCAAAAACCACATGTCCTGGGTGAGGGCTATAAGAAACGAAAATGCAGAAAAACACGTCATTACCGACACGTTACCGAAACAGAATAAATTTCAACTTTTTTTCTTGTTGAAATAATGAATTTATTTGCTCATAATTTTGGCTTATTCCACATCGTAAAAGACAATCATTGCATAACAGCTTTAAAATTCCGTTTAATTTGTACGTAATATTGTCCTGAATTACGTTTCGGTAATGACAAAATCAGCTTTCGCCAATAGCTTATCAGTGAAAGAAAACCATCATAATTGCGATATATTTGCCCGCCTACTTCATAAACATGTTTCTTTGAATGCATACTAATTAGCTAACAACAAAAATTGCCCAATTTTGCGATTGATTTCCCCCTAAAAATAGAGTGATTTGGGACATTATATGTAGAATGACCGGTATGCAAATTATGAAGCAGGGGGAGGACTTGTCTAATTTTATATGAAAATTTTCTTAGAATATATTAATTATCTAATGATGTAGAAAACTAACCTCGATTTATCGTTGAAAAAAAAATCAGATTAAACAAGTACAGCGGAGGGCAGCCCGTTCGTCTATGTACAGTCAGTGCACCGACCGACACCTCCCCAGGATTTGTAACCTCCTTTCCTAATTACAAACCCTTTCCTCTATATGTCTATATTAAAAACGGTTTAACCACAAGTCAGGACATTTCCTATATAATAGCTATATAACTTTTTGTACACTATCGTGGCTTCTACTTCTATTGATCTACATTCGACCTGTGCATCTTTTATGATGAATTTTCGAATTGGATATATATTATATATTCATCTTGAGATAATAAAAACAAAATTCATATCGATTGGGCCGTGGGTTCAGCCTGTAGGATGGAAAAAGATAAAGCCACGATCGTTTACGAAGAGTCTAAGTGTCCACCCTATGGTTTTTAATACAGACTTACAGAGGATAGGATTTGTATTGAGGAGAGGGGGTTTGTGACCAGGCGATGATATACATTGATCGCCCCTGTGGCTGATTCGACAACAGCAGCATCCTAACTGGAGGAGCTCAGGGCCACAGTAGACAGCGTGCCTGATTCGGCAACAGCAGCATCCTAACAGGAGGAGCTCAGGGCCACTGTAGACAGCGTGCCTGATTCGGCAACAGCAGCATCCTAACTGGAGGAGCTCAGGACCACAGTAGACAGCGTGCCTAATTCGGCAACAGCAGCATCCTAACTGGGGGAGCTCAAGGCCACAGTAGACAGCATTCCTGATTCGGCAACAGCAGCATCCTAACTGGAGGAGCACAGGACCACAGTAGACAGCGTGCCTGATTCGGCAACAGCATCATCCTTAATGGAGGAGCTCAGGACCACAGTAGACAGCGTGCCTGATTCGGCAACAGCAGCATCCTAACTTGAGGAGCTCAGGGCCACAGTAGACAGCGTGCTTGATTCGGCAACAACAGCATCCTAACCTGAGGAGCACAGGGCCACAGTAGACAGCGTGCTTGATTCGGCAACAACAGCATCCTAAATGGAGGAGCTCAGGACCACAGAAGACAGCGTGCCTGATTCGGCAACAGCAGCATCCTAACTCGAGGAGATCAGGACCACAGTAGACAGCGTGCCTGATTCGGCAACAGCAGCATCCTAACTGGAGGAGCTCAGGGCCACAGTAGACAGCATTCCTGATTCGGCAACAGCAGCAACCTAACTTGAGGAGCTCAGGGCCACAGTAGACAGCGTGCCTGATTCGGTAACAGCAGCATCCTAACTGTAGTAGCACAGGACCACAGTAGACAGCGTGCCTGATTCGGCAGCAGCAGCATCCTAACTTGAGGAACTCAGGGCCACAGTAGACAGTCTGCCTGATTCAGCAACATCAGCATCCTAACTGGAGGAGCACAGGACCACAGTAGACAGCGTGCCTGATTATGCAACAGCAGCATCCTAAATGGAGGAGCTCAGGACCACAGTAGACAGCGTGCCTGATTCGGCAACTGCCGCATCCTAACTGGAGGAGCTCAGGGCCACAGTAGACAGCGTGCCTGATTCGGCAACAGCAGCATCCTAAATGGAGGAGCTCAGGACCACAGTAGACAGCGTGCCTGATTCGGCAACAGCAGCATCCTAACTGGAGGAGCTCAGGGCCACAGTAGACAGCGTGCCTGATTCGGCAACAGCAGCATCCTAACTGGAGGAGCTCAGGACCACAGTAGACAGCGTGCCTGATTCGGCAACAGCAGCATCCTAACTGGAGGAGCTCATGGCCACAGTAGACAGCGTGCCTGATTCGGCAACAGCAGCATCCTAATTGGAGGAGCACAGGACCACAGTAGACAGCGTGCCTGATTCGGCAACAGCAGCATTCTAAATGGAGGAGATCAGGACCACAGAAGACAGCGTGCCTGATTCGGCAACTGCAGCATCCTAACTGGAGGAGCTCAGGGCCACAGTAGACAGCATTCCTGATTCGGCAACAGCAGCAACCTAACTTGAGGAGCTCAGGGCCACAGAAGACAGCGTGCCTGATTCGGTAACAGCAGCATCCTAACTGTAGGAGCACAGGACCACAGTAGACAGCGTGCCTGATTCGGCAGCAGCAGCATCCTAACTTGAGGAACTCAGGGCCACAGTAGACAGTCTGCCTGATTCAGCAACAGCAGCATCCTAACTGGAGGAGCACAGGACCACAGTAGACAGCGTGCCTGATTCTGCAACAGCAGCATCCTAAATGGAGGAGCCCAGGGCCACAGTAGACAGCGTGCCTGATTCGGCAACTGCCGCATCCTAACTGGAGGAGCTCAGGGCCACAGTAGACAGCGTGCCTGATTCGGCAACAGCAGCATCCTAAATGGAGGAGCTCAGGACCACAGTAGACAGCGTGCCTGATTCGGCAACAGCAGCATCCTAACTGGAGGAGCTCAGGGCCACAGTAGACAGCGTGCCTGATTCGGCAACAGCAGCATCCTAATTGGAGGAGCACAGGACCACAGTAGACAGCGTGCCTGATTCGGCAACAGCAGCATTCTAAATGGAGGAGATCAGGACCACAGTAGACAGCGTGCCTAATTCGGCAACTGCAGCATCCTAACTGGAGGAGCTCAGGGCCACAGTAGACAGCATTCCTGATTCGGCAACAGCAGCAACCTAACTTGAGGAGCTCAGGGCCACAGTAGACAGCGTGCCTGATTCGGTAACAGCAGCATCCTAACTGTAGGAGCACAGGACCACAGTAGACAGCGTGCCTGATTCGGCAACAGCAGCATCCTAAATGGAGGAGCTCAGGACCACAGTAGACAGCGTGCCTGATTCGGCAGCAGCAGCATCCTAACTTGAGGAGCTCAGGGCCACAGTAGACAGCGTGCCTGATTCGGCAACAGCAGCATCCTAACTGGAGGAGCACAGGACCACAGTAGACAGCGTGCCTGATTCTGCAACAGCAGCATCCTAACTGGAGGAGCTCAGGGCCACAGTAGACAGCGTGCCTGATTCGGCAACAGCAGCATCCTAACTGGAGGAGCTCAGGGCCACAGTAGACAGCGTGCCTGATTCGGCAACAGCAGCATCCTAACTGGAGGAGCTCAGGGCCACAGTAGACAGCGTGCCTGATTCGGCAACAGCAGCATCCTAACTGGAGGAGCTCAGGGCCACAGTAGACAGCGTGCCTGATTCGGCAACAGCAGCATCCTAACTGGAGGAGCTCAGGGCCACAGGAGACAGCGTGCCTGATTCGGCAACAGCAGCATCCTAACTGGAGGAGCTCAGGGCCACAGGAGTCCTAGATGTATACGACAGCCACAATCTTTAAATTTTATTTGAAGAAGCAGAGTTGGATTTAGTATTACCACACTCAGTTATGAGAACAACTCCATTAGGAAATGAGAATATTAATACTCGTGGTATGCAAAGATATAGAAAACGAAAATGGATTAAATTATCTTCACGTTTATGGTGCATGATACATGTACTCGTTAGATAAACAAACTGAATCAGTTGTACATCTGAAATGTGTCTTCAAATAAAAATAAAATTTCGAAATTATATATTTATTCAAATAAATAAACAATAATAATTGATTTTAAGGCAGCCTCCTTTTGGATCTCAGGTGTGACGGTTCGGTTATCATGCACGGTTAGCTCAGTCGCGCTGTAAGCAGAAGGTCTCAGGTTCGATTCCCGGACCGGCCGAATTTTCCATTCTGCCTGTCATGTGCAGTATTTAGTGCCGTGAGAGTAAACCTCGGGTTGCTTGTGGTTTAGGGTAACCAAGGGGCAGAACCAAGGATTTATTTGTCTTTCTTTGTGAGGTTTCCGGTTAACAACTTTGGGAAACCTCAAACTTTGGCGCGTCGGAATGTGACGGATCGGGTATTGTGCCCGGTAATAGCTCAGTTTGTGAGAGCGTCACTCTGCCCTATAAGAGGACATCAGGTCTTTGGTTTGATTCCCGGACAGGCCACATTTTCTATTCCGCCTGTCACACGGGTAAATACAATTTTAGATTTTGGTTATTCCGGTGAAACTCGGAAAGTTAGGAATTTTAGGCAACATCGGCAAATTCTAGTCAGAATTTTGCCCGGAAATTCCGAATTACAAGTTTTCCCTAACGAAGTTTTCCGAGGTGTGCCCGAAGTTACCGAAAAACAGTGTGTAAACTACTACGTACGATCACCACTGTATGAATATTTAGTTTTTGATATAAAAGAATTCATCAAGTAATTGCACTTTGTGGGACGTAAAACTCTTATGTTCTATCTTAAATGTCGAATGGTCATTTTTTCATTTCTTATCGTAAATACATGTACTGAAATAAGGAAAATTACCACTCCGAGTCATGTTCCGTCAGCGGTCATTCTTTGAAAATAATAATGACTCGCGCACCAGCCAATCAGAATCGACGTTACATCCTGGTCGTGTAATATAACTATTTGTGCCCCCCGTACTATCCAATAACAGTATTTTTAGATGCATTAACATTGTTTAAATTAGCAACATTTTGTACCTTAAATCTACAATTTTTCGATCATTTTCAAAATTTTTCTTTGGCTCGCTAGCGCTCGTCAGCTCTTTATAAGCCTTCTGAATAATTTAGCTATTCTGATCCATCCTACATGTATATCCATATTACTTTAATGGTCATTATAAAAAAATGTCTGAAATTCCTTAACTCGATACTGGAAGAAAATCTACTTTCCTTCCGCCTGTTTTTCTTGTCAAATACAATGTAAGGCTATGCTACCTCTAGTTTAAGATACTGTCTGAACTCCAGCGACACCATTAACCTTCAAATTGTCATATTCACATGAAAGTGTAGCGAATGCCAGTGATGTTACCAGTAGCTTCGTCGAGTCCAAAACTTTCAACACAAATTTCAGCCTCTTTATATACATGATCATGGTCATTTCTTTGTTTTGTTCATCATTTCATGTGTGTCTATACATGAGACAATTTAAAACAAAACTCGAAAATAAACAAAAGATATTTACCAATTTTTATGCAAATTTAACTTACTGTTACTCAGAACGTTTTTTTAATGATTTTTGAGGTAATCTTCTTGTAAGAGGATTGTTATCAGAGCATCTTTGTAAAGACATATGTTCGCTTTTTGGCAAGAGGCCAAAAGAAGAAATGTAGGACATAGAACTATTGAGCAATTGAGTAGAAATCACCTATTACTGGCACCGTAATTTCAAATCTTGTCCAAGAATATAATTCTGACAATCAATAACTTTTCTTTATATGTGCAATTTTCCTTGGTGTTACCATTTTTACCCTTCATTATTAAATCCATCGTGTTACTACCTTTTATTTCCATCTACAATGTCAATGCATTGGATGTAAAATAAAGTCAATCTCTCATAAACAAGAGATTTCCTTTATTCTTTTTTCTACTTTAATGATAAAATGAGAAATTTTTATTTGTTTTTAAATATATATATATCTATTACATTTTTCGAGTACATTTTATTTCAACTACCTTTTGCCAATGTTTAAAGGCATTTTCCTTTGATTTCCATCCGATAAGGAAATTATAGTTTAATGTCCAGCATAGCATTTTTAGAACATTGGAACTTGCAATATTTGATTTTCATATCTTGGAAAACTATTAGAAAATGTTCATGATTCGTGGTGGTAACATCACTGACACCAAAACTTCTTCGTATACATGTTCGTTTTGAACAATAAATATAAAATATATTGAGTTTCTATCAAGCCCAACATTAGTATCTGAAAGGGAAGAGATCTGTTACTCTAATGAATGGAAATCCAAGTAAAAATATTCAAACTATTTTTTCCGATATGATTCGATTCAAATTGTGACATTTTTTGATAATGACCCTTATCAATGTAAATGAGTAAACGAAGAAATCTAACTCAAACTAAATAGAATATTATTTTATGTACTTATTAATGATAGAGGGTTAATAGGAAGTATTTTCTGATGATTCTATATTTTACAAAAATAATAAATAAATAAATAAAATAAATAAATAAATAAATCCTGCTCGCTACCGCTGGCCAGACATTTTATTCATTTACTTATAAAACAGATCCAAAATAAATTTACAATTGCACCAGATATATCTATTTGTGCATACAGACCACGAAATCTCCCATCATTTATCCCCCCCCCTTTTTTTTAGCTTGTAAGAATCTTTTGGATGCTATGCCCTCCACTTGTAAACGCCGTTGTGTAGCTGTACATGTACCATACTTCCAGTCGGTCCCGTATATACCAAGGGTGGTCACTCTCATCGTTGAACGTTTCACTCATAGCGTCACTTTCACACACTCCCTCCCATATGATATTCTAACATGCGCGGATCCAGAGGAGGGGGGGGGGACCGGGGGTCTGGACTTCCCTTGAGATTTTCGGAGATGGGGTCCAGTTTTGGCCCATTTCTAATAAAAAGGGGTCTAAAATGCATAAAAAGGCTTTGAAACCTAAACTTTCGCTTCGCTCGCTTTTTTACAAATAAACAATTATTTTTCCTGCAAAATTCCTTAATCATTTTCAATTTTTTATACTAAATAATCATGGGTCTCATGAACTCGTATTTTCAACAGTCCCTTACTTCATGGGATGTAACCTTCGTCATCTTTTTCAAGGTTTTGTCATTTTAAGATGTCAAATTATTTGGGAAAATGACTTATCTATTAATTCTCATGAAATATAGACAAAATGTGAATATAACCAAACATTTTCGCGGTTCGTTCCGCTCCTTACAAGGAGTTAAATATTCAATATCTCAATCGAAGCACGACAAATTAATATTTCATATCTAAAATAATTTCAGGTTCGCTTCGCTCGCCAATTCTACATTAAAATAAACGTGAAAGGAAAGCAAACAATACCCGCCCTCAAACATCAATCCTTATTGTAGTGCACACGTTGATGTGCACCGAAATATACCTACATCATAGGTAGACTTCCTACAATTTTGGACCCCCTCTGAACAAAAATGCTGGATCCGCGCTTTCAGAAATTATTGTCCGTTATGGGTTTGAAATTTCTTGTTTCATCAAAGATCCCAAATATTTTGATGAATCAGTGAGTAAACATTTTAAAATTGGACTCTGAAAAGACCAAAAAGAAAACGAGTCAGATTTCAAAAAAGAATTACGAATTTACCTCACAAGGCATTATCAGTGATTGTCACTGCATTTATAGGTTGCTTAGAGCATTATCAGTGATTGTCACTGCATTTACAGGTTGCTTAGAGCAGTCGGTCTACATAGTAATGAAAGTCATGGACACTAGGCGTATGAATACATACTTTATGTATTAGCCAAACTTTTCAAATGAGGAATGGGCTGTTCCAGATATGGTCTACCCAATGAAAGGTACTGGATCTCCACATTTTTTTTACTTGATACCCTTCAATACTTCAAACTTCTGCCAGTGATCGGTTACCTAAAAATCATTCCCTTCCTAAGGGGGGAGGAGGTGTACAGAATATTTCTTAATGAATATGATTGTTACTGTTGCTTTATATAAGAAGCCAAGAATCATTACAAACAAATCTAATGATAAGAAATGAGAATCTTATAAATGTAATTGTGCTGATATTAAATGTATCATTCTATATATAGCCGTAGGTTTGAATGGGATTTGATTTTTTTTGCCTGATAGGTAGTGACACAGTGAAAACTGTTGCACACTCTGTGAAACGAAATGTCGACACTGCGAGCGCGCCCTTTTCTCTATAAGTTCTCGGTCACGGGGTATTGGAATGTTCGAACCCCAGGGTCGCCGTTTCGGCAATCTTTCCTTGTATTTTTTCCTTATTTTGACTGTAATAACGTCTCGAACCTTCGTTGGACCCAGATTCTGTAACGATGGGCGCGGTGGGCCACGGGGTGTGTCGATTCCCCGGGCCGCCGTGTGGGCTGCTTCTCTCTGTGATCAAATGCTGGAAATGACGAATTAAAGTCGGGTTACTAAAAAGTTTTTGATCTTTATTTCCTCGCATCCAAATCTTGAAGTCAGTTAATATGACAGATACAAAACATTCTAAACTAAATATAATATAGACTTGACAAATATACATATAAGAACAATATAACATAAAGAAATCAAGAAACAGCGTAACTCAATAAATTTCAATAATTTAACTCGCTCCCAAAATTATAAGACGAAAGCTCAAATTGATAACATTGAAGTAAAGAAATATAGTTTTCATTTATCGTACAAAATAAACGTATTTTCGCTTATTGAAGAAATATAGAATATATTGATTATATTGTAATGATTACCTGGAAATGACGAATTAAAGTCGGATAACTAAAAAGTTTTTGATCTTTATTTCCTCGCATCCAAATATTGAAGTGAGGAACGCGCTCACGGAACCCCCTTGCAACCTTGGACGCGGATTTCCAGGAATCAACCAATAAAAATCAATAATCAAATATTTGACCTTTTGACCCGTTTCTTACTGCCCAAAAAGTCATTTTCTTTAACCTTGACTTGACAGACGAGACCACGCCCTGATCTCTTTTGTCCGCAAGGGACGGTCACATTAGAGAAAAAAAGGAGCTCGCTTGTCAAAATTGAGCAATAAAGTTTAGATAGCAATTAACAATTAATTGACTTAACCAAAGTCTTAAGCTTGCAAGTGCAAACAAAAAGTTCTTGCGGACACTTTTTTTAGCCCTAAAGTAATCAAATACGGAAATCCACTAGTCTACATATTTACAAGGATTAATGGTCATTTTCATGACTTATAGTCGAGACTCAAAAAATAACTTCTATAATTTTAACCTTTTGAAAATACACAGGGAGGTGGTTGTAAAAGTCCGTCGTAAGGGGTTGCGGTTCTTGTAGTCTATGATTTGGACTTTGAAATAGCCATAAAAATAGGACCAATCAGCATATTCCTCGGGGGGTGACTGACCCCCATCCTAATCCCCTCTCGATCAGCGGCCTCATGGTTGGACCCCACTCCTATGACTGTAAACGATCTCGAGCTTATAAATCTCATATATTATAATTGTTTGCCTCTTTAGTCCCATTACTGAATCAAATACTTATTATACCCCCCGCAAACGAAGTTTGTGCGTCTGTCCATCCGTCCGGTTAAGAAGTTCTTAAAGCAGATAACTCTTTAAGTGTAAGTGATAGAGCTTTTATATTTCATACATGCATTCACTATAATAAGTACTACATTTTGATACCAAGACATTTGACCTAGTGGCCTTGACCTTGAACTTTGACCTTTTAGTTATATTTTGGTTAAGAAGTTCTTAAAGCGAATATCTCTTCAAGTATAAGTGATAAGGCTTTGCTATTTCATACACGCATTCATCATAACTAGTATTACTCCATAACATTTGACCTTGTGGCCTTGAACTTGACCTTTGACCTACTTTTAAACTATAAGTGATAGGGCTTTGATATATCACATATATATTCCTCATGATTACAGCTTTCCTTTTTAAAATATCATGAATTTTGATCTAGTGACCTTGATCTTGACCTTTGACCTACTTTTGACCTTTGACTTACTTTTAAACTATAAGGGGTAGGCTTTGATATTTTTTTCACATATATTTTCCTCATGATGAGAGCTTTCATTTGAGATCATGACTTTTGACCTAGTGACCTTGATCTTGACCTTTGACCTACTTTTTGATTATAAGGGATAGGGCTTTGATATTTAACACATAGATTCCTCATGATGAGAGCTTTTATTTGATATAATGACTTTTGACCAAGTGACCTTGATCTTGACATTTGACCTACTTTTTAATTATAAGGGATAGGGCTTTGATATTTCACATATACAAGTAGATTCCCTTCGATGAGAGCTTTCATTTGATACCATGAATTTTGACCTAGTGACCTTGACCTTTGACCTACTTTTAAACTATAGGGGATAGGACTTTGATACTTCACATGAAGATTCCTCACGATCAGAGCTTTCATTTGATACCATGGTTTTTGACCTAATGACCTTGACCTTTGACCTACTTTTTACTGTATTGGATATGGCTATGATGTTTGATATATAGATTACTATGACATAAATGAATCCGTTTAGAGATAAACGTCCCGCGGGGGGTATAATTCGTCACTTTTAGGGCAGTTCTAGTTATGTTTGACATTGTACACTTTTCTCTGCGAAACTATTTTCTCTTGCTGAATTTTCTTTACAATCTTCACCGCCATTCAAAATTTCTAAGTCAATATTTCTCACTTCCAAAGTAAAGCAAGTGAACGAAGAATGGCTTCTTCGGAATTAGACGATGTTTTAGACGATGTTTTAGACGATGTTTTAGACGATGGTTTAGACGATGAATAGACTAGTTTGTCATTACAATCATCAGAATTCGATGGAGAGGGACATGTCCTTTCTTAAGCGACGACAGCCTTTCCGAGGAAAATTTATGCATTGAATTTCGAATGACCAAAATACCGATGATCATATGTACCTAATGTAAAACTTTCATCATTAGCATTCTGTATAATGAATTGTCATCTAATGTAAAACTTTCATCATTAGCATTCTGTATAATGAATTGTCATCTAATGTAAAACTTTCATCATTAGCATTCTGTATAATGAATTGTCATCTAATGTAAAACTTTCATCATTAGCATTCTGTATAATGAATTGTCATCTAATGTAAAACTTTCATCATTAGCATTCTGTATAATGAATTGTCATCTAATGTAAAACTTTCATCATGAGCATTCTGTATAATGAATTGTCATCTAATGTAAAACTTTCATCATGAGCATTCTGTATAATGAATTGTCATCTAATGTAAAACTTTCATCATTAGCATTCTGTATAATGAATTGTCATCTAATGTAAAACTTTCATCATTAGCATTCTGTATAATGAATTGTCATCTAATGTAAAACTTTCATCATTAGCATTCTGAATAATGAATTGTCATCTAATGTAAAACTTTCATCATTAGCATTCTGAATAATGAATTGTCATCTAATGTAAAACTTTCATCATTAGCATTCTGTATAATGATTTGTCATCTAATGTAAAACTTTTATCATTAGCATTCTGTATAATGATTTGTCATCTAATGTAAAATTTTCATCATTAGCATTCTGTATAATGAATTGTCATCTAATGTAAAGTTTTCATCATTAGCATTCTGTATCATGAATTGTCATCTAATGTAAAACTTTCATCATTAGCATTCTGTATCATGAATTGTCATCTAATGTAAAACTTTCATCATTAGCATTCTGTATACAATGTATAAGTATTGTCATCATCTAAAAACTGTTCGTCTACTGGTCTGGATTCTGCTAACTCATAAATATTGATTATTTGTAAGAATGACGGAAAGACGAAGGGACTGTTTAGATAAAATATATATAGGTATAAAAAGGGGAAAATAATTTAATATAAGATGTTAAGATACGTAGATGAAAGTCAGATATAAGATGGGGCAAAGTGTTTCAGTGTACAATAAAAAATAAATGTAGAAGGCCAAACAAAATTAATTAAATGTTCTTCGGATTTCCCGAACCACATTTATTTTAGAAACAATTTGCTCGCCCGCACCACTAAATTTCTGGCTCAAAAATATTGAAGGCTCGGTTCTGATTTCTGCAATCTCTATAACTTCTAGTAGACTCAGATTTTTCAAATTTCCATGAAAATGAAACTTTTTGTGTGTGAAAAATTTTGTTGGAAACAAATTTGTTTTCCAATATATGGCAATGAACGTCAAGGAGAGGGGGATGTTCGAAAATCGTTTTCGTACTGCTACGGTATGTGCCAGGCTTCCTAGTCACCAGATTATAGGGATTCCCTTTTGAGGACTGAATTCCTGGGTAACCCCTAAATTAAAAAAAAATATATTTCACTCTCTCGCACTTTAAAACTTCAATACTTTAAAAAAAGATTAAATAATTATATTTTCGCTCAATCGCACCCTTTTTCGCAAGAAAATCTGAAGAACATTTAATTAATTTGGTATGGTCTGAATACTTATATATTAATACATAAACAAAATATTAAAGTATTATACTTTACTAATTTCCAATGCGTGCTTGTAAACCATTATATGACAAGTATCATGATTGCATTTTTTGATTCGCCGACAAAAATGTAATTTGTGACGATGTATGATTAATTTTTCGTTAATCCCCTAAATATTCTATATGAATAAAAATTATCATATTAAACAATGATAAATGGGTAAAAAAAGAATTATACAACAAGACAAAAAGGTTGTATTACTATCATAAGATATTGCTTTTAAAACTCATTTGCCTAAGCATATTCGTTTACAATGGCCAAATAAAAAATTAACTTGGAATAGAATTTGCCTAATAAAAAACTATGGTTTTTTTTTTTCTTACATATCATATATATATTTCAAAAGCATAAAAAGATAAGCTTGGCCAACCCAAACGCCTCGGAACTTCTACCCCAACCCAACCCCGTAAAATGTTCTAGGTCGACCTCATGTTAAAGTCATGAAATTATGTACGATATTTATTCATGAAAGTTCCTCGCGTGCTCAACCAATGAAATTCCAAGAACTTATTATGTCATGCACTAAATTGTGATAAATTGTAATGTTTAAAGCTATTTCAACACAAAATTCAGAACATAATGGTATACGTACATGTAAAGGTAACGTTAAACGGCAAATCAATTTATTATTTTTTTTTGTAGTATTCATTCGGGACGACAATATGCACCTCATGTTTTGTTGCGTGATCAAGGTACCTATATATGATCTCTCTTTTTATTGAGAATAGAAAATTAAAAATGAAAATGATCTGTTTGATTTTCAAATCATACGAACTTTTATACACATGTTATTGACCCTTTCAGGGCAGGTGCATTGGGCAGTATTAGTAATATACTCTGTTCCAGTAATTTCTAAACAACCTCGTACTTTATCAACCTAAATTCCAGATAAGAGATTGATCACAATTTTATCTACGATGTCCCCGTTTCAAGCTGGAAGGATATTTGCACAAGTTTATAGCCACCGAATTAAGATGTCTTCTCCAATGAAGGATTTGATAAGTAACATAGAAACTGAAATATTTAAAAACAATATCTTCTTATCAAGTATGAGGTACAAGGTCCATACATAAACATGTACTAAGGTACTGAAAGCTTCATTTTCTATCGGTCTATTTGCGATTTTCTTCTATAATTTATGTTACGCTAATCCGAACGAACAAATCATAGTAAATCTGTCCTGAAATTACAACTGTTAAGCAGCAGTAAAACAGTATCAGGACACTACGAGAAGCAGAAAATAAAATGATAATCATTCGACAACAACAAAATAATAATTCAAAAGTACATTATTTCAAAGGAATGACAAACCGCATGTTTTAACGAGTAGTATCTCTTAATAATTTACTATTTGGAAACTTTTCATTTCATCAACTCATCATAGAAATTGAAGGACGTGGACATCCTGGTGTCATCCCTCAAGTGCTATTTTGGTCAAAAATTCTATGTAATTATGCTTAAGAAATAACAACTAGCTAGCCGTGGTTTATTGTCCAGTAATTCCCCGATACGCATGAACCAATCAAATTATTACCGAACCGGCGTGGTGATAATTTGATTGGTTCATGCGACGAGGGGAATTACTGGATAATAAACCACGGCTAGCTAGTTGCTATTTCTTTTCTAATATACTATGATTATAACAGACTAAAGGTAGTGTATGTAGTTTTAAGAAAAGAGCGCATGAGAGGATGCGCATGAGAAGGTGTGACTCATCTGACCATGAATATATTGGCGAATAGACTTCGGGCGAGCTCAATAGTGCATATATACATATATAGAGAAAATCGCAAGTCATATTAGAATAATGAATCGACCGCGTACAGGAATTTTGAGACGCACTACAGAAAATCTTTTACTGCCTGCTGGTTATTTAACTTGCGATTATATCAAATAAAAAAATCTAATTCAAACCTTTGTGTGCAATCCTACGGAAGCCCATTGGCTTCACAGAAAAAATTAATTTATTGCGTATATACGCAATACTATTGCGTATATTCGCAATACTATTGCGTATATTCGCAATAACATTGCGTATATTCGTTATAGTATTGCGTATATACGCAATTAAGATTCGCAAAACTATTGCGTATAGTCGCAATAGTATTCGCAATAATTATCACGTATATACGCAATTAATAGTTTTGCGAATATTCGCAATGATTATTGCGTTTATACGCAATAATTGCAATTTCATATATACAGTGATTGGGGTTAACAGGCGGATCTAGAATTTTCTAAGGGTAGTCCAAGTCAGCGCGAGGGGGGGGGTTAGTCTTTGGTGTTGAAAATAAAGCAAAACAATGCATATAATAAATATCAATATATTGCAAAACAGAGAAAATCAGCCATTCTTGCAAATTCCAAAGGGACCGGGGGGGGGGGGGGGGGTCCGGATTATATATTCATTTTACACATTCAATGATCAGCTAAAGGGAAGGGATAGGGAGGAATCTAGCCAAGGATTCTTTTTAGAAAATATGATATTTCTAAAAGCAGTTTCGGCAAATTTAATGGAAAGGGGAGATCGAAGGATAAATTGACCCCTCCGCTTGGTCCTATTCATAACCATATATCACGTTTTACGTTTCTCTCACTTTCATCCAAACTTTTAAAATAACTCAATAAAGTGTTCAATGTTTCTATTGGTGGAAGGGGGGGGGGGGGGGGGTTCCGACCAAAATATATGAACCAATCCATTTGGGACACTTCCAAAAATTAATTTTCCGATATAAGACCATAGTAATTCAAAGTGCTGTTTTACGTCCCGATTTTTTTTCTCTAAAAGGTACTCTCCCGCCAGGCATGAAAACACGCAAATACACTGTACACGATCAATAGTAGGAATTTGGAGAGGAAGACTGAAAAAATAAAATAAAAATATTTTTTCTTCAAGTGAGATGGATATTATGCTGACTTATTTTTATAAAAATCACTATTATCATTTAAAATTCAATGATTGTACAAACATTTTGTCGAATTCAATATCATTAACTGATTTACATGAAAAAAATGTCTGTATGTTTGCGTTTTTTTTTTCCTGAGCATTTCTTTCAAAAAGGTACGTAAAACGAAATATTTTATAACTATGGCCTTATAATCGAGGACATGCATTTATATTATCCCTTGTAAAATGGAATAATACATTACAGAAAATTTCCGACTTGCTTTGCTTGCCTGCATTTAGGATTAAAACTCTGACTGCTTTTTATAAAGTATCGTTGAATTCTTAGATTAACAGAATTAAGAAACGATATCTACTTCATTCCTTAAGGATGTTGATATTAGTTTCAAAATAGAATATAAAACAAAACAAAAGGTCCAATGGGGTCACATTGCTCAACTGAGGTCAACAAGGGAAGATATATTTTTCTATTAAATTCTGTACAGCAGTTGAGATGGGAAAGTGAAAATATGATTGATCGCAAGGTGGCCATCTTAGATTTCGATCGGGTCGATTAATAGAGAACATTGAGTACTTGCCTCCTGTACGGTTTGGCGGAATACTAAGCAGCGATTGGGGGGGGGGGGGGGTTAGTCGAGAATTAAAAAAAAAGGCTAACGACGGACGGATTATAGAGAACGGACAAAGGACGGTGACCAATGACGTAGCTTCATGTGAGCTAATATGAATAATTATCATCATTTTTGGCGTTATCTACAGTAAGCAACTTGGAGCTGCAACTGCAGGGGAGTGATGTTTTGCTTGTTCACCTCCATTACAGCTGATTCATACGTATTTTTAGTATGAAAATCAAAGATTTTTCAGTGTTAACTTTCATGTCTGGGGGCAACATTCATGTCAGAACGAGATGGGTATTACTTTATGCCGCCATCGTCTTTAGCAGAACAAAATAACAAGAGGGAGGAGTGGACATATCGCTCACATGAAAAACTAGCCGTTATTGTGATTTAGATAATTCTAGTCATAAGCTTATGAAATAATCAAATAAAAGAAATAAGGAGCTGTAAGAATAAGACGTAAAATCTGCCCTGAAAAATTCAACAAGAGACTTATTAGAAAAGCAATTTTAATCTATTGTATTCATACAAACTTAAATCAATATCTGTTTACTGATTCTAGAAAAGTTGTCAAAATTATGTAAAAAAGAATTATTACATGAGGATCGAAATGAGACTTTTATCTTCAATTTTGAATCATTATTTGACTAAAAGTACCCAGGGGCGGATACAGGAGTTCAGAGGGGGCGTGGAATATATCAATTGGCCCAAGAGGGACCCAGGATGAAGTGCTAGTGGGCCCCGGGTTTCTAACCCATATAACCACCCCCCCTCCTTAAGATGAATGACCGTTTTGTTTGACGAAGACAGGAATCTTGAAGTATCTCATAATCTGGCGAGCGAAGCAAATTTTTTAGATACTTTTTTTTTTGGGAGGGGGGGGGGGGGGGTTACACACCAAAGCCAGTCCCCTTTGCTGTTCACGCTGTTAGTTATGGTCCATTGACTTAAATGGTATACTTATCAGAAACATTCCGTTCAAAAATTAAGTTGAAGTGTGGAAGGGGATACAATATTTCATCGACTACTGAGTATGAAATGGATATCATACTTATATGGCTTCGGATTTTTATTGCAAATAAATAAAGTTAGATGGCGAGCGGCCGCTAGCCAGCAAAAATTTGCTGAAATTTGTTTTCAAAGGACAAGAAATTAAGCGGACACATAATAGTTTGAGCCACAAAATACCTTACTTTGACGATTTAAGAGGTTGGGGGGGGGGGGGGGGGGGGGGGCGTACCCCACGACCCACTCTAAATCCGCCAATGGTACCTCCAATGAAGATTCATTATCAGAAACATGTTGCTCCCTTGCAACAGATTTCAAAACGTCGTTTTTCTTCACAAAGATGTAATTTAGTGTTGTACCATTATACACAAACATCTCCTGTGAAGTGAAGAAGTTCCAAAGCTTCGATCCCTGAACCCCAAAAGAATTTTCACCACAATTACTGATTATATAATATAACAGATTTAAAAATATGAAAGTATAGGATGGGACCTTTGTTTGTAGAAACAGTTCCAATGCCCCTTTTCTATTGAATTTTTCTGCGAAAGGTATAGGTCTTCGAAAAAGCTTTCTGTATTCGAGTTTTACTAGATACAAACATTGAGAAAATGAAATATTCTGCAATACTTGTATGAGGGCTGATTAATATGTTGTGAGCCTCGTATTGATGGATTTGAATTTATCAGACGTTTTGCATTTATTTTTATTTTTCTACATAATCCTCTTCAGTATCTATACACTTTTGCCACCGGTGTCAAATCTCTTTATCTTGACTGGTCAGAAAGCCAGCCACTGCATGCAAGTATGACATCATCATCGGACTGAAAGTGGGTGCAAGAAATAGCTGCTTTCAGTTTTGGGAATAGATGAACGTCTGATTGGGCAAGATCAGGTGAATAAGGTGGATGCTCAATCAAATTAAAGCCGTGCAATCATGAATGGCAGCCATGGCACTGACAGACTTGTGAATAAGAGCATGGTTCTGATGAAACAACACACCTTTAACGAACGAGATTTGGTGCTTAAGTTTAATATTTTCCCGTAACTGTGTCATAAGTGAAGCATAGTATGTACCATTGATTGTTTGTCCTTTTTGGAGATAATCTATCAGCAGAATATCTTCTGCATTCCAGAAAACAGAGGCTCACAACATATCAATCAGCCCTTGTATATTACCCTCTACAACAAAGCTTTTATTTAGTAAAAAAAATCTGGGTGGCCGATAAAAACAATCAAAACTTGTAAAGTTTCCCTCATATATGTATCCTACCAAACCTGTCTGAAGAAACAAAATTATACTCACTAGAAATGTCCCAATCTCTGTAAATGGTGGATATGAAAGAAGGTAAAGGGGGACGAGGCCATACTTTTTCAACTTGAATTTTATACATGTAAAATCATAAGAAGCTGCTTTAGTTTCATGACTTTAGATTGGACCCCCTCTGGGGTAAAATGCTAGATCTGCGCCTAAAATAAATTGGCATATTGATTTAACTGAAAGAGAAAAGAATAAGAGAAATATTTTGGGTGCATTTAAAAGGCGCAGTGCAAACTCACAAATAATAACAAAATAAACAAACGTCAATCAAACATCATTCTAATAACTGAGATATAATAAGTTTCTTTCAATCCATTCATGTTTTTTAAAGATGGGTAGCCTATAATGCCTATATTTGTTCCGCCATGGATCCACCCCTGAATTAAATTCAAGTAATCGGATTGAAATAGTGATCCATAAGATCTTTTTTCGTATGTATTATCATAAAAATATTTCAGAGGATGAAAATTTTACGGATAGAAGGAAGATGATACGATATGACCGCCCCCCCCCCCCCAAAAAAAAAGCATCACGGATGTTCATTTTAATGCTAATTTTGACCTTTATACATCTTTTAGTATCAAAGAACATTGTACTTTCAGTAGACGATAATAGGAGATTTTTAAAAACAATAAACAAGGTGCTCGGAAAGAAATAAAGCTCTATTTATCCCTCCCCCTAGATCGTACTTTTATTTTCAATTTAACCCCCCAAAAACGTTTAAAACAGACATTTAGAACAATCAAATTTATTGCGTATATACGCAATAATATTGCGTATATACGCAAAAATTATTGCGAATATACGCAATAATAATTGCGAATATTCGCAATACTATTGCGAATATACGCAATACTATTGCGAATATTCGCAATACTATTGCGTATATACGCAATATTATTGCGAATATACGCAATACTATTGCGAATATACGCAATAAATTTATTTTTTCTGTGAAGCCAATGGGCTTCCGTACAATCCCACTTCTTCCCCCTATTTGATATTTTATCAACAGCATTTACCTATTAATGCCCATTTGTGGGGTACTATTCTCTAATAGTGATGCTTTTGGAAGGAATAGTGCTTGAGCACCAGCGAATGAGAGAATAATACCAATTTCCTAACACACATCACTGATCATAGACCTTACCTTCAACACACACCACATCAAAAAAATTCTTGTTAAACCCAAACTATTGGTACATATCTCAATATACGTCTTGATTCGTGACATTTGATCAACAGAACTAGGGGGACTGGTGACATTTGATCAACAGAAATAGATTGACTCGTGACATTTGATCAACAGAACTATGGGGAATCGTGACATTTGATGAGGAGAACTAGGGGGACTCGTGATATTTGATAAGCAGAACTAGTGGGGAGTCATGACATTTGATCAACAGAACTAGGAGGGCTGGTGTCATTTGATCAACAGAACTAGGAGGGCTGGTGTCATTTGGTCAACAGAACTAGGGGGACTCGTGACATTTGATCAACAGAACTACGAGGATTCAAGACATTTGATGAAGAGAACAAGGGGGACTCGTGACATTTTATGAACTAGGGGGACTCGCGATATTTGATAAAAAGAACTAGGGGCATTCGTGACATTTGATTAACAGAACTGGGAGGGACTCGTGACATTTGATCAACAGAACTAGGAGGGACTCGTGTAATTTGATCAACAGAACTAGGAGGACTCGTGACATTTGATTAACAGAACTGGGAGGGACTCGTGACATTTGATCAACAGAACTAGGAGGGACTCGTGACATTTGATCAACAGAACTAGGGGGACTCGTGTAATTTGATCAACAGAACTAGGGGGACTCGTGAAATTTGATCAACAGAACTAGGGGGACTCGTGTAATTTGATCAACAGAACTAGGGGGACTCGTGTAATTTGATCAACAGAACTAGGAGGACTCGTGAAATTTGATCAACAGAACTAGGGGGACTCATGACATTTGACCAACAGAAATAGATGGACTCGTTACATTTGATCAACAGAACAACGGGGACTCGTGACATTTGATAAAGAGAACAAGGGGGGACTCGTGACATTTGATGAACAGAACTAGGGGGGAGGGGCTCGTGATATTTGATCAACAGAACTTAATGGACTCGTGACATTTGATCAACAGAACAAAGGGGACTCGTGATATTTGATCAACAGAACTAGGGGACCTCGTGACATTTGATTAACAGTATTAGAGGTACTCGTGACATTTGATAAAAAGAACTACGGGGACTCGTGATATTTGATCAACAGAACTATAGGGGGACTCGTGACATTTAATGAGGAGAACGGGGGGGGGGGGCTCTTGACATTTGATGAACAGAACTAGGGGGACTCGTGATGTTTGATCAATAGAACTAGGGGGACTCGTGATATTTGTTCAACAGAACTAGCGGGACTCGTGACATATGATCAACATTATTAGAGGTACTCATGGCATTTGATCAAAAGAATTAGGGGGGACTCGTGACGTACATTTGATCAACAGAATAATGGGGACTCGTTACATTGATCAACAGAACTAGGGGGACTCGTGACATTTGATCAACAGAACTAGGGGGACTCGTGACATTTGATCAACAGAACTAGGGGGACTCGTGACATTTGATCAACAGAACTAGCCTATACACGTATGTGTGTGTGTGTTTTTTTGGGGGGGGGGGTTTACCCCTCTCCCCTTACCGCTATTTCCTCCCACTCCCTCCTTCTATTCCCGCCTCCTTACCACCCTCCTCCCCATTCCCTCCTCTCCCATCTTCCTCCCTTTTCTCCTGTCCCCTCCCTCCCTTCTCCCACCCTCTTCGGACTTCCTCCCTCTTCCCTACCCCTCTCCCTTTTTCTTCTAGATACGGCAAAACTTCAATATATTGAAGATTACTTGCCACCCTCCACCCTCTTTCCTCTCTTACCGCCCCTTTCTCTCACCTCCCTCTCCCTGTCCACCCCCTCCTATTATTCTGAATAACATTACTGATAGGTAGTAAGAAGTTGTTTACCATTCGAAATGTCCTCAAGACAATGTTCTATAAATAGCATTAGGACGTTCCATTTCAAAATGACAGTCTGCACGGAAATATGACCTACAAATCATTGATTACTGCATGGAATACGGTCGTCACTCAGTGAAAAGAAAACTAAACTTGATAAGGAAGACGTTTGTAATCTCGGATGTCAAAAACTGAATCAGAAATTTCAACTTTTTAAAAAACAAAAGTGGTCATGTGACACAGCAGATAAGGAAGTAAATCAAAGTGCAACATCACGCGATCTTTAAAATAGGGCGTGTCATGAGAACAAAACTTATCTGACTGAAAAGTGATTTTAGAAGAGGATGCTTCTATACTAAGTCAGTGCACATATGTAAAAGGATTGAGGTAAACGGCCCGAGGTAAATAATTGCCGCTTATAGCGCCGACAGTGACATTATATCAAAGACAAAGTAAAATGAGCCGTGACGATGAGGCTAGATATGGACGGGCGTGCCTGTTGGTGCTGAACGTATGTCCGTTCACTTTAAGACAAGTCATTGATGATTACTCCTTACGACATGCCAGATCTCTCAGTTTATGTGACTTTTTGGAAAAGAACAAGGACCGTCTTTTTCATTTATATAAGAGAGAATGTTGTTGTGGCCACAAATCAAACAAAACTCCTATGTATCAGTCTCAGTGGGATTCACTTTATATTACCAGAAACACCTTGACTTGTCTGAATGGTAAGCGGATTGACTGTCCGTGTAAATATGACGGTAAGACAAGCGCAACAACAAATGTCATGGACGTCACTCTGTGTTGTCTAGTCATTAACAACATTTGTCCTGGAGTTGATATCAACCACATTCAGACAATCAGGGAAATACGTAATAAGCTCATTCACACTGAAAGTGCACGTTTGGATGTACTTACATTTAACAGATACATGAACAGAGTAAAAATCGCTATTTGTGGGCTAGCTAAAAACGTGTCTACTACCCTACACACAGAAACATTGGAAATGATAGTTGAACTTGAAAATCGCTTGATGGATCCTATTGAGCTTAGGGAACTCAGGAACTTGATAATAGACGAAACAAGGTTCACATATCTGGAAGCGGTATGTACATGTGTCTGGGCCTTTCATCAACAGTGGATTAAGGATTTGATTTGATGGGATGGGGTAGGGGCGTGATTTACGTAGAAAAGGTAAAGGGTCTTTGGGCGGACTAAAGTCCCCCCCTCCCCTTCGTCCACACCAAGCCAAATCCTGCATACCGGTATTCATCTACCTTATAATAATGCATTCAGTGATTACACGTTTACCTAATCCCAATGCATAATATAAAGCATTTGATGGTATTAATTTCAGGATGTTTCAAATATAGCGGATGATGTGGCACAGATATCCACCAGTGTGAGCGAGACAACTGAGAAAGTGACCCAGATATCTGCCAGTGTGAGCGAGACAACAGAGAAAGTGACCCAGATATCTGCCAGTGTGAGCGAGACAACTGAGAAAGTGACCCAGATATCTGCCAGTGTGAGCGAGACAACTGAGGAAGTGACTCAGATAAAGGATCAAACTCAGAGGGAACTATCACAAATGAGGGGAATTGTCGGTTTGTATAACAAAAGATAGAACATTTTTTTTATCCTTCCAAGGTTTGAGATTTCCTAGTTAACACAATGGTCATGATATATAAGGCCATAATTAAAAACATTGTTTGTTTCCCCTCCCCCCGACCGGGTCAGGAGAAAACGCCGCCGAGTCCGATTTTTTTAAAGCCAAGAAGTCCGATTCTTATTTTCTTCTTCTTCCAGAAATCGAATCACGGCCATGTCCATTTTCAGTTTCAACGTTACAATATTCTATCCAAATAGAATTGTAAATCAACTCAGTAGCTTTCTCATTCTTACATCATTATAAGAAATCTTGCTGATACCCCAGTGATATGGATCAGCATGCGCCCTGTGCCATAGTCATTTCAATATAAAAATGGCACATTGAAATTTCACTGAGTGCGCCAATGTGGCACATTCAATTCTCAAGCAAATTCTGGAAATCTTCCGTTCTTTTACTCGACATGGTGATATTGACTTCACGACACTCACTTCCGACTTTCGTCAATTTAATCTTCATTGATTTCCTTTTTACACTTTGTAACTATGGTTTCCTATGGTTTCCTATGGTCATATTGTGCCTACCAGTATTTCAAAACTTTTTACATTTATCATGGTTATGTTACGTACAAATGTACTTCAATGTCGACAACCTACAAGTTTAATACGTACTTAACCCGTAAAAACTAGTGATGCAGATATTTATATGTTCTTTGTTTTTTCAAATGC
The DNA here is from genome assembly GCA_028142955.1 of Pinctada fucata. Classification (NCBI taxonomy): domain Eukaryota; kingdom Metazoa; phylum Mollusca; class Bivalvia; order Pterioida; family Pteriidae; genus Pinctada; species Pinctada fucata. Next base: position 53,021,820 of record AP027111.1, read on the forward strand.
TGATTGCACATTCATTTTCAACAATGGCACATTTCTTTTGCAAATGGTACATTGAGTTCCAGGATATGGGGCCATTGTCACATTCGCCTGATTGCCTACCCCAATCACTGATACCCCTCCCCCCTTTCCTGTTGGCTTTGAACCGTCAGTCATAAATTGCGTATTATTGGTACATCGATAATCATGTCTCTCTCTTGTAAATATCCTCCCAAAGTTTTTGAGAACACTGAGCATGTTCAGTCGTAAGTCATGATAGACGAGCGCTCGGTCTATGGATGTAAATTTTTAAAATAACATGTTCCTTTCGAATTCTGTGAGTGCGGCAGGTTTTGCATGTGGGCTCCCATCTTTACATGTACATGTATATGCATGTGCCCAATCTAGTTCCTCAACTTATTAAATCTCGTTTCAGGAATAGGCGTTTGAACGCTATAAAGACCCATCGCTTATTTGGAAGGGTCCGCTGAGTGGGCCAAAATTCAGGCATATTATTAAATGCATAAAATCGAGTGAATAAGAAAACTACCACATGATCAAAGTACTGTGCGTACACGGTTATAATGATTGACATACATTTCTCTAGCGACTAGCAGTTGTCAGAGGTTCGTGCTACTTTTTTGCATCGTGAATGTCATTATCAATAGACTCAATATTGGTCAATATCTATACAAATTCAATATTTACAAGTCGTAAAAAAAAGTCGAGATGTAATCATTCTATAGTCATGATAGTGCTTCTTATTCTCGCTGATTTGACATTGCCGTAAAATGACCTTTTATGCCGCACTGAAACACTTGATTCACCTGTTGCTGAAATATTTACGGAAATATTTATCGAGTATCTTGGGACAATTTTGTTTTTATAGAATAGGGTTTACAGGACAACATAATTAATAGACATTTCTTACTTGACCAGCGATAGAAATTGAGACATAACGGTTATTTTTTTTTTACGGAAAGCAGGCGACGATTTTCCCAAAGTAAGAGATGAGAAATCGCTGGCTGCCAGCTCTTAGTCTTTATCATATCAATTAGAAACACAGAGTGTGACTGGGTAGATGTAAAGAGTCCAGTAATGTGCAATTTGGATTCAAACGACTCTAAACATATTTGATACACGTAGTTCTGGCAGTAAAAAAAAGGGTACCTGCCTTCCAGGTCACTTGGAAAAAACAGACCCGAGGGAGAGGAAACAAAGTTTTTTTTTTAATTGTGGCCTAATGAAGACAAAAATAACCCCAGTAATAATCTGGACCGATGTCAAAGTTAGAGTTTAACTAAAGAACATACTACGTATACGGGTAACGTCTTGTGGTAGGATGTGAACTGTTAGTTAAACATTGATAAATCTTTACCGTAAGAGAAAAAAAACTGTTCTCACTTGCCATCTTTTCACTGTATTGACTGCAGCAATGTTTCATGATAAATCAATATATCTTGTGTAAATAATTGTATGTATCATGAAGTTAATAGGACCTTGTAGCAAATGCTTTGAATGGTAGAATATCTATAGATTATTTAGTAATATCGATCAGCGGACAATCATTGATATTTACTTTTTAATTCTAGCAAGACAAGGTCAAGAAATCAAAGGAGAACTAAAAGAACAGCTGAGACCTATTCAGCAGGAATCAAATGGTATATTAAATTGGTGATTTTCCAATAGATTCATTCGGCACACAGACGCTAGACATCACAAATTTTCGCGATATTTTCATTGTGACGTCAAAATAAAAAGCATGGTAACACATCAAGGTGCTTGAAGACGGTACGATCAGATGTGACGTCACAATAGAAAATATTGCCTAATGATGTGATGTCTGTTGTCTGTGTGTATAAAATCAAGGTTAGGAACAGTCGTATCTTTTATATGGAAATGGACTATTAATTGAGTAATCAAATTGATTTATTTATTTGGCAAAACAAAGTTATACATTTACACTACAAACAAATATCCCATAATTCCATAGATAAAGTACTGGATATACATGTATGCCAAAAACAATTCATACTTAAAAATATACCCTTGAGTCTATATGCACATAAACAATTATTTATATCATTAAAAAAATAAAATATTCAAAAACATTAAATTTAAGCATATATGTCAAAGCATAAAGTGATTTAAGTATGACAGGTACACAATAAATTAGTACTTACAAAATGTAATATTGAAAGAAATAAAAATGGAGAGAAAATGATCAAATATGAATTTAAATGCTGTATTCACATGATTCAGATGATTAAAAAAAGGACAAAACGCTGACAAAATAGAAAAAAATGAAATGGAAGAATAAAATTTGTTCATCATTCTGATGAAGAAGCTTGTGAAAGGAGGGTATACCTTTTGACCCACTTTTGCCTCTGGCTGTGTCACCTGTTGACGGATCCGGACAAACACAAACAACACATGTAGGGAATCATAAGTACGGTACTTTATTCCTACCATGTTTCATCAAAATCCATTCATTGGTTCAGTGAAGAGGTCGAAAATGTGAAAAGAGGGTTAAATACCCGAAATGTGCATGTCTGGTCTATGCTGCAAATTCATCTTTTCTTAAATGATGCTATTGAATTTGAAGACGTTTAATATTTGACGGATGGACGAAGGACAGCACGCTATGACAATACTTCATTGATACCAAGTTACATCAAAATCCCTTCAGTACTTCTGGAAAAGTTGTCAAAAATGTAATAAGTTTACAATAGACGTATGTTCGGACAGACGGAAGATGGACAGCACACTATGACAATAGCTCACATGAGAAAATAATCGTAAGGTAATTTTTGATTCAAATTCAAATCAGAGTGAAGAACGCGTTATCTTTATGAACATATTCGTTGATGGAGGTCACCGGTAGATAAATAAGGCAACCATGGTCAATATAAATGTGCGGAAAGAGAAATATACATAGTTAAACCATGTAAGGTTTGGTACTTAGATTTAAAAAAAATTTAGGGCATATCCTTAGAAACCCAGAAAACATTTATTTCTGACAAGCTGTGTTCATTGTGTTTTACTTTTTTTCAGAACATAGGAGACTGATAAGAGACATGAAGCAAAGAATGCCATATGGAAAAGTACCTTCAAGACAGGGTAATGTATGACATAGATATGGTTATTGACATACATGTATTTAAGAAATAACAACTAGCTAGCTGTGGTTTGTTGTCTAGTAATTCCCCGAGTCCCATGAACCAATCAAATTATTACCGAGATGCGAACAGCAAGGTGAAAATTTGAATGGTTCATGCGACGAGGGGAATTACTGGACAACAAATCACAGCAAGCTAGTTGTTAGTCCCCTACCGGCAACGCCGAAGGGGACTCTTAGTTTCCTCTCGGTCTCTCTGTCTGTCCGTCCGTCCGTCTGTCCCATTTTCAGTTTTCCGGACTTTTTATGCCCCAATAATCGAAGATTCGGGGCATATAGTTTTTGGTCTCTCCGTCTGTCTGTTTGTCTGTTTGTCTACAAAAACTTTAACCTTGGCCATTACTTTTGAATGGTAAGTGATAGGGCTTTCATATTTCACATGTGTATTCCTTGTGACAAGACCTTTCCATGGATACCAAAACTTTTGACCTTGTGACCTTGACCTTGGAGTTTGACCTACTTTTGAAAAACTTTAAACTTGGGCATAACTTTTGAATGGTAAGTGATAGTGCTTTCATATTTCACTTGTGTATTCCTTGTGACAAGATCTTTCCATGGATACCAAAATTTTTGACCTTGTGACCTTGACCTTGGAGTTTGACCTAATTTCGAAAATTTTAACTTTAGCCATAACTTTTGAATGGTAAGTGATAGGGCTTTCATATTTCACATATAAAGTCCATGTATCAAGACTTTTCCATGGATACTAAATTTGACCTTGTGACCTTGACCTCAAATGTGATACTGCTTTTGATCTGTTTTTCTGACAAAGATGCCAACGGGGCCATTCGTGTTTCACAAACACAGGTTTTATTTTCGCTGTTGTTGCATATATTGAACTCATTTTTGGTATGTGGATACATCTCAATGTGATACAGATCAAGATTGAGTTTGCTTTTGATTAACCTAATTTTACAAGAGTTATGGATCTTGGACATAGCAATTTTTATGAAAATTTCAGTTTTCCGGACTTTTTTCCGCTGTTCTTACATAAATTGAACTCATTTTTGGTATGGAGATATATTTAAATGTGATACAGATCAAGTTTGAGTTTGCTTTAGATTAACTTATATTTATACCCCCGCCATATAATGGTGGGGGTATATAGTGATGCACTTGTCCGTCCGTGTGTCCGTGCGTCCGTGCATCCGTGTGTGCGTCCGTCCCACCTGTGGTTTCCGGACATTTAAAGGAAAACTTTTAAAGATAATCAATTCATTTCTGGCATATAGCTTTTACACCAAGAAATACAGGTCAAGTTCGAATATGGGTCATGTCCATCAATTTTGTGCAGAGTTATGCCCCTTGAAACTTAGAAAAATTCCAAATTTTGTGGTTTCCGGACATTTGAAGGAAAACCGTTACAGATAATCAATTAATTTCTTGGATATAGCTCTTACGCCAAGAAATACAGGTCAAGTTCGAATATGGGTCATGTCCCTCAATTTTGAGCAAAGTTATGCCCCTTGAAACTTAGAAAAATTCAAGATTTTCTGGTTTCCGGACATCTAAAGGTAAACCGTCACAGATAATCAATTCATTTCTTGCATATAGCTCTTACACTAAGATATACAGATCAAGTTCAAATATGGGTCATGTCTCTCAATTTTGTGCAGAGTTATGCCCCTTGAAACTTAGAAAAATTCAAAATTTTCTGGTTTCCGGACATTTAAAGGTAAACTGTTACAGATAATCAATTCATTTCTTGCATATAGCTCTTACACTTAGAAATACAGGTCAAGCTCGAATATGGGTCAAGTCCCTCAATTCTGTGCAGAGTTATGCCCCTTGAAACTTAGAAAAATTCAAAAATTTCTGGTTTCCAGACATTTAAAGGTAAACCGTTACAGATAATCAATTCATTTCTTGCATATGGCTCTTACAACAAGAAATACAGGTCAAGTTCGAATATGGGTCAAGTCACTCAATTTTGTGCAGAGTTATGACCCTTGAAACTTAGAAAAATTCAAAATTTTCTGGATTCCGGACATTTAAAGGTAAACTGTTACAGATAATCAATTCGTTTCTTGCATATAGCTATTACACCAAGAAATACAGGTAAAGTTTGAATATGGGTAATGTCCCTTAATTATGTGCAGAATTATGCCCCTTGAAACTTAGAAAAATTCAAAATTTTGTGGTTTCCAGACATTTAAAGGAAAACCGTAACAGATAATCAATACATTTCTTGCATATAGCTATTACACCAAGAAATACAGGTCAAGTTCGAATATGGGTCATGTCCCTCAATTATGTGCAGAGTTATGCCCCTTGAAAAAAATAATAAAATTTTGTGGTTTCCGGACGTTTAAAGGAAAACCGTTACAGATAATCAATTCATTCCTTGCTTATAGCTCTTACACCAAGAAATACAGGTCAAGTTTGAATATGGGTCATGTCCCTCAATTTTGTGCAGAGTTATATCCCTTGAAACTCATACAAATTCAAAATTTTGTGGTTCCTGGACATTACAAGGACAACTGTTACAGATAATAAATTCATTTCTTGAATATAGCTATTATACCAAAAATTGCAGGTTACTGTCCTGTTCACTAAATCCAGAGCACCCTGTTTTGGCGATTTATTCTGTCGTCTGAAGAATTTTGCTATAAATTATTGTTTCCGAGCATTGACCTCCTTTAGTCGTAACTGGAAATTAACTTCAACTTACCCTATCAGCTGCCTTCGTACCACAATATGAAAAATAAAATGTCTACGGGAAATTCCCATGTTAATTTTAAGCCGCCGCCATCTTGTTCTCCGTGTCAACAATAGTAAACAGTGACGTCAAAGCCTCCGACGTCACACATTTTCAGCGATTTTACTATAGAAAATCCCCTTTTTATTTTCCGTCCTATTTCTAACTTAACTGACGCACAGCCAAAACAATGGTATTTTCTGTTACGACTAAAGGAGTACTATAAAATTGATATCTTTTTATAAGATGACATTATCATATTTTAGAGAAATCCTGGAAAACAGGGTGCTCTGGAATTAGTGAACAGGACAGTAGGTTTGAATATGGCTCAATTTCATGCAGATTTGTGCCCTTTCAAACTTGGAAAAAAATAAATATTTTATGCTTGCCTAACATTTAAATGAAAACTGTAACAGGGAATATATTTATTTCTTAGATATAGCTTTACATTGAGAAATACAGGTCAAATTCAAATAAAGGGTCATAATCCTCAATTTTGTGTTGAATTGTGCACCTTCAAACTTCTTATACATTGCATATATGTAAAATATGAAGGTATATCATTGATCCTTAGATCAACAATAGATTTCATTACAAGAGTTATGGCCCTTGTACTTAGCAAATTTTATGAAAGTTTCAGTTTTCTGGACTTTTCTTCGGTTCTATTGCAAATAATGCACTCATTTTTAGCTCACCTCGACGAAGTTGAGTGAGCTTATGCTATACCCCCTTGCGTCCGCGTCCGCATCCGTGTCCGGTTAAGAAGTTTGGGGTAGCTCAGTATTTGGCAAAGTACTGATGCTACAGTAACCAAACTTGCACAAGTGATTCATCTTTGGATGCTGAGGTCAACCCATGCATCGGATGCTGCATCTGACCTACATTTTCCGCTTGAGTGACTTGGTTAAGAAGTTTTGGGTAGCTCAGTATCTGACCAAGTAGTAATGCTACAGTAACCAAACTTGTACAAGTGATTCATCTTTGGATGCCGAGATGGATCCATGCATTGGATGCAGCATCTGACCTACTTTTTCCACTTGAGTGATTTTGCTTTTAAAAGCCAATATTGAGCAAAGTATAAAAGCTACATGTACCAAACTTGCATATTGGATGTATCTTTGAACAAACTTTCATAAAATGACCTTGACCTACTTTTTCCGCTTGAGTAGTTTTGCCTTTAAAAGCCATTATTGAGCAAAGTATAAGTGCTACATGTACCAAACTTGCTTATTGGATGTATCATTGATCAAACTTTCATGTAATGACCTTGACCTACTTTTTCCGCTTGAGTGATTTTGCCTTTAAATGCCAATATTGAGCAAAGTATAAGAGCTACATGTACCAAACTTGCATATATGATTTACTTTTTATCAAACTTTCATAAAATGACCTTGACCTACTTTTTCTGCTTGAGTGATTTTGCCTTTAAAAGCCAATATTGAGCAAAGTATAAGTGCTTCATGTACCAAACTTGCATATTGGATGTATCATTGAGCAAACTTTCATGTAATGACCTTGACCTACTTTTTCCGCTTGAGTGAATTTGCATTAAAAAGCCAATATTGAGCAAAGTATAAGTGCTACATGTACCAAACTTGCATTTATGATTTATTTTTTATCAAACTTTCATAAAATGACCTTGACCTACTTTTTCTGCTTGAGTGATTTTGCCTTTAAAAGCCAATATTGAGCAAAGTATAAGTGCTACATGTACCAAACTTACATATTGGATGTATCTTTGATCATTCTTTCATAAAATGACCTTGACCTACTTTTTCCGCTTGAGTAATTTTGCCTTTAAAAGCCAATATTGAGCAAAGTATAAGTGCTTCATGTACCAAACTTGCATATTGGATGTATCATTGAGCAAACTTTCATGTAATGACCTTGACCTACTTTTTCCGCTTGAGTGAATTTGCATTTAAAAGCCAATATTGAGCAAAGTATAAGTGCTACATGTACCAAACTTGCATATATGATTTATTTTTTATCAAACTTTCATAAAATGATCTTGACCTACTTTTTCTGCTTGAGTGATTTTGCCTTTAAAAGCCAATATTGAGCAAAGTATAAGTGCTACATGTACCAAACTTGCATTTATGATTTATTTTTTATCAAACTTTCATAAAATGACCTTGACCTACTTTTTCTGCTTGAGTGATTTTGCCTTTAAAAGCCAATATTGAGCAAAGTATAAGTGCTACATGTACCAAACTTACATATTGGATGTATCTTTGATCATTCTTTCATAAAATGACCTTGACCTACTTTTTCTGCTTGAGTAATTTTGCCTTTAAAAGCCAATATTGAGCAAAGTATAAGTGCTTCATGTACCAAACTTGCATATTGGATGTATCATTGAGCAAACTTTCATGTAATGACCTTGACCTACTTTTTCCGCTTGAGTGAATTTGCATTTAAAAGCCAATATTGAGCAAAGTATAAGTGCTACATGTACCAAACTTGCATTTATGATTTATTTTTTATCAAACTTTTATAAAATGACCTTGACCTACTTTTTCTGCTTGAGTGATTTTGCCTTTAAAAGCCAATATTGAGCAAAGTATAAGTGCTACATGTACCAAACTTACATATTGGATGTATCTTTGATCATTCTTTCATAAAATGACCTTGACCTACTTTTTCCGCTTGAGTAATTTTGTCTTTAAAAGCCAATATTGAGCAAAGTATAAGTGCTTCATGTACCAAACTTGCATATTTGATGTATCTTTGTTCAAACTTTCATAAAAAGAAATTGACCTACTTTTTCTGCTTGAATGATTTTGCCTTTAAAAGCCAATATACGTGTATTTAGAAATATGTTTGAATTGAATTTTGCTGCCACGAGGTGAGCTTCGTAATCTGTGATTACCTATGTTTGGTAAATGAATACATCTCAGTGTGATACAGACCAACTCTGAGTTTGGTTTCTATTGGACTATTTGTACAAGAGTTATGGCCCTTGGACTGAGCAAATTTTTCCGGACTTTTTCATGCCTGTTATTGCAGGTAATGAACTGATTTTTTGTATGTGAATACATTATAGTGTGATGCAGATCAAGTTTGAGTTTAATTTAGATTGACTAATTTTCACAAGAGTTATGGGCTTATGGCCCTATGACTTAGCAAATTTCGTGAATTCAGTTTCCCAGACTTTTCTTGGCTGTTGTTGCAGATGATGAACTGATGAACAGAGATGCAAGACATAAATTTATGCCTCCGGTAGGGGACTTGTATCGCACAGCGATCATTGCATTTTTATTCCTATTCTAATATTGTTCTGCACGAGCTCTATAACATGAGCATGGGTGAAGCTTAGCGAACTGGAAGTTTGTTGGATATTTAACACCAGGCGAGTTCTATAGTACATATAGGGAGAAAATCTCAAGTCATGTTAGAATTATATTTTTAGTTCACCTTAGCCAAAGTCCTTAATAAGTGAGATATTGTCATAGTGATTTGTTGGTCTGTTGTCAAGTATACTGATTTTCAATAAACCAATCAAATTAAGGTTGCGAAAATCTCTAGGGAGTCCATTCAACAAAAACATTACAATTTTTAGTTCAGACAAAATTCCAATGGCCCTTTGGACTCATACCATAATGGTACTTATCAACCGAATTGAAAAACGCAGATCTTAACTCGAAGTAAGTCGGACAGACAGTTGTACATCTGGGCGAGTGGCTGAATAGTTGGTTTCTGTACTTAAAATGAATTTTGGCTGCGTCTGAAAATCACTTTGGTTGGAAGCATCACTGATGAGGATTTAATATCCGAAACATGTGTCTGGGCATAAAAATTGGTTTGAAACTTTCTTCACGAAGGTATAGAGTTTGCGCAATTCTGTATTTCTATCATAAACACATTTTTATGCCCCCGTATTGCCATAATCGATGATTCGTTGGCATATAGTTTTTGGTCTGTCCGTCTGTCTGTTAAACTTTAACCTTGGGCATAACTTTTAAATGGTAATGATAGGGCTTTCATATTTCACATGTGTATTCCTTGTGACAAGACCTTTACATGGTTTCCAAAATTTTTGACCTTGTGACCTTGACCTTGAAGTTTGACCTAATATCCAAAATTTAAACATTAGCCATAACTTTTGAATGGTAAGTGATAGGACTTTCATATTTCACATATGAATTCCATGTGGCAAGACTTTTCCATGGATACTCAATTTCACATTCATTTCTCAAATAACCTTGACTTCAAATGTGAAACTACTTTTCATCTGTTTTACTGACAAAGATGCCAACGGGGCATTCGTGTTTCACAAACACAGGTTTTATTTTTTTGTTGCAGTGATTAGCAGTTAAACTCGTTCCCCTTGACTTGATATTTTGAAGTGTATTTTAAAATTACTTGTTTTCCAGCTCTGTTGTCTGAAAGAAAATTTGTTTTGGTCCTCTCTCAGTTTGACAAAAGGTCATATAAAGCACCAAAATCCTGCTGTGAGATTCACAATTTTTTTAACTGTTCCCATATCAATAACATAAAAGCTGCATTGACTTATTTTATATTTTAAATGATACAGATGTAAGGAAAATGAGGGAAAAGCTAATGGAAATCAATGACCAGATAACCCGAGTCATCCAACTTTCACCTCTACAGGACACAGGAGAGGAATTACCTATAGAGCTGTTATATGCCTCAGTAGTCATCTGTGAGGACCAAAAGTATGTTACGATGGGAATTGATTCATCACAAGACATGGAGGAAATTACAAGATATGAAAATTTACCAAAGAACAAGGGAGTATTTAAAAGAACTTGGCAACGAATAAAAAGTAGTAGGTTGTTCTCTTCAAAATTTAATACGGAGCCAACAACAGACTTTGATAGAGGAAGTTATAAATATAACAGGTCTTCTAGGAGGGAAGTCACGAACCCAGATGATATATTTAAAAAAGACGGTAAATACGTTAGGAGGATATATATGTCAGGAGATGCCGCACACGGTAAAACCACATACTGTGTGTGGCTTCTTCGGAAATGGTTGAACGCTAAAAGAAAAGAAAAAATGGTACTCCAGAAATTCGATCAGTGGGAAAAAGAACTGAAGAAATTTGACTTTGTATTCTTGATTAAGTTCCGTAATGTCAATGATCCAAATCTAGCTTCAGTTGTAGATATGATCTGCCAGGATGCGTTTGAGAGTTATAAAGACTGCCATGATGCCATACGTCACGTATTATCATCAGACGAATATAAAAGTCTTATAATATTGGATGGACTGGATGAGTGGAACTCGAACATTAAAAGCAAAATGCCAGAAATTGACGTGTCAGGTAGTGTAACGTGCTTCATTTCCATGCGACCATGGGTGCTTCCATTATTGTTAAAGAAACCACAACGCAATGACAGAATTATAGAAATTTGTGGTTTAAGTGAAACTGGAATGGAAAATATTATTAAGAATGTACTTGTAAATCATTATAAGTTGGAAGAGGAAACACCAAAATATACAGATGTGCATGAAAAAGCACTGAAATATTTAGAAAATGAAAGTGTAAAATCTTTCATGCAGATTCCCTTGTTAGCTGTAGTATGTGTACAGATATGGTATGATGGGAAACAGGTGGGGGACAGTATAACGAGCTTCTATGCCGAGATGTTAAATATGTTAATAGAAAGGGCAAATGAAAAACATAAAGTTGAAATAAAACATAACAAAACAGAAAAAGTTGAATTACCTCAAATTTTGTCTGTTTATGATAACATTGAAAACTGTAGTTCTGTACTGTTAAAATTAGGAAAAGTAGCATATGACGGTCTGTTATCTAATGAAACCAACTTAGTATTTCAGAAAAGTAAATTAGAAAAAGAAATAGGTGTGAGAGAATTACAGTTTGCACTAGATGTTGGATTGATCAGTCAGAAGGAAGCACCCAGTCTTACAACAAAGAATGTAAGTGTTCATTTCTTTCATAAATCTATACAAGAGTTCCTGGCTGTAATCTACATTGTAACAAACAAAGAGGTAGGTGACTCATTCTGTAAACATCTGTCCAGTGTCGATGTCATTATGGAGTTGTCTAATGTTATCATGTTTATATGTGGTATGTGTCTGTCCCTGGGTAGTGTTATATCACAGCGTGTTGTAAGTGTGACAGACAGTGACACATGGATCTGTGAACACAGAGAATCACCTGCCTTACTAGGTAACAGGACAGTGGAGGAACTGTACAAACTACAGGTAAGTTGGTACAGGGAGTTACAGGACAGACAGACAGACAGCCCAGTGACGTTCCATGTATCAGATGTTTATCTTCGTGGTTACAGTGGCATAGAGACAGAGAGGGTGACTAGGGACATCCTATTTGATCCCCATGTAGTAGATATAAGGTCACTGTACTTATTGGGGGTACCTACTGACATAGAACATGGTGTTACTGACACAGAATTAAATAACTTTCTGTGTAACAAACATCTAACAAGTTCACTTGACAAGGTCTATATTGATGGTTATGCCACTGATAGGTCAGTGTCCCCTATCTGTATACCCTCACTTAAAGCTTTACACCTACAGCATGTAAAAATAAATACTGACCTTGATGATGATGTTTGTCCTCCACTGCTGACAGACATGACATCACTACGTGAGTTAGATCTGCATGATGTGACCCTGGGTGACAGAGGACTGGGTCTGTCCGCTGACATGGTACATATAGAGAAGGTATGGTTATGGGATGTAAATATGTCATCATCACAATGGCAACAGTTTATACTGTCTGTACTAAACATACAACATAGATTTAATGTTGTACTAAGTGGTACAAATATTGATGATGAATCCATGACAAAGATCTGGTCGTCTCCTGACTTCAATGTAACATGGGATGGTGTGGGTAAGTATGCACGTAAGTATGAGTTCTCCTTCACCAGAGTATGGCCACCACAGGTCACACAGTAAATGTTCCTTGTATTAACGTATCATGGTACAGTCCACATTATAACAATCAGGTCAGATTTAATGTATTATGTTATCACCCATCAATAACAGAGTATGGCCACCACAGGTCACACAGTAAATGTTCCTTGTATTAACGTATCATGGTACAGTCCACATTATAACAATCAGGTCAGATTTAATGTATTATGTTATCACCCATCAATAACAGAGTATGGCCACCACAGGTCACACAGTAAATGTTCCTTGTATTAACGTATCATGGTACAGTCCACATTATAACAATCAGGTCAGATTTAATGTATTATGTTATCACCCATCAATAACAGAGTATGGCCACCACAGGTCACACAGTAAATGTTCCTTGTATTAACGTATCATGGTACAGTCCACATTATAACAATCAGGTCAGATATAATGTATTATATTATCACCCATCAATAACAGAGTATGGCCACCACAGGTCACACAGTAAATGTTCCTTGTATTAACGTATCATGGTACAGTCCACATTTTAACAATCAGGTCAGATTTAATGTATTATGTTATCACCCATCAATAACAGAGTATGGCCACCACAGGTCACACAGTAAATGTTCCTTGTATTAACGTATCATGGTACAGTCCACATTATAACAATCAGGTCAGATTTAATGTATTATGTTATCACCCATCAATAACAGAGTATGGCCACCACAGGTCACACAGTAAATGTTCCTTGTATTAACGTATCATGGTACAGTCCACATTATACCAATCAGGTCAGATTTTATATATTATTTTATCACTTATTATAACTTCTCAGCATCAATGTAGAGGAAAATTCAGCTCAAGTGAAAATCAGGTAACTATTATCCAACATTATCTCTCGTAAATATTGGCTAAACTGGTTTAAAGTTTCCAAAATTCCAGGGTTTCAAGACACAAATATTCCAGGTAAGTATTCCTTGTATGTGTGGTCACAGTATTAAGATCCTTTATGCCCATTATAATAGTAAACTTTTCATCCATGGTATGACAACATTCATATGCTACTTTTCACACTAAATCCTTTTAATTCTAAGAAAGAAGATGTCAAACATATTTTCATTTGTTGAATATTTTCCCTGTTTCCAAGAATCATTCCATATCTGTACACAGTGTGTATTTTTGACTTCATATAGATTTTCTGAGAACTGCAGAAATGGACATCAAGGTTTTCTGAAAACCTCAAGAATTGAATCACTTGTATATAGTGTTTATAGTATTATTTATTGCTGATTTTTATAGTGACAAAATATAAAATGAAAATGTTTGATATGTATAATGTTATTTTGTATTTTACAGGAATTTGAGAAAATAATAAGTTCAACTTTCACATAAAAAGAAACTGTTGATTGTTGTACAATGATATTGTTGTGGACAAAGAAAGATAACTCTTATTCAATTGTTGGTAACCATAATGATTGCACTTAGTAATAAACCATTTAATTCTATGTATGAAGATAATCAGACAGATTCTAATTTTTGAAAAATTCCCCTGTTTCCAAGAATCATTCCATATCTGTACACAGTGTGTGTATTTGACACATATATTTTCTGAGAACTAAAGAAATGGACATCTAGGTTTTTTGAAAACCTCAAGAATTGATTTGTATATACATGTAGTGTGTATAGTATTATTTTTTAGTGCTGATTTTTTTTTCAGTGACAAAATATTATACGAAAATATTTCATATAAGTTATTTTGCATTTTACAGGAATTTGAGAAAAATAATACATAACTTGAACTTTCACATAAATCTTTTCAATATTAATCTTATAGTGAAAGAGAGATAACTCTTATTTGGTTGTTAATCAATGGATATATTTAATCTATTATATGTATAAATAATGTTTCTCTGAAAGCAAAAGTAAAATGTATGGAATAGCTTTGTTACTATATTTTCTGACTAATACAAAAATTGATATCAAGAACCTGAAAGGTTGTAACACTGATATTTAAGTTTCGGGGGTATAAAGGAATCACCCTGTCTGTCTGTCTGTCTGCCCATTACACCTTGTCTGGAATATAAGTCCTCCCGCTGTGGATGGATTTCAATAATATTTCACAGAAATGTTCCTTAGGACCTATGGGTTTGTGATGACCTTGAACCAAGGTCATAGGTCAAAGGTCAATGTCAGAATATACATCAATAGTAAGACCTTGACCGGAGAATAACTCCTTCCAATGTGGATGGATTTCAATAATATTTCACAGAAATGTTCCTTAGGGACTATGGATGTGTGATGACTTTGAACCAAGGTTATAGGTCAAAGGTCAAGGTCCAAATAGACATCATTAGTAAAACATTGTCCGGAAAATAACTCCTTCCTCTGTGGATGGATTTCAATAACATTTTACAGAAATGTTTCTTAGGACCTGAGGGTGTGTCATGACCTTGAACCAAGGTCAAAGGTCAAGGTCATAATAGACGTCATTGGTAAAACCTTGACCAGAGAATAACTCCTCTCCCTGTGGATGGATTTCAATAATAGATCACACAATTGTTCCTCAGGACCTAAGGGTGTGTCATGACCTTGAACCAAGATCATAGATCAAAGGTCAAGGTCACAATAGACATAATTAGTAAAACCTTGTCCGGAACATAACTCCTCTTCCTGTGGATGGATTTCAATTACATTTCAAAGAAATGTTCCTGAGGATGAACAAAGGTCAAGGTCACAGTATACATCATTAGTAATATCTTGTCCACAGAATAACTCCTCTATCTGGGGATGGATTACAATAATATTTCACAGAAATGTTTCTTAGGACCTGAGGGTGTGTCATGGCCATGAACCAAGGTCATAGGTAAAAGGTCAAGGTCACAATAGATGTCATTAGTAAAACTTTGTACAGAGCAAAACTACTCCCCCCTATGAATGGATTTCAGTAATATTTCATGGATATGTTGCTTACTACCAAAGGGTGTGTCATAACCTTGAACCAAGCTTATATGTCAAAGGTCAAGGTCTCGATAGACCTCGTTAGTAAAACCTTGACCAGAGAAAAACTCCCCCTGTGGATGTATTTCAATAATGTTTCGCAGAAATGTTCCTTATGACCTCAGGGTGTGTCATGACCTTAAACCAAGGTCAAATGGCAAGGTCACAATACACATCATTAGTAAAACCTTGCCTAGAGCTGAACTTTTCCATCTTTGGGTCGATTTCAATTATATTTCACAGAAATGTTCCTTGGGACCTAAGGGTGTGTCTAACCTTGAACCAATGTCAAAGGACAAGGTCACAATAGACAGCATTAGTAAAACATTGACCGGAGAATAACTCCTCCCCATGGGGATAGATTTCAATAATATTTCACAGAAATCTTCTTTAGGATCTAAGGGTCTGCCATGACCGTGAACAAAGGTCAAGGTCACAATAGACAGCATAAGTGAAACTTGACCAGTGGATAACTCCTATCCATGGGGATAGATTTCAATAATATTGCACAAAAATGTCCTTTAGGTCTTAAAGGTGTGTCATGACCTTGAACCAAGGTCAAAGGTCAAGGTCACAATGGCATCATTAGCAATCTTTGTACAGATCATTACTCCTCCCCAAGTGAATGGATATCAATGATTTTTCACAGAAATGTTTCTTAGGTTCTAAGGGTGTGACATGACCTTGAACCAAGGTCATAGGTCAATGGCACACAATATACATCAATAGTAAGACCTTGACTGGAGAAAAACTCCTCCCAATGTGGATGGATTTCAATAATATTTCACAGAAATGTTCCTTAAGACCTGAGGGTGTGTCATGACCTTGAACAAAGGTCAAGGTCATAATTGACATTTTTGGTAAAACCTTGACCAGAGAATAACTCCCACTCTAAATTGATTTCAATAATATTTGACACAAATGTTCCTTATGAACTAAGGGTTTGTTGTGATCTTGAACCAAGATCATAGATTAAAGGACAAGGTCACAATAAACATAATTAGTAAAACCTTGTCCGGAGCATAACTCCTTCTTTGGATGGAGTTCAATAACATTTCAAAGAAATGTTCCTTAGGACATGAGGGCGTGTCATGACTTTGAACCAAGGTCACAGGTCAAGGTCACAAAAGACATCATCAGTAAGATCTTGTCCACAGAATAACTCCCCCATCTTGGGATGGATTTCAATAACATTTCACAAAAATGTTCCTTAGGACCTAAGAGTGTGTCATGAACATGAACCAAGGTAAAAGTTTAAAGTCACAATAGACGTCATTAGTAAAACTTTGTGAATAGCATAACTCCTCTCCCTGTGAATGGATTTCAGTAATATTTCATAGAAATTGCTTAGGACCTATGGGTGTGTCATTACCTTGAACCAAGCTCATATGTCAAAGGTCAAGGTCACAATATACATCGTTAGTAAAACCTTGACCAGAAAATAACTCCTCCCCCTGTGATTGATTTCAATTATATTTCACAGAAATGTTCCCTATGACCAAAGGGTGTGTCGTGACCTTGAACCAAGGTCAAGGTCACAAGAGACATTATTAGTAAAACCTTTATCGGAGCATAACTCCTCAGCCTGTGGATTGATTTCAATATTTCACAGAAATATTCCTTTGGACCTAAGGGTGTGTCAAGAACTTGAACCAAGGTCAAATGTCAAGGTCACAATAGACAGCATTAGTAAAACCTTGACCGAAGTATAACTCCTCCCCATGTGGATAGATTTCAATAATTTTTCACAGAAATCTTATTTAGGATCTAAGGGTCTGTCATGACCGTGAACCAAGGTCAAGGTCACAATAGTCAGCATTCGTAAAAAAATGACCTGAGAATAACTCCTCCCCATCGGGATAGATTTCAATAATATTGCACAGAAATATTCTTTAGGACCTAAGGGTCTGTCATGACCTTGAACCAAGGTCATAGGTTAAAGGTCAATGTCACGATGGACATCATTAGCAAAACTTTGTACAGAGCATAACTCCTCCCCATGCGAATGAATTACAATGATATTTCATAGAAATGTTGCTTAGGACCAAAGGGTGTGTCATTAGCGTTAACCAAGATCATATGTCAAAGATAAAGGTCACAACAGACATCATTAGTAAAACCTTGACAAGAGAATGACTCCTCCCCCTGTGGATGGATTTCAATAATATTTCACAGAAATGACTCCTATGACCTAAGGGTGTGTCATGACCTTGAACCAAGGTAAAATGGCAAGGTCACAAGAGACATCATTAGTAAAACCTTGACGGAGCATAACTCCTCATGCTGTGGATGGATTTCAATAATATTTCACAGAAATGTTCCTAAGGACCTAAGAGGTTGTCATGACCCTTAACCAAGGTCAAACGTCAAGGTCACAATCAACAACATTAGTAAAACATTGACCGGAGAGTAACTCCTCCCCATGGGGATAGATTTTAATAATATTGCACAGTAATGTTCTTTAGGACCTAAGGATCTGACATGAACTTGAATCAAGGTCAAATGTCAAGGTCACAATAGACAGCATTAGTAAAATCTTGACCGGAGAATAACTCTTCCCCATGGGAAAGATTTTAATAGTATTACATAGAAATGTTTTTTAAGACCTAAGGGTCTTTCATGACCTTTAAACAAGGTCATAAGTCAAAGGTCAAGGTCACAATGGACATCATTAGCAAAACTTAGTACAGAGCATAACTCCTTCCCATGTGAATGGATTTCAATGAAATTTACAGAAATGTTCCTTATGTTCTAAGGGTGTGTCTTGACCTTGAACCAAGGTCATAGGTCAATGTCACAATAAACATCAATAGTAAAACCTTGACCGGAGAATAACTCCTCCAAATGTAGACGTATTTTATTAATATTTTACAGAAATTTTCCCTATGACCTAAGGTTGGGTCATGATCTTGAACCAAGGTCAAAGGTTAAGGTCACAATAGACATAATTTGTAAAACCTTCACCGAGCTTAACTATTCCATCTTTGGATGTATTTCAATTGTATTTCACAGAAATGTTCCTTAGTAGCTAAGGGTGTGACATGACCTTGAACTAAGGTCAAAGGTCAAGGTCACAACAGACATTAGTAAAACCTTGACCGGAGAATTACTCCTCAGCCTGTGGATGGATTTTAATAATATTTCACAGAAATGTTCCTTAGGACCTAAGGTTGTGTCATGACCTTGAACCAAGGTCAAGGTCACAATAGACATAATTTGTAAAACCTTCACCAGAGCTTAACTCTTCCACCTTTAGATGTATTTCAACTATATTTCACAGAAATGTTCCTTAGGAACTAAGGGTGTGACATGACCTTGAACCAAGGTCAAAGGTCAAGGTCACAACAGACATCATTAGTAAAACCTTGACCGGAGAATAACTCCTCCCTATGTGGATAGATTTCAATAACATTTCACAAAAATGTTCTGTAGGACTTAAAGGTCTGTCATGACCGTGAACCAAGGTCAAAGGTCACAATAGGCAGCATTAGTAAAACCATGACAGGAGAATAATTCCTTCCCATGTGGATAGATTTCAATAATATTTCACAGAAATGTTCTACAGGACCTAAGGGTCTGACATTAACGTGAACCATGGTCAGAGTCAAATGGACATCATTAGCAAAACATTGTACAAAACATAACTCCTCTCCATGTGAATGGATTTCAATAATATTTCACAGAAATGTTTCTTGTGACCTAATGGGTTTGTCATGATCTTGCACAAGGTCAAAGGTCAATGTCACAATAGACATCAATAGTAAAACCTTCACCGGAGAATAACTCCTCCCCCTGTGGATAGATTTCAATACTATTTCACAGAAATGTTCTTTAGGGCCTAAGGGTCTGTCATGACCGTGAACCAAGGTCATAGGTCAAGGTCACAATGGACATTATTATCAAATCTTTGCACAGTGCATAACTCCTCCCCGTGTGAATGGATTTCAATAATATTTCACAGAAATGTTTCTTAGGACCTAAGGATGTGTCATGACCTTAAACCAAAGTCAGAGGTCAAAGGTCAATGTCACAATAGACATCAATAGTAAGACCTTGACAGGAGAATAACTCCTCCCCCTGAGGATTGATTTCAATATTTCACATTAATGTTCTTTAGAACCTAAGTGTGTGTTATGACCTTGAACCAAGATCAAGGTCACACCAGACATCACTAGGAAAATTTGTACAGAACATAACTCTTCCCCCTTTGGATGGATTTCAATTATATTTCACAGAAATGTTCCTTAGGAGCTAAGGGTTGTCATAACCTTGAACCAAGGTCATAGATTGAAGGTGAAGGTCACAATAGACATCACTAGTGTAAAACCTTGTCCAGAGCATAACTCCTCCCCATTGGATGGATTTCAATTACATTTCACAGAAATGTTCCTTAGCACCTTAGGATGTGTCATGACCTTGAACCAAGACCATAGGTCAAGGTCACAATAGACATCATTATTATAACGTTGACCAGAGTCAGCAATTGAATAGGTCAAAATCCTTGACTAGCGGGTGCACTTTTGATTGGATGTTAACCATACTTAACCATACTGAATACACTGATAGATTATGACAAGTGAAATAACCCTACTCATGTTCAAGGTCATAGGTCAAGGTCAAAGATTGAAAAAGGTCAAAATCCTTATATACAGCCTACAGGATAGTTTAGATTGGACCTTATCTAGATGTCACACACTGATAGCTCATGACAAGAGGAAGAAGGAGGGGATCTCCAACAACACTAGGTTGCAACACCAACAGCAAAACCCAAAAAACACGAAGAAGCCTATGGATTTTCAAGGTCATAGGTCAATGTCACAGATTGGATTTTTAAAGTCATAGGTTAAGTTTACAGATGGGAAAAGGTCAAAATCCTTGTACACAACCTAGTGAGTACAGTTTTGATTCCATCATATCCAGACTTCATACACTGATAGCATATGATGACCTGAAAAACGTGTGGAATTTCAAGGTCACAGATTAGAAAAGGTTAAAATCCTGGTATACAGCCAAAAAGGAGATGTTTTAATTGGTTATAATAAAACTTCATGTACACTGATTGCTTATGACAAGAGGAAATAGCCTATTGATTTTCAAGGTCATAGGTCAAGGTCACAGATTTGAAAGGGTCAAAATCCTTGTAAAAAGCATAGAGGGTGCAGTTTTGATTGGATTGTATCTGGACTTCATAAACTGATAGCTTATGACAAGATTCGATTTCAACCAAACTATGGCACATTGACTTTCCTTGTATGCAACATGTATGGCACATTGATTTTTCCTTGTATACAACATGTATGGCACATTGATTTTCCTTGTATACAACATGTACATCACATTGATTTTCCTTGTATACAACATGCACGGCACATTGATTTTCCATGAATACAACATGTATGGCACATTGATTTTTCCTTGTATACAACATGTATGGCACATTGATTTTCCTTGTATACAACATGTACATCACATTGATTTTCCTTGTATAGAACATGCACGGCACATTGATTTTCCATGAATACAACATGTATGGCACATTGATTTTCCTTGTATACAACATGTACGGCACATTGATTTTCAATGAATACAACATGTATGGCACATTGATTTTCCATGAATACAACATTGATTTTCCTTGTATACAACATGTACGGTACATTGATTTTCCTTGTATACAACATGTGCAGTACATTGATTTTCCTTGTATACAACATGTACGGTACATTGATTTTCTCGCAGTTCGTAGAGACGGTAGTCTTTGCGTTGCCTAGGTTTTATTCCATGATCATTTGTTATCAAGGAAAATTTCTTCAGAATATGACGTCATATATCATGGACATGACAATACAAAGTTTCATAAACATGACACAGTGACAGTTTCCATACATATTGAACATATCATTAAGTGGTATTAAATATTTATTTATTCATAAAAGCATTTTCTTCCTCAAAATTGAAGGGTCGATTTGAAGTATTAACATGATTAATGCACCTTGTCCTTCATATAAAAATAAAAAGCATTGTAAATACAGATTTTTTTTACACCTGTATGTTAGTATATTCCGTCTACATAAATATTTAGATTTCAAGCAGACCTGACGAGTTTTTTCATGCATCCTTTAGCAATATGAACAAACATTCATCCAGTATTCATGTTGAGGAAGATATGGTATTTTCTGTTATACAAATTCTATGAGGCATTCATGCATGGTCAGCAGAGACCACTTGACATTAAATTAGACATCAAGTCTTTTAAATATTTTTGGTTGTTCATGTTACCCTTCTCCAATCAACACGGATTGTCTCTGTCAAGTCTTCATTGTTAAGTTCAGAATTCCTGATCACATGGTCTGAGTTGAAGCCAAATCTCGCTTTAGCATGCTTACTTCATCAGTCCTTCTCACTTTTTCCTGAAACAGGTAAAAATTACTAATATCATTACATCATAATTAAGAATTTAAGAATTCTAAAGCGCAAAATGACATTTCATAGATAAGTTCCTTTCTCTTTATTGATAAACATATTTTGTACATGTAAACTTCAAGTACATGTATTATATTGAATATATTCTCAACCATTTTGATGAAATATTTCAGATTGCTAATACTAATCTCATATTTGAATAAGTAGTCTATATATATAAGCTTAAAATGCAACAAAGATGCAAAGATACATTGCAATTGTTAAACGTCTTCAAATTCATAGCATCATTTCAGAACAGATTGACCAGACATGCACGTTTCGTGTACTTAACCCTCGTTAGTGATCCTTAATCTAAACAATGTAATATGGCGAAAGAGCGTGACATTTATTATGTCAAAAAGGTGCCAAAAGGCGTAGCAGGATAGATAGGATATATTATTACAGATAGGATATGATATTACAGGAATAGCAGGATAGATAGGATATGATACCACAGATAGGATATTATACTACAGGCATAGCAGGATAGATAGTATATGATACTACAGATAGGATATGATACTACAGGCGTAGCAGGATAGATAGGATATGATACTACTGATAGGATATGATACTACAGATAAGATATGATACCACAGGCATAGCAGGACAGATAGGATATGATACTACAGGCATAGCAGGATAAATAGGATATAATACTACAGGCATACCAGGATTAGATAGAATATGATACTACAGGCGTAGCAGGATAGATAGGATATGATACAACAGATAGGATATGATACTACAGGCGTAGCAGGATAGATAGGATATGATACTACTGATAGGATATGATACTACAGATAAGATATGATACTACAGGCATAGCAGGACAGATAGGATATGATACTACAGGCATAGCAGAATAGATAGGATATGATACTACAGGCATAGCAGGATAGATATGATATGATACTACAGGCATAGGTGTAGCAGGATAGATAGGATATGATACTACAGGAACAGCATATTAGAAATTACAACATTTTTTTATAGCAGAAAGACTGGAATGAAAGTATGAATATGGAGACTAATATGAATTGTGTATGATCTGAAATGCGTCCTTTTGACCCAAAATAATCATCTTAGACGCATAGGAAACAGATCTAGCAAGTTTTGTGATGAAAGGTACAATACACAGTCTACTATGATCTGGAAACAGTGTTAAATCTTCAGATTACTGTGACCTTGACATATGAACTTTTGACCTCAATTTCTTCAGGGGTCTTCCTTGACTCATAGAAAACATCTCTGGTAAGTCTCATGATCAAAGGTGTAATACATGCTCTAATATAATCTGACTCTTGAAACCATTTTCAACAATAAGAATCCTACAACCTTGACCTTTTGATGAAATCGATAGAATTAATCCTTGACTCATGGGAAACATTTCTAGCAAGTTGCATAATACATGTAAATCCAATGGCAAATCATAAATCTTCTATGACCTTGACCTTTAGACCTAAAAATTAGTAGCTGTCATCTTTCATGCATGGGGAATATTTCTGGCAAGTTTAGTAATAATAGGTGCAATGACTTCTATAATATTACCTGCAAATCATTTTCAATCATCAGTGTCCTATGACCTTGACCTTTCACTTCAAAATTTATAGGGGTCATTCATATTCATGAAAAATATTTCTGGCAGTTTCATGATAATAGGTGCAATTCAAACTCTAATATTACATTGTATCACACCATTTTCAATTATCAGAGTCCTATGGCCTTGACCTTTGTCCTTTTGAACACAAAATCGATAGGGTCATCCTTACTACATGTACATTGGAAATATTTCTGGCAAGTTGCATGATAATAGATGCAAAACATACTCTCGCATTATCCCTAAACCATTTGACATCAACAGAGTCCCATGACCTTGACCTTTTTGGCATAAAAATCAATTGGGTCATCCTTGAATCACGGGAAACCTTTATTTCAAGATTAATTGATCATCAGTGCAATAC
This sequence comes from Pinctada fucata, assembly GCA_028142955.1. Classification (NCBI taxonomy): domain Eukaryota; kingdom Metazoa; phylum Mollusca; class Bivalvia; order Pterioida; family Pteriidae; genus Pinctada; species Pinctada fucata. Next base: position 53,045,977 of record AP027111.1, read on the forward strand.
ATGTTCTTGTATAATCTGGAATTTTAAGAATCGTTTGACCTTAACCTTTAACCTTTTACTCCAAAATCAATAGGGTTCACCCTTGACTTAATGGTGGGTGTATGAGGTTCCATTGCACTAGCATACTGTTACTTGAGTTACTGTCCAGAAACTAATTGTTGACGCCCCCGCCCGGACGTCCTCCCATTTCACATCAAATTAAGAAAAGAAAAGGATCTACAGCATGATCACACTGCACTAACCAATGTGTAATCAGACATAAAACATGTAAAATATCTTAAGCTTCCTACATGTAACTGTACCTTTTCTTTGATTTACTTGGCTTTGATATAGATGGGGGAGACATGATGTCAGTAACGGATCCAGGATCATTTATACTGTCGCCTTCACTTAGCTGGGCGGGGGTATCAGGCGGTCGCTCTTTTGTGCTCCCTGGGTCATCAAAATCATCAAGGGTGCTGACTCGAGTGCTAGAATTTAGAAATTAAGAAAACTGAAATCATGAAATTAAAAAAGGAACATTTTTAATTACATCAATTTTGTCAAAATGGTATTTTCGAGGTGCCCGTATTTTAGGAAGAATTTCATGTTTAGGAAGAACGTTTATGTACTTATTCAGTTTGATTGTGATGTGACAAAATGTGTATCCTCTAATACTAATTAAGTCTTCGCTGAAAATAGAGTTATTTCCTATCAGAGAGAACTCAATGTAAAAAAAATGTTATGATCGCTGAGCGATATAAGTCCCCTACCGGCGGCATATATTTATGTCCTGCAACTCTGCCTATGAATTACTCTTCAATTAAACATATATGAGTTTTAATTAAACTTACTGTCTGTGCAGCTCAGTTCTGAGGTTTTATCTGCTTTATCGATTCGAAAAATAGGTCAAGCGTGACGGAAGTTGAACTTGCTCTGTAATTATCCAAGACTAAGCTGAGTATCAAATTTTACCTGAATATCTCTATTTGTTGGAGTAAAAAGTCTGGAAAACTGACAAAAACTGAATTGTGCAAGTCATCAAAGGGCATAACTCCTCTAAAAATACATGTGCATGTTGTAGGTCAAGCGTGACAAAAGTGGAACTTGCTTTGTAACTATCCAAGACTAAGCTGAGTATCAAATTTTACCTGAATAACTCTATTTGTTGCAGGAAAAAGTCTGGAAAACTGACAAAAACTGAATTTTGCAAGTCATCAAGGGGCATAACTCCTCGAAGAATAGGTCAAGCATGACGAAAGTCAACCTTGCTCTGTAACAATTCAAGACCAAGCTGTGTATCAAATTTCACCTGAATATCTCTATTTGTTGCAGAAGAAAGTCCGGAAAACTAACAAAAACTGAATTTTCCAAGTCATCAAGGGGCATAACTCCTTGAAAAAATAGGTCAAGCGTGACAAAAGCTCTGTGACTACCAAGACCAAGCTGTGTATCAAATTTCATCTGAACTTCTCCATCCGTTGAAGAAAAAAGTCCGGAAAACTGACAAAAACTGAATTTTCCAAGTCATCAAGACGCATAACTCCTCGAAAAATAAGTCAAGCATGGTGAAAGTCAAATTTGCTCTATAACTATCCAAGGCCAAGCTGTGTATAAAATTTCATCTGCATATCTCCATCCGTTGCAGAAAAAAGTCCGGAAACTGACAAAAACTGAATTTTCGAAGTCATCAAGGGGCATAACTCCTTGAAAAATAGGTCAAGCGTGACAAAAGTCGAACTTGCTCTGTAACTATCCAAGACCAAGCTGTGTATAAAATTTCATCTTAATATCTCTATCCGTTGCAGGAAAAAGTCCGGAAAACTGATATTCGGACAGACGGACGGACAGACCGAGAGGAAACTAAGAGTCCCCTTCGGCGTTGTCGGTAGGAAACTAACAATAATGACAGACATGGTAGCATTGAATTGGTAAAGTGTCATTTCTATATCCCCTATAACAATATAGAGAGAGTATGTTACAGGATCCATCATAACCAGAAGTCTCTGACGAGACTGTAGCTCTCCTGGTTGTTTTTTTCTAAAAAATCAATTTCCTTTCTTTTTTTTAAACCAAGACCATAGGGAGCAGGCACTCTAACAAATTATAAGTAGCATGACAAAACTACATATCCATTATACTGCAACTATAATAGCACTCATATAATTCATAATATCCGAGATAAAGTATCTCTAAAAAGAATTTCACACCCATTTTCCAAGATCCTAGGGGCCAAGGGCTGCTAGCTCAAATGAACTATCAATGACACATCAAGACTACAGATCCATAATATTGGATAAAGAATTAACTCCCCATCATTAATATCTTTAAACGAGTAGAGAGCACAACTATATAGGAAAAATTACCACACCCATTTTCAAAGACCCTGGGGGTATAGGGCTAAAACAAAATATCAGGTGCACAACTATGCCACAGACCAATCATTGCAAAAAGAATTAATTCTACATCATTTATAGTGTCAGAGGAGTTGCAAGCACAAATTACATTAACTTATATAGGAGAAAATGACCACACCCATTTCTGAGACCCAAAGGGTCGGGGGCTAAAACATAATATCAGGTGCATAACTAGACCAGAGACCCATCATATTGCAATAAGAATTTAGTCTCCATCATTTATAGTGTCAGAGGAGTTGTGAGCACAAGATTACATAGAGTTATATAGGAGAAAATATCCACACCCATTTCTAAGACCCTGGGGGTCAGGGGCTCAAACATAATATCAGGTGCACAACTAGACTACAGACCCATCATATTGCAAAAAGAATTAAGTCTCCATCATTTATAGTGTCAGAGGAGTTGCAAGCACAAGATTACATTCAGTTATATAGGAGAAAATGACCACACCCATTTCTAAGACCCTGGGGGTCAGGGGCTCAAACAAAATATATCAGGTGCACAACCAGACCACAGATCCATCACATTGCAAAAAGAATTTAGTCTCCATCATTTAAAGTGTCAGAAGAGTTGCGAGCACAAGATTACATAGAGTTATATTGGAGAAAATGACCACACCCATTTCTAAGACCCTGGGGGTCAGGGGCTCAAACAAAATTTCAGGTGCACAACTTTGCCACAGACCAATCATATTCCAAAAAGAATTAAGTCTCCATCATTATAGTGTCAGAGGAGTTGCTAGCACAAGATTACATACAGTTATATAGGAGAAAATGACCACACCCATTTCTAAGACCCTGGGGGTCAGGGGCCAAAACAAAATATCAGGTGCACAACTAGACCATGGACAAAGTAAAATGCAAAAAGAATTAACTTTCTATCTCTAACAGTTTCAGAGGAGTTGTCTGGACAAGATTACATAGAATTTAATGACCACACCCATTTTCTAAGACCCTGGGGGTCAGGGACTGAAACTAAATGTCAGGTGTACAACTAGACCATGGTCCAAGTAAAATGCAAAAAGAATTAACTTTCTTTCTCTAACAGTTTCAGAGGAGTTGTCCGGACAAGAATTGTTTACGGACAGACGGACAGACGGACAGACAGACAGACAGACAGACGGACGGACGGACGCCGGACGAAGGGCGATCGCATAAGCTCGACTGGTCTGAGACCAGTAGAACTAATAAGACAGATAAGGCCATAGTAATTTTATATTTTGTTTTACGTCCCAAACTTTTTCTGAAATAAACTCTCAAGCCAGGCATGAAAAGACAAAAATATGTAGGAATTTTGAAAGGAGGACTGCAAATATGAAAGAAAAATATAAAATGAAAATGTGAAAAAAAAATATATTTCTCAAGTGAAGTGCATAATTCTAACTTTATTTTTAGAAAAACTACTATTATCTCCTAATATCAATGATAGTGTAAGCTCTTTACGGTATTTAAGATTATTTACTGATATCCATGTATTTTACCTGGAAAATATAAGTTTGTTGTGGGTTTTTTTCTGAGGAATTCTCCTTCAAAGTACCTGTCCGTGGAAGCGAAACAAAATATTTAATTACTATGGCCTCGACATAAAATATACAGATTGTGTGTTGAACTACCTTGATACAGAAGATTCAGCAACTTCTGGTTTGACTCCCTCTTTTGACCATTTAGACTCGACTTCCGTAGTGAGTCCACTCGCTGACTCATGCTCCACTGTTATTTCAAAACCACCCAGGCCTGCAAATATGCAGCTAGAATATTAAAGAATAACACTTCTCAGCACAGGAAAAACATTTTTCTGACCTTGACCTTGAATTTTCTGACCTTGATCTTGAAGGTGACATAAATTCCTTAATATTGTCAAGGTAGGGTTAAAAGTATCTTAAATGAAACAAGAGGCCCAAGGGGGCCACATCGCTCACTGAGTTGCAAACAATAGAATGATAGTGGAGAATTTGGTAGAGGACCTTGAGTACTTGCTTCCGGTAATGTTTCTTTAAATTCTGTGCAGCAGTTTCAGAGGTTATGTCGAACATGTCATCCAATCAGAGCCCTTGGTGGCGATATTCTTTGACCTGTTGGCATGAAAAAACACAAAATTGGTAGAGGACCTTGGGTACTTGCTTCCTGTAAGGTTTCATGAAATTCTGTGCAGCGGTTACAGAGGAGAAATCGAAAATGTGTCAGCCAATCAGAGCCCTCGACGGCCATATTTGTTGACCAATTGGCACAAAAGACACAAACTTGGTAGAGGACCTTGAGTACTTGCTTCCTATAAGGTTTCGTGAAATTCTGTGCAGCGTTTACAGAGGAGAAATCGAAAATGTGTCAGCCAATCAGAGCCCTCGACGGCCATATTTGTTGACCAATTGGCACAAAAACACAAACTTGGCAGAGGACCTTGAGTACTTGCTTCCAGTAAGGTTTCGTTAAATTCTGTTGAGCAGTTTCAGAGAAGATATTCAAAATGTGTTATCCAATCAGAGCCCTCAGCTGCCATATTTTTGACCTGTTTGGCATGAAAAAACCCAAACTTGGTTGAGGACCTTGAGTACTTGCTTCCTGTAAGGTTTCATGAAATTCTGTGCAGCGGTTGCAGAGGAGAATTCCAAAATGTGTCATCTAATCAGAGCCCTCAGCAGACATATTTGTTGACCAATTGGCACGAACAACACAAACTTGATTAAGGACCTTGTGCACTTGCTTCTTGTAAGGATTCTTGAAGTTCTATGCAGTGGTTGCAGAAGAGAAGTCGAAAATGTGTCAGCCAATCAGAGCCCTCGGCGGCCATATTTGTTGAACAATCATCACGAAATACACAAACTTGGTGAAGGACTTTGAGTACTTGCTTCCTGTAAGGTTTCGTGAAATTCTGTGCAGAGGTTGCAGAAGGGAAGTTGAAAATGTGTCAGCCAATGAGAGCCCTCGGCGGCCATATTTGTAGACTGATCGGCACGAAAAATACAGACTTGGTAGAGGACCTTGAGTTCCTTCTTCCTGTAAGGTTTCGTGAAATTCCGTGCGGCGGTTTCAGAGGAGAAGTCGAAAATGTTAGGAAGTTTACGACAGATGACGGATGCCGCGCTATGACAATTCCTCAGTTAAGCTTCGCTTCAGGTGAGCTAAAAAGGACTGACTGACAAGTTGTTCTGCATCATTACAGGAAATAAACATTTTTATGACCTTGACCTTGAAGATGATGCAAGTTCCTTTAAAATGTTCAAGGTCAAGGATAACAGTTAAGAAGCATAAAATCTAAATATAGGACTGACCTTCTAACTGAAGCAGTTGTTCCGCATCATTCAGTTCATCATTCTCATCAAGAACTGGAAACTGGATCTCAGAGGAAGGTTCTTCCTTAATCCTGTGAGGCAATGGCACAATATAAAATATTGATAAAGTATAAAACTATGGCACAATATGAAATATTGATAAAGTATAAAACTATGGCACAATATGAAATATTGATAAAGTATAAAACTATGGCACAATATGAAATATTGATAAAGTATAAAACTATGGCACAATATAAAATATTGATAAAGTATAAAACTATGGCATAGTATAAAACAATGATATCATATAACAGACGGGGTACAGTATATAACAAAGATACAGTATAAAACGTAATGGCACAGTATAAACAAGAGCCCCAGGGGGCACAACGCTCACCTGATACCCATGCACGCTCTAACTGACATACTGACATTGAATACTGATAGTGCCAGTACCAGGATTTTAGCCCACAACCTTTCTAAAAAGATTTTTGCCGGATGCAGAGAAGTGTTTTTTTTTCAGACAACCTTTAAAGGTACAAAAAAGAAAAAAAAGAAAAAAATTTCAAAACAATAACTTTTTTACTGATTTGAAAAAAAAACGGATAAAGTGGTCCAACGTCATATGCCCAGCTAGTATAGTTCAATTATGCAACATCAAAAATAAAATCATATTGTAAAATTCCACATAAATGTGCAGCAGAAAAAGTATAAAACAATGAAATGATTTCACAAATTAAGTTTATTTAAAATTGAACACAAAACCTTTCATTATTGATAGCTAGCATGCCAGAAATTATAAAGCCTGTGTTTGTGAAACGAGAATGCCCCCGGCGGCATCTTTGTTAGTATAAACACCATTTTCTGTTAAGTATGTGAGAGGTCAGGGTCAGCGTAATATTGGTATCAATGGAAAGATCTTGTCACAAGGAATACACATGTACAATATGAAAGCCCTATCACTATAACCATTCAATAGTTATGCCCAATGTTAAAGTTTCTGAGAAGTACGTGAAACGTCAAGGTTATGGTCATGAGGTCAAAAATTTTGGTAAATACACATGTGAAATATGAAACCTCTATCACCAGCTTCCATTCAAAAGTTATGCCCAATGTTAAAGTTTTTTGGAAAACAGACAGACAAACAGACAGACGGACAGGCCAAAAACTTTATGCTCCCGAATCTTTTATTCCAGGGGCATAAAAAACAAAGATTTTTCGGTTTTGCCTTTATTCACTAAAATCTATGAATTATGCTTTTGAATAGTATTGATTTCATCTCAAATACATGAAACGTACAGTTAAAATCGTTTTGATCCAATATTCAACAATTCAAGTGAGTTGTGCAGAAATTGTGCCAGTTTGTTTTCCAAAAAAGCAGTGTATGTTGTATCAAACCTCATGACCCAGTGAAGCCACTTGAACAAATAATTTTCAGTAAATATGCTGAAATGCGACGCTTCTTGCCTATGCATATTTCAACAGGCGAGAAGGAGCGTCGCATTTCAGCATACGCTGTTCAACAACTCAAGTGGTTTCTCTAAGGTTTCGCAGTTTGAAACAAATTAAAAGGCCCATGAAATTGTTAAGCTTGTCCAACTAGCAGACCTACGACATCGTTATTTACTGTTAACTAATTGTTTTACCTCATCATAGGTCTGTTACACGGGCAAGTTGTTAGCGGAGAGAGTTCATGAAATGTATCGGTTGCATTGGATTTTCCGACAAGAAGTTATTTGGTCTGATAAAAACTCATTATGTATCTATTATTTGAACAGATAAAAATTCCCAAATGTCTAAACACAGGATCCTGTCGCTTTATGAGAGAAAATGTTTTATTATTCACAACCTCAGGCCTCTGTATTCCTCTTAGAAATATTATACATACAAGATGACGAACACAGTGGCTTAAGGTTGTGAATAATAATTTATTTTCTCTATTAAAACAACAGCTTCTGTGGTCCAACATTTCATTGGAAGATTTCAGGAACTCTGAACGGAATTATTTATTTTCAAGAATTTCAGATATTAAATGTCCTATGCATTCTCAAAATCCAGAGGAAGAGATTACTCATTAGACGTTTCTTCAAGAAATCAGTCCGTAAATTACTTCATCTAAGAGAGTCTAAGACAGAGGAAATTCGAGCAAACTTTATACATAATAACAAGTATATGCAAGTGTTCCAAGTACATGAATGATAACCATTATGAACGTTGTTCATAGCTCAAACCATACTCGCTCCTTTAACATACCTACATGTAATTCCGTCATCAGGAAGAACTCATTCTTCATACGTACAGTCACAGAGTGGAACGAACTGGATAACCATCAAGTGCTGTCAAGGACTGTGGAAGGCTTTAGATTCAGCCTGAAGCGCGATTAAGTAAGTTTATGCGCTCTCTCAATCCGTTGATCACAAGCCAGTATTGGTAATTCAACGTACCCATACAGATACAGATACAGATTATGAAAGTGTTCCAATTATAAAAATCTATTCCGTTTGCACTGTATCTCCTGAAATATATCGCAGTACTGCTTTGCGGTTTGTATTGCAATGAAGCGCCTAGCAGAATACGATGCGCCTTGGGGACGAAGATGAATGAATGCGTATCTAGGTCATTGTCCTGTCAAATAGTTCCGATTATTTTCTTATTATTTTCAACAATTGGTGGAAAATACACACAATGTTTATCTTGAATTGTCTTCTCCATGATTGTTTACTAGACAGATGAAATAAAATTTTGAATATAGTTTTAAAGTGTGTGAGACATCTACATGTGTGGAAGAATACGTGTGAAAATGGGTCCTCAGATCATAAAATTCGAATAATTCCAGTCCGGAACCAGGTGCATGGCTTTGAAAAATATTTAAAAAGTTGTGTACTTTTAATCATTACGGCATTTTTTTTTTTTTTTGTGATTCAAATAAAATTTCTTCATTTAAAAGTAGTATCAATGTGTATAACCCGGTGCGATTTGAGAATTTCTTTTCTTTTTTGGTAAGAAAACATACATTATACCTATGTACAATCTTAAAAAATATTCCTTAAAAATCCAAAAGTGGATATCTGGACAAAATTCTTTCACTTGTAGGGTACCATGCATGAGTACCTCATACCTACAAATTGTCATGACAATCTGAAGAGTGGTTATAGAAAAGAAGCAGAAAATGTATGAAAATCACCCCCCCCCCCTTCCTTTTTACATAAGAAAATAATTCATAAAAAATCAAAAAAATAAAATTTAAGCATAAAATACATATCAAAGCATTAAGTAAGTTAAATATGATAAATATGTAGTAAATGAGTGTGTAAAATCATACACTTATTGAGTTATTTAAAGAAAAAGTGCAAAAATGTGCATTTCTGACTAAGTCCGAAAAGACGTCAAAAACGCGTAAAAAATTAGTTGTCGGATTTTAACGAAATGAACAAACTTGAATCATACATCCTTCTAGATCACATAGATACAATTAGTTTTTCAATCCATTCAGTGGAACTGGAGAAGAAGATTTTTGAAGAGGGGTACCCTCCGGGGCCTATTTGACCCCGCCCTGGATCCACCCCTGAAGGGATCGAGCCGAAATGAACAAACTTGGTAGAGGACCTTTAGTACTTCATGCATACCAAGTTTCATCAAAATCCCTTCAGCCGTTCTTGAGAAGAAGTTGAAAATGTTAAAAGTTTACGACGGACGGACGGACGGACGCCGGACGCCACACTATGACAATAGCTCACTTGAGCCTTTGGCTCAGGTGAGCTAAAAATCTTATGAATCGCAAGCGATATAAGTCCCCTACTGGCATTAATCCATGTCCTTCAACTCTGCCTTGACCTGTACTTACACCAAAAGATGAATCCAACAACAAAATACGTTCAATATCTACGAGAACAGGCATGAAAAGACTGAAAACTGAGAAGTTCATGTAATTTGCTAAGTGCAGGGGCCATAACTCCTTTAGAAATGGGTCAATGAAATTAAAACACAAACTTGATTTGTATCACACTGAGATATATTCACATACCAAAAATGATTTCAATATCTGCAATACCATGGAAGAAAAGTCCGGAAAACTGAGAATTTCATTACATTTGCTAAGTCCAAGGGCAATAACTCTTGTAAAAATAGGTCAATCGGAACCAAACTCAAATTTCATCTGTATAACACTAAGATGTAATCACATATAAAAAATTATTTCAATATCTACAACAACAGCCGAGAAAAATCCGGAAAATTGAGAATTTCATGAAATTTGCTAAGTCCAGGGGCCATAACTATTGTAGAAATAGGTCAATTGGAACCAAACTCGAACTTTTCTGTATCACATTGAGATAAACTCACAGACCAAAAATGAGATCAATATCTGCAACGACAGCGAAAAAAGTCTGGAAAACTGAGAATTTCATGAAATTTGCGAAGTCAAGGGGCCATAACTCTTGTAGAAATAGGTCAATCGGAACCAAACTCGAACTTTGAGGTACTTGATTTTGTACAAAAATCGAATGAAAACTATCCAAATATGTGTGCCAGTTGGCTGGTGATGACGAACTTTCAATGGACATAATTTTTGAATGCTCACTAGGTGGAGCTCTGAAAATCGTAGAAAATTTAAAATTTCTAGTTTGACATCCGAAAAGGAGGAGTAAGATATTACGTACACTTGTCTCAAGAAGATGAGCTTGCCCCAGGATAATTATTAAATGGGAAATAAAAACGCCATATGCTAGGGACGACAGGATGTTGCTACTCAGAAAAGGCAAATTTGTGATATTGAAATTGAAGTTGTCAAGTTTGTCATAGAGTGAGGTGTTCATATTACCATGGGCGTCAAAAGACAACATGATATCCAACCAGAAGTCTCTGATGAGACTGAAGCTCTCCTGGTTGATTTGTACATATACACTCAAGAGAATGAATGCTGGACTTCACCTTGCCTAATAACGAATTTATCCTGCTGAATCGCTTTTGGTTTGTGTATGTTACGTCAACATATTCTAAAGCATTTTGGTGACGTCAAAAGCATAAAGCATCTTAGTAGAAGCAGGATATCAAAATAATATTCTGTTAGTAAAATAATACAACATAATATTTGGTTCTTCTCGACCAATCAGATTGCAAGAAATTTGCCAGAGGCGGGATAAATGTGTATCAAGTTTTTTTTTATTAGAACCAACAACCACATGCCAATGCATATCCATCAATTCCTAATTAATTTTTTTCATCAAAATTCAGAGCAAAATTTTTTTTTTGAAAAAAAAAAACGGAGTCCCCCCCCCCCAAGAATATCAAATGGACCGTGCCTTAGATTTCTCTAGAATGTGAGAGAATTACTAAAAACATGTATATACAACATGTATAACATACCATATGTATCAAAACTAAAATAACAGATGTTTTTATTTTTCAAAAAATGTGGGTCAAAGGTCAGTGATGGGGTCAAAGGTTAAAAATTTGGCTCCAAAAGATGAGCCTTCTCAAGGTTCATAGACATGCAATATATGACAGCTCTATCATCTTATACCCTTTCATCAGAATTTAGTTGAATGGAATGATATACTGACAGTCGGATGGATAAACAAACAGATGAACAGACAGACCTACCACTATATGCCCTTTGATAAGACTAAAGGCATAAATAACCTCTCATTTGAGCTGAAATAGTATTGCATAGGATACTCTATAGAGATATTTCCTTCTTTCTTATACTGACCAGTGAAAATACTTAGATCAAGTAATCAGGCAGTTTCAGATTGAAATTAAATATAATAGGACATGTGGCCTACCGAGTGAAATTTTAAAAGTATCGGCCATTTTGTTCTAAAACCTAAAAAGGTTTTAGGCTATTTATTTAGTAAATGTAAAACAATGTAAATAGAATATTGAACGAAGAACACTAACTTTTAGGGCGAATGTGGTATTAATGTAGACAGAAGCTAATTATTAAAATATAATACAAAATATTTTTACATACCGGTATGAAATATTTGATCCTCTATAGAAAACATTTCTACCATATATCCCAGTTCAGAAAAATATTTCAAAATCTGCATGAGGTTGAAATGATGTTTTTGATTGGTCAAATTTTAAAAGGACAAAATGACTTGAGGTCCAATTGACAAAAAGGCCTGAAACATTAGTTTATTACCATTAATTTATGGCAGGAACAGGTATCGTACCAGATAGCTCAGTTGGTAAGAGCGTCTGCCCAGATAGCAGAAGGTCTCGGGTTCAATTCACGGTTCGGTCACATCTTTTCCTCTCCTGTTACAGAATTGGCACCAAACTAAATGACTCAAGGTGAAGTGGAGTTTTGTGTGAGGTTTCCAGTGCATGGAAACCTGAAAAATTGGTAGAGAGGAGTGTGGCAGAAACGGGCATCGTGCCCAGATAGCTCAGTTGGTAAGAGCGTCTGCCTTGATAGCAGAAGATCTCGGGTTCGATTCCCGGTACAGTCACATCTCTCCCTCTCCTGTTACAAATTCAACTTCTATAACTTACACAAGCACCTTTCATTTGGCAATGTTAAGGATGCATTATTGCTATTTTATTTGATAAAATGATCAATCTTTGTGATTCTGGTGTTTCCATTTATCAGAAAGCACAGCTCAAGTCCGTGATCACTTAGGACATTCTACTCTTGCAACAAAAATTCTCACTACTCTCTCTAAAAATCTTACACCTTAAACAATTAAAAAATAAGTAAGAAATACATGCATTTTGATTGTTTGTTATCTTTCTTGCACTGTATAAACATAATAGAAAAGATTTTGAAGTTGATTGATTGATCAGAGGAAATTCCGAAACTATCCCCTAGCGTTTCTATAAAATTGAAGATAAAATCCTGGGTCAGGCCCCAAATAAAATATGAGAAAAACTAAATTTCAGACTCATCTATGATAATATTGTCAAATGGCAATAAAGGAAAATTTTGGTAGAAGTTTTCCTGGGTTGAAATATTTTTGTATGAGTCGGCTTTTACAAATGATTTTTTTTAGTATTTTATTTTAATTTTTTTAAAATTTGATTAACACATAGTAGATATGCCAATAAGGCATCTCTTGTTATATTATCTTCTATTAAAACATGTGTCACTTGCTTTAATGTAAACATTATGAAAAATTTTATCAAACCACACAGTTTTAGTTACATCCCATTGGGGGTGGTACTCCAAGCAGTGGAGGAATTTATAAGAAGAAAGAAAGATGTAAGAGTTACCTCCCCCCTCTCCACCCCCCCTAAAAAAAAGGTTACACAAGCACAATATTCCTTTCATTTGGCAATGTGAAGGATGCATTATTGCTATTTTATTTGATAAAATGATCAATCTTTGTGATTCTGGTGTTCCCATTTAACAGAAAGCACAACTCAAGTCTCAGTGATCACTTAGGACATTCTAGTTACCTCCCCCCTCCCCCCCCCCCCTCAAAAAAAAAAAAAAAAAGCTTACACAAGCACAATATTCCTTTCATTTGGCAATGTGAAGGATGCATTATTGCTATTTTATTTGATAAAATGATCAATCTTTGTGATTCTGGTGTTCCCATTTAACAGAAAGCACAGCTCAAGTCTGTGATCACTTAGGACATTCTAGTTACCTCCCCCCTCTCCCCCCCCCCCTCAAAAAAAAACTTACACAAGCACAATATTCCTTTCATTTGGCAATGTGAAGGATGCATTATTGCTATTTTATTTGTTAAAATGATCAATCTTTGTGATTCTGGTGTTCCCATCTAACAGAAAGCACAGCTCAAGTCTGTGATCACTTCGGACATTCTTACTCTTGCAACAAAAATTCTCACTACTCTCCCCAAAAATCTTACACCTTAAACATGTTAAACAAATAAAAAATAAGTGAGAAATACATGCATTTTGACTATTTGATATCTTTCTTGCACTGTATAAACACTATAGAAAAGATTTTCATGTTGATTGATTGATCAGAGGAAATTCCGAAACTAATCCCTAGCGTTTCTATAGAATTGAAGATAAAATCCTGGGTCAGGTCCCAAATAAAATATGAGAAAAACTAAATTACAGACTCATCTATGATAATATTGTAAAATTGCAATATCTTTGTTTATTTATAGTTTCTGTCACTTATGTACTCTAAATGCATGTAGATAGGGTAAGAGAAAATAGCCATATACCCATTTTCCAGAATCCTAGGGAACAGGGACTGAAGTAAAATACTGTAATGACATCTAAACTGCAAACCGATAATATTTTGGAATAAATCAATTAACTATTATCCATAAATTCTGGGAAATTAGCTATCATATGAGATCACATGTAGTTTAATAGAGAGAAAACAACCACACCCATTTTCTAAGACCCTTGGGGTCAGAGACTCAAACAAAATAAGGGTGGACAACGAGATTACAGACCCACTATATTGCATAAAGAATTTAGTCTCCATTATTTATAATGTCAGCGCTGTAAGCATAAGATTATATGGAATAATATAAAAGAAAATGGCCACACCCTTTTCTAAGACCCTGGGGGTCATTGGCTCAAACAAAATATCAGGTGCACAACTAGACTACAGACCCATCATATTGCAAAAAGAATTATGTCTCTATCATTTATAGTGATAGAAGAGCTATCCGGACAAAATTACATAGAATTTAATGACCACGCCCATTTTCTAAGACCCTGGGAATCAGGGACTGAAACTGAATGTCAGGTGCACAACTAGACCATGGACCAAGTAAAATACAAAAAGAATTAAGTTTCTATCTCTAACAGTTTCAGAGGAGTTGTCCGGACAAGAATTGTTTACGGACAGACGGACAGACAGACAGACGGACAGACGGACAGACAGACAGACGGACAGACGCCGGACGAAGGGTGATCGCATAAGCTCGACTGGTCTGAGACCAGTAGAGCTAAAAAGGACTATGAATTAATGTCTCAAACTTGATTGTGATTCAATCTAATTTTACAATTACTATTTAGTGTTCAATTTACAATTTCTCTCACCTGATAACAGGTACATTATCTGGGTCTTGTTGCTTGATTAGACTCGGCTGAATTAGTTTCTCATACTCTGACATGAGATTCTGACAAGTAGATTCCATATTAATCTTGTAGTTCAGAACTCGTGTATGGTAAAACTCATTGAGACTCGTTACGCTGCCTATACCCATCTCATGAAATGTTTTCTCTACAATGTCCTGACGAATAGAAATAACAAAAAAGATAAGATTTCGTTTTTAGACTGTTAAAGCTTGATAAGTTAAGTCAAGTTAAGATAAGTTCAATTATCACTATGAAGCTCTACAGAAGTGAAAATGGGGCTTCATCGCTCAAATTTGAATAACTCATAATTTCATGACTTCACTAATTACTTTTAAATTGGACCTTTAAAATATCTTTTTAATTTTACTTTTTTATATAAATTGAACAATGGCCTTTTTTCTAGATGAGTCCCAGCCAGAAAGGAGTGCAAAAACCCTTTATTCCAGACCTATGAAGTTTTATCAAAATTTGCTAAGCAGAAAAGTTAAAAACAAGAATGGAAGAAGTAAATTTGGATTAGAGATTAAGCATCATGGCAATGGTGCTTTTTGATTTTTACTAAAATAAGATATAATAAGGCAATGTATTACCATCGTCTGAAACCCACAGCTTATTGCTCTACGATTATAACCTAGTATAACAGTGAAGATGGTGAGGGTTTCCGACTATGTAGGCAAACATGGAGTTACAAAGCAGGGCAGGAAAATAATCCTTTTATCATCAATATCTAACAAGAGAAAGGAGGTGATCTCCAACAACACCCAATGGCAGCACCCACAGCAAACACCAAAACTCACAAATGCGAAAACACAGACTGAACATCTTTATACAATGGCAGTACCCACAGCAAACACCAAAACTCGCAAATACAAAAATACAAAGTGAACATCTTTATACAATGGCAGCACCCACAGCAAACACCAAAACTCACAAATGTGAAAACACAGACAGAACATCTTTATACAATGGCAGCACCCACAGCAAACACCAAAACTCGCAAATGAGAAAACACAGAGTGAACATCTTTATACAATGGCAGCACCCACAGCAAACACCAAAACTCGCAAATGTGAAAACACAGAGTGAAAATCTTTATACAATGGCAGCACCCACAGCAAACACCAAAACTCGCAAATGAGAAAACACAGAGTGAACATCTTTATACAATGGCAGCACCCACAGCAAACACCAAAACTCGCAAATGTGAAAACACAGAGTGAACATCTTTATACAATGGCAGCACCCACAGCAAACACCAAAACTCGCAAATGTGAAAACAAAGAGTGAACATCTTTATACAATGGCAGCACCCACAGCAAACACCAAAACTCACAAATGTGAAAACACAGAGTGAACATCTTTATACAATGGCAGCACCCACAGCAAACACCAAAACTCGCAAATGTGAAAACACAGAGTGAACATCTTTATACAATGGCAGCACCCACAGCAAACACCAAAACTCGCAAATGTGAAAACACAGAGTGAACATCTTTATACAATGGCAGCATCCACAGCAAACACCAAAACTGGCAAATACAAAAATACAGAGGGAACATCTTTATACAATGGCAGCACCCACAGCAAACACCAAAACTCGCAAATGAGAAAACACAGAGTAATAAAACACCGCTAAAGACGGTATGGCCGGATTGCAAAGTAAGTTTTTGTCACCAACTGGGTCAAGGCCAATAGGTCAAATAATACAGCATAAATTGAATGGTTTTGTCAGAGGCAACCTACATGTATAAAATAAAGTTTCTACTGCATACAGTTCAATAGATTTTGCTTAAACCAGGAACTTTAACCAAAATCCTTAACTAGGTCAAAGTCCAAGGTCAAGGTCACTAGGTCAAATGTTACGGCATAAATTAAAAGGTCTTGTCATGGGCGAGCTTCATTAATAATATAAAGTTTCTACTGCATACAGTACCATAGATTTTGCTTAAACCAGGCACTTTAAGCAAAATCTTTGAGTAGGTCAAAGTCGAAGGTCAAGATCACTAGGTCAAATGTTACGGCATAAATTTAAAGGTCTTGTCATGGGCAAGCTTCATGTATAATATAAAGTTTCTACTGCATATAGTTACTTAGATTTTGCCTCAACCAGAAACTTTAACCAAAATCTTTAACTAGGTCAAAGTCCAAGGTCAAGGTCACTAGGTCAAATGTTACGGCATAAATTGAAAGGTCTTGTCATGGGCAAGCTTCATGTATAATATAAAGTTTCTACTGCATATAGTTACTTAGATTTTGCCTCAACCAGAAACTTTAACCAAAATCTTTAACTAGGTCAAAGTCCAAGGTCAAGGTCACTAGTTCAAATGTTACGACATAAATTGAAAGGTCTTGTCATGGGCAAGCTTCATGTGTAATATAAAGTTTCTACTGCATATAGTTACTTAGATTTTGCCTCAACCAGAAACTTTAACCAAAATCTTTAACTAGGTCAAAGTCCAAGGTCAAGGTCACTAGGTCAAATGTTATGGCATAAATTGAAAGGTCTTGTCATGGGCATGCTTCATGTATAATATAAAGTTTCTACTGCATATAGTTCCTTAGATTTTGAATCAACCAGAAACCTTAACCAAAATGTTGACGGCAGACGGACGGATGGACAGACGGATGGACAGACAGACAGACCGACGGACGGACATCGTCAATCTATAGACCGGAATTGCTTTGCAATCCGGCCAAAAATCTTTATACAATGGCAGCACCCACAGCAAACACCAAAACTCGCAAATGCGAAAATACAGAGTGAACATCTTTATACAATGGCAGCACCCACAGCAAACACCAAAACTCGCAAATGTGAAAATACAGAGTGAAAATCTTTATACAATGGCAGCACCCACAGCAAACAACAAAACTCACAAATGTGAAAATACAGAGTGAACATCTTTATACAATGGCAGCACCCACAGCAAACACCAAACTCACAAATACAAAAACACAGAGTGAACATCTTTATACAATGGCAGCACCCACAGCAAACACCAAAACTCGCAAATGCCAAAATACAGAGTGAACATTTTTATACAATGGCAGCATCCACAGCAAACACCAAAACTCGCAAATGCAAAAATATAGAGTGAACATCTTTATACAAGGGTGGATTGATATGTTGTGAGCCTCGAGTTTCTGGGTTGCAGAAGGTATTCTGCTGATAAATTATCTCCAAAAAGGACAAACAATCAATGGCACATACTATATGCTTCACTTCTGACACAGTTACGGGAAAATAGTAAACTTAAGCACCGTGCAAAGCTCACTAGTTAAAGGTGTGTTGTTCCATCAGGACAATGCTTCACCTCACAAGTCTGTCACCGCCATGGCTGCCATTCATGATTGTGGCTTTTTAAAATAGACCACTTGCCAAAATCCATAATGGCTGACAAAATTACAAAAAATGTCCCAGGCAGGCAACTTTCGCGCACTGTTTCATTGTTACGTCTCAACAGAACTGCGTCTTTTAACAGTGACGTCATAATGAAAAACAATGCCAGAAGATAGTGACTTGGACATTTTGAGTTTTAATCAAGATCGGAAAATGGTCTATTAGATTGAGCATCTGCCTTATTCACCTGATCTTTCTCGATCAGTCTTTCATCAATTCCCAAAACCGAAAGCAGCTTTTTCTGGCACCCACTATCAGTACCATGCTGACGTCAAACTTGCAGTGAATGGCTTCCTGACCAGTCAAGATAATTGGCTCTGAGGCCCTTAAACAATGGTTGCAAAAGCGTATACATACTGAAGGGGATTATGTAGAAAAATAATGCAAAATATCTGATAAAATTCAAATCATTAAATAAGAGGCTCAAAACATATCAATCAGCCCTCATATATGACTTACGGGGAATCCTGAACATCCTGTCAGTAACGCATGGTCGGCAGCCGTACGTAGATGTTTACATAACTCCTGGAAGTACTCATGCATGACATCAGATAATGTGTCCATCGTAATCTCTGAACAAGCTGAAATAATATTTTTTTTGCAATATCATACATGATTGCACATTATAATATAATAAACTTGAAAGAATCATCAATGCCAAGAACTTTTTATAATTAACCTATATCAAATCAATTTGTCACGTAATAGGTGGGCAAGTATTATGATACACAGTCAAGTAGTTGGGAAAAACTATGATGAATTAAATTAAATATTAGGTTCAAAGTATGCAAGGCTGTAAATTATCCACGGTTTGTTCCCAGCATAATATACTTCTTTAAATTATCTTCCTACTCATAGTAAGCTTAAGTTAGTAAGCAGTGTTGCAGAAACTCCCAATCCCCCATTCCCTCCCAAAAGGCCAAAACCCATCCCATCTTTTTGTAAACAAGAGGCCCAAGGGTGCAACATCGCTCACCTGAGTCGCAGACAAATGGATGATAGTGGACAATTTCGTGAAGGACCTTGAGTACTTGCTTCCTGTAAAGTTTTGAGAAATTCGGTGCAGCCGTTGAAAAGAGAAGTTGAAAATGCGTCAGCCAATCACAGCTCTTGTTGGCCATGTGTCTTGACCAATCAGCACGAACTTACACAAACTTGGTAGAGGACCATACGTACTTACT
This sequence comes from Pinctada fucata, assembly GCA_028142955.1. Taxonomy (NCBI): domain Eukaryota; kingdom Metazoa; phylum Mollusca; class Bivalvia; order Pterioida; family Pteriidae; genus Pinctada; species Pinctada fucata. The sequence continues at coordinate 53,065,243 of AP027111.1, forward strand.
ACGTTTAAAGTTATGTTAAATTCTGTGAAGCAGTTGCAGAGGAGAATTCGAAAAGGTGTCAGCAAATCAGAGCCCATGGTGGCCATATTTGTTCACTGATCAGCACAAAAAGCACAAACTTGGTAGAGGACCTGGAGTACTTGCATCCCTTAAGAAATACACGTAAGGTATCAGTAAACTCTGAGCAGCGATTGCAGAGGAGAGGTGGAAAATGTATCAGCCTATCAGAGCTCTTGGCGGCCATATTTGTTGGCCAATCGGCAGGAAAAGCACTAACTCGGTAGAGAACCTTGAAAACTTGCTTCCTGTAAGGTTTCGTGAAATTCTGTGTATGGGAGGAAGTTTTCTAAGGGAGAAGTTAAAATTGTGTTGACCGATCAGCATGAAAAACACAAACGTGGAAGAGATGCTCAGATGAGCTAAAAATGACATAGAAAGTGTCATTCTTTCCCCTCCCCTCCCCCCCCAAAAAAAACCAACCCAAAGAAGAAATTCTAAAAATCATTTCACCAGACAACGAACTGGGTATTTATGTAAAATTTTCTTACCGATCATTTGAGAATTTTAAAGTGATCTACTATGGTGTCATAATAATTCATTGCATGACGAATTACTGAGACACCATCGGCTGTAGTAATTAACTTACTGTCAAATCCTAGATGGGCACATATAATGGCTGTGGACTTTTTTCAGCAGTTTTCTACACGCTGTCTCATTAATGACCGGCGGGATCTCACCAAACCCTCGTACAAAGTTACTGTCACAGTCTTTTACTAAGTACGGCAAGTGAGACACGACTTTGTGTTTTATGGTGGGTCCTTTGTACTCAGAAATGGGCGGGGCAGCAGAATACACTGTGTCTGGGTCAGTCTGAAATGTAAAACACGGTACTCTATCTAAACAAGAGGCCCAAGGGGGCCACATTGCTCACCTGACGAGACTGTATGTATGTTTTCATGTTTTTATGTATGACAGTGTTTCCGCTGAAACCGCTGCATAGAATTTCACAAAACTTCACAGGAAGCAAGTACTCATTGCCCTCTAACAAGTTTAAGTTTTTTGGAGCCAATCAGAAATCCAAAATGGCAGCTACAGGCTCTGATTGGCTGACACATTTTCAACTTCTCCTCTGAAACCGCTTCACAGAATTTCTTGAAACTTCACAGGAAGCAAGTACTCATTGCCCTCTTAGTCTACCAAGTTTGTGTTATTGTTTCATATTGTTTCGCAGCGGTTTCATATGTTTCATGTTTTTATGTATGACAGTGCATGTATTTTATATACTGTGTTTTTTATCGTGCATTAACATCGACGGCGGCTGCGGCTAGCCAACAGGGAATGCTTACTCCTCCCGGGCACCTGATCCCACCTCTAGCTTGCTAGGGGTCCGTCGATGCTCAACATACTGCTCTATTGTGAGTGCTGTTGAGATTATCGTCAGGATCTTCTTTAACTCATTTGTGTCACACTTATGCCCTTTGCCGTGTGGAGCTCGTAAAAAAGTTTTCCGCGAGGGGTTTGACAGTAAGTGTTTTGAATATATTTCCCTGACATGGTCGCCATAGCACTTTCTATATAGACATAACGTCAGACAGTGCATGTATTTTATATACTGTGTTCTTTATCGTGCATTAACATCGACGGCGGCAGCGGCTAGTCAACAGGGGATGCTTACTCCTCCCGGGCACCTGATCCCACCTCTAGCTTGCTAGGGGTCCGTCGATGCTCAACATAGTGCTCTATTGTGAGTGCTGTTGAGATTATCGTCAGGATCTTCTTTAACTCATTCAATCAAAGTCAGTATAAGAACTGAAGAAAATCACTTTTAGTGAAGCTTTGAGAAGGACAATGTGTACTTACTTCCTGTAAAGTTTGGTGACATTCTGTGCAGTAGTTTAAAAGGATAAGTCAAAAATGCATCATCCAATAAGAGCCTATGGAGGACAGCCTGGGTTTCCGATCGGCTCGTAAAACACAAACTTGGTAGACTAAGAGGGCAATGAGTACTTGCTTCCTGTGAAGTTTCAAGTAATTCTGTGAAGCAGTTTCAGAGGAGAAGTCGAAAATGTGTCAGCCAATCAGAGCCTGCAACTGCCATCTTGGATTTCCGATCGGCTCCAAAAAACTAAAACTTGTTAGGGGGCAATGAGTACTTGCTTCCTGTGAAGTTTCGTGAAATTCTATGCAGCAGTTTCAGAAGAGATGTAGAAAATGTGTCAGCCAATCAAAGCCTGTGGCGGCCATCTTGGATTTCTGATCCGCTCCAAAAACACAAATTTGGTAGAGGGCAATGAGTTCTTGCTTCCTGTGAAGTTTCATGAAATTCTGTGCAGCGGTTTCAGAGGAGAAGTCGAAAATGCGTCAGCCAATCAGAGCCTGTGGCAGCCATCTTGGATTTCCAATCGGCTCGAAAAACACAAACTTGGTAGAGGGCATTGAGTTCTTGCATCCTTTGAATTTTCGAGAGATTATGTGCAGCGGTTGAAAATGTGTAAGCCAATCAGAGCTTGTGGCAGTCATCTTGGATTTCCCATCAGCTCGAAAAACACAAACTTGGTAGAGAGCATTGAGTATTTGCTTCCTGTGAAGTTTCCAGAAATTCTGTGCAGCGGTTTCAGAGGAGAAGTCGAAAATGTGTCAGCCAATCAGAGCCTGTGGCGGCCATCTTGGATTTCCGATCGGCTCAAAAAACACAAACTTGGTAAAGGGCATTGATTTCTTTCTTCCTGTGAAGTTTCGAGATATTCTGTGAAGCGGTTTCAGAGGAGAAGTTGAAAATGTGTCAGCCAATCAGAGCCTGTGACGGCCATCTTGGATTTCAGATCGTCTCAAAAAACACAAACTTGGTAGAGGGCATTGAGTACTTGCTTCCTGTGAAGTTTTGTGAAATTCTGTGCAGTGGTTGCAGAGATGTCGAAAATGTTAAAAGTTTACGCCGGACGGACGACCACGACGGACGGACGACGGACGGCGCGCTATGACAATAGCTCACTTGAGCTTCGCTCAGGTGAGCTTAAAAGGAAGAACAAAATTTTTTTTCGTCCCGCTGGGTTTGAACCCATTACCCTTGGGTCCACAGGGCATGGAAAACATTGTTGTATTGTTTGGATCTTTTGCATCAGTTTCTTTGTGTACTGTACCAGTTTACAGACGGACAGACTGACAGACGGACAGACAGACACACAGTATACTTACTGATGATTCTTGTTGTTGTTGTACGGTTTGGATCATTTGTTTGAGTTTCTTCATGTGTTGTACCAACTTTATTGTGTGGAGGACAACAAGATCTGATTCAAACCATTCTGACGGTAATAAACTGAAATGAAAATTATTTATTATTATATAGATGAAGTATGGTTTCACTAAAATGTCTACATATACATGAAATACAAATTGTGATATATGGAAGCAATTTTAATATCCATAATGCTCAAGATTAAACTTACAGAAAAACGAACAAGAACAACATATGAAAGTTGATCTTTTATACCAGGGCCTAGCATTCACCACCAGACTTTGATGATAATAGTGCAAAAAATTGCTCAAGATACCGTAAACAAACTCTCTAAAAATACATCATAGTCAAGTAAACAATACTTGACCATGTAGACAAGGACAGTTACCATGGATACAGTAAACACACTCTCTAAAAATACATCATAGTCAAGTAAACAATACTTGACCATGTAGACAAGGACAGTTACCATGGATACAGTAAACACACTCTCTAAAAATACATCATAGTCAAGTAAACAATACTTGACCATGTAGACAAGGACAGTTACCATGGATACAGTAAACAAACTCTTTAAAAATACATCATAGTCCAGTAAACAATACTTGACCATGTAGACAAAGACAGTTTTGTATATAACACGTCACATAGAAATATAAGCTAGCCGACCCGTGGTCCTATCAAGGCTGGAACAAGTAAACCTAACAGTCACTGGCTCGATGCCTTGACCACCAGACCAAGAAGCCGACACGGTAAACGTACTCATTTGTAGGAGGCTGATGTCTACTGGAAGGTTGGTGAAGGCGCGGCCCTTCTACGTCAAGGGGCTGTTATTTGATTGGCTCTCTCCTCTCTTTCATCTTTTCTGACTCTTTGACAATTTCATTTTCACCCCACAATGCATGGATATCCATCGTCTAAGTAAGGACAATATCCTGCTACAAAAGAAAACAAGATCATATTGCTTTAAAAAGATTGTAGCAAAATTAAAAGTGTCCATATATGCATTATTGATTTTGATCTATATGACGCAGACGATTATCGTTTAATGAAATTAATATTGTAGATTTTGCCAATCGGCAATCCTCATACATATATACCATTAGGGCTCTCATACCAATTTTTCCGACTGATGTCGAGCCTTTGAAATTTGGAAGATTAGCAGTGTTTACCATGTTTCCTCAATAATTTGGACTAAAATTAATATCCGAGGCTTCATTTTTCAAAGTTTTTGATCGGACAGAGATTAATCTACCTCTGAATCCTGTGGCCTCTTGCACAAAAAAACCGATCCAGACCCATTGATTTCGTTCCATGGTAGGCATTTTTCACTTTCGTATAATGAAAATACGGATGTGTTCCAACTCTTAACCTTCTTGAAGAAAATTTCATACCAATTATAATGCACCACACCCGTGTTTCAGTCAGTAAATCCTCATCAGTGATCATTGCGGCTTCCAGCTAAAGTGATTTTAAACAGACCAAAATTCATTCTGTAGTGCCCTCCGATTTTTTTTGTTTTTATTTATTTTTTTTCAAATCTAAATTTGTGCATATACTTTGCAGACTAGATTTGAGATATAACAATGTATGAAATATGACTAGATATAAGATGTAACTACATATACTGTATATCTAATAATGTAACTTTTTCTGAGATATAATTTTATTATCATAAGACGTAACCCTATCTGCGATGTTTCTATATCTGCGATGTAACCATATTTTAGATATAACGATATCTGAGATGTTACCAGTTACTATATATAACATTAATAGAATCTATCACGACGTTGTGACTGAGATAGAGGAATCTCATCCGAGTGTAAAAGTTTTGCAATCCCCGACATAGCTTACTGAATCTGTCATGACATTGTGACTGAGATAGGGGAATCTAATCCGAGAGTATTAAGGTTTGCAATCCCCGGCGAGGCTTACTGAATCTGTCATGACATTGCGACTGAGATAGAGGAATCTCATCCGAGTGTAAAGGTTTGCAATCCCCGATATAGCTTACTGAATCTGTCATGACATTGCGACTGAGATAGAGGAATCTCATCCTAGTGTAAAAGTTTTGCAATCCCCGACATAGCTTACTGAATCTATCAAGACGCTGTGACTGAGATAGAGGAATCTCACCCGAGTATAAAGGTTTGCAATTCCCGACATAGCTTACTGAATTTGTCATGACGTTGCGACTGAGATAGGGGAATCTAATCCGAGTGTATAAAGGTTTTGCAATCCCCGACATAGCTTACCGAATTTATCATGACGTTGCGACTGAGATAGAGGAATCTAATCCGAGTGTAAAGGTTTGCAATCCCCGACATAGCTTACTGAATCTGTCATGACATTGTGACTGAGATAGGGGAATCTAATCCGAGAGTATTAAGGTTTGCAATCCCCGGCGAGGCTTACTGAATCTGTCATGACATTGCGACTGAGATAGAGGAATCTCATCCGAGTGTAAAGGTTTGCAATCCCCGATATAGCTTACTGAATCTGTCATGACATTGCGACTGAGATAGAGGAATCTCATCCGAGTGTAAAAGTTTTGCAATCCCCGACATAGCTTACTGAATCTGTCATGACGTTGCGACTGAGATAGGGGAATCTAATCCTAGTGTGAAAGTTTTGCAATCCCCGACATGGTTTACTGAATCTGTTATGACATTGTGACTGAGATAGGGGAATCTAATCCTAGTGTGGAAGTTTTGAAATCCCCGACATGGCTTACATGTACTAAATCTATCACGACGTTGCGACTGAGATCTGGGAATGTCATCCAAATGTAAAAGATTTGCAATCTTTTGCATGAGGATTTGCACGTCTTGATTGATAATTGTTCTCACTCATCAAATTTTATCATCACTATAATGATTTTTAAAAAAAGTATAATCGATACCATTAAAACCTACAAAAATCTATCGATGGCGTAACGTTACCATTGTTCATATTTAATTGAAGGTGTACATTACATATTCCTTATCAACAACATTCGAATATGAAAAATTGAAATTGATAATCAGAATTGAAAGACTTTTAGCATTTTAACAATGGATGGTTCGTCACTAGTTAAAAGGTGATTATCCAAGTAGTCACCTGGTTACAAATTGACCAGACGACCAAAATGATCAGATTAATACGAGTTGGCTTGTGACGACTTGTCTTGGTTATGAAATGCTGTCCCGATACAAGAATTGTCGACCGTTTACAAAGAACAATATGAATGGAAAGATGGACAAGGAAATGGAAGATGTATGACCCCCTTTAAAACTGGTAAGGCATACTACTCTTGCTGTGGCTCACTTCAGAAACTTGGAAAAATGTGATTTTGAATACTTTGTCTTGAGCAAATTTAAATGAAATAGACATTATACAATTATTGCTCAGTGATGAGGTCGATATGATGATTTATGGAGTGATAAAACCAATATAGACCGAGAGCAGGCAGAGGTTGATATTGGTTTTATCACTCCATAAATCATCATAGGTCGAACTCAAAGGTCAAGGTCAGTAGGTCAAAAATTTTGGAATCCATGGAAAGGTCTTGTCACAAGGAATACACACGTGTAATATGAAAGCCCTATCACTTTCCATTTAAAAGTTATGGTCAAGGTTTAAGTTTTTGATAATGTAATTGTAATGCACAAGGTTAAAGTTTTTGTGACTGACGGATAGACGGACAAACCGGTTTTAATGTCCCCACGCTATCGCAAAAGCGGTGGACAATTAAGCGAGATCCATTGAACATGTAGAACGGTTTATATAAATCTTATTTAATCTTTTTTAAAAGGATCCATTTATTTAGTTTCCAACGTAAGCCACGCTGACAGTAATTCAAATCATAATACTTTTACGATTTGGGCATGGATCTTTCTATTATAGTTTGCAGTTGACATGCATAGATATAGTCCTTGCCTGGTAATATACCTATATATATATATACATGGTACAATATACCTACAATATACAATATATACAATACAATGTACAATATACCTATATATACATGGTACTGCTGAATTTCCAGAATACCCAATGGAACTATACGTCAATTGTTGATTATTGGCTTGAATGCAGTGGCTTAGGCATTAGTTTGCGATTCAACCATTAATGTTTTGGCTATGCTTGTTGTTGTTTTTGATACCATACATCAGTACTTGAAAGTAACAATTCAACCACATGCACCTCGGATACCTTGCTGTCAACACAGAGGCTTGAAGTTAAAAGGATGTATCCCTATAGGCCGCATATAACTAAGAAATGATCTTACCCTTGAGAAAACCCCAGTCTATTCTTGCCTACTTTACGTACTTGTCCCAATAAAAAAGTTATATGGGGGGGGGGGGGGGGGGGGGGGGGGGCAGACAGGGGGGTAGCATACCACTTTCCCCCTCCCACCCCCTACCTTCCCCCTTCCCAAAAAATACTTATTTTCAATCAAAAATTCTCATGCTTAAAGGAAAATGAACTAAACTGACATACTTGTCACATATATTGTCACATATATATATTGTCGTATATATATATATACGAGTACATAGAGAAAGGTATTTTTGTTGTTTCGCTCCAGACTTTGGCAATATTTTTTTTTTCTTACAATTTTAGTTAGAGCAAGGATTTTTTTATCTATAGAATCATATGTATATAATAAATCTGTAAGACACAGGCAAATTTATATGTGTTTATAGAAAGTTATACCAATGAAGCGAGCCGGAAAATGTTTAGGATGTACTGCAGTATTTCATGCTAATAATTCAATTTAGAGGATACAGTGAATATCATCATTTTAAAAGAGCAAGATTTTGCTTCCAATGAAATCTTTTAAAATTACAGGGATAATATAGGAAAATATGGGTAATTTTGGTCAAAATATAAGGAAAAGAGGGCACATCCAAAAATTTAGGGCTTACATGTATAAGAAATATACATGGCCGCTTCAAGTTGAAGAATGCCAGCAAACTATAAAGAAGGTACATGTAAAGGGGGGGGGGGGGGGGGGGAGGGTCTTTCAAGATAAATGTCTAAACTTAATAGTGTAAATTGGTGCAACAGTGAAGTTATTTGGGCATTTTCCTTTTCAAACCTTTTAGAGCGATGCAAGCCTGAAAAAGTTGAAAAATGGATTCAAGCAAGCTGGAAAATTGATATACAAAGCTGAAATTTGTGGTACATGTAATTAATTTTTCAAATTGAGATTATGTCACATGAACGCATGAGAGCAAGATTATTTATATTTAAAGTAATTTCCTAATTTTTTTGTTACTGTTACATTTTTGTACCCTCCCAATCATGTCTCTTTATCCCCTCTCCCTCCCCCTCCCTCCTTCCGGTCCCCTTCCTCCCCTCCCTTTGACCCTGTCCACCCCCTCTAATAGCTACAAGTATTAGCTTTCCAAAAAAGCTTGGTCGATATCAACATCTCTTTAATCCCACAATTATTTTTTTTTCGTCGAAAGGGGGTGCTGGATCCGCCACTGAATTTGGAGGGAAATAAGGGGAAACTTCTAAAAAGTTCAAATTTTGTGACTCGTACAGTCTTGTCGACTTTTTTTATCGCTCATTAATTTCTTTGTTTCATTTATCAATTTGTCTTAGGTAAGAAAATAAACAAACAAACAAAGTGGTATATCCTTAACGAGAAAAAGCTTAGTCGGATGTCTTTAGCCACTGGCACCCCTGATACGTTGTGATCGCGTATTTCTTTGTTGCAATGGATCCAAGGATCCAGAAATGTCGTCCGTAGGAATTTTGAAGGCATAGGGTTCACTGTAACACTCACTAATTGGTCATGACGACATGTCCTATTTTTGTGTTGTGGATAAATAAGTTGGAGGTCATGGGAATGCCTGTCTCTGGTCACGTGCTTTTCCACTAGTCACGAAAGTGGGAGGTCATGGGAATGCCTGTCACTGGTCACGTGTTTTTCACTAGTCATGAAAACGTTTCTTTCATAAGGATTATTCAATGATGCATTATTGAATCTGACGGACTCAATTAGGAACATTCTCCTATTGACAGCATCCGGTCTACAAATCTAGTAAGGTCGATCGAAATCGACCAATAATTCTCATAACTTCAAGCCTCTGTGGCTGTCAGTACAGAGACATTCTATCAATCGATTCTTCACATTGTACAACGGCCATGATAATTCTTCTTCAAATTCTTGATTGTTTCATAAATATTATCAAGGGAAAAATATATAACATCTTAGTTTTACCGCTGAAACTTCGATTGTTGTAATGTTTTGAAACCGAAAGTAGACCTGAAACATTCCGAATCCGACAATACACAGCTGCCGATGGTCAAAAAGATAAAAGATCAAGTTATGATCATATCATAATGAAATATTATTGATTATGTAATAACCCGGTAATGAATGTTAAAATAAACATGTATGTCTGTGTTTAATTTTTTCTTCTTCTTTTTTTTTGGGGGGGGGGGGGGGGGGGGGGAGTCCGTTGAGCACAACTTTACGTTCCGTTACCCTACTCACTCTAGGTACCTGCCACTTTTAAAACATGTAATCAGCGGCGGATTCAGATGGGGGCACGTGCCCCCCCCCCCCCCCCCCCCCCCCCCCCCCCCCCCCCCCGGCAGTGCCCATCGAAGAGGCACTTATGACATGTTTTTGGAAGCATTAAACTGCTGTTTCCTAACAAAAACCTATGAAATTAGTCAGAAAAAGCCCCAAAACACCCCAGACAGAAACCACCGGTATCATCCCGATTGTCCCACATTTATATGAAAAAGGTATAAAAGTCATGTGGAACAATCAGGATATGGTGTTAATTAGGTAATTGCGGCAATTATCTCATTCACAGATCAAAGATAATTTCAATGGAAACTGAAGAGCTTCTTTAACATGTTTTTAAAAAGGAGAAGGTCCACTAACCGTGATTTACGGCCCTGTATTTAGTAACTTTTTAAAAAGATATAATTTTGAATCATTTTGATGTAAATCTATCTATCAACATCGGTATTTGTCAATAGTAAAAAGTTTGCGAACTTGTGCGTTCTATGACGTCATTTATGACGTCAGAAACTGGTGACGGTACGGTAATATCCGTATTTTTCATTAATTTTTATACATTCGTTGCAGTTTTTCACTAACAACACAGGCGGGTACGTACATAATTTTTTATTTTAGATAAACGATTTTGATATACTCTCAATATAAACGAATTTTCTTCTACGTACCTACTTGTGCTTTATATGAAAACCATTAAAATGTTACGATATTTCACTTTTAACCATCTGGTTGCAGTAGGGGTCACAGGAGTCGTTTTACTGATCGCTGCATGTCCTTCTGTAGTTTCGATGTACAAATTCCTCTTATTTGTTTCTTGGCGGATTTTGACAAGTTTTTTTATTGATGAAACCGGGAAAGAAAATTTAAGTTTATCGATTAAACGATATATTGGGTAAGATATATCAAAAGTTTGGTCTCTTGAATTATAAGGATTTTTCTCCATTTTTTAAACTTCCGTACTTTGCAACGAAATGTTGATGATATCAAATAAAATGTCTTTATTTGGAAACTTTGAGCGAGTTGATTTTAGTTTCAACCCTGCTTTGTTCAAAGATGTATCCATTATACAGAATACGTCACTGTGACACATCATCGAGAACGACGGAGGTGAATGACGTTCATTATAAGATGTTTCGCACGTAACGCGCCGCCATATTGCATCACCTCATTATATATGCATGTCAAAGGTCAAAAGGGAAAAAAACAAGAGTTATCTTTCCATTGCCGCATTGCGATAACGTGAATGCGGGTGCATTTTATAAGTAGCTTTTTTAAATTAATATGATCGGATTTTTTATAAAAAGGCTGTTGTTGACGAATATAAATACTGACTAAATAAATTAATAAGTCAAATACAAAATTTACATTCATTTTATTTTTTATTTTCTAAATCTAAATCGTGTGATTGTAGCCCAGTAAAACAACTTACATGTATAATCGACCGGTCTATAGATGCGGTATTGGCGATGTGTGTCTAATATTATAAAAACTCACGAAAATAATGAAAAATAGATTCTTAATTTAAATTACTTTATAAATTATTTTGAAAAAAAGTTTGTAGGCCTAGATCTATGCACTCATGTTGAGGGAGACGAAGGATCGCGACTTCACGATAACCGACATTTTCCGCTGTATGATATTATAAATGTATATATAACGAATGAAAATTAATTGATGTTATGATTCCATCATCATCTTTATAACCATTCATTCAACTTTCGGCCATTTTTTGTTTTTATTCTGTTTTGCGTCCTTTTGAAATTGAGAAACCTACCAGCCAGCCAGAGAGAAAAACAAACAAGCACTAGATATAAAACAAAATTGCAATTTCATATAATGTGACTATGTGAAATCTGATAGAAACTTGTTTCATTTTATTATTAACATATTTTAGTCAACAAAAGAATGGTAGATACGGCAATGTCTTAAAACTTTGCAGTACTCTTGAATTCTTTCATAAAATGTAAAAAAAAAAAAATTATTCTAATTTTTGAAGAAAACACATTTAATTTTCAAAAGAATCTAATATTATTCTAATTTTGTTTTGTTTTATGACTTTGGGCTCAAAACCTACCAGCATGAGGACGCAAAACAGAAAATAACAAAGAAGTGGCCTTATAAAGCATTGTTTCAAAAAGTATTCGAATAAAACTTAATTATGAAATTGAATTTACTCGAAGTGAAGAAAAAAGTCTTGGAAAAAGCCAAATAGGGGTGTAAAAAAGAACGTCATGCTAAACTTGAACCCCCCCCCCCTAAAAATAGGGGAAAAAACACACGCACAAAAACATAAACAAAAGCAAATACAGAAACGAAGAAACAAGCAAAAAAACAAAAAACAAAAACAAACAAACAAAAACAAAACAATAATAACAAAAAATTTAAAAATTAAAAGAAAATCATGGGTGATGTTTGTCAAGAATTATTCAATGCTATCATCATTTGAAGAAATGGAGAAACATTACATTGAAGAAATATCTCAGACATCATAAATATCAGATATCAATGAAGAAATGGAGAAATATCAGATATCATTGGAGAAATATCAGATGTCTTTGAAGAAATGTAGAAATATCAGATAACATTGAAAAAATGGAGAAATATCAGATATTATTGAAAAAATAGATATCATTGAATGGAGAAATATTACATTGAAGGAATATTTCAGACATAATAAATATCAGATATCATTGAAGAAATGGTGAAATATCAGATATCATGGAAGAAATGGAGAAATATTATGTTGAAGAAATATCACAGACATCATAAATATCAGATATCATTGACGAAATGGAGAAATATCAGATATCATTGAAGAAATGGAGAAATATCAGATATCATTGAAGAAATAGAGAAATATCAGATATCATTGAAGAAATCATATCAGGTATCATATAATTAAAGAAATATCAGATAAATATTACTTAAGAAATGGAAAAATTATTACCAAACTTCAAGTCAGAAACTTTAAAAGTTCTATGACTTAAAGGTTTATTCACTTTCATGTTAGTCTGGTATCATTATGCATATATTACATACCAATGCCAGAAATAAAAATAAATTACCACATTTTAATAAAAACAAATTGATAATTTCACTCAATGTATACTTGTCAAGTACTTGCTACATTCATAGCTTGTATGATTCTCTATCTAATCATGCTAATGGTTTTAAAAATCATAGGGTATAGCTTTGACTTTTTAAAATTGTTGTTATTCACTTATTGTTACAATTTTACTTCTTGAACAGTATAAATTCTACAAGCAAACCTTTATTTCTATTTATCTAAATACTTTTAAAATCAAATAAAGCTCCCAAAGTTATGAAAATCTAATAATGATTACAAGTACACATGTGTAAGTATGCTGTATGATTCAATGACATGACAATGATTTGGGGCCAATTCAAGAAAAGGCCAGAGCCTATTTTGCAGTTGCACTGTTATCAATGATCTAAATTCACGATCTTGAGAAGATTTGTTGTAAAATTTGAATATATTACTTTAATTTCACCAGTTTAGTATAATTAAACAGATTAGTGCAAAACAGCATGGTACACAAAGCATAATGTTCACATGGCAATCAGCTGATCTATTGTGCTATAATATCACACCTTCGTCAGGCAAATGAGTACGAAATCACGAAAAATCTTATGCACACAATGTAAACATATATTTTCTTATTTAGATAGATCGATTTTTCACTATAATTACCTTTTTTCAAGTCGAGATAACAGCGTTTAAAACCATAATTTCCCGGTGTATTTACTTCGTCTATCGAAGGGAGAGAGGACCCGGATGTAAAGTTTTTTCCCCTATGACCTTTAACCTTTTCATGACGTCGCTGCGTGCAAAACATCTATTGAACTGGAACGTCAACATTTTAAACGCGCCTCCGTTTACGGAATGAATCCTTCTCATAGGGAATTACGTTTATATAATAAATTACAATAAACACATAAAGTCAAAAAATGTTGGTCTCTCGGTTTTAAACACGCCGTTTACATTTTCCATTCCCACGGATTTTTATTAACGAACATGGAACTAGAAATGAATATTTGCGTAGAAAGCACAATATTGGGGGGGGGGGGGGGGGGCAAAACTGTTACCAGTAAAGCATGACAGGTCAGTCTTAATACTAGCAAGTATTGTTCAAGAACAGGTATGTTGCTTGTCGTATTTTTTATCCTAAATTTAGTTTAAACATATTTTATGTTCCAAAACATGAAAATGGGATTGGGCAAAAGTTATACCAACATTATAAACGCCCTCTCCTTAAGAACGTGAACTTGAACTTTAAAGTAACCTAGACCTTCATTGGATGCCGAGTTGCAAAATTTAAAAGATGTCTGATGTGTATCAAGTTTATTTGTTTTACATGTATATGAAAGTGTGACCTACAGACAGACAGACGCCGTGCAAAGCGATATCTTTATGTCGCTCTTGCGTTTCAGGCGACATGAAAATACCCGGTAAAAGACTCGATGTATAATGCTTGACCATATCACAATTATGTTACATTGTTGATTTTTTTCAGTACATCATTTTGTAAACTTCTTTATTTTGATTTTATTTCGATGATGTTTGTAAGGAAAACAAATGAAAATAAACGAATCATGGGATTAATCTTCCTTGAACCAAGTCGATTGCTGGGTGGAAAGAGGGTTTTCTCGCTCGACTCGGAGTTACCAGTTTTATTTTCTATCTTTTCATTTTTGATTGATTGATTTTTTTGGTGTTTTTGTTTGTTTGTTTGTTTGTTTTGGGTTTTATTTTTCTTTCAACATGTTCAAGCTCCTATTAAACTTATTTCATGTTTGCTTTCGTAGATAATATATCCATGTAGACATGAAATTCAGAATTCAATAGTGAGAAGTGAGAACAGTTAAAGGTCATAATAAAGAAATTTGCTTCACTTTCTAATATTTTCTCCGACCGATCCCCTATCCCCCCCCCCCCCCCAACAACAACGAGAGAGGGAAACTTTCTTCCATATTTCTTTAATATTGTCCCTTACTTGGATTTTACAAGTCATCCTCATAAAAAAATGTGTCCCTTGTATTTGAGGTTCTGGGTCCGCTCTTGTTGTTGGCGACTAGGTGTCGACATCGAAAACATCCTGGCTACATGTACGTCCATGTCAGATAATATTTTAGGATGGGTGTAAATGAGGTAAAAGGAGGAAGGGATTTGAGAGAAATGTAAGACATTTTAATCCGGTTTCTTTTTTTTTTTTTTTTTTCTTTTTGAATAAGGGCATCATATTTTGAATCTGAGCAACTTAACGAAAAAGATGGATATAGAATAATTCTTATGTGATGGATCTCTATTCCTCTCTCTCAACTTCCTGTGAAGCCCTCTCCGCAAAAAAGAAATGACGATCACGGTCGCTTACAGCTTGCCCTTTCCCCCTTTTTTTCAAAATTTGGTTATGCGAATGCGTATTAAATGAACCTTACCCTCTCCTTTGTCCTAAATTGCATTGTTTTAATTTTTCAGATAATTATTGCGTTTTTGAATATTTTAAGAGCAGTCTATACAAAAACATTGACAATATAAGTTCCTGTCCGGACTCTCAGTCCTTCTGCATTGTGTTGCAATTCATCCCAATAAAAAGTTGTATGTGCATCCGGCATTTTTTAAGTTTCTGGATCCGCTCCTGAATCTGATTTGGACATGTAACATGATCTCATTAAAGTCAGAGAAAATTCTAACTTGCTTATTCTGAAAAGCATGTAATGACACCCCCCCCCCTCATAAGCTGGAAGCTGGCGAAGAGTTACCACCTACTGTGAGGAAAGCCGTCGCCTACTTTCTATTGTAAAAGCATTAAAAATGTCAATATCATGAATTTTCTTTTTCTATGTATCTTGCTTCAGAATATCCACCTAGTCAGTTTAATTTAACCCTCTAGTGTCCACACCTATTTATACTTGACGGAGAATCATGATTTTTTCCATGTTGATATGTAACCCAAATGTAAGAACAAAACCGGAGAAATTTTTCAAAAATTCCCTCTCTAACAATTTTTGGGTATGTATCATATATGATACATCGGGCATTAGTGGAATTTCTAAATCTTCAATTTATTTCTTATCCTTTTATTTATTCAAAAATTTAAACGAATAATAAAGTTTCCCATCTTAGTGTGCATAGAATGAAATATGAACAATTGTACAAATTTGTTAGATGAAATACTTTTTTTGATAAATTTCATTTTCCCAAGATTTTTATGTCTCAGCTGCCGAATGTATCATATATGATACAGTCATTTTCGGGATATAATTTCTTGTACATGTAGAAAAATCCAAAATGGAGACAACTCCTTTAGAAGGCTAATACCCTGGTGTAAGGTTAAGCAATAAAAGCTGATTGAATTACTCTTCTTTTCAAAACAAATGAAGTACAGACAAGCAAACTCGATGTATCATATTTGATACGTGAGGCACTAGAGGGTTAAGTTTATTGAGATCCCTGCCCCTTCCCCTACAAAACAATGCATGTATCAAATGTGTATATATGTAACCGTCTTCCATAAGAAACTAGAATTCAAAGATGAATAATTTGACGCGACGTCATTTGAGAGCGAAGATACAGTTTCATTGCGATTCAGATGCTTCTGATATCTCTCGGAGGTCTTTTCCCGGTTTATTTAACACTGAAATCCAAATATATTCTTTAAAAACATTATATGCATCAGCTTTATCCTCTGAATTAATTTGACCTCAACAAAAATTGAACAGATATACTTTTAGTGTAAATTTTTAGGCTAAAATCTGTTGTTGTAAATTACCATTTTACGTCATGACGTCATGGTGAAAGAAAACGCATTTTGACGTTTCACAATGCAAACTTCGCCGGATCATGAAACGCTTACCTTTTGTCAGATTTTCATAAAGCTTACATTTTTAGAAACTAGAAATGTTGTATAATGTTTACGTAAATTTTCTTAAAGAACGGCAAGAGGGCCGATTTTGATGGTTAGTGGCCCTTCTCCTTTTGTCTAGTGCAACCTTGAGGACAAAAATTAAAGAAGCTCCTCAGTTTCCATTGAAATTAAGATCAAAGAATGAAGGTTAAAGTCTGATTCATGATTTCTTAATTAACGGAATGAATGTTTTGTACTTTCTTGCACAGTTTACGGGTACAAGGACCATTAAACATCATGATAGTGTTTTACAGGTTGGGGAAAACTTCAGATCGAGCTATAATAGTTCGATCGGGCTATAATAGCTCCATGTAGCTATCATAAAACTATTTTTTTCTTAAGAAAAAAAATTAAAATTGATGATAATTAAATTTTGTTTACAAGTCGCACTAGTACTAAAGTAAAATAAGCCTCGACTTACCAACGTTGTAGTCTGCAGCCCGCAGTTGGTACAGTTGAGGGACCTTAAAGCTAACACCTTAAATACAGCTAACACCTTAACTAGCTAAGAAGTACGTCCGTACGGCTTGGAGTCACATTTCAATCTGCCGGCGAAGCACGATAAAGGTAGAGACTTCCCACGGGAAATGCTCAGGACGATTCGGCTTCGTCTAGTTCATTCCGTAATCACTACACTCCTCCCCTTTCCATTTGAAAGCTGATGTCCCACACTGTTTCAGATTGGAAACAGGAACAATATATTTACATTAAAAGCACAAAAATGAACTTATTTACAATCCAGTGGATCCAGAGCATACCTTGTCCTGGTTCCAAGTATTTACAGTATGTACAAATCATTCTGACAATTCTGGAGTGGAGGTTTCAAAACTGATAGAATGAGACCATAAGGTAAGTATAAGTTTCATTCCAGACAAATGCACACCTCCATACTCTCCCCTCATAAATGACAACCTATGGCCCCACAAACCATGTGGGGCCCCTCCGTTGACCCGAAGTCTTCACATCAACTCTGGAGGGTGGCGACCGAGGTGCACTGCAATTATTGTGGCGACCTCTATCAGGATTGCCAAGAAATATACGACCAGACATACGACCGCGATCAAAAGAGCGTCTACGAAGACCTTTATCTTTGGTCCGGGAGTGTTTGCAGATTTTCTGTACTCGAATAGAATAGTCATCCTCGCTGGATTCAGAGGAGGACTCGGGACTTCTATCCTCGCTACTTTCCGTCTCTATCTGGTCATAAATGCTCATGTGATTGAATTGGTAACATTTAATTTGATCTACTACCAAATCAACACTTGTCAGATTTTGGTTTATGACATACTCTCCTGCCGCCCTATCCAAGCATCCATGACAAATTCTCTTAATGGCCTGCTTGTACATGTATTCTTCAGGCAGGTCGGAAAATGCTCTTGTGGCCAGTTGTAGCACACGGTCTGCCCATTCCTCAAGCGTTTCGTCATATTTCTGCTTGGAGTTGTTTAATTGCTCCTCGGCAGTTTCCGGCAAAGGCATCCCACCAAACCTTCTCTCCATTTTATTCATTAGTTCCAAGAATCCAAAGTCTGGGTTTCTTGAAACTAGAGTTGCGTAGAACTCGCTAGCCTTGCCATCAAGACACCAACATAGGTAGTCTCTAGACTCAGCATAGGACAGATTTCTAACTGTCAGGAATCGCATAAATTTTGTCTTAAAGCCCATCCACTGATTCTCTTTTCCATTATACCGGAGGCTTTTAGGAATGGATTCCAGATCAACTTGAAAAGACTGTTGTCCTTGCTGACCTTGTTGTTGACCTACAAATTGCAATGAATGGCACATTACTGGAGTTTGAGTCAATGCCGGTGGTGGAACTTGATTGACAGGCAGATATTGATGTTGTAATGGAGCTTGTACTTGGAATGGTACTTGACCTTGCAAAGGTACTTGTCCTTGAACTATATTTTGATGTTGGCCAAAATTCTGTGTTGACCTACATTCATTTGGCCTTGAAATAAACTTTGAACTGAAACTTGTTGTTGACCTAGAGGATGACCTTGAGTATGAGGTATTCCTTGATTGGGTATATGTTGGGCAACAATAGATTGATTCTGGACATTATTACCTTGGTTTGGTCTACCTTGATTATTTCTAGGTTGACCTTGAATTAGTCCAGGCTGACTATGTGTGGGTTGACCTTGAGTGGGTCTTGGTTGATTCGGTGTTGATCTTGCCTGCAGGCTTTGTGTAGGCTGACTTTGGTTAGGTCTTCCTTGATTTTGAACTGCTAGCTGATGAACATGTTGACTTACAGCTGGGTTTTGTAAAGGTTGGCCTTGAATTGGAGGCCTACCTTGATTGATGTCCTTTTGACTATAACCTTGTTGATAGATTTGACCTTGACCCTGGGATGGGCCAGACTGACCTACATTTTGACCTGGATTTTGCTGGCCATAACTATATTGATACCCATATCCTTGTTGTTGACTTGCCTGTACTCCATACATACCCTGAGGGGGTGTGCCATGATATGGCATACCGTAGTAACTGGTTGGGGTTGATGGTACATGATGTTGTGTAGTATCTAGGTAACCTGGAGGTAGTGGCATACAATTCTGGTGAGTACTATAATTTTGAGGTAGTGGCAAGTTTTGAGTACCCATGTAACCACCAGTATGAGGTGGCAATATTTGTTGAACACCTGGTTGCCATTGGTTTCCTGGCTGCCATTGGTTACCCGTTATGTACTGGCCACTTGCCATTGCACCTGCAGAATTCACATGAATTGGGACACTGTTCTGTATGTTTTGTTGCATTTGAACAGTTTGATAAAACTGACTTTGATTTGTTGCATTTATAGTGTTTTGGTAAATCTGACCTTGAGTAGTATTTGTACCATATCCTTGCAATTGGAGTTGAGTACCTTGATAGGTTTGGTTTTGACCTGTAGTCATATTGTACGAAACCTGAGGTTGATTTAGTGGCAGGTTTTGATAAGGAAAGCCAAAATATTGTGGCTGACCTTGGGATGAACTAATTGTTTGACTAGCTGTGTTCTGTACATGTACTTGTGGTTGACCCTGTGTTGATACATACGTTGAGGGACTACCATGATTATTTTGACTTTGAGAACTCACATTTACTACAGGATTGCCTATATTTGTAGGCTGACCTAATGAAGATGCAACAGGATAGTTTTGTTGAGTTGTAGGTTGACCATGAGATGGTACACCTTGACTAGTGGATGTTAAACTTTGTGCTAGGAAATGCATGTTTGATCCATTATCTGTGGATGTAGTAGGTGTATGAACAAAATTAGGTGAGCCATAACTGAACACTGGCTGACCTTGAACTTGACTTTGTGCAAGTGAGGATGGTGGACCATGACTTGCAGGTGTACTATAAGTAGTTAACCGATAAACTTGATCTGACATAATGGGTCTACCAAAATTTAAAGTTGACAGAAGTTGGCCATTATCACTTGGCCTACTTGAGAACAACAAGTTTTGGTCTGGATATTGTATTTGTGGACCAAACGTTTGTGTAACTTGAGCATGTTGAGAAGAGGATGTTAAGTCTATCGATTGACTTTGTTCCTGTGTTTGGGTATTATTAGAGGAATCCTGTAAAACTTCCTGATCTTCATCAACCCATTTCTCCTCCCAATTTTCATTGAGAAAGTCATCACTATAATCTGAACTTTGACTTGATGTATCGTCCATTTTCAGCTGATTTGCAGCTTGACAATATGAGGTAACTTGTTTGCAAGTTTGAATTATTTCAAGAGAATGACTTATAGTTGACAAGAATTTAACTCACGAAACGTGAAAGTGCCAACTATTTCTGCGTGTTCGATTTTAACACAATAAACTTGCAAGCTAGAGAAAATTCAAACAGAAATGCATGAATAATAACAAAGCTTGCAATAAAATTGTTTGAAGACATATATTATAAGTACAAAACAATTCAGAAGATTCCAGTATGCTGCTCGAAATCTCCGAACTGGCCGGCGCACGTGGAACCAAACTCACTAAGTTCGCTTAAAAATGCAAAAACCCGTGAAAAGGTTCGAATACGGCGATGCCAGTAAAGTAAAATAAGCCTCGACTTACCAACGTTGTAGTCTGCAGCCCGCAGTTGGTACAGTTGAGGGACCTTAAAGCTAACACCTTAAATACAGCTAACACCTTAACTAGCTAAGAAGTACGTCCGTACGGCTTGGAGTCACATTTCAATCTGCCGGCGAAGCACGATAAAGGTAGAGACTTCCCACGGGAAATGCTCAGGACGATTCGGCTTCGTCTAGTTCATTCCGTAATCACTACAGTACTGATAAAATACTACAACTTTTGTATAGAAACCCTTATTGAAATACTAACAGATAAGGGTATAAGGAACCTCAAATTTTTCGTTTTTTCAAAATCTTGTTGCTCATCATTGGTCCATATTTGAATATATGTGTCTTGTTAAAAATTTTGATATATATCGAGTAAAAATGGAATCAGTGAATATTTTTCAAAAATTTTGATTTTAGTTAAATTTTGTATTGAAAAATGTTATTAGGCAATAGCTTGTTCTAGCTATTATAGCCTGATCAAGCTATAATAGCTCGATTTGAAGTTTTCCCCAACCTGTTTTATGTACATTTACAGACTCATAGTGCAGTATCTGACTACAGTGAATAGCAACTTTTCTTTGGTTTCCATGCAGTCAATCTTGTATCAGGATATACTGCAACCTTTTGTACACCATATTATACTTACCCTCGCTATTTTCAAAGACCTAAGTTCGATTGTGAAGGCTAAAACGTCTCAGAAAGACAAGAAGATGTTTGAACTCCCCTTATTTTCTTTTATGGAAACTAGAAAGTGAATGTTAGTTGAAGAATTGTGACGGTTACGAAAATCCGGATCGTGCAAGTCGGGACTTTCAAAATAATTTGTTTGTTTTTTATTTTGGAAAATTTTCCAAAACCTACGCGCGCGGGGGACGTTAAACGTAGAATTTATTTAGGATGGCCTTATCATTATGCATGTGTTTGTTTAAAAATGTAGGACAATCGGGATATGATTTTTTCAATATGAGGGACAATCGGGATTAAACCAAACCACCGACTTGAATAAATTTTCCAAAATTTTCTCGGGGATAGATTACAAAGTCGGAAAGGATGCATTTCTGCCATGTCTATCGTCTGTATATGTATGTGAACAGCAACCTAGTATGCGAACTGATGAATCGGGAATAACAGTCCGATGCATTTCATAAAACAACTATTTCTTAACCAAATCTTCGATATTTATAACCTATAGAATTGACTTTTTTTTTTTTTTTTTTTTTTTTTTTTTTTTTTTTTTACTTTTTTTAAGATCGTTTTTTTTTTTTTTTTAGTTGTTGTTTTTATTTCGTTTTTTAAGGTCATTGATCAATTAAAATAGTTTGATCAAATTTGGACCGGAATCTCCAAGAATTTTTGCAAACAGTAAAAAATGCATGTTTTTCTTCATTTTCAGAATCGAATTACCAATGAATTATACCTTCTATCTGGACGAGATGCAGAGCAATCATGATCTCTTATTTTTTAAAGAAAATTTATCATTTACTTATTTTCTTCACCTAACAAAAAATTAAAACAAACTAGCGTGGATCTAGAGTGATGGTCGGGGGGGGGATTAGATCCTGTCTGGAATTTGCAAAAATTGTTGATTTTCTCCTAGCTTTCACGTGAAGCTACGACTAGACCCCCCCCCCCCCCCCCGATGGGCTGACCTCTCTGCCATTTTAAAACTTTTTCTTGGTCCTTCCTTTCCCTAGAAAATCTTGAACATGTTGACTTAGAACTGCATGCCGTGCAAACAATACAGCATCAGAAAATGTCGAATTTAAGAAAAGATATATATATATATACTATGAATTATCGTTACTGACACTGACTGAATCATGCACGTAATGCCTTCTAAATTCAGTTCAAATCGCTTCAGATGCCACCAAATTGCTTCATTTTTTTTTTAATTTTCTCGGGGAGACCCCCCGAAACCCCACCAATGGGAGAGGGAACCTCCTCCCTTACCCCCCCCCCCACTCGGCCCTCGCAAATGATTCCCATCAAAAATTGTATGTGCTCCCCGGCAGTTGAGGATCCGCCCCTGGTAATCTAATCATGTATGTTTAGTCTTGTAAGGAGGAGACAACCAGCTCTGTTCGTAGAAAAGGGGGGAGGGTAGAAAGGGGGGGGGTAGAAAAGGGGGGAGTGTAGAAAAGGGGGGGAGGGTAGAAAAGGGGGGAGTGTAGAAAAGGGGGGGGGGGTAGAAAGGGGGGGGGTAGAAAAGGGGGGAGGGTAGAATAGGGGGGGGGGGGGGGGAAGGGGATATCCCAGATCACGATGTATGGGTCATTCTACAGAAAAAGTCCAAAATAGCGTCCTAACAATTCATATAACAAATTATGACTAATTTTCATCCAAGCGAGAAAATTTCTTTAATATTCACAGATCGAAAGATTAATAAATTATTTACGAAAAAGAAAGAATTTGACAATTTTTTTTCTTTTTATGACAATACTCCCTGCAAAGTTGGCCAGATGACCAAAAACCACATGTCCTGGGTGAGGGCTATAAGAAACGAAAATGCAGAAAAACACGTCAATACCGAAACGTTACCGAAACAGAATAAATTTCAACTTTTTTTCTTGTTGAAATAATGAATTAATTTGCTCATAATTTTGGCTTATTCCACATCGTGAAAGACAATCATTGCATAAAGCTTTAAAATTCCGTTTAATTTGTACGTAATATTGTCCTGAAATACGTTTCGGTAATGAAAAAATCAGCTTTCGCCAATAGCTTATCAGTGAAAGAAAACCATCATAATTGCGATATATTAGCGCGCCTACTTCATAAACATGTTTCTTTGAATGCATACTAATCAGCTAACAACAAAAAATTGCACAATTTTGCGATTGATTTCCCCCTAAAAATAGAGTGATTTGGGACATTATATGTAGAATGACCCGTATGCAAATTATGAAGCAGGGGGAGCACTTGTCTAATTTTATATGAAAATTTTCTTAGAATATATTAATTATCTAATGATGTAGAAAATTAACCTCGATTTATAGTTGAAAAAAAATCAGATTAAACAAGTACAGCGGAGGGCAGCCCGTTCGTCTATGTACCCTCCTTTCCTAATTACAAACCCTTTCCTCTATATGTCTATATTAAAAACGGTTTAACCACAAGTCAGGACATTTCCTATATAATAGCTATATAACTTTTTGTACACTATCGTGGCTTCTACTTCTATTGATCTACATTCGACCTGTGCATCTTTTATGATGAATTTTCGAATTGGATATATATTATATATTCATCTTGAGATAATAAAAACAAAATTCATATCGATTGGGCCCTGGGTTCAGCCTGTAGGATGGAAAAAGATAAAGCCACGATCGTTTACGAAGAGTCTAATGGCCACTTGCGTACGTCAGGCTTAAGCCTAGATCAGCATGATCTTGACTCAAGCCTAGCTTAAAATTTCTATTTCGCTTGCACACCTGTACGACTAACTTGAGAGGAGCTCAGATTTGAGCAAAGATCTGATCCTGGTGTAGGGTAGGTTTAAGCCTAGGTTCATTACTTCTTTTTTACAAAATAAGCAGTTCTAATGTTGTGGAAATACAAATTTAGAGAAAAATAACCATTTAGAGATACGAGCATTTAATGCACTACAACAAGACTGGTGAATCTAGAGATCGATCGAGAGTTTATCGAAATACATCCCCCTTTTTTTAAGTGCGGTCGACATGTATAAACATGTAAATTTCGTTATATCCCTGCTTTTCAAAGGGGTTGTTGCGTATATCCAATTGGGAATGCTTTGCAAGAGATTCAACATGGAATCATAAGTAACATCAGATTTTCAATATATGATTTCAGTTGCGGATCCAGCTTTTGAGTTAGAGGGGGCGTAAGAAATGATTAGGCGGTCCCTAGCGGGTCCAGGGCGGAGCCCTGGTAGTGGGACCAGGGGGCAAAGCCCCCCCCCCGGAAGCTAACGAATTTCAGCCTATTCTGACCCATTTTCATGACTGAAATTGATTAATGAATTGAAATTGATGCATTTGACAATTATATTAACTAACAGGTAATTAATATTTACTAATAATTTCTCTTTTTTATATGGAAAATGATCGTCGTACCTAATATTGCAAAAATTAGGGGGGGGGGAGTTACTCCCCTACGCCCACCTTGAATCCGACACTGGGTTTAGTAAATTTGTCAATTATTGATTATTCTATTATCTCGAATGTAAGTATCAAATTTCATAAAACTTATTTTGAAGATCCTGAACATTTTAAGATTTTTTCATAATTATAAGCCACTTTTTCATTGTGATCCAGGCTCAAGCTGTACTCAGGTAAGTAAGCGTGGATCCACGGGTCAGCAATCCAACTAGTTCTCACCTGAGCACAGCTTAAGCCCGACTTAAGCCAGGGTTACATGATCCGGGGATCACCCCTCGATCCTAGCTTACCTGAGCCTTACGTGCGCAAGTGGCCATAAGTGTCCACCCTATGGTTTTTAATACAGACTTACAGAGGATATAGGATTTGTATTGAGGAGAGGGGGTTTGTGACCAGGCGATGATATACATTGATCGCCCCTGTGCCTGATTCGACAACAGCAGCATCCTAACTGGAGGAGCTCAGGGCCACAGTAGACAGCGTGCCTGATTCGGCGATAGCAGCATCCTAACTGGAAGAGCTCAGGGCCACAGTAGACAGCGTGCCTGATTCGGCAACAGCAGCATCCTAACTGGAGGAGCTCAGGACCACAGTAGACAGCGTGCCTGATTCGGCAACAGCAGCATCCTAACTTGAGGAGATCAGGGCCACAGTAGACAGCATTCCTGATTCGGCAACAGCAGCATCCTAACTGGAGGAGCACAGGACCACAGTAGACAGCGTGCCTGATTCGGCAGCAGCATCATCCTAAATGGAGGAGCTCAGGGTCACAGTAGACAGCGTGCTTGATTCGGCAACAACAGCATCCTAACTTGAGGAGCACAGGACCACAGTAGACAGCGTGCCTGATTCGGCAACAGCAGCATCCTAACTTGAGGAGCTCAGGGCCACAGTAGACAGCGTGCTTGATTCGGCAACAGCAGCATCCTAACTTGAGGAGCACAGGACCACAGTAGACAGCGTGCCTGATTCGGCAACAGCAGCATCCTAAATGGAGGAGCTCAGGACCACAGAAGACAGCGTGCCTGATTCGGCAACAGCAGCATCCTAACTGGAGGAGCTCAGGGCCACAGTAGACAGCGTGCCTGATTCGGCAACAGCAGCATCCTAACTGGAGGAGCACAGGACCACAGTAGACAGCGTGCCTGATTCGGCAACAGCAGCATCCTAACTGGAGGAGCACAGGACCACAGTAGACAGCGTGCCTGATTCTGCAACAGTAGCATCCTTAATGGAGGGGCTCAGGACCACAGTAGACAGCGTGCCTGATTCGGCAACAGCAGCATCCTAACTGGAGGAGCTCAGGGCCACAGTAGACAGCGTGCCTGATTCGGCAACAGCAGCATCCTAACTGGAGGAGCTCAGGGCCACAGTAGACAGCGTGCCCTGGACATAGCTGGAGTCCTAGATGTATACGACAGCCACAATCTTTAAATTTTATTGGAAGAAGCAGAGTTGGATTTAGTATTACCACACTCAGACCGATATGAGAACAACTCCATTAGGAAATGAGAATATTAATACTCGTGGTATGCAAAGATATAGAAAACGAAAATGGATTCAATTATCTTCACGTTTATGGTGCATCATCCATGTACTCGTTAGATAAACAAACTGAATCAGTTGTACATCTGAAATATGTCTTCAAAGAAAAATAAAACTTCGAAATTATATATTTATTCAAATAAATAAACAATAATAATTTATTTTAACGCAGCCTCCTTTTGGATCTCAGGTGTGACGGTTCGGTTATCATGCACGGTTAGCTCAGTCGCGCAGAAGGTCTCAGGTTCGATTCCCGGACCGGCCGAATTTTCCATTCTGCCTGTCATGTGCAGTATTTAGTGCCGTGAGAGTAAACCTCGGGTTGCTTGTGGTTTAGGGTAACCAAGGGGCAGAACCAAGGATTTATTTGTCTTTCTTTGTGAGGTTTCCGGTTAACAACTTTGGGAAACCTCAAAATTTGGCGGGGCGGAATGTGACGGATCGGGTATTGTGCCCGGTAATAGCTCAGTCGGTAAGAGCGTCACTCTGCCCTATAAGCGGACATCAGGTGTCAGGTTTGATTCCCGGACAGGCCACATTTTCTATTCCGCCTGTCACACGGGTAAATACAATTTTAGATTTTGGTTATTCCGGTGAAACTCGGAAAGTTAGGAACTTTAGGCAACATCGGCAAATTCTAGTCGGAATTTTGCCAGGAAATTCCGAATTATAAGTTTATCCTAACGAAGTTTTCCGAGGTGTGCCCGAAGTTACCGAAAAACAGTGTGTAAACTACTACGTACGATCACCACTGTATGAATATTTAGTTTTTGATATAAAAGAATTCATCAAGTAATTGCACTTTGTGGGACGTAAAACTCTTATGTTCTATCTTAAATATCGAATGGTCATTTTTTCATTTCTTATCGTAAATACATGTACTGAAATAAGGAAAATTACCACGCCGAGTCATGTTCCGTCAGCGGTCATTCTTTGAAAATAATGACTCGCGCACCAGCCAATCAGAATCGACGTTACATCCTGGTCGTGTAATATAACTATTTGTGCCCCCGTACTATTCAATAACAGTATTTTTAGATGCAGTAACATTGTTTAAATTAGCAACATTTTGTACCTTAAATCTACAATTTTTCGATCATTTTCAAAATTTTTCTTTGGCTCGCTAGCGCTCGTCAGCTCTTTATAAGATTTCTGAATAATTTAGCTATTCTTATCCATCCTACATGTATATCCATATTACTTAATGGGTCGTTATAAAAAATGTCCAAAATTCCTTAACTCGATACTGGAAGAAAATCTACTTTCCTTCCGCCTGCTTTTCTTGTCAAATACAATGTAAGGCTATTATACCTCTAATTCAAGATACTTTTTGAATTCCAGCGACACCATTAACCTTCAAATTGTCATATTCACATGAAAGTGTAGCGAATGCCAGTGATGTTACCAGTAGCTTCGTCGAGTCCAAAACTTTCAACAAATTTCAGCCTCTTTATATACATGATCATGGTCATTACTTTGTTATGTTCATCATTTCATGTGTGTCTATACATTCTCCTACACAAATGAGACAATTTTAAACAAAAGTCGAAAATAAACAAAGATACTTACCATTTTTTAAAATGTAATTTTAACTTACTGTTACTCAGAACGTTTTTTCTTTAATGATTTTTGATAATTTTCTTGTAAGAGGATTGTTGTCAGAGCATCTTTGTAAAGACAAATGTTCGCTTTTTGGCAAGAGGCCAAAAGAAGAAATGTAGGACATAGAACTATTGAGCAATTGAGTAGAAATCACCTATTACTGGCACCATAATTTCAAATCTTGTCCAAGAATATAATTCTGACAATCAATAACTTTTCTTTATATGTGCAATTTTCCTTGGTGTTACCATTTTTATCCTTCATTATTAAGTCCATCGTGTTACTACCTTTTATTTCCATCTACAATGCCAATGCATTGGATGTAAAATAAAGTCAATATCCCATAAACAAGGGATTTCCTTTATTTGTTGTTCTACTTTAATGATAAAATGAGAAATTTTTATTTGTCTTTAAATATATATACATTGTATCTATAACATTTTTCGAGTACATCCTATTTCAACTACCTTTTGCCAATTTTAAAGGCATTTTCCTTTGATTTCCATCCGATAAGAAAATTATAGTTTAATGTCCAGCATAGCTTTTTTTAGAACATTGGAACTTGCTATATTTGATTTTCATATCTTGGAAAACTATTAGAAAATTTTCATGATTCGTGGTGGTAACATCACTGACACCAAAACTTCTTCGTACATATGTTCGTTTTGAACAATAAGTATAAAATATATTGAGTTTCTATCAAGCCCAACATTAGTATCTGAAAGGGAAGAGATCTGTTACTCTAATGAATGGAAATCCAAGTCAAAATATTCAAACTATTTTTTCCGATATGATTCGATTCAAATTGTGACATTTTTTGATAATGACCCTTAATATCAATGTAAATGAGTAAACGAAGAAATCTAACTCAGACTAAATAGAATATTATTTTATGTACTTATTAATGATAGAGGGTTAATAGGAAGTATTTTCTGATAGTTCTATATTTTACAAAAAAAAAAAAGAAAATAAATAAATAAAATAAATAAATAAATAAATCCTGTTCGCTACCGCTGGCCAGACATTTTATTCATTTACTTATAAAACAGATCCAAAATAAATTTACAATTGCACCAGATATATCTATTTGTGCATACAGACCACGAAATCTCCCATCATTTATCTCCCCCCTTTTTTTAGCTTGTAAGAATCTTTTGGATGCTGTGCCACTTGTAAACGCCGTTGTGTAGCTGTACCATACTTCCAGTCGGTCCCGTATATATACCAAGGGAGGTCACTCTCATCGTTGAACGTTTCACTCATAGCACTCTCTCCCATATGATATTTTAAGATGCGCGGATCCAGAGGAGTTGTGGGGGGACCGGGGGTCTGGACTTCCCCTGAGATTTTCGGAGATGGGGTCCAGTTTTAGCCCATTTTTAATTGAAAGGTGTCTAAAATGCATAAAAAGGCTTTGAAACCTAAAATGTCGCTTCGCTCGCTTTTTACAAATACACAATTATTTTTCCTGCAAAATTCCTTAATCATTTTCAATTTTTTATACTAAATAATCATGGGTCTCATGAACTCGTATTTTCAACAGTCCCTTACTTCATGGGATGTAACCTCCGTCATCTTTTTCAAGGTTTTGTCATTTTAAGATGTCAAATTATTTGGGGAAAATGACTTATCTATTAATTCTCATGAAATATAGACAAAATGTGAATATAACCAAACATTTTCGCGGTTCGCTCCGCTCCTTACAAGGAGTAAAATATTCAATATCTAAATCGAAGCACGACAAATTAATATTTCATATCTAAAATAATTTCAGGTTCGCTTCGCTCGCCAATTCTTCATTAAAATAAACGTGAAAGGAAAGCAAACAATACCCGCCCTCAAACATCAATCCTTATTGTAGTGCACACGTTGATGTGCACCGAAATATACCTACATCATAGGTAGACTTCCTACAATTTTGGACCCCCTCTGAACAAAAATGCTGGATCCGCGCTTTCAGAAAACATTGTCCGTTATGGGTTTGAAATTTCTTGTTTCATCAAAGATCCCAAATATTTTGATGAATCAGTGAGTAAACATTTTAAAATTGGACTCTGAAAAGACCAAAAAGAAAACGAGTCAGCTTTCAAAAAAGAATTACGAATTTACCTTACAAGGCATTATCAGTGATTGTCACTGCATTTACAGGTTGCTTAGAGCAGTCGGTCTACATAGTAATGAAAGTCATGGACACTAGGCGTAAGAATACATATATAAACTTTATGTATTAGCCAAACTTTTCAAATGAGGAATGGGCTGTTCCAGATATGGTCTACCCAATGAAAGGTACTGGATCTCCACATTTTTTTACTTGATACCCTTCAATACTTCAAAGTTCTACCAGTGATCGGTTACCTAAAAATCATTCCCTTCCTAAGGGGGGGGGGGGGAGGGGGTGTACAGAATATTTCTTAATTAATGAATATGATTGTTACTGTTGCTTAAATTTATGTAAGAAGCCAAGAATCATTACAAACAAATCTAATGATAAGAAATGAGAATCTTATAAATGTAATTGTGCTGATGCTAAATGTATTATTCTATATATAGCCGTAGGTTTGAATGGGATTTGATTTTTTTTTGCCTGATAGGTAGTGGCACAGTGAAAATTATTGCACACTCTGTGAAACGAAATGTCGACACTGCGAGCGCGCCCTTTTCTCTATAAGTTCTCGGTCACGGGGTATTGGAATGTTCGAACCCCAGGGTCGCCGTTTCGGCAATCTTTCCTTGTAACTTTTCCTTATTTTGTCTGTAATAACGTCTCGAACCTTCGTTGGAGGTGGACCCAGATTCTGTAACGATGGGCGTGGCGGGCCACGGGGTACGTGTGTCGATTCCCCGGGCCGCCGTGTGGGCTGCTTCTCTTTGTGATCAAATGCTGGAAATTACGAATTAAAGTCGGATTACTAAAAAGTTTTTTATCTTTATTTCCTCGAAGTCAATTAATATGACAGATACAAAACATTCTAAACTAAATATAATAAAGACTTGACAAATATACATATAAGAAGAATATACATGTAATATATAACATAAAGAAATCCAGAAACAGCGTAACTCAATAAATTTCAATAATTTAATTCGCTCCAAAAATTATAAGACGAAAGCTCAAATTGATAACATTGAAGTAAAGAAATATAGTTTTCATTTAACGTACAAAATAAACGTATTTTCGATTATTTTAGAAATATAGAACATATTGATTATATTGTAATGATAACCTGGAAATGACGAATTAAAGTCTGATAACTAAAAAGTTTTTGATCTTTATTTCCTCGCATCCAAATCTTGAAGTGAGGAACGCGCTCACGGAACCCCCTTGCAACCCTGGACGCGGATTTCCAGGAATCAACCAATCAAAATCAATAATCAAATATTTGACCTTTTGACCCGTTTCTTACTGCCCCAGAAGTCTTTTTTTTAAACCTTGACTTGACAGACGAGACCACGCCCTGATCTCTTTTGTCCGCAAGGGACGGTCACTCTAGAGAAAAAAGGAGCTCGCGTGTCAACATTGAGCAATAAAGTTTAGATAGCGATTAACAATTAATTGACTTAACCAAAGTCTTAAGCTTGCAAGTGCAAACAAAGTGCGGACACTTTTTTAGCCCTAAAGTAATCAAATACGGAATTCCACTAGTCTACATATTTACAAATATTAATGGTCATTTTCATGGCTTATAGCCGAGACTTAAACTAAATAATCCAGTCTCTCCGCTGCCGCTAACAGAGACTGAACCCCACTATGGTTGTTACAGAACGAAGTCGGACGAAACTGTTGGCCAACGATTTTTCCATGTACAGACCTTTAATATTTATTTCCTTGCAGGTGACATTTAAGTAAACATTAAACTAACTATCTCTACCCACCTCGCGTTTTTTCTCGCTTCGTTGAACATTGAATTTTTGCCCATTTTGCCTTTCCTATTTAGTTTGGTAGGGAGTTAAAATTGGCAAAAATGTAACAACGAAGCGAGGAAAAAACGCGAGGTGGGTATAGATAGTTAGTTTAATGTTTACTTAAGTGTCACCTGCAAGAAAATCAATATTAAAGGTCTGTAATTTGGAAACATCGTTGGGCAACAGTTTCGTCCGACTTCGTTCAGTAACAATCATAGTGGGGTTCAGTCTCTGTTAGCGGCAGCGGAGAGACTGAATCATTTAGTCTAGCCGAGACTAAAAAATTAGAAAATATAAATGACTTCTATAATTTTAACCTTTTGAAAATACACAGGGAGGTGGTTGTAAAAGTCCGTCGTAGGGGGTTGCGGTTCTTGTAGTCTATGATTTTGACTGTGAAATAGCCATAAAAATAGGACCAATCAGCATATTCCTCGGGGGGTCTGACCCCATCCTAATCCCCTCTCGATCAGCGGCCTCATGGTTGGACCCCACTCCTATGACTGTAAACGATCTCGAGCTTATAAATCTCATATATTATAATTGTTTGACCTACTTTTAAACTATAAGTTTGATATTTCACTTATATATTCCTCATGAGTATACAGCTTTCATTTAATACCATGACTTTTTAATTATAAGGGATAGGGCTTTGATATTTAACACATAGATTCCTCATGATGAGAGCTTTTATTTGATACCATGACTTTTGACCTAGTGACCTTGATCTTGACCTTTCACCTACTTTTAAATTATAAGGGATAGGGCTTTGATATTTCACATGTAGATTCCTCACGATCAGAGTTTTCATTTGATACCATGGTTTTTGACCTAGTGACCTTGACCTTTGACCTACTTTTTAACTGTAAGGGATATGGCTATGATGTTTAACATATAGATTCCTATGTCATAAATGAATCCGTTAAGAGAAAAACGTCCCGCGGGGGGTATAATTCGTCACTTTTAGGGCAGTTCTAGTTATGTTTGACATTGTAAATTTTTCTCTGCGAAACTATTTTCTCTTGCTGAATTCACCGCCTTGCAAAATTTCTAAGTCAATATTTCTCACTTCCAAAGTAAGGCAAGTGAACGAAGAAATGCTTCATCGGAATTAGACGGTGTTTTAGACGATGTTTTAGACGATGGATAGACTAGTTTGTCATTAGAATCATCAGAATTCAATGGAGAAGGACATGTCCTTTCTTATTTAAGCGACGACAGCCTTTCCGAGTAAAATTTGTGCAGTGAATTTCGAATGACCAAAATACCGATGATCATATGTATCTAATGTAAAACTTTCATCATTAACATTCTGTATAATGAATTGTCATCTAATGTAAAACTTCCATCATTAGCATTCTGTATAATGAATTGTCATCTAATGTAAAACTTCCATCATTAGCATTCTGTATAATGAATTGTCATCTAATGTAAAACTTTCATCGTTAGCATTCTGTATAATGAATTGTCATCTAATGTAAAACTTTCATCATTAACATTCTGTATAATGAATTGTCATCTAATGTAAAACTTTCATCATTAGCATTCTGTATAATGAATTGTCATCTAATGTAAAACTTTCATCATTAGCATTCTGTATAATGAATTGTCATCTAATGTAAAACTTCCATCATTAGCATTCTGTATAATGAATTGTCATCTAATGTAAAACTTTCATCGTTAGCATTCTGTATAATGAATTGTCATCTAATGTAAAACTTTCATCATTAACATTCTGTATAATGAATTGTCATCTAATGTAAAACTTTCATCATTAGCATTCTGTATAATGAATCGTCATCTAATGTAAAACTTTCATCGTTAGCATTCTGTATAATGAATTGTCATCTAATGTAAAACTTTCATCATTAGCATTCTGTATAATGAATTGTCATCTAATGTAAAACTTTCATCATTAGCATTCTGTATAATGAATTGTCATCTAATGTAAAACTTTCATCGTTAGCATTCTGTATAATGAATTGTCATCTAATGTAAAACTTTCATCATTAGCATTCTGTATAATGAATTGTCATCTAATGTAAAATTTTCATCATTAGCGTTCTGTATAATGAATTGTCATCTAATGTAAAACTTTCATCGTTAGCATTCTGTATAATGAATTGTCATCTAATGTAAAACTTTCATCATTAGCATTCTGTATAATGAATTGTCATCTAATGTAAAACTTTCATCGTTAGCATTCTGTATAATGAATTGTCATCTAATGTAAAACTTTCATCATTAGCATTCTGTATAATGAATTGTCATCTAATGTAAAATTTTCATCATTAGCGTTCTGTAGAATGAATTGTCATCTAATGTAAAACTTTCATCATTAGCATTCTGTATAGTGAATTGTCATCTAATGTAAAATTTTCATCATTAGCATTCTGTAGAATGAATTGTCATCTAATGTAAATTTTCATCATTAGCATTCTGTATATATGAATTGTCATCTAATGTTAAACTGTCATCATTAGCATTCTGTATAATGAATTGTCATCTAATGTAAAACTTTCATCATTAGCATTCTGTTTATATGAATTGTCATCTAATGTAAAACTTTCATCATTAGCACTTTGTATATATGAATTGTCATCTAATGTAAAATTTTCATCATTAGCATTCTGTATAATGATTTGTCATCTAATGTAAAACTTTCATCATTAGCATTCTGTATATATGAATTGTCATCTAATGTAAAACTTTCATCATTAGCAATCTGTATAATGAATTGTCATCTAATGTAAAACTTTCATCTTTAGCATTATGTATAATGAATTGTCATCTAATGTAAAACTTTCATCATTAGCATTCTGTATAATGAATTGTCATCTAATGTAAAACTTTAATCATTAGCATTCTGTAGAATGAATTGTCATCTAATGTAAAACTTTCATCTTTAGCATTCTGTATAATGAATTGTCATCTAATGTAAAACTTTCATCATTAGCATTCTGTATAATGAATTGTCATCTAATGTAAAACTTTAATCATTAGCATTCTGTAGAATGAATTGTCATCTAATGTAAAACTTTCATCTTTAGCATTCTGTATAATGAATTGTCATCTAATGTAAAACTGTCATCATTAGCATTCTGTATAATGAATTGTCATCTAATGTAAAACTTTCATCATTAGCATTCTGTATAATGAATTGTCATCTAATGTAAAACTTTCATCATTTGCATTTTGTATACAATGTATATGTATTGTCATCATCTAAAAACTGTTCGTCTACTGGTCTGGATTCTGCTATCCTATAAACATTGATTATTTGTAAGAATGACGGAAAGACGAAGGGACTGTTTAGATAAAATATATATAGGTATAAAAAGGGGAAAATAATTTAATATAAGATGTTAAGATACGTAGATGAAAGTCAGATATAAGATGGGGCAAAGTGTTTCAGTGTACAATAAAAAATAAATGTAGAAGGCCAAACAAAATTAATTAAATGTTCTTCGGATTTCCCGAACATTTATTTTAGAAACAATTTGCTCGCCCGCACCACTAAATTTCTGGCTCAAAAATATTGAAGGCTCGGTTCTGATTTCTGCAATCTCTATAGCTTCTAGTAGACTCAGATTTTTCAAATTTCCATGAAAATGATACTTTTTGTGTGTGAAAAATTTTGTTGGAAACAAATTTGTTTTCCAATATATGGCAATGAACGTCAAGGAGAGGGGGGTGTTCGAAAATCGTTTTCGTACCGCTACGGTATGTGCCAGGCTTCCTAGTCACCAGATTATTGGGATTCCCTTTTGAGGACTGAATTCCTGGGTAACCCCTAAATTAAAAAAAATATATTTCACTCTCTCGCACTTTAAAACTTCAATACTTTTAAAAAAGATTAAATAATTATATTTTCGCTCGATCGAAACCTTTTTCGCATGAAAATCTGAAGAACATTTAATTAATTTGGTATGGTCTGAATTATATATTAATACATAAACAAAATATTAAAGTATTATACTTTACTAATTTCCAATGCGTGCTTGAAAACCATTATATGACAAGTATCATGATTGCATTTTTTGATTCGCCGACAAAAATGTAATTTGTGACGATGTATGATTGATTTTTCGTTAATCCCCTAAATATTCTATATGAATAAAAAGTATCATATTAAACAATGATAAATGGGTAAAAAAAAAATTATACAACAAGACAAAAAGGTTGTATTACTATCATAAGATATTGCATTTAAAACTCATTTGCCTAAGTATATTCGTTTACAATGGCCAAATAAAAAAATAACTTGGAATAGAATTTGCCTAATAAAAAACTATGGTTTTTTTTTCTTACATATCATATATATATTTCAAAAGCATAAAAAGATGAGCTTGGCCAACCCAAACGCCTCGGAACTCCTACCCCAACCCAACCCCGTAAAATGTTCTAGGTCGACCTCATGTTAAAGTCATGAAATTATGTACGATATTTAATCATGAAAGTTCCTCGGCGAAGTTGGGAGAGTTGAGTGGAACACCCCCCACCCCCCACCCCACCCCCTGTCGAGAGTTCTCAATCACGTCTAGGCATTTTGACTTTTATTTTTCTCGTTTCTAATGTACAGTTAAAGAATTTATGTGCTACTTTCTGTAGAATTTCTGATAATGTTTTGACACTATATGTGTCCATCTGTTCATAAGTTGTCGTATCATGCCGAGCACCGCCGAAGCCGCAAGCTGGGATGCTATCTTAATTACACACAGATGTCTGTCCGTCCATCCGTCCGGTTAAGAAGATGTATATTTACAGTATAATGCCAAAATTGTGTAGGTACTGTTCTCCCATATTGTTTCTTTTGGAAGGAATTTACTTACCAAAAGCAACAGTATGAGAGAACAGTACCGAAAAAAATGAAGTGTATTACTCTCCTAGCAACATAATTCTGTAAAGCAAAAACGAAACCACATCTCATAGTCTCCGCGTGCTCAACCTATGAAATTCCAATGACTTATTATGTCATGCACTAAATTGTGATAAATTGTAATGTTCAGAGCTATTTTAACACAAAATTCAGAATATAATGGCATACATGTTAAGGTAACGTTAAACGGCAAATCAATTTATTATTTTTTTTTTCGTAGTATTTATTCGAGACGAAAATATGCACCTCATGTTTTGTTGCGTGATCAAGATACCTATATATGATCTCTCTTTTTATTCAGAACAGCAAATTAAAAATGAAAATGGTCTGTTTTATTTTTAAATCATACGAACTTTTATACACATGTTATTGACCCTTTCAGGGCAGGTGCATTGGGCAGTATTAGTAATATACTCTGTTCCAGTAATCTCTAAACAACCTCGTACTTTATCAACCTGAATGCCAGATAAGAGATTGATCCCAATTTTATCTATGATGTCCCCGTTTCAAGCTGAAAGGATATTTGCACAAGTTTATAGCCACCGAATTAAGATGTCTTCTCCAATGAAGGATTTGATAAGTAACATAGAAACTGAAATATTTAAAAACAATATCTTCTTATCAAGTATGAGGTACATGGTCCATACATAAACATGTATTAAGGTATTGAAAGCTTCATTTTCTATCGGTCTATTTGCGATTTTCTTCTATAGTTTATGTTACGCTAATCCGAACGAACAAATCATATTAAACCTGTTCTGAAATTACAACTGTTAAGCAGCAGTAAAACAGTATCGGGACACTACGAGAAACAGAAAATAAAATGATAATCATTCGACAACAACAAAATAATAAATCAAAAGGACATTATTTCAAATGAATGACAAACCGCATGTTCATTTTAAATATTATTTAACGAGTAGTATCTCTTAACAATTTACTATTTGGTAACTATTCATTTCATCAACTCATCATAGAAAAACGAAACCACATCTCATAGTCTCCGCGTGCTCAACCTATGAAATTCCAAGGACTTATTATGTCATGCACTAAATTGTGATATATTGTAATGTTCGAAGCTATTTCAACACAAAATTCAGAATATAGTATAATTTAATTTTTTTTTTCATAGTATTTATTCGGGACGAAAATATGCACCTCATGTTTTGTTGCGTGATCAAGGTACCTATATATAATCTCTCTTTTTATTCAGAACAGCAAATTAAAAATGAAAATGATCTGTTTGATTTTTAAATCATACGAATTTATATAAACATGTTATTGACCCTTTCAGGGCAGGTGCATTGGGCAGTATTAGTAATATACTCAGTTCCAGTAATTTCTAAACAACCTCGTACTTTATCAACCTGAATGCCAGATAAGAGATTGATCCCAATTTTATCTACGATGTCCCCGTTTCAAGCTGAAAGGATATTTGCACAACATAGAAACTGAAATATTTAAAAACAATATCTTCTTATCAAGTATGAGGTACAAGGTCCATACATAAACATGTACTAAGGTATTGAAAGCTTCATTTTCTATCGGTCTATTTGCGATTTTCTTCTATAATTTATGTAACGCTAATCCGAACGAACAAATCATAGTAAATCTGTTCTGAAATTACAACTGTTAAGCAGCAGTAAAAAGGTATCAGGACACTACGAGAAGCAGAAAATAAAATAATAATCATTCGACAACAACAAAATAATAATTCAAAAGTACATTATTTCAAAGGAATGACAAACCGCATGTTTTAACGAGTAGTATCTCTTAATAATTTACCATTTGGAAACTTTTCATTTCATCAACTCATCATAGAAATTGAAGGACGTTGACATCCTGGTGTCATCCCTCAAGTGCTATTTTGGTCAAAAATTCTATGTAATTATGCTTAAGAAATAACAACTAGCTAGCCGTGGTTTATTGTCCAGTAATTCCCCGATACGCATGAACCAATCAAATTATTACCGAACCGGCGTGGTGATAATTTGATTGGTTCATGCGACGAGGGGAATTACTGGATAATAAACCACGGCTAGCTAGTTGTTATTTCTTTTCTAATATACTCTGATTATAACAGACTAAAGGTAGTGTATGTAGCTTTAAGAAAAGAGCGCATGAGAGGATGCGCATGAGAAGGTGTGACTCATCTGACCATGAATATATTGGCGAATAGACTTCGGGCGAGCTCAATAGTGCATATATACATGTATAGAGAAAATCGCAAGTCATATTAGAATAATGAATCGACCGCGTACAGGAATTTTGAGACGCACTACAGAAAATCTTTTACTGCCTGCTGGTTATTTAACTTGCGATTATATCAAATAAAAAAATCTAATTCAAACCTTCGTGTGCAATCCTACGGAAGCCCATTGGCTTCACAGGAAAAAATTAATTTATTGCGTATATACGCAATACTATTGCGTATATTCGCAATAACATTGCGCATATTCGCAATAACATTGCGTATATTCGTTATAGTATTGCGTATATACGCAATTCAGATTCGCAAAACTATTGCGTATAGTCGCAATAGTATTCGCAATAATTATTGCGCATATACGCAATGAATAGTTTTGCGAATATTCGCAATAATTATTGCGTTTATACGCAATAATTGCAATTTCAGATATACAGTGATTGGGGTTAACAGGCGGATCTAGAATTTTCTAAGGGTAGTCCAAGTCAGCGCGAGGGGGGGGGGGGTTAGTCTTTGGTGTTGAAAATAAAGCAAAACAATGCATATAATAAATATCAATATATTATTGCAAAACAGAGAAAATCAGCCATTCTTGCAAATTCCAAATTGACCGGGGGGGGGGGGGGTTCCGGATTATATATTCATTTTACACATTCAATGATCAGCTAAAGGGAAGGGATAGGGAGGAATCTAGCCAAGGATTTTTTTTTTAGAAAATATGATATTTCTAAAAGCAGTTTCGGCAAATTTAAGGTACATCGCGGCGTTACGGCACGGAAAATTTTGCGAGAAGACATAGCCTGAAAATTTGTCTACATGAAATATAAGATTTGATCAATCTTTGGTATAATTTTCATGTAACTATTTCACGAAGTTTTTCGAGATTTTAAGCCTCAAAGACGGCATTGATGTTCTAATTCGAAAATATGCATTTTCTGAACTAAAATGATTTTAATCTAGAAAATTGACCAAGGAGGGTGAAAAGGGAGATCAAAAATATTGTTGCCATGTTGAGTATTGTATTTCTACGGATTAGTGTGTCTCTAAGGGGAAATTTGCAATTTTTATCGCCATTTTGCAACTTATTATTCAAAAATCCGCACTCATTCAAAGGCAAAACACGGCTTGCTGCATTATCATTTTCTCCATTAAGTTGTGGAGGTCCTTAAAGCCCTTCTTACACTTAAAAGTAGAGAATGAGCTGAATTCGAATATATAAAAACATGGATAGGTCTTCTCGGCAGATTTTTTGCAATTTAAGATTGAAAATTTGTTTTGCGTGGCTTCGGCGTCAATTTTACTCGCAACGTCAAAGTCACAGCGTGTTCAGATCGCATATGTCAACATGACGTCAAGGAGTATGCGGAATATTTGATTCTCCGTAACGGTCTTCTTTAAAACATCCAGAAACCTTTTTTTTTAAAAGATAATTAATCAACAATTACATGGGCTGTATTCGAACTAGACCTTATATCTTAATGTAAAAATAAAATTCTCCGTACATGACATTTTTTTCTTCAAATATTTGAAAACATCATACGGAACAGACGGATGGACATGCTCATTACTATTTAATCCGATATCTTTTGGCGGGGTATACAAAAAAAATCCCTCTTGTTTATATGTACATATACTTTATAATATCGGATAAGGGTTGGGGAGGGGCGGTCCATATACATGTAAGATATACATTGTGATTTTCATTTCATGCTCGTTTTCGTTCAGCCGCCTCGATTGTCGTGATATATATTATTAAAATGAAATTTCCATTTTTCCGAGTTCAGGAATTCCTCAAGAAGGCAGTACGGTATCTTTTTTACCGATAACAAAAAAAAAAATGAATAAATAAATGAATAAATAAATAAAATGAAAATCCAAACAAACAAACAACTTGCACATATGTAGTCTCTTTGGCAAATTTTTAAAACTGACCTTGACTCCTAAGTATGACCCTTTTTTTTTTTTGCTTGTCCGGATTGTTACAGGTTGAAAATAAATATTCTGATCTTTAGTTACTGGAAAATAAATATTCCGGCCGGCCGTGCGTTGAAAATAAATAATCTGACCCGAAAAAAATTTGCCAGCCCCCCTTCCCCCTCAGGATCAAATTGGTCGTCCCCTTACAAAACAATTCCGGTTCGCTCTGCTTTCTGATATATATATATATACCAATCTTTGTCTTACGTCATAATCGTAATCTTTGTCTTACGTCATAATCTTTGTCTTACGTCATAATCGTCATAATTCTTAAAGAAAATCACCGCTTTGCATATAATTTAAAAAGTATTGAGAAGATTAATTTTATTTTATAAGGCAGCCCCTCCTCCTTTTCTGTCGGACAACCCCCCCCCCCCCCCCCCAACCTCGCTTTCCCCGATTGTGCACACTGAGAAATAAGCAAGAAGGAGAGCGAGAAAAAGACTGATCAAAAGTAAAGCCTTCACCAGATCCTATAGAAATTTGGAATTATATTCATTATACCTTGTGTCAGAACAAAAGAGAAAACGAATTAAAAGCAGATGGGAAACTCTAAATTTGATTTTTGAAAACTAATCACGACAGCTTTTGAATTTGAATGATTTTTTATCACGATAGAAATATTAAGGATAATTATACTCTTGTATATTCCTGAGACGAAACCAAATTGTATACAATACCGTTTAACCTTGTATATTTCATGCAATGTCTTACATGTATATGCAATATTATGTTATCCATTTGGGACACTTCCAAAAATTAATTTTCCGATATAAGACCACAAAGTGCTGTTTTACGTCCCGATTTTTTTTTTCTAAAAGGTACTCTCCCGCCAGGCATGAAAACACACAAATACACTGTACACGATCAATAGTAGGAATTTGGAGAGGAAGACTGAAAAAATAAAAGAAAAATATTTTTTCTTCAAGTGAGATGGATATTATGCTGACTTGTTTTTATAAAAATCACTATTATCATTTAAAATTCAATGATTGTACAAACATTTTGTCGAATTCAATATCATTAACTGATTTACATGAAAAAAAAATGTCTGTATGTTTGCGTTTTTTTTTTCCTGAGCATTTCTTTCAAAAAGGTACGTAAAACGAAATATTTTATTACTATGGCCTTATAATCGAGGACATGCATTTATATTATCCCTTGTAAAATGGAATAATACATTACAGAAAATTTCCGACTTGCTTTGCTTGCCTGCATTTAGGATTAAAACTCTGACTGCTTTTTATAAAGTATCGTTGAATTCTTAGATTAACAGAATTTAGAAACGATATCTACTTCATTCCTTAAGGATGTTGATATTAGTTTCAAAATAGAATATAAAACAAAACAAAAGGTCCAATGGGGTCACATTGCTCAACTGAGGTCAACAAGGGAAGATATATTTTTCTATTAAATTCTGTACAGCAGTTGAGATGGGAAAGTGAAAATATGATTGATCGCAAGGTGGCCATCTTAGATTTCGATCGGGTCGATTAATAGAGAACATTGAGTACTTGCCTCCTGTACGGTTTGGCGGAATACTAAGCAGCGATGGGGGGGGGGGGGGGGAGGTTAGTCGAGAATTAAAAAAAAAGGCTAACGACGGACGGATTATAGAGAACGGACAAAGGACGGTGACCAATGACGTAGCTTCATGTGAGCTAATATGAATAATTATCATCATTTTTGGCGTTATCTACAGTAAGCAACTTGGAGCTGCAACTGCAGGGGAGTGATGTTTTGCTTGTTCACCTCCATTACAGCTGATTCATACGTATTTTTAGTATGAAAATCAAAGATTTTTCAGTGTTAACTTTCATGTCTGGGGGCAACATTCATGTCAGAACGAGATGGGTATTACTTTATGCCGCCATCGTCTTTAGCAGAACAAAATAACAAGAGGGAGGAGTGGACATATCGCTCACATGAAAAACTAGCCGTTATTGTGATTTAGATAATTCTAGTCATAAGCTTATGAAATAATCAAATAAAAGAAATAAGGAGCTGTAAGAATAAGACGTAAAATCTGCCCTGAAAAATTCAACAAGAGACTTATTAGAAAAGCAATTTTAATCTATTGTATTCATACAAACTTAAATCAATTAATATCTGTTTACTGATTCTAGAAAAGTTGTCAAAATTATGTAAAAAAGAATTATTACATGAGGATCGAAATGAGACTTTTATCTTCAATTTTGAATCATTATTTGACTAAAAGTACCCAGGGGCGGATACAGGAGTTCAGAGGGGGCGTGGAATATATCAATTGGCCCAAGAGGGACCCAGGATGAAGTGCTAGTGGGGCCCGGGTTCCTAACCCATATAACCACCCCCCCCCCCCTTAAGATGAATGACCGTTTTGTTTGACGAAGACAGGAATCTTGAAGTATCTCATAATCTGGCGAGCGAAGCAAATTTTTTAGATACTTTTTTTTTTGGGGGGGGGGGGGGTTACACACCAAAGCCAGTCCCCTTTGCTGTTCACGCTGTTAGTTATGGT
Source organism: Pinctada fucata (assembly GCA_028142955.1). Classification (NCBI taxonomy): domain Eukaryota; kingdom Metazoa; phylum Mollusca; class Bivalvia; order Pterioida; family Pteriidae; genus Pinctada; species Pinctada fucata. Next base: position 53,108,732 of record AP027111.1, read on the forward strand.
ACATTGACTTAAATGGTATACTTATCAGAAACATTCCGTTCAAAAATTAAGTTGAAGTGTGGAAGGGGATACAATATTTCATCGACTACTGAGTATGAAATGGATATCATACTTATATGGCTTCGGATTTTTATTGCAAATAAATAAAGTTAGATGGCGAGCGGCCCCTAGCCAGCAAAAATTTGCTGAAATTTGTTTTCAAAGGACAAGAAATTAAGCGGACACATAATAGTTTGAGCCACAAAATACCTTACTTTGACGATTTAAGAGGTTGGGGGGGGGGGGGGGGGGGGGGGGTTACGCCTAACACGCCCCACTCTAAATCCGCCAATGATACCTCCAATGAAGATTCATTATCTGAAACATGCTGCTCCCTTGCAACAGAGTTCGAAACGTCGTTTTTCTTCACAAAGATGTAAATTAGTGTTGTACCCTTATACACAAACATCTCCTGTGAAGTGAAGAAGTTCCAAAGCTTCGGTCCCTGGACCCCAAAAGAATTTTCACCACTATTACTGATTATATAATATAATAGATTTAAAAATATGAAAGTATAGGATGGGACCTTTTTTTTCTGTAGAAACAGTTCCAATGCCCCTTTTCTATTGAATTTTTCTGCGAAAGGTATAGGTCTTCGAAAAAGCTTTCTGTATTCGAGTTTTACTAGATACAAACATTGAGAAAATGAAATATTCTGCAATACTTGTATGAGGGCTGATTAATATGTTGTAAGCCTCGTATTGATGGATTTGAATCTTATCAGACGTTTTGCATTTATTTTTATTTTTCTACATAATCCCCTTCAGTATCTATACACTTTTGCCACCGGTGTTTAGGGGCCTCAAATCTCTTTATCTTGACTGGTCAGAAAGCCAGCCACTGCAAGTATGACATCATCATCGGACTGAAAGTGGGTGCAAGAAATAGCTGCTTTCAGTTTTGGGAATAGATGAACGTCTGATTGGGCAAGATCAGGTGAATAAGGTGGATGCTCAATCAAATTAAAGCCGTGCAATCATGAATGGCAGCCATGGCACTGACAGACTTGTGAATAAGAGCATGGTTCTGATGAAACAACACACCTTTAACGAACGAGATTTGGTGCTTATGTTTAATATTTTCCCGTAACTGTGTCATAAGTGAAGCATAGTATGTACCATTGATTGTTTGTCCTTTTTGGAGATAATCTATCAGCAGAATATTTTCTGCATTCCAGAAAACAGAGGCTCACAACATATCAATCAGCCCTTGTATATTACCCTCTACAACAAAGCTTTTATTTAGTAAAAAAAATCTGGGTGGCCGATAAAACAATCAAAACTTGTAAAGTTTCCCTCATACATGTATCCTACCAAACCTGTCTGAAGAAACAAAATTATACTCACTAGAAATGTCCCAATCTCTGTAAATGGTGGATATGAAAGAAGGTAAAGGGGGACGAGGCCATACTTTTTCAACTTGAATTTTATACATGTAAAATCATAAGAAGCTGCTTTAGTTTCATGACTTTAGATTGGACCCCCTCTGGGGTAAAATGCTAGATCTGCGCCTAAAATAAATTGGCATATTGATTTAACTGAAAGAGAAAAGAATAAGAGAAATATTTTGGGTGCATTTAAAAGGCGCAGTGCAAACTCACAAATAATAACAAAATAAACAAACGTCAATCAAACATCATTCTAATAACTCAGATATAATAAGTTTCTTTCAATCCATTCATGTTTTTTAAAGATGGGTAGCCTATAATGCCTATATTTGTTCCGCCATGGATCCACCCCTGAATTAAATTCAAGTAATCGGATTTAAATAGTGATCCATAAGATCTTTTTTCGTATGTATTATCATAAAAATATTTCAGAGGATGAAAATTTTACGGATAGAAGGAAGATGATACGATATGACCGCCCCCTCCCCCCCCCCCCCAAAAAAAAAGCATCACGGATGTTCATTTTAATGCTAATTTTGACCTTTATACATCTTTTAGTATCAAAGAACATTGTACTTTCAGTAGACGATAATAGGAGATTTTTAAAAACAATAAACAAGGTGCTCGGAAAGAAATAAAGCTCTATTAATCCCTCCCCCTAGATCGTACTTTTATTTTCAATTTAACCCCCCAAAAACGTTTAAAACAGACATTTAGAACAATCAAATTTATTGCGTATATACGCAATAATATTGCGTATATACGCAAAATTTATTGCGAATATACGCAATAATAATTGCGAATATTCGCAATACTATTGCGAATATACGCAATACTATTGCGAATATTCGCAATACTATTGCGTATATACGCAATATTATTGCGAATATACGCAATACTATTGCGAATATACGCAATAAATTTATTTTTTCTGTGAAGCCAATGGGCTTCCGTACAATCCCACTTCTTCACCCTATTTGATATTTTATCAACAGCATTTACCTATTAATGCCCATTTGTGGGGTACTATTCTCTAATAGTGATGCTTTTGGAAGGAATAGTGCTTGAGCACCAGCGAATGAGAGAATAATACCAATTTCCTAACACACATCACTGATCATAGACCTTACCTTCAACACACACTACATCAAAAAAAATCTTGTTAAACCCAAACTATTGGTACATATGTCAATATACGTCTTGATTCGTGACATTTGATCAACAGAACTAGGGGGACTGGTGACATTTGATCAACAGAAATAGATGGACTCGTGACATTTGATCAACAGAACTAGGGGGAATCGTGACATTTGAAGAGGAGAACTAGGGGGACTCGTGATATTTGATAAGCAGAACTAGTGGGGAGTCATGACATTTGATCAACAGAACTAGGAGGGCTGGTGTTATTTGATCAACAGAAAAGGGGGACTGGTGATATTTGGTCAACAGAACTAGGGGGACTCGTGATATTTGGTCAACAGAACTAGGGGGACTCGTGACATTTGGTCAACAGAACAAGGGGGACTCGTGACATTTTATGAACTAGGGGGACTCGCGATATTTGATAAAAAGAACTAGGGGCATTCGTGACATTTGATTAACAGAACTACGAGGATTCAAGACATTTGATGAAGAGAACAAGGGGGACTCGTGACATTTTATGAACTAGGGGGACTCGCGATATTTGATAAAAAGAACTAGGGGCATTCGTGACATTTGATTAACAGAACTACGAGGATTCAAGACATTTGATGAAGAGAACAAGGGGGACTCGTGACATTTTATGAACTAGGGGGACTCGCGATATTTGATAAAAAGAACTAGGGGCATTCGTGACATTTGATTAACAGAACTAGGAGGACTCGTGTTAATCAACAGAACTAGGGGGACTCGTGACAATTGATCAACCGAAATAGGGGGACTCGTGCCATTTGACCAAAAGAAATAGATGGACTCGTTACATTTGATCAACAGAACAACGGGGACTCGTGACATTTGATAAAGAGAACAAGGGGGGACTCGTGACATTTGATGAACAGAACTAGGGGGGGGGGCTCGTGATATTTGATCAACAGAACTTAATGGACTCGTGACATTTGATCAACAGAACTAGTGGTACTCGTGACATTTGATAAAAAGAACTACGGGGACTCGTGATATTTGATCAACAGAACTATAGGGGGACTCGTGACATTTAATGAGGAGAACCGGGGGGGGGGGCTCTTGACATTTGATGAACAGAACTAGGGGGACTCGTGATGTTTGATCAATAGAACTATGGGGACTCGTGATATTTGATCAACAGAACTATAGGGGGACTCGTGACATTTAATGAGGAGAACGGGGGGGATCTTGACATTTGATGAACAGAACTAGGGGGACTCGTGATGTTTGATCAATAGAAGTAGAGGGACTGTTGACATTTGATCAACAGAACTAGGGGGACTCGTGACATATGATCAACATTATTAGAGGTACTCATGGCATTTGATCAAAAGAATTAGGGGGGACTCGTGACGTACATTTGATCAACAGAATAATGGGGACTCGTTACATTGATCAACAGAACTAGTGGGGACTCACTAATTTGATCAACAGAACTACGGGGACTCGTGATATTTGATCAACAGAACTAGGGGGACTCGTGACATTTGATCAACAGAACTAGGGGGACTCGTGACATTTCATCAATAGAACTACAGCCCCGACCAGTCGAAAGTTTAACGCCGAGCTGACGAAATTTTGAAAGCTAAATTCGAAAGTTTCGTTTACCATTCGTCAGCGATTTTTTGAAAGCTACTGAGATGACGAGATTTTGAAAGCTCTAAAAAGCTTTCGAAAAATCGCTGACGAACATTTCGTTAACTAATCTTAGTTAACGAAAGATTTGAAAGCTATGAGCTTTCAAATTTTCGTCATCTCGGAGCTTTCAAAATATTTGAAAGCAATCGCTGACGAAAATTTTGAAAGCAATCGCTGACGAAAATTTTGAAAGCTATCGCTGACGAAAGTTTTGAAAGCTATCGCTGACGAAAATTTTGAAAGCTATCGCTGACGAAAATTTTGAAAGCTTTTTGAACGCTCGGGTGCCATATTGTTTTTGCAATGGCTGCAGCACGCCTCGGGCGAATTCCTCTGCACAGTTTAGAGGATGAAAGAAGCCGTCTCTTTATCGGCGTTGCACTTTAAAAAATCACCGATTGTGAAATATCTTTCAAAGCTTCCGACAGTCACAGAGACGCCAGGGTTTCACTGGATATAAATTCCCCTCATTTAGTCAGAATTTGGCCGGTCAGATGTAAATTTTCTGGTATATATATACATTTAGATTTTAGATGAAATGGAAGTTGTTCATATATACACTTAAAGATGGAATACCTTTACAGGCAATACAAATACAGGTAAGTTCAGGTAACTAATTAGTGCAAAGCATACCCTTTTGATGGCCCCATTCACCCCCAATTAACACGATGTTATTTTAACCAAGTAGGTGTATGGGGGAACACACCGATCTGGGAAACACGGAATTTTCAAATAAACTTATGAAAATAAACAAGATACAATATTTAATTTAATCCAGGAATATATATTTTCATAATTTAATCTGAATAAACATCATAATTAATACTATTTCATCAAGCAAATTATGAAGATGATTGCTTTGATTTCGGCCATCTTGGTTTTCTCGACACAAAATAGCTTACGAGAAAAGCTTTCAAAAATTTTGAAAGCAAGTTAACGAAATTCTCGTCAGCGATTAGCTTTCAAAAATTTTGAAAGCTATAGTTAACGAAATTTTCGTCAGCGATTAGCTTTCAAAAATTTTGAAAGCTATAGCTGACGAAATTTCGTTAACTATAGCTTTCAAATTTTTTGAAAGCTAATCGCTGACGAAATTTCGTTAACTATAGCTTTCAAAATTTTTGAAAGCTATCGCTGACGAAAATTTTGAAAGCTAGGGAATCGCTGACGAAAATTAGTTAACGAAAAATCGCTGACGAAATTTCGTCATCTCTTGAGTATTCAAAATTTTGAAAGCAATCGCTGACGAAATTTTGAAAGCTAAGCTTTCAAAAAGCTTTCAATTCGTTTACGAATTGAAAGCGAATATTAAACTTTCGACTGGTCGGGGCTGTAGGGGGACTCGTGACATTCGATCGGCAGAACCAGCCTATACACGTGGGGGGTGTTACCCCTCTCCCCTTCCCGCTATTTCCTCCCACTCCCTCTTTCCATTCCCGCCTCCTTACCACCCTCCTCCCCATTCCCTCCTCTCCCATCTTCCTCCCTTTTCTCCTGTCCCCTCCCTCCCTTCTCCCACCCTCTTCGGACTTCCTTCCTCTTCCCTACCCCTCTCCCTTTTTCTTCTAGATACGGCAAAACTTCCATATATTGAAGATTACTTGCCTCCCTCCACCCTCTTTCCTCTCCTAACGCCCCTTTCTCTCACCTCCCTCTCGCCCTGTCCACCCCCTCCTATTATTCTGAATAACATTACTGATAGGTAGTTAGAAGTTGTATACCATTCGAAATGTCCTCAAGACAATGTTCTATAAATAGCATTGGGACGTTCCATTTCAAAATGACAGTCTGCATGGTATTTCGAAATATGACCTAAAAATCAATGATTACTGCATGGAATACGGTCGTCACTCAGTGAAAAGAAAACTTAACTTGATAAGGACGACGTTTGTAATCTCGGATGTCAAAAACTGAATCAGAAACTTCAACTTTTTAAAAAACAAAAGTGGTCATGTGACACAGCAGATAAGGAAGTAAATCAAAGTTAGTGCAACGTCACGCGATCTTAAAGTAGGGCGTGTCATGAGAACAAAACTTATTTGACTGAAAAATGATTTTAGAAGAGGATGCTTCTATACTATGTAAAAGGATTGAGGTAAACGGCCCGAGGTAAATAGTTGCCGCTTATAGCGCCGACAGTGACATTATATCAAACACAAATTTAAAAAATGAGCCGTGACGATGAGGCTAGATATGGACGGGCGTGCCTGTTGGTGCTGAACGTGTGTCCGTTCACTCTAAGACATGTCATCGATGATTACTCCTTACGTCATGCCGGATCTCTCAGTTTATGTGACTTTTTGGAAAAAAACAAGGACGGTCTATTTCATTTATATAAGAGAGAATGTTGTTGCGGCCACAAATCAAACAAAACTCCTATGTATCAGTCTCAGTGGGATTCACTTTTTAACAGAAATACTTCATCTTGTCTGAATGGTAAGCGGATTGACTGTCCGTGTAAATATGACGGTAAGACAAGCGCAACAACAAATGTCATGGACGTCACTCTGTGTTGTCTTGTAATTCACAACATTTGTCCTGGAGTTGATGCCAACCATATTAAGGCAATCAGGGAAATACGCAATAAGCTCATTCACGCTGAAAGTGCACGTTTGGATCTACTTACATTTAACGGATACATGAATAGAGTAGAAACCGCTGTTTGTGAGCTAGCTAAAAACGTGTCTACTACGCTACATACGGAAACATTGGAAATGATAGATGAACTTAAAAACCGTTTGATGGATCCTGTTGAGCTTAGGGAACTCAGGAAATTGATAATAGACCAAAAAAGGTTTACAGATCTGGAAGCGGTACGTATGGGGCTTTCAACAGGGGCGGATTATATAGGATTTGACTTGGTGGGATGGGTGGGGAATGTCAATATTGGAAAGGTAAAGGGTCTTTGCATTGACTGAAGCCCCCCCCCTCCCCTTTCTCCACACCAAGTAACGTCCTGCATGCACATGTACCTTAAACATGTTTAATCACAATGCATTCAGTCACAGATAACACATTTACCTAATCCCAATGCAAAATCATCGATAATGTAAAGCATTTATAGATTGTATCTATTTCAGGATGTTTCACATATAGCAGATGATTTGAATCAAACAAGACATGAAGTGGCTCAGATATCCACCAGTGTGAGCGAGGCAACTGAGAAAGTGACCCAGATATCTGCCAGTGTGAGTGAGACAACTGAGAAAGTGACCCAGATATCTGCCAGTGTGAGCAAGACAACTGAGAAAGTGACTCAGATATCTGCCAGTGTGAGTGAGACAACGGAGAAAGTCACCCAGATATCTGCCAGTGTGAGCGAGACAACAGAGAAAATGACCCAGATATCTGCCAGTGTGAGCGAGACAACTGAGAAAGTGACTCAGATAGAGGATCAAACTCAGAGGGAACTATCACAAATGAGGGGTTTGTATAACAAACGATAGAACGTACATTTTATGATTTATTGATTCTCCCAAGTTAAAATCTAAGGTTTGAAATTCCCTAGTAAACACTATAGTAATGAAGACAAAAATAACCCCAGTAATTTTCTAGACCAGAGAGATGTCAAAGTTAGAGACTACATTTGTAACTTAAAGTACATACTACGTATATGGGTAACATCTTGTGCTATGATGTGAACTGTGTGTTAATCATTTATAAATAAGCTGTTCTCACTTGCCGTCTTTTCACTGTATTGACTTCAGCAATGTTTCATGATAAATCAATTTACCCTTTGTAAATAATTGTTTGTATCATGAAGTTTAGAGGTCCTTCGGCAAATGCTTAGAATGGTAGAATATCTATAGAATATTTAGTAATATCGATCAGCGGACTAATTGAGATATGATATTGATATTTACTTTTTAAATCTAGCAAGACAAGGTCAAGAATTCAAAAAAGAACTACACGAACAGCTGAGACCTATTCAGCAGGAATCAAATGGTATGTTAAGTGATTGTTTCATCAATTGATTTATTCATTTGTTTTATCAACTTATTTTCGATAATTTAATAGATCTAGTATTGGATATATGCCAAAAACAATTCATTATTAAAATATACCCTTAATTTTTTTATGTGCATAAAAATAAGTATATACTGATATATTTGAAAAAGATTAAATATTAATTCAAAAACATTTTATCTATAATCATGATAATAGAGTAAAGAAATAAGAGCACATCCTCAGAAATTCAGAAAACATTTATTTCTGGCCAGTTGTGTTGGTGACAACTCATAGATTTACCCCTTTTCAGAGCATAGAAGAAAGATAGATGACTATGGCAGACAGATAGATGATCATGGAAGACAGATCGATGATCATGGCAGACAGATAGATGACTATGGCAGACAGATAGATGATCACGGCATACAGATAGATGAACAAGCTAAACAGATTGCAGACATTAAACAAAGAATACCATATGGCAAAGTTCCCCCTAGACAGGGTAATACATGACATACATTTGGTTAATGATACATTCATATTTTCGCTAACCTAATTCAAAGTCTTCAAGTTAGGATACTCTCATATGTGTCTTTCAGCTGTCCATTGCCATGTACAATGGTTATCAATAGAGAAGTCAAGAGTTATAAAAAATAATTTGGCATACCTTTTTTTCGGCAACATTTTAATTCTTTACAAAGAAAAAAAATTCATTTCACCTTTTTAGCTCAAGTGAGCTATTGTCATAGAGTGGCGTTCGTCCGTCATAAACTTTTCACATTTTCAACTTCTTCTCTAGAACCAGTAGAGGGATTTTGACGAAACTTGGTAGGAACAAAGTACTCATGGCCCCCTACAACATGTACAAGTAGTGTTGTTTTTCATTCGGTTCTGTCAACAGGTGGCACCACCACAGACACCACCATATTGAAAGTAGGTCAGGTGGATACCCTCCTTTGACATACTTCTTCTTCAGAACCGAAGCACATATTGACAAACTGAAAGCATCTGGATGTCTTAACAATTGTTATTGTTTTTGGTTCAAGTTCGAAGTCAAATTTTTGACGCGTTTTTGACGTCTTTGTGGACTTTGCCAGAAATGCTCATTTTTGAACTGTTTCTTTGAATAACTCAAAAATATACGGTTTTATGCCCTTAATTATTGCATATTTTTCAAATTTAAGGCATTCAATGTTTTCGTATTGATTTTGGTTGAAAATTTTATTTTCATGATTTTTGATTTCACTTTTTGTTATTCTTCATGATTCTACTTCATGATTATCGGTTATAAGTTGCATGATTTTCTTTTCATATGTGAAAAAAGGAAGGGGGGATTTTCATACATATTGGACATCTTATCCAGAACCACTGAAGGGATTTTAATGAAACTTGGTAGAAATGTCTTTATGAAGTACTCATGGTCCCCTACAAGTATTGCTGTTTTTCGTTGGTCCATCATTAGATGGCGCTACCACAGGCAAAAGTAGGTTACTTGGGTACCCTCCTTTGACAAACTTCTTCTTCAAAACAGAAGTACATATCGACAAACCGAAAGCATCTGGTTGATCTAAACGGATATCTTAACAAGTGTTGTTGTTTTTGGTTTCAGCCCAATGTCAAATTTTTTACGTGTTTATGACATCTTTTGGTACTCATTTTTAAGATACTCCTTTTGAAGGAGTATCTTACTGTATTCGCGATTCTCATGTCGTCTCGAGGTACCGTCTTCTGCGTGCGCAGCGAGAAATAGTTCCAGATTGTGTCAGCAGTTTCTCAACATCAAAACTTGCGTGTGGAAAATTTATATCAGAATCGATTGTTTTGATAGAATGATAGAATTAATATAAGATTAGTTGAGATTTTCATGATGAAATTTGATCTTTTTTGAATTGTTATCGACTTGGGACTACTTTATATCTGGGCTCTATCGAACGAACATGCTACCGTTTGACATTCATGCGCGCATGTTCTGTGATTAGCCTGCAAGGTAAACTAAATATTTATTGATACGCAACAATTCTGAATTTTTCCAACGCGTATTATATTGTAATGCCGACACAGTACTGCTATGTTCTCATCAGATACGAAACAGGCCCAATTGCCCCGCCTTTTACCGATTCGGGTCAGCTGTCAATCATTTTACCTCACGGACTTCAGAAGTATGGATATTTCATAGCTATTTGAATTTGATGAGTATTATCGCTATTTTGTAAAAGATATGTTTATTTTTTTTCAATTCAGGAAAATTATATGTTTATCAATACGTTATTGTTTACAAGGTAGAAAATAGATAAGAGAAAAACTTCAGTTTGAAATTGATTATGAGAAAAGATTTTTGGCCCCTAACGACTAACTTCAATCAACATCGGAATTATGCATTTTCACCGTCAAAACAAAGCGGCCTTTATCGAAAAAATGAATTTTTATTCTCTCTGTCTCTGTCTCTCTCTCTCTCTGTGATACAGGTAGGCAAACGATTTTTATTGTCCCGGGAGAGCGAGAAGACGAATAACAAAAAGTTCGATCAGTTGACTCTTTTGAATATAATGACATTTGCCACTAATTTAGATAGTTGATTATATTATAAAATGTTCATGTTTTCATTAATTGTCCCCCGCTTTCGCGAAAGCACGGGGACATTAAAACCGGTTCGTCCGTCCGTCTGTCTGTCTGTCCGTCAGTCACAAAAACTTTAACCTTGTGCATAACTTTTGAATGGTAAGTGATAGGGCTTTGATATTTCACATGTGTATTCCTTGTGACAAGACCTTTCCATGGATACCAAAAGTTTTGACCTTGTGACCTTGACCTTGGACTTTGACCTACTTATTAAAAACTTTAACCTTGACCATAACTTTTGAATGGAAAGTGATGGGGCTTTGATATTTCACATGTGTATTCCTTGTGACAAGACCTTTCTATGGATACCAAAATTTTTGACCTTGTGACCTTGACCTTGGACTTTGACCTACTTATTAAAAACTATAACCTTGACCATAACTTTTGAATGGAAAGTGATAGGGCTTTGATATTTCACATGTGTATTCCTTGTGACAAGTCCATTCCATGGATACCAAATTTTTTCACCTTGTGACCTTGACCTTGGACTTTGACCTACTTATTAAAAACTTTAACCTTGACCATAACTTTTGAATGGAAAGTGATAGGGCTTTGATATTTCACATGTGTATTCCTTGTGACAAGACCTTTGCATGGATACCAAAATTTTTGACCTGTGACCTTGACCTTTGAGTTCGACCTACTTTTCAAAAAACTATAACCTTGTCCATAACTTTTTCATAGAAAATGATAGGGCTTTCACATTTCACATGTGTATTCCTTGTGATGAGACCTTTCTTTTGCATGGATACCAAAATTTTTGACCCTGTGACCTTGACCTTGGACTTTGACCTACTTATTAAAAACTTTAACCTTGACCATAACTTTTGAATGGAAAGTGATAGGGCTTTGATATTTCACATGTGTATTCCTTGTGCCAAGGCCTTTCCATGGATACCACAATTTTTGACCTTGTGACCTTGACCTTTGAGTTCGACTTACTTTTCAGAAAACTTTAACCTTGTCCATAATTTTTAATGGAAAATGATAGGGCTTTCACATTTCACATGTGTATTCCTTGTGATGAGACCTTTCTGTTGGTAACAACATTCTGACCTTGTGACCTTGTCCATGGAGTTTGACCCACATTTAAAAACTTCAACCTCGACCGTAAGTTTTTGATGGTAATTTAAATCATAGGTCTTAAATATTTCACATGTGCATACCTTTTCATAAGCCCTGTCCCTTGGAAGCAAAACAAAAGTTGGACCTTTTGACCTTTTCTTGGAGTTAATCTTTCATATTTAGAATGTTGATAATATATGAGATATGTTATTAAAACTTAAGAATGGGGGGATGTCTGTAAGCATTTCTTTAAAGACAAACACCCAAAAGCGGGGGACCACAATTCCTTGAATTTGATTTTTAGTTTCTTTTTTCCAATTATTTTACAAGTGTTCTTTCTTTCAAACAAACACATTAATCAAATATAGTCTCAAGTAAAGATTCAACATTTCAATAAAAATATACAACTCCTTTTCGTAGCTCTTAAAATTATAAATATGGCTTCTTGTATAGTACATTGCCTATGAAGTCATGTGATCGGAAAAAATGATAGTCAATTGCGATTAGATTTTCAGATAAACAACCAAAGACATCCGATATAATGGCAAAAAAATGTTAGCGCCTTGTTCTAATTTAAACGGTTCTAAACAGGTCCGCAAAAAAAAGTCGATTTATCAAGGACGCATATCCAGACAAAGATGAATCATGGAAACAAAAAAATAATAAAAAGGCATATAAAGTTCATGGGCGGATCCAGGATTTTTTTCAGGGGTGGTCCTAAAGTCCGAGTTTTTTAAGAGCAAAAATGAAATATGTACATTCATAAAGAAATTAATCCAGGGGTGGTCTGGACACCCCCCCCCTTCTGGATCCACACTTACACATCAAATTGCATAAAGGGCAAAGCCATTTTGGTTGTTTTCCGGTGTTCAAAGAGAGTCATGCAATTGTCGTCTAAACATCGTTACACGATAATATTAGGCCGATTGGTTGTTTCTCAGATACCACTGCACGCTATCATTTTCCGCTGATGAGCCTTTTTTTCTGATAAAAAATACCCACCGCGCCTCATGTCCCGAGTAACAGTCGATCGCTGAAGATAATGTATCTTTTTATCAATCTAAAGGAAAAAAAGTCTTTAAAACACTTAAATATTTCTGTAATCACACCTGGATCCAGTATTGAAAGCGTGGCGTTACGCATAATTTTACGATAACGGCTAATCAGCAGGTAAACATGAAGGTCTACAGAGATTTGTCGGGTTGATCAAGCCCAAAGAAGGTTTTTTTTTGTTGCAGGAAATTGGCGTTTCATGACTCCTTTTATATGCGAATTCATTTATATGGCAATGGCGGAATTGCTGACAGTCTATAGAAATTTAGACTGTGTGCACGTGACGAGATTTACGCTCTCTGATTGGTTCGAACTAGTCCGTGGCAAAATAAAAATGCGCTAAAATTTTGCACAACAAGCAGAGGAAAATAAGACCAAACAAGACAAACCAACATCAAACATGCAGAAGAAAAACGTACAGAACAACAAAAACAGAGGAAAAGCAAACCATCAACATGACTGCACAGAAGTAGAACGTAAAATTGCTATGATGCAAGCAGAAATAGCTAGACTTGAAGACATAGTCAAGGAGCAAAAGGACACCATAAGAATCTACAAAATAAGAGCAACAGCCTACGACAACAAAATGAATGAAAATCAACTAGTAAAAGCACAAGATGATTCTACTAAACTAGACAATATGAACAACCGCATTACACAGCTTGAATTAGAACTTCTGAAATCCCGTGTCTTAAATCTGGAAAATAGGCTTACCCCAAACTACGTTAACACAAACGAAGGGATTAGTAATAGGAGGCAACCCCAAAACAGTGACAATGAGACATACAAAAATGCTTCAAGGGAAGAAGAAAATTACACGGAACGAGAAACTTTAGCTGAGGAAGACAGAAATGAGCAGAACAAAAATGAACAAATATTAGCTCAAACTCAAAATGAACCTATCATAGCAAATACGCTACAACAAGCTAGTCATCCCACAGTGAACAACCAGTATTTTTTGGGATATGGACGGGCAAACACCCAGACACCCAGGATTGTCGAAGCCACTCACCATACAGAGCCCCGACAAAAACAAAATTCTCATCCCGTACATCAGGAAAGCATGGGAGTGCATATAAATCGGAAATTACCTCAGCTACAGAACAACCATATACAAAGGAGACAAAAAGCAAACCCTCAACAAATACCACCAGCACAAATGGGGCAGGTAACTGTAGGCCCACCAGTCAACCAGAACCTAAGTACCATACCCCAACCGATATTATATCAACAGACTCTAGGAAATGCAAACTTAGAAATGTCTCATCCTTTAACATCACAGATATCTCAATATGTATCAACACCAATAATCCCTCCGCCATTCCCCCATCCCGTCCTCGGAAAAACCCCAACAATAATCCCAGCCAGGAACGCACAATTTTACCCACCATACCTGAGATTCATGCTACACCACCAGAGTGCAATAAGGAACCAACCAACCAATGTTTAAAAGATGTAACATGTTTGTCAAAGTCAGGCAGGGATTGCCCAGCCTTGACCCATGACACACAACATGAAATACATAACAGATCATCAACGATACTCGAGATAACAACGCTCAACGTGCAGGGAATGAGATCAAATAAGACATGCATCCTTGACATCATGAATAGAGCTGATATTACATGTATACAGGAACACTGGCTTTACACCTTCGAACAGCAAGAGCTAAGTAATCTCTCCAACAACCATGTCGCATTTACAAAATCAGTCGACATGAATGATAACATCATACCAATTGAAAGAAACAGAGGCCACGCAGGGGTATCCACAATTTGGAAAGGCAACGTCGACAATAATATCAAAATATCTCCGGACGGAAGCTCTAGAATAGCATGCATATTAATGACCGTCAAACACACTAAACTATGCATGATAAATGTCTACATGCCATGCAGAGGGACACATACCCAAGATACATATGATGAAACCCTTGACCAAATAAACGAAATCATCATAAAACATAGAGATGAATATCACATCATCATCACTGGCGATCTCAATGCCTCTCTAGACAGATGTCCTCCCAACCAACAGGATAAAAAACTAAGACAATTCTGTCAGGAAAATGATATTGTCATACCACAAGCACATGAAAGAGCAGACACATTTGTACACCACAACGGCACAAGCTCAGCACAGTTGGATTACTTCCTATGTGGAAAAGAATCTGAAGAAATAATCATTGAGGTCAAAATAGACAAAAGGTATGACAATATAAACACCTCTGACCACAAACCTGTTACATGCAGAATTCTACTAAAGGACCTCCAAAAACTCAAAAGTGCGGAGAACTCCAAAAGCAAGAAAATCAACTGGGACAAATGTGATAAAACCGCTTACAGAGAAAAAATAGAAAAAGGGATAAAAAACGTAAATACTACATCAAGTCCTAATATCAATATAGGAATACAAGAACTATACCACGTAGTTAAAGAAGCTGAGAAGAACTCAGTCCCACAGAAGAAGAACAGAAAACATGGAAACAGCAAAGTAAGATGGACACTCAAAATACAAAACGCCATACAAAAATCTAAAGCTGCACATAAAGAGTGGAAAGATGCTGGCTCTCCAACTGATCCAAGCAATATAGAGTATAACAACAAAAAGATGGCAAAAAGAGAACTCAGGTCAACACAGAGACAAGAGGAGGCAAGAGAAAGGCAAAAATTATATAGGGAGATCACTAATGCAGATGGTAACGATCAGAAAACCTTCTTCAAACTTGTCAGTGCACAAAGAAACAGCAACAATCCACAGACAAAAGAACTAATCGTGGACAACATCGAATATTTAACTGATGAACACATCATAAATGGATGGAATATATATTTTGAAAAGCTATCACAGCCAAAGACTGAAGAACGTTTTAAAGAAGATCATAAACAACAAGTACATGAAGACATTCTCATGATAGAGGACATCTGCCTTGTTCAAAGAGAGCCGATAGCTCCTGCAAGTGAGGAAGATGTGAAAAAGGCAATTCTAAACATGAAAAACGGGAAGGCAGCAGATTACGCAGGCATGACAGCAGAACATCTTAAACATGCTGTGGATGAAATAACACCTGTCCTTACAGCTCTTATTAACAACATCTTTGAAAAAGCAGAAATTCCAGACGAGCTAAAAACAGGAATACTTACTCCAGTTCTGAAAAAGGGAAAAGAAAAATCTATCCCGACTAATTACAGAGGTATTACCGTCACTGCTCTCATAGGGAAAGTCATTGAATCAATAATACAAGATCGTATTGAACCCATACTATCCCCAACACAACATGCGTTACAGAGGGGCTTTACAAAAAAGACATCCCCACTCATGGCAGCCTTACATATTACAGAAATTATAAACGAGTGCAGAGATGAAAAAGAGGTTATACATCTGACAACATTAGATGCAGAAAAAGCTTTTGACATAGTGTGGCATGATGGGCTCCTTCGGAAATTATACATAGATGGAATAACAGGAGATATGTGGCTCCTAATAAAATCACTACATGAAGGGACAAACATCAAAGTGAAATGGAACTCTGAACTCACCAACAAAATAGAGGTAGAACAAGGCATCCGACAAGGCGCAAAGTTATCAACTACCATGTATAAGCGCTTTAACAATGACATCCTTCATTCATTAGAACAAATGAATCTGGGTCCAAACATAGGAATCAACAACCTGACATCACCAACTTGCGCAGATGACTTAGCACTCCTGGAGAAGTCATTGATGAACATGCAATCGCTGGCACAAAATGTCTATAACCACACGTGTAAGGACCGCTTCACTATTAATCCAGCAAAAAGTGAAATAATAACATTTAACAGAAGGAACACCTCATCGACTTCTGATCCGAAAACAGAAATCCAGTTTGGAAATGTCCCTATACAGCCTGCAGAAAAAATAAAACACCTGGGCATAGAAAGAAATAAAGAAAACACTCCAGATGTTACAGCCAGAATACAAACAGCAAGGAAAACATCATATGCACTGATGGGAACCGGAATGCATGGAAAAAACGGAATTTCACCCATAATTTCTGCCTCAATGTGGGATACATTCATCATTCCCAGGATGTTACATGGAATTGAATTTCTGACAATTCGTAAAGGTGACATAGAGAAACTTGAAGGCCACCAAAGGAAAACACTCAAGCTCATCCAAGGTCTACCAGACAACACTGCTACATCAGCTACATACCTTCTCCTTGGAAAACTTCCCACTGAGGGCCTTATTGATTTGCGTTTTATGTCTGCCTTCAATGGAATTGTTTGTAACCTGGATTCAATAGAACACCAGATAGCAACACGTCAACTTCTGATGAAGGAGGAAACTAGTAGCATCTGGTTTATAAAGGTCAACTCAATTCGGCAAAAATATGGAATCAGGACAGCCCTAGATGTAATTTCCTGCAGAGACACAAAAAATACACTGAAAGAAGAATGCAAGCAAGCTGCCACTATTTTTTGGAACAAAAAACTAACAGATGACTGCAAAGGGAAAACAACCCTCAAATTTTTGGCAGTACAAAATTTGACTCCTGGACAGCCACATCTTGTCTGGAAATCAGCAAAACACAGCCCTATGGAGACTAGGAAGGCAGCCATAAAGGTGCGACTCATGACAGGCACTTATCAGTTGGGATACATTCAGGCCAGAAACAAAAAAATCAGAGAGTCAAACTGTGTACTGTGCCAAAGAGAGCCAGAAGATGAACATCATTTTATAGCAAGATGTCCTGCACTCGCAGACAAAAGATCTTTATACATAGACAAGATCACAAAGCTTACCCAAGAAAAACCCTGGAAAAACATCACAGATCTTGAAGATGACAGTGATGGAACCATACTCACGCAGCTAGTGATAGACTGTACCTTCTTCATGGACAAAAAACGAGAAAAGGGTCCGGAATCATGGGAATGGTACAACAAAATGGAAAAGACATGCAGAGACTACATCTATGCATTACACCAGGTTAGGTCGAGCAAGATAAAACTATTAATGTAAATATGAAAATATTCACTCTAAGACAGCACCCTGTTCTTTCTAAAACAGATGACCCAGACACCTCAAATCTTGTAAAATACAAAATGTATCCCCCCCTTCCCTTTTTATTTTTTCAGCTATATGTACATAGTAACAGTAAATTATTTTTAACACTATGTTAAGTTGCTACTTGTTTTTATCCTAATACTGCACTCTTGTATAGTCCACTTTTAAACAATTTGCCTTTATTAAATCTTATAATCACACTCTCCCAATTTATATCTCTTAGGCTATTATTTTAAACATACCATCCTTTTAAATATGAAACCGAAAGTCCACCACCGCACTAGATAACTTTTAAATTTTAAAATATCTTGTCCATCTTTTTTAGCTCACCTGAGCCATAGGCTCAAAGTGAGCTATTGTCATAGCGTGGCGTCCGTCGTCCGTCGTCCGTCGTCGTCCGTCGTCGTCCGTCGTCCGTCGTAAACTTTTCAACATTTTCGACTTCTTCTCCAGAACCACTGAAAAGATTTTCATGAAACTTGGTAGGAATGAAGTACTCATGGTCCCCTACAAGTGTTGTTGTTTTTCGTCCGGATCCATCAACAGGTGGCGCCACCAGAGGCAAAAGTAGGTCACAGGGGGTACCCTCCTTTGACAAACTTCTTCTTCAGAACGAAAGCACGTATCGACAAACTTAAAGCATCAGAATGATCTAGAGAGATGTCTTAAGAAGTGTTGTTGTTTTTGGTTCCACTCGGAAGTCAAATTTTTGACGCGTTTTTGACGTCTTTTCGGACTCTGTCGGAAATGCACATTTTTGCACTATTTCTTTAAATAACTCAATATGTGTATGGTTTTACACATTCATTTACTACAAATTCATCACATTTAAGTTACTTAATGCTTTGATATGTATTTCATACTGAGATTTTAATTTTTTGATTTTTTATGAATTATTTTCTTATGTGAAAAGGAAAGGGGGGGGGGGGTGATTTTCATACATATTCAACTTCTTCTCCAGAACTGCTGAACAGATTTTTATGAGTATTTTTTCAATCATGAATAGATATGTTTACTGTGAACATGGACCCAAGGCTTGTAAGTTCAAGTTCTGGTACCCTGGTAACTTTAGTTTCGTATAAGTTGGTACATGTTCATGTATGCAAGAGTTGTCTTTCTTTAATATAGATTTATGTTTTTGAGGTTTAAATTTTTGGATTATCGATTTATTTGAATGTTATATATTTTGAATTATTAAATAGGTATGGAAAAGAAAACTAAATTATTTTAAAAAGATGAATAAGTATTTTCAAATTTATCTTGTGAAGACTTAGATATACAACTATGAAATTACAATATTGAGAGCAGCTCAAAATATTAATGTAAGAACAGATCAATGTTATCAATAACACAGTGAAAGGATGGGGAGGGGGTCTGTTATTTTGCTTTAGCTTCTGTATAACTATCTCTCTTGGGTTACTTAGATTACTCAAGAAGAAGGGGGGATGATTTTCATACATATTCAACTTCTTCTCCAGAACCACTGAACATATATTCGTTAAACTTGGTAGGAAAGAAGAAATCATGGTCCCCTACAAGTATTGTTGTTTTTAGCTCACCTGAGCGAAGCTCAAGTGAGCTATTGTCATAGCGCGTCGTCCGTCCATCGTCCGTCCGTCCGACGTAAACTTTTAACATTTTCGATATCTTTTCGGCAACCGCTGCACAGAATTTCACGAAATTTCACAGGAAGCAAGTACTCAATGCCCTCTATCAAATTTATGTTTTTCAAGCCGATCGGAAATCCAAGATGGCCGCCACAGGCTCTGATTGGCTGACACATTTTTGACTTCTCTTCTGAAACTGCGTCACAGAATTTCATGAAACTTCACAGGAAGCAAGTACTCAATGCCCTCTACCAAGTTTGTGTTTTTTGAGCCGATTGGAAATCCAAGATGGCCGCCACAGGCTCTGATTGGCTGACACATTTTTGACTTCTCCTCCGAAACTGCTGCACAGAATTTCATGAAACTTCACAGGAAGCAAGTACTCAATGCCTTCTACCAAGTTTGTGTTTTTGGAGCCGATTGGAAATCCAAGATGGCCGCCACAGGCTCTAATTGGCTGACACATTCTCGACTTCTCCTCTGAAACCGCTGCACAGAATTTCATGAAACTTCACGGGAAGCAACTACTCAATGCCCTCTACCAAATTGTGTTTTTCAAGCCAATCGGAAATCCAAGATGGCTGCCACAGGCTCTGATTGGCTGACACATTTTCAACTTCTCTTCTATAACCACTGCACAGAATATCATGAAACTTCACAGGAAGCAAGTACTCAATGCCCTCTACTAAGTTTGTGTTTTTCGAGCCAATCGGAAATCCAAGATGGCTGCCACAGACTCTGATTGACTGACACATTTTCGACTTCTCCTCTCAAACGGCTGCATAGAATTTCACAAACCTTCACAGGAAGCAAGTACTGATTGCTCTCTACCAAGTTTGTGTTTTTCGAGCTGATCAGAAATCCAAGATGGCCGCCACAGGCTCTGATTGGCTGACAAATTTTCGACTTCTCCTCTGAAACCGCTGCGCAGAATTTCATGAAACTTCACAGGATGCAAGTACTCATACCCTCTATCAAGTTTGCGTTTTTGAAGCCTATCGGAAATTCAAGATGGCCGCCACAGGCTCTGATTTGCTGACACATTTTCAACTTCTCCTCTAAAACTGCTTCACAGAATTTCTTGAAACTTCACAGGACGCAAGTACTAATTGCCCTCTACTTAGTTTGTGTTTTTCGAGCCGATTGGAAATCCAAGATGTCCTCTATAGGCTCTATTTGAATGACACATTTTTGACTTATCCTCTTAAACTACTGCACAGAATGTCACTGAACTTTACAGGAAGTAATTTGTACACCTTGTCCTTCTCAACGCTTCACTAAAAGCGATTTCCTTCAGGTCTTGACTTTGATTGAAAACATACATACAGTCTCCTCAGGTGAGCGATGTGGCCCCCTTGGGCCTCTTGTTTATCTCCATTTTCATTATCCCCTACCATGAAACTTTTACCATTTTTACCCATTCTTTAATGGGGTGCTCCTTATACAGAGGAGGGATTTCCACAGAAAGAAAGAAAGAAAGAAAGAAATGAATGTCTAGACTTTGTTCACGCATTGTAACAATTTTTTAAACGAAACTGTAAAACAATTGTACCTGTTGACAGCTCGGCCACGTACCGCTGAGAAATTAAAAGGCCGGTCTGTTCGCATTGGCTTATGCTTCTGATAAAATAAGTTTGCATACTTTTCTTTTTCAGTCTCTTTTTCTATATGTGAAATGGTAATTATGCAAACACTATTTTAAAAGAATTAATTGTTATATTTCCGAATCTATTGAGATCATAATGACGTTCAGGATGCCACTGAGAAACATAAGCTATAAAACTGGGAAGTGATTTAATGCTAACCTACATCTTTCGACTTTTAATGCAATGAAATGCTTCGGGAGATGTATCGAAAGACCAACTCAACGGACCTACCCGGAAAAAACGATGAGTCTTTATTGCATGCAAAATTTAATGCTTATACGTCACGAGGCACGGGGATTACGAGACTAGATTAGGTACATGACAGCATGACAACATTTTATTAATAAGTCAGAAAAAAATGTCTCGGATTGTGTCTCAGAATTTTTCAATTTTTGTCCCAGAATTCTTTCATCGTCCCAGATTTTTTCATCAATGTTAAACAAAATTATTAGTATAACACATTGTAGTACCTAACATACACAAATGTAAGTATGAACACTTTACATGTATATATAGTGTATCCAAATATTAAAACATCAACACTTACAGTGAAATAAGATGTTACAGCAAATTCTAAGTGGAGTATCTTTCAGGGCCTTCAGACCTTTGATTTAACTGTTTCTTTGACTAAGTCTATAAATTAAATATGTGGTTTTGTGCCCTTGTTTAGTGCATGTTTGTCATATTCAAGTTACCATTTGCTCTGATATACATCACATGCTGTAATCTTCTTTTTTGGAATTTTTATGAATTCTTTGAAATATGAATAGATATGTTTACTGTGCACATGGACCCAAGGGTTGTGGGTTCAAGTCCCGGCACCGGCACCCCACATTTTTTCCTTTCTTTTTCATTTTTTTCCATTATGTCAGCTTTTAATGAACTTTTTAATCATCTTAATACCTTTGATTTCTTTTTTTTTACCTAACATTCTTTTCAATATTGCACACTCATCATGCTCATTCACTGTGTACATGGTGTATACTTGTCATATTTAAGGAGGTATTGAACACTTGGATGCCAAATTAAATTTTTGTCAAAATTTCTGAAATCATACTTTACTTGTCTGTTCTTGATTATACAAACTTACATCTGATTCTATCCACAGGAAAATTTTCTACGAGACTTTGAAATATGCATTTTTCAACGTTTCCGTGAATTTCTTGATGACGTCATAATGTTAAAAGTGTCATTTCAGTTCTCGTAAAGCTATTGGAAAAAAATTTCAATTTAATTTTCAAAATCTTCATAAATGTATTGCACTTAAATATTGAAAACGTGAAATGAACTCTGTTTTAAACAAAGGTAGGATGCTGGAATAAAATATGACACTATCGCTAAAAAAAAAAAAAAGCAATTCCAAGCCAGTTCACTGTAGTTGATAGCTATCTATAAGGAATCCTGTGGATAATTTTTTTTTCAAAATTAACTAATTGATCAACAATGTCCAGAGATGATTTCATGAGTAAATGAGAAAAATGAATTTAGGATTGAAATATTACAATGCTTTAAATATTCCAATTCTTCTTGGCGAAATCATTCATTTGAAGATTGAACTTTCTATTTTACACATGCAAAGTTTCAATGCGATATGTTTAGTATTGATGTTTTTATTAGCTCTACTGGTCATAGACCAGTTGAGCTTATGTGATACCCCATTGTCCGGCGTCTGTCCATCTGTCCGTCCGTCCGTAAACAATTCTTGTGCTCGCAACTCTTCTGAAACTATAAGAGATAGAAATGTAACTCTTTTTGCATTACACTTGGTCTGTGGTCTAGTTGTGCACCTGACATTTTGTTTGAGCCCCTGACCCCAAGGGTCCTAGAAAATGGGCATGGTCATTTTCTCCTATATAACTCTATGTAATCTTGTGCTTGCAATTCTTCTGACACTATAAATGATGGAAACTTAATTCTTTTTGCAATATGATGGTTGTGTGGTTTAGTTGTGCTCCTGATATTTTGTTTGAGCCCCTGACCCCCAGGGTTTTAGAAAAAGGGTGTGGTCATTTCTTCCTATATAACTCTATGTAATCTTGTGATCGCAACTCCTCTGACATTATAAACGATGGAGACTTAATTCTTTTTGCAATATGATGGATGCATGGTCTAGTTGTACACCTGATATTTTGTTTTAGCCCCTGACCCGCAGGGTCTTAGAAAAAGGGTGTGGTCATTTTCTCCTATATAACTCTATGTAATCTTGTGCTCGCAACTCCTCTGACACTATAAATGATGAAGACTTAATTTCTTTTGCAATATGATGGGTGTTTGGTGTAGTTGTGCACCTGATATTTTGTTTGGGCCCCTGACCCGCAGGGTCTTATAAAAAGGGTGTGGTCATTTTCTCCCATATAACTCTATGTAATCTTGTGCTCGCAACTCCTCTGACACTATAAATGATGAAGACTTAGTTTCTTTTGCATATTATGGATGCATGGTCTAGTTGTGCACCTGATATTTTGTTTTAGCCCCTGGCCCCCAGGGTCTTAGAAAAAGGGTGTGGTCATTTTCTCCTATGTAACTCTATGTAATCTTGTGCTCGCAACTCCTCTGACACTATTAATAATGGAGACTTCATTCTTTTTGCAATATGATGGGTTTATGGTCTAGTGTAACTGATATTTTGTTTGAGCCCCTGACCCCTAGGGTCCTAGAAAATGGGCGTGGTCATTTTCTCCTATATAACTCTATGTAATCTTGTGCTTGCAATTCTTCTGACACTATAAATGATGGAGACTTAATTCTTTTTGCAATATGATGGTTGTGTGGGTTAGTTGTGCACCTGATATTTCGTTTGAGCCCCTGACCCCAGAGTCTTAGAAAAAGGGTGTGGTCATTTTCTCCTACATAACTCTATGTAATCTTGTGCTCGCAACTCCTCTGACATTATAAATGATGGAGACTTAATTCTTTTTGCAATATGATGGATGTATGGTCTAGTTGTGCACCTGATATTTTGTTTGAGCTTCTGACCCCCAGGGTCTTAGAAAAAGGGTGCGGTCATTTTCTCCTATATAACTCTATGTAATCTTGTGCTCGCAACTCCTCTGACACTATGAATGATGGAGACTCAATTTCTTTTGCAATATGATGGGTGTATGGTCTAATTGTGCACCTGATATTTTGTTTGAGCCCCTGACCCCCAGGGTCTTAGAAAAAGGGTGTGGTCATTTTCTCCTATGTTACTCTATGTAATCTTGTGCTCGCAACTCCTCTGACACTATGAATGATGGAGACTCAATTTCTTTTGCAATATGATGGGTGTATGGTCTAGTTGTGCAACTGATATTTTGTTTTAGCCCCTGACCCCCAGGGTCTTAGAAAAAGGGTGTGGTCATTTTCTTCAATATAACTCTATGTAATCTTGTGCTCGCAACTCCTCTTACACTATCAATTATGGAGACTCAATTCTTTTTGCATATTATGGGTCTGTGGTCTTGTTGTGCACCTGATATTTTGTTTGAGCCCCTGAACCCCAGGGTCTTAGACAATTGGTGTGGTAATTTCCACCTATATAATTGTGCTCTCAACACTTCTAAAGCTATTAGTGAAGGATTGTTTATTCTTTATGCAATATGATGGATCTATAGTCTTGTTGTGTCATTGATGTTTCATTTCAGGCAGCACCCCCTGGCCCCTAGGATCTTGGAAAATGGGTGTAGCATTTTTTTATGTAAATACAATGTACTATATTTCGGATATTATTAAGGTATTCAGCCCGTAATACATTTTCAATGAGAATTGTCAAAGATACAGATTTTCTATTTTATCATATAGAATACTTTATACACTTATTTTGCTCATATAAATGATGCCACTTGTCAACCAATGACCCAAGCAATTACCTCCGAACATTCCCGATAATGAAATCATCGGTATTTGTCAGAAATGTAGGAATAGTGTAAAAATCTTAACCGGAAGTGACTCTATTAGGGTGCGGGAACCTTAATTAGGGATATGAGGGATATTCTATTTCTAGCTGCAGTTTAATGGATATGTTGTTTTATGGTACAACTTATAATTTCTTAGAGTGCCTGCTCCCTATTGTCTTTGGTTTAAAAAATGGTAATTGATATTTATGTGTTATGTATCTTATTCACTTGTCAATGAGTGAATAAAACAAAGCAACCAGGAGAGCTACAGTCTCATCAGAGACTTCTGGTTGCATTTTGAATGTGGAGGTTTGTGACACCATTTTCCTGGATAACGTCAAAATGACGTCGTGGTTTGTTCATGCATAAAACTCCCAAAGTCCACAATTTCGAAAATCGCCAGAATTTCTTCAAATGCTTCCGGAAATTATTCAAACATTATCAGTATACTCAAATGTGTATATCTATCAGCGTATCAAATGTTTTGAAAAAGTTAAGACTGAACTTTTTATTGGAAGTGAGAAAACAAATAAATGTTGCCGCCATCTTGGTGCTCAAACCCTCCTTAAGTCTCTGAATGCTGTGATATATATTTTATGTCTAAATTTTATATTTCAAATAAAAAGAAAAAGATTTATGTGCATATTGACCCTGGGTTTGGGTTCAAATTCTGGCAGTGACACTATCATAATGCAATGTTAGTAGACTAAGAGTGTGCATGGGCATCAGGTGAGCATTGTGTCCCTGGGACTATTGTGATATTATACTAACCTATATGAACATGATTCTTATACTCTTCATATAACAGTATTATAATGTATCATTATTAATCAATATGCACAAGCTATTGATTATGTGACCTTATTTGTTTGCATTAATGATGGTATAAAGATAGGATAAACAGCTTAGGGCTAAAATAAGAGTTTTTGATAATCATAACTAGTCTATTTTGGGTAAAAACATGAAATTTTGAATTTTCGACTTTTTATGTATTTATGCATTTTCCATGTTTATGAGAACTTTGAATTTTGCCCAAGTCAAAGTTCATTGATACCCATGAATAATTTTTGACTTTAACTTCTTCGGGTCACTCCCGCTTTAATGCAATGCATGCTAACAATATCTGAAGCCATGCGTTTGAACAATGCGAAGTGATCAAATGACTCCCATTTGTAAGTGAGTAATACTTTGTAAAGTTCAACGATCAAAATGTCAAATTTAGAGGCTTTTTCTACTTATGAAACAAATTTCTCTCGATAAAACTGATTCGCAAATTCATGGAATGCGGAGAACTTTCAATGATGTCATAGAATAAAATTACATCATGCATCGTGATATCGCCATTATGAGATTGTTGCTGTTTATTATGCTGCATCCTTTGTCCATTGAATTAAAATATTTTCAAATGATATGGAAAACGAGCACATGCAGATCTCCGAAAAATACACAATTTGGCCTCTAAAAGAACATCAAGGGCATATTGTTTTTGAGTCATTTGAACTAACCTTTAAAAACACGAAAGAGGTTCCCGTTGAAAGCTTAGGGTCTGAAAATACCATTATTTACATTTGGTATCATTTTGTCTAATATTATTATAAATGTGATTATTTTACATGTGTTCTAAAGACTAAATGAACAAATACTATGCGTTACTCTTTTTGATGAGTATACTTTTGAACAATCAAGCCAATGCTGTGCTTCAGAAATAAATGCTTTGTTCTTTGGAGTCAGAATTTATGCGCAAGGTTTTCTGGTTCCCCTAATACCAAATAAAAACAAGAAAAATATTGATGCAACGCATCAGTTCGCCGAAAGAATTCAGATACAAAAAATACCTGTAATTACTCATGAGTGAATAGAATCCAAATGTGGAATA
Source organism: Pinctada fucata (assembly GCA_028142955.1). Taxonomy (NCBI): domain Eukaryota; kingdom Metazoa; phylum Mollusca; class Bivalvia; order Pterioida; family Pteriidae; genus Pinctada; species Pinctada fucata. The sequence goes on from AP027111.1 coordinate 53,135,695, forward strand.
TTTTGATATATATTGTTATACATGTGACAGCCTCCCCCACCCCACCCCCAATGTGCATCTTTATTTGTCTTCCGTTCTTTCCTGAATTAATGGTTGCTCCCAAAAACATTCACATTCAAATCTATTTAAGGTTAATATGTTTGGCATTAGATGGAAACTTTTAATATAGGCATTCAAAAGTATATACATTGTGTATATGAAAAAGGCATGCCAACTCGAGACAGCTGCTGGTTTTTGTCAATTCAGAATCCTGAGACGGTCCCCCCGCTTTATGCTATAGGAAAGCCGGGGTTCATCTCATAATTGTTCATTGGATTACCTATTTCCACATGTGGCATGATAAGTTCAAAGATACTCCGATACATCTTTGCCAGAAGTGCAAAACTATCAATAGAAATCGCCGGCTGTCGTTGATTAATGCAATGATTTCTCCCTGACTAAGTTTCATTTGACGTCTTAATTCTTCTACAATTCACGGAAAGTTTTGTTTAAAATATTTATGCACAACCAATCTAATTCCCTGAAATGATACTATTAAAAGGAACATGCTTGTATTTCGCATGAAAACATTTATGACGTCACAATGCATAAGATCTAAAGAAACATGCCTCGATGGCTGTTCCAACCTGCAAACTGTACCCACGGTGACATGAATATTAACGTCACTTTGTTACCTAGAAAAACAGGATTTCAGAAACAAGAATGAAACTGACAACTGTGCTGCATATATATAGAATAAATGTCATAATTTGTTTTTTGTTACGGGTATGCAACACACAGCAAGTGCATTTATCGCATTTTACGATAAATGCACTTGCTGTGTGTTTCACACCTGTAACAAAGCACAAATTAAGACACTTATTCCCTATGAACAAATGCTGCTGTGTGATACACTTTTAAGATATTTCAATATATCATCTATCAAGATATATAATAATAATATATAATAACAAAGTCTATCTATTCTTAGGTGAAGATGCAGGTGTAAGGAAAATGAAGGAACGGCTAATGGAAATCAATGACAAGTTAACCCGGTTCATCAAACTTTCCCCTCTACAGGACACAGAGGAGGAATTACCTATAGAGCTGTTATATGCTTCAGTGGTCATCTGTGAAGATCAGAAGTATGTTACAAAGGACACAGACTCATCACAATATATGGAAAAATTTACAATACATCAGGAACGTAGACATGCAGGTACTCTGGTCTCTCATCTAGAAAGTATTGATAGACCTGATATGGTTAGAAGACGTAGGAGACATTTGGAGAGTAGACTTCATAGCTTACATGTTTCTGCCGCAAGGTTAGGTACAAAGCGTATGTCAGACTTCGATATAGGAAGTTATAAATATGAAATGTCCTATTTGAGGGAAGTCACAAACCCTAATGACATATTTAAAAAAGACGGTGAATATGTCAGAAAAATATGTATGTTAGGGGACGCTGCACACGGTAAAACCACTTACTGTGTATGGTTATTACGCAAATGGTGCAATGCTAAAAGAAAGGAAAGAACCGGACAGAAAAATTTTGATAAGTGGGAACAAGAACTGAGGAAATTTGACTTTGTTTTTCTGATGAAGTTTCGCAATGTTAACGATCTAAATCTAGTTTCAGTTGTAGATATGATCTGCCAGGATGCGTTTGAGAGTGACAAGGGCTGCCATGATGCCATACGTCACGTATTATCATCAGACGAATATAAAAGTCTTATCATCTTGGATGGACTAGATGAACTGAACTCGAACAGTAAAAATAGGATGCCAAGGATTGACGTGTCAGGTAGTGTAACATGCTTCATAACAATGCGACCATGGGTGTTTCCGTTATTGTTAAAGAAACCACAACACAGTGACAGAGTTATAGAAATTCGTGGTTTAAGTGAGACTGGAATGGAAAATATTATTAAGAATGTACTTGTAAGTCATTATAAGTTAAAAGAGAGCTCACCAAAATATACAGATGTGCATGAAAAAGTACTGAAATATTTAGAAAATGAAAGTGTAAAATCTTTCATGCAGATTCCTTTGTTAGCTGTAGTATGTGTACAGATATGGTATGATGGGAAACAGGTGGGGGACAGTATAACAAGCTTCTATGCTGAGATGTTAAACATGTTAATAGAGAGGGCCAATGAAAAACATAAAATTGAAATAGAACATGACAAAACAGAAAAAGTTGAATTACCTAAAATTTTGTCTGTTTATGATCACATTGAGAATTGTAGTTCTGTACTGTTAAAATTAGGAAAAGTAGCATATGAAGGTCTGTTATCTAATGAAACGAACTTAGTATTTCAGAAAAGAAAATTAGAAAAAGAAATAAGTGTGAGAGAATTACAGTTTGCACTAGATGTTGGATTGATCAGTCAGAAGGAAGCACACAGTCTTACAACAAAGAATGTAAGTGTTCATTTCTTTCATAAATCTATACAAGAGTTCCTGGCTGTAATCTACATTGTAACAAACAAAGAGGTAGGTGACTTATTCTGTAAACATCTGTCCAGTGTCAAGGTCATCATGGAGTTGTCTAATGTTATCATGTTTATATGTGGTATGTGTCCGTCCCTGGGTAGTGTTATATCACAGTGTGTTGTAAGTGTGACAGACAGTGACACAGAGATCTGTAAATACAGAGAATTACTTACAGATAACAGGACAGTGGGGGAACTGTACAAACTACAGGTAAGTTGGCACAGGGAGTTACAGGACAGACAGACAGACAGCCCAGTGACGTTCCATGTATCAGATGTTTATCTGTTAAGATACAATGACATAGAGACAGTGAGGGGGACTAGGGACGTCCTGTCTGATCCCCATGTAGTAGACATAAGGTCACTGTTCTTATTGCATGTACCTACTGACATAGAACGTGGTGTTACTAACACAGAACTAAATAACTTTCTGTATAACAAACAACTAACATGTTCACTTGACATGGTCTGTATTAGTGGTGGTTATACCACTGATAGGTCAGTGTCCCCTATCTGTATACCCTCACTTAAAACTTTATACCTAGGTCATGTAAAAATAAATACTGACCTTGATGATGATGTTTGTCCTCCACTGCTGACAGACATGACATCACTACGTAAGTTAGAGGTGGTGGTGGTGACCCTGGGTGACAGAGGACTGGGTCTGTCTGCTGACATGGTACATATAGAGAAGGTAAGGTTAACCCATGTAAATATGTCATCATCACAATGGCAACAGTTTATACTGTCTGTACTAAACATACAACATGGATTTAATGTTGAACTATATAACACAAATATTGATGATGAATCCATGACAAAGATCCGGTCGTCTCCTGACTTCAATGTAACACGGGATGGTGTGGATGAGGATGGTGAGTATGAGTTCTACTTCACCAGAGTATGGCCATCACAGGTCACACAGTAAATGTTCCTTGTATTAACGTATCATGGTGCAGTCCACATTATAACAATCAGGTTAGATTTTATATATTATTTTATCACCTATTATAACTTCTCAGCATCAATGTAGAGGAAAGTTCAGCACAAGTGAAAATCAGGTAACTATTATCCAACATTATCTCTTGTAAATATTGGCTAAAATGGTTTAAAGTTTCCAAAATTCCAGGTATAAAGACTCGAACATTCCAGGTAAGTATTCCTTGTATGTGTGGTCACAGTATTAGATCCTTTATGTCCATTATAATAGTAAACTTTTCATGAAACTTTTTATGACAACATTCATATGCTACTTTTCACACTAAATCCTTTTAATTCTAAGAAAGAAGATGTCAAGCATATTTTCATTTGTTGAATATTTCCCCTGTTTCCAAGAATCATTCCATATCTGTACACAGTGAGTGTTTTTGACTTCATATAGATTTTCTGAGAACTGCAGAAATGGACATCAAGGTTTTCTGAAAACCTCAAGAGTTGATTCACTTGTATATATTGTTTATAGTATTATTTATTGCTGATTTTTATAGGGACAAAATTTAAAATGAAAATATTTGATATGTATAATGTTATTTTGCATTTTACAGGAATTTGAGAAAATAATGTGTATTGTTGTCTGAAGTTCAACTTTCACATAAAAAAACTGTTGATCTTAGTATAATGATATTCTTGTGGACAAAGAAAGATAACTCTTATTCAATTGTTGGTAACCATAATTGATTGCACTCAGTAATAAACCATTTAATTCTATGTATGAAGATATCAGACAGATTTTCATTTTTGAAAATTTCCCCTGTTTCCTGGAATCATTCCATATCTGTACACAGTGTGTATTTGACTTCACATAGATTTTCTGAGAACTAAAGAAATTGACATCTAGGTTTTTTGAAAACCTCAAGAATTGACTTGTATATACATTAGTGTGTATAGTATTATTTTTTAGTGCTGATTTTTTTTTTCAATGACAAAATATAATACGAAAATATTTCATATATGTTATTTTGCATTTTACAGGAATTTGAGAAAAATAATACATAACTTGAACTTTCACATAAATCTTTACAATGTTAATCTTATAGTGAAAGAGAGATAACTCTTATTTGGTTGTTAATCAATGGATATATTTAATCTATTAAATGTATAAATAATGTTTCTCTGAAAGCAAAAGTAAAATGTATGGAATAGCTTTGTTACTATATTTTCTGACGAATACAAAAATTGATATCAAGAACCTGAAAGGCTGTAACCCTGATAGTTAAGTTTCGGGGGTATATAGGAATCACCCTGTCTGTCTGTCTGTCTGCCCATTACACCTTGTCTGGAATATAAGTCCTCCCGCTGTGGATGGATTTCAATAATATTTCACAGAAATGTTCCTTAGGACGTATGGGTTTGTGATGACCTTGAACCAAGGTCATAGGTCAAAGGTCAATGTCAGAATATACATCAATAGTAAGACCTTGACCGGAGAAAAACTCCTTCCAATGTGGATGGATTTCAATAATATTTCACAGAAATGTTCCTTAGGGCCTATGGATGTGTGATGACTTTGAACCAAGGTTATAGGTCAAAGGTCAAGGTCCAAATAGACATCATTAGTAAAACGTTGTCCGGAAAATAACTCCTTCCTCTGTGGATGGATTTCAATAACATTTTACAGAAATGTTTCTTAGGACCTGAGGGTGTGTCATGACTTTGAACCAAGGTCAAAGGTCAAGGTCATAATAGACATCATTGGTAAAACCTTGACCAGAGAATAACTCCTCTCCCTGTGGATGGATTTCAATAATAGATCACACAATTGTTCCTCAGGACCTAAGGGTGTGTCATGACCTTGAACCAAGATCATAGATCAAAGGTCAAGGTCACAATAGACATAATTAGTAAAACCTTGTCCGGAACATAACTCCTCTTCCTGAGGATGGATTTCAATTACATTTCAAAGAAATGTTCCTGAGGATGAACAAAGGTCAAGGTCACAGTATACATCATTAGTAATATCTTGTCCACAGAATAACTCCTCTATCTGGGGATGGATTACAATAATATTTCACAGAAATGTTTCTTAGGACCTGAGGGTGTGTTATGGCCATGAAGGTCAAGGTCACAATAGATGTCATTAGTAAAACTTTGTACAGAGCAAAACTACTCCCCCCTATGAATGGATTTCAGTAATATTTCATGGATATGTTGCTTACTAACAAAGGGTGTGTCATAACCTTGAACCAAGCTCATATGTCAAAGGTCAAGGTCTCGATAGACCTCGTTAGTAAAACCTTGACCAGAGAAAAACTCCCCCTGTGGATGTATTTCAATAATGTTTCGCAGAAATGTTCCTTATGACCTCAGGGTGTGTCATGACCTTAAACCAAGGTCAAATGGCAAGGTCACAATACACATCATTAGTAAAACCTTGCCTAGAGCTGAACTTTTCCATCTTTGGGTCGATTTCAATTATATTTCACAGAAATGTTCCTTGGGACCTAAGGGTGTGCCTAACCTTGAACCAATGTCAAAGGACAAGATCACAATAGACAGCATTAGTAAAACATTGACCGGAGAATAACTCCTCCCCATGGGGATAGATTTCAATAATATTTCACAGAAATCTTCTTTAGGATCTAAGGGTCTGCCATGACCGTGAACAAAGGTCAAAGGTCAAGGTCACAATAGACAGCATAAGTGAAACTTGACCAGTGGATAACTCCTATCCATGGGGATAGACTTCAATAATATTGCACAAAAATGTCCTTTAGGTCTTAAAGGTGTGTTATGACCTTGAACCAAGGTCAAAGGTCAAGATCACAATGGCATCATTAGCAATCTTTGTACAGATCATTACTCCTCCCCAAGTGAATGGATATCAATGATTTTTCACAGAAATGTTTCTTAGGTTCTAAGGGTGTGACATGACCTTGAACCAAGGTCATAGGTCAATGGCACACAATATACATCAATAGTAAGACCTTGACTGGAGAAAAACTCCTCCCAATGTGGATGGATTTCAATAATATTTCACAGAAATGTTCCTTAAGACCTGAGGGTGTGTCATGACCTTGAACAAAGGTCAAGGTCATAATTGACATTTTTGGTAAAACCTTGACCAGAGAATAACTCCCACTGTAAATTGATTTCAATAATATTTGACACAAATGTTCCTTATGAACTAAGGGTTTGTTGTGATCTTGAACCAAGATCATAGATTAAAGGACAAGGTCACAATAAACATAATTAGTAAAACCTTGTCCGGAGCATAACTCCTTCTTTGGATGGAGTTCAATAACATTTCAAAGAAATGTTCCTTAGGACATGAGGGCGTGTCATGACTTTGAACCAAGGTCACATGTCAAGGTCACAAAAGACATCATCAGTAAGATCTTGTCCACAGAATAACTCCTCCATCTTGGGATGGATTTCAATAACATTTCACAAAAATGTTCCTTAGGACCTAAGAGTGTGTCATGAACATGAACCAAGGTAAAAGTTTAAAGTCATAATAGACGTCATAAGTAAAACTTTGTGAATAGCATAACTCCTCTCCCTGTGAATGGATTTCAGTAATATTTCATAGAAATTGCTTAGGACCTAAGGATGTGTCATGACCTTGAACCAAGCTCATATGTCAAAGGTCAAGGTCACAATATACATCGTTAGTAAAACCTTGACCAGAAAACAACTCCTCCCCCTGTGATTGATTTCAATTATATTTCACAGAAATGTTCCCTATGACCAAAGGGTGTGTCGTGACCTTGAACCAAGGTCAAGGTCACAAGAGACATCATTAGTAAAACCTTTATCGGAGCATAACTCCTCAGCCTGTGGATTGATTTCAATATTTCACAGAAATATTCCTTTGGACCTAAGGGTGTGTCAAGAACTTGAACCAAGGTCAAATGTCAAGGTCACAATAGACAGCATTAGTAAAACCTTGACCGAAGTATAACTCCTCCCCATGTGGATAGATTTCAATAATTTTTCACAGAAATCTTATTTAGGATCTAAGGGTCTGTCATGACCGTGAACCAAGGTCAAGGTCACAATAGTCAGCATTCGTAAAAAAATGACCTGAGAATAACTCCTCCCCATCGGTTTAGATTTCAATAATATCGCACAGAAATATTCTTTAGGACCTAAGGGTCTGTCATGACCTTGAATCAAGGTCATAGGTTAAAGGTCAATGTCACGATGGACATCATTAGCAAAACTTTGTACAGAGCATAACTCCTCCCCATGCGAATGAATTACAATGATATTTCATAGAAATGTTGCTTAGGACCAAAGGGTGTGTCATTAGCGTGAACCAAGATCATATGTCAAAGATAAAGGTCACAACAGACATCATTAGTAAAAACTTGACAAGAGAATGACTCCTCCCCCTGTGGATGGATTTCAATAATATTTCACAGAAATGACTCCTATGACCTAAGGGTGTGTCATGACCTTGAACCAAGGTCAAATGGCAAGGTCACAAGAGACATCATTAGTAAAACCTTGACGGAGCATAACTCCTCCTGCTGTGGATGGATTTCAATAATATTTCACAGAAATGTTCCTAAGGACCTAAGAGTTTGTCATGACCCTTAACCAAGGTCAAACGTCAAGGTCACAATCGACAACATTAGTAAAACATTGACCGGAGAGTAACTCCTCCCCATGGGGATAGATTTTAATAATATTGCACAGTAATGTTCTTTAGGACCTAAGGATCTGACATGAACTTGAATCAAGGTCAAGGTCACAATAGACAGCATTAGTAAAACCTTGACCGGAGAATAACTCTTCCCCATGGGAAAGATTTTAATAGTATTACATAGAAATGTTTTTTTAAGATCTAAGGGTTTTTCATGACCTTTAAACAAGGTCATAAGTCAAAGGTCAAGGTCACAATGGACATCATTAGCAAAACTTAGTACAGAGCATAACTCCTTCCCATGTGAATGGATTTCAATGAAATTTACAGAAATGTTCCTTATGTTCTAAGGGTGTGTCTTGACCTTGAACCAAGGTCATAGGTCAATGTCACAATCAACATCAATAGTAAAACCTTGACCGGAGAATAACTCCTCCCAATGTAGACGTATTTTATTAATATTTTACAGAAATTTTCCCTATGACCTAAGGTTGGGTCATGATCTTGAACCAAGGTCAAAGGTCAAGGTCACAATAGACATAATTTGTAAAACCATCACCGAGCTTAACTATTCCATCTTTGGATGTATTTCAATTGTATTTCACAGAAATGTTCCTTAGTAGCTAAGGGTGTGACATGACCTTGAACTAAGGTCAAAGGTCAAGGTCACAACAGACATCATTAGTAAAACCTTGACCGGAGAATTACTCCTCAGCCTGTGGATGGATTTCAATAATATTTCACAGAAATGTTCCTTAGGACCTAAGGTTGTGTCATGACCTTGAACCAAGGTCAAGGTCACAATAGACATAATTTGTAAAACCTTCACCAGAGCTTAACTCTTCCATCTTTAGATGTATTTCAACTATATTTCACAGAAATGTTCCTTAGGAACTAAGGGTGTGTCAAGATCTTGAACCAAGGTCAAAGGTCAAGGTCACAACAGACATCATTAGTAAAACCTTGACCGGAGAATAACTCCTCCCTATGTGGATAGATTTTAATAACATTTCACAGAAATATTCTGTAGGACTTAAAGGTCTGTCATGACCGTGAACCAAGGTCAAAGGTCACAATAGGCAGCATTAGTAAAACCATGACAGGAGAATAATTCCTTCCCATGTGGATAGATTTCAATAATATTTCACAGAAATGTTCTACAGGACCTAAGGGTCTGACATTAACGTGAACCATGGTCAGAGTCAAAGGTCAAGTTCACAATGGACATCATTAGCAAAACATTGTACAAAACATAACTCTTCTCCATGTGAATGGATTTCAATAATATTTCACAGAAATGTTTCTTGTGACCTAATGGGTTTGTCATGATCTTGCACAAGGTCAAAGGTCAATGTCACAATAGACATCAATAGTAAAACCTTCACCGGAGAATAACTCCTCCCCCTGTGGATAGATTTCAATACTATTTCACAGAAATGTTCTTTAGGGCCTAAGGGTCTGTCATGACCGTGAACCAAGGTCATAGGTTAAGGTCGAAATGGGCATTATTATCAAATCTTTGCACAGTGCATAACTCCTCCCCGTGTGAATGGATTTCAATAATATTTCACAGAAATGTTTCTTAGGACCTAAGGATGTGTCATGACCTTAAACCAATGTCAGAGGTCAAAGGTCAATGTCACAATAGACATCAATAGTAAGACCTTGACCGGAGAATAACTCCTCCCCCTGAGGATGGATTTCAATATTTCACATTAATGTTCTTTAGAACCTAAGTGTGTGTTATGACCTTGAACCAAGATCAAGGTCACACCAAACATCACTAGGAAAATTTGTACAGAACATAACTCTTCCCCCTTTGGATGGATTTCAATTATATTTCACAGAAATGTTCCTTAGGAGCTAAGGGTTGTCATAACCTTGAACCAAGGTCATAGATTGAAGGTGAAGGTCACAATAGACATCACTAGTGTAAAACCTTGTCCAGAGCATAACTCCTCCCCATTGGATGGATTTCAACTACATTTCACAGAAATGTTCCTTAGCACCTGAGGATGTGTCATGACCTTGAACCAAGACCATAGGTTAAGGTCACAATAGACATCATTATTATAACGTTGACCAGAGTCAGCAATTGAATAGGTCAAAATCCTTGACTAGCGGGTGCACTTTTGATTGGATGTTACCCATACTTAACCATACTGAATACACTGATAGATTATGACAAGTGAAATAACCCTACTCATGTTAAAGGTCATAGGTCAAGGTCAAAGATTGAAAAAGGTCAAAATCCTTATATACAGCCTACAGGATAGTTTAGATTGGACCTTATCTAGACGTCACACACTGATAGCTCATGACAAGAGGAAGAAGGAGGGGATCTCCAACAACACTAGGTTGCAACACCAACAGCAAAATCCAAAACATGCACTGCAAAAACAAGAAGAACCCTATGGATTTTCAAGGTTATAGGTCAATGCCACAGATTGGATTTTCAAAGTCAAAGATTAAGTTTACAGATGGGAAAAGGTCAAAATCCTTCTTTACAACCTAGTGAATACAGTTTTGATTCCATCATATCCAGACTTCATACACTGATAGCATATGATGACCTGAAAAACGTGTGGAATTTCAAGGTCACAGATTAGAAAAGGTTAAAATCCTGGTATACAGCCAAAAAGGAGATGTTTTAATTGGTTATAATAAAACTTCATGTACACTGATTGCTTATGACAAAAGGAAATAACCTATTAATTTTCAAGATCATAGGTCAAGGTCACAGATTGGAAAAGGTCAAAATCCTTGTGAACAGCCTATAGAGGGTGCAGTTTTGATTAGATCTCATCTAGACTTCATACACTGATAGCTTATGACAAGAGGGAGAACCCTATGGGTTTTTAAGGTCAAAGTTGGTCATAACCCTATGGATTTTTAAGGTCACAGTTGGAAATAGTCATAATCCTTTTTTCAGCCTAAGGGAGACATTTATGATTCTATCTCAACCAAACGTACATTGTAGTACACTGATTGCATATGAGAAGAGGAAGAAACCTATTGATTTTCCTTGTATACAACATGTACGGCACATTGATTTTCCTTGTATACAACTTGTACGGCACATTGATTTTCCTGTATACAAGATGTACGGCACATTGATTTTCCTGGTATACAAGATGTACGGCACATTGATTTTCCTTGTATACAACATGTACGGCACATTGATTTTCCTTGTATACAACATGTACGGCACATTGATTTTCCTTGTATACAACATGTACGGCACATTGATTTTCCGTGTATACAACATGTACGGCACATTGTTTTTCCGTGAATACAACATGTACGGCACATTGTTTTTCCGTGTATACAACATGTACGGCACATTGTTTTTCCGTGTATACAACATGTACGGTACATTGATTTTCCTTGTATACAACATGTACGGTACATTGTTTTTCCGTGTATACAACATGTACGGCACATTGTTTTTCCGTGAATACAACATGTACGGCACATTGTTTTTCCGTGTATACAACATGTACGGCACATTGTTTTTCCGTGTATACAACATGTACGGTACATTGATTTTCCTTGTATACAACATGTACGGTACATTGTTTTTCCGTGTATACAACATGTACGGCACATTGTTTTTCCGTGTATACAACATGTACGGCACATTGATTTTCTTGCAGTTCGTAGGGATGGTAGTCTTTGCGTTGCCTAGGTTTTATTCCATGATCATTCGTTATCAAGGCAAATTTCATCAGAATATGACGTCATATATCATGGACATGACAATACAAAGTTTCATAATCATGACACAGTGACAGTTTCCATACATATTGTTCATCTCATTAAGTGGTAATATATATTAAATAATATAATAAAAGCATTTTCTTCCTCAAAATTGAAGGGCCGATTTGAAGTATTAATGCACCTTGTCCTTTATATATAAATAAAAAGCATTGTAAATACAGATTTTTTTTACACCTGTATGTAAGCATATCCTGTCTACATGTATATTTAGATTTCAAGCAGACCTGACGAGTTGTTTCATGCATCCTATAGCATTATGAACAAACATTCGTCAAGTATTCATGTTGAGGAAGATATGGTATTATATGTTATACAAATTCTATAAGGCATTCATGGTCAGCAGTGACCATCTGACATATAGACATCTGACATAAAGACATCATCTGACATATAGACACCATCTGACATATAGACACCATCTGACATATAGACACCAAGTCTTTTTAATGTTTTGGTTGTTAATATCAAACTTCTCCAATCAACACGGATTGTCTCTGTCAAGTCAAGTCTTCACAGTTAAGTTCAGAATTCCTGATCACATGGTCTGTGTTAAAGCCAAATCTTGCTTTAGCATGCTTACTTCATCACTCCTCCTCATTTTTTCCTGAAACAGGTAAAAATTACAAATATCATTACATCATAGTTAAGAATTTAAGAATTCTAAAGCGCAAAATGATATTTCATAGATAAGTTCCTTTTCTTTATTGATAAACATATTTGTACATGTATACTTCAAGTACATGTATTATATTCAATATATTCTCAACCATTTTGATGAAATATTTTAGATTTCTAATACTTATCTCATATTTGAATAAGTAGTCTATATACATGATATATAAAGAATTCAAATTGGATCCAACGTAAAGAAAATGAATATAGAAAAAATGTGAAAGCACCACAAAAAGCGACATTATATTCCACATTTTATTATTACACGTGTTTCGGCTTTTACAACATCTTCAGATAATGGTAAATTTATCTCAAAAATACATGCAATAGTAAAGACATTGATAATGATCATGATTAGGTGATGAGATGACTGCACTCTCCCCGTGAAGGTGTGCTTATACTTCATGGAAAGAGTAAATAGATGGTCATATCATTTGTATCTAAAGAAAATTCCTTATATCAGAAATTCTAATATGACTTGATTCATTTTCTCTATTAAGACAACAGACGCGAGTCGGGCTCTATTCTCCAATATAGGCCCTATAGCGATAAGCCACGCCTACCCATTTTCTGAAAGCAGATAAACCGGCAGGAACTGGTTTTGACCAAGAATCGATTTTCATTAAAAGGTCTAAGTTTGGTCATCATTAGAATAGAAATAAAAAATGACAAGCCGGGCTCTATTGTCTCATAATGCCCTCGCGTCCTCAGCCAATCTGAGGCCCGGCTTGTCATTTTCTATTTCTTAAGGTGGCTCAATAATCCAAGAATTCTTTGTCAGAGGAGAAAAAAATATTCTGTTTATTCAACATTGATATGTGATAATTTATATTTGTGCTTAAGATTACAAATCATCGACTATTTGACTGACCAGTGGTCCTCTGAATATACATATGTAAACCAACGCCGAGATATGGCGCAAAACAATGAATTTTGATAGATAAAAACATGATATATGGATAATAATTCCAGATTGAAACCATTCTTGTGATCATTTTCACCATAATATCATCAAATATGTGTATTTCTTTATAGATAATGCTTTCAAAGAGTGAAATAGCTAAAACTGTTCCAGAAAAGTACATTTTGGGTACCCCCCACCCCAAAATGAGAATCTAAAAAAAAGTACTCAGTACCCTTATTTGACATCAAAGTGATAAGAAGTCTTTGTCAGAAGTTATTTTCTTTTACATATTTCTCAACGACAAACTCTTTTCTTCGAAAAGAAATATAAAAAAGTACATGTTATCGTTCATTCTGATTTAAAATATTTGGTTGTCATAGTAACGGTTTTGTAACAATTAGCAACAAGTCAAATTAAAATGCTCTGTTCCCTTAGTTGACGTTATAACGATGAAAATATTTGTTAAAAATTGTTTTAATTGACATATTTTTCAAGATCAGACTCTAATCTTTTAACAAAAGTACAAGACATTCCGTTTTACCTCGTTTCCATATTGTAAAAATATACTTGGTTTATGCCGGATGGACGACAGACGACGGACGGACGGTGCGCTATGACAATAGCTCAGGTGAGCAAAAAATCAGACACTTCGAGTCGAGATTATTCTTTCCCTACATTCAGTGGAAGTTTCAAATTCTGATACAAGGAAGAATACTTACACAATTATCATTTATCATCGAAATCAAATAAGAATAAACAAGTTTACAAATAATTTGTCGAAAAAAAAACAAGAAAAGGAAAGTAACATGTGTACTTCTAAATATCCTTGGCAAAGCGTTATTCGACCTTTTCTTTTATAAACTCACCTTTCATGTTTTGTTAGTGTCAGTTAAATGAATTTTGTCAAATAAAGTTAAAAAAAGTCAAAGCTTAACAAAATGTTTTGTTCAAAATTTCACATCTAATTCCATCAATCTATTTAGAGAAACGGAAATATATATAAAAGAAATAGAACTAAAGTAAACGGAAGCGTTTTTAAACATTTTGACGTTCAAGGTCAATAAGTGGACGTCAATCCCCTCCCTCGTTCTCGATAATGCGTACAGTTATCTGTGAAATGGATATATCTTTGAACAAAACAGGCTTAAAACTAAAATTCATTCACTTAAATCTTTCAAATAGGGAAACTTTATTCGATAACATCTTGTTGCAAAGTACGAAAGTTGACAAAATTGAAGAAAAAATCTTTAAACCAAAGATTATTAGAGAAACCAAACTTGAAATATCTTATCTATGATACCGCTAAAATCTCCAAGAAATATATTGTTTTATCATGAACTTAAGTTTACCTTCTTGAATTTGTTCAAAGGCAACAGGCGGTTGAATTTCCGCCGATGACGTTCTAAAACGATACGTTTACGGCGTTAGCCAGGGTGTCTCTTTTACGGAATATTTTTGTATATATAAATCAAACGATACATTTGACTAAATATTTATTACACTCAGATTGTAGATGATAATTTTCTGTTTCCATCGATACCAAACATGTCGAAATCCGTCAAGAAACAAGCGAATTACGGAGGAGTTTGAAGGCCGAAAACTAAAAAAGGCCACATATAAAAGTACTGCACTCGATATCTGATGACGTCAAACGATTATTGAGCCTCCTTAAATAAGAATCCAAGGAATGCTTGTGTCGCCTGCGAAGCGGATTTTATCTTTTTGAAAGAAGGTGAAATATCAAGGGCAAGGTCACTAGGTCAAAATTAATGGAATGTTTAGAAAGGTCTTTATATAAGGAATACAAATGTGAAATATCAAAGCCATATCACTTACCAATCAAAAGATATAGCCAATCTTAGATTTTTTGAAAAGTAGGTAAAATATCTAGGGCAAGGTCACGAGGTAAAAAATGATGGTGTGTGAAGAAAGGTCTTGTCACATGGAATACACAAATGAAATATCAAAGCCCTATCATGTACCAATCAAAAGATATAGCTAATCTTAATTTTCTTGAAAAGTAGGTCAAATATCTAGGTAAAGGTCACGAGGTAAAAAAATAATGGTTTGTGTAGAAAGGGGATTTTTTAAAAAATTAGGTCAAATATCTAGGTCAAGTTCACGAGGTCAAAATTATGGTATGTGTAGAAAGGCATTGTCACAAGGAATACACAAGAGAAATATCAAAGCCCTATAACTTACCAATCAAAAGATATAGACAATCTTAGATTTTTTTCAGAGTAGGTCAAATATCTAGGTCAATGTCACAAGGTCAAAAATTATAGTATGTGTAGAAAGATCTTGTCACAAGGAATACACATGTGAAATATCAGAGGCATATCACTTACCAATCGAAGGTGATAGGGTGTGACACCTAAGTGTGACAGTAAGATGGACAGACAGACAGACAAACAGACAGATGGGCAACGGACAAAGTGATCCCTAAGTGTCGCTGTGCTTCGCAGGCAACACATTAAAATGGTCGAGAATGTTTCAGGGATGTGGGTGTATTTTCATGATCTGTTTAAGATAGGTCTGTGTTTCTCAATGAAAATGAATGCTCTTTGATGGCAATCATTGAATAATCATCAGTTTGGTAAATTGGCATTACCTTGAAATTCCCTATATATAACATGATATATATAAGCTTAAAATGCATAAAAGATGCAAAGATACATTGCAATTATTAAACATCTTCAAATTCATAGCATCATTTCAGAACAGATTGACGAAACATGCATTTTTCGGGTACTTAACCCCCGTCAGTGATCCTCAATCTAAACAATGTAATATGGCGAAAGACTGTGACATTTATTATGTCAAAAATGTACCAAAAGGCGAAGCAGGATAGGATATGATACTACAGATAGGATATGATACTACAGATAGGATATGATACTACAGATAGGATATGGTACTACAGGCGTAGCTGGATAGATAGGATATGATACTACAGATAGGATATGATACTACAGGCGTAGCAGGATAGATAGGATATCATACTACAGGCGTAGCAGGATAGATAGGATATGATACTACAGATAGGATATGATACTACAGGCGTAGTAGGATAGATAGGATATGCTACTACAGATAGGATATGATACTACAGGCATAGCAGGATAGATAGGATATCATACTACAGGCATAGCAGGATAGATAGGATATTATACTACAGGAATAGCTGGATAGATAGGATATGATACAACAGGCATAGCAGGATAGATAGGATATGATACTACAGATAGGATATGATACTACAGGCATAGCAAGATAGATAGGATATGATACTACAGGCAAAGCAGTATAGATAGGATATGATACTACAGGCATAGCAGGATAGATAGGATATGATACTACAGGCATAGCAGGATAGATAGGATATGATACTACAGGTATAGCAGGATAGATAGGATATGGTACTACAGATAGAATTTGATACTACAGGTGTAGCTGGATAGATAGGATATGATACTACAGATAGGATATGATACTACAGGCAAAGCAGGATAGATAGGATATGATACTAAAGGCATTGCAGGATAGATAGGACATGATACTACAGATAGGATATGATACCACAGGCGTAGCAGGATAGATAGGATATGGTACTACAGGCGTAGCAGGATAGATAGGATATGATACTACAAATAGGATATGATACTAGAGGCATAGCAGGATAGATAGGATATGATACTACAAATAGGATATGATACTACTGGCGTAGCAGGACAGATAGGATATGATTCTACAGGAATAGCATATTAGAATTTTTTTTATAACAGAAAGACTGGAATGAAAGTATGAAAATGGAGACTAACATGAATTGTGTATGATCTGAAATGCGTCCTTTTGATCCAAAATGATAATTTTAAACACATAGGAAACAGATCTAGCAAGTTTTGTGATGAAAGGTACAATACACATTCTACTATGATCTGGAAACCATGTTAAATCTTCAGATTACTATGACCTTGACATATGAACTTTTGACCCCAAATTCTTCAGGGGCATTGCTTGACTCATAGAAAACATCTCTGGTAATAATGTCGAAGGGTTCCAACTCTATACCTTCTTGAAGAAAATTCCAAACCAATTTCCGTGCACCAGACACGTGTTTCAAATATTAAATTCTCATCAGTGATGCTTCTAGCGGAGCCACCAAAGATCATTTCAGTAGCACCCTCTTTAATTTTTTGAATTTAGATTTGTACATTTACATTACAGAGAGTGCGTGGCTCCAAATTTCCTGTAGGGTCGATTCAGTAGCATATCCAAATAAAATCTATGTTCAAAATAGCATAGGAGGGATGGTGCTAAGATGTTTTAAACTCCTTTAATTTCGATGATATTTATCGGTGAAATGGCTAGTTTCCGAAATAGCAAAAATATATATATGATGTCACATTGATAAAAGGCGAAAGGTAAGTCTCATGATCAAAGATGTAATACATTACTGTGACCTTGACATATGAACTTTTGACCTCAATTTCTTCAGGGGTCTTGCTTGACTCATAGAAAACAACTCTGGTAAGTCTCGTGATCAAAGGTGTAAGACATGCTCTAATATAATCATGTGATAATCTGACTCTGGAAATCATTATCAATAATAAGAATCTTACAACCTTGACCTTTTGATGAAATCGATAGAATTAATCCTTGACTCATGGGAAACATTTCTAGCAAGTTGCAAGAAATATCCAATGACAAATCATAAGACTTCTATGACCTTGACCTTTAGACTTAAAAATTAGTAGCTGTCATCTTTCATGCATGGGAAATATTTCTGGCAAGTTTTGTGATAATAGGTGCAATGACTTCTTTAATATTACCTGCAAATCATTTTCAATCATCAGTGTCCTATGACTTTGACCTTTCACTTCAAAATTTATAGGGGTCATTCATATTCATGAAAAATATTTCTGGCAGATTCATGATAATAGGTGCAATTCAAACTCTAATATTACATTGTATCACACCATTTTCAATTATCAGAGTCCTATGGCCTTGACCTTTGTCCTTTTGAACACAAAATCGATAGGGTCATCCTTACTACATGTACATTGGAAATATTTCTGGCAAGTTGCATGATAATAGATGCAAAACATACTCTCGCATTATCCCTAAACCATTTGACATCAACAGAGTCCCATGACCTTGACCTTTTTGGCATAAAAATCAATTGGGTCATCCTTGAATCACGGGAAACCTTTATTTCAAGATTAATTGATCATCAGTGCAATACATGTTCTTGTATAATATGGAATTTTAAGAATCGTTTGACCTTAACCTTTAACCTTTTACTTAAAAATCAATACGGGTTCACCCTTGACTTAATGGTGGGTGTATGAAGTTCCATTGCACTAGCATACTGTTATTCGAGTTATTGTCCGGAAACTTATTGTTGACGCCAGCCCGGACGTCCTCCCATTTCACATCAAATTAAGAAAACAAAAGAATCTACAGCATGACCACACTGTACTAACCAATGTGTAATGAGACATAAAACATGTAAAATACCTTAAGCGTCCTACATGTAACTGTACCTTTTCTTTGATTTACTTGGCTTTGATATAGATGGGGGAGACATAATGTCAGTAACGGATCCAGGGTCATTTATACTGTCGCCTTCACTTAGCTGGGCGGGAGTATCAGGCGGTCGCTCTTTTGTGCTCCCTGGGTCATCAAAATCATCAAGGGTGCTGACTCGAGTGCTAGAATTTAGAAATTAAGAAAACTGAAATCATGAAATTAAAAAAAGAACATTTTTAATTACATCAATTTTGTCAAAATGGAATTTTCGAGGTACTCGTATTTTAGGAAGAAGTTCATGTTTAGGAAGAAGGTTTATGTACTTATTCAGTTTGATTGTGATGTGACAAAATGTGTATCCTCTAATACTTATTAAGTCTTAGAAAATAGAGTTATTTCCTATCAGAGAGAATTCAATGTAAAAAATAATGACAGACATGGTAGCATTGAATTGGTAAAGTGTCATTTCTATATTCCCTATAACAATATAGAGAGATTATGTTACAGGATCCATCATAATAGAGCTGTTCGAATAAGCGACGTAAACCTACCAACGAACTTCGTACTACGTATTGGTACGTAAGGGAACAAAATAAGGGGTGGTCTCAAAGATACATTACTACACATGTTAATAAATATATCTTGCTTCAAATGATGCATGGGTATAATAAATCAAGCTGTATTCATCGACGGCGGATGCGGCTAGCCAACAGGGGATGCTTACTCCTCCCGGGCACCTGGTCCCACCTCTGGCTTGCCGGGGGTCCGTCGATGCTTAATTTTTGCTCTATTGTGAGTGCTGTTGAGATTATCGTCAGGATCTTCTTTAACTCATTTGTGTCACACTTATGCCCTTTGCCGTGTGGAGCTCGTAAAAAAGTTCCCCGCGAGGGGTTTGACATTAAGTGTTTTGAATATATTTCCCTGACATTGTCGCCATAGCACTTTCTATATATACATAACGTCAGACATTGCATGAATTTTATATATTGTTTTCATTTTCGTGCTTAAACATCGACGGCGGGTGCGGCTAGCCAACAGGGGATGCTTACTCCCTACTCTGTGATAAACCAACGACGGAATGTCAGACAAAAATAGATACATGGCTAAATACACTTAAGCTTTGATTGCACGGGGATGATAAATTGTAGTCTCGTGCGAAATAATTTGGAGAAGGTATATCTCTGCTTCCTTATTACAAGAAAATTGAAGTGTTTTTGATTACAAGACAGGGAAGCTAGACTGGTTTCGATGTTTTGGGGAAGGGAGGGGTGAAAGCCGGTGGATTCTCGGCACTACGGAACGCTTTATAGTAATTACTTCTTCCAACTTTTATGCTCCTGTGATTTGTTTTGATTTTCTTCAATGGACGTATTCATTCTTAAATATGAAGAAAATGTACAAGACGCACAGTAGGATCCAGATTTTTTTTTTCACAAAGGAGGGGGATTGAAAACTGAAATACTTGAATATAACAGATTTTTCAAATTTATAATTATGTAATCCGGCGAGCGTACCCCTTTTTGGTCTGAGCAAAGTGTAAGGGATGCAACCTATCACGCGCTTGAGACGACTTGATATTATGTAACATATCAGGGGCAAATAAAGGATTTGACTTCCGGGATTTGAATATCAAAAAAGGAAAGGGGACCCGGATAAAGGGGGGGGGGGCTCCTATAGCTAGGCCCCATCAAAGTGGGTCTAGGGTGACGTCCTTTTAGGGTCTCTGGGGGAAATTCCTCCCTCCCTCCCAATCATATCATATCATCTTGCGGTGAATGACCGTTTTGTTGGCGAAGCATTAATCAATATGAAAAACTCTGTCGCTTTATGATAGAGAATACATCT
The DNA here is from genome assembly GCA_028142955.1 of Pinctada fucata. NCBI lineage: Eukaryota > Metazoa > Mollusca > Bivalvia > Pterioida > Pteriidae > Pinctada > Pinctada fucata. Next base: position 53,156,492 of record AP027111.1, read on the forward strand.
GGCGAAGGAAGCGAACTAGTTAGCGGAGTTTTAGAATTATTTTTATTGGGAGGTTTACACATAATTCTATCTCCTTTCCCGTAAATATATTTTGACAGACTTAATATATCAGAAAAAAAGACGCTGAAAAGTGGAAGCCTTAGGGGTTATTCTGGCTTGTTTTGCATAAAATGGATGTCATGCTTAGATTCTGATCTTTATTGTAAAAAATCAAAACTTTATTAAACTTAAATTAAGATATTGAACGGCAACGAAAATTTCCTGCCAGAAATTCAGTTTACACATATAAGTTTAAGGGAAACAAATATCTTACTAAACCCTTTAATCCCACTGAATCAGTCAATGCAAAGACTATTCCAAAGAACAAGACTAAACCAAACCAAACGCTTTGAAGAAATAGAAACTAATATAGGACAGAAAATATTACGTCAAGTTCGCTTATAATGCGGCTAGATTTATCGGTTTTGATGAATCAAAGGAAAAGTTTATGTAACATTTGGTGAATAATGTGTTTTTGAGACCATCCCATATTTTGTTCCTTTACGTACCTATACGTAGTACGAACTTCGTTGGTAGTTATACGTCGCTTATTCGAACAGCTCTAATAAGACAGATATAGCCATAGTAATTAAATATTTTGTTTTACGTCCCAAAGTTTTTCTGAAATAAACCCTCACACCAGGCATGAAAAGACAAAAATATGTAGGAATCTGGAAAGGATGACTGCAAATATGAAAGAAAAATATTAAATGAAAATGTATATATTTCTTAAGTGAAGTGCATAATTCTTACTTTATTTTTAGAAAAAAAAACTACTATCATCTCCTAATATTAATGATAGTGTAAGCTCTTTATTGCATTTAAAAATATTTACTGATAAACATGTATTTTACCTGGAAAATATAAGTTTGTTGCATGTTTTTTTCCTGAGGAATTCTCCTAAAATGTTCCTGCCCGTGGACATGAAACAAAATATTTAATTACTATGGCCTCGACATAAAATATACAGATTGTGTGTTGAACTACCTTGATACAGAAGATTCAGCAACTTCTGGTTTGACTCCCTCTTTTGACCATTTAGACTCAACTTCCGTAGTGAGTCAACTCGCTGACTCATGCTCTACAGTTATTTCAAAACAATCCAGACCTGCAAATATACAGCTAGAGTATCAAAGAACAACTTTTCTCAGTACTGGGAAAGCTCGGAGATATTAAGATCCTTATGAAAGTCCTTCTACTTCTACATTAATTGTATCATTATCTTGATGCTAAATGAAAGGTTATAAAGAATTAGTGAAAATAAACATCAAGGAATTACCTATCATTTATTCCGTCTCAAAGTCGATAAGGCAAGGTAAAATGATTAGAATTCCCATTGGAACGGTTGCTCACTTCGGATTGTATAATATTCTGAAGTGAGACCAGGTGCGCGGGAGAGTCAGCGTGTCCTGATAGCATGCAACATCCGTCGCAATAGCTCTATGGAAAGTTATCATGGTGGCAATAACACATTTTGGAATTATTTGACGTTTAAAGAGGGTATCATCAAGATAAAAACCTGTCGTCAAATGATTTTTTTATCTAGGTTTGTGTAACAAGGTAAAAATACGAAAACCGAAAAAAAACCCCACTTAACTTCTAACTGAAGCAGTTATTCTGCATCGATCAGTCCAGCATTCTTATACAAAACTTAAAACTTCATCTAAGTAATGGATAAAACTTAGAACAAACAAACCAACCTCGTCTTGTTCTTTCATGTAAAAATATATCATTTGTAGAGTTTATCTCTACTTAAAACATGGCTTGATGTATCAATTTAACAATCATTCACCGTGATAATGATCTTTACAATTCAATTGACTACTTCCTTGTGACAGAAGACCTGACGATTCGTAAATTCGAATGAGTTAAGGAAGATCCTGACGATAATATCATCAACACTCACAATAGAGCACAAAATTGAGCATCGACGAACCCCTACCAAGCTAGAGGTGGGACCAGGTGCCCGGGAGGAGTAAGCATTCCCTGTTTGGCTAGCCGCACCCGCCGTCGATGACCACGCACGAAAATAAAAAAAATTAAATGCTTGTACTGTCTGAGGTCATATCTATATAGAAAGTGCTGTGGCAACCATGTCAGGGAAAATTATTCAAACAACTTACTGTCAAACCCCTGGCGGGGAACATTTTTACGAGCTCCACACGACAAAGTGTGACACAAATGAGTTAAGGAAGATTCTAACGATACTCTCAACAAAACTACCAATAGAGCACAAAATTGATCATCGCCGGACACCTAGCAAGCTAAAGGTGGAACCAGGTGTCCGGGAGGAGAAAGCATCCCCTGTTTGGCTAGCCGCTACAGCCGTCGATGTCCACACACGAAAATGAGAACTAAAATGCATGCACTGTCTTAGGTCATGTCTACAAAAAAAGTGCTGTGGTGACTATGTCATGGAAAATTTTTGAAGACACTTACAATCAAACCCCTTGCGGGGAACTTTTTTACGAGCTCAACACGGCAAAGGGCAAAAGTGTGACACAAATGAGTTAAAAAAAATCTTGACGAAAATCTCAACAACACTCACAATAGAGCACAAATTTGAGCATTGACGGACCCCTAGCAAGCTTTAGGTGGGACCAGGTGCCCGGGTTTAGTACGTACCCCCTGTTTGACTAGCTGCACCCTCCAAAATACATTGTATGTGTACAGTTCTAGAGATGTGAGGGATATGAGTTCTGCTCTTTGCAAACTCATGAAATAACTTAAATATTTTAGAGGAATAAAGTCAAGTGCTCCAACTTTGATTTCGATTTTTCGCATCTCCCATTTCCTTACGTTTCCGCTAAAATCTGATTCTGCTACAATGCACAAATAAACATTTACATTAATTGTCCAACGATAGAGGTTGATGCAAGCATTTGAATTATTATATTGTCCTTTCTCTGTTGATTTACTTGAATATGGAAACATTTAACTAATGGTAATCAGTGTTTTACAATAATTTACAAACAAATCGCATAACTGAGAATCAATCCATTACGTATTGTGTATTTTGTGTAGAACGTATGGGAAAGAATAGACTACCAGCAATATGAGCCATTTTCTTTGTAAGTTGATAAATCACATGTTTTAAGTCAAACTAGCTCATACCTATCAAATGAAATGAGATATTGAATTATACAATACAATAATGTTTTAATAAGTCAAGACAGTTCTTGCGATGTATTTGGATCTTTGTGTTGTAAAAAAAAGTTGTTCAAATTATACGAAAGAAATTCATGAAAATCTATAAGTGATGCTTCCAACCAAAGTGCTTTTCATAAGCCGCCAAAATCCATTTCACAAGCGCCCTCTGGTTTTATTTTTAGAATATAAATTTGTGCGTTTACTCAAAAGAGAAAGCGCGGCTGTAAATTTCCTCTAGGGTCGCTTCAGCAGCATATCCAAATAGAATCTATGTTCAAAATAGCATTGGATGAATGGTGCTTAGATGGTAAATTCCTTTAATTTCGATGTATTTTTCGATATAATGGCAAGAAAAAAATGATATAAAATTGATAAAGGACTAAAATAATGCTTCTTTCGGATGACAGAGCTGTAAAGTCTTCGAAATATCGAATATATATCTTCTGAGCAAAAACTACACATATCATATTTCAAGGCGTTTCCCCAGGGAGGTATTGATTTCCCCAGGGAGGTATTGACTAAAATGCATTGTAATGTATTTTAATTTGCAAGCCTCTGTTCATAGAGGTCCGCTGATGATTCCTTTTTGATTAGTAAATAGATAATTGATTTTTTTTTTCGGTATCGAAAGCGAAATACGGTACACCATTGTCAGCTATTGCCCCATACATGAGATGTTTAAAGAACCGTAAGCGCCTCGGTTTGCTATTTAGTAAGATAAAGTTCTAGGTTACCTCTCTTACTATATGAAGGGAAATACAGAAAGTACAAATGTTCAACAAATTTCCGACTTTTACGTATAAAGAAGATCACTGATTATAACTTAATCCAGTCTGGATTCATCTGAAAAAAGTTTTCTTTTTGAGACATGCGCTAAATGAATTAGATTTAATCTGCAGATTCATTCCTTCTTTCAATTAGTTATTACATTTCTCTTCTCAGATCCTGATAATACCGATTGCTCATTCCTTTTTACCACGCGTTACATTGTATTCGTACACCATGGTATTTTGTTTTGGTACTGTACTAGCCGTTTGCAAATAAATGCTGATTCGTGCTTCTTTGGAGACAACTTTGGAGGCATCTTAGGGTACCTGTTTTATTAAAAGCATTTATTTATCATATTTCGGTAGCGAGGGCATATACGGCTGATATTACAAGCTAGTTTCTAATATTTAATTATGCTGGATTCGCTTACAATAAAAATGTGACGAATTAGTTAATTCTTGGTTTGATCTTGACGAAACAGAATGTACCTTTAATTGGAAAACATCTCATAAAAGGATCCACTTTAAGTTAAGCTGAATAATCTCTTCTTAGGGATAATATTGGGACTGTATCAATTCATTCATCGGATCATTATTATTAATAGACATTTTTCATCGTGACGAACTTCGCACTTCGAACTTCGTACTTCGCAGTTCGAACATTTAAGAATCAGCGGAGTAGCTGCCATTTACGTATAAAGTCATAAGCGGAGACATCTACCTATTGATTAGTATACACAATGGAATGGGTATATTGCAATTCCTGTTCTACTGGCGCGTTTTTTTTTTTTGGCAACACAAATGTAAGATTAAAGTGCGAAGTTCGAGGTACGAAGTGCGAAGTTCGTCACGGTGAAAAATGTCTTTTAGTACATGTATGACCAGTTTGAGAATTTTTTTTATTCATATTCTCAACCATGATAAAACATAGATTTAATTAGTCACAACAATATCTAGAAAGATTTGTTTCATCCAAAATTTGGTGGTTTTGTTTTACATCCACTTTGATTGTTATACAATTATTATATAATTGGCGTATTTAGGTGAAGTTTGAATTTGTGTCGTTTTCTGGAAACAGTAGAATAAATAAAGTCATATCATTTCACCTCTGATATTTGGTGATATAACACTTGATTTTTTTTTTAAATTTATTAAACGATAATGGCATATTATTCCGTAATATTACCAAACGTGACAATTAAAACAAAATTATAATTGCGACAATGTCGAAATGCAATTATTTAATTATTTATTAATCTTTATTAATCTTTTTTCTGGAACGGTTTTGATCTATTAATCTTTTTTTCTGGAACGGTTTTGATCAGTTCCTTTATGAAAATAAATGATATCAATTATTGTATATATTTTAATCTTTATTCATAAATTCATAAAATATGAAAGCATCAATATGCAGACAAAACTGGAAATATAGCAGTCAAAAACAGTCAACAAGATCTTTAAGGGAGATGAGCGTTTACTTGCCAAACACATTCTGAATAAAACAACACTTTGTGTAAAGGTATTGTTTCCATTGTTGAGAAGTGCTGGTATGTAAATATTATAAATTAGCCAAGTACAACTAGTAAAATACTTAGCTGGCCTTATGAGTTGTGGAAGATCGAAGCAACGAATACAAATGCTGTCCGATCCAAGGTATAACTCACAACTGAGTTAATAGTAACCTGTCAGTGACGTATTACAGGCAAAAACTACGACCCCGATCCCATTGAATTGCACTACACTATTTGCATCAAGGCATATTTCACAAAGCATGACTTCCGCAGTTTCATCATACCGTTACCAAGGGTAAAGGATTACCCATTTATGTTGGAATTTTCTATCAACAGTACATTCAGGTTCTTCAGCCTGAACTTCGGATGTCAGGAGTGCCGCTTGGGGTACCGCCGCAAGGGGGGGGGGGGCGCCGCTTGGTGATTCTTTGATAAAATTAAACAAAGGTTGCTGGCCCTCGCCCAGACGCAGCTTTTATTTGACTCAGTTATCTACACGCTTTTACAAGCATTCGCCAAGTCATCATTACATAAAGCGCTTGTACGACGGGCTCTTTTGTAATCATCCAATGAAAATTGTTGTAACATGTTTATCGAGGTACCGAGTCAACTCGACCTTAGATTATGTCCGCTCATATAGGAAAATATTATCGGCCAATATGTCAGACGAACGGGAAAGGAATAGGTCATTTCGGCAGACGCAGGACACATTAATCGGCCATTCAGAGATTTTATCGGCAAATAACCGATGGCCGACGCCAATCTGAATCTCTGTTAAATAATTAAATAATAAAAATTATGACACATACATATAGTCAGTACACTACAGGTACAGTAATTATTCCACATTTTATTTAATTTGTGTGCATTGAAATGTTACAATTCTTTTCACATTTAATAATCGTGTAACAAGTTATGAAAGAATTGGTTGTTACCTTCATTGCTTATTCAGTTCTTGCATTAACAGAGAAAGTGCTAAGAACATACCTGATGGACAGGGTACAAATTCTATTGTTCCACTCGAGACATATTAGGACAGTTACGATACACTATATCACGATATGATATATCGCGATTTTTGCTTTCGATGTTATCACACTAACGAATGACATTTTAAGCACTTTTCTACTGGTGTAACAGAATAATCCTAATAAAAGGGCAATACTTTGAAGTGTCAAGTGAAGAGTATATCATGAATTACTTTAAACATAATTATGTTTTAATGATCTGTGCAGAAACTTTGCAAAAATGTCCTTAATGTTTTTTTTTTAAATGAATTGATAAAAGCTCAATATGGAGACAGTATGCTAGGTACTGTGAATAGAACCCGTCAATCTTCAACAAAAACCGCGATTCATCAAGAATCACTGTAGCCCTATGACATATACATGATGCATTTATAATATCACAGAACAGCTATTACAATGTTGTAGAGCAATAGGATATATTACGGTGTACATATCAGTTTGTATATAGATCTACAAGTTTTGTGTCTTCCAGTTATAATGTCATACCTTCATTCCAACTAAAACTTGTCTCTCGATAGTTCAAATATCTTTTTCATGATATTTATTCTTCAAATCATTTTGCTAAATAATCAATTATTAAGATTATTGAGAGTCAAATCTTTTTTGGTATCGAGAGCAATTATTAAGCCATAATCGATTATTACCGATAATTCTAGTGGTATACCGCTAATAAATACCAAACAATACTATACGAAATAATACTAAATGATACTTTGATATACTTTACTTCATGATACTTTACTACACAATACTTTACTATATTACACAAAACTTAAGTATACTACACAAAACTTTCCTATACTACACAAAAATTTACTATACTGAACGAAACTTTACTTTACTACACATGTATTATAGTGTAGTAAAGAATACTATAGTATACTATAGTTTACTATAGTATACTATAGTACCTTTTTGTTAGGGCATGGTGTGCACGTTTGCCTTCTTAACCTCTTTATTGTCTGCAATAATGTAAAACAGACGCACTGTCAATTCAGTTTCAGTACATCCAAAGTGACTACATTGTTATATATAGTCTGAACTTACAATGGAAAAAGGCGTTCCGAATTTCCACTATAAAGCAAAGCAAAGTAATTGCACTATTTCAATTCAAAACAATAAATTAAGAGGGCACAACTGAAATGAACTGTGGATGTGTCGGAAAATGCACTTTGGCTTTGACTGATCATGATTTACTATCCGAAAAAAACGTCTCTGGTCCATTAAAATTGGTTTGAAATTTTCTTCAAGAAGGTCAAGAGTTGGCACACTTTCGTATTATTATCATAAACACTTATTACTTTTTGCAGAGTGGAGCAGTTCAATTCGTTTTCCGTGGCTTGATTTTTTCTCCTTTCCAACTCTGTCGCCTGAAAGAAGTTTGTTTCATCTCTTTATTGACAAAGCTTCATATATTAATTTATCATATTTGCTTTTTCGGAAGCTTTGTATTTCGTCCAAAAATGACATCTAAATTAGGAGAGGTTAACATATCTGAGCACCATCCCTCCGATGTTATTTTGGTCATCGATATAATTCAACTTAGTTACTGAATCGACCTACAGGGAATTTGAAGCCACTCAATATCTGCAAGTAATTGCACCAATTTTAAATCCAAGCAATACAACCAGAGAGTTCTACTGAAATTTCGGCTGTGAAGAAAATCACTTTGGCTGGAAGCATTACTGATAAGGATTTACTAACCGAAACATGAAAATTGGCTTGAAATTTTCTTAAAAGGTAAAGAGATAAATCAGAATAACACATTATTATATGTTATTTGGTCATGTGATTTGGTATACGGAAAATAATTTCTCAGGATTCGATGTATAAATACCTTAATGACAGACATTGATTATAATTTATTGTCGCCTTCACACTGAAGAGTGTTAATGTAAAGAGTGATAAAAGTAGATACAACTAGAATGATATCTATTTCTGAAAAGCTCAATTGGAAAGAGCGTAGTACTCATATGTGGGATATAATATTCCTGGGCTCGAATCCTGGACGAAAACTATTTTTCTGTGACCTATTTAAATGAAGATATAACAGTATTGAATCTTTTCCTTTTTATCTAGCTTTTTTGTGATGGTATCCATGGTTCAATGTACTTCATTTACTTCAAGAATGACGCTTCTGTGCAAAATCTGGGAGGAGTTTATCCTTTACCCTGATTACCAAGGAATGTCCTTAAGAAAAATTTTGTTTGAATTACTCCTTATAAAGATTAAAATCCGACATCTATCATTTCCTGGTTTGTCCAATTCCGATATATGTTTATGTGCAAGCGTTTTACACATCTAGACAAGGTGATTAAAGCATTTGACAATAAAAAAAGACATATTCTTTGTAGAAAAAGATTGAATATTTGAAAGATATTCAACATTAATTAGAATGATATAGATTTTCCAAAGAGCTTCCTCATGAATATCCATAATAACCATGTTTTATCTAAGAAAAATACCGTTGATATGATCCTAATGTCACCAGACATACACTAGGCTTGGTACTTGATCAATCTACAGTCTTGTACAAGCGCATCCTTGAGACTTGCACTCTGACTGACTGTGACGATGGGACTCCATGACGGGCCCTGTCCAAACCTCTTTAGAGAAGACAGGGCCCGACCACCTGTCCTCTCTGAATGTCAGTCGGACTCCTCGGATGATTACATACATGAGCTCGCTACAGCCGGCAGAGCACGGACTGTATTACGCATGCCCTCTTTCTATATCCATTTACATATTCATCTGTGTTTATGGGGCCTCTACGTTTTGCGGTCTTGTTTGTATGAGGTCATCTTACAGTGATGAGGTTGTTTTACACCACAATTGTACGTTCTTCGAGACCTCTGGGTAATTGGAGAAGTGAGAGGGTTGTGCGCACGTAATCCAGGATAACCACACCATTTGCTACTTGCGTGACAAATGGCCATCCAAAGTCGGCACCGGTTGCCCATTGGTCTCGTCGGTTTATGTGTAGTCTTTTGTGTTTGATGTTTACATGTTGTATGTCTCTTTTCCGTCTCACACTATACTCGTCTTTTGTGTTTTTTCATCGAGTGTTTAGGTGTTTTGCTGTTGGCGCTGCAGCGGGGTCTTGTTGGAGATATCCTCCCTTCTTTTATATTTTAGAATATGAAATATTATTCATGCAATGTGTTTGTTCTTTTATTGAATACACGAAGAAGAATTCTAATAAGGTCTAATTTGTACGATGCTTCTATATATAATTATTGTTATGATCTAATTTTGTTCCCCTGTAGAACCTCAGCATGTTTGACCTTTTTACACTAACTACTTTACTCTTATGACGTAATTTGTGATGCGTTGTTTATCGAAGGCAGCAGACATGATAGTTGAAAATACATGAAGCAATTTGTGATGAGATTTATACGGACTCTTAGATAACATTTCTTGTTGTTGTCAATTTCATGAGTGAAGAAAAACCATGATATTAAGATCTATAAGTTCCGGAATATCAGCTATAAATTATTTCTTGGGATTCAGAACGAAATCTACCTGACAAGTTTGGTAAGTCACGGTTGTACTGAAGTTAAGCTTTTTTAAAATTCATTCATTATATATCCATGTGCATTAGATTAGTTTACTAGTTGCAAATTTCAAATCAAGCGCGAAGCAACCGATGTTATAATTGCAAACACTTACAGTACCGTGATGTATTGTTTAGAAGTCGACACATGGAACTGTCTAGAGTTTGAATGGACTATTTGTGACTATTTGTATTGTTTATTTCAGACAATTCTTGATTTCTTTTGCGTTAATGTGAAAGTAGTCCCGGACAATTTGACATTTTAACGTCTCATACTGGAAGTCACAATAAAAGCAATCGACCAATCAAATGCTAAGAAGCAGATACACAAATACATTTGGTAATTATAATAGAATACTAGTATGACCTCAAGTATGCCAAGTATTGTCAATATTGAAGTATATCATATATAGTACATGTACCAATTATATTGTATTTGATGACATTAACTTATCCTCGTGTACCCGTTTTTCGTGAGTAAGAAACTTCAGTGTCACATTGCTGCAAGTTGATGTCAATAAAATATATTTTTGTTCTATTTCATTGATATTGATCATACCTGTATGGATATCAAAGCAAAATGTCAAAAGAAGCCCTGATTGTTTTCATATGACACCGTTTACTTTCGTTTCCGTTGACCTCTTACGTTATTATGACCTCCCATTTTTCGCGTTCCGAATGAATCAAGGCTAATAAAAAAGTAATTGTTTTTAGCGCCGACTTCTATTACAGAACTTGATATTGATTTATAATAGAAATTTTATGATAGAATTTTGCATTTAAATAAAATAATAATTTAGCATTGCTTGTTCTAAAAATAGATTTCATGACATCACATCTTGAAATAGATTTATTTCAGAGAAATTCAGGATATAATAATTCTATTTCTAAGTAATATCCAAATATTCCTCAGATTTATGTCTTGAGTATTCTGTCACAATGTTTCCAGTTGAAGTTTCAACATTCCTCATTACTCCTTGGTATAGAAATGGAATATTGGACCCAATGAGGGCACCTGTGATATTGACATTTTGGCCTTCTCAATACAAGACATGCCTCTATCAGACTTTCTCTGCTATATTTTTTAAGTGAATAAAATTAAATTTCAAAAACAGGAGTTACACTTTTCATTATTTGAATAATGATAATAAGAATTGTTTGCATTTTCAGATATACCTGTCTTTACAAATATTTTATGCTTATTAAGCATATAGGAAGATTGAAAAAATGGCTGATGCAAAATTTTATTACTGATGATTCATAACATTTTTATGTCAATAAGTTGCACAGAATAATTTCAAAAACCACAATATTTATAGCGAAACCCCCCTAAATTAGAGGAGGGGATCTCAAAGTGACTACATTGTAATATATTGTCTGTATCTACAAAGGAAAAAGGCGTTCCGTAGTTCCACTATAAAGCAAAGCAAAGTCACTGCACTGTTTAATAATGTCAAACAGACCCACTATCAATTCAGTTTCAGTACCCCCAAAGAGACTACATTGTAATATATTGTCTGAATTTACAAAGGAAAAGGCGTTCCGAAGTTCCACTATAAAGCAAAGCAAAGTAATTGCCCTATTTCAATTCAAAACAATAAATCAAGAGGGCACTACTGAAATGAATTTTGGATGTGTCGAAAAATGCACTATGGCTTTGACTGATCATGATTTACTATCCGAAAAAAACGTCTCTGGTCCATTAAAATTGGTTTGAATTTTTCTTCAAGAAGGTCAAGAGTTAGCACACTTTCGTATTATTATCATAAAAACTTATTTCTTTTTGCAGAGTGGAGCAGTTCAATTCGTTTTCCGTGGCTTGATGTTTTTTCCTTTCCAACTCTGTCGCCTGAAAGAAGTTTGTTTCATCTCTTTATTGACAAAGCTTCATATATTAATTTATCATATTTGCTTTTTCGGAAGCTTTGTATTTCGTCCAAAAATGACATCAAAATTAGGAGAGGTTAACATATCTGAGCACCATCCCTCCGATGTTATTTTGGTCATCGATATAATTTAACTTAGTTACTGAATCGACCTACAGGGAATTTGAAGCCACTCAATATCTGCAAGTAATTGCACCAATTTAAAATCCAAGCAATACAACCAGAGAGTTCTACTGAAATTTCGGCTGTGAAGAAAATCACTTTGGCTGGAAGCATTACTGATAAGGATTTACTAACCGAAACATGAAAATTGGCTTGAAATTTTCTTAAAAGGTAAAGAGATAAATCAGAATAATACATTATTATATGTTATTTGGTCATGTGATTTGGTATACGGAAAATAATTTCTCAGGATTCGATGTATAAATACCTTAATGACAGACATTGATTATAATTTGTTGTCGCCTTCACACTGAAGAGTGTTAATGTAAAGAGTGATAAAAGTAGATACCACTAGAATGATATCTATTTCTGAAAAGCTCAATTGGTAAGAGCGTAGTACTCATATGTGGGATATAATATTCCTGGGCTCGAATCCTGGACGAAAACTATTTTTCTATGACCTATTTAAATGAAGATATAACAGTATTGAATCTTTTCCTTTTTATCTAGCTTTTTTGTGATGGAATCCATGGTTCCATGTACTTCATTTACTTCAAGAATGACGCTTCTGTGCAAAATCTGGGAGGAGTTTATCCTTTACCCTGATTACCAAGGAATGTCCTTAAGAAAAATTTGTTTGAATTACTCCTTATAAAGATTAAAATCCGACATCTATCATTTCCTGGTTTGTCCAATGCCGATATATGTTTATGTGCAAGCGTTTTACACATCTAGACAAGGTGATTAAAGCATTTGACAATAAAAAAAGACATATTCTTTGTAGAAAAAGATTGAATATTTGAAAGATATTCAACATTAATTAGAATGATATAGATTTTCCAAAGAGCTTCCTCATGAATATCCATAATAACCATGTTTTATCTAAGAAAAATACCTTAACATATGATTCAGAAATGCGTCAGAATCATCAAACGCCTTTTATACCGTTGATATGATCCTAATGTCACCAGACATACACTAGGCTTGGTACTTGACCAATCTACAGTCTTGTACAAGCGCATCCTTGAGACTTGCACTCTGACTGACTGTGACGATGGGACTCCAAGACGGGCCCTGTCCAAACCTCTTTAGAGAAGACAGGGCCCGACCACCTGTCCTCTCTGAATGTCAGTCGGACTCCTCGGATGATTACATACATGAGCTCGCTACAGCCGGCAGAGCACGAACTGTATTACGCATGCCCTCTTTCTATATCCATTTACATATTCATCTGTGTTTATGGGGCCTCTACGTTTTGCGGTCTTGTTTGTATGAGGTCATCTTACAGTGATGAGGTTGTTTTACACCACAATTGTACGTTCTTCGAGACCTCTGGGTAATTGGAGAAGTGAGAGGGTTGTGCGCACGTAATCCAGGATAACCACACCATTTGCTACTTGCGTGACTAATGGCCATCCAAAGTCGGCACCGGTTGCCCATTGGTCTCGTCGGTTTATGTGTAGTCTTTTGTGTTTGATGTTTACATGTTGTATGTCTCTTTTCCGTCTCATACTATACTCGTCTTTGTGTTTTTTCATCGAGTGTTTAGGTGTTTTGCTGTTGGCGATGCAGCGGGGTCTTGTTGGAGATATCCTCTCTTCTTTTATATTTTAGAATATGAAATATTATTCATGCAATGTGTTTGTTCTTTTATTGAATACACGAAGAAGAATTCTAATAAGGTCTAATTTGTACGATGCTTCTATATATAATTATTGTTATGATCTAATTTTGTCCCCCTGTAGAACCTCAGCATGTTTGACCTTTTTACACTAACTACTTGACTCTTATGACGTAATTTGTGATGCGTTGTTTATCGAAGGCAGCAGACATGATAGTTGAAAATACATGAAGCAATTTGTGATGAGATTTATACGGACTCTTAGATAACATTTCTTGTTGTTGTCAATTTCATGAGTGAAGAAAAACCACGATATTAAGATCTATAAGTTCCGGAATATCAGCTATAAATTATTTCTTGGGATTCAGAACGAAATCTACCTGACAAGTTTGGTAAGTCACGGTTGTACTGAAGTTAAGCTTTTTTAAAATTCATTCATTATATATCCATGTGCATTAGATTAGTTTACTAGTTGCAAATTTCAAATCATGCGCGAAGCAACCGATGTTATTATTGCAAACACTTACAGTACCGTGATGAATTGTTTAGAAGTCGACACATGGAACTGTCTAGAGTTTGAATGGTCTATTTGTGACTATTTGTATTGTTTATTTCAGACAATTCTTGATTTCTTTTGCGTTAATGTGAAAGTAGTCCCGGACAATTTGACATTTTAACGTCTCATACTGGAAGTCACAATAAAAGCAATCGACCAATCAAATGCTAAGAAGCAGATACACAAATACATTTGGTAATTATAATAGAATACTAGTATGACCTCAAGTATGCCAAGTATTGTCAATATTGAAGTATATCATATATAGTACATGTACCAATTATATTGTATTTGATGACATTAACTTATCCTCGTGTACCCGTTTTTCGTGAGTAAGAAACTTCAGTGTCACATCGCTGCAAGTTGATGTCAATAAAATATATTTTTGTTCTATTTCATTGATATTGATCATACCTGTATGGATATCAAAGCAAAATGTCAAAAGAAGCCCTGATTGTTTTCATATGACACCGTTTACTTTCGTTTCCGTTGACCTCTTACGTTATTATGACCTCCCATTTTTCGCGTTCCGAATGAATCAAGGCTAATAAAAAAGTAATTGTTTTTAGCGCCGACTTCTATTACAGAACTTGATATTGATTTATAATAGAAATTTTATGATAGAATTTTGCATTTAAATAAAATAATAATTTAGCATTGCTTGTTCTAAAAATAGATTTCATGACATCACATCTTGAAATAGATTTATTTCAGAGAAATTCAGGATATAATAATTCTATTTCTAAGTAATATCCAAATATTCCTCAGATTTATGTCTTGCGTATTCTGTCACAATGTTTCCAGTTGAAGTTTCAACATTCCTCATTACTCCTTGGTATAGAAATGGAATATTGGACCCAATGAGGGCACCTGTGATATTGACATTTTGGCCTTCTCAATACAAGACATGCCTCTATCAGACTTTCTCTGCTATATTTTTTAAGTGAATAAAATTAAATTTCAAAAACAGGAGTTACACTTTTCATTATTTGAATAATGATAATAAGAATTGTTTGCATTTTCAGATATACCTGTCTTTACAAATATTTTATGCTTATTAAGCATATAGGAAGATTGAAAAAATGGCTGATGCAAAATTTTATTACTGATGATTCATAACATTTTTATGTCAATAAGTTGCACAGAATAATTTCAAAAACCACAATATTTATAGCGAAACCCCCCTAAATTAGAGGAGGGGATCTCAGGTGATTGGGATATGGTCTTGCCTGGAAAAAAAAAACAGGACAAATAGCTGGATAAGTTATGCCAAGTGTATATATATTGGTGAATTTCGCGCCAATTGATTTAGTGACTATGCACATTTAAAATCCAACATGTAAATAGTTGTGGCCTTAAAATTACAAAGCGCTCAAGTGACACAGACTTTGGAAGTAGTTTGAGCAGACGCTAGATGGGCCATATGGGTGACATCACAAGTTATGTTTTGGGGTAAAAATATGACATTTTGAAATATGCAGAAAAGGGTATTACGCAAAATTACTCATTTATAGTAGAGTTATGTATCAAAAGTATTAAATACCTGTTTAAAGTGCATGACCTCAATTCTTTTGTTGACAATGACAGTGGCTACCTCGGCGATTCCAGTGCTTTAATAGATGACGTCATAATCAAAGCAATCAAGCAAGAACACCATACGATACGAATGACAAATATGGATAATGACCATATCCCTATATACAGCACAAAATCGATAATTAAGAAAATCATAAACTGAAGGCAAACAAAATCAGGATAAAACAGTAACCAAAGTGAACAAACAAAAACATCCACCACATGAAAGGAAGCGAACTCTCGAAATCCCGTAATGGGAGTGAGACCAGGTGTCCAGGAAGAGTCAGCATCTCCTGCTTGCATGCAACACCTGTCGCTTCAATTCGTCCGTTTACTTCCATGTTGGAAAACATAAAGTATAATCTTTGGTTGGACGGTACAAATGGTCTATGACAGAATATCATCCACCATTCTGGAGAGTGGGATATCATAGCGTTTGACGAGTTCCCCATATCGACCTTAGAACTTCCTCAGTGACGATGTTAGTCGGTCACATACGTATCCCTGAATAAGAAGCTTATCTGAAAGACGCATAGCTCTAAGAATAAAATCTGTATATATTTGGTACTTGCTCTGGCATAGCGTATCAACTGAGATATGAACACGCCATAATAAGGCGATGAAGAGATGTTGCTACTCAGAAAAGGAACGTTTGTTATGTTAAAATTGAAGTCATCACGCTTGTCATAGAGTGAGGTTGTTATGTGACCATCAGTGTCGTAGGACAACATTATGTCCAAATAGGATGCAGAATTATTTGTCTCTGTAGTTTCTTTGATTTCAAGCTCCGAAGGATAGATTCTGCAGAGGTATTCCGTGAATTTTGGATCACTGATGGACAACACATCGTGTATATATCTGTAGGTGAAGTTGAAGTCAGAGGCTAATTATCTTTCCCCTTCAGAGACCAAAGATTGACTGAATTCAGCTTCATACGAGTAAAGAAAAATGTCGGCATGTTGTTGTTGTTGTACGTATCTTCCGCCTTTTCGTAGGCGCACCTAGCACTTCTCAGCTAGTATGGGGTCCGAATTAGGTGCGATAATATATTTACATAGTCTATAAAATAAGTAAGGGGTCTGTGTGCCAGCTATTCACCTTTTCCTAACGTTCAGTTCATTGAGCAGGAAGGAGCGACCACAGTGAACACTAAAACACAGGCTTCTTGACACACACTCAATGACAAATATGGATAATGACCATATCCCTGTCTACAGTACAAAATCGATAATTCAGAAAATCAGAAACCGAAGGCATACAAAATCAGGATAAAACAGGAACCAAAGCAAACAGAAACAAAAACCTCCACCATATGAAAAGAAGCGAACTCCCGATATGAGAGTGAGACCAGGTGCCCAGGAAGAGTAAGCATCTCCAATATCGTATATTGTTGACTGCGAGAGAATTTAACTTCCATTTTCATTAAGACATGTGCAGTCAAAGCATAATTGAAGAATATGCTTGAGAGATAATTTAGACCAATACTCTGGACCACACTGTTGAAAAATGATTGACTTGATATTCTTAAGATATCTCTTCCTGTACGGTAATAGGGCTCCACATTCCAGCAGCATATGTTGATAGTCCTCAGGTGCTGATCTACAAAGTTGACAGGTCGGGTCAACACTGTCTTGATTAAATTTGCTAACTGTAGACTGTACAATGTAAGTTCCTGTCAGAATCCGCACTTTGACAACTCCTCTTTTTGTATCGCACATATTGTTGTCCAAAGATTTCCAGATAACATATTTGTTTGCCTATAGTAAGGTTACGAGTATTGCAAACTATGAAGCTGGATTTATCTTCACAGTCATTAAGGAGTACCTGGTTCCAGAACTTATCAACCACAGAATGCACGATAGCTTTCCACTGCTCTTTTGAAGGGAGAGACTGTTTTAGGGATTGAATTGACGGAAGCTGATATTTCTCAAGTAATCCCTCTACATAAATGAACCAACTAGAGGATGACTTCTCTTTCATACAAATCTGCCTATCCATAATACTGTTGAGCGATGTATTTCCACTTCTGATGATATTTGCTAGAAATGTGAGGCACCGCATATGAATTTCAGCCTCGATGGGGCGAGCTCCAAGCAAAAGATAAGTTATACACTTAGCTGTACGTTGGGGTAGGCTCTGAATAATATGCACCATAGATAGATGAAAACTCTCCAGTGCTTTAACATGCTGCCTATTGAGGACAAAGCTCTCTAGTCCATATAATAAACGAGGGATAAAATATAGAGAATATATCCTCATATAGATAGGTGGTGACAACCCGTTTGTTCCATGTAATCCTGAAGGGATGAGGCTGTAGAATGCCCGTCTTGCACAAGAGATTCGATCCTCAATGTTGATCTGGACTTCTCCACTTGATGCGCAAGGAGTGGGGCAAAATTGGTCCCCATTGGAATTCCGACAATTTGCTGGAAGACCTTTCCTCCGATCACCACAAAAATGTTGTAGATCAGGAAGTTTTACATCTGAATAATATCTGTTTCAGTGTACTTATGTTCAGAATCGGACTTTTCTTAGTGTATGACTCAAGGTTAACCTTGTGGTTAAAATTGCCAATATTGATCGAAATATATGTTCTATAGTACCAATTTCATTGTACTAGACATGCGTTTTATCAATTTTAATGACCATAAGTAATTTATTACATTTTACATCTCGATGATTTAAAAAGACAGTGAATTATCGAAAGTATACACGTGGTTTTCTACATGTTTCGTAGTAATCTCACCATGTTAAATTTATTCAAACGATTGGCTGATCGCCGTAACGTGCTTACTTTGAGCTGGATATTGGAAATATTTCGCACTGCATATGAAAACAGCAACTTCCGAAGATTACCGAAATCGTGTGTTCCCGAGAATGAAAACGTTTATAAATCAAAAGTTTTGGAGATAAATTCTGCAAATGAAATTTAGATGTTCAAATAGTAGTATCTAAAACCTATTTACGGAACACCGGTTGATAGATATAAATCCTTGCGTAACCATTTGTAACATTAATAATTAATCAGTAATGAACAAACATAGAAAACCGAGGGGAGCTAGAGAATCATTTATGAACATCGAATCCATGGAAAGATTGTCATCAGTACCCGTTAAAATTTACACTTTTGAGAAAACAATGAATCATTCCATAGGATTGTCTATGTACTTTCTTACCACCTCCGTACTTTCATATAATCTAAACACTACAAAAAGAAACCAGGTCACGGAAAAAATTTTATTGCTGGTGTCAGGTGAAAAATATATTTCCCATACATATGTACATATGTACATGTATATATACAATGCGAAGTGCAGTCTGAATAGATGATAGTTAAAGTTTAAAGTACCGTAAATTTTGAAAGGGTTTGAAATTCAATACTTGAGATGCCAATCTTTTGAAATACAAACAAAGCGTATCCGAGCGCAGTATGTGGGACTTATGGATTACCTTTTCTCTATTGAGGAATGACCTTTTCAACGTAAAAGGATCTTGTTTGATAAACAAGTTGTGTATAATTTTTTTCTAAATAATTATATCTCTGAAAAATATATTTTGCACGAAAATGTGTGTTCCCCCTTCCTGTTCTAATAAGAGTTTGGTATTTATCAATATATATCAATGCCATATCTTGATGTACCTCATTGATATGAATGATTTCCTAATGGCCATTACAGAAAAATAAAATTTACTAAATCAAAATAGCTAAAACTAAAGGTGATACTTATAACTTGAGGACAAGATATTTTTTACTTCTATAGACACGAAGATATCCCACTGACAATGGCAATGACTTAAAAAAAAATATATTAACATAAACAACATGCAAGTGGAACCGTTTTAGTGAGTCTCGAATCAGCAACCTTTTAGTCACTACCCCGACACTTAACCATCGTGTCGACGCGTTACTTGTACCGCGATATAAAACTTGTTAATGGAGAAATTCAAATAAGAGTATGTATCTAAAGGGAATATTTGGGTTTTGCTAATTTTGCTAAGGGACACAGCTAATTTTCACTGGATCGGGACTGATGTCTCTAGACGCTATCATACGAAATCTAGGTATATCAGACACATTTAATAGCAAATAATCTCATGAAAAAAAATAAAACATTTCGCTTCAAGGGTTTCATTAACATAAAGTTCTCATAACGGAATTCAAGTTTTAAAGACTTGATTGTGTTTTTGAATATGATCATTTATTCTAAAACCCCCTGCAGGCCGTTTCACAAAAATACTTATGGCAACATTCAGGGATTTCAGAACTTTTCACCACTCAGTTCACCCTTTAGACTAAAAACAGAAAACAATCTTAATAGAATGACTTTTAAATACTTCATTTTATCACAAAAGCTACGAACAATCCTTCCAATTAATCATGAATAATTAGATAGCACCCCGTACTTGTACTTAACCTCGCAATTTCATAGAAGCGTATATAGTAGAGCAACCAAGTCGCTTAATTTGAAATTTTAATCAACACCCCTAACACAGGGCTTAATTCCATATCAAACGAAAGAATATGACTTGGGCCATCAGTTTGAGGTGTCGTAAAAAAATTCGTATGGTCAGAATTTCTGTAATTTCGCAGAAAAGCGGAAAATTAGTAACATTCAAAATTATAGATTTTTGAACAAAAGCTTACTTCTTTATACAAATTGATAGTCCAGGTGACCGAAATAAATGGCATTAGGCTTATTGAAGTCAATAGAAACTTTTTGGATTAAATTGATTTTTCAAATTTCAGATTCATGGATGATCATGAATATTACAGATCACAATTAATTTTGAATGTTCGTTGATCACGCAAATAGTTCCTGATTGTTTCAATCCCTCGTCTTCTTACATTTAATTTCTACGACTCTTTTTACACTAGATGATTCGTTTTTTACGAGTCGCAGATGAGTTGAAAAAAATATTCTAGCATGTTGAATGATACTGCATCATCCTAATCGCGGAATGACAGATGTGTTATGAGGCTCTAGAATTGATAGATTGTAGAACATTAGAGCCACAGATACCCCCTTTCGGGTTTAAAAAGATATTAAAGTCTACTAAGCGACAGATTTTTGCATGAATCCATTTCTGAGCTTATTTTGATACTATCTAGCAGATATAAAAGTTTCAAGCAAAAAATGGTGGTGCGATTCGAGTATTTAATCGTCATATTAGTACGTTTTACAAAGGAATATATAGGAAAAAATAATTGGGGTCTGATACCTATAAGCGAGCGCAGTGATATCACGTGTGTAACTAAATAGAGACCAGACGAGGGGAAAAGGAGAAAATATGATACATGTAGCATGAAAATATCATTTTCATGATACTGCTAGATGCCAATTCGTTGGTTATCAGGGCTGATCTGGCGAAAATGGGGGGGGGGGGGTCGGGACGAGCGAACATATGCTTAAATTGGAAAGGAGGCCGAGGTAAGGACATAGTGTGATTTTTTTTCATTACTGCAACATGCTTGCATTAGCTGTGTGTCATGCTGTTACTTTTACAATAAATATGATCTCATCCAATAGCCAAGCATTGCCTGGCTCCACCCCCCCCCAAAAAAAAGAGAAATCGGGGGGGGGTCCGTTTTTCGATCTCCGCTCGTAGTTCGCATGTACAGCTGAACTTTATTTGCTGGAATAATGTTTTTATATGACATCTCATGCGGTCTGCACTAAAAATATTATTGAAATCGCAAAAGAATAAGTTTTCTGACGTTTTAAAGGTTAATTTTCAATTTTTTGTCGATACACTAAGAGGGCCTAACGAAAATTCATATAAATTTGAAAACGGTACATATGCGGTTTTTAGCACCATAAATTATGAAAATTCAGCCATCTGAAAGAGTCACATTTCATTTTGTTAACATATCTGTAGAATTGCGGAAATAACAGAAATTTGAAATTAGCGTAATTGAAAATAATTCTTATCAAAAAGTTGATTCTGGGGACATCAATAGACTACCTGTAAAATGCAACTATTTGAATAATAATGAAAGTATTGAGCTGAAACTTGATAGATAACATCAAAAGATACCAAGGAAGGGTTCTGATGCAAAAGTTTGACTTTCAATGAAAATTTTTGACAGTTTTAGATTACAGATCACAATTAATTTTGAATGTTCGTTGATCACGCAAATAGTTCCTGATTGTTTCAATCCCTCGTCTTCTTACATTTAATTTCTACGACTCTTTTTACACTAGATGATTCGTTTTTTACGTCAATGAGTCGCAGATAAGTTGAAAAAAAAATATTCTAGCATGTTGAATGATACTGCATCATCCTAATCGCGGAATGACAGATGTGTTATGAGGCTCTAGAATTGATAGATTGTAGAACATTAGAGCCACAGATACCCCCTTTCGGGTTTAAAAAGATATTAAAAGTCTACTAAGCGACAGATTTTTGCATGAATCCATTTCTGAGCTTATTTTGATACTATCTAGCAGATATAAAAGTTTCAAGCAAAAAATGGTGGTGCGATTCGATTATTTAATCGTCATATTAGTACGTTTTACAAAGGAATATATAGGAAAAAATAATTGGGGTCTGATACCTGAATGAGCAGAAATTCTAAAATAAACAGGTAAACAAGACAAATTCAATTCTTTCACTTGAATTTTGAGAATGTTGATTCAAAAATAAAATTTACCAAAAAGAAACGATATTTTGGTACGTAAATGTGTTTTTTGGAAAATTTGATTGAGATCAATTAAAAACTTTAGAGTTACAGGCAATCAAACTGCCCCTTCCCATAACTTTGTCAATAACAATTCACTACAAAATAGACAATATGTTTCCTCGATACTGTTACGGAGGTAAACACTACATAATTATAGCAAAGTCTAATTTTAACATATAAATGTGAATAAAAATATTGTTTTATTTTGAAGAGGACACATTTTCATCAATAATTTTGAAAATAATGCTTTTTTTCTTTCTGTGCTATCTCTATTCTGATGATTTCAAACATTGTGATATGGAATCCTTTTCTTCGCCAAATAATAGAAATGATTAAGTATATCAAAGATCTTGCGATCAACAAAACAAGGAAATATGTACATTGTATTTGACTTCCACAAGCTTCAAGTTAGATAAGCAGCGTAGCTGCCTATACGACCCCATCACATTCAAGGTAATCATTCCATTTTCTTCCTCCGTTGACAACAATTGTCGCAAAAAACGTAACTTAAAGGCAATTGTACTACATGTATATAATAATAGGGATAAACTCTTATTTCTAGCTCTGGATCTCTAGTAAGTTCCTGATTGGCTGATCGTTGATGTACATTCCACAACATTGACCGCGTACGAAAAATATAACTTTGTATGCATTTCTTTTAGAGTTTTGACTCTGTTCATCATTTTCCATGCTTCATCATAGTTTCATGTTTTTAATTTGTCCCTGCAACTTGTTTATCTATACATGAAACGGAAATAATACAAACAAATAATGAAAATTAAACAAACAAACAAACCTACATCAATTAAAGACACTCACATGAAAATACCAACCGAGAAGCAAATCTTAGGCGAAAAATATTTAATCATCTTGAAAATTGAATTATCTTATTGAAAATAGAAATGACCATACGTTAAAGGATGCTCTATTCTATAGAAGGTCACCTACTATCCACACAGTAAATGGTGTTCTTATCCGAAATACTTCCTCTCACATTTTCGAATATAACGCCCGACTTTTATTTGATTTAAAAATGGAATTGCTCGACCAAAAAAAAAAAAAAAAAAGAAAAGAAGAAGAACACTTCAAAATAAAAATAGAGTGTAACCTGGTGCAAAATAGCTTTTCTCTCGGTTCCATGTATTGCAGTTGGAAATAGGACATTCGAATTACTCAATAGACACTTTAACTTGCGGATATATATTACACTTGCACTTGTCTCATGATGAAATCGAAGTGTTGTAGCTTTACATGTAACATAGGAAATTTGTACTTTTGATATCATTTGTTTTTGTTTGAATCGGCTATTTATTTTATCAATTACCTCCTTTTAAACCATGTTTATTCACTAAAACTTTCTTGTTGATCTTCTTTTTGGTACTGACGTCCGACGCTGAGCTGACAACATCAGTCTCGTTGTTATAAAAGTTTGATTCCAATATTGTTGTATCGTATCTTGGACTCTTTAATATCCGTATTTGAAGATCGGAACTTGGATACATTGCACTGACTTTAGTAATACTTTTCATTCATACTTTTTACTTTATTCTGAGTGCTTTTAGAAAAATTGCCATCGACGCGTCAACATTCCTGGCTCCTGTCGAGCAAACTTTCCGTTGTAAACAGACGACAACACACACTTTTCTGCTTTTTCTCTCCGAGATATATGACTTTTTATTTGTTGTATTAATGGTCCTTATTAATGCAGGATTGTTCAATTACGCTACCAATATTACATATGACTATGGTGTTCGCGCTATGTAGAGCATCACAAATCAAAGCCCCCCCCCAATTCTGTGACCCTTGAGGACTTTCAATTGGATACCCTGGACGCCATAAGGGGGGTTCTCTGACCCAATACATTATAAAAAGCATTAAATTAATATGTAACAGCTATGAATCTGAACGGAGGGTAGGTAGATCATAAAAGGGAAAAATGCACAACGTAAATGAAAGGCATATCTCAATGTTTAAAACAAAGAAAACGAAGAGTCCAAACTCTGACCAGTGTACTTGGCATATATATTTACATCACTGTAGTCCTTAAATAAACGTCGTAAGATACTTTTTATCATTTTATAGAAACTTCATGCGCACTTTTTCAATTCACGTATTTTCATTACAACTTGTCACAATCGGGTCTCCATACATGATCTTGACACGGCATATCAAAATGAGATATTTTTCATGAATTTGTCAACAGGATGACATAATTCTACTTTCGACAGTTACTTTTATCATTCATACGTTTATATACCGGTAAAAAGGTACGATTTGATAGAAACTGTAACACTTGGTCAACCGAATCTTAATCTACGGAATCTTCCTTGGGAAATGACGCTTAACTTAAAAGTGTATACGCATAAGTTTTTTTAAATTAATTTATAAGCCTCTAGAAAATTATCGATAAAAAGACCTCAGAAATAATAAACATATATTTATCGATATGTTTCTAGACATAAATTCAGTCTAGGGGCTTTAGAGAAGATATTAACAGTCACGGATTCTTCATATTTCATAGAAATTTGCATTAAACTACCATTTTTCGAGGGAGGAGAATAAAATCTACCTCCAAAAGAATTCAATATCATAAAGACATATCTAATGCAAGGATTGCAATATATGACTCTCTGTACAAAACAGAGCCAAATATAGGAATACAGAGGATGTAACCGATAGATATTTCGTTTTTGGTTTTCACGGTTTCATAATTTTTACCCTAATTTAAACAAAATCTGACCATGATATATTTTATACGACAGCTGTTCTTGAAAGCAGGGGTATCCAGCTAAAAGTTAAGACCGAATTCAGGCCTGTGTTAGGGGTGTTGATTAAACTCGAAAACTAAGCCCCTTTTTCAATTTGGTTGCTCTACTAATAAGATAAGTGCGGTACTTAGCCCTGAATCTCATGACTTATTTCTTCTGCGCAACGAAACGGATACAGAATAAAATTAATCATTATTGAAATATAATGTATTTGCAGATTTGTTACCTTTTATGTGAAAAAACGTTTATGATTCTATAATTAAGGTCGACAGAGGTAGGGGTCCTCGGATAGAAAAACCGATTATATCGACAAAAACGCAGAAATTTTATAATATTTTACCTAAGATATGGGTAAATAACTAAAATTCACAAAAGATGTCTACATTGTATATCAGAAATTATTAATTTCGAACGTTCTATCTCCTTTAACAGGTTTATCATAAAACCCGGAACTTAAAATACGGTCTCATCTTGTATTCAATGGCTGCAAGGAAAGACTTTTAGCGCGAAATACAAATCGGTGGAGGAATAAACATCACTTTTGCTAACTTCGTTCCTAATCCTTGCATGCTAAATTTAATTCGATTACATTAAGTATAATTTTTTGATAGACTAAACAGGAAAACATTCAAATGTGCCATATTTTATGGTCTAAAGGGTCGATTCTTAGAAAATGCCCCCCTTTCATTTTTTGGGGTTTTCGTCTCTGAGGTAGTGTACCCACGGAGATACAGAACCCTACTTTGCAACCCAAAAATTGTATATTTACCTCCAGTAAAATTGGCGTTCTGTAGTGGTGTAAGGATATATCGTTTGTACTCGTATCGCGATACAGTAGCTTGACGATATGTATCACGATACATCTTCCATTCAAACGACATACAATGATTCAGTATTTTTTAACAAAATAAGGCACAGTGTTACATATAGGGACACATTTTTTCTGTATCATTTACTTATAATGCACATTGTATATAGCCAATAGTATATTCCCATCACCATATAACTTATGAGCACCCTTTTATGCTGTTTTAAGACTAAATTAATGCAAGTATGTCCAGTTTTTCTTTGGATTCAAGGGATATATGAGTTGTGCATTGTATAGAAAGGTGTATCGTGATATGTATCGTATCGTGAGCCTTGTATCGTGATATGTATCGTATCGTGGTCTAGTGTATTTAGGTATAGAGTTGGAACCCTTCGTTATTATTACTGATAAAGATGTATACTTGTATACCTTAGTTAAGATATCATGTGAAGATATCATGTGAAGATATCATGTGAAGATATCATGCTTATCCTGTAAGCAATAATCTTTGAGTATGGTATAAATATAAGATAAACAGTGTGAATTTTATAAGAAAATCATTTAGAAAAAATCTGCAGGCAAATTTCATGGAAGTTTGCCCAATTTTTTTAGTCAGCTCTAATTGTTCATTGGTATCGTCGGTTTATGTGTTCTGTGTAGTTTGTCTCTTATGCGTCACTTGCTGTGTTTATCTTTCGTTTAGCTTGAGGGGTTCTGGTGCTTTACTTTTGGTACTGCAACCGAGTCTGGTAAGAGATCAAATCTTAGAATGTGATTGTGTTAAGTACATTGTAAATCATCCCTTTCAAGCCCCGAGGGCACATGTAGCCAAGTTCGATCAACTTCGGTTGATCGTCTGTCTCTTCAATGAAATTTTCTGTTACAAAATTGCTTTAAATTTCTAAAACGTGGGTCCTGTAGCATCATATCCCACTCATTCTGCTACGTCTTTTGGTACATTTTTGGACATAATAATTTTCATACTTTTTGGCCATATCACATTGTTTAGACTAAGGATCACTGACGAGGGTTTAGTACCCGAAACGTGCATGTCTGGTCCATGCTGTAAATTTATCAGGTCTTAAATGATGCTATTGAATTTGAAGACGTTTAACATTATAAACAGTTCAAAGTAGTTTCTGGTTTTTTTTCTTACATTTGAAATATACCAGAGTACCTGTTGGCTCAAATATACGTGAAAAGGTAGTTTAATTCTATTCTCTTAAAAATTAGTATAAATCAAAATTCTCTACTTTGTAGTATTTTCCATACTAGATGATTCTAACTCCTGAATAACGAATACGACACTACTGCTTTGATGACATATGTGTTTAAAATATGGCGTGTAATCTTTCGGTTTCGCAACAGCCTGGATAAGATAAGTTTTCTTTCAGATTTACTTCTCTTTATTTTGCAATCATTCAATCGTAGTTTTATTTAAATTAATATTATTTTATCATATAAAATCCAAAGCTGTCTTGAATAAAGTATAAAGGTCAAACTCCTATTCAAATCTCTTTCATTATTGCCATATCAAATAGAAGCATCAATTGGATGTCAACACTGAATGTAAATTGATACACCCTTCCAACCGAAAGAGCTGAAAAACCATTTAATTTAATAAAATGACATTCCTTTAAACCGAACTGCCTTAAAACCCAACAATCTTCCATTTTCGAAAAATGTTTTACATAACAAACTGAGCGAAACAACTTGGGGTTTTAACTTATATATACACGTAAGGAAAAAATTCAATACCCATAAAAAGCATTTATCCCTATCAGTCATTGGTGTATCCGTCTAAAATACTCCCTTATTCGTATGATGTATGTGAGGAATAATGTTGTCTTTTAGTGAAGAGAAAATATGACTCGAGAAAGAATATGATTATAATATTTTATCACAAAAAATGGAGATAAATCATTACAATTTTATCGAGAAAAATGTAGTCATATGATTTATTCAACGAGGAAATTATATATAGTGCCACATCACGCGGTATATTTCGCAATGAAATTGGCGAGAATGTTAGCGAGGAATAAATTCGAAGTTGTTGATTTTGATTAATATTGAATAATGTTAACCTAAAGTGATTTATCGGACACTTTTTTGCACTAATTATACCACGATTCGAGGTGAATGATATTTTAACTTGAACTTCGAGTTGCGTTGAAGTGTGACAATAAATCAATGAACAAAACGTATTTAAGTAATTTTAGGAGAGGATGCTTCTACTGAGTTAGTTCATCATTTATATAAACAAAAATTAGGTACACACGTAATATTATATAAAAATCAAAAATGAGCCGTGACGATGAGGCTAGATATGGACGGGCGTGCCTGTTGGTGCTGAACGTGTGTCCGTTCACTCTAAGACATGTCATCGATGATTACTCATTACGACATGCCAGATCTCTCAGTTTATGTGACTTTTTGGAAAAAAACAAGGACCGTCTATTTCATTTATATAAGAGAGAATGTTGTTGCGGCCACAAATCAAACAAAACTCCTATGTATCAGTCTCAGTGGGATTCACTTTATAACAGAAACATCTCGACTTGTCTGAATGGTAAGCGGATTGACTGTCCGTGTAAATATGACGGTAAGACAAGCGCAACAAAAAATGTCATGGATGTCACTCTGTGTTGTCTAGTAATTAACAACATTTGTCCCGGAGTTGATATCAACCATATTAAGACAATCAGGGAAATACGTAATAAGCTCATTCACGCTGAAAGTGCACGTTTGGATTTACTTACATTTAACAGATACATGAATAGAGTAGAAACCGCTGTTTGTGAGCTAGCTAAAAACGTGTCTACTGTGCTACACACGGAAACATTGGAAATGATAGATGAACTTAAAAACCGCTTGATGGATCCTGTTGAGCTTAGGGAACTCAGGAACTTGATAATAGACCAAAAAAGGTTCACAGATCTGGAAGCGGTACGTATGGGGCTTTCAACAGGGGCGGATTATATAGGATTTGACTTGGTTGGATGGGTGGGGAATGCCATGGGGGCATGATTTACATCGGAAAGGTAAAGGATCTTTGCGTTGACTAAAGCCCCCCCCCCCCCTTTCTCCACGCCAAGTAAAATCCTGCATGCACATGTACCTTAAATCACAATGCATTCAGTACAGATTACACATTTGTGCATCCCAATGTACAGGTATAATGTAAAGCATTTATAGATGGTATCTATTTCAGGATGTTTCAAATTTAGCGGATGATTTGAATCAAACAAGACATGAAGTGGCACAGATATCCACCAGTGTGATCGAGGCAACTGAGAAAGTGACCCAGATATCTGCCAGTGTGATTGAGACAACTGAGAAAGTGACCCAGATATCTGCCAGTGTGAGTGAGACAACGGAGAAAGTCACCCAGATATCTGCCAGTGTGAGCGAGACAACAGAGAAAATGACTCAGATATCTGCCAGTGTGAGCGAGACAACTGAGAAAGTGACTCAGATAAAGGATCAAACTCAGAGGGAACTATCACAAATGAAGGGTTTGTATAACAAACGATAGAACGTACATTTTATGATTTATTGATCCTCCCAAGTTAAAATCTAACGTTTGAAATTTCCTAGTTAACATTATAGTAATGAAGACAAAAATAACCCCAGTAATTTTCTAGACCAGATGTCAAAGTTAAAGACTAACTTAAAGTACATACTACGTATATGGGTAACGTCTTGTGCTATGGTGTGAACTGTGAGTTAATCATTTATAAATAAGCTGTTCTAACTTGCCGTCTTTTCACTGTATTGACTTCAGCAATGTTTTATGATAAATCAATATATCTTGTGTAAATAATTATATGTATTATGCAGTTTATAGGTCCTTGTAGCAAATGCTTAGAATGGTAGAATATCTATAGAATATTTAGTTATATCGATCAGCGGACAATCTTATGTACTTGAAATATGATATTGATATTACTTTTTAATTCTAGCAAGACAAGGTCAAGAAATCAAAGGAGAACTAAAAGAACAGCTGAGACCTATTCAGCAGGAATCAAATGGTATATTGAATTCGTGATTTTCCAAAAGATTCATTCGGCAGACAGACACCAGACATCACAAATTTTCGCGATATTTTCATTGTGACGTCAAAATGAAAAGCATGACAACACATCAAGGTGCTTCAGGACGGTGTGATCAGATGTGACGTCACAATAGAAAATATTGCCTAATGATGTGATGTCTGGTGTCTGTGTGTATAAAATCAAGGTTAGGAACAGTCGTATTTGTTATATGGAAAATGGACTATTAATTGATTAATCAAATTGATTTATTTATTTGGCAAAACAAAGTTATACATTTACACTACAAACAAATATTCGATAATTCCATAGGTACTGGATATATGCCAAAAACAATTCATACTTAAAAATATACCCTTGAGTCTATATGCACATAAACAATTATTTTTATCATTAAAAAAATCAAATATTCAAAAACATTTAATTTAAGCATATATGTCAAAGCACAAAGTGATTTAAGTATGACAGGTACACAAAAAATTAGTACCTAATATGGAAAAAAATGAAAATGGAGAGAAAAATGATCAAATATGAATTTAAATGCTGTATTCAGACGATTTAAAAAAGGACAAAACGCTGAAAAAATAGAAAAAACATGAAATGGAAGAATAAAATTTCTTTATCATTCTGATGAAGAAGCTTGTGAAAGGAGGGTTTACCTTTGGACCCACTTTTGCCTCTGGCTGTGTCACCTGTTGACGGATCCGGACAAACACAAACAACACATGTAGGGGATCATAAGTACGGTACTTTATTCCTACCATGTTTCATCAAAATCCATTCATTGGTTCAGTGAAGAGGTCGAAAATGTGAAAAGAGGGTTAAATACCCGAAATGTGCATGTCTGGTCTATGCTGCAAATTCATCTTTTGTTAAATGATGCTATTGAATTTGAAGACGTTTAATATTTGACGGAATGACGAAGGACGGCACGCTATGACAAAACTTCATTCATACCAAGTTACATCAAAATCCCTTCAGTACTTCTGGAAAAGTAGTCAAAAATGTAATAAGTTTACAATAGACGTATGTTCGGACAGACGGAAGATGGACAGCACACTATGACAATAGCTCACCTGAGAATATAACTTTAAGGTAATTTTTGATTCAAATTAGAGTGAAGAATGCGTTATCTTTATGAACATATTTGTTGATGGAGATCGCTGGTAGATAAATAAGGAAACCATGGTCAATATCAATGTGCAGAAAGAGAAATATACATACAATGTAGTTAAACCATGTAAGGTTTGGTACTTAGATTGAAGAAAATTAGGTCATATCCTTAGAAACCCAGAAAACATTTATTTCTGACAAGCTGTGTTCAGTGTGTTTTACCTCTTTTCAGAACACATGAGACTAATAGATGAACATGGCAGACAAATAACACACATCAAGCAAAGAATGCCATATGGAAATGTACCTTCAAGACAGGGTAATGTATGACATAGATATGGTTATTAATATATTTAAGAAATAACAACTAGCTAGCTGTGTTTTGTTGTCTAAGAAAGGAGGGGATCTCCAACAACACTTAGTTGCAGCATCAACAGCAACCTCCCAAAACACCCACTGTAAAACACAAAAATGACACGCACAGAAAGAGACGCAGTAGTACAATGAACGTCAAATCACAGAAAAACATAAAACACAAATGACTACACATAAACCAACGAGACCAATCTAGTCTAGTAATTCCCTGAGTCGCATGAACCAATCAAATTATTACCGAGACGCGAAGCGACAAGGTGATAAGTTGATTGGTTCATGCGACGAGGGGAATTACTGGACAACAAATCACAGCTAGGTAGTTGTTATTTCTATTCTTATATTGTTCTGCACGAGCTCTATAGCACGTGCATGGGTGAAGCTTAGCGAACTGGAAGTTTGTTGGATATTTAACACCAGGCGAGTTCTATAGTACATATAGGGAGAAAATTTCAAGTCACGTTAGATTATATTTTTAGTTCACCTTAGCCAAAGTCCTTAATAAGTCAGATATTGTCATAGTGATTTGTTGGTCTGTTGTCAAGTATACTGATTTTCAATAAACCAATCGAATTAAGAATACGAAAATCTCTAGGGAGTCCATTCAGCAAAAACATTATAGTTTTTAGTTCAGACAAAATTCCAATGGAACCGAATTGAAAAACGTAAATCTTAACTCGATGTAAGTCGGACAGACAGTTGTACATCTGGGCAAGTGGCTGAATAGTTGGTTTCTGTACTTTGGCTGCTCATGAAAAGCTCTTTGGTTGGAAGCATCACTGATGAGGATTTAATATCCGAAACACGTGTCTAGGGCATAAAAATTGGTTTGAAACTTTCTTCAAGAAGATATATATGGCAAGCCAATGTGGATAAAAATAGGTACAGTCTAACCTGTATAAAGCAGCCATCCAAGGGATACCATGAAAGTGACCTCTTAACAGAGGTGACCTTTTAATAAAGGTTCTTAAATAACCACGCTAAAGTACACTAAGTCTTGTTCATAATACAAACGGGAATTTTCTGTTTCATGTATTGTATTGAACAGATACGTTCATTAGTACATGAATAATGTCATTTCATTTATTTTTTTTATCATTGCTGACTTGCATCTAGTAATGAAAATCTTTCATCTTTTGAAATTGTTGGCACATGAAATAAAGGTATGAAGTGTCATAATAAAATGATGAATAAAACGGTCAAATGCAAAATGAACGTATGATTTTAAAAAGTTCCTGATGTCCGTCTGTCTTCCATTCATAAGAGAATCACTTAATTTTTCAATCCAGTCTTGCATGACATCATTGCCATCATCCTGCACCCCTTTCAGCCCTGGTAGTACCAGGGATATACGTCCCTGATGGTACCGAATACGATTTTATTATGTTTTATAAACGCTGAGAGCCATCTAATAGATGCTTCAAAGGTTATATCGAAGTATTTTACGAATAGTAGGGCCTGTCTTTTTAATAATGAAAAAATATGTAATGGTTGGCGGATTCAAGAGGAGAGGCAGTATCGTCGGGCGCCCCCCCCCCCTCCGGCAACGACCCAAAATTATCCAAGAAGAAGTATATTTTGACCCTCTTTCAGTAAAAAAATTCGGCAAAATTCGCTCCTGTATCCCCGGCAAAAGTTATGCTCAATGTTTTTTCGGACAAACAGACAAACAGACAAACAGACAGACAAACAGACGGACAGGCCAAAAACTATATGCCCCCGAATCTCTGATTCCAGGGGCATAAAAATTGTGAATCTCACAGCAGGATTTTGGTGCTTTATATGACCTGTTGTCAAACTGAGAGGGGACCAAAACAAATTTTCTTTCAGACAACAGAGCTGGAAAACAAGTAATTAAGGTATCCGTTGTACAAATAAATTTCAAGTGTATTATATAGTTAGAATTATTGAATACTTTTACCAAAATATACCTTATACAAGATAGAAAATTGATGTCTATCATCAAAGGTCGACATGCCAACCTTCGCTCAATCCACGGAAACTATCAAGACACTGCCGAAGTTTACCGAGATAATTTTAATACTGTTTAAATGGACGAGACGTCCACGAGATTTCCATTTGTACAATGGATACGTTAATACACTTCAAAACATTAAGTCAGGGGGAACGAGTTTAACTGCTAATCACTGCAACAAAAAAATAAAACCTGTCTTTGTGAAACATGAATGCCCCCGTTGGCATCTTTGTCAGTAAAACAGATGAAAAGTAGTTTCACATTTGAGGTCAAGGTTATTTGAGAAATGAATGTGAAATTGAATATCCATGGAAAAGTCTTGCCACATGGAATTCATATGTGAAATATGAAAGTCCTATCACTTACCATTCAAAAGTTATAGCTAATGTTTAAATTTTCGATATTGGGTCAAACTTCAAGGTCAAGGTCACAAGGTCAAAAATTTTGGTATCCATGAAAAGGTCTTGTCACAAGGAATACATATGTGACCTATGAAAGTCCTATCACTACCATTCAAAAGTCACGGCTAATGTTTAAATATTCGATATTAGATCAAACTTCAAGGTCAAGGTCCCAAGGTCAAAATTTTTTGTATCAATGAAAAGGTCTTGTCATAAGGAATACGCATGTAAACTGTGAAAGCCCTACCACTTACCATTCAAAAGTTATGCCCAAGGTTAAGGTTTTTCAAAAGTAGGTCAAACTCCAAGGTCAAGTTCACAAGGTCAAAATTTTGGTATCCATAGAAAGGTCTTGTCACAAGGAATGCACATGTGAAATATGAAAGCCCTATCACTTACCATTCGAAAGTTATACCCAAGTTTAAACTTTTTCAAAAGTAGGTCAACTCCAAGGTCACAAGGTCATATTTTTGTTATCCATTGAAAGGTCTTGTCACAAGGTTTACACATGTAAAATATGAAAGCCCTATCACTTACCATTTAAAAGTTATGCCCAAGATTAAAGTTTAACAGACAGACAGACAGACGGACAGACCAAAAACTATATGCCCCCGAATCTTTGATTACGGGGGCATAAAAATGTGTTTATGATAGAAATACAGAATTGCTCAAACTGTATATCTATGGCAAGTCAATGTGGACAAAAATAGGTATTTTCTAATATTAGAAATTTATTTTCTAATATTTTAATTTTATTTCTAAACATTAGAAATTCATTTTCTAATATTTGAAATTCATTTTTTAATATTAGAAATTATTTTCTAATATTAGAAATTACTTTCTAATATTAGAAATTCATTTTCTAATATTAGAAATTCATTTTCTTATATTAGAAATAAACTTTTTAATACTAGAAATTTATTTTCTAATATTAAAAATTCATTTTTTTAATATTAGAAATTCATTTTTTAATATTAAGAATTATCGACTATTTTCTAATATAAAGAATTCATTTTTCAATATTTGAAAATCATTTTCTAATATTTGAAATTCATTTTCTAATAATGATGTTTTGGTCCCCTCTCAGTTTGACAACAGGTCATATAAAGCACCAAAATCCTGCTGTGAGATTCACAATTTTTATGCCCCTGGAATCAGAGATTCGGGGGCATATAGTTTTTGGCCTGTCCGTCTGTTTGTCTGTCTGTTTGTCTGTTTGTCTGTTTGTCCGAAAAAACATTGAGCATAACTTTTGAATGGAATGTGATAGAGCTTTCATATTTCACATGTGTATTCCTTGTGACAAGACCTTTCCATTGATTTCAAAAGTTCTGACCTTGTGACCTTGACCTTGACCTTTGACCTACTTTTCAAAAACTTTAACAATGGGCATAACTTTTGAATGGTAAGTGATAGGGCTTTCATATTTCACACGTGTGTTCCTTGTGACAACACCTTTTCATTGATTCCAAAAGTTCTGACCTTGTGACCTTGACCTTGACCTTTGACCTACTTTTCAATAACTTTAACATTGGGCATAACTTTTGAATGGTAAGTGATAGGGCTTTCATATTTCACATGTGTGTTCCTTGTGACAAGACCTTTCCATTCATACCAAAATTTTTGACCTCGTGACCTTGACCTTTGACCTACTTTTCAAAAACTTTAACATTGGGCATAACTTTTGAAAGGTAAGTGATATGACTTTCATATTTCACATGTGTGTTCCTTGTGACAAGACCTTTCCATTGATACCAAAATTGTTGACCTTGACCTTTCACATACTTAACAGAAAATAAAGTTTATACGAACAAAGATGCCACCGGGGGCATTCGTGTTTCACAAACACAGGCTTTATTTTAACTGTTCCCATATCAATAACATAAAAGCAGCATTGACTTATTTTATATTTTAAATGATACAGATGTAAGGAAAATGAGGGAAAAGCTAATGGAAATCAATGACCAGATAACCCGAGTCATCCAACTTTCACCTCTACAGGACACAGGAGAGGAATTACCTATAGAGCTGTTATATGCCTCAGTAGTCATCTGTGAGGACCAAAAGTATGTTAGGATGGGAATTGATTCATCACAAGACATGGAGGAAATTACAAGATCTGAAAATTTACCAAAGAATAAGGGAGTACTTAAAAGAACTTTGGAACGAATAAAAAGTAGTAGGTTGTTCTCTTCAAAATTTAATACGGAGCCAACAACAGACTTTGATAGAGGAAGTTATAAATATAACAGGTCTTCTAGGAGGGAAGTCACGAACCCAGATGATATATTTAAAAAAGACGGTAAATACGTAAGAAGGATATACATGTCAGGAGATGCCGCACACGGTAAAACCACATACTGTGTGTGGCTTCTACGGAAATGGTTGAACGCTAAAAGAAAAGAAAAAATGGTACACCAGAAATTTGACAAGTGGGAAAAGGAACTGAAAAAATTTGACTTCGTATTTCTGATTAAGTTCCGTAATGTCAATGATCTAAATCTAGTTTCAGTTGTAGATATGATCTGCCAGGACGCATTTGAGAGTTATAAAGACTGCCATGATGCCATACGTTACGTATTATCATCAGACGAATATAAAAGTCTTATAATATTGGATGGACTGGATGAATGGAACTCGAATAGTAAAAGCAAAATGCCAGAAATTGACGTGTCAGGTAGTGTATCGTGCTTCATTTCCATGCGACCATGGGTGCTTCCATTATTGTTAAAGAAACCACAACGCAATGACAGAATTATAGAAATTTGTGGTTTAAGTGAAACTGGAATGAAAAATATTATTAAGAATGTACTTGTAAATCATTATAAGTTGAAAGAGAACTCGCCAAAATATACACAAACAAATGACAAAATACTGAAATCTTTAAAAGATAAAAGTTTGAAATCATTCATGCAGATTCCCTTGTTAGCTGTAGTATGTGTACAGATATGGTATAATGGAAAACAGGTGGGGGACAGTATAACAAGCTTCTATGCTGAGATGTTAAACATGTTAATAGAGAGGGCAAATGAAAAACATGAAACTGAAATAAAACATGACAAAAAAGAAAAAGTTGAATTACCTAGACTTTTGTCTGTTTATGATCACATTGCGAATTGTAGTTCTGTACTGTTAAAATTAGGAAAAGTAGCATATGACGGTCTGTTATCTAATGAAACAAACTTAGTATTTCAGAAAATTAAATTAGAAAAAGAAATAGGTGTGAGAGAATTACAGTTTGCACTAGATGTTGGATTGATCAGTCAGAAGGAAGCACACAGTCTTACAACAAAGAATGTAAGTGTTCGTTTCTTTCATAAATCTATACAAGAGTTCCTGGCTGTAATCTACATTGTAACAAACAAAGAAGTAGGTGACTCATTCTGTAAACATCTGTCCAGTGTCAAGGTCATCATGGAGTTGTCTAATGTTATAAGGTTTATATGTGGTATGTGTCCGTCCCTGGGTAGTGTTATATCACAGTATGTTGTAAGTGTGACAGACAGTGACACAGAGATCTGTAAAAACAGAGAATCACCTGATCTACATGTAGGTAACAGGTATACAGTGAATGAACTGTACAAACTACAGGTAAGCTGGTACAGGGAGTTACAGGACAGACAGACAGACAGCCCAGTGACGTTCCATGTATCACATGTTTATCTGACTGAGTACAGTGACATAGAGACAGTGAGGGGGACTAGGGACGTCCTGTCTGATCCCCAAGTATTAGACATAAGGTCACTGTACTTGAATAGGGTACCTACTGACAACGAACGTGGTGTTACTAACACAGAACTAAATAACTTTCTGTATAACAAACATCTAACAAGTTCACTTGACAAGGTCTGTATTAATGGTACCACTGATAGGTCAGTGTCCCCTGTCTGTATACCCTCACTTAAAACTTTATGCCTATGGCGTGTAAAAATAAATACTGACCTTGATGATGATGTTTGTCCTCCACTGCTGACAGACATGACATCACTACGTAAGTTAGATCTGTCTGTGGTGACCCTGGGTGACAGAGGACTGGGTCTGTCTGCTGACATGGTACATATAGAGAAGGTAAGGTTAGAGTTTGTAAATATGTCATCATCACAATGGCAACAGTTTATACTGTCTGTACTAAACATACATCATATATTTAATGTTGAACTAGATTGCACAAATATTGATGATGAATCCATGACAAAGATCCGGTCGTCTCCTGACTTCAAAGTAACACGTGATGATAGGTATACGTTCTACTTCACCAGAGTATGGCCACCACAGGTCACACAGTAAATGTTCCTTGTATTAACGTATCATCGTGCAGTCCACATTTTAACAATCAGGTCAGATTTAATGTATTATGTTATCACCCATCAATAACAGAGTATGGCCACCACAGGTCACACAGTAAATGTTCCTTGTATTAACGTATCATAGTGCAGTCCACATTATAACAATCAGGTCAGATTTAATGTATTATGTTATCACCCATCAATAACAGAGTATGGCCACCACAGGTCACACAGTAAATGTTCCTTGTATTAACGTATCATAGTGCAGTCCACATTATAACAATCAGGTCAGATTTAATGTATTATGTTATCACCCATCAATAACAGAGTATGGCCACCACAGGTCACACAGTAAATGTTCCTTGTATTAACGTATCATGGTGCAGTCCACATTATAACAATCAGGTCAGATTTAATGTATTATGTTATCACCCATCAATAACAGAGTATAGCCACCACATGTCACACAGTAAATGTTCCTTGTATTAACGTATCATGGTGCAGTCCACATTATAACAATCAGGTCAGATTTAATGTATTATGTTATCACCCATCAATAACATAGTATGGCCACCACAGGTCACACAGTAAATGTTCCTTGTATTAACATATCATGGTACAGTCCACATTATAACAATCAGGTCAGATTTAATGTATTATGTTATCACCCATCAATAACAGAGTATGGCCACCACAGGTCACACAGTAAATGTTCCTTGTATTAACGTATCATGGTGCAGTCCACATTATAACAATCAGGTCAGATTTAATGTATTATGTTATCACCCATCAA
Source organism: Pinctada fucata (assembly GCA_028142955.1). Classification (NCBI taxonomy): domain Eukaryota; kingdom Metazoa; phylum Mollusca; class Bivalvia; order Pterioida; family Pteriidae; genus Pinctada; species Pinctada fucata. Next base: position 53,195,590 of record AP027111.1, read on the forward strand.
TAACAGAGTATGGCCACCACAGGTCACACAGTAAATGTTCCTTGTATTAACGTATCATAGTGCAGTCCACATTATAACAATCAGGTCAGATTTAATGTATTATGTTATCACCCATCAATAACAGAGTATGGCCACCACAGGTCACACAGTAAATGTTCCTTGTATTAACGTATCATGGTGCAGTCCACATTATAACAATCAGGTCAGATTTAATGTATTATGTTATCACCCATCAATAACAGAGTATGGCCACCACAGGTCACACAGTAAATGTTCCTTGTATTAACGTATCATCGTGCAGTCCACATTTTAACAATCAGGTCAGATTTAATGTATTATGTTATCACCCATCAATAACAGAGTATGGCCACCACAGGTCACACAGTAAATGTTCCTTGTATTAACGTATCATGGTGCAGTCCACATTATAACAATCAGGTCAGATTTAATGTATTATGTTATCACCCATCAATAACAGAGTATGGCCACCACAGGTCACACAGTAAATGTTCCTTGTATTAACGTATCATGGTGCAGTCCACATTATAACAATCAGGTCAGATTTAATGTATTATGTTATCACCCATCAATAACAGAGTATGGCCACCACAGGTCACACAGTAAATGTTCCTTGTATTAACGTATCATGGTGCAGTCCACATTATAACAATCAGGTCAGATTTAATGTATTATGTTATCACCCATCAATAACAGAGTATGGCCACCACAGGTCACACAGTAAATGTTCCTTGTATTAACGTATCATGGTGCAGTCCACATTTTAACAATCAGGTCAGATTTAATGTATTATGTTATCACCCATCAATAACAGAGTATGGCCACCACAGGTCACACAGTAAATGTTCCTTGTATTAACGTATCATGGTGCAGTCCACATTATAACAATCAGGTCAGATTTAATGTATTATGTTATCACCCATCAATTACAGAGTATGGCCACCACAGGTCACACAGTAAATGTTCCTTGTATTAACGTATCATGGTGCAGTCCACATTATAACAATCAGGTCAGATTTAATGTATTATGTTATCACCCATCAATAACAGAGTATGGCCACCACAGGTCACACAGTAAATGTTCCTTGTATTAACGTATCATGGTGCAGTCCACATTATAACAATCAGGTCAGATTTAATGTATTATGTTATCACCCATCAATAACAGAGTATGGCCACCACAGGTCACACAGTAAATGTTCCTTGTATTAATGTATCATGGTGCAGTCCACATTATAACAATCAGGTCAGATTTAATGTATTATGTTATCACCCATCAATAACAGAGTATGGCCACCACAGGTCACACAGTAAATGTTCCTTGTATTAACGTATCATGGTGCAGTCCACATTATAACAATCAGGTCAGATTTTATATATTATTTTATCACATATTATAACTTCTCAGCATGAATGTAGAGGAAAGTTCAGCACAAGTGAAAATCAGGTAACTATTATCCAACATAATGTCATGTAAATATTGGCTAAAATGGTTTAAAGTTTCCAAAATTCCAGGTATAAAGACTCGGAACATTCCAGGTAAGTATTCTTTGTATGTGTGGTCACAGTATTAGATCCTTTATGCCCATTATAATAGTAAATATTCCATTCCTGGTATGACAACATTCATATGCTACTTTTCACACTAAATCCTTTTAATTCTAAGAAAGAAGATTTCAAGCATATTTTCATTTGTTGAATATTTCCCCTGTTTCCAAGAATCATTCCATATCTGTACACAGTGTGTATTTTTGACTTCATATAGATTTTCTGAGAACTACAGAAATTGACATAAAGGTTTTCTGAAAACCTCAAGAATTGAATCACTTGTATATAGTGTTTATAGTATTATTTATTGCTGATTTTTATAGTGACAAAATATAAAATGAAAATGTTTGATATGTATAATTTTATTTTGTATTTTACAGGAATTTGAGAAAATAATAAGTTCAACTTTCACATAAAAAAAACCTGTTGATTGTTGTACAATGATATTGTTGTTGACAAAGAAAGATAACTCTTATTCAATCATTGATAACCATAATTGATTACACTTAGTAATAAATCACTTAATTCTTTGTATGAAGATATCAGACAGATTTTCATTTTTGAAAATTTCCCCTGTTTCCAAGAATCATTCCATATCAGTACACAGTGTGTGTATTTGACACATATATTTTCTGAGAACGAAGGAAATGAACATCAAGGTTTTTTGAAAACCTCAAGAATTGATTTGTATATATATAGTGTGTATAGTATTATTTTATAATAGCTGATCTTTTTCACTGACAGAATATAATACGAAAATATTTCATATATGTTATTTTGCATTTTACTAGAATTTGAGAAAAATAATACATAACTTGAACTTTCACATAAATCTTTACAGTATCAATCTTATAGTGAAAGAGAGATAACTCTCATTTGGATGTTAATCAATTGATATTTAATAAAATTCAGGAAAATTGTATTTTTTTAAAATCTATTATGTATATAAATAATGTTTCTCTGAAAGCAAAAGTAAAGTGTATGGAATAGCTTTCTTACAATATTTTCTGACTAATACAAAATTGACATTTTGATATCAAGAACCTGAAAGTGAAAGGTTGTAACACTGATATTTAAGTTTCGAATCACCCTGTCTGTCCGTCTGTCTGCCCATTACACATTGTCTGGAATATAAGTCCTCCCGCTGTGGATGGATTTCAATAATATTTCACAGAAATGTTCCTTAGGACCTATGGGTATGTGATGACCTTGAAACAAGGTCATAGGTCAAAGGTCAATGTCAGAATATACATCAATAGTAAGACCTTGACCGGAGAATTACTCCTCCCAATGTGGATGGATTTCAATAATAATAGAAATGTTCCTAAGGGCCTATGGATGTGTCATGACTTTGAACCAAGGTTATAGGTCAAAGGTCAAGGTCCAAATAGACATCATTAGTAAAACCTTGTCCAGTACATAAGTCCTTCCCCTGTGGATGGATTTCAATAACATTTCACAGAAATGTTTCTTAGGACCTGAGGGTGTGTCATGATCTTGAACCAAGGTCAAAGGTCAAGGTCATAATAGACATCATTGGTAAAACCTTGACCAGAGAATAACTCCTCCCCCTCGGGATGGATTTCAATAATAGATCACACAATTGTTCCTTAGGAACTAAGGGTGTGTCATGACCATGAACCAAGGTCATAGGTAAAAGGTCAAGGTCACAATAGACGTCATTAGTAAAATTATGTACAGAGCATCACTACTCTCCCTATGTATGGATTTAAGTAATATTTCATAGAAATGTTGCTTACTTCCAAAGGGTATGTCATGACCTTGAACCAAGCTCATATGTCAAAGGTCAAGGTCTCAATAGACATCGTTAGTAAAACCTTGACCAGAGAAAAACTCCCCCTGTAGATGGATTTCAATAATGTTTCACAGAAATGTTCTTTATGACCTCAGGGTGTGTCATGACTTTGAATCAAGGTCAAATGGCAAGGTCACAATACACATCATAAGTAAAACCTTGCCTAGAGCTTAATTCTTCCACCTTTGGGTGGATTTCAATTATATTTCACAGAAATGTTCCTTAGGACCTAAGGGTGTGTCATTACCTTGAACCTAGGTCAAAGGACAAGGTCACAATAGACAGCAATAGTAAAACCTTGACCGCAGAATAACTCCTCCCCATGTGGATAGATTTCAATAATATTTCACAGAAATCTTCTTTAGGATCTAAGGGTCTGTCATGACCGTGAACCAAGGTCAAAGGTCAAGGTCACAATAGAAAGCATTAGTGAACCTTGACCAGAGAATAACTCCTCTTACTGTAGTTTGATTTCAATAATATTTGACACAAATGTTCCTTATGAACTAAGGATTTGTTGTGACCTTGAACCAAGATCATAGATCAAAGGTCAAGGTCAAGATAGACATAATTAGTAAAACCTTGTCCGGAGCATAACTCCTCCTTCGGATGGATTTCAATTATACTTCAAAGAAATGTTCCTTAGGACATGAGGGTGTGTCACGACTTTGAACCAAGGTAAAAGGTCAAGGTCACAGTAGACATCATCAGTAAAATCTTGGCCACAGAATAACTCCTCCATCTACGGATGGATTTCAATAATATTTCACAAAAATGTTCCTTACGACCTGAGAGTGTGTCATGACCATGAACCAAGGTAAAAGTTTATGTTCGCAAGAGACGTCATAGTAAAACTTTGGACAGAGCATAACTCCTCTCCCTGTGAATGGATTTCAGTAATATGTCATAGAAATGTTGCCTAGGACCTATGGGTGTGTCATGACCTTGAACCAAGCTCATATGTCAAAGATCAAGGTCACAATATACATCATTAGTAAAACCTTGACTAGAAAATAACTCCTCCCCCTGTGATGGATTTCAATTATATTTCACTGAAATGTTACCTATGACCAAAGGGTGTGTCGCCAAGGTCAAAGGTCAAGGTCACAAGAGACATCATTAGTAAAACCTTTACCGGAACATAACTCCTCAGCCTGTGGATGGATTTCAATATTTCACAGAAATATTCCTTAGGACCTAAGGGTGTGTCAAGAACTTGAACCAAGGTCAAATGTCAAGATCACAATCGACAGCATTAGTAAAACCTTGACCGGAGAATAACTCCTCCCCATGTGGATAGATTTCAATAATTTTTCACAGAAATGTTCTTTAGGACCTAATGGTCTGTCAAGACCTTGAACCAAGGTCAAGGTCACAATAGACAGCATTCGTAAGAAAATTGACCGGAGAATAACTCCTCCCAATCGGGATAGATTTCAATAATATTGCACAGAAATTTTCTTAAGGACCTAAGGGTCTGTCATGACCTTGAACCAAGGTCATAGGTTAAAGGTCAATGTCACGATGGACATCATTAGCAAAACTTTGTACAGAGCATTACTCCTCCCCATGCGAATGAATTACAATGATATTTCATAGAAATGTTGCTTAGGACCAAAGGGTGTGTCATGAGCGTCAACCAAGATCATATGCCAAAGATAAAAGTCACAACAGACATCATTAGTAAAACCTTGACCAGAGAATGACTCCTCCCCCTGTGGATGGATTTCAATAATATTTCACAGAAATGACTCCTATGACCTAAGGATGTGTCATGACCTTGAACCAAGGTCAAATGGCATGGTCACAAGAGACATAATTAGTAAAACCTTGAAGGAGCATAACTCCTCATGCTGTGGATGGATTTCAATAATATTTCACAGAAATGTTCCTAAGGACCTAAGAGTTTGTCATGACATTGAAACAAGGTCAAATGTCAAGGTCACAATAGACAGCATTAGTAAAACCTTGACCGGAGAATAACTCCTCCCCATGGGGATAGATTTTAATAATATTGCACAGTAATGTTCTTTAGGACCTAAGGATCTGACATAAACTTGAATCAAGGTCAAATGTAAAGGTCACAATAGACAGCATTAGTAAAACCTTGACCGGAGAATAACTCTTCCCCATGGGAAAGATTCTAATAGTATTACATAGAAATGTTCTTTAGGACCTAAGGGTCTTTCATGACCGTGAACCAAGGTCATAAGTCAAAGGCCAAGGTCACAATGGACATCATTAGCAAAACTTAGTACAGAGCATAACTCCTTCCCATGTGAATGGATTTCAATTAAATTTTACAGAAATGTTCCTTATGTTCCAAGGGTGTGTCTTGACCTTGAACTAAGGTCATAGGTCAAAGTCACAATAAACATCAATAGTAAAACCTTACAGAAAAAATCCTCCCAATGTAGACGTATTTTATGAATATTTCACAGAAAATTTCCCTATGACCTAAGGGTGGGTCATGATCTTGAACCAAGGTCAAAGGTCAAGGTTACAATAGACATAATTTGTAAAACCTTCACCAGAGCTTAACTCTTCCATCTTTGGATGTATTTCAATTGTATTTCATAGAAATGTTCCTTAGGTAGCGGTGAAGACCTGACATTGACCCTTAGCCATAGTTTCGTAAAAGTCACCACTGTTGATTTTTGAAAATGGATTTCTGTGATAGAATTTCTAGGATATGAGTAATCACAATGAGTTTTTCAGGATTTTTGATGATTTTGTAAGACTTGTTGGTGGTAAAAAGTCCATATGCAGATGTATGAAATGTTCTGAGAGCTAGTACACACTTTCTACTTTCGGTTTGAGCGACTCTCACATGTGCTGATTTCAATGCCAGAAATAACATGTATTTTTGTGGTCCTGCTTGTTTCATGGAAATTACCGAGAAAACAAACCGATAAACATCATATAAATTTGGTATGTATGGAAAGAGGAAGATTTTTCTTGTAATTGTATAGTAGCAGATTTTCACAATTTTTTCTTTACTTGCTATTTTGGGTGAAAAAGTGACTTTTTTGGCCCAATTTTTGCTCTTTTGTCTTCTACGTATTAGGGGCATGTTTTGAATGTATAATCTCCTTTGTGAAATAACACTTTGATTTTGTAGAGAATTCTTCTTTTTTGACAAAAATATTAAGTCTGTAAAACGGTTGCTATGGTAACCAAATTAGAAATTGATGCCTAGTCTTCTTTCAAGCAAGCAAAACAGGCCGCGGGGTCTTCATGTAGCTAAGGGTGTGACATGACCTTGAACCAAGGTCAAAGGTCAAGGTCACAACAGACATCATTGGTAAAACCTTGACCGGAGAATTACTCCTCAGCCTGTGGATGGATTTCAATAATATTTCACAAAAATGTTCCTTAGGACCTAAGGTTGTGTCATGACCTTAAACCAAGGTCAAAGGTCAAGGTCACAACAGACATCATTAGTAAAACCTTGACTGGAGAATAATTCCTTCCCACTTGGATAGATTTCAATAACATTACACAGAAATGTTCTGTAGGACCTAAAGGTCTGTCATGACCGTGAACCAAGGTCAAAGGTCACAATAGGCAGCATTAGTAAAACCATGACAGGAGAATAATTCCTTCCCACTTGGATAGATTTCAATAATATTTCACAGAAATGTTCTTCAAGACCTAAGGGTCTGACATTAAGGTGAACCATGGTAAGAGTCAAAGGTCAAGTTCACAATGGACATCATTAGCAAAACATTGTACAAAACATAACTCCTCTCCATATGAATGGATTTCAATTATATTTAACAGAAATGTTTCTTGTGACCTAATGGGTTTGTCATGATCTTGCACAAGGTCATAGGTCAAAGGTCAATGTCACAATAGACATCAGTAGTAAGACCTTGACCGGAGAATAACTCATCCCCCCTGTGGATGTATTTCAATAATATTTCAGTGAAATGTTCCTTAGGACCTAAAGGTGTTTCATGACCTTGAACAAAGGTCAAGGTCACAATAGACATCACTACGAAACTGTGTACAGAGCAGAGAACCATGGGCATAGATTAATGGTCAAGGTCACTATAGACATCATTAGTAAAACCTTCACCGGAGAATAACTCCTCTCCCTGTGGATAGATTTCAATACTATTTCACAAAAATGTTCTTTAGGGCCTAAGGGTCTGTTATGACCGTGAACCAAGGTCATAGGTCAAGGTCACAATGGACATTATTATCAAATCTTTGTACAGTGCATAATTCCTCCCCATGTCAATGGATTTCAATAATATTTCACAGAAATGTTTCTTAGGACCTAAGGATGTGTCATGACCTTGAACCAAGGTCAGAGGTCAAAGGTCAATGTCACAATAGACATCAATAGTAAGACCTTGACCGGAGAATAACTCCTCCCCCTGAGGATGGATTTCAATATTTCACATTATTGTTCTTTAGAACCTAAGTGTGTGTTATGACCTTGAAACAAAATCAAGGTCACAACAGACATCACTAGGAATATTTGTACAGAACATAACTCTTCCCCCTTTGGATGGATTTCAATAATATTTCACAGAAATATTCCTTAGGAGCTAAGGGTTGTCATAACCTTGAACCAAGGTCATAGATTGAAGGTGAAGGTCACAATAGACATCACTAGTGTAAAACCTTGTCCAGAGCATGACTCCTCCCCATTGGATGGAATTCAATTACATTTCACAGAAATGTTCCTTAGCACCTGAGGATGTGTCATGACCTTGAACCAAGACCATAGGTCAAGGTCACAATAGACATTATTATTATAACGTTGACCAGAGTATAACTCCTCCTCCTTGGGATGGTTTTCAATAACATTTAACACAAATGTTCCTTAGGACCTAAGGGTGTGTCTTGACTTTGAACCAAGATCAAAGGTAAAGAATACAATAGACACCATTAGTTAAACCTTGTCCAGATCAAAATTTCTCCCCCTGTGATTGGATTTCAATCTTTCACAGAAATGTTCTTCAGGGCCTAAGGGTGTGGCATGACCTTTAAGGTCTAAGGTCTTGATACGAGATAAATTTTTCAAAGAAGATTGCTGCAGAGGGTATTTTCGTCCCATTAGGGGCCAATTTTTATTAGTTCTAATATTTGCTAATGTGTGTAACTTTTTATGATATTCAGACATTTTCCTTTTTTGCATTGTGCAATATTTTGAGAAAATGATTAACACAAGACTCTACCAGATATTTCAGAAAAAGAGGTGTTTAATCTTTATATTGATTATATTGTGGATAATGAAAGATAACACCTATTTGTTGGGAAATAAACAAAAATTGCTTCATGCTTATGTACGTGATTGTTATAAATGACAAACAGTGGATTCAATTTGTGAATTGATTTATAATATTCAGTAAAATTATAATGACGAAAATATACCAATTTCACTTATTTTATTTACAATATCTGTAAAAAGAATCAACAGGGAATAGGCATAAAATTCCGTTGTTCTTTTTTATAGAATATACAGAAATACTGATATGTTTGGATTGCTAAGTAGGATTATATTCTATATACATGTCATGGAAACAAACATACTTACTGAGAGCTAGATGTCAGACGAGGCGTCAGATAAAACTTGTACAATATATAGATCTCCATAAGTGATCTGATGTGTACTTCTAGGTGTATGTGCGAGTCTAACTAAATCATGTCATGGAAACAAACATACTTATTGAGAGCTAGATGTCAGACCTGGGCTCGGCACCTTAAACTAAGAATTGACTCAAAATTGTCTCAAAATATGATATACATGTATAGCAAATCGGTGAAAATTTGAGATATTGAGCTCATCCATTCTATTATACTCTGAAAATAAACAAATTCTGTGAATAATTTCAAGTCATCACTTATATCATAATGAGACAAAAGAAGGTTAAAATTGAGACTTAAGTCAATTCTTAGTTTATGGTGCCTGGCCCATGTGTCAGATAAAACTTGTACAACAGATCTCCATAAGTGATCTGATGTGTACTTCTGTGTGTATATGCTAGTCTAACTTAAGTATAAGATCTACAGGACACAATCATTAACGGATATTGTCTCAAACAAAGAATGTTATTCATACATTGATAGATCATGACAAGACGAAGAACACCATTGATTTTAAAGGTCGTGGCCACGGGTTGGCAATGTTCAAAATCCATGTAAACAGCCTAGAGGGTGCAGTTTTGATTAGATCTTTTCCATACTTCATACACTGATAGCTTAGTACAGGAGGAAGAACCGTATGGATCTTAAAAGTCATATGTCAAAGATTGGAAAAAATCAAAATCCTTGTATACAGCATAAAGGAAGCAGTTTTATTGGATTTTAAACAAACGTCATTCGCTGATAGCTAATGACTATTGCTTTTCAAGGTCATAGGAGGTCAACACTTAAGGTCAGCTATTGGAATAGGTCAAAATCCTTGTGTAGCGGGTGCACTTTTGATTGGATGTTAACCATACTTAACCATACTCAATACACTGATAGATTATAACAAGTGAAATAACTCATTTTTTCAAGGTCATAGGTCAAGGTCACAGATTGAAAAATGTCAAAATTCTTATGTACAGCCTAGAGGATAGTTTCGATTGGACTTTATTTGAATGTCACACACTGATAGCTCATGACAAGAGGAAGAATGAGGGGATCTCCAACAACACTAGGTTAATTGCAACACCAACAGCAAAACATGCACAGCAAAAACACGAAGAAGCCTATGGATTTTCAAGGTTATAGGTCAATGTCACAGATTGGATTTTCAAAGTGAAAGGTTAAGTTTACAGATGGAAATGGTCAAAATCCTTGTATACCACCTAGTGAGTACAGTTTTAATTCCATCATATCCAGACTTCATACACTGATAGCATATGATGACATGAAAAACGTGTGGAATTTCAAGGTCACAGATTAGAAAAGGTTAAAATCCTGGTATACAGCCAAAAAGGAGATGTTTTAATTGGTTATAATAAAATTTCATATACACTGATTGCTTATGACAAGAGGAAATAGCCTTTTGATTTTCAAGGTCATAGGTCAAGGTCACAGATTTGAAAGGGTCAAAATCCTTGTAAAAAAGCATAGAGGGTGCAGTTTTGATTGGATCGTATCTGGACTTCATACTGATAGCTTATGACAAGATTCGATTTCAACCAAACTACGGCACATTGACTTTCCTTGTATGCAACATGTATGGCACATTGATTTTCCTTGTATACAACATGTACGGCACATTGATTTTCCTTGTATACAACATGTACGGTACATTGATTTTCCTTGTATACACATGTACGGCACATTGATTTTCCATGAATACAACATGTATGGCACATTGATTTTCCATGAATACAACATGTACGGCACATTGATTTTCCTTGTATACAACATGTACGGCACATTGATTCTCCTTGTATACAACATGTATGGTACATTGATTTTCCTTGTAAACAACATGTACGGTACATTGATTTTCCTTGTATACAACATGTACGGTACATTGATTTTCCTTGTATACAACATGTACGGCACATTGATTTTCCTTGTATACAACATGTACGGCACATAAATTTTCCTTGTATACAACATGTATAGCACATGATTTTCCTTGTATACAACATGTACAGTACATTGATTTTCCTTGTATACAACATGTACGGCACATTGATTTTCTTGCAGTTCGTAGGGATGGTAGTCTTTGCGTTGCCTAGGTTTTATTCCATGATCATTTGTTATCAAGGCAAATTTCTTCAGAATATGATGTCATATATCATGGACATGACAATACAAAGTTTCATAAACATGACACAGTGACAGTTTCCATACATATTGAACATATCATTAAGTGGTATTAAATATTTATTTATTCATAAAAGCATTTTCTTCCTCAAAATTGAAGGGTCGATTTGAAGTATTAACATGATTAATGCACCTTGTCCTTCATATAAAAATAAAAAGCATTGTAAATACAGATTTTTTTACACCTGTATGTTAGTATATTCCGTCTACATAAATATTTAGATTTCAAGCAGACCTGACGAGTTTTTTCATGCATCCTTTAGCATTATGAACAAACATTCATCCAGTATTCATGTTGAGGAAGATATGGTATATTCTGTTATACAAATTCTATGAGGCATTCATGGTCAGCAGAGACCACTTGACATTAAATTAGACATCAAGTCTTTTAAATATTTTTGGTAGTTCATGTCACCCTTCTCCAATCAACACGGATTGTCTCTGTCAAGTCTTCATTGTTAAGTTCAGAATTCCTGATCACATGGTCTGAGTTAAAGCCAAATCTCGCTTTAGCATGCTTACTTCATCAGTCCTTCTCACTTTTTCCTGAAACAGGTAAAAATTACTAATATCATTACATCATAATTAAGAATTTAAGAATTCTAAAGCGCAAAATGACATTTCATAGATAAGTTCCTTTCTCTTTATTGATAAACATATTTTGTACATGTAAACTTCAAGTACATGTATTATATTGAATATATTCTCAACCATTTTTATGAAATATTTCAGATTGCTAATACTAATCTCATATTTGAATAAGTAGTCTATATATATAAGCTTAAAATGCAACAAAGATGCAAAGATACATTGCAATTGTTAAACGTCTTCAAATTCATAGTATCATTTCAGAACAGATTGACCAGACATGCACGTTTCGTGTACTTAACCCTCGTTAGTGATCCTTAATCTAAACAATGTAATATGGCGAAAGAGCGTGACATTTATTATGTCAAAAAGGTGCCAAAAGGCGTAGCAGGATAGATAGGATACATGTATATTATTACAGATAGGATATGATATTACAGGAATAGCAGGATAGATAGGATATGATACCACAGATAGGATATTATACTACAGGCATAGCAGGATAGATAGTATATGATACTACAGATAGGATATGATACTACAGGCGTAGCAGGATAGATAGGATATGATACTACTGATAGGATATGATACTACAGATAAGATATGATACCACAGGCATAGCAGGACAGATAGGATATGATACTACAGGCATAGCAGGATAAATAGGATATAATACTACAGGCATACCAGGATTAGATAGAATATGATACTACAGGCGTAGCAGGATAGATAGGATATGATACAACAGATAGGATATGATACTACAGGCGTAGCAGGATAGATAGGATATGATACTACTGATAGGATATGATACTACAGATAAGATATGATACTACAGGCATAGCAGGACAGATAGGATATGATACTACAGGCATAGCAGAATAGATAGGATATGATACTACAGGCATAGCAGGATAGATATGATATGATACTACAGGCATAGGTGTAGCAGGATAGATAGGATATGATACTACAGGAACAGCATATTAGAAATTACAACATTTTTTTTATAGCAGAAAGACTGGAATGAAAGTATGAATATGGAGACTAATATGAATTGTGTATGATCTGAAATGCGTCCTTTTGACCCAAAATAATAATCTTAGACGCATAGGAAACAGATCTAGCAAGTTTTGTGATGAAAGGTACAATACACATTCTACTATGATCTGGAAACCATGTTCAATCTTCAGATTACTGTGACCTTGACATATGAACTTTTGACCTCAATTTCTTCAGGGGTCTTGCTTGACTCATAGAAAACATCTCTGGTAAGTCTCATGATCAAAGGTGTAACACATGCTCTAATATAATCTGACTCTTGAAACCATTTTCAACAATAAGAATCCTACAACCTTGACCTTTTGACGAAATCGATAAAATTAATCCTTGACTCATGGGAAACATTTCTAGCAAGTTGCATAATAAATCCAATGGCAAATCATAAAACTTCTATGACCTTGACCTTTAGACCTAAAAATTAGTAGCTGTCATCTTTCATGCATGGGAAATATTTCTGGCTAGTTTAGTAATAATAGGTGCAATGACTTCTATAATATTACCTGCAAATCATTTACAATCATCAGTGTCCTATGACTTTGACCTTACACTTCAAAATTTATAGGGGTCATCCATATTCATGGAAAATATTTCTGGCAGTTTCATGATAAAAGGTGCAATACACACTCTAACATTATCACAATATTTTCAATTATAAGAGTCCTAAGGACTTGACCTTTGTCCTTTTAAACACAGAATCGAGAGTGTCATCCTTACTAAATTGAAATATTTCTTGCAAGTTGCATGATAATAGATGCAAAACATACTCTCGCATTATCCCGAAACCATTTGACATCAACAGAGTCCCATGACCTTGACTTTTTGACATCAAAATCGATAGGGTCATCCCTGAATCACGGGAAACCTTTATTTCAAGATTAATTTATCATAAGTGCAATACATGTTCTTGTATAATCTGGAATTTTAAGAATCGTTTGACCTTAACCTTTAACCTTTTACTCAAAAATCAATACGGGTTCACCCTTGACTTAATGGTGAATGTATGAAGTTCAATTGCACTAGCATACTGTTATTTGAGTTATTGTCCGGGAACTAATTGTTGACGCCCGCCCGGACGTCCTCCCATTTCACATCAAATTAAGAAAAGAAAAGAATCTACAGCATGATCACACTGCACTAACCAATGTGTAATGAGACATAAAACATGTAAAATATCTTAAGCTTCCTACATGTAACTGTACCTTTTCTTTGATTTACTTGGCTTTGATATAGATGGGGGAGACATGATGTCAGTAACGGATCCAGGGTCATTTATACTGTCGCCTTCACTTAGCTGGGCGGGGGTATCAGGCGGTCGCTCTTTTGTGCTCCCTGGGTCATCAAAATCATCAAGGGTGCTGACTCGCGTGCTAGAATTAAGAAATTAAGAAAACTGAAATCATGAAATTAAAAAAGGAACTTTTTTTATTACTGTAACATCAATTTTGTCAAAATGGAATTTTCGAGGTACCCGTATTTTAGGAAGAATTTCATGTTTAGGACTGTACTTATTCAGTTTGATTGTGATGTCACAAAATGTGTATCCTCTAATACTAATACCAGGCATGAAAAGACATAAACACAAAATCAATAATTATTATGTAGGAATTTGGAAAGGAAGACTGAAAATATGAAAAAAAATATATTTCTCAAGTGAAGTGCATAATTCTAACTTTTTTAGAAAACCTACTATTACCTCCTAATATCAATGATAGTGTAAGCTCTTTATGGTATTTAAGATTATTTACTAATATCCATGTATTTTACTTGGAAAATATAAGTTTGTTGTGTGATTTTTCTGAAGAATTCTCCTAAAAAGTACCTGTCCGTGGACGTGAAACAAAATATTTAATAATTATTATGACCTCGACATAAAATATACAGATTGTGTGTTGAACTACCTTGATACAGAAGATTCAGCGACTTCTGGCTTGACTCCCTCTTTTGACCATTTAGACTCGACTTCTGTAGTGAGTCCACTCGCTGACTCATGCTCCACTGTTATTTCAAAACCACCCAGACCTGCAAATATACAGCTAGAATATTAAAGAATAACACTTCTCAGTACAGGAAATACATTTTTCTGACCTTGACCTTGAATTTTCTGACCTTGACCTTGGCCTTGAAGGTGACATAAATTCCTTAAAATTGTCAAGGTCAAGGTTAAAAGTATCTTAAATAAAACAAGAGGCCCAAAGGGGCAATATCACTCACCTGAATTGCAAATAATAGAATGATAGTGGACAATTTCGTAGAGGACCTTGAGTACTTGCTTCCAGTAAAGTTTCGTTAAATTCTGTGTAGCAATTTCAGAGGAGATGTCGAAAATGTGTCATCCAATCAGAGCCCTGGGTGGCCATATTCTTTGACCTGTCTGCATGAAAAACACAAAATTGGTAGAGGACCTTCAGTTCTTGCTTCCTGTAAGGTTTCAGGAAATTCTGTGCAGCATTTACAGAGGAGAAATCGAAAATGCGTCAGCCAATCAGAGCCCTCGACGGCCATATTTGTACTGATCAGCACAAAAAAACACAAACTTGGTAGAGGACCTTTAGTACTTGCTTCCAGTAAGGTTTCGTTAAATTCTGTTAAGCAGTTTCAGAGAAGATATTGAAAATGTGTTATCCAATCAGAGCCCTCGGTGGCCATATCTTTGACCAGTGGGCATGAAAAAATCCAAACTTGGTAGAGGACCTTGAGTACATGCTTCCTGTAAGGTTTCATGAAATTCTGTGCAGCTGTTGCAGAGGAGAATTCCAAAATGTGTCATCCAATCAGAGCCCTTGGTGGCCATATTTGTTGACCGATTGGCATGAACAACACAAACTTGATAGAGGACCTTGAGTACTTGCTTCTTGTATGAATTCTTGAAATTCTGTGCAGTGGTTACAGAGGAGAAGTCAAAAATGTGTCAGCCTATCAGAGCCATCGGTTGCCATATTTGTTGACCGATCGGCACGAAAAACACAAACTTGGTAGAGGACCTTAAGTACTTGCTTCCTGTAAGGTTTCATGAAATTCTGTGCAGCGGTTGCAGAGGAGAAGTCGAAAATGTGTTAGCCAATCAGAGCCCTCGGCAGCCATATTTGTTGACCGATCGGCACAAAAGACACAAACTTGGTAGAGGACCTTGAGTACATGCTTCCTGTAAGGTTTAGTAAAAATTCTGTGCAGCAGTTGCAGAAGAGAAGTAAAAAATTGTGTCAGCCAATCAGAGCTCTCGGCAGCCATATTTGTTGACTGATCAGCAAATAAAACCACAAACTTGGTAGAGGACCTTGAGTACTTGCTTCCAGTAAAGTTTCATGAAATTCTGTGCAGAGGTTGCAGAGGAGAAGTTGAAAATGCGTCAGCCAATTAGAGCCCTCGGCTGCCATATTTGTTGACCGATTGGCACTAAAATACAAACTTGGTAGAGGACCTTGAGTATTTGCTACCTGTAAAGTTTCCTGAAATTATGTGTAGCGGTTGCAGAGGAGAAGTCGAAATTGTGTCAGCCAATCAGAGACCTCTGCGGCCATATTTGTTGATCAATCAGCAGGAAAAACACAAACTTGGTAGAGGACCTTGAGTACTTGCTTCCTGTAAGGTTTCGTGAAATTCTGTGCAATATTTGCAGAGGGGAAGTTGAAAATGTGTCAGCCAATCAGAGCCCTCAACGGCCATATTTGTTGACCGATCGGCCAAAAAAAAAAAAACAATTTTGGTAGAGGACCTTGAGTTTTTGCTTCCTGTAAAGTTTTGTGAAATTCCATGCGGCGGTTTCAGAGGAGAAGTTGAAAATATTAGGAAGTTAACGACAGACAAGGGATGATGGACGCCGGATACCGCGCTATGACAATTCCTCAGTTGAGGACTGACAAGTTGTTCTGCGTCATTACAGGAAATAAACATGACCTTGACCTTGAAGATGATGCAAGTTTCTATAAAATGTTCAAGGTCAAGGATAACAGGTAAAAAGTATAAAATCTAAATATAGGACTGACCTTCTAACTGAAGCAGTTGTTCCGCATCATTCAGTTCATCATTCTCATCAAGAACTGGAAACTGGATCTCAGAGGAAGGTTCTTCCTTAATCCTGTGAGGCAATGGCACAATATAAAATATTGATAAAGTATAAAACTATGGCACAATATGAAATATTGATAAAGTATAAAACTATGGCACAATATGAAATATTGATAAAGTATAAAACTATGGCACAATATAAAATATTGATAAAGTATAAAACTATGGCATAGTATAAAACAAATGATATTATATAACAGACGGGGTACAGTATATAACAAAGATACAGTATAAAACGTAATGGCACAGTATAAAAAATCTTATGAATCGCAAGCGATATAAGTCCCCTACTGGCATTAATCCATGTCCTTCAACTCTGCCTTGACCTGTACTTACACCAAAAGATGAATCCAACAACAAAATACGTTCAATATCTACGAGAACAGGCATGAAAAGACTGAAAACTGAGAAGTTCATGTAATTTGCTAAGTGCAGGGGCCATAACTCCTTTAGAAATGGGTCAATGAAATTAAAACACAAACTTGATTTGTATCACACTGAGATATATTCACATACCAAAAATGATTTCAATATCTGCAATACCATGGAAGAAAAGTCCGGAAAACAGAGAATTTCATTACATTTGCTAAGTCCAAGGGCAATAACTCTTGTAAAAATAGGTCAATCGGAACCAAACTCAAATTTCATCTGTATAACACTAAGATGTAATCACATATAAAAAATTATTTCAATATCTACAACAACAGCCGAGAAAAATCCGGAAAATTGAGAATTTCATGAAATTTGCTAAGTCCAGGGGCCATAACTATTGTAGAAATAGGTCAATTGGAACCAAACTCGAACTTTTCTGTATCACATTGAGATAAACTCACAGACCAAAAATGAGATCAATATCTGCAACGACAGCGAAAAAAGTCTGGAAAACTGAGAATTTCATGAAATTTGCGAAGTCAAGGGGCCATAACTCTTGTAGAAATAGGTCAATCGGAACCAAACTCGAACTTTGAGGTACTTGATTTTGTACAAAAATCGAATGAAAACTATCCAAATATGTGTGCCAGTTGGCTGGTGATGACGAACTTTCAACAGACATAAATTTTGAATGCTCACTATGTGGAGCTCTGAAAATCGTAGAAAATTTAAAATTTCTAGTTTGACATCCGAAAAGGAGGAGTAAGATATTACGTACACTTGTCTCAAGAAGATGAGCTTGCCCCAGGATAATTATTAAATGGGAAATAAAAACGCCATATGCTAGGGACGACAGGATGTTGCTACTCAGAAAAGGCAAATTTGTGATATTGAAATTGAAGTTGTCAAGTTTGTCATAGAGTGAGGTGTTCATATTACCATGGGCGTCAAAAGACAACATGATATCCAAAAAGGACTATGACTTAATGTCTCAAACTCGATTGTATCAATCTAATTTTACAATTACTATTTAGTTTTCAATTTACAATTTCTCACCTGATAACAGGTACATTATCTGGGTCTTGTTGCTTGATTAGACTCGGCTGAATTAGTTTCTCATACTCTGACATGAGATTCTGACAAGTAGATTCCATATTAATCTTGTAGTTCAGAACTCGTGTATGGTAAAACTCATTGAGACTCGTTACGCTACCTATACCCATCTCATGAAATGTTTTCTCTACAATGTCCTGACGAATAGAAATAACAAAAAAAGATAAGATTTCGTTTCTAGACTGTTAAAGATTGATTATTTAGTCAAGATAATTAAGTTAAGTTCAGTCATCACTATGAAGCTTTACAGAAATGAAAATGGGGCTTCATCGCTCAAATTTGAATAACTCATACTTTCTAATAATTGCCGTTTTGCTAGATGAATCAAAGCCAGAAAGGAGTACAAAAGCACTTCATTCCAGACCTACGAAGTTTCATCAAAATTTGCTAAGCAGAAAATTTAAAAACAAGAACGGAAGAAGTAAAGTTGGATTAGAGATTAAGCATCATGGCAATGGTGCTATTTGATTTTTACTAAAATAAGATATAATAAGGCAATGTATTGCCATAGTCGGAAACCCACAGCCTATTGCTTTACGATTAGAACGTAGTATAACAGAGAAGATGGCGAGGGTGTCAACGATGTAGGCATACATGGAGTTACAAAGCAGGGCAGGAAAATAATCCTTTTATTATCAATATCTAACAAGAGAAAGGAGGTGATCTCCAACAAGACTCAATGGCAGCACCTACAGCAAACACCAAAACTCGCAAATGCGAAAACACAGAGTGAACATCTTTATACAATGGCAGTACCCACAGCAAACACCAAAACTCGCAAATACAAAAATACATAGTGAACATCTTTATACAATGGCAGCACCCACAGCAAACACCAAAACTCGCAAATGTGAAAACACAGAGTGAACCTCTTTATAAAATGGCAGGACCCACAGCAAACACCAAAACTCGCAAATGTGAAAACACAGAGTGAACATCTTTATACAATGGCAGCACCCACAGCAAACACCAAAACTCACAAATGCAAAAATACAGAGTGAACATCTTTATACAATGGCAGCACCCACAGCAAACACCAAAACTCACAAATACAAAAACACAGAGTGAACATCTTTATACAATGGCAGCACCCACAGCAAACACCAAAACTCACAAATGCGAAAATACAGAGTGAACATCTTTATACAATGGCAGCACCCACAGCAAACACCAAAACTCACAAATGCGAAAATACAGAGTGAACATCTTTATACAATGGCAGCACCCACAGCAAACACCAAAACTCGCAATGGTGAAAACACAGAGTGAACATCTTTATACAATGGCAGCACCCACAGCAAACACCAAAACTCGCAAATGTGAAAATACAGAGTGAACATCTTTATACAATGGCAGCACCCACAGCAAACACCAAAACTCACAAATGCGAAAATACAGAGTGAACATCTTTATACAATGGCAGCACCCACAGCAAACACCAAAACTCGCAATGGTGAAAACACAGAGTGAACATCTTTATACAATGGCAGCACCCACAGCAAACACCAAAACTCGCAATGGTGAAAACACAGAGTGAACATCTTTATACAATGGCAGCACCCACAGCAAACACCAAAACTCGCAAATGCGAAAATACAGAGTGAACATCTTTATACAAGGGCTGATTGATATGTTGTGAGCCACGATTTTCTGGGTTACAGAAAGTATTCTGCTGATAGATTATCTCCAAAAAGGACAAACAATCAATGGTACATACTATGCTTCACTTCTGACACAGTTTCAAAAAATATTAAACTTAAGCACCGTGCAAAGCTCACTACGTAAAGGTGTGTTGTAATATCAGGACAATGCTCCTCCTCACAAATCTGTCACTGCCATGGCTGCCATTCATGATTGTGGCTTTGATTAGATTGAGCATCCGCCTTATTCACCTGATCTTGCTCAATCAGTCTTTCATCTAATCCCAAAACTGAAATCAGCTCATTCTGGCACTTACTTTCAGTCTGATGATGACATCAAACTTGCAGTGGATGGCTTCCTGATCAAGATAAGGAGTTCTTACTCACTTTTGTCTGGAGACAAAAGAAAAACTGTTACAGTAGCAGTTTGAGATTTCTTTTTCTCACTCACTTACGTCGTGGGACAAAAGAAAAAACGTAGACGTAGCAGTTTGAGGTTTCCTTGTCTCACACTCCACGTGACTCCTATTATGACGTCATAGAAAGTAACGTCACGCCATCGTTAGATTTGTGTAAGTTCTGGTATCGATTCTAGCTTTAAAAACATTAAAGTGATGATTGAATGAGGAGAGTGAGAAAAATAATCAATCACGACGTTATGACTGAGACAGGGGGATCTCATCCTCGTGCAAAAGATTTGCTACATCCACGACTCGGCAAGCCTCGTCGTGGATTGCAAATCTTTTACACTCGGATGAGATTCCCCTGTCTCAGTCTCAACGTTGTGATAGATTCTATAATTATTCTTCTTCAGTTTTGCTCGTACCCAGTGAGACAGCCTATGTGAGAAGCATAAATTGTCTCAAAGGCTACATCAACCAATCATTAAACGTTATATACCAATCAGCTGTTCCAAATGACCAATCAGAGATATCGTACTAAAGATACAACTGCAGCTTTTGAAAGTACTTACGGTAACTGGCAATGAAATATTGACTAAGCTTGAGTTTGACGTCAGAGGGCTATCATGTGATTTTGTAGACGTGGGACAAACTATTGTGAAATTCCAATTATTAGTAAGAAAAGCACGATTGTTATCTAGTCCACCACTGTTCTCTACCGGTTAGCATTTTGTCTCGACAATGCGTAGTAACTGTTGTCAAGGAGTAACGACAAGATCGTAGCTACTTAGAAATGAAGAAGAAATAGATTCTTTCACTTTCTACTGAGTGAGAAATAAAAATTTACACTCGTGACGGAAAATTTTCCTCTTTTCCCTCGTTCTGCCACGCTCCACTTGGGAAAAGATGAAATTTCTGTCACAAGTGTCAATTTTTATGTCTCACTCAGTAGATCGTGATAGAACCTATTAGTCTCACACTCCACTTGACACATATTATGACGTCATAGAACGTAACATCACGTCACGTAACGGGATCATGTAGAAAAATAATGCAAAATGTCTGATAAAATTCAAATCCTTAAATATGAGGCTCACAACATATCAATCAGCCTTCGTATATGACTTACGGGGAATCCTGAACATCCTGTCAGTAACGCATGGTCGGCAGCCGTACGTAGATGTTTACATAACTCCTGGAAGTACTCATGCATGACATCAGATAATGTGTCCATTGTAATCTCTGAACAAGCTGAAAAAAGACGATATGATACATGATTGTACATTATAATGAAAAAAACCTGATAAAATCATCAATGCCAAGAACACTTTATAATGAACCTATACCAAATCAATTTGTCACGTAATAGGTGGGCAAGTATCATGATACACAGTCAAGTAGTTAGGAAAAAAAATGAATAATTTTATGAAGTTGAATATGTGTCAGCCAATCACAGCTCTTGTTGGCCATGTTTGTTGACCAATCAGCACAAACCAACACCAACATGGTAGAGGACCATACATACTTACTACGTTTAAAGTTATGTTAAATTCTGTGAAGCAGTTGCAGAGGAAAATTCGAAAAGGTGTCAGCAAATCAGAGCCCACGGTGGCCATATTTGTTCACTGATCAGCACAAAAAGCACAAACTTGGTAGAGGACCTGGAGTTCTTGCATCCCTTAAGAAATACACGTAAGGTATCAGTAAACTCTGAGCAGCGGTTGCATAGGAAAGGTGGAAAATGTATCAGCCTATCAGAGCCCTTGGCGGCCATATTTGTTGGCCAATCGGCAGGAAAAACACAAACTCGGTAGAGGACCTTGAGCAGTTGCTTCCTGTAAGGTTTCGTGAAATTCTGTGTATAGGAGAATGCTTTCTATGGGAGAAGTTAAAATTTTGTTGACCGATCAGCATGAAAAACGGTGAAAAACGTTGAAGAGTCTGCTCAGATGAGCTAAAATGACATAGAAAGTGTCATTCTTCCCCCTCCCCTCCCCCACAAAAATTAACCCAAAGTAGAAATTCTAAACATAGGGTTATCAAAGATTACATAGCTCGCCGTTGCAGGTTTTTGTCAAAAATCAAATAAACTTCCAAAGTACAAATGGATTGTCATGAGGATTCCATGCATCTAATGTTAGTCTCATCCCTTGGAGAGCTAAAGATACAGCCAAAGTATGAGTAATTAAATAGTAGGTTAATGGTTAAGATCAAAGTCGAAGGTCAACATAACTCGGTCAAAGGTCATGATCTCAAATGGAAGGTCCCATCACAAGGAATCTACATGTGAAATATAAAAGCCGTACCCCTTATAGTTCAAGAGATTTAGCCCAGGTTAAAATTTGTGAAAAGAAGAAAAAAGTCCAAGGTCACTAGGTCAAAGGTCATAGTCTCAAATGAAAGGTATCATCACAAGGTATCTACTTGTGAAATATGAACACCATACCCCTTATGGTTGAAGAGATATAGCCCAGTTTAAGGTTTTTGAAAAGTAGGTCGAAGTCCAAGGTCAAGGTCATAAAGTCAAAGGTCATGGTCTCAAATGAATGGTCTTGTCACAAGGTATCTACAGGTGAAATATGAAAGCCCTTGCCCTTATGGTTGTAGAGATAAAGCCCAGGTTAATTTTTATGAAAAGTAGGTCAAAGTCCAAGGTCAAGGTCAGTAGGTCATGGTCTCAAATGAAAGGTCTCATCACAAGGTATCTACATGTGAAATATTAAAGCTCTAGCCCTTATGGTTGTAGAGGTATAGCCCAGGTAGATTATTTTGAAAAGTAGGTCAAAGTCCAAGGTCAAGGTCAGTAGGTCAAAGGTCATGGTCTCAAATGAAAGGTCTCATCACAAGGTATCTACTTTTGAAATATGAAAGCCCTACCCCCTATGGTTGAAGAGATACAGCCCAGGTTAAAGTTTTTGGAAAGTAGGTCAAAGTCCAAGGTCAAGGTCAGTAGGTCAAAGGTCATGGTCTCAAATGAAAGGTCTTGTCACAAGGTATCTACATGTGAAATATGAAAGCTCACCCCCTATGGTTGAAGAGATATAACCCAGGTTAAAGTTTTTGAAAAGTAGGTCAAAGTCCAAGGTCAAGGTCACTAGGTCAAAGGTCATGGGTCTCAAATGAAAGGTCTCATCACAAGGTATCTACATGTGAAATATGAAAGTCCTACCCCATATGGTTGAAGAGATATAGCCCAGGTTAAAGTTTTGTCTACGGACGACGACAACGACGCCGAGGGTATGACATTAGCTCTTCGGACTTTCATTTCGGCGAGCTAAAAATAATTTCACCAGACATCGAACTGGGTATTTATGTAAAATTTTCTTACAGATCATTTGAGAATTTTAATGTGATCTACTATGGTGTCATAATAATTCATTGCATGAGGAATTACTGAGACACCATCGGCTGTAGTAATTAACTTACTGTCAAATCCTAGATGGGCACATATAATGGCTGTGGACTTTTTCAGCAGTTTTCTACATGCTGTCTCATCAATGACCGGCGGGATCTCACCAACCCCTCGTACAAAGTTACTGTCACAGTCTTTTACTAAGTACGGCAAGTGAGACACGACTTTGTGTTTTATGGTGGGTCCTTTGTACTCAGGAATGGGTGGGGCAGCAGGATACACTGTGTCTGGGTCAGTCTGAAATGTAAAACACGGCATTCTATCTAAAAAAGGAAGAACAAAATTTTTTTTTGGTCCCACTGGGTTTGAACCCACTACCCTTGGGTCCAATTGGCATGGAAAACGTTGTAACATGTGGTTTGGATCTTTTGCATCAGTTTCTTTGTGTACTGTACCAGTTTACGGACGGACGGACAATGTCCAAATCATGGCTCTCTTTGAAAGATGAAATAGACACACAATACACATGTCAAAGTACTATGGCACATTTTCATTGTGTGTCTAGACGCACTTTGCAAAATAGACACACACACAATGTACCACTGGGCCTAATAAGTGTCCCTCTCATGAAAATGGACGTAGGGACAGACAGACGAGACAGACAAGACAGACAGACTACCATACTATAATACAGTATACTTACTGATGATTCTTGTTGTTGTTGTACAGTTTGGATCATTTGTTTGAGTTTCTTCATGTGTTGTACCTACTTTATTGTGTGGAGAACGACAGGATCTGATTCAAACAGACAGACAGACAGACTACCACACTATAATACAGTATACTTACTGATGATTCTTGTTGTTGTTGCACGGTTTGGATCATTTGTTTGAGTTTCTTCATGTGTTGTAACAACTTTATTGTGTGGAGGACAACAGGATCTGATTCAAACCATTCTGAGGGTAATAAACTGAAATGAAAATTATTTATTATTAAATAGATGAAGTATGGTTTTACTTAAGTGTCAACCCTGGTGCCCCCCCCCCCCAATTTCCCCTCAGCTACAACAATTTCCAGTTGAAATGAATAAATACGCACAGAGACAAGATAATTCTTATTTCTATGTACAGTATATATTGAATCCACAGGAAATAGTTGTAGCAAAGGGAAAGGGGGGGGGGGGGGAATTTCACTGCACTATGATTTCATGGAAATAATAAATGAAATTTATTGTTGATCTAAGGATCAATGATACCCCCGCCCGGCATATTTTTCATATAAGCAATGTATAAAAAGTTGGAAGGGGCACAATTCAACACAAAATTAAGGAACACGACCCTTTATTTGAACTTGACCTGTATTTCTCAATGTAAAGCTATATCTAAGAAATAAATATATTCCCTGTTACAGTTAATTTTCATTTAAATGTCAGGCAAGCACAAAAGATTGATTTTTTTCCAAGTTAAAAGGGGCACAACTTTGCATAAAATTGAGTCATATTCAAACCTAAACTGTAATTTTTGGTATAATAGCTACATTCAACAAATGAATTCATTATCTGTAACAGTTGTCCTTCTAATGTCCAGAAACCAAAAAACTGTGAATTTTTCTAAGTTTCAAGGGGCATAACTCTGCACGTAATTGAGGGACATGACCTATATTCAAACTTGAACTGTATTTCTTGGTGTAATAGCTATATGCAAGAAATGAATTGATTATCTGTAACGGTTTTCATTTAAACATCCAAAAACGACAAAATTTTGAATTTTTCTAAGTTTCAAGGGACATAACTCTGCACATCATTGAGGAACATGACCCCTATTCGACTGTATTTCTTGGTGTAAAAGCTAAATGCAAGAAATGAATTGATTATCTGTAACAAGTTACCTTTAAATGTCCGGAAACCCCAAAATTTTGAATTTTTCAAAGTTTCAAGGGGCATAACTCTGTAAAAAATTGAGGGACATGACCTATATTCGAACTTGACCTGTAATTCTTGCTGTAAAAGCTATAAGTAAGAAATGAATTGATTATCTACATTTTGTACAACAGTTTACCTTTAAATGTCTGGAAACCACATAATTTAGATTTTCTAAGTTCCAAGGGGCATAACTCTGCACAAAATTGAGGGACATGACCCATATTCGAACTTAAACTGTATTTCTTGGTGTAATAGCTATATGCAAGAAATGAATTGATTATCTGTAACAGTTTTCCTTAAGATGTCCGGAAACCACAAAATTGTGAAATTTTCTAAGTTTCAAGGGGCATAACTCTGCACAAAATTGAGGGAAATGACCAATATTCGAACTTGACCTGTATTTCTTGGTGTAATAGTTATATGCAAGAAATGAATTGATTTATCTGTAATGGTTTTCCTTTAAACGTCCGGAAACCACAAAATTTTGAATTTTTCTAAGTTTCAAGGGACATAACTCTGCACATAATTGAGGGACATGACCCATATTCGAACTTGACCTGTATTTCTTGGTGTAAAAGCAATATGCAAGAAATGAATTGATTATCTGTAATAGCTTTCCTTTAAATGTCCGGAAACCACAGGTGGGACGGATGCACGCACGGACACACGGACGGACAAGTGCATCACTATATACCCCCACCATTATATGGCGGAGGTATAAAAATCATCGCTATGAGTATGATCAAGTCCCTCAGAAAAACGAACAAGAACTACATAAGAAACTTGATCTTTTATACCAGGGCCTACCATTATGATCACCACCAGACTTAGACGATAGTTGTACAAAAATTGCTCAAGATACCGTAAACAAACTCTTTAAACACACATCATAGGCAAGTAAACAAAACTTGACAATGTAGACAAGGACAGTTATGTATATAACACATAACATAGAAATATAAGTTAGCCGACTCGTGGTCCTTAAGCGAGGCTGGAACGAGTCAACCTTACACAGCCAATTGTGCCTCACGTGAAATTCATATGAACTCATGAGCATCATGTAAATTTCACATGAAAGTTCATGTGAATTTCATATAAATTTTACATAAAATCTAGTATGTGAAAAAAAAATCACATGAACAGTCAGGGGTCCAACTTATATGAGTAATAACTTCTTGAAGTTAATTAACTTGTATCAGTAATAACTTATACAAGTTATGTTCATGAGTTTATAACTTGAATAAGCTATAAATAAAAGAGCAGATTTCTCCAATAACTTAAACAAGTTATAACAGTGTTTTTGATTTAAACATGTTTTATATTCAAAGCATTGTGATTTATTGTTAATATTCACATTCAGAAGATGCATCTACATAGGTCTTAACTATGTTTCTGACCTAATTTTCTTGGGAGTTAGCTTGTCTGTTGCTGGTTGATTTAATGACATAAATATTCCCCAGAGAACCCTAATTTTGAGAGCTTTGCGCTGGATAGTGGGATATACCAGGAGGTTGTCCAATTTCATATCTATTAAGTTACAAATGCTCAATTCATAAGAAAAATGCTCAGAGGAGATACTAAGGTTCAAAGTTTGCTGTTATAACTTGTTTAAGTTATAAATACTAAAACCCAGTTACTTGGGCAAGTTATAACTTTTTTAAGTTGGACTCCTGACTAATGAATTTCACATGAATTTACTTCACATGAATTTTACATGAATTTTTCTTTGTGACCTTCATGCAAAATTGACTTCACATGCAATTCATGTCAGGGACTTCACATGAACTTCATGTGAAAATGTTCATGTAAATTTCATGTTTGTGCTCATTTCACATAAATTTCATGTGAACTTTTACGTAAATTTCATGTAAATTTCATGTAAATTTCACATGAATTTCATATGAGGCACAATTGGCTGTGTACAGTCACTGGCTCGATTCCTTGGCCACCAGACCAAGACACCAACACGGTAAACGTACTCATTTGTAGGAGGCTGATGTCTACTGGAAGGTTGGTGAAGGCGCGGCCCTTCTACGTCAATGGGCTGTAATTTGATTGGCTCTCTCCTCTCTTTCATCTTTTCTGACTCTGTGACAATTTCATTTTCACCCCACAATGCATGGATATCCATCATCTAAGTAAGGACAATATCCTGCTACAAAAGAAAACAAGATCATACTGCTTTAATAAGATTGTGGCAAAAAGTGTCCATGAATGCATTATTGATTTTGTTCTATAGGTTCCGATCCCCGTACCATTTTCATTGATTGTTTGACGCACGTACATCATGTACATGTTTTGCAACATGTTTATATTAATTGTATTTGTTAATTTTCAGTAAACTTTAGAAATCGAGATAAAAGATACAATAACTACTTGGAACAGGGACCAATATTTGGGCAGAAAACCCCCATTGCAACATACATTACAAAAACTAAATGTGATTGTCTGTACGAATCCATAAATACATGTACCCTCATTGATAAGGTATCGAATCGATATGCAATAGAATACATATCGGAAAATTTTTGTAAATTTTGTTTCAAAATGGTGAATTCTGGTGGACATAAAGCAATTTTTACTACGTTAGCAGGTTTTTGTTACCAAAAAATAAAAAAAAAAATGAAAAAAAATTGGAAACTGGGGGGGGGGGGGGGGGGGGGGAGGGATTGTGTGTGTTTCCCGAACCCCCTAAATCCACCCTTGAGGAGAATATCTTCTCCATGTATCAGACCCAAACTACTGTCCTGGTCACTAAATCCAGAGCACCCTTTCTGTCATCTGAA
This sequence comes from Pinctada fucata, assembly GCA_028142955.1. Classification (NCBI taxonomy): domain Eukaryota; kingdom Metazoa; phylum Mollusca; class Bivalvia; order Pterioida; family Pteriidae; genus Pinctada; species Pinctada fucata. The sequence goes on from AP027111.1 coordinate 53,224,060, forward strand.
GAATTTTCTTATAAATTATAGTTTCCGAGAATTGACCTCCTTTAGTCGTTACTGGAAATTAAGCTCAACTTACCCTATCAGCGGCCTTCAAATCGCAATATGAAAAATAAAATGTCTACGGGAAATTTCCATGTTAATTTCAAGCCGCCACCATATTGTTCTCTGTGTCAACAATAGTAAACAGTACGCGACGTCAAAGTCTCCGACGTCACACATTTTCAGCGATTTTACTATAGAAAATCCCTGTATACTTTTTATTTTCCGTCCTATTTCTAACTTAACTGACGCACAGTCAAAACAATGGTATTTTCTGTTACAACTAAAGGAGTACTATAAATTTGATATCTTTTTGGAGGATGACAGTATCATATTTTTGAGAAAACCGTGAAAACAGGGTGCTCTGGATTTAGTGAACAGAACAGTAGGGGGCACAAATATAAACTCAAAAAGAATTATAGGCGTACTAATGACAGAAAATTCAGTTTCTCCCAAAGAATAAAACATAAAAGTAATAGTTATAATAAAGATGGATCAGAGATGCTGAGCATAAACTAAAGATCTCAAGGACAGGTGAAAGTGAAAGGAGCTGTAAGAATAAGACGTAAAAGCTGCTCTGAAAAAGTCGAAGTTTCAAAATGGGAAATTTTAGGAAAATTTTCAGTAGAAATATCAACATGATCAACTACACCGATGCATATCTGAATCTAATGTCCGGTCAAATAAATTATCATTAACGTTAAGTAACCGATATTTGGGTTAAAATGTTCGCTTTTTTTCTATAGAAATCAATGGAAAACGGAAAAGTTTTCTTACAACATTGTTCCATCCCGAGTTAGAGAATGCCACTTTTACAAGAGGTGTATATTATTAATACCAATTTTCTGACCAAGTGGGGTTCTGTACATGTATCTCGGGGTGGAACAATGCCCAGCAGACGAAAAACGAAAAAGGGGGAATGGGCTTTTTTTTAAGAATCTGACTTAAAAGCTGTTAGATAGGTAAAAGTTGCCCATTTCAATGTTATACAATGGAACATAATCTATTCGGAGTGGATTCCAATGAAATATACACGAATGAAATAAACGATATAAAGTTGTACATTTCGCGCCTGAAAGCTTACACTGTGGCTGTTTAGTACAAAATAAAATATTTTTCATTTTCCGGATAGCATATTTTACTGATCAAATGGACACAGGTTTTGAGTGTAACATTAATTCTTATTTCTCTTTCATTTTTAAAATAAGATCGAAGGGATCGAAACATAAAACACTAAAATTTATGTAAAAAATGCATTGTTTGCATATTTTCGTTCACTATTTGATGTTCTCAGACATTCTTACCCCCTACCTATTCAAGCCGCTAGCCGTAATTATCAAATCTTACATCAATTTAAAAAAAAATTCAATAAAATACTTAGGAGAAATCTAAACAACCTCTTCCTTAAAAGGAATGCTAGCCTAGTGCGCAAGAAATAATCGAATGATTTCAAGGCTAGCCTAAATCAAGCCCTTATTCTTAAAGTTCCTTAGTGCCGATATTACAATCGACTTCGCATTATCAAAATAATTTACCTACAAAAAGCGAAAGTAGACTAGATTCATTCGGATGTCATCGCATTTTATCCATATGTAAGGCAAAATCGATGGGTACTAAAAGTAGCGCATACATAAAGCGGGTTTGGATTCATAAATGATTGGTAAACAAGAAGTTTTGTTTACACAGAAGTTTGATTTATTTCTTTATTTTTTTTGTAGATATCTAAACATTAAGAAGATGACTCTACAAGAAAATCGACCCCTGAGGAATTCAAATATTGGGCTATTTTCGCACAGACTAATTGTTGAAAAAGTCGTGGAATTAACCTGAAACGAACCAAAAAAAAAAAAAAATAAATAAATAAAAATAAAATAAATAAATAGAAAATTAATAAAAATAAATTAATACTAAAATAAAATAAAAAAAAAAACAAAACAAAAACCAAGCAATCAAACTAGTAGGGATCGTCAACCTTTTTAAAACTAGCTCGTGAATATCCCTTGCTTGGAGTGGACGTACATAGTACATATTGTTTACAAATATCGTTCCTAACCGAAAAGGGGTAGGGCCACGAAGCCCGATATTGGCCCTAATTTTGATAAATCTTGAACATTGTACTTCATAGAATTTTTAACTGTTATTTGACATTTTGAAACGTTCTCTACTGAATCACGAATCTACTTTTTGTAAACATTGCTTTTATCAACAACTTTTAGCCCTTTGAAAACACCAAAATAGGTCATATTCGGCGAAATTCATGCAAAAACTCAATATTTCTATTAAATTAGCAATGGCCGCATGCATTAACTATGATGGAAAATTTATATGTGAGAGATTATCATTATATCCTTTTGTCATAAACGTTTTATCTCGGTTAACGCATGCGGCCACATTGAATTCTACGACAAAAGACAAAATTCCCAGCAATTTTCGCCATATTTTGTCAATAACGTCAAAATGACGTCACTTCATGACGTCATTACACTTAAATGGCACATTAATTGTTTGGTGATATTATTCTTTTCATGAAAAGCGGTAAACATTCGTGTATTTTCATGAGAGATATCAAGTATTCCTCATGAAATTTATTTTAAGAGAAAAATCAAGGGCCGATTTAGGGGACTCGTGGCCCTACCCCTTTCTAGTTTTTTTTTAGTACATGTCCGTGTTATCTTGAATCAGGCAGGTAATATACTTTCAAGTTTTTGTGAAAACCTTTCTCTTTACAAATGTGCTCAGATCAACTCCGAAGCATATGTCCAGGAAAAAAAATTCTGATGAAAAAGGTTAGGCCACGGCTTTTGGTTGTGAAATAGAGAAATTTTTCCCGCCATTTTTCCCTTTCTTTTATAAATGTTCAGTGGCGGATTTAGGGGGTGCGGAGCCCCCCCCCCTGCACTGACCCAAATTTTGTTAAAAAACAGGTATATTTTGGCCCAATCTTAGGGGTTAAGGGGGCACTGGATCAGCCACTGAAATTATGAGGTGAATATCTCGCTTCACCATTAATGCTACCTTGAGAAATGAATTTTATCTGCTGATTTATGCGACTTATTATGTCGTTTAAATGATATATGTCTGAAAATAGGAATAAAAAGTTTTGCAAAAGAATTTGATGTATCACCCGGCCGGTATCCCTGTCCCCAAGGACTTATAAACAAGTCCTTGCTGTCCCGGATTCAAGATTAAGATGGACAAAGGTTTTAATAGCGTAAACCCTATAGCCTCGAAGCTGATTTGGCCCCGGTCAATTTTCTTTATATTAAGAGTCAGAGACTGATATCGCTATAGTGTGCATGATAATTAAAATGGAGGCCGGTTTTAAGGTATCATTAGATTCTGTAAGATTTTTGTAAGATTTTCATGGGTTCTATTTTTAGATATGTATATTAAAATCAAACTGGAAGGAGTCAAAACGTAATGGTGGTTTCCGGCGAGGGACTCAGAATGGGGACTTGTGAAATTCGCTTCTTCGTGGTGTACTGTGGATTTCTCAAAAACGGAGCGGCGAATCCCTAAATAAATTTCATATAATATTTAGACAGATATTGCCTTCAAATCAGCATAATTTTTATTTCAAGAAAAAATTTGGAACAATGGTCAAAATGGGACCAAAGTCCATCTGAATGACATGTCGAAATTTTCCTATTTTCACTTTCACTTTCGTTTTCAGAGTGCAAATAGTATCGGAAAGGTATATGTCATTTAGTAGCAATGAAATCTACAGGAAATGATCTTTCTTTTGATATATCACTTTCTATATAAGCCATTTCTATTTAGTCAGTAAATGACGTCAGCTTTTGGGTGTATAACACTAGTTTTTGAGGTCAAAGGTTTATGCTATTGTAACCTTTAGGACATATGAATGATGATACACAACATGTACACGTACAATTGGTATGCTTATTTATAAACAAAGTCCTTGGATACCATACATCAAAATTCACTATATAGCATGAACAAGGCATTGAAAATGAAATATTGGGTGTCAGTGTTATGTTCAAAGAACTGTGAGGGTTCAAAATAGGGTACCTAGAGATTCTATGATGAAAATACGGCCAAAATGGGCATTTTGACGGAGGTTGCGGGCATGTTTACACGGCTTGCTGATTGAAAGATATACGAGTTACAGGACTTTGCAATACACCAAACTCTTCGAAAAATCCTATATTTTCAAATTATGTGGAGAAAAATTTCAATCAGCGAAATCAAAATATGGTTTAGGTTTTAATAGCGTAAACCCTATAGCCTCGAAGCTGATTTGGCCCCGGTCAATTTTCTTTATATTAAGAGTCAGAGACTGATATCGCTATAGTGTGCATGATAATTAAAATGGAGGCCGGTTTTAAGGTATCATTAGATTCTGTAAGATTTTTGTAAGATTTTCATGGGTTCTATTTTTAGATATGTATATTAAAATCAAACTGGAAGGAGTCAAAACGTAATGGTGGTTTCCGGCGAGGGACTCAGAATGGGGACTTGTGAAATTCGCTTCTTCGTGGTGTACTGTGGATTTCTCAAAAACGGAGCGGCGAATCCCTAAATAAATTTCATATAATATTTAGACAGATATTGCCTTCAAATCAGCATAATTTTTATTTCAAGAAAAAATTTGGAACAATGGTCAAAATGGGACCAAAGTCCATCTGAATGACATGTCGAAATTTTCCTATTTTCACTTTCACTTTCGTTTTCAGAGTGCAAATAGTATCGGAAAGGTATATGTCATTTAGTAGCAATGAAATCTACAGGAAATGATCTTTCTTTTGATATATCACTTTCTATATAAGCCATTTCTATTTAGTCAGTAAATGACGTCAGCTTTTGGGTGTATAACACTAGTTTTTGAGGTCAAAGGTTTATGCTATTGTAACCTTTAGGACATATGAATGATGATACACAACATGTACACGTACAATTGGTATGCTTATTTATAAACAAAGTCCTTGGATACCATACATCAAAATTCACTATATAGCATGAACAAGGCATTGAAAATGAAATATTGGGTGTCAGTGTTATGTTCAAAGAACTGTGAGGGTTCAAAATAGGGTACCTAGAGATTCTATGATGAAAATACGGCCAAAATGGGCATTTTGACGGAGGTTGCGGGCATGTTTACACGGCTTGCTGATTGAAAGATATACGAGTTACAGGACTTTGCAATACACCAAACTCTTCGAAAAATCCTATATTTTCAAATTATGTGGAGAAAAATTTCAATCAGCGAAATCAAAATATGGTTTAGGTTTTAATAGCGTAAACCCTATAGCCTCGAAGCTGATTTGGCCCCGGTCAATTTTCTTTATATTAAGAGTCAGAGACTGATATCGCTATAGTGTGCATGATAATTAAAATGGAGGCCGGTTTTAAGGTATCATTAGATTCTGTAAGATTTTTGTAAGATTTTCATGGGTTCTATTTTTAGATATGTATATTAAAATCAAACTGGAAGGAGTCAAAACGTAATGGTGGTTTCCGGCGAGGGACTCAGAATGGGGACTTGTGAAATTCGCTTCTTCGTGGTGTACTGTGGATTTCTCAAAAACGGAGCGGCGAATCCCTAAATAAATTTCATATAATATTTAGACAGATATTGCCTTCAAATCAGCATAATTTTTATTTCAAGAAAAAATTTGGAACAATGGTCAAAATGGGACCAAAGTCCATCTGAATGACATGTCGAAATTTTCCTATTTTCACTTTCACTTTCGTTTTCAGAGTGCAAATAGTATCGGAAAGGTATATGTCATTTAGTAGCAATGAAATCTACAGGAAATGATCTTTCTTTTGATATATCACTTTCTATATAAGCCATTTCTATTTAGTCAGTAAATGACGTCAGCTTTTGGGTGTATAACACTAGTTTTTGAGGTCAAAGGTTTATGCTATTGTAACCTTTAGGACATATGAATGATGATACACAACATGTACACGTACAATTGGTATGCTTATTTATAAACAAAGTCCTTGGATACCATACATCAAAATTCACTATATAGCATGAACAAGGCATTGAAAATGAAATATTGGGTGTCAGTGTTATGTTCAAAGAACTGTGAGGGTTCAAAATAGGGTACCTAGAGATTCTATGATGAAAATACGGCCAAAATGGGCATTTTGACGGAGGTTGCGGGCATGTTTACACGGCTTGCTGATTGAAAGATATACGAGTTACAGGACTTTGCAATACACCAAACTCTTCGAAAAATCCTATATTTTCAAATTATGTGGAGAAAAATTTCAATCAGCGAAATCAAAATATGGTTTAGGTTTTAATAGCGTAAACCCTATAGCCTCGAAGCTGATTTGGCCCCGGTCAATTTTCTTTATATTAAGAGTCAGAGACTGATATCGCTATAGTGTGCATGATAATTAAAATGGAGGCCGGTTTTAAGGTATCATTAGATTCTGTAAGATTTTTGTAAGATTTTCATGGGTTCTATTTTTAGATATGTATATTAAAATCAAACTGGAAGGAGTCAAAACGTAATGGTGGTTTCCGGCGAGGGACTCAGAATGGGGACTTGTGAAATTCGCTTCTTCGTGGTGTACTGTGGATTTCTCAAAAACGGAGCGGCGAATCCCTAAATAAATTTCATATAATATTTAGACAGATATTGCCTTCAAATCAGCATAATTTTTATTTCAAGAAAAAATTTGGAACAATGGTCAAAATGGGACCAAAGTCCATCTGAATGACATGTCGAAATTTTCCTATTTTCACTTTCACTTTCGTTTTCAGAGTGCAAATAGTATCGGAAAGGTATATGTCATTTAGTAGCAATGAAATCTACAGGAAATGATCTTTCTTTTGATATATCACTTTCTATATAAGCCATTTCTATTTAGTCAGTAAATGACGTCAGCTTTTGGGTGTATAACACTAGTTTTTGAGGTCAAAGGTTTATGCTATTGTAACCTTTAGGACATATGAATGATGATACACAACATGTACACGTACAATTGGTATGCTTATTTATAAACAAAGTCCTTGGATACCATACATCAAAATTCACTATATAGCATGAACAAGGCATTGAAAATGAAATATTGGGTGTCAGTGTTATGTTCAAAGAACTGTGAGGGTTCAAAATAGGGTACCTAGAGATTCTATGATGAAAATACGGCCAAAATGGGCATTTTGACGGAGGTTGCGGGCATGTTTACACGGCTTGCTGATTGAAAGATATACGAGTTACAGGACTTTGCAATACACCAAACTCTTCGAAAAATCCTATATTTTCAAATTATGTGGAGAAAAATTTCAATCAGCGAAATCAAAATATGGTTTAGGTTTTAATAGCGTAAACCCTATAGCCTCGAAGCTGATTTGGCCCCGGTCAATTTTCTTTATATTAAGAGTCAGAGACTGATATCGCTATAGTGTGCATGATAATTAAAATGGAGGCCGGTTTTAAGGTATCATTAGATTCTGTAAGATTTTTGTAAGATTTTCATGGGTTCTATTTTTAGATATGTATATTAAAATCAAACTGGAAGGAGTCAAAACGTAATGGTGGTTTCCGGCGAGGGACTCAGAATGGGGACTTGTGAAATTCGCTTCTTCGTGGTGTACTGTGGATTTCTCAAAAACGGAGCGGCGAATCCCTAAATAAATTTCATATAATATTTAGACAGATATTGCCTTCAAATCAGCATAATTTTTATTTCAAGAAAAAATTTGGAACAATGGTCAAAATGGGACCAAAGTCCATCTGAATGACATGTCGAAATTTTCCTATTTTCACTTTCACTTTCGTTTTCAGAGTGCAAATAGTATCGGAAAGGTATATGTCATTTAGTAGCAATGAAATCTACAGGAAATGATCTTTCTTTTGATATATCACTTTCTATATAAGCCATTTCTATTTAGTCAGTAAATGACGTCAGCTTTTGGGTGTATAACACTAGTTTTTGAGGTCAAAGGTTTATGCTATTGTAACCTTTAGGACATATGAATGATGATACACAACATGTACACGTACAATTGGTATGCTTATTTATAAACAAAGTCCTTGGATACCATACATCAAAATTCACTATATAGCATGAACAAGGCATTGAAAATGAAATATTGGGTGTCAGTGTTATGTTCAAAGAACTGTGAGGGTTCAAAATAGGGTACCTAGAGATTCTATGATGAAAATACGGCCAAAATGGGCATTTTGACGGAGGTTGCGGGCATGTTTACACGGCTTGCTGATTGAAAGATATACGAGTTACAGGACTTTGCAATACACCAAACTCTTCGAAAAATCCTATATTTTCAAATTATGTGGAGAAAAATTTCAATCAGCGAAATCAAAATATGGTTTAGGACATATGAATGATGATACACAACATGTACACGTACAATTGGTATGCTTATTTATAAACAAAGTCCTTGGATACCATACATCAAAATTCACTATATAGCATGAACAAGGCATTGAAAATGAAATATTGGGTGTCAGTGTTATGTTCAAAGAACTGTGAGGGTTCAAAATAGGGTACCTAGAGATTCTATGATGAAAATACGGCCAAAATGGGCATTTTGACGGAGGTTGCGGGCATGTTTACACGGCTTGCTGATTGAAAGATATACGAGTTACAGGACTTTGCAATACACCAAACTCTTCGAAAAATCCTATATTTTCAAATTATGTGGAGAAAAATTTCAATCAGCGAAATCAAAATATGGTTTAGGTTTTAATAGCGTAAACCCTATAGCCTCGAAGCTGATTTGGCCCCGGTCAATTTTCTTTATATTAAGAGTCAGAGACTGATATCGCTATAGTGTGCATGATAATTAAAATGGAGGCCGGTTTTAAGGTATCATTAGATTCTGTAAGATTTTTGTAAGATTTTCATGGGTTCTATTTTTAGATATGTATATTAAAATCAAACTGGAAGGAGTCAAAACGTAATGGTGGTTTCCGGCGAGGGACTCAGAATGGGGACTTGTGAAATTCGCTTCTTCGTGGTGTACTGTGGATTTCTCAAAAACGGAGCGGCGAATCCCTAAATAAATTTCATATAATATTTAGACAGATATTGCCTTCAAATCAGCATAATTTTTATTTCAAGAAAAAATTTGGAACAATGGTCAAAATGGGACCAAAGTCCATCTGAATGACATGTCGAAATTTTCCTATTTTCACTTTCACTTTCGTTTTCAGAGTGCAAATAGTATCGGAAAGGTATATGTCATTTAGTAGCAATGAAATCTACAGGAAATGATCTTTCTTTTGATATATCACTTTCTATATAAGCCATTTCTATTTAGTCAGTAAATGACGTCAGCTTTTGGGTGTATAACACTAGTTTTTGAGGTCAAAGGTTTATGCTATTGTAACCTTTAGGACATATGAATGATGATACACAACATGTACACGTACAATTGGTATGCTTATTTATAAACAAAGTCCTTGGATACCATACATCAAAATTCACTATATAGCATGAACAAGGCATTGAAAATGAAATATTGGGTGTCAGTGTTATGTTCAAAGAACTGTGAGGGTTCAAAATAGGGTACCTAGAGATTCTATGATGAAAATACGGCCAAAATGGGCATTTTGACGGAGGTTGCGGGCATGTTTACACGGCTTGCTGATTGAAAGATATACGAGTTACAGGACTTTGCAATACACCAAACTCTTCGAAAAATCCTATATTTTCAAATTATGTGGAGAAAAATTTCAATCAGCGAAATCAAAATATGGTTTAGGTTTTAATAGCGTAAACCCTATAGCCTCGAAGCTGATTTGGCCCCGGTCAATTTTCTTTATATTAAGAGTCAGAGACTGATATCGCTATAGTGTGCATGATAATTAAAATGGAGGCCGGTTTTAAGGTATCATTAGATTCTGTAAGATTTTTGTAAGATTTTCATGGGTTCTATTTTTAGATATGTATATTAAAATCAAACTGGAAGGAGTCAAAACGTAATGGTGGTTTCCGGCGAGGGACTCAGAATGGGGACTTGTGAAATTCGCTTCTTCGTGGTGTACTGTGGATTTCTCAAAAACGGAGCGGCGAATCCCTAAATAAATTTCATATAATATTTAGACAGATATTGCCTTCAAATCAGCATAATTTTTATTTCAAGAAAAAATTTGGAACAATGGTCAAAATGGGACCAAAGTCCATCTGAATGACATGTCGAAATTTTCCTATTTTCACTTTCACTTTCGTTTTCAGAGTGCAAATAGTATCGGAAAGGTATATGTCATTTAGTAGCAATGAAATCTACAGGAAATGATCTTTCTTTTGATATATCACTTTCTATATAAGCCATTTCTATTTAGTCAGTAAATGACGTCAGCTTTTGGGTGTATAACACTAGTTTTTGAGGTCAAAGGTTTATGCTATTGTAACCTTTAGGACATATGAATGATGATACACAACATGTACACGTACAATTGGTATGCTTATTTATAAACAAAGTCCTTGGATACCATACATCAAAATTCACTATATAGCATGAACAAGGCATTGAAAATGAAATATTGGGTGTCAGTGTTATGTTCAAAGAACTGTGAGGGTTCAAAATAGGGTACCTAGAGATTCTATGATGAAAATACGGCCAAAATGGGCATTTTGACGGAGGTTGCGGGCATGTTTACACGGCTTGCTGATTGAAAGATATACGAGTTACAGGACTTTGCAATACACCAAACTCTTCGAAAAATCCTATATTTTCAAATTATGTGGAGAAAAATTTCAATCAGCGAAATCAAAATATGGTTTAGGTTTTAATAGCGTAAACCCTATAGCCTCGAAGCTGATTTGGCCCCGGTCAATTTTCTTTATATTAAGAGTCAGAGACTGATATCGCTATAGTGTGCATGATAATTAAAATGGAGGCCGGTTTTAAGGTATCATTAGATTCTGTAAGATTTTTGTAAGATTTTCATGGGTTCTATTTTTAGATATGTATATTAAAATCAAACTGGAAGGAGTCAAAACGTAATGGTGGTTTCCGGCGAGGGACTCAGAATGGGGACTTGTGAAATTCGCTTCTTCGTGGTGTACTGTGGATTTCTCAAAAACGGAGCGGCGAATCCCTAAATAAATTTCATATAATATTTAGACAGATATTGCCTTCAAATCAGCATAATTTTTATTTCAAGAAAAAATTTGGAACAATGGTCAAAATGGGACCAAAGTCCATCTGAATGACATGTCGAAATTTTCCTATTTTCACTTTCACTTTCGTTTTCAGAGTGCAAATAGTATCGGAAAGGTATATGTCATTTAGTAGCAATGAAATCTACAGGAAATGATCTTTCTTTTGATATATCACTTTCTATATAAGCCATTTCTATTTAGTCAGTAAATGACGTCAGCTTTTGGGTGTATAACACTAGTTTTTGAGGTCAAAGGTTTATGCTATTGTAACCTTTAGGACATATGAATGATGATACACAACATGTACACGTACAATTGGTATGCTTATTTATAAACAAAGTCCTTGGATACCATACATCAAAATTCACTATATAGCATGAACAAGGCATTGAAAATGAAATATTGGGTGTCAGTGTTATGTTCAAAGAACTGTGAGGGTTCAAAATAGGGTACCTAGAGATTCTATGATGAAAATACGGCCAAAATGGGCATTTTGACGGAGGTTGCGGGCATGTTTACACGGCTTGCTGATTGAAAGATATACGAGTTACAGGACTTTGCAATACACCAAACTCTTCGAAAAATCCTATATTTTCAAATTATGTGGAGAAAAATTTCAATCAGCGAAATCAAAATATGGTTTAGGTTTTAATAGCGTAAACCCTATAGCCTCGAAGCTGATTTGGCCCCGGTCAATTTTCTTTATATTAAGAGTCAGAGACTGATATCGCTATAGTGTGCATGATAATTAAAATGGAGGCCGGTTTTAAGGTATCATTAGATTCTGTAAGATTTTTGTAAGATTTTCATGGGTTCTATTTTTAGATATGTATATTAAAATCAAACTGGAAGGAGTCAAAACGTAATGGTGGTTTCCGGCGAGGGACTCAGAATGGGGACTTGTGAAATTCGCTTCTTCGTGGTGTACTGTGGATTTCTCAAAAACGGAGCGGCGAATCCCTAAATAAATTTCATATAATATTTAGACAGATATTGCCTTCAAATCAGCATAATTTTTATTTCAAGAAAAAATTTGGAACAATGGTCAAAATGGGACCAAAGTCCATCTGAATGACATGTCGAAATTTTCCTATTTTCACTTTCACTTTCGTTTTCAGAGTGCAAATAGTATCGGAAAGGTATATGTCATTTAGTAGCAATGAAATCTACAGGAAATGATCTTTCTTTTGATATATCACTTTCTATATAAGCCATTTCTATTTAGTCAGTAAATGACGTCAGCTTTTGGGTGTATAACACTAGTTTTTGAGGTCAAAGGTTTATGCTATTGTAACCTTTAGGACATATGAATGATGATACACAACATGTACACGTACAATTGGTATGCTTATTTATAAACAAAGTCCTTGGATACCATACATCAAAATTCACTATATAGCATGAACAAGGCATTGAAAATGAAATATTGGGTGTCAGTGTTATGTTCAAAGAACTGTGAGGGTTCAAAATAGGGTACCTAGAGATTCTATGATGAAAATACGGCCAAAATGGGCATTTTGACGGAGGTTGCGGGCATGTTTACACGGCTTGCTGATTGAAAGATATACGAGTTACAGGACTTTGCAATACACCAAACTCTTCGAAAAATCCTATATTTTCAAATTATGTGGAGAAAAATTTCAATCAGCGAAATCAAAATATGGTTTAGGTTTTAATAGCGTAAACCCTATAGCCTCGAAGCTGATTTGGCCCCGGTCAATTTTCTTTATATTAAGAGTCAGAGACTGATATCGCTATAGTGTGCATGATAATTAAAATGGAGGCCGGTTTTAAGGTATCATTAGATTCTGTAAGATTTTTGTAAGATTTTCATGGGTTCTATTTTTAGATATGTATATTAAAATCAAACTGGAAGGAGTCAAAACGTAATGGTGGTTTCCGGCGAGGGACTCAGAATGGGGACTTGTGAAATTCGCTTCTTCGTGGTGTACTGTGGATTTCTCAAAAACGGAGCGGCGAATCCCTAAATAAATTTCATATAATATTTAGACAGATATTGCCTTCAAATCAGCATAATTTTTATTTCAAGAAAAAATTTGGAACAATGGTCAAAATGGGACCAAAGTCCATCTGAATGACATGTCGAAATTTTCCTATTTTCACTTTCACTTTCGTTTTCAGAGTGCAAATAGTATCGGAAAGGTATATGTCATTTAGTAGCAATGAAATCTACAGGAAATGATCTTTCTTTTGATATATCACTTTCTATATAAGCCATTTCTATTTAGTCAGTAAATGACGTCAGCTTTTGGGTGTATAACACTAGTTTTTGAGGTCAAAGGTTTATGCTATTGTAACCTTTAGGACATATGAATGATGATACACAACATGTACACGTACAATTGGTATGCTTATTTATAAACAAAGTCCTTGGATACCATACATCAAAATTCACTATATAGCATGAACAAGGCATTGAAAATGAAATATTGGGTGTCAGTGTTATGTTCAAAGAACTGTGAGGGTTCAAAATAGGGTACCTAGAGATTCTATGATGAAAATACGGCCAAAATGGGCATTTTGACGGAGGTTGCGGGCATGTTTACACGGCTTGCTGATTGAAAGATATACGAGTTACAGGACTTTGCAATACACCAAACTCTTCGAAAAATCCTATATTTTCAAATTATGTGGAGAAAAATTTCAATCAGCGAAATCAAAATATGGTTTAGGTTTTAATAGCGTAAACCCTATAGCCTCGAAGCTGATTTGGCCCCGGTCAATTTTCTTTATATTAAGAGTCAGAGACTGATATCGCTATAGTGTGCATGATAATTAAAATGGAGGCCGGTTTTAAGGTATCATTAGATTCTGTAAGATTTTTGTAAGATTTTCATGGGTTCTATTTTTAGATATGTATATTAAAATCAAACTGGAAGGAGTCAAAACGTAATGGTGGTTTCCGGCGAGGGACTCAGAATGGGGACTTGTGAAATTCGCTTCTTCGTGGTGTACTGTGGATTTCTCAAAAACGGAGCGGCGAATCCCTAAATAAATTTCATATAATATTTAGACAGATATTGCCTTCAAATCAGCATAATTTTTATTTCAAGAAAAAATTTGGAACAATGGTCAAAATGGGACCAAAGTCCATCTGAATGACATGTCGAAATTTTCCTATTTTCACTTTCACTTTCGTTTTCAGAGTGCAAATAGTATCGGAAAGGTATATGTCATTTAGTAGCAATGAAATCTACAGGAAATGATCTTTCTTTTGATATATCACTTTCTATATAAGCCATTTCTATTTAGTCAGTAAATGACGTCAGCTTTTGGGTGTATAACACTAGTTTTTGAGGTCAAAGGTTTATGCTATTGTAACCTTTAGGACATATGAATGATGATACACAACATGTACACGTACAATTGGTATGCTTATTTATAAACAAAGTCCTTGGATACCATACATCAAAATTCACTATATAGCATGAACAAGGCATTGAAAATGAAATATTGGGTGTCAGTGTTATGTTCAAAGAACTGTGAGGGTTCAAAATAGGGTACCTAGAGATTCTATGATGAAAATACGGCCAAAATGGGCATTTTGACGGAGGTTGCGGGCATGTTTACACGGCTTGCTGATTGAAAGATATACGAGTTACAGGACTTTGCAATACACCAAACTCTTCGAAAAATCCTATATTTTCAAATTATGTGGAGAAAAATTTCAATCAGCGAAATCAAAATATGGTTTAGGTTTTAATAGCGTAAACCCTATAGCCTCGAAGCTGATTTGGCCCCGGTCAATTTTCTTTATATTAAGAGTCAGAGACTGATATCGCTATAGTGTGCATGATAATTAAAATGGAGGCCGGTTTTAAGGTATCATTAGATTCTGTAAGATTTTTGTAAGATTTTCATGGGTTCTATTTTTAGATATGTATATTAAAATCAAACTGGAAGGAGTCAAAACGTAATGGTGGTTTCCGGCGAGGGACTCAGAATGGGGACTTGTGAAATTCGCTTCTTCGTGGTGTACTGTGGATTTCTCAAAAACGGAGCGGCGAATCCCTAAATAAATTTCATATAATATTTAGACAGATATTGCCTTCAAATCAGCATAATTTTTATTTCAAGAAAAAATTTGGAACAATGGTCAAAATGGGACCAAAGTCCATCTGAATGACATGTCGAAATTTTCCTATTTTCACTTTCACTTTCGTTTTCAGAGTGCAAATAGTATCGGAAAGGTATATGTCATTTAGTAGCAATGAAATCTACAGGAAATGATCTTTCTTTTGATATATCACTTTCTATATAAGCCATTTCTATTTAGTCAGTAAATGACGTCAGCTTTTGGGTGTATAACACTAGTTTTTGAGGTCAAAGGTTTATGCTATTGTAACCTTTAGGACATATGAATGATGATACACAACATGTACACGTACAATTGGTATGCTTATTTATAAACAAAGTCCTTGGATACCATACATCAAAATTCACTATATAGCATGAACAAGGCATTGAAAATGAAATATTGGGTGTCAGTGTTATGTTCAAAGAACTGTGAGGGTTCAAAATAGGGTACCTAGAGATTCTATGATGAAAATACGGCCAAAATGGGCATTTTGACGGAGGTTGCGGGCATGTTTACACGGCTTGCTGATTGAAAGATATACGAGTTACAGGACTTTGCAATACACCAAACTCTTCGAAAAATCCTATATTTTCAAATTATGTGGAGAAAAATTTCAATCAGCGAAATCAAAATATGGTTTAGGTTTTAATAGCGTAAACCCTATAGCCTCGAAGCTGATTTGGCCCCGGTCAATTTTCTTTATATTAAGAGTCAGAGACTGATATCGCTATAGTGTGCATGATAATTAAAATGGAGGCCGGTTTTAAGGTATCATTAGATTCTGTAAGATTTTTGTAAGATTTTCATGGGTTCTATTTTTAGATATGTATATTAAAATCAAACTGGAAGGAGTCAAAACGTAATGGTGGTTTCCGGCGAGGGACTCAGAATGGGGACTTGTGAAATTCGCTTCTTCGTGGTGTACTGTGGATTTCTCAAAAACGGAGCGGCGAATCCCTAAATAAATTTCATATAATATTTAGACAGATATTGCCTTCAAATCAGCATAATTTTTATTTCAAGAAAAAATTTGGAACAATGGTCAAAATGGGACCAAAGTCCATCTGAATGACATGTCGAAATTTTCCTATTTTCACTTTCACTTTCGTTTTCAGAGTGCAAATAGTATCGGAAAGGTATATGTCATTTAGTAGCAATGAAATCTACAGGAAATGATCTTTCTTTTGATATATCACTTTCTATATAAGCCATTTCTATTTAGTCAGTAAATGACGTCAGCTTTTGGGTGTATAACACTAGTTTTTGAGGTCAAAGGTTTATGCTATTGTAACCAAATATAAATGATTTCTAGCAAGGACTCTAAGTTATCTTTCGTGTTGATGATTAGATTAAATATACATATTTTCCTATTTTATATGAACATGTACTGTACTTGAATAATAAATTAAATAAATTTTACTTTTAAAGTATTTAGAATTCGCATTTTCACCGTGTCGGACTCGGACTACTACTTTTAGTGAACATCCGATGTTGTCATACCAACGAGGGGACTCTAGCATGGCGGACGTCAAAGCACAGCTCTATTGAAATTTCTATTTAAGATTGTTTGGTAATATACCGCTTGTTTTAATATAATCAACAATAGCACATTAAGAATACGAAATTTCTTACATTTTCCTTGCTTTTGCTTGGAAAAATTTAACAATATTCAACGAAGACAAAAATTCCCCCGCCAGAAAACGGGACACATTGTTTACGAAATCGAGACCCATACTAGAGTGTGATTTTTTTTTGGGGGGGGGGGGAGGGGAGGTTAGGAATTATTGGTTACGGGAATATGTTCACGGAATATTGTCACACTGGGTAGTTTCGTACCAGGTATGTTCGCACCATAGGGAATAATGCCCCAGTTTTCACATACTGGTCGGGTACATATTATCGCCGGGCACATATTATCGCCACTTCATTTATATCTCCGCATATTGTTGATATAGGAATTTAATTTTTTCACATTAACTACATCTCTGAAATATGAAACAGTATACAAAATTTCAAATAATTCGATAACCTGCAAATACTGAATTTTATGATAGCTAGAACGTTGGTAAATTTGAATTTATTTCCCCCGCCTCTCTGGGGAAAGGGTAGGTCTCTTCATCTTCCTATATCTCTTTGGTTTTTGAAATTTTTATTATGAATTTTTCACGGACGAAAAGTAGAAACTTCAAAGATTCAAATAAATTGTGAACTTTGTCGAAAAAGTTTAGGATTTTTAGTAAGAACAGGTAGAGGTGGCGATAATATGTACCATTCCTTCTTTCAAACCAGGTTTAACCCTTAAGTTCACAGAGCACCGATAAACAAGAGCCAATTGTCAGATTTTCATGAAAATTGGAAGAAATGTGTATCGAGGGTTCCTCGTCCTTCTGTGCAAATTTCATCAAATTTCATAAAGAAATAAAGATTTAAGAGCAAAAAATGTTGAAAAAAGTGGCAAAATATATGTGCCCGACCAGTAAGGTGTATGGAAGTGGGTTTAAACAGATAAAAGATTGTTCTTTGCAAGTGGGAGATAAGGTGTATAGAAGTGGGTTTAAACAGATAAAAGATTGTTCTTTGAAAGTGGGAGATAATATATCCCTAAAACTTTTTGAGGGGGAAATGGGGGCCAGGGGGTCAATTTTCTTGATTTTATAAGTTCATATCTGTACAGTGTATTCACCAGAGCCAAGCTGAACTTTAACTGATTGCTTGTGATAATGTTAATTATGATAACATGGTACATGCATGAATTTCAATTATTAATAGAAAAAAATTGTTGCATTATGATCGATTTCTTTACTTCTTTTTCCCAAAAAAGTGAAGGGCCGTTACTGCGGCATTATTTTTGTAAATTAACTGTGATAATTATTTATGTTTTATTTCATTAAGGTGATATAATGGACTTCAGGAGCTGTTAAGATAAGGCGTAAAATCTGCCTTGAAAAGTCGAAATTTCAAAACGCAAAATTTAAGAATTTTTCTTGGTAAAAATGTCAAGTAACTTGGTCCACATATGAATCTGCTATCAGATGGGATAATTTATTCAAAATAAGACCGATATTCGGGTCAAAATAAGCGTTTTTTACACAGAAATCAATGGAAAACAGAAAAGTTTTATACAACATCGTTCCCCCCCTCGCTTTACAATGCCACTTTCACCAAAGGTGTATATCAATAAAACACATTTTCTGACCAAGTGGGGTTCTGAAGCGAGGGGGGGGGAACAATGTCCCACAGGCTTAAAATGAAAAAAGGGGGGATGGATGACTACATGTATTTTTAAATGTGTCTCTAGAGCGATAAAATAGGTTATCATTGATTTTTTTTTTATTTTATATCATGGAACAATATATTCTGAGTGTGTTCTGATCAAATATTTAACCGCTTCGAAGGAAATAAACGAGAAAGTTGTCTATTTCTACACCGTGTGTATTTCGCGCCAGAAACCTACATAAATGGCCGAGAAGAACGAAATAAAACCGTTTTTCAGTTTCCGGATAGCAGAGTTTGCCGATTATATTGATATAATAACCTCAAAGTTAATTTCTCTTATCCAATTTAGACTTGAAAAGATGACAGAAGTATAATAAACATAAAAAATGTGTAAAATATTGCATTTTTTTGTGCATTTTCGTTCGATATTCGACGTTTCCCGTCATCTGTACCCCTACCTCTTCAACTCGTAATAATAACATCTTTCACCAAATTTATTTACATAAAATACCTACTAGGAATCTTTTAATACTATATATTTTTATCCTGACTAATTTTTATCTAAAGTGGAAGGACAACGCACGAGAAATAATCGAGTGCTTTCAGGGCTAAATCCGGCCCTTATCTTAACAGCTCCTTTACTTCATATGTACATTATTTTTATTGACAGGACCACATTGTAAACTAGTTCATTTTGTAGCTAAATGTGCTATCCTGTATAAATAAAGGAAATAAATAAATAGAAATCTCACTGTGAGTTAAAAGCGGGGGTCCACTCAGGCCCATTAAAAAAGCTGACTGTGATCCCCTTTACGCATGCACCGCCGTCTTCAGCTGATATTCAGAAGGTTTTTTCACAAGGTAGATCAGTCCACACCTGGATTAATTGGACTTCCCATTTGCTTGTTGTACTATGGATTATGTAAAGTGATCTATCACGAAGTCTATCGAAAAATCCACAAGTCATAGTTTCAGTCTTCAGAAATAGGCTAATCAACAACTTGCAACAAGGTCATAGGCAGCACAGGCTTGCAATATAACCTTGCCGTCATCGCTATTTTCCTACACCATCTCACGCAATGATAAAACCTGAGAGGCATTGCAGGTACAGCGTTTCATCACAGTGACGTCATTCGGACTTCTGACGTAAACAGTACAAAAGATTCAATTAGGCAGAGACACATATTTGAGTGTTTAGGGGCGAGTACATGGGCAATGAAGGAAACGATTCTTATCTTTATGTAGGAAAATTTACAACACTGGCATCTACAGACGGTAGGTTTTGATTTATAGCTAGAATTTGTATTTTTATGGAGACTTTTCGCTCAGCTGATCGTGTTGGCAACGTACAAATGACGAAAGAATCCCTGATACTGCATCGTATTGCATTGAAACATAGACAATGATTGTACATCGTATACCTTATAAATGTAGTAATACCTAATGGTAAATACTTGCTTATAATAGTCTTTATCTACAAATAAGAAGCCCCAGTTTCAGTCTGCAAGAATCTTGCAGACAAACAATAGGCGATGACGGCGGAGCTAGATTTCAAAGTGAAGAAAAGCGGAACTGAAATCGGATGCATGCGTAGGAGATTGGCTAATCAATGTCAATACTTCTTAAAAACATTTGTCATATTAATTATTATGATAGATTAATTTATACTAGCTGATCTTCACACAAAATTTAAAATCAGTACGTCCCTCACAAGTCAAGATATACTTTTTACTGCATCTCTGCCAGCACCACATTTCTAGGTCGGACAAAAAGGTGTCTGGTGATAAGCAGGCAGTAATATATAAATAGCAACCAAATTTTAACCGCGCCGCTCAACCTGGCGAGTTAATGACTCGAACACTAATCAAAGACATACAACTGCATGATATCACTTCTTGGCATGCTAGGTACCATCTTAAACATCGCTGGTACATCAAAACCCAGCTCATATATAGCTACCTCTTTTGCATGCACATATCACATATTGCTTTGATCCACATATTAAATTTCATGTCTTCATAGTTTCAAGTAAATTGTTAATAAATGCTAAATATTTGAAATTGTACCAAATATATTAGGAATTTTAATGAAATGTTATATCTTTGAGATGTTCAGATAATTAAATTAAATAAAATGATCAAGGGGTACCTCGAGTTGATTACTGATGCCTCAGATTATCACCAGTCTAGACACCTTTTTGTCCAACCTAGAAATGCGGCACTCGTAAGAGACACGGTATAGGTAATCTCAGCTTTTATTAGGGAGGTACTAATTTCAAATTTGGTATTGTGGAATTTCTTTTATTTTAATTCTCACCCTTAAACCTTGAAAACCTCCATAAAATGTTTGACATTTGGGGATTTTTATCGGTTTATTATTATAATTATAGATGTAGGAACTTTTTTTGGACCAAGCAATTAATTATCTGTTTATTCAACACTTTCAGGAACTCTGTATTCATGTACTCATCTCAATAACATGCACGTGAAAATTTTTTTTTTCCCATTTTTTATTTTTCAGGGTTTATGTGATAGGTTAAAATGGCAGCTACGCTGCCTCCCATAAAAAGTCCTGCGGGGCGACAGAATATCCAGCAGTACAACATGGCCATACCATCCCCGCCTAAAGGCCCTCCTAGCGGCAAGCTTAAACCAATCAGAAAAGTGGGCAAAGCCGACAGGGAAATATTATTCAAACAAGAAGTACTGCGCCAACAGCAACCTGATCTAAATAAAAAACAGACAACCAGGTAACTACCTTATGGTATTGCTTCCTTAAAATGGTCATTGAATTTCCTCTGGAAGCCCACGTTTAAAATAACATGCCTGTATTAAAATCAGTGGCAGATCCAGCACCCCCTTTTCTAGGGGTCTAGGGGCAAATTTTGCAGATTTTTACCGAAAATGGGCCACAATATAGGGTTTTTTTGGAAAATTTGGGTCAGTTATTGGGGGGGGGGGGGTTCACACGCCCCCTCCGTACCCCCTGTATCTGCAACTGAAAAGACTAAGCTTTCCCAAATATTTTTTCGTGTTTAAAATGTAGCTTTATTATTGAGCTTTAAGATTATGCTATTTAGCTCAAGCATGTACATAAATGTACCCCATGATTAATATTTGTGTGAATTTGTGGGCTTCCAAGATATTTATAAATAGGAACTACAGAATTGAGTGCTGTTGAGATTGTTGTCAGATTATCTTCTTTACCTTATTTACAAATTTTACTGAATGCGCTGAAAGCATAAAAAGATTTTAGTCAAACCAAAATGTACTTTAAAACGTACGTGTTAAAAAATTTGTATTCATTATTATTTCAGCTACAGAAATAGTTATAAACATAACCTGTGTTTGGACATGTTACAAGATGGCTACCATAAGTCATTCAGTGAACTTTTTGCACTTATTCAACAACAGGAAGAGGAGCGTCTTCGGCAAGGTCCCGAATCGTTAATGTGGACACAAAAAATGTTAAAAGACAGACATCAGGAATTAGATATGTTAAAGTTTCATTTAACTAAAGCCGAAGAGGCATTGAGAAAAGGTAAGATTTCTGAGTTTCTTTGAAAATTAAAAAAAGTATAATTTAGCCAGTGCTGAAAAGGTTGACAAATTCCAATACACATTTTTGCTGTTTAGCTGTATCAATATTATACCATTACACATTTTGATTTACACACTTACATAATATTATGCGGTTATTTACAGATCTAAAACACATTTTGCTGTTATGTATTGGATAAAATCAACACACATTTTGCTGTTATGTATTGGCAATTTTGCTGTTAAATTATTAAAATTTTGCTGTTATGTATGTATATATTGACTGATGCTGATTGATACACTCAGAGTTTACTGTCATTGATTATCTGATGCCAATGTGTTATTTTGCTGTTATATAATTTGTCGGCTCCTGGAATAGTCCAGTGGTTAAAGCATCAGACCAGTGACTGAAAGGTTGCTGATTTGAGCATCACTAGGACCACAGGTCAGCCGACTTGTATGCATACTCTTCTGTTATTTGTTATTACAAAAAATAGTGTACTTGTTTGTGTAATATTTACAATTGTCTGTTGTGCTGAAAAATTGCTGTTTACGATAATTAAAAATGTCGAAGGGTTCCAACTTAACACCTTATTGAAGAAAATTCCAAATTTCCATGCACCAGACACTAGTTTCGAATATTAAATTCTCATCAGTGATGCTTCCAGCGGAGCCACCAAAAATCATTTCATTTAACTAACATACCAATTCATATTTTGCTGTTACATATTGAAAGATGCCAATGCACATTTTGCTGTTATTTACAGATGATTACTCAGAGGTTTACCACAACAGATATGAGCTAGCACGCTACTTCCAGTCAACGGGAGACAAATGGCTGTCAGATCACTTCTTTAACACTTGCCTACAGACAACAGACCTGGTAACAGGAGATGAGGGCAAGCTGCGAGCTCAGGGCCACGATAATGTTGGTAGTGCTTTAGAGGAAAATGGTATGGATTATTTATAGATTCTTCTCTATAGGTCTAGCTCAGCTGGCTTTTTATAGCCCTCTTTAGGTTCCAATATACAGTATTTGTTTCGTATTCAAAGAAATGGCCAGGGATGATTTTTTTATTTCTAAGTGTTGAGACTTTAATTTTTTGTAGTAGGCACAGTTAATGAAAAAAACTTGGAATTTTGGGGTTTATATGAGTTTGGAAGGATGTGAAGAAGAGAAATTTTAGCCATTGGTCTGTATAGTAAACAGCGATAGGAGAGGAAGGATAAGCAAGTACTGCGCGTCTTTGGCTCCTGATGCAGGTAGTGCCAGAGGGGTACTTCGCACTCTTCCGGATATATCTGAAAATCCAGATGTTGAAATTTCAAATCATTTTTCATGATAAAAGCTACTGATGTTCTCTTTCAATTCAGTATTAAATGATGTAGATAATATTTTGAGAATAATGCTGTATTGACCGTACTACTTGGATTACTGCATCCATTGAACGCATGCGCTGGACTGCCATTTTCACATCGTTCGATACTCATTAACGATTAAACTGTTAATCTGGCTGCATTGATTTTCACATGTTTTGTAGGTCTAGATGTATTGATTGTACTAAGGTCTGGTTCATAAAGTTATGTGAACTACTTTAAAAGTCCAATGACTTGAACTCTAGCATGACGCGCATACTTTTTGCACCTTCGGAACAGTGCGCGAAAACTGTATATTGGAACCCTAGCATTTGGGAGATTTGATTTGTCAAAACGGCATATGCCCTCTATCATTTGGTACCAAATAATTCACTTGATTTTTCTTTAATATGTCTTGGACACGATAGACAATTGAAAGACAATCGGCATATGCCAATCTTCGCCTTTCTGTACCAGGTGAGATATGCCGCAACAGATTGGGACGTATTTGTACGATTGGCATATGTGCTTTTGTCTGCAGTTTTGTGCAAAGCAAGTCAGCCATTTGTTAAATCAATTATGATCTTTATTTGGTAATTACTCACTTTTTGTGTCGCCTGCAAAGCATAGCGACACTTAGGGATCACTTTGTCCGTTGTCCGTCTGTCAGTCAGTAAGTCAGTCAGTTCATCCGTCTGTCTGTCTGTCACACTTTGGGTGTCACACCCCATATCTTTTGATTGGTAAGTGATAGGGCTTTGATATTTCACATGTGTATTGCTTGTGATGAGACCTTTTTACAGAAATTGAAAGAAACATAATGCAGCGTGGGGCGGGAAAAACTGAAAGTTTGGTTCAAATATTCAAAATCTTAAATTACTTAATTTCTCATAATTTTTTTACAAAAAATGATAGAAAATCTTAACTATTCAAGAAAATTCAGAATTTCCATAGCTGCTGTAAATCATATAGTAAGATAATACTGTTTTATGTAAATTGTATTTGTAGGTGACTATACAGCGGCAGCTGAACATTACGAGGCGTATTATAAGTTAGCCGTAGATCATAAGGAGTGGATCCAGGCCGACGGTCTCACGTACCATACAGAGGCGTGCATCAATCTCTCCCGTATTTATACCGTCATTGCCGACAAAATCGTAGAGGAGGAGGCAGAGAAATCCCTGGAATATTTGAAAGACGCACACAGATATGCTAATGAAAGTAAGACTTTATTTGTAATGATCTTGACCTTGACCTCTTTAAAAAAAAAGCGGCACAATGATGTTGATCTTTTAGGTTTCAATGACCTAGGTTGACGTTATTATTTTTTTTCTAGAAACAGTAATGATATAGTCAGGAACTCTTTACTTTAAACTGTGCATTGAACTTGACATCTGTTTACTTACGAAGATGCACAATGACCTTCACCTTTTTTGTGTCGCCTGCGAAGCACAGCGACACTTAGGGATCACTTTGTCCGTTGTCCGTCTGTCCGTCCGTCTGTCTGTCTGTCTGTCTGTCTGTCTGTCTGTCTGTCTGTCCGTCTGTCTGTCACACTTGGGTGTCACACCCCATAACTTTTGATTGGTAAGTGATAGGGCTTTGATATTTCACATGTGCATTCCTTGTGACAAGAACTTTCTACACATATCATAATTTTTGACCTTGTGACCTTGACCTAGATATTTGACCTACTTTTCTAAAAATCTAATATTGGCTATATCTCTTGCTTGGTTAGTGATAGGGCTTTGATATTTCACATATGTATTCCTTGTGACAAGACCTTTCTACACATATCATAATTTTTGACCTTTCGACCTTGACCTAGATATTTGACCTACTTTTCTAAAAATCTAATATTGGCTATATCTCTTGATTGGCAAGTGATAGGGCTTTGATATTTCACATGTGTAATCTTTGTGACAAGATTTTTCTACGCAAACCATAATTTTTGACCTCGTGACCTTGACCTAGATATTTGACCTACTTTTCAAAAAATCTAAGATTGGCTATATCTTTTGATTGGTAAGTGATAAGGCTTTGATATTTCACATGTGTATTTCTTGTGACAAGCCCTTTCTTCACATACTATATTTTTTTGACCTTATGACCTTGACCTAGATATTTGACCTACTTTTTAAAAAAATCCAAGATTGGCTATATCTTTTGATTGGCAAGTGATAGGGCTTTGATATTTCTCTTGTGTATTCCTTTTGACAATACCTTTCTACACATACCGTAATTTTGACCTTGTGACCTTGACCTAGATATTTGACCTACTTTTCAAAAAAATTTAGATTTGCTCTATCTTTTGATTCGTAAGTGATAGGGCTTTGATATTTCTCATGTGTATTCCTTCTTGTGACAAGGCCTTTCTACACATATCATAACTTTTGACCTCATGACCTTGACCTAGATATTTGACCTACTTTTCAAAAAATCTTAGATTGGCTATTTCTTTTTATTGCTGAGTGATAGGCTTTGATATTTCACATGTGCATTCCATGTGACAAGACCTTTCTTCACATACCATCATTTTTTACCTCGTGCACTTGCCCTATATATTTGACCTACTTTTCAACAAATCTAAGATTGGCTATATCTTTTGAGTGGTAAGTGATAGGGCTTTGATATTTCACATTTGTATTCCTTATGAAAAGACCTTTCTAAAAATTCCATAATTTTTGACCTAGTGACCTTGCCCTTGATATTTGACCCATTTTCAATGAAAAAAAATCCGCTTCGCAGGCGACACAGGCATTCCTTGGATTGCTATTTTTTCTTGAAAATCTGCATAATGACCTTGACCTACATTTTCAGTAAAGATTCACAATGACATTGACCAATATTTTCAGTAGAGATTCATAATGACCTTGACCTATATTTTCAGTAAAGATTCACAATGACCTTGACCTTTATTTTCCATCAACGGTGCATAATGAAATTGACCTCTTTTTAAGTAATGAAGTTTACCTCTGTTTTCTAACAAAGTTGAAAAGTAAAATGACTTAAACCTTACTAATGCAGTTAAGAAGAGCTTTTGAATTATTTCAAATGTAGTACCCTGGGATTTGAATGAGAAGTTTTAATTTAAGGAAAAATTAAATATGATTTCAGGTGGCGATAGAACATTGGAAGGAAAGACGGCTTACAAACTAGGTCAAGCCTACGACAAATCTGGCGATGGGGAAACGGCCTTACAGGTAATTGTCATGAATTTCAGACCTGCCATCTTTTCCGTTTTTGGCGTAATTTTTACGATTTTTGACCTATAACTACGCTTTACACTTTTGCTGCTCAATTTTACGCTTCCAGCATACAGTCTACTCTCGATAAGTCGAACTTCAAGGGACCATCAGAAAAAGTTCGACTTATCAGGAGTTTGACTTACTGAGTATATGACCAGCAATAGATTTTTACTGAAAGTGTTGTCCCATTCTCTATCATCGCTCACAAACGTTTGTGTTGTCTTCTTTTAACGATCAGGCTACCTTTAATTTATGTAATGCAAATCCATAAAAAGAAAGTATAAAATATCTGTCCACCAATCTCCTTATAATTAATTGATTGTTATATAAGAATTGAAATTAATTTGTGGTTCGACGTATCGAGGTGATTTTCAATGTAAAATGAGTTATGGGACCTAAAAATTAGTTTGACTTAACGAAAAGTTCGAGTTATCGGAATTCGAGTTATCAGGAGTAAATATGCATAGAAACAAATGGAAGAGAAACGGGACTTTTAAGAATACTTCGAGTTAAGCGGAAATTTGAGTTATCCGAGTTTGAGTAAACGAGAGTAAACTGTATTTCCAAGCAGAATGACTATTTACTTGAACATTGCGCATTTGATATCGTATATGCAATTCTGTAAAAGATTAAAAGATTTGAAACAATATCAAAGATTGGAAAAGACAATGTTTTTTTATCAAAGTTTAAGTAGATTTTTGTTATATTACGCTTTACTTCCCTAATTTACACTTTTGCAAAGAAATAGGTCGGCAGGTCTGGAATTGTTGTTTTTCTAATATTTTGCTATTGACACAGTCTTTTACTTTAATTTGCCTAAAAATTCTGGGAATTTTCATACAATAACTGACTTTTAAAATGTGATTATACTGTGATAACCTACAATTGATCCAGGAAATATGAACATGATGAAAAACATATTGCATCAGGAACGGAATCTGTGAATCATTGTTAAAGCGAAAGGGTTTATTTCTATGAAACTGTGAAAGAATGTACCAGCGAATGATTCTTAGTTATACATTAGACACTTGTTATTATACTTGATACATTTCATTTTTGTGTCGCCTGTGAAGCATAGCGACACTGTCTATTGTGCATCTGTCCATCTGTCTGTCACACTTGGATGTCACACCCTATATAAAAGTGATTCCTAAGTGTCACTATGTTTTGCAGGCGACACATGCATTTTTCCACGCTTAAATTATGTTTAAATTCGTTTAAAGCTCTGTTACCATGTACCATTATATGATGTCATAGTTAAAATCAAGCCCCTATAATCACTATGTAGATTTTCTACAAATGAATGGGCATATACATATATTGTATGACTGTATAAATATTTGAAAGAAAATTGGTCGTAAGAAATTTCTTTATGTTCCACACATGTCATATAATATTATAAAGAAAGTTGTTAATTCAAGCACAGAGACCGTCTGAAGAATAAACTTTCGCATATTTTCTCATATGAGTAGACAGATCTCCGGTATCACATTATTCTCTTATATTATATAACCATGATGTAACGTCGATTCTGATTGGCTGGAGCGCGAGTCATTATTTTCCGATAATGACCGCTGACGGAAGATAATGACTCGGTGTGGTATTTGTCCTGATTTCAGTATTTATGATAAAGATTAAGATAGTTATTCTGTTTAATTCTAAAAGTTTAAATACACTTTTCAGAAAAAAAGTGCAATTAATTATTAATTTTGTAATTAAAGATTATGTGTTTAAATCGATTTGAATCATTATTCTAATCATATGTAGTCTTACATTCGTTATATAACGTATAATATAACAAATAAGGACTTGGTCTCGGTCATTATGTCATTATAATGACATAATGACCTCGACCAAGTCCATATTTGTATACTATCATACATGTAGTAACGTTGCAACGATGGTTTTGACTTGACAACTATGACTTTTATGACATCATAATATATCAAATTTTAACATTAAATTTTCCAAGATGAAAGCTTTTAGTGTCTTGCACTTCGTTATGTAACTATGAGATTGCATCTTTAACAGTGACGCCATAATAAAAAACAATAAAATATGTCAACTCAGACTTTTAAAGCCCTATTTAGATCGGAAAATTGTGAACTTGTTGATTTTACAGTAACTCAAAAACTCAGCTAACTCATTGATTTTACAGTAACTCAACATGGTCTATTAAATGCCATCTAACTAATTGATTTTACAGTATCTCACAATGGTCTTTTTAATAACTCAGCTGACTCATTGATTTTACTGTAACTCAATATGGTCTATTTGATAACTCAGCTGACTCATTAATTTAACAGTAACTCAATATGGTCTAATTTATAACTCAGCTGACTCATTAATTTTACAGTAACTCAATATGGTCTATTTGATAACTCTGCTGACTCATTGATTTTACAGTTACTCAATATGATCTAATAACTCAGCTGACTCATTAATTTTACAGTATCTGAAGGTGTACCTTGTAACTCAATATGGTCTATTTAATAACTAAGCTGACTCATTAATTTTACAGTAACTCAATATGATCTATTTAATAACTCAGCTGACTCATTAATTTTACAGTATCTGAAGGCGTACCTTGACATTTGTAATGCATCCAAGGACAGTGACGGTATAGGGAAAGCTTGTGACGCCATCGCTAAGGCTTATGCCAGGTCAGTAGATATATACACATGTATCACCTTTACCTTTATACACCATTTTGAGTTTTTAGAGCCAGTTAAACAGAAAAAAACAAGAGCCATTTTCTATGGTGGCATACTTCTGCCTTCTACATGCGACGTATTTTTCTTTAGAATATGTCAACATGTGACTTACCTTTGTTAACATGCAACTTATTTATGTCAACATGAACTTATTTTGTCAACATGCGACATAATTATCTTGTGTGCCAACATAATTATCTTGCATGTGAACAAAATTATCTTGAATCTCAACATATTTATCTTGCATTTTGACATAAATACATATCGACATAATCTTTAGAAAATATCTTGCATGTTGGAGGCAGAAGTATGCCTGCTGACCCTAATTCAATACCAAAGTCTAAAGGATATTGCCTGCAATCTGGCACTTTTCCTAAATACTTTACGATGCTTATCATTATTAATCAATATTTTTTATTTTGGATTGAATATACATAGTCAAACAATACTCTTGTTTAGCAGAAGCAGGCAAAAGTGAGGGGCTGAAACATCATATATATTCGCTATTTTCGAAAACCAGAGTTACTTCCCATTTGAGATGGTATCTGATGAAGACTGATGAAGACTGATTAAGACGTCATTAAATTTTATAGAAACAGCCCTTTAAAAAGTCTGGAAAATGACGATATAAAATCGAAGTTACCATACCATTTTCATGACATCACAATCTTGGTATTACGTCAGATACCGTCTGTAAGGGGAAAAAACTCTGTATTCCGCAAAGACTCAATATAGTTATCCTAATCCGATCATGAATTAAAGCACATTCCATTTTCCTTAATAATAGATTCCACAAAAAGATATATACTCATTTGGCATAGTTTTGAATTAGTATGCATTTGAAAGCGCTACTTCTGCTATGTTAATGTTATCATGATACTAGAATATATGGTTTTCCATAAGCCAAAATTTGCAAGAGTTACCTCCCATCGGCAGCCAAACTAGCAAATTTTCTTAATAATTCAACCCATTTTGTGTTAAAAATTTCTTAATTGTGGAGCCTGAAAATAATTTTTGTTTACTTAGAGTGTACTTATTCCGAAATTGAAAGGAGAAAGTTTCGGGTTAACTGGAAAATCGGCCCTATATATATTTTTCAAGTGGTTCAGATATCAATTATATTCAGTATCAGAGAAGTAAAATGTATGGTATGGTGAGGAGTTATTTCTCTTCTTTTTTCAGACAAGGAAAACTTGAGTCGAGTATCGACTATCTTAAGAAATTTGTGGAAGTGTCAGAGTCTGGGGGAGAGGAAAAGGGGCTAAGCCGAGCCTGTCATAACCTGGGAAATATATATAACTCACTGGTAAGATCATTATACAATGCATCGTCAGAAACCCATGCTCAGTCACACGAGCTCACCTCCCGTGGGTCATAACAGCAGAATTTTCGCTGGATAGCATTACAAAAATCTAATACAAGTTCATGTCAGTGAATTAGCTATTTATATAACTCATTGGTAAGATCTTTAAACAATGCATCGTCGGAAACCCATGCTTGGTCACGCAAGCTCACCTCCCGTGATATGGAAATGGAAACAGTCCACCAATTTTGATCTAGTAAAATAAAATAGTGCAATATTTTCAATTTGCTTTTAGGGGAAATATGAAGAAGCCACTGAGTATTTCAGTAAGGCCTACAACATAGCCCGATCCATGGGAGACATGGAGTCCATCAGCACGAACCGTGTACAGTACGGTATCGCTATGGCTCACAGAATGATGACCGGATTCGGGGAGCATGTCGTTCTTGGAAACCGACCATCGCTAGAGAGGCTGATCCAATGGAAAGATGATAGAACTGATGAATTTAAGAAACCATTCCCAGAACCTAGTAAGTTAGCAGCGTGAGTATGTGTGAGCCATTCCCTAAATCATGTGAGGGAACAGTGTGAGTGTTTGCATGTCATTCCTTGAATCTAGTTAGCAAACTGTTTGAATACTTGTGAGCCATCTCCTGAAGCTTGTAAGTGAGCAATGTGAGTGTCTGTGAGCCATTCCCAGAACCTAGTGAATGAAAATGTGAGTGTTAATGAACCATTCTCAGAACCTAGTAATTGAATAGTGTGAGTGTTTGTGAGCCATTTCAAGAACCTGGTAAGTGAATAGTGTGAGTGTTTATGAGCCATTCTCAGAACTGAGTGAATGAAAAGTGCGAGTGTTTGTTAGCCATTTCCAGAACCTAGTAAGTGAATAGTGTGAGTATTTGTGAGCCATTACCAGGACATAGCAAGTGAATAGTGTGAGCATGTGTAAGCCATTCCAAGAACATAGCAAGTGAATAGTGTGAGCATGTGTGAGCCATTCCCAGGACATAGCAAGTGAATAGTGTGAGCATGTGTGAGCCATAACCATAGTTTTGGCTGTAGCCTACACAAATTTTAATGACATTTTATGATACTTTCAGTTCAATTATTTTGAAGAGCAGACAAAGTAGACATCAATAATAGCAGTAATTGCAGTATTTAAAATTCAAGAGAGAGCCCTAAAACCCTTTACTATGAAGTTTTGGGGGAAAATCATTTGAAGTCATAGAAAAATAATAGAATTTTAAAATAGCTGAGATTTTGAAAGAGCTATGAAGTGAACATGTTTCTTGATGTGCATCTATCCATAAATAAATCCTTAAGATCAGTCGTTACAAAAACTTACTAGCCAGACGCCCGTGGCTTGGAGAAATTTTGTGAAGCTATAATTATACAAAAAAAATTTGTAGAAATTGTCTTCGGGCTAGTGGTTAAAAAAATTTCATGTAATATACTAAGCAGACTAACACTGTACATTTTACTTTTAGAAGTTGAAGAACCTAAGCCCCCGAGCCCCGTTCCCGCCCAAACGCAGGAAGAAAATCCAGTACCGTCCAATAATAATGCTGACGAGGAGGAAAAACCGTCAAGTCAACAAAGGGAAGCAACTGTGGAAGAAACGGAAACATACGAATCAACGTCGCTAGCAGAAAGCTAGAACCTACATACAAAGTTTTATGTCGATATAAAATGTGTAAAAACAAGTAATACTGGAAGCTATATTTTGTTACGTTAAGTCATCAATTGCAATTCTACATGTTGCATGGAAACAATGATATGACATCCCTTATTCTTTCTCTCTTATTTGTTCTATTTCGTACATCAAAATTAATAATGAAACTTTAACTTGCGTTAATAATGTAGGATTTGCTAAATCTGAATCTATAATGATATGAAACAACATTATGTACATTTCCTTTCATTATAATCATTCTTTATTTGTGTTGATAAGACAATTTTCCCACTAGAACAAGAAAAGCTTTTCTGAATAGAGCGGGATATGAGAGTTGGAGTCAGAAGGGGGTTCTCTAAGCCTAACTAAGAAAGACACTATTGAAATTTTTCAAGGAAACATTTTTTCGTGACTTCAAGGTTTGTTGGACCGTCCCCCATTTCCAGTTTCTATTCTTAGGCTCTTGTGTTCATTTCAGTACTTCTCACTTCTTTTCTAAGATGACTTTTTTTTCACCTCAATATAAGAATCTAATAAAAGTTCATGAGTACAGTATTAGACACCTAATTTTGGCAATGAGGAAAAAAAAAAGGAATTGGTAAAACTCTTAAGTGTATTTTTATTTCAATCTAGAGATGTTTTAAGAATGAAACTATTTATTTTACACAAGCACTGAATTTCACTATTGAAAGTGCCTTCTTCAACCATGCTGTGACTTAATGAGTCACTTTCAACTTCCAAACCTTAAATTGTTGTTAAAAAATTTAATGTGCACGATAATTGAATTTTTCAACTCACATTTGAGGTGGATAATCAGACCATTCCATATGCAAAAAATCAATATTTTTCCATAAGTTTGAAATTTCAAAAGACCCTGGATATTCGTAATTAATACTAATTTAACTGTTTTAATGATTTAATGAATTTGGATGTTTTCAAATGTGTCAAATTCATAATTCAGGAATGAATATTCGTGTTTCAGGAATGAATATTCATGTTTCAGGAATGAATATTTATCATTCAGGAATGAATATTTATCATTCAGGGATGAATATTCATGTTTCAGGAATGAATATTCATGTTCCAGGAATGAATATTCATGTTTCAGGAATGAATATTCATGTATCAGGAATGATTATTCATGAATATTTATGCTTCAATTTGTTGTACATAAGAAGACGAATTATGATGAATCTTTGTAAATATCGATAAATTGAGTGATTTACGAACTACAGTTTATATCATAAGGAAATCATCATTGCCAGGTTTATACTGTAACAGTAGGAGATTATATTAAATGTACGAGTTCATTTTTACAGTGACATACGATTACTTTGTGGTCTGTGATAAGTCATATTTATATCAATAAATCATACAATTGTCTGTAAGAAAAAAAAAATTGTTACAAGCTAAATAAAGATAAAAAATGGAATGCCTGTGTCACAGTCATGATTTTATTTTAACAAACGTGCATGTTTAGTCCATGCTGCAATTTGGTGCTGCATATCTGTTCTTAAATGATGCTATGATTTTGAAGACATGTAACATTTGCACCATTTGGTGAGTGTCACTGCTGTTGGACCAGGAGTCCCCGATGGCATATGTAGCCAAGTTTGTTCAGCTTCAGTTGATCATTTCTTTAAAAGCTGTTCAAAATTACTGTTCAGTGGCATATGAATTTCTTGAATTTCTGAAAATTGGGTCCTTAAGCATCATATCTCGCCCGTCCTGCTATGACATTACTTTCATTGTCTTTGGTTATATTTCATTGTTTAGATTGAGGATCATTACCAGAAACGTGCATGTCCTGTACAAGCTGCAAATTCATCTGTTCCTGATAGTATGAATTTCTGAATTTGAAGACGTGTAACATTTAGACCCCGTCTTCCACCGCAATGTCATAGGTTCCTTCCACTACTTTCCACTCTCAATATGACCTTGCCTTCACCCCTTAGGTCTCATGTATATTTCAAATTAATTAAAAGGGAATTCGAAATTACATAAAT
Source organism: Pinctada fucata (assembly GCA_028142955.1). NCBI lineage: Eukaryota > Metazoa > Mollusca > Bivalvia > Pterioida > Pteriidae > Pinctada > Pinctada fucata. The sequence goes on from AP027111.1 coordinate 53,258,367, forward strand.
TAAGATTGAAGATAGAAATAAAGTTAGAATAACTGTTCTAAATTATGGCGCCAAAAATTAAAAGTAATCGCATTTGTTGTTTTCCGATGTTATTAAACTACAATGACGTGACGTCATAATAGGGCCGCCGACAGAAATCCTGTTGAAACTGGGGACCCCTGAATCCAAGGGTACTTTGCGATGAAGCGTCTCGCAGAATGCGATGAAACCCTTGGTGCACCAAGATGATTTAGACCCATAAGAGAGAAGCTTCAGCCCCCCCTCAATTAAGGCGGCGGGTGTTGCATGCAATTAGGAGATGCTGACTCTTCCTGGGCACCTGGTCTCACTCCAATGTTGGGAGTACGCTTCTTTTCATGTGGTGTAAAGATTTTGCTTGTTTGCCTTGGTTCCTGTTTTATCCTGATTTTGTATGCCTTTGGTTTATGATTTATTGAGTTATTGATTTTGTACTGCATATGGAGATATGGTCATTATCCATATATTTGTCATTTCATGGTCCTTCTATTGTCATGTTGTGGTTCAAACATCTACTTCGTAAAGGCTTCAAACCTTTTTACTGTGACACATCTGAAGATGATTTGTTCAAAGATTGGTACAGAAGCCGGATCGGACCCTAATGAATATTATTTGACCATATTTGGTAAAATAGGACCAAAAAACTGTATTGCCTTTAACTTGAGTGACCAGATTTGGTAAAATAGAAGCCCAACTCCTAGGTAACTAAAGGCCCAACATCAAGAATATTGTTTTGGGATGATGCATCTGATTGAGGATCACTGACGAGGGTTCAGTACCCGAAACGTGCATGTCTGGTCCATGCTGAAATTTTATCTGTTCTGAAATGATGCACTTGAATTTGAAGACGTTTAACATCTGGTGATGATCAATGCAATTTATACATGTTATAGTTCTGATGCTGCATCTGACCTAAGTTTCACATTTTAACGTTGTTGTGAAACGAGACCTCTATTTCAAGAAACCATGACCCAACATAAAGCAAATTGTTCTGTAGATGCACCTGAAGAATGATGCGTAGTGCAATTCATGAGACTGATGCTGTATCTGACCTTTACTTCATAATTGAGTGCCAAGATTTGGTCAAATAGGAACTTCATTTCCAGCAAACCATTTGCCCAATCATCCGAACTTGTGATGCATCTGAGTTTAAACTATATTTTGAGATTAATCTCCATTCCAAGCTCACATGTAAATTCTTCATTAACCAAACCTGAGTGCATAGTTGATGCACCTGAAGGAACATCTATTGATGATCTGTGTACATCACGATAAAGATGCCTATATTTCACATTTGGGCCAGCTTTTCTAAAAACACCACATGCATGTATAGAATACACAGACAAGGACGTTTTTAGTATATGTCGGTCAATCCATAGTCCTAGTGAAGCTCGAACCAGCAACTTTTCGGTCACTGGATCGACACCCGGACAACTAGACCACGATGCCGACGTATCAGCTTAGATCAAACGGAGCATACTGATACCGATCCTTTGTTAAGCCCTTCATCAACAAAACTTGTAGTTGATGCATCTGAAGATGCTGATAAATATATGGTATGGCTGATGGAATTGACCACAAGTTGCAAGGATATGTGAAATAGAACACATGTATTTAATTTAAAAGCTTATTAAACATATATTTCACCTGTTCTCACCTCTAGCTTGTTAGGTGTCCGTCGATGCTCAATTCGATGCTCTATTGTGAGTGCTGTTGAGATCTTCTTTATCCCATTCGTCAGGATCTTCTTTATCTTACTCGTGGCACACTTATGCCTTTTGCCGTTTGGAGCTCATAAAAAAGTTCCCCGCGGGGGTTTAACAGTAAGTGTTTTATATTTTTCTCCCTGACATGGTCGCCATTCACTTTCTATACAGACATTACCTCAGGCAGTGCATGTTTTGTAGATGTTGTTTTTATTTTCGTGCGTGAACATCGACGGCGGGTACGGCTAGCTAAACAGGGGATGCTTACTTCTACCGGGCTTCTGGTACCACCTCTAGCTTGGTAGCGGTCCGTCGATGCTCAGTTTGGTGCTCTATTGTTGTGATTGCTGTTGATAATGTCGTTAATATCTTCTTTATGATATTGAATCTTCTTTGTGTGGGCATCTAAAAGTGAAGGAGTTATTTTACACTACAATTGTGCATTTTGCGATCGAGAATTTTGGGTAACCAAAAAAATTAGAGGGTTATGCGAACGTAATCCGGATATCTTCACCATTTGCTATTTGCGTGGCAGATGACAGTCCTTAGCTCATTGGTCTCTTTGGTTTATGTATAGCCATTTATGTTCATTTTTCTATGTTGTATGTCTTTAATTTTTTTTATGTAAAATATTGAATAGTATCATTTAAGAACAGATAAATTGGCAACATGGACCAGACATGCACGTTTCGGGTACTTAACCCTCGTCAGTGATCCTCAAATCCAAACAATGTAATATGCCAAAAAGTATGAAAGTTACTATGTCGAATAAGCGTACCGAAAGACGTAGCAGAATGGGTGGGATATGATGTTACAGGACCCACGTTTTAGAAATTTCAAGAAATTTTGATAACAGAAATATTAGAAAGCGTTGAAGAAACGATCAACCGAAATTGATCAAACTTGGCTACATGTGCCCTCGGGGACTCCTGGTCCACCAGCAGTGACACTCACCAAGTGGTATAAATGTAAACGTCTTCATATTGAATAACTTTTCACATCGGGTGTTTTGGTGCTGTGGGTGCAGCTACCGAGTCCGGCTGGAGATCCTCTTCTTTTTCGTATGACAAGAGGGTCCGGTCCGTTTGACCAATCAATCTTTTCTGAAAGTTTATTTGACTCCACAACTATGTGAAATCGGATTGTTTTCATCTACAATTAATGCTTTTGATATATATATCCATGTTAAACGTGTTCAAATTCAATAGCACCATTTAAGAACAGATATAATTGCAGCAAGGACCAGACATGCATTTTATCCTCAATCTAAACAATGTAATTTGGCAAAGAGTGTGAAATGACAAATATGGATAATGACCATATCCCTGTATACAGCACAAAATCGACAATTCAGAAAATCAGAAACTGAAGGCATACAAAATCAGGATTAAACAGGAACCAATAAAGCAAATACACAAAAACCTCCACCACATGAAAAGAAGCGAACTCTCGATATGGGAGTGAGACCAGGACTCCTTATTATGTTTTGGACATAATAGTAAAACTATTATGTCCAAAAATGTACCGAAAGACGTAACAGGATGGGTGGGGACTCACTTCATGTACGGAAATCTATATATTTGAATTTTAAAGAATATCAAGTTCTTTTTCTGTTAGTGAGCTCGTAATTGTATTATGAAGCAAACTCTAAAGGAAATCTATATGATTATACATAAATATGGCATTGTCATGTTATGAAAAAAGAAAATTGATATTACCAGATATATAACTGAACATAAAGACATGTAACAAAGAAGGAAACATAGATTACATGTTATTCATTAAAAAGTATCTCAAAAGTGATAAGTAAAGAAATAACTTTTTATATATACAATGAAAAAGGTACCTTATTTTCCATTCATGATCAAGTTATAGACACAAAAACCATGTCATTCGTATGTCAAAGGAAATCAAATTGGCATTTATTTGAAAACAAGCACACATTTTCTTTAATTCTAAACTCATTTCGTTTTTTTCGCAATCTATTTAAAGCAAGTTTTCTTGATTTAAGCATATGCTCAATTGAGTCATTCCTTTTTCAAAAGTTGCTATCAATGATGTCCCTAATAAGCTGTGGCCCAGGATAATCCATGGCTATAATCCCAAATCTTTCCTGCTTTCCACAAACAAAGCTATGAAGTTTGGCGTTCACAACATTAGCTATCTCTCCTGGTGACGCCAATCCTCCTTTAGCGCTTGTAAATGTTATGCAGAGTTCATTCCGGGAACCTGCGATCACCTCTTTAATGTGTTTTCTGACAATTTCCCATTTTTTCTCGCCCAATTCCACATTCCATTCATCTGAAACCTTCAAATTACTGGAGGGTATACCCAACGGGTAGTCCGTATAAAAGTCAGAAATGAGGACTATTTTTCCTCTGGCATCACCAAGCGAAGGAATATCACCGTTAAACCAGAACCTCTCTTTCGGAAATCTTTGGATCTCATCGTTGACGGCTTTACAAAATACATCTCTGTTGTAGGTCGTTTCATAATCGTCATCCTGCTTGGTCATGACCTCTTCCTTTATCCTCATCACCACCACTTCGAAAGTGTGGACGTTCAAAAACTCGATGATGGGTTTGAGAACGTCTGCAAGATTGGAATTTTGGTAAACCTTCGCGTGGTACACCGGTAGGTTGTTGTCGACATGGCGCAGGTGAATATCGAAAAATCTGACGCCAAGACTCAGTTGTGCTTCTAGTGACAGACTTTGACACCAAGACCACACTAGCCCTGCATTGGCCACTGATTGATGTGTTCCGGGTATTGAAAGATCAGCGATAGATCTGTCATCTAATAACAAAGACACCCAGTTGTCGTACTTGGTATCGGGTGTTTCCGTAGAGTTCCAAAATCCAGGTCCCTTTGTTATTGAGTTTCCTGTAAGAGATAGATTTGATACATCTTAATATGAATTATGATAATTAGAAAAGGATGAGGTAGAAATCTTGATGCGAGTCAGTGTACAATACGTGAGCGATGCTCGCCAAATATACATAACTATAGCCAAAAAAGCACATGTTTTGTGTCTAAAGTTGAAAACCGTGATTTAATTCGGTTCCTGTGAAAAAAATAACAAAAAAAAAAAAAAAAAAAAAAACTCGGAAAACAGGAAACCTAGTATGGAGATTTTCGCGGAGTTCAATTTCTTCATCTCATTGATCAGATTCTGGGTAGCGAAATTCAAAGGGGTTAGATCGATTTAAGAAGATGGATTTATATTGTAGTCAGGTCTGGACGAATTCAGCATGGAGGGGGGGGGGCGGACAGGGGGTACCTCTCTCCCTTCTCCCACCCCTTACCTCCCTCTCCGGCTCCCCTCCCACCCCCTCCTTTTAACCCTTCCCTTACCTCCCCTCTCCCGCCCCACCCCGACCCTCACTCCCTCCTCCCGCCCCTTTCTCCCCCTCCCTCCCATTGTTCCCCCTTCCTTCCCTCCCCCTCTCTTCCTCCTCCCGCCCTTCCTCCTCACGCCCCTTCCTCCAGCCTCCCTTTCACCCTGTCCACCCCCTTATGGATGCCACCGACGAAAAAAATGTGTTGTAAGGTCCGAAATCTGGTCTACTCTGAATACCTCGCACAAGAATAGGCATATCATGTGCTTAATTGCGTTTCAACTATTTTCCATGATCGTCTATGTACATTGGTGCGCAAACTTTCAGCATGTTTGATACATGTATCTAATACGGTACCTCACCGACAAGTACACCACTATATATATGTTGTGCCCTTTTGAAACGTTTTAAGTCAGATGATGATTTTGATATCAGTTAACCACTATTGGTCAATGAGACATGGATCTTAATTATGAGCCAAAGTACAAAGCTCAGATTCATCAGTTGGTAGGACAAGGGTATCTAAGGACACAAACATTCAAGATACAGCCTTCTCCGGGTAAGGCGACGGCTGGAGTACTTTGGGAAACAGAAGGCGTTGTAATGTTTGACATAATACAAAAGAGCAGAGCAGACTAGAGTCTCTTGCTGTGTATGCCTTCTCTGTGTTTTTACTTGGAGTGTTTTGATGTTTGCGCTGCAACCGGGTCTTGTTGGAGATTCCCTCCTTTCTTGTAAAATGATAAAGGTAATTGAATGTTGTTCAAATTCTTTTCTGTTCTGTGAAAGACTGACTAATCATTCACAGATGAATCAAGATACATGAATCTTAATAGAAATGAAGACGATTTAGTTTTGAAAAAAAATCTGATGGTAAAAGAACGTAAAAATTGTTCTAGAAAAGGAAATTCTATACACTGGAACAAAATCCAAGAAAATTAAAATGAAATTTAGAAATCAAGAGCATACAAAAATGTTGAATAAAATATCCAGAAATCGATGAAACTCAGAAAGTTAGCTTAAAACATGAATTATAATACAAAATCTTTATCATTGATTAATAAAACAAACGTGTTGATGGATCTGTATGAAATATTTCACAAACTTTTTACGGACAGATACAAATTATACGAATTGATTAATATTCTATGAAAAATGAAAATTTATATAACAATTCAATGAGTATCATCTCTTTTTTATTTTCAAAAATGCATTATTTTCTTTGATAATTCGGCTCAGTTGTTTATCTTAACTTACCCATTATTTTATGACGTCCTTCCTGAAAGAAAAATGAGTAGGTTTCCGTCTACGTTCACAGAATGTTAGTATATCTTCCAGGAACCAAAGAATCGGGTAAAGGCGTTTGCTGCTATTTTTAATCATTAGTTCCCAATCAAGATAGTTACAATTATTAATGTTGACATTTATCACTGGCTGTGGCGAACAAGAGCCATGTATCAACGTGCATGCTACTTGACTCATTGATGCTGTGATATCAATGCATCAAAACAAAAGATAACTGAAGGAGACAGTTTCTGTGTTTTGATATTACAGGTAGGAACATTATGGTTTCTGCATCTGCAGGAATACGTTACTTTACTGAGATAGAATACGGGATTGTTAGTCTGTCTGTCTCTTGTATACATTTAATTGTAATTAAATCATTTGTTTGGCATTTTACATCACATGCAGAAACATTTTTCTACGGCTGTCTATCCCTTGAAATATGAAATGTATAAATCAATAGAAATAACCAAAGTGATAGACAGAACAAAATGAAAATCTAGATTTCATTAAAAAAAAAATTCGAAAATTCGAAATAGTGTTAGCGGGAGGCAAATCAAAAAAAAAAAAAAAAAAGAGACGCATATATAAAGTAAAGAAAGTTGACATAGATCTTTAACAGAAATAAGAATAAACACACAAGATGTGATAATAGATTAACATGTTGATTAGAAATAAATACTGGTATCAAGATAAATAAATAAAAGATGAATAAATAAATAAATAAATAATTGAATAAACAAATTGATCCATCCGTACAGTCATCCATCCATCTAACTTTCAACCCACCTACCCGTCAATCAATCAATCAATCAATCAATCAATCAATCAATCAATCAATCAATCAATCAATCAATCAATCAATCAATCAATCAATCAATCAATCAATCAATCAATCAATCAATCAATCAATCAATCAATCAATCAATCAATTATATGAATTTGTTTGAATACGATGAGGGTCCATACCAGTAATGAAAATTAGCCTTTTTTATTCTTATAGAGTTGGATCACTTCCGTACTATTATTATGAACACTTATTTCATTTTGCAGTGTGGAGGAGTTAAAATCGTTCCCCGTGACCTGATGTTTAGAAGTGTATAAATTACTTCTTTCCAGCTCTGTCGCCTGAAAGAAGCTTTGTTTTGGCCCTTTATCGATTTGACATTAATTTATTAAATTATTTTCTAATTTCGAAAACTTGTCATTCCATTTAAAATTCCATATCACCGAATTTAAAGGAGGTAACATCTTAGCACCATTCCTCCTTTGCTATTTTGAACATACATTTTATATGGATATGCTACTGAATCAACACTACAGGAAATTTGGAGCTGCGCACTCTCTGTAAAGTAATTATTCAAATCTAAATTCAAAACATTAAAGAGGGTGCTACTGAAATGAATTTTGGTGGCTCTGCTGGAAGCATCACTGTCTGGTGCAGAAAAAAATGGTTTGGAATTTTCTTCTTGAAGGTATAGAGTTGGAACACTTCCGTATTATCAATACATTTCAATACTGGAGGAATGCACACATTTGTGACCAAGGTGATATTCAAAGACCTGCATGTGGTTTCTGTGTCTATATCCTCCAAGAATAAAGGAGTATGTCAAGATGTGATTGTAGATATTACTACTTTCTATATTCCTGTGGCATTTCCATCATTTGGCGGCTTTAATAAGCGAACAGACTGCCTTTTATATAATTTCTCTTTTTCAGCCCCAGAATTTGTTCGAATTCTTCTAACTTAAAGTTTTCAGAACAGACCCTGGGTAGGCGATTTATATTACCACTTTATGTCTCATAAAACGCAATTACAATGGGAAAAGAACTGACTATGCCCCCGCCCATTCTCTCTCTCTCTCTCTCTCTCTCTCTCTCTCTCTCTCTCTCTCTCTCTCTCTCTCTCTCTCTGAAGAACCCTCGAGTATAATGTTTTTATTTTTCATTTAAAAAGAGTAAACATCAAAGAAGTACCTAACAGTTATTCAGTCAAGGCCAAATCGTCAGAATATTAATCGGAACGGTTGCGAACCCCGGAATGAACAACATTCCGAAGTGAAACCATGTGCCCGGTCTCCTGAATGCATACAACACCCGTCGCAACAGCTCGAGTGTATTATCCATCACCATCTACATTTTACAGATTTTACCAAAGCTCATCTTAAATATTACGGAAGTCTTCCAAGTCTTTATCTTCTTGAGGAAAATCTAAAACCAATTTGAATACACGTGTTTCGGATAGTAAATCATCATCAGTGATGCTTCCAGCCAAAGTGATTTTCAGACACAGCCAAAATTCATCTCAGTAGCAACCTCTGGTTTATTTTTTTTTTCGAATTCAAATTTGTGCATTACTTTGTAGACAGTGCGTGGTCACAAATTTTCTGTAGGATCGATTCAGTTGCAAAGTTCAATAAAAGCAATGACCAAAAAAGCAATTGGAGGGATTGTGCTTAGATCTTAACCTCCTTCAAGTTCGATGTTATTTTTGAATGAAATGACAAGTTTCCGAAATAGAAAAATATTAAAATATATGATGGCGAATTGATAAAGGGCAAAACAAGCTTCTTTCAGACGACAGAACTATAGAGAAAAAAATGTTACATTTTAGACATCAAAGGAAGGAGGGGATCTCCAACAACACTAGGTTGCAGCACCCACAGCAAAACTCCAAAACACCCAAAGCAAAAACACAGAGCAGACATCCACAGAAAAGACAAGGAACACCAACTCACACCATAGAAACATGAAACAATAACATCAACCAACGAGACCAATGGGCAACCGGTGGTGACTTAGGACGGTCATCTGCCACGCAAGTAACAAACGGTGTGGTTATGCTTGATTACGTGCACACAACCCTCCTTCTTTTCAGATTACCCAGAGGTCTCGAAGAACGTACAATTGTGTTGTAAAAGAACCTCCTTACTGTAAGATGACAACACACAAACAAGGCCGCAAAACGCCGGGGCCCAAGCAACACAGATGAATACGTGAATGGATATAAAAAGAGGGCGTAATACAATTTATGCTTTGTCGGCTGTAGCGACCTCATGTATGTAATCACCCGAGGAGTCCAACTGACATTCAGAGAGGACAGATTGTCGGGACCCTGTCTTCTCTAAAGAGGTTTGGACTGGGCCCGTCATGGAGTCCTGTTGTCACAATCAGTTTAAGTGCAAGTCTTAAGAAAGCGCTGGTACAAGACTGTAGATTGGTCAAGTACCAAGCCTAGTATTCGAATGGTGACATTAGGATCATATCCACGGTATAAAAGGCGTTTGATGATTCTGACGCATTTTCAATGGTTATGAGGTCTACCTTTGATCCTTCGTATTTTGTTAATTTTGGCACCATGAAATACAGGTTATGAAATACCCTAAGTAACATACTCTGTTGCTTGTATGGGTCCGAATTTCAAAAGAAGTTGACAATAATTTCTGTTAAATTTGCAGAAAGTCTTTACTAGTTTGTGAAAGCGAAACCCTTGACCTAAAAGTTTCTTGTAATTTGTAAATTTCTACTATGAAAATATACAAAACATCAGTACATGCTCTAGCATTCAGGATAAGCTGTACGTGAAATGTATATACTGTATAATGGTAATCTAGGAACATCACCGTCAAGCCAGGGAAAATTTACTATGTTGAATCTACATGTATATTCATCTAGTTTGTCATACACACTTTTTTAAATCTCTCCATTAACAATTTTCATATTTAGGTCCAAAAATGGTGTTTCTGTTATAGTAACGTTTGCCTTGATTAGAGTAAGTTCTAACACTTGTGGATAAATAACATCTTTATACTTTTAAAAAACTGGATTGTCTATAGTAAGAATATCATCCAGGTACATTACCTAGGATGAGTTCAAGGAGATCCTGACGATAATCTCAACAGCACTCACAATAGAACACCAAATTGAGCATCGACGGACCCCTAGCAAGCTAGAGGTGGGACCAGGTGCCCGGGAGGAGTAAGCATCCCCTGTTGGCTAGCCGCACCCGCCGTCGATTATTATGCACGAAAATGAAAAACATGAAAAGCATGAACTGCACTGTCTGAGGTCATTTCTATATAGAAAGTGCTATGGCGACCATGTCAGGGAAAGTATTCAAAACACTTACTGTCAAACCCCTCGCGGGGAACTTTTTTACGAGCAGTACCTAATAGATGAATTATTTCACATCATCATGTTTTCTTTGCTTTTGAAGATTTTGGATAAATTCGATTTCATACGTGTAAAAAATAAATTTGCGACAAGAGGCGCAAAATTTTTACCCATAGGGATCTCCACAACCTGCTTGTAGAGATTTTCACCAAATCTTACATAAATGTTGTCCAAAAGGAAGGACAAATCAAAACACAAGTCACTACATGCCCATGATTTGTATGATTTGTATTCTGTAGCGAAAAAGATACCCTTTGATTCAGATGTACAAAGATAAGTTTTCCCCTCTCGAATAAAGCACCATTTAATGAGTTTGGACAATTGATAATTAATTTTGTCGTGAGGAAATGTGGTGTACATATTTGAAAAGTTGTATGAAGATATAGTATTGGCTGGAAAATTTCTACATCACATCCCCTGAATTATTAATAGGCAAAAATAAATTTACATCATTCCTGTTAAGAACAATTTCACAATATTTTGCTATTTCACAATATTTTGCAAATCAAGTCACGTTGAACAAGTTTAACTCTTAATGTTACAACTTGACTAAACGATGACATACATGTTTTTCACGTAAATTCATAGAGTTCTAGATTTCGTCCCCATTGTCTATTGTACGACTTATCAATCTCTTAAAACAGAGAGCTCACATCGCTCACAGTTATTTCCCACTCCAGAAAGTGGAAGAAGGCACATGACTTGAATTCTTCTCTCTACTTAATGGGTGAAATGTTGAAAGATACCAAAATCTATTAATAGCTGATTTTCAAGTAGATTTCTAGAGTCGTCTGACATCAAACATCACAAGACTTGGTGATAGTTTCATTGTGACGTCACAAAAGAAAGATGACAACGCATAAAGTCAGTGCGATCAAATATGACGTCACAATAGAAAAAACGTGCCAAATTGTCTGTGCATATAAAACCAAATCAAGGTTCAATACGGTGATAAACATTTTCTGGAAATTGACTATTGTATAGGTATGAACCGAGTTTGGAAAGAAATGCCGTCCACAGTCGGCACCGGTTGCCCATTGGTCTCGTCGGTTTATGAGTAGTCTTTTGTGTTTGATGTTTACATGTCGTGTGTCTCTTTTCCGTCTCGTGCTGTACTCGTCTTTTTTGTTTTTGCATCGAGTGTTTTAGTGTTTTACTGTTGATGCTGCAACGGGGTCTTGTTGGAGATCTCCTCCCTTCTCCTAGGCATATTCTTTTGGTTGCGTAAAGGTTGTAAAGAAACAATTATCAACACAAGCAGATTTATAACTTTTAATTTATTGCATTTACATGTATCAATATTTTTTTTTCTACAACAGATTCAAAAGAATAAATGAAAACATTTTTTTCCAGAAACAAGAAACAATTTCAATGATATATTACTTTTGTACAAAATAAATAAAATTACAAAGCATAAGCATTCGTCCATTCACTCATCGTTTATCTTTTCCTAAAAATTTAAACGATGATCTCGACCCTTCGACCGGCCTCCTCGACATTGCATACATGTACCTCTCAATCTCAAGACTTAACTGATACCTGATACAAATTTTAGATAAATTTAACAATAATGTTATTTCTTAAAAAATAACCCTTGCAGAGATGTTGAAATTCCTCTGTTTATTTAACTAAAATGTTTTAAGACGATCCCCAAAAGGCCTTCCTGTCCTAAACTCATATTCTTGTAGTCCATAAATGTATTTAGAGATTACAATGAAATTGTAGCTGTATGAATACGAGAGAGAAAATCAAATCGATAGAAATGAAATAATATATTCAAATTTTGAGTTCTCTACATCTGTTTTAAATCAAATATTTAAGACTTCGATGGCTCCAACTAGAAACAAAATGCATCAAGCAATGGTATCTTGATAGTTCAAATGGTACTGAAAACTTAAGACATGTCTTTCATTTTATACTTTTCGGATAATTTACATACTTGTCAATATTTGGAATGTACGTTTAAAAAATAAGCATTACTTTGTAGCAATGCACTGTGCAGTGGCCTTGTAAACTTCTTGTAGATTTGCTTCAATCTTACATTATATATATATTGAAAACGTGTTGCTATATATGAAAAAAACATTTGATCACAAAACAATGTAATTAATTTTCATTACCGTAACATCAAACTGCAAAATTGTGAACAGAAAACAAAATAAAAGGGTCCTTCTGCATTTCTTGACTGATATCAATAGAATTCGTTAATATTTCGGCACATTCTCTACATGTTGTCATAAAAACTGATCTTCAATCAGAAGAAATGGAAGTCATGGGATCGATTCTCAGGTACGTGACGTCAGGACAAAAATAGGTCGTTTACTGTAATGAGAGAGAAAACGAAAATTGATTGCCTAGAAAATTGCAGTATAGATATAAACGTTCTTCATTATCCATTTGAATTTATTTTGGGTGCTTTGATAATGTAATAACGGTTTAATATTGTCGTCTTTGTCTATTTTACCTCTTTTTCTCATCTCCTAAAAGTGAAAGGCAGGAAATGATCTCCAACAAGACCCAGTTGTAGCACCCACAGCAAAACATCAAAACACCCAAGCGAAAACACAGGGAAACATACACCGCAAGAGACACAAAAAGGACAAAAACAGCATCACACAACATAAAAACACCATAGACCACACATAATTCAACAAGATCAATAGGCAATCGGTGCCGACTTAGGGCTGCCATCTGCAATATTAGTAGCAAATGGTGTCGTTATCCGAATTACGTGCGCATAACCCCCACTTTCCGGTAACCAAGATGTCTCCACAACTTGGGATCGCCTTCTTGTCTGTAGTATTTTTCAATTTTGAATGCCCATTGACAAAAATTTTAGATTCTGAATTTTGGTCTTATTTTTACCCTCCGTGATATTTATCATTTAATTTATTTGAATTTACAGAAACATCAAACGACAAAATACCAATTAAACATAGCAATAGGTTATGAACTTCGTTACAGAAGCTCATATTGGCAAGACGCCATGAATTCGCTTTGTTGTTACTTATTTCGATCTTGGCTCCATTTTGGTTCTACATATTTCTCTGACAGAGTTCCATTTCATCTAGGTGAAGAAGCACTAGAATCGTGCCAATATGGAGACGAAAGTGTGACTTTCCATATTTCACGAAAGCTACGACGCATTAAATTTTAAATATGTTCAATGGCAATTCGAAGTTTACGTTTGAGATAATACACAAAGGAAAAGGTGTGTCTTATATTTTTTTTTCGTTATATCCGGTTAGCTGTTTGTGAAGTTGTTCAGTGTGATGTCAATTTTTTGTTGTAACCTTCTTCTTGTGCTCCGTTGTGGTTGCTGCAGAGCGTCGTCGAAGGAATATTTTCTTAAGTCTTTGTCATTCCGTGATTGCTCATTAGAGCTGCTAAATTTTTCAGCAACTGTTAACAATTCCCTTCTGAAAATGTCCTTATTGTTCCATGCATACATGCCATGTATTTTGTAACTGTCTATTTCTTTTATTGTCAAGATTTTCATGAAACTTTGATATTATGAAATTTTGGATGATCGATTTGAAAGAAGTATTACTGTTGAAAGGTATGAGGATTTGTTTAGATGTATGTTCCAAACACTGTATTTTGACAAATGGCTGATTCCTGGCAGAAGATGTTCAGAAGAAGAAGGTCTTCAAATTCAATAGCATCATTTAAGAATAGATGAATTTAAAAGCATGGACCAGACATGCACGTTGCGGGTACTTAACCCTCATCAGTGATCCTCAATCTAAACAATGTAATATGACCAAAAAAACGTGAAAGTTGTAATGTCAAAAATGCACCGTAACCCGCAGCAGGATGAATGGGATATGATGCAACAGGACCCACGTTTTAGAAATTTCAGGAAATTGTGATAACAGAAATTTGTTAGATTACGCCTTCTTAAAGGCCGGGGTTTTCAACCGAGTGCAAACATCAGTGATCTTAGCTTGGTAGGCGTGATAAACGCGGCGTCTACTGACCAGTGATATTCCAATGAGTTAAAGAAGATCCTGACGACAATCTCAACAGCACTCACAAGAGACACAAGCGGTGTGTTACATCAAAGACATACAGCCGACAAGTATGCTTGATTATGCTAATTAGATATACCACAATTTTACCTATTTGAAGCTGTCAATCAAAAATTGAGAGGGTTATAAAGGATACATATGACCAATAAGATTGCGATTAAAGAAGTTAACCTTAAAGCGGCCAGCGAGGAAATGACAGAAAATTTACCTATCTTCTTTTATAGTCCCCACCGGCCTTTAACTTAATTATTTATAATAATATTGTTCAAATATAACATACTAGGTTGAATGTAAGAGATAATTTCAGATTGAACAGTGCAAATATAGGTGACTAAAGAGGGTTGAATGTGAATATAGGTGAATAAAGGTGATCTTAGGTAATTGCAAGTGAAAGGGTTAACAATACTTACATTGATAACGGTATTGCTTTTCGATGGTGCATATACTATTCTGCTGAAAAAGGAAGAACTATATTGATATTTATCATTGTGAAAATAGAAGCAACAAGTATAAGCTTTTACAAAAAGCTTGCCGGCAGTTAGCTTGTAAAATACTAGTAAGAAAAAATTGAATAAACGATTTTTGTTCTTGTTGACCAATCGCACATTTCCGGGCTTTTCCGTTTTTATTTCCGATTCAAGCTACGGAAATTTCCGAGGATCTGTGATTGTTGTAGGACGTATCGGTACAAAGACTTTTCGATGCATCTTTCGAACGAAAATGCATTGATATGATATGACTTTCACTTGTCAAGTCATCAAGACTCTTGAGCCGACCTGATGAAAGTATCTTATGCACAGATTCTGAATAACCTTGACGAATATTTGCATATTTTGTAATTGTCCACCAATCATATTGCCAAGAGTTATTTTATCCGTGCAAGTATGTCACGATTGATTACAGTATACCGGCAGTCATGACTGCCGGTAATAAATGTGTACAAATATTTGATATCAAAATATACTGTCAACTTAATAGTTATCAAAACAAGTGTTTTATTTTCTAAGGAGGAGGTGGGATGGATGGGTTTTGTTTGGAAATTGATTGAAGATTATACTTGAATAGAGTGGAGAAGATGATAACTAGTATCATTCTAACTTCTAGCTGGAGAAAATGATAACTACATGTAGTATTATAATATTCTAGTTTTAGTGTTTACGCACTGCATTGAAATATATTCTAAATTTCCTGTCATCAAATTAGACCTAAATTTCTAAAACTAAGGGGTATCTTCCTCATTGCACAGCTCTGTCCTTAGCTGGGTTTCGGCATATTTTTTTCGGTCATGTTTAGAATTAAGCTCCATGCGCTTACCCTCGAACGATTTTTGGACATATTTTTCACTTAAATACGCTTCTGAATAAATCCTACACAAAATTTGGAGCCGATCATTTTGGCAAGAGGAAATTAAAGCTCTGTATTGTAGATGGCGCTAGGAAAGTTCACTTTGGCTTTCTTTAAACTGTAAAGCATGAAGTACTACTGACGAAGATTCAAATATCCGACACACGAAATTGGTACTATAGAACATGTATTTCAATATTGACAATTCCTCCATCGCGAATGCATATCGATTAAGAAACCCACGCATACGTACAGAAAAATTGCAGCGAGGTTGCAAAACCCACAAAATTGCAGTGAGTTTACAAAACCCACTATGAAATTTTGAAGCGAGACTTATTAAGTCCGAACATGGCTAGTTCAAGGTGTAGCTTTCCTGTCAAATAGGGAAAATCATTATTCAAACTGTTCAACAAACTTTCTTGTCTCGATTGTATTAAATATTCCTTTTGTTCGCGTTCAATAACATGAGTAAATGATAGAAATTGACTTTTCGCACAGATGTATTCACTGCATAATGCAAGAACGCAAATACCTTTCAAGAAATATGCCGTGCAAAAATGGCATACGAAGAAATAAGTTAAAGAAGATCCTGACAAAAATCTCAACAGCACTCACAATAGAGCACAAAATTAAGCATCGATGGACCCCTAGCAAGCTAGAGGTGGGACCAGGTGTCCGGGAGGAGTAAGCATCCCCTGTTGACTAGCCGCACCCGCCGTCGATGTTTCAGCACGAAAATGAAAACAATATAAAAAAAGTCATGCACTGTCTGACGATATGTCTATATAGAAAGTGCTATGGCGACAACGTCAGGGCAATTTATTCGAAACACTTACTGTCAAACCCCTAGCAAGGAACTTTACTACGATATCCACACGGCATGCAAGTTATGAAATATTTTTACATATATCTTTTCTTTCTTCAATGTTTCCGAACATTAAAGAATACCTGATTGATGGAACTAAGACATTTCGTGTTTCAAATCCAACAATAACATAGATACCTAACTATGTACAAGATATTACCGTATTTTTCTTTGGATGACAATAGATTTTAAACATGGTCATTTAAACGGTAATTTCATCTAGTAGATTACACTTGTCCAGCATTACCTTTACTTTGGTATTGATATTAGTTCGGATCACCCTCTGGTTTAATGGCTGTATGGGTCGAGCGTTGTTTTTTCTCCATTCCATGTTTGCCTCTTTTTGAAACATTTCGAACTGCAAAATTATAATCAATAAACAATATCTGTTTGTCTGGAGATATGAACTCATATATGGGAATTCGGTCTTTTCGAAATAGAGCTACATGTAATTCCAATTTGTGCAGGAATTTGACGTCAACACATTGTGACGTCATCAACTTCTATGGAAACTAGCAAGGATTTCAGGGAAACAGGGTTACATATATGACATTTTCTAAGGATTTCAATGACGTCACAATGCTTTTACGGTAGATACCCGCACAAAACGAAAGACTGAAAAATCGAAAAGGTGGAATATGGAAATTTGGTAACTGTTAAATCTGCATAACTTCACCATTTGATACTTATATATTAGGTTCCTTATTTACACTTGTCTCCTTTCATTTTGGTGTTATCATCCTTGTTTCATTGTGTATTTTTTTAGTATTTAAGGTTAGGGTTGCGACTACAGGGAGATAACTCTATTTTCATACAACATAATATTTGAAATCGACATAAACGAAACATGCTATAAGCTCAGATTGTTACATTATTTTAGCAAAAAATAATACTTCTTGAAACTTTCATTGTTGAATGGATATATTTGGGAAAAATGCATATTTTTCGATGAAAAATCGCCAAAAATAGGAAAAAAATTGTCATTTTCGCATGAATTCTGCTACCAAATATTCAAAGATCAGAATATTCATTATCCACTATACTATTTAAAAGTGAGGTAATTAAAAATTCGAACTTCAAGTTAAACTCTATGTTTTTGGGTCAAAATGTTGTTTTTTGCAGAAATTATTGTGCTATTTATAGAAACAGTCATTTTGCTCAAAAACTAATTAGGGTACATATTGATTTGACTGCTGTAGGATAAAGCAATACCATAGATATATATGTAGAAAAAAAAATTGTGTAGCTTGCGACCTTCTAGCTATTAATAAAAATAATGAGTTGTTGCCATGGCAACCAACATCATACTTTTTATAAGAAAATACTCTCCTTAGAACTGATTATTTTATCAGAATTTCTCAAAATATCCTGTAATTCATCCACAAGCTATAAGAATCTTGAAAAATAAGTATATATTTGAATTTTTGAAATTTCATGCATTTCAGAGGCATGTAAAGTTATGATGTGGTATTCTCTAAAATGACAAAAATGTTAAGATAGGCCAAAAAATGGACGTTTATAGCCAAAAAACGAGACGGGCAAATTTTGATTTTTTGGTCTGAATAGTTCGAGGAGATGTTCCTTTACATACGAACCTATCCCTCTTTCTTCTACCTCATTTCTATTAAAAGTCGCCACCCTGACCTTAAGATAGTAGAATCTCAGATGATGATAATTCTCCTTTGTTCCCCCGAAAAAACAAATCCCCCATTGATGTGATTATGTTTTGAGTTGTTTCCAATCGTTTACAAACATGAATGTTTCTTTCGCTGGATTCAATGCAATTTTCTCTATTTGGATATCCTATGACTACTGGTGTAATAAGTTATTACATTATAAGTTCTTATTACATTATAGGTTGTGACATACCTGTTATATCAAATAAAATATTAAAGAAAAATATGAAAGTGGTGAAGTTCGATGATGGTAAGGTTAAGAAAAATTTTCGACAAGATTAAAGATATTCTTTAGATCAACTCCCAGTTCAATAATGTCCTAAATTAATAATTGATTCACCAAATGATTTTATAAATCAAACTTTAGCCCGATGCTTATCATACTTATATAAGGTGAAACCTGGTTTCTTATATGTAAGGGCAATTACAAAATCATCCAGGTAGCAAAATAACACATTTGGTAATTTCGAAGACCAGAATTACCTCCCATTTGGCACGGTATCTGACGTAGCCTTATTGTGACGTCATCAATTTCTATGGAAACAATCCGGAAAGTCTGCGAAACGACGGTATAAAATCGACGTTACCATATCATTTTCATGACGTCATAATGATTATACGTCAGTTACCGTCTGTAAGGGGGAAAAACGTTGTATTCCGCAAATACTCGATAAAAACACAGAGTTATCCAGGGAGGAGAGGATCTCCAACAAGACTTCATTGCACTCACACTAAACACCGAGACATCCATATGTGAAAACACAAAGTAGATAAGCACAGCAAGAGACACAAATGGGACACAGAACACAAAATACGACATCAAAACACCAAACACAAAATACTGCATATAAACCATCCAGGCCAATAGGCAGGCGGTGCCGACTTGGTATCCATTGCTACGTTCCTCTGGGTAATTGGAGAAGTGAGAGGGTTGTGCGCACGTAATCCAGGATAACCACACCATTTGCTACTTGCGTGACAGATGGCCGTCCAAAGTCGGAACCGGTTACCCTTTGGTCTCGTCAGTTTATGTGTAGTCTTTTGTGTTTGATATTTACATGTCGTGTGTATCTTTTCCGTCTCGTGCTGTACTCGTCTTTTGATTTTTTGCATCGGGTGTTTTGGTGTTTTACCCTTGATGCTGCAACGGGGTCTTGTTGGAGATCTCCTCCCTTCTTTTTGCTACGTAAGAAGCGAATGTTGTGAATATCTAGATCACCCACCTATCTTCCACTTTTCCGGCTACCAAGAGGTCTCGATGAACTCACAATTTGTAACATAATGCCGTTCCTAATTTCGTGTTACAAAAACAGTATGAATAATCAAACTAACATCATACAATACCTGATTACGTGTTACAAATACAGGCTTATTAAGGATAATCCAGGTGACGCTTTCATGGCAGCCAGGTTGTGTTAGTGAGCCCTCGTACGTCATATATTCATCTGTTAAAGGAATGAGATCACTCACTGGAAGACTATCAATATTGGTCACATTTCCTGGAAAATAAATAATTTTTTAATTTTTTTGAAAATCATGGTAAATTAAGCATATCACTGATGATACATGCCTTGTTGAAGTGCGGAGATGGTGCCCTATGATTTTTATAACATATATTTGAATTTTGACAAATACAATTAACAACAAATTTTATAATACTAGATGAAAGACCTTCCATACTTTCTAAAACCAGAACACCCTGTATTAACCATTTCTTTGACATTCTATCTTACCTTTTAGAAATATATCAAATCGATTTTCTTTTAATTGTTAAAAAAATTGCTTTTTGCTTTGTAAAAATCTGCTTTTTTGAATGTTCGAAACTTAGTTTGAAAATAGGACGGAAAATAAAATGCGCATTGGGATTTTTATAGGAAAATTGTGACGTAGAGTGCAATGATGTTATGAATTACTACTGTTGGTACAGGAAACAGTATTACGACGGACTAATATCAACGCGTGGATTTGACATATATCTAGAAAAGAACAGTAAAAAGTGTGAGTCGACTGATATGTAAGTCAAACGATGTGTAGAAGTATTTTTTAAGACAGAGTAATAAATCACAAAAACACATTGCTGATGGAAGAACTATACCCTTTGCCGTGTGGAGCTCGTAAAAAAGTTCCCCGCAAGGGGTTTGACAGAAAGAGTTTTGAATATTTTTCCCTGACATGATCGCCATAGCACTTTCTATAAAGACATAACCTCAGAAAGTGCATGTATTTTAGATATTGTTTTCATTTTCGTGTGTGAACATCGACGGCAGGTGTTGCTAGTCAAACAGGGGATGCTTACTCATCCCGGGCACCTAGTCCCACCTCTATCTTGCTCGGGGTCCGTCGATGCTCAGTTTTGTGCTCTATTGTGAGTGCTGTTGGAATTATCGTTAGGTTCTTCTTTAACTTATTATAGTATGACAGAATTCCGTTTAACGTGTAAAAGTTTTTGTATACTTGAGATAATACAAGAAAATGTATAAATATTAATGAAACAGGTCGCCTTGGAATATTAAAGTTATAGTATCATAAAATTTCCTTTAAAGTGTGAAAGTTTTGGATACTGTAGACAAAACAAGAAATTGTGTCGATAAAACATGAAATCTATACCAACCTCGCCGTTGAATGTATCTTAAGTTCTTGTTGATGATGTCAAAAGCGTTATTTGATGGGAACCCTATCTGAAAGAGAGAGATAAACAATTCTTTGTTCTGTATTGTTACCATGTTTTATAGTATTACAATATTATTGTGCCATAATAAATGTATTCCATGATTCTAGTCTGATAATGCTACTTTTTATTACACAAATTGACGTTTTCTATAGCTTTTTAGTTTCAGTTCTAAAAATATACAAGACGTTATGGCCGAATTGCAAAGTAAGTTTTTGTCACTAACTGGGTCAAGGTCACTAGGTCAAATATTACGACATAAATTGAAAGGTCGTCTTAGAGGAAACCTAACTTATAATATTATGTTTCTACTGTGTATATAGTTCCTGAGATTTTGCTTCAACCAGAAACATTACCAAAATCTTTAACTATGTCAAAGTCCAAGGTCAAGGTCACTAGGTCAAATGTTATGACATAAACTGAAAGAACCTACATGAATAATATAAAATTTCTACTGCATACAGTTCCTTAGAATTTCCTTTAACCAGAAACCTTAACCAAAATTTTTCATTAGGTCAAAGTCCAAGGTCAAGGTCATTAGGTCAATTGTTACGGCATAAATTGAAAGGTCCTGTCATGGGCAACATTCATATATAATATAAAATTCATTAGCTTTTGTTTCAACCAGAAACTTTAACCAAAATGTTGACGACAGACGGACGGACGGACAGACGGACAGACAGACGGACATCGTCAATCAATAGACCGGAATTACTTGCAAGAATAGAATAAAATCCAATTAAACATTGCCTCTAATTTTCATTGTCTCGAGTATTTGCAAACAGATAAAATTGAAGTGGATTTCATGAAAAAAAGTCTCAGATTTTTCTATTCAGACAAATGCGTTCTTTGACATAGATAATGTTTATAATAACACCATTCATAAATCTACTCCTTGGATTTCATCTACCCTGACATTGAGCATCACTGATAAGACAAAATTTAATGAAATGCGCATATAAGGCACTGAAATTATTACAATAGAGCATGTCTTTCAATATTGATACGTTAAAAGCGTCCCTTTTACTATCTCTATTAAAAGCAAAAAGAAGTTCTGCAGACGATGTCGATGGATTATATCGAGAGAAATAATCACAGATTACAATTACAGATAGTGCAAACAATAGAGAGGTTCTGTTACAAGTTCTTATAAGGTGTACGTATGACGTACATGTACAAGTCACCGTTTGACGTCATAATCCGAGGACGTACATGGCGTACGAATCGGAGTAGGTATAGTTATAGCTATTTAGTAAGATGTACGTGTAGCTAGCTTGTTTTCAATCAGTTTAATCTGCGAGAAAAATACATCGAGATTCATAAAACCTCGACACAAGGAAAGTTAGAATCCTAAACGTGTTTTATAACACCGAAAACTGGAAGTTCGATCAATGATAAGTCTTGAAAATTTCTGTTGTTATGTGTAGAGCGTCGTTTACACGTCCATAACGTGTAGCTATACGTCACGTCATGACGTCATTTGAACAAAGATCGCAGGAAGTGATTACGTCATATGTACACGTCGCACTTTTACTTGTAACTAAACCTCTCTATTCTGTCAATTTTACATTCATAAACTAGCTAGCATACCTTAACTTTGTCAATAGACCCTTTCACGCTAACGAAGCGCCATCTTGCGGAGCATGCGCGTTGAACGCACTGAGTGGATACTGAGTGTAGGCGAGCGCAATGTACAATAAAATACGTCCTGTAAATGAAGCCAAAATTCTTTCCCCTGTATATTTCCTATTATGCCTTTATTTTAATTTGAGCTCAGACTCGCTTGTCAAGTTTTCAAATGTTCCCGGGCCGCTATTTATAGCATCGAGTCGTCCTAAACAAAGACCGCAGGAGAAACCAAGAATCCAAAAGCGAATCATGTGACATCAAAAATATATACTGAAATGATTGGTATTTCAAAATTTGCGGTGCCCAATTTGTTTCCAATATTTTTTTCTCATTTTTTCCCTTTAATTTTTCTTTGTTTTTCTTTCTTTCTTTCTTTATATATTTTTTTTTGTTTTTGGTCTTGAACTCAGACGCCATATGATCAAGACTGAGCCGTTTCAATGATTTTATAGATTTTTTTCTATCGTGATTCTTATGTTGTCTATGAGTACAATTAAAGATACATAGGCTTATATTATAATTAATCAATAAAGAGTTGTTCAAATATATATATGCAAAATCGCAATGAGTAAGTGCAATTTTGCACATATAAGAGCAGCTCTAACGTTTCTACCAATACATTTGAGGTCAATATCAATGATCGTTTTGTTTTTTACGAGAGCCACAACGCAATCACTAATTTTGCTATATTGCTCTTTTTTTTTTTTTTTTTTTTTCTTTTTTTTTCTTAGTTTCGATTTACCTACTCCCCTCCCCTTCCGGCCAAAAAATCATATAAGGAAAGACGAAAAAGGAAAACAATTAATATACAGTATACGAAGTTGAGGTTTTTTTTCGATACTTTTAAAACATGTTGCTTTATGTAACATTAGCGAATTCAGACGCCGTAGGGGGGAGGGAGGGGGAGTGTCCAGAGAAGATGATTGTGAAACTTTTTTACAACGAAATCAGTGAAATTAACTAGTCAGAATAGCCAAAGAACGATCCAGAAAATTGCCAGATTTAGGCAAAACAAAAAAGGAATCGGGTCGCTACTTATTACAATATTGCTTAACTGACAATCTTAGTATAATCAATATAATCAATACACACCGAAGATTTCCTCAAGAATGTATGTTTTTCGACATTACCGATAACAATATCTGTGCAGATACAGAGAATGATCGAGGTACCCGGCGTAACCTCGTGTTGTTCATCTAATCATTCTTTTTTCATTAACAATTAAAAGCGGGGATCTAGCATGAGGGTTAGAATGGACCTTTTCCAGCCTGGAATTTTGCAAAAATGCTCTATTTAAGGATACACGTGTATTTTATCTTCAAAATCATCGACCACCCCCCCCCCCCCCTCAATAAATGACTAGACCTACTCGCCCTCGTCATAACTTAATTATTTCTCAAGGGAAACTTGAAGTTGTTGAAAGAAAATAAGAAAATGTCAAAATTGATATAGGTTTTACTATTCTTAATTTATATACAACATTAATTGTTTACTGGCACTATAGGTCCTTCTATTTAAAGTTCAAATACGCAGTATTTTTATCTAAATTTTTATCTAAGGCACGGTCCATTTGATATTCTGGGGGGGGGGGGGGGGGGGGCTTGGGTTTTTAGTCGGAGCAAGATTATTTTTTTCGCCTCGCAACGGGGCAAAATTATTTTTTTCTTGCAAAGTTGGAGCAAGGAAATTTTTTTATAACAATTGATGTGAATATCAATAAATAAATGTGTTTTTTCAATAGAAATTCTTTATTTTTACTTAAATTACTCCAAACATTATTTTTATGTAATCACTTCTAAAATGAGAGAGATGAAAGATTTTTAGAATATGCGATGTATAATTTTTAGTAAACAAAATGTATACAAGGTCATGTAACATGTAAGAGGGCCTGATGCAAGTTTTTACATGTAGAAATGAAAACTAGTGAAAAACTTATTTAAATTCTCCTTCCAATCTTGTATATAAAATTTAGACACTATGGTGATACATGTATCTATTAATAGTAATAAATTACATTGATAATGTATTTAAGCATTTTAATTGTTTCAGTCACAAGCTTTCTTGCGATTTTTTCAAATATGAACTTGCCATTACGGAAGAAAAGTATGGCGAGCGAAGCGAGCCAAAATTTTTTTATAGAAAGTAAAAACTGCGGCGAGCGAAGCGAGCCGAAAAAAATTCCGTAATTTTAAGCGAATTTTATGGTTATTCTTCAAATTCAGATTACTTGTAAGAGCAAGATTATTTTTTTTCTGTCACACCATAAGCAAATTTAATTTTTTCATCAAAATTCAGAGCAAAATTATTTTTTTCGAAAAAAAACCCAAGCCCCCCCCCCCCCCAGAATATCAAATGGACCATGCCTAAATGTTCTCTCGTTGGAGACCCCGAACCTTCTGCCTTCCATACCCACCCACTCGGCCCTTCCGTTTCTTTCAGCCTCGCAAGTCATCCAAACCTAAAAATGTATGTGAAACCCCCCCTTTTACCCAGTCGTTGGGGCTTTGCAATATTCGATTAAAATGTATGTTTACTCTTCTGATGCAAATTGACGGGACAAAATATTTTTTTGATGCGAAAGAGATCGAGCTTAATGTTGGAAAATTGAGTTGACAAATACTGAAAGAAAGAAGAATTATTTTTGCCTAAAATAGTGGCAGATTAAAAGATGCGGGGTCTCAAGGAATACATATGTGGAATGTGACAGCTCTATCTCTAACCATTCTTAAGTTTTGACCAGTGTTAAAGTGTTATCAAAAGTAGGTCAAAGGCCAAAGTCAAGGTCACAAGGTAAATAATTTTAGTATCAATGGAAAGCTCTTCTCACAAGGAATACGCATGTGGAATATGAAAGCTCTATATATCACCTACCATTAAAAAGTTAATTATGGTCATGTTAAAGATTCTCAAAAGTAGGTCAAAGGTCACGGTCAAGGTCACGAGGTAAATAATTTTGGAATCAATGGAAAGATCTTGGTATAAGGAATACACATGTGAAATATGAAATCCGTATCACTTAACATTAAAAAATTATGCCCAATGTTATAGTTTTTGCAACGGACAAACAGACAGACAAACAAATGGACAAAAATAACCCGAGGGATAATGAAAAGTGAACATATTAATTTTTTCAAATAATGTCAACGATTTATTTTGATTATTTATTCAATATTTTGGTATATATTCATGGATTCATTAATATAAATATTGAGAAGGGTTCACTTATCTCTGAAATCTAACGTGTGGAATTGGGAAGCAATGGGGTATGAATGTCATTATTAATACCCTATATGCGACTATGTCCGATTATACAAGTTTTTTCATATACATGTACATGTATATGACCGTTGTAATGTATACATAGCATTATAATTATGAGCTTGAATAGCATTGCAAGCGCATGCCGTCCCCTCAAATAAGCAAAATAAATAGATATGAATAAATAGATAACCATTTCTTGATTTTACAATTTTGCAAAAAAAAAAAAAAAGAGAAAAGACGATCACCCCGGTGTTCAGAACGTCTGTAAAAAGCCTATGAACACCTTGCATTCAGGGGCGTAGCCAGGCGTACGTTTGTACGCAAAAACGTCCACATCGTTTTCACATCGCAAAAACTGAGAAGGACAAGAGAGTCTCTCTCCCGGAAGCGGCCAAAAAGATGGGGGAAGGGACTTATGAAATTGTATTTTCAGCAAACTACTGTTCTGAACCAGCTCAAAGACACTCCAGAAACCACCGATTTGAAAACATTTTTCAAAATTTTCTCAGGTTTCATTTGAGCTCAATGAAACGATCGCTACTGAACAAAGTGCGAGCAGTCGAATGGAAAGAACTTCCGATATCCAAATGTGGACGTACATATAAGTATTTAGGGAATTTTATGTTCACACCTCAAGTTTTCTTCATCTCATATACAGCTCATCGTCTGCTGACATCGCATCATATGCTTAAACCCATCTAAATTCAGATCAAATACGGTCAAGAGGTCAGCAATTTGCTTTATTTTATTTTATTTATTTTTTTTTTTTATTTTCTCGGAAGAGCCCCCAAATTTCCTTTAATGGGAGGGATAAGTAAACATATTTCTAATCGATTTTTTTTACTGAATTTACCGGAGTGATTTATGCATGTTTTACTCACAATTTGAGTTGGTGTAGGTGTTTGCATGTGAATTATGTGGTTTAATTCTAGGAGATGACTTGGTCCCTCCCCTAAGATCTACTGACGTATACGTGTACATGGGAGGTTATGTAAACCCAGAAAAATAAAATACATGTGTAGCCTATGGGATGAAACAATACATGAATAGAAAACATGAAAATAAATAAATTTTATTAATTAATCGATCGACAAACAGACTGAGGAAAAGTAATTATGTACGGAAACAGCATTGAAATGGAGCGGGAAGTCTCCTCCGTCTATAGGGAGCCAAAATAAATCAAAGTGATTAGTAAACGACTCCATATCTCGTATCTTGTTATATTTTATATAATTTTTTTTTTAAGTTAACTTTTCAGTATAAAAACACTTTATCATGAATATTAGGCAGTATTACCATTTGTTCGTCTGAGAATAATCTAGTCTTTGTTTAGGAGCGCCGGTTGATAATGTAAACAAATGATGTATCTAGGCATGTTTTCTGATTGTTGAAAAAGCTTTGGAGTCGGATATTGTCTCTCAAGAATTATAAAACCATTAATAAATGTTTCAAAACAATAAAAATGCACCAGTGACTCAAATAACATGCCTTAGACGTTGTGTTTATGTTATGAACATGTGCTATGACGCGAACCATATGACGCGTTATCCACTCAGTGACGTTTCTGCGCATGTCTGCATAAATTAGTGAAAGGGTCTATAATGCAAAAGCATGTCAGTGCATCATATGCACATTTCAAAAAGACAAACCTCAAAAGTGATTTCAGGATTTCACCCATTTACCCCAGAAACTTAACCACAGTTTAGATAAGAAAGGTAATAATGACATTGCATTCACTAATGATATTTGGACGATGCACAATGAGTCTCATCATCACAGTAGGTAAGAGTACAATGTTAACTCAAATGGTACTATGAAAAGTCGCCATGACACTTTCTATATATACATAACCTCTTACAGTGCATGTCATGTAGATATTTTTTTTCACTTTAGTGCGTGAATAGGGATGGCGGGTGCAGCTAGCCAAACAGGTTCTGCTTACTCCTTCAGGGCACCTTGTCCCATCTCTAGCTTACTAGGAGTCCGTCAATGCTCAATTGGTGCTCTGTAGTGAGTGTTGTTGAGATTATAGTCAGGATCTCCTTTATCTCAGATGAAGTTGTGAATTTTCTAGACAGAATAAAAGGGAATGATCTCCATCACTACCACCCTGCATTCACCGATCGAAACAAACCACAATAAAGTGACACATAAATTACATCATACAGACTCCAATACGCAAAAAAGACACAATAATATTCACTAGAACATCATACAAAACAATCGCAATGGACGTACAGAAACATCAAACATTGATGACAACCCATAAAAGGAAGAAGACCAATGTGCATCCGGCGCCGACATGGACGGCCATCTGTTTTTAGCAAATGGTGTGGTTATCCGGATTACGTGCGCACACTTTTTTTCGTTAATCTCAGAATTTTGTTCCCGATAAGATATGGATTTTTTTTTAAATTTCAGTCTTTAAAAATGAAGAGAAATCTTAAATGATTAAGATATTTACTTCAATAAATGCTGTTATGACAACGATTCCACGCACGGCTTTCTCTGCGTCCTTGAAGTTATCATAAACATCACGGTTATATCCCCGAAACTGTAGCTGTAATGTAAGGAAAAATTATTGATGATTAACATCACAGTTATGACGTATTTGCTATTAATAGATGTATGTTCAATTTATGACGATATTTGACTTGCCACTTAGCGTCAAATTTTTTTTACAGAAACTTTTATCACTACCTCCGAGAATATAAGTTTGTTTTCAAAGAATTGATGACATCAGAAGATTCTAAGGTCAGATACCTGCAAAGTTTAAAGATATTATATCTCAAACACCTTACAAAGAGGAAACTATTTTTATATGTTCTCTTGGCGTTAAATTAATCGATTTTGTGAAAAAAGTGCAATAATGTGACTATTATTCTTTACCGATGACCGTCCTGAATTGGCACATACTGCCCATTGTATCGTTGGTTTGTGTATAGTATTTTCTGTTTAACGTTTCTATTGTTACAAGTTTCAAAATAGATAACATCATTTCAAAGGACAGATAAATTTACCGAATGGACCAGACATGCACGTTTTAGTTACTGATCCTCACTCCAAACAATATGACCAAAGACCATGAACGTTATGTCCAACAAAAATCGAAAGACGTTGCATTGTTAGTGGGATATATGACGCTACAGGACACATTTGGCAGACATTTCGAGACAAGTTTTTGACCAGAAATTGTCGAATGCGTAGAAAGGAACGATCAACCGAAATTGTTCGCACTTGCCTATATGTGCACTCGGGGACATCTGGTCATGGACACTCGCCAAATGGTACGAATGTTACACGTCTTTAAATTCGTAGCATCATTTAAGGACAGATTAATTTGCAGCATGGACCAGACATGCACGTTTCGGGTACTTAAGGCCAAATGTCCTCAAATTCATAAGCATCGTTAAAGAATAGAAAAATTTCCTGCATGGACCAGACAAGCATGTTCCGGGTACTTAACCCTCGTCAGTGATCCTGTAACAATGTAATATGGCCAAAGAGTGTGAAAATGGTATGTTTAAAAATGTACCGAAAGACGTAGTAGGATGGGTGGGATATGATACTATAGGATCCAAAATTAAGAAATCTCAAAAAATTTAGTAACATAAATTTTGGAATGCGTTGAAGAGACAGACGATCAACGGAAATTGATCGAACTTGCTAATTCTCGTCCGTGATCCTCAATCTAAACAATGAAATAAGGCCAAAAGCTGTTAAAGTTATGTTCACCACTCGTCTTCGAATTCGTATTTCCGTGTCCTTTTTTGTCTCTTTCTGTACATAAAAGAAGGGAGGAGATCTCCAACAAGACCCCGTTGCAACATCAACAGCAAAACACCCGATGCAAAAACACAAAAGACGAGTACAGCACGAGACTCTGTTTATTTGCATGGGGTGTTTTGGTGTTTGCTGTGGTTGCTCCAATCGAGTGCAGCTGGAGATGCCCTACTTCTTTCTAGCTCTTGTAGTTCTTACCAACAAATTAAACATGGCTTTAAAAAAAGTTATATTTGATGATTGTTTAATGAAAACATAAACTCCTTTTAATAGTCTCAACGTAAACCATTGCAGCGTCATCAGGTAGGGATCATAACCTTATCTTGAGTCATTTATTATAATTGTTAATCATTAGCAACTGCTTTTTAACTGCTCTTTGTATTTCCTATTTACATCAAAAGTGAAAGTATAGTAATAAAAGAATCTTCAGTGAAGTTTTCAAAAGAATTCTTCGGACTTCGCAATTCGGAATAAGCACTTCGAAAGGTAAAATTAATGCAAGAAATTTGAAGGAGTAGCGAAGAATGTAAGATGTTTATCATTGCTTTCATATAACAACATTTCCCCTTTTTACTTACCAGATAGGGAAGGAGGAATCTATTCCCAACAACGTTTACCAAGTGTGTTTAGATCTGTCACGTAATCCGGATAACCACACCATTTGCTGATAGCAGATAGCAGTCCAAATTCGGGTGATCATTGTTCTCCTTTTATGTGTTGTCATTAATGTTTGATGTCTCTGTACGTCTGTTACACAGCCAATTGTGCCTCATATGAAATTCATGTGAAATTATATGAACTTTATGTGAATTAATTTCATAAAAATTTAATTTTGCAGGAAGGTAACATAGAAAAATTCATGTGAAGTAAAATATGTAAAAGTTCATTACATGATGCTCATTTCATATAGATTTCATGTGAGGCACAATTGGCTGTGTACGATTATTTTGTTTGATGTTCTTGTGAATATTGTTGTGTCTTTTTGCGGTTTGTAGTTTTATCTAATGTCATTTATGTGTCACTTTCTCGTGGGATTGTTTCGCTGAATGAGTGCATGGTGGTCATGCTGGAGATCTTCCCTTTTCTTTGATATAACCCCTAACTGTCAGATATGAAAAGTGCAAAGTCCAAATTAAAGTTGAACATTTTGAAAAATGTCTAAATTATGACAGTGGCCTACCTCAGCAGGAAATGTCTTATTACTAATCTGATGCTCTGAACGCGCATGCCCAGGGCGACCAAAGTGAAACTTGATATCTGAAATGGCATATACATATGACAAAGGGCCGTCTGTTACGTTGACTCTATGCAATCCACCATCTTGGAGAAAAAGAGTGATGTCATTTCCAGTATTTACCAATTGACCGCTTCCCTGAAATATTAAGAAACAAGGACTTTGTCATTGATACAGAGGGTTTCTTATACTTTTTACTTAAATATCCGTTCCGGATTTACCTTAGAAACACCCTAACTATGATTTCCCTTTAAGGAAGTAAGGCGAATTCCTGTAAATTACACAGATGAAGGACATGATAGAAATTAGGGTTAACATGAACGTTTCCGGAATTTGATCATAATTTTGAAACACCTGTCGTTTTTTTAATTTATCAGTTAAAACTGAAAAAGAGTTATCCAAAATTATTGAAAAATTTTTAGAAAAAAAAAACAACTAAGAGACCGACCTTTAAAAACTGACCACTCTTTAATTATGACGATTGTCATGAACATGATGAAGAAGACTTTATTCCTAGCTTTGAATATTTTAAGCAGGGACAAATTGCCAATATTGAAGTAGATGTTCTTTTATAAAATATCAGTGCATCATACGCGCATTTCAACGACTTGTTTATCATCAGTGATGTTCGAGGCCGAAACAATGAAAAAGGGAGAAAATTCAATTGATATAAAATTACGTAGAGCAAAAGTTTAAATTTGACCTAAAGGTTCTGCCAGAGGACTTGCTAAGGACAGAGCTACGCAATATTTCATAACGAAACTAGTAGTGTTGGTAGCGTAGTGGTTAGCATGGTGGACTAAGAACCCTTAAGTCGTGGGTTCGAATCTCATCGTCGATCATTGCAAAACCATTGGTACCTTGGGCAAGTTACTTTACACTACGTTGCACTCTCACCACCCAGTAGTAAACCGGGTACCTGACGAGCTTGTACTGTGAATGAAAAGCATTAGCGTCTAAACGGCAGCTCTGCTTGTATACTTCTAAGAGATTTGAGAATGTACTAGATGGTACAGGTCTCGTACAGGTGATCGTAGAAGTCGCGTGAGGCTCAGGCGAACGAGACTATAAACCCTACCTTTTTTTTTAACTTACATTGGATATATTCAAAGAGATATGCCCTAGATTTGGGTCGTACAGAAGAAGCTCCGGAGATATATTGATAGGAGACTGTTGCTTCCCATGACTACACATCCGCCAATCAGAATTCTGTAACGCCCAGAATGTAGGCCCTGAAAAAGAAAGGGGTGATGATTACTGTATGTGTACATATTTAATCGCAAAATTTGATAGGAAACCGGGAAAATGGGCAAATTGACATATAAACGTAATTATGATTTAGTGCACATGATTTAACTTCTTCAAATTCATTAGCATCAGTTCAGAGCAGACTAACTTTTCAACATTAATTCATAAAAGTTCAATAATTCAACATAGTCTTGAATTAGCACAGTCTTTATAGCGCTAACTCCGCTAAAATACGAATCCCGCTAAAATAAGTACACGTACAGTATGACGTTCAATAAATGTCGTTCTTGCACTTGACTCTTCTGCTGGTGATTGTTCGCCATGTTTCTATAGCGATGTGTAATTGTCTCTATCTGTTTGATCTCTTTTTATTTTCACGGTAGAATTTGTTTGTGATTGTCCTCTCTGAATGTCAGTCGGACTATTCATCTGTGTTGCTTGGGCCCCTGCGTTTTGCGGTCTTGTTTGTGTGTGATCATCTGACAGTGAGGAGGTTGTTTTACATCACAATTGTACGTTCTTCGAGACCTCTGGGCAATCGGATAAGTGGGAGGATTGTGCGCACGTAGTCCTCGATAACCACATCGTCTGCTACTTACGTGGCAGCTGGCCGTCGGCACCGATTGCCTCTCGTTGATTTATGTGTAGTCATACATGTTTGATGTTACTCTGTGATTTGGGGAACCTTGTAGTCCTTTGTGTTTGATGCTTCTGTGTTGTGCGTAGGTGTTCCTTATCCTTTTTGCGTCTCTTCCTGTGCTTGTCTGCTCTGTGTGTTTGCATTTGGTGTTTTGGGTTTTGCTGCGGATGCTGCAACCTGGTGTTGTTGGAGATCCCCTCCTTTTAGATTTAGATTTTGGGTTTTACTTTCATTACTGATGAAAGACCTAGATTTGTTCAAAATTGTTTCGTTTGAATGATTTTGGCTTTAGCTGCTCATATAGAAAAAAAAATCAAGTGAATAAATCATCATGGAATTGACTGATTTTATCATAATTTTCCTTATCGAAATGTTAAACGTCATTAAATTCAATAGCATCATTTAAGAGCAGATTTTTTTGCGGCATGGACCAGACATGCACGTTTCGGGTACTTAACCCTCGTCATTGATCCTAAATCAAAACAATGAAATATGGCCAAAGAGTGTGAAAAATATGGCCAAAAATGTACCGAAAGACATAACAAGATCGGTGGGATATGATGCTATAGGACCCACGTTTTAGAAATTTCAAGAAATTTGATCACATAAATTTTGGAATGCGTTGAAGAGACAGACGATCAACCGAAGTTGATCGAACTTGGCGACATGTGCCCTCGGGACTCCTAGTTCACCAGCAGTGACGCTCACGAAGTTCCGTTTCAAGTTAAAGTTGATAAAATAACTTAACTCTGTATGTGAAAGTAAAACACAAAACCGAAAACTAGATGCCAAAATCCTCAATTCTATGGCTTACAAATTATTGCAAAAAAATGATATAAAACATTCTCATGAGAAAAGGAAATTGGACAAATAGACGGAGACGATAACACAGCTCCGCAGATACACGACGGACATCAAATTTGAATCCCGAAAATAAAACTAGAGGGCGCAACTACAATACATTTGACTGTATCTGAAAATCACTTCGACTTATTTAAGTACCTCTGACGAGGATTTACTATCCGAAACACGTGTCTGGTGCATTAAAATTGGTTTAAAATTTTCATCCAGAAACTAAAGAGTTGGAATACTTCCATATTATTATAACAAACACTTATTTTCTCTTGCAGTGTGGTACAATTATCTCGTTCCCCGTGATTGAATGTTTAAAGTGTAATAATCACTTCTTTCCAGTTCTGTTACTCGAGCGAAGCTTTGTTTAAGCCTTTTATAAATTTGATATCATATATAATTTTGCTATTCCTGAAACTTTTCATTTCATCATTAATTACGTATCATGTAAATTAAAGGAGGATGACATCCTAGCACCATTTTGATAAAAGATTTTATCTATGCCACCAAATAGCCGCACAGTCTAATAAATTAAAGTAAATGCACAGATTTAAATTCTTAAACTACGTAAATGCACATTTGAATTCTAAAACTAAAAGAAAAGGGTTCTACTGAAACACATTTGGATGAGTCTGAAAATTATGTTCCATCAATGGGGAATTACTATTTGTTTGAAATTTTAATTAAGAAGGTAAGAAGTTGGAACACTTCCGTGGTATTTATGTCTGACTAGTCTAGTGCAAGTACGGAATGGGCTATAGGTAGCGCTGTTAAAACGAGTCCTGCTTTAAAAAGAATTTAAACGTATTGAAATATCACATTAATCATGTTTTATATATATATATAGTGCTAGTATAGTACATGTTTTAGCTTAGAGCTTATTCTAATTTCTCTCGATGTATTATTGAAATGTTTAACGTCTTCAAATTCAATAGCATCATTTAAGAACAGATGCATGGACCAGACATGCACGTCAGTGATTCTCAATCTAAACAATGTAATATGACAAAAGAATGTGAAAACTATTATGTCCAAACTGTACTGAAAGACGTAGCAGAAATATAAAAAAAAATCCATATTCCGGAACACCAGATGGAATATTCCATTTTTCTATGCATATATGGTGCAAAAGAAATCTCCTTCATAGTAAGTAACGACTGATATACAACGTACATATACGTACTTTCAGACTTAACTGACTACAATTATGTTTTAGCGAACAGATCATATTTAAAGGAAGACAGATGTCTATTCGACTCCGCCAGATAAGGATCTGAGTATAACACGCCATAAAGCTGTAATCTCCATATATCCTCTGCAGCCTTTCTTGATCATCAGTCTTCATTATCACTCCTATTCAACAAGGGGCCCTCTTAAGCAGGGTAATGTCAACACATAGTGTCCCCAGCCCAACGCCATACATGTTAGGGATAGGCGGGAAACTTGTCTCTATTCTAATTAGTTTTCTGATTTCAGGATTCTGACATTCTGCATTAAGACAAATCACAAGAATTTCGGCCTAATCAAGTATTCCTGGTTTCTTTTTATCGGGAACCTTCAGAGGAGAATAGTTT
Organism: Pinctada fucata; assembly: GCA_028142955.1. Taxonomy (NCBI): domain Eukaryota; kingdom Metazoa; phylum Mollusca; class Bivalvia; order Pterioida; family Pteriidae; genus Pinctada; species Pinctada fucata. The sequence goes on from AP027111.1 coordinate 53,293,691, forward strand.
CTCCTCTCATTTAGGAAAACAAAGTCTTCAAGACAATAATAATTAATTCTTTTTAACATGTATCCTTTGTGAAAGATATTGCTCATGTCAGTTAAACATATTCATATTTCGGTAGTTTTACGGGCCATGACCATATCTCGAAAATCCTTATTTTTTGAAAAACATTGTTACTTCCAGTTTGGAACGTTTTCTGAAGTAGACTAATTGTGACCTCATCAAATTTTATGGAAGCGATTCTAACACTCTGGGAAAAGACGGTATGAAATCGGCTTTATCATATTATTTCATGACGTCATAATGGTTTTACGTCAGATACCGTCTCAAATGGGAAATAACTTTGTTTTAAATCAGCGAGTTACAGACAATTTGAAAATCTAGAAAATGACACCAAATTCAAAATACATGGAGATGAGAAACCAAGGAATAAAAAAAAAATAATTAAACCATTCTGGAAAAGGATGAACAACAATGGAGATGACATCAGTGCATAGTTTCATAAAACAGTGTTGCATGCAAGCAGGAGGTGCTTACTCTTCCTAGGCACCTGGTCTCACTCTCATATCGGGATTCCGCTTCTTTTCATGTGGTGGAAGTTTTTGTTTGTTTGCTTTGGTTTCTGTTTTATCCTGATTTTGTATGCCTTTGGTTTCTGATTTTCTGAATTATCGTTTGTGCTGTATACAGGGATATGGTCATTATCCATATTTGTCATTCAGTAAAGAAAAAAGATATGTCGTAAAATGCTATCTCGAACGGGAATTCAACAAATTTAATAAAGAAGTGTGGATAAAAAGGTCTTCTTGTACGGAGAGAGACTGCGAACATTTCCATATCATTGGACAGGCAATGTCACCATTTTGCTGTTCTACCCGCTTTGGCGATGCTAAAATGATCAAACTGTTGTTTTTCATTGTTAACGAGATAATGCACTGGATTGACTGCTTCGTACGCAATGTCAGAATTTCTGTTTCATTTTGTGTGTGTGTTTTTTTTTTATTTTTTTTGTTAATGATCAACAATGGACTTTGATTTATTGCCCATCGTTGTATGAGTGTTAAATCTAGCGGAATATTCTATTTATATCTGATACATTTGATGAATAACATTTCTCCGTAATTGTGATCAACTCTTCTTTAATTCGATTTCTGCGGATTGAAAGCGATCAGGCGTTAAGCTTCGAGGCTTTTCAGATATTAGGCTTTAAAGTGAAGAAAATCTTAAATTAGCAATCTTATGTTAAGGTATGAAGTGAGTGTTCGAGTAGAATCTCAAGAAAATAAAAGATTCATTCCAACGTATAAATTAATACATTTTTTTGTGTATATACATGTAGCTTAATTTTGTTTTTAAATTACCCTTTCAGTTATACTAAACAAACGGCTGTTAACCTTAGTAAGAAATGCTACTTAATAATTATTGTTTTCAGTATCGTGCGTGAACATCGACGGCCATTTTGCTATGTCTTTCGGTATATTTAGGACATAATTTTCACAAATGTTGGTCGTATTACATTGTTTAGATTGAGGATCACTGACGAAGGTTTATAACCCGAAACGTGCATGTCTGGTCCATACGGTAAATTTATCTGCTCTAAAATGATGCTTATGAATTTCAAGACATTAAACATTTGTACCACTTGGTAAGTGTCACTGCTGGTGGACCAAGAGTCCCCGATGGCACTTGTAGCCAAGCTCGATCAATTTCGGTTGGTCGTTTCTTCAAACGCATTTGAGAATTTCTGTTCACAAAATTATCTTAAATTTCTAAACCCTGGGTCCTTTAGCATCATATACCAGCCATTTTGCTATGTCTTTCGGTAAACATTGTATTTAGGACATAATTTTGACAGATTTTGGTCATATTACATTATATTCGTTATATATTGCATTATATTATTATATATTATATATTATATTCGTTATATATTGCATATTGTATTATATTATTATATATTATATATTATATATTATATTCGTTATATATTGCATTATATTCGTACCAAATTATACTCTGTTCCTTTACGGAAGTTACACGAAATCTACGATTATACGAAGGATCTCGCATATACCGATACACGTTCCCCAGAATACAGACTACAAGGAGTCATCTTGGACATTTCTACTTTTCGTTCATTTCAAGCAGTTAGATCAGATAAATCAGAGGAGAAAACAAACCGCCCTTTCGTTAAAGTAAGATTTGCAAACAAAGGTATTGATAACTTGAATCTTGGTCAAATTTTGAATCACAAAACTGTCACAGAAAAAATCCCACCATATTTCAAAAGAAAAGAAACTCCTTGTATTTCCTATAGTTACACACCAACAGTTGCATCTAAAATTTACAATTACAAACGATTCCTGCAGTGTATTGATTTAAGTAATCCCTCACTACATCCACTTCCCTGCGAATGTTCTTCATCGGATTTCAACTACTCTCCTTGTGGACACGTTATTACTGGTGACCTTAGTATAGTCAAGAACGACAAGTTGAGAGAATTGTTAAAAAAGGGTCCCAAATACAGAGAAAGTATGTCCTTTACATGGAACCAAAATGTCAAAATTATTATGGACTCTTGTGAGGAATATGCAAGACGTTGGGCAAAGAAAGAGGATGTACAGCTCGACACCCTTTCCCAATGGATAAAATCAATCAGAGGGTTACTTTTATCTAGAATTAACCGATTAAAATCAACTGTGAACACTAGATTCGTGTCTATATTTAAAGACCCTGATGTTATCACAGAACTTACCTACCTCAAAGAACATTATGTCATCACACCAGCGGACAAATGTAAACGTCTTCAAATTGAATAGCATCATTTAAGAACAAATAAATTGGCAACGTGGACCAGACATGCACGTTTCGGGTACTTAACCCTCATCAGTGATCCTTAATCCTAAATCTAAACAATGTAATATGACAAAAAGTATGAAAGTTACTATGTCGAAAAAGGGTACCGAAAGACGTAGCAGAATGGGTGGGATATGATGCTACAGGACCCACTTTTTAGAAATTTCAAGAAATTTTGATAACAGAAATTTAGATTGCGTTGAAGAAACGATCAACCGAAATTGATCGAACTTGGCTACATGTGCCCTCGGGGACTCCTGGTCCACCAGCAGTGACACTCACCAAGTGGTATAAATGTAAACGTCTTCAAATTGAATAGCATCATTTAAGAACAAATAAATTGGCAACGTGGACCAGACATGCACGTTTCGGGTACTTAACCCTCATCAGTGATCCTTAATCCTAAATCTAAACAATGTAATATGACAAAAAGTATGAAAGTTACTATGTCGAAAAAGGGTACCGAAAGACGTAGCAGAATGGGTGGGATATGATGCTACAGGACCCACTTTTTAGAAATTTCAAGAAATTTTGATAACAGAAATTTAGATTGCGTTGAAGAAACGATCAACCGAAATTGATCGAACTTGGCTACATGTGCCCTCGGGGACTCCTGGTCCACCAGCAGTGACACTCACCAAGTGGTATAAATGTAAACGTCTTCAAATTGAATAGCATCATTTAAAAACAAATAAATTGGCAACGTGGACCAGACATGCACGTTTCGGGTACTTAACCCTCATCAGTGATCCTTAATCAAAGCCTCAAATAATTACACATTTACTTGCAAAAAGTACTATTTCGACAGTCTAGTTAAAGAGTTGGGTTTAAATTCGACACCTGGAAATCCCACTTACACCCCAACAAACCTTTCTGCCTCTGAAATAATAGATAACCACAAATCAGCTCTTGCTTCCTTTGGCTTCGACACTACCAATTTAGATTTAGATTTACCATACTTATACTGCATACCTAAAATGCATAAGAATCCGTACAAACAACGTTTCATCGCTGGTTCCTCAAAATGTTCTACCAAATCTGTATCGATCTTACTCACCAAAGTTTTATCTGAAATCAAATCTGGGCTACAAAAATATTGTTCGACAGTATATTCTCGCAGTGGTATCAACCAGATGTGGATTTTAAAGAATTCGAAGGAACTTTTAGAACATCTGAAATCCACTCATTTTAGTAGAGTCCATTCGATCAAAGCCTTTGATTTTTCGACACTTTACACTACAATTCCACATTCTAAATTGAAAGAAAGACTCGCAAAAATTATAAGTAATGCGTTTACAAGTAAGAACGGTAATCGCAAATACAAATTTATTGTTGTTAACTATGACAAAACCTACTTTGTAAAAGAAAAGTCAGGTTCTGAAAATAAGTACACTGAAACAGACATTATTCAGATGTTAAACTTTCTGATCGACAACATTTTTGTGGTGTTTGGAGGAAAGGTCTTCCAGCAAATTGTCGGAATTCCAATGGGGACCAATTGTGCCCCACTCCTTGCCGACATTTTCCTTTACTCGTACGAAGCTGAATTCATTCAATCTTTGGTCTCTGAAGGGAAAAGATACTTAGCTTCTGACTTCAACTTCACTTACAGGTACATAGACGATGTGTTGTCCATCAATAATCCAAAATTCGCGGATTACCTGAGCAGTATCTATCCTTCGGAGCTTGAAGTCAAAGAAACTACAGAGACAAATAATTCAGCATCCTATTTGGACATAATGTTGTCCTACGACACTGATGGTCACATGAACACCTCACTCTATGACAAACGTGACGACTTCAATTTCAGCATTACGAACTTTCCTTTTCTGAGTAGCAACATCCCTTCATCGCCTGCTTATGGCGTGTTCATATCTCAGTTGATACGCTATGCCAGAGCAAGTACCAAATATACGGATTTTGTTCTGAGATCTAGGCGTCTTTCAGATAAGCTTCTCAGTCAGGGATATGTTTGTGACCGACTAACATCGTCACTGAGGAAGTTCTACGGTCGATATGGGGAACTCGTCATACACTATGATGTCCCACTATCCAGAATGGTGGATGATATTCTGTCATAGACCATTTGAACCATCCAACCAAAGATTGTACTCTATATCTTCCAAAATGGAAGTAACCGGATGTGACAGTTCTACCGAATTGAAGCAACGGGTGTTGCATGCAAGCAGGAGATGCTTACTCTTCCTGGGCACCTGGTCTCACTCTCATATCGGGAGTTCTCTTCTTTTCATATGGTGAAGGTTTTTGTTTTTATTTGCTTTGGTTCCTGTTTTATCCTGATTTTGTATGCCTTCGGTTTCTGATTTTCTGAATTATCGATTTTGTACTGTAGACAGGGATATGGTCATTATCCATATTTGTCATTGTTTAGATTGAGGATCACTGACGAGGGTTTATTATCCGAAACGTGCATGTCTGGTCAATGTTATAAATTCATCTGGTCTAAAATGATACTATTGAATTTCAAGACGTTAAACATTTGTACCACTTGGTGAATGTCACTGCTAGTGAACCAAAAGTCCCGAGGGCACATGTAACCAAGTTCGATCAATTTCGGTTGGTCGTTTCGTCCAATGCATTTGAAAATATCTGTTCACATAATTATCTCAAATTTCTAAAACCTGGGTCTTGTGACATCATATTCCAGCCATTTTGCTATGTCTTTCGGTAAACATTGTATTTAGGATATACTTTTCACAGATTTTGGTCATATAACATTGTTTAGATTGAGGATCACTGACGAGGGTTTATTACCAGGAACGTGCATCTCTGGTCCATGTTGTAAATTTATCTGCTCTAAAATGATGCTAATGAATTTCAAGACGTTAAACATTTGTACCACTTGGTAAGTGTCACTGCTGGTGGACCAAGAGTCCGCGAGGGCACTTGTAGCCAAGTTCGATCAATTTCGGTTGGTCGTTTCTTCAAACACATTTGAAAATTTCTGTTCATAAAATAATCTTAAATTTCTAAACCCTGGGTCATGAAGCATCATATACCAGCCATTTTGCTATGTCTTTCGGTAAACATTGTATTTAGGACATAATTTTCACAGATTTTGGTCATATTGCATTGATTAGATTGAGGATCACTGACGAGGGTTTATTATCCCAAACGTGCATGTCTGGTCAATGTTATAAATTTATCTGCTCTAAAATGATGCTAATAAATTTGAAGACGTGAAACGTTCCGTCGATGCTCAACTTGTTGCTCTATTGTGAGTGCTGTTGAGATTGTCGTCAGGATCTTCTTTTAATCATAAAATACTTCCTATTTATTACTTTTGAATTATATAAGAATGAAATTTATCCACAAGAATTAACACTTAACAAGGCAAACCTTTCAAATACAGAAACACCGTTTTTGGACCTAAATATCAAAATTGTAAACGGAAAGATTCATACAAGTGTATATGACAAAAGGGATGATTTTGGATTCAACATAGTAAATTTCCCCTGGCTTGATGGTGATGTTCCAATATTAGCGTCATACGGCATTTACATATCACAGCTCATCCGGTACGCTAGAGCATGTACCGATATTTTGGATTTTCACAGTAGAAATTTACAAATTACCACAAAACTTTTAGGTCAAGGTTTCCGCTTTCATAAACTAATTAAGACTTTCTGGAAATTTTACAAAAGTTACAGTCAGCTTCTTTTAAAATTCGGATCGTTACATGCAACAGAGTACATTACTATGGGTATTACACAACCTGTCTTTTATGGTGATATGATAAACAAAATAAAAAGGATCAAAAGTAGGCAGCATAACCATCGAAAATGCGTCAGAATCATCAAACGCCTTTTATACCGTGGATATGATCCTAATGTCACCAGACGCACACTAGGCTTGGAACTTGACCAATCTACAGTCTTGTACAAGCGCATCCTTGAGACTTGCACTCTGACTGACTGTGACGACGGGACTCCATGACGGGCCCTGTCCAAACCTCTTTAGAGAAGACAGGGCCCCGACCACCGGTCCTCTCTGAATGTCAGTCGGACTCCTCGGGTGATTACATACATGAGCTCGCTACAGCCGGCAGAGCACGGACTGTATTACGCATGCCCTCTTTTTATATCCATTTACATATTCATCTGTGTCTCTGGGGCCTCTGCGTTTCGCGGTCTTGTTTGTGTGATGTCATCTTACAGTGAGGAGGTTGTTTTACACCACATTTGTACGTTCTTCGAGACCTCTGGGTAATTGGAGAAGTGAGAGGGTTGTGCGCACGTAATCCAGGATAACCACACCATTTGCTACTTGCGTGACAAATGGCCGTCCAAAGTCGGCACCGGTTGCCCATTGGTCTCGTCGGTTTATGTGTAGTCTTTTGTGTTTGATGTTTAAATGTCGTGTGTCTCTTTTCCGTCTCGTGCTGTACTCGTCTTTTGTGTTTTTGCATCGGGGTGTTTTTGGTGTTTTGGTGTTGATGCTGCAACGGGGTCTTGTTGGAGATCTCCTCCCTTCTTTTAAAATTGGAACGAAAATATTCCTGTTAGCTTTAGGATTGACTATCCGAAACACGTGTCTTGTGCATAAAACTTGGTTTGAAAAGTTGTTCAAGACATTCTGAGTCTGGGTTCTCTGAAACAGAATTCAATGAAGAAAGTTTTTTTTTATAATTTCTAGTTTCTAGAATTGTTTTTGTGTGTTTTTAAAGAAAAGATCAAAGCTGAAACTTAACTGTTAAATAAGTGGTGCACGAACAGTTCTACTTCACATTGTATGAATCATTCTTAATATATGGTTGTAAACAGACTTTATCACTATTTCTTTTTTCGTTTCGTTAAATAATATTCTAATATATATGTGTTTTAACATTTATCTTTGCACATTTATTATTCAATTTTTCAATGTTTTTAGATTTTCGCCTGTCTTCGAATTGTTGAAGAAAAGGAGAATGATTCAATGAGATGAGCTAAACAGAGGTCAGCCGAGAAGTATGACGACATCTAATTTGCATACATATACCTGTATACTAGATAGTACTTTAAAAATCTTGTGATAATTATGCATGCTTCTCTATCATTACAACATATTTCTTAAATGAAAATACTGGAAATAAAATATATGGTTGTATCAAAAGCAATCGATACGGCATGTAGATGGTGTGATAAAAATATACGGCCGTCAGTCGACTTCAATTCAGTTGTCATCAATATTAAGAGCCATTTAGTAATAAAGGGTGATGAAAACGTGAAGCGTACATTCGTTTGGACTTAAGAATGGTCGTTAGTTTCCATTTGTCAACCAGATACATGTTGTCTAACAAAGGTGCTAAAAGCTCACAAATATTATGTAAAAGTATCTTTTCATTTATTCTCATATATCAAACGTGCAATCTTAGAAATAAATATGAATTTGATAATGCAAAGTAAATTATTGCACGATTGTATATCTTCAAGGTAATTTGATTCAAACAAATAACAACTAAATGTGACAAACGTTGATGATGGTTTGGTTTTTGAAAAATTCCGTTTGTATTTGTGCAATTTTAGTATAATGGCTTATTACACCTACGCGAAATACTAGCATAAAGACTTAAAAATGAATAAATTATTATCATATAACATGGAAATTACTTTGCATCTACAGGTCCAATTTGAACTTTAGACTTCTGGTAAAGAAAAAAGTTTGAAGTTTTCAAGGTAATCCTGATAGCCAGCCTTACTTCCTAATAATCGCCATTATGTGCCTTTACTTGACAAATTGTTTCACTGGTATATACCTGTTATTGATGAATTGAGTCTTTGCAAAATGCAGAGTCATTACCCATTATATAACTTCAAGGTTTCCGACGTTAATCTATTGTGGCGTCACGAATTAATATGTAAACGTCGATTACGTACCATACTTTCCAAGACTTTAAGCACAGTTCACATAGAATTTGATGACGTCACAATTATACTACGTCAGAAATGTCAATAACGAAACGTAACTCTAATTAAGGAAAATACGAAACATCCGCTAACTAACTTAATGTTATTGTAACATTCGGAAGAAGGTGGTTCAAATGACAAATATAGACAATGACCATATCCCAATACGCAGTACAAAATCGGTGATTCAGGAAATCACAAACCGAAGGCATGCAAAATCAGGATAAAACAGGACAATGACAATATCTCAATACACAGTACAAAATCGATGATTTCCGGAAATCACAAACCGAAGGCATGCAAAATCAGGATAAAACAGGAAAATGACCATATCCCAATACACAGTATAAAATCGATGATTTCCGGAAATCACAAACCGAAGGCATACAAAATCAGGATAAAACAGGATAATGACCATATCCCAATACACGGTACAAAATCGATGTCTTCCGAAAATCACAAACAGAAGGCATACAAAATCAGGATAAAATAGGACAATGACCATATCCCAATACACAGTACAAAATCGATGATTCCGGAAATCACAAACCGAAGGCATACAAAATCAGGATAAGATAGGACAATGACAATATCTCAAATGAGTTAAAGAAGATCCTGACGATAATCTCAACAGCACTCACAATAGAGCACAAAATTAAGCATCGACGTATACACAGTACAAAATCGATGATTCAGGAAATCACAAACCGAAGGCATGCAAAATCAGGATAAAACAGGCTATAATATAGCATATAATATGACCAAAGCAAACCAACAAAAACCTCCACCACATGAAAAGAAGCGAACTCCCAATTTAGAAGTGAGACCAGGTGCACAGAAAGAGTCAGTATCTCCTGCTTGCATGAAACAATCCATTACTTACCTGATACTCCACCGTAGCTCCACCATTTGTCCCAGGAATCAGACACAGATCCTGTAAAAAACACAGACATGATACATGTATTATTATTATTATTATTATTAATTATAATTATTATTATTATTAATTATCTAATATTATTTTTCATAGTGACGGACTTCGTACTTCGGACTTCGAACATCCAACATCGATGAATCGTTAGCGTAACTTCTATTCATAAATTCATTAGCGCAGTCATCTGTATTTTAAAAAGTATACTGAATGAAATTGGTATTTGTGGACTTCCTGTACTACTGGTGTCGCATTTTATTCGGCAATTTACTTTGAAATTGATATTACACAAAAATTAAAGAGTGAAGTTCGAAGTTCGAAGCGCGAAGTGCGTCACATTGAGAAATATCTTTGCACTCCGGACTTCGTACTTTAGCCTTATAGGGGTCATATAAAAAAATAAGGCGCGATTAGAAAAGTTAATTCTTGACACACAATGGACGAAATGACATTAGAAAGATTAGAACGTGTATTTTCACACATGAAAATAAATTAATTCCCAACAAAAGTATTCTAAGTTCATTGGAATAAGATAAACATTTTTCCCTTCTGTGACACAGTCCTTTCGAAGTGCGAAGTGCAAAGTCCGCGAACATAAAAAAATTAGGGTCTTTGTTCTTCATGTCCATTGTAAAGTATGGAGAGTTTTATCCCTGATAAGGTACTATAAATCATGAATAATCTCAAAAGGAATACTACCTCAAACTGCAGTAAAATCTCTCAAGGGATGGGGGTCTTGAAAATCAAATGAAAAAGGGAGAACGTCTCTTATTACTTTGGTATCTATCTATCTTACACAGACAAAATGTGACAAGTAATGCCTAATGATTTTGGTTGTGACTGACAGCCATTTTGGTTTTTAGTACCACTGATGAGGATTTACTGTCAGAAGCACATGTCTGGTGCATCAAATGGAACACTTCAATATCTACATTTTTACGTCTTTGTTTTTCCAGGCCCGAGAGTCTAATCTATCCCCAGATGTGATCAGGGACAAGGAAATCCAACCCGAGTGTCCAGGATTTGCTTGTACCACGACGAGGCTTGCCGAGTCGTGGACAAAAGCAAATCCTGGACACGAGGGTTGGATTTCCGTGTCCCTGATCACATCTGGGGATCGATTATTTTTCTCCCACTGTCTAAAAGCGCTAAAAGTAGAGTATCATAGTTTTGATCGGCTAACGCAGCAATCGTGTATGACGTCACAATTGACGTTACAGTCAAAAGACACGTGAAAATGTTATCTTACCCCATAGGGGTAAGACAAGGATATCTTTTCCCAGCGTTTCCATGGATATCCCAGTCCATAGTGGGAGAAATAATTGTGTTTCACAATAAAAGTTTATATCAGTCTTACCAGACATTAATACCACTCTATTATACTACAGAAAATAAACACAGAATTACAATGTTAAACGTCTTCCAATTCAATAGCATCATTTTTGAACAGATTAAATTTCAGCATTTTTATTGATTTATATTGATCACAAAAAGTAAAGAGTTGAATATTTATAGTTGCTCATCTTGAAAACATAGATTTTATACGATACTTTTAGATATTATGGTAACTTCTCCTTAAATAAGGAACAATGCACTCTGATATATGTAACTTGTTATACTCAATTCTAATTAAAAAAACTTTCAAAAAGACATTTCGCAATACTTTTGACATTTTATATCTTTGGGTCCATGCTGAACAGGAATTCACGAGCAAAGGCTTAATGGACATAGTTGTCTTAATATCTTACATTTTTAAATCAAAGATAAAAGAACCTAGTAAGTCAAATTTTGTGTTTATTAGTTTTGTAACGATACTCGCCGATATCATTGATATCTTCGATAAAATGTCCAAGTCGCCGACTATCGATTGTATTTTTGAGAATCGATTAATCGAATGTAGTAAACTTCTTTGAAAAATGTTCTCTCTTTACGCAAAATGACGCTAGAAATGTATCAGACTGGGAGATGTGACCTAGATTCTAGCACATATAACATTTACGATAAGTAATTATGTATATCTCTAACCAGGCAAATATGTCGAAGTTTGTTTTTGAATTATGTTGAAAGTCGTACCGTACGGAAATTATTCTGAATCTTAAATGCGAAAAAAAGGCAAAAAGTTTTAAAATTTCATTTCCGTGTTTATTTATCAAGAGAACTCTTCCGATTGTGTCCGATGATCGATAGTTCCACAACCCAGGCCTAGTGTTCATTTTATTTTGTAATCTTCAATGATATATCACATTTAAAAAATGGAACCAGAATAGATTCCATCCGGAATTCCCGAAGATGTCTTGTTTTTAGAGTACTTGTATCCAATTTAATAATGTAAACAAATAAAAAAAAAACCTTTGAAAATAATCACGACATAGATGTAGCAATAGATATGACATACAGTTTTTAGGAAGCGTAGAACTGTAACAATCTAACATGTCTAACCTAAACTATCAGCCCGCCATCTCTACACACGGTTTCAATAATTCTATCTACTTTAATGAATTCCTGAGCTCTCATCCCAGTGGATTTACAGTAGAATTCACAAAAGCGGTGATTTATCACTTGGAAAGAAATTAAATCTTCATTATTTTGCTAATGTCATCAATTGCACTGTCCTTGTATCCCCGAGGAAGTCATTTTCTGCGTTACCCCGTTATAATGCCTCCCGACTCCTCCTCCATGAGATGGTTGGGGTGAATTTTATGTAGTTTGTGAAACATTGGTTATGCGTTTTGTCTATTTTGATCATATATATATATTAAAAAAAATGTGCATATACACTTTTAGAATTTTACTTCAGGGGTCTCTATATGCGGCTGCATTTTAAGGTGGCTTCCTACTCGTGGATTTAAGGTAGATCATCCCTCAGGTCTCGGATGCTCAAATTCCTTAAATAACAGCTTTTACAATATTTTTATTTCCATATTTTCAAAGTTTATATTAAACCTGTTAATATTAATTATACAAACAAAATATAATTCTTGGTTTCATGATTATACCGAGAGTGCAGCCGTTTGAATCTTAACATTCGACTTTATGGGAAAAGTCAGAAAAATCCCTTTTTAGATGAAATGTAACTATAAAAGTTTCTTTTCCCAAAACCATGTTAGTTTGATAATCTGAACAATTTTTTAAGAGAAAAATAGGGTATCAAGCATAAAATTTCCAGAATTCTGACCTGAGGGATGCTCTACCTTAACAGATAAAATTTGTGTCTAAAGGGTATTTTCTATACACAATGGTCAGAATGACACAATGAAACAGACATAGATAGGTTATTTTGTTTTCATTATAGATACAGAGCATGAAAGACAGGTTCACTTGCTCATCATATAAAAGATTTAGGAATATTGCATATCCCGTAAAAGAATGATATATTGCAAACACAAAGGTACCCCATGCTAGTTTCATTGCATTTGCGACTACTTGAATAGACTATATCCTTCGATTTGCAAAAAAAGAAAAAATAAGTTACAGAATTTCTTCGTTTAGCATTATTTCAAAAACCAACCCAATGTATATAGATAAGGGAAAACACATGAACAGTTTTGTTTAGGTTCATGCTCTGGACTGAAACATAAGTTCGATATACAGTGTCAACAAAGACCTGAATCAACAGTTCAAAATGAATGTTTTTTAACATTGTTCCACTTGATCAGTGTTGCCTTACAGAAGTATTACATCTTCTTTATGAAAAATATTTGGAGTATTACATAATGGCACCTCCTAAAGCCTCGAAGATGGTTGATATACAGTTTCATGAAAAAAATATAAATCAGTCGAATTTTCAAAATATTCTTCAATAGACAAAATTATCGGGTAAAACAACACATATTGGGGAATAGTATTGAATGCTTATAATAAAAATACTTGGATTCAATCATATCATACTTGGAAATGACAAATCTTTAACGGTCAGGTAGCGACTCACCTTCAAGATTGTTTTGTCACTACTTACTATGAAACAATGGCGTCAGTGAGAAAAAAAATCTTGCATGACTATCAAATGAATTTAAGTATACTTGTACATGATAATAAATTCATTTAAAATTTACAGAATCATACAGATATTATCAGTCTAATATTATGAATTTCAAATGAATTAAATTTACATGTCAACATTTGTTACTATTAAATTTATTAAATGAATTCGATTTATATTTGAACATCTGTGACAATACTTGTTAACTGAATTCAATTTACATTCGAATTTGTTAGCGACTTTCCTTGTTACTATAATTGATAAAAAACTACAACAATGGAAATATTAAACAAAATTTCATCTGGATATGTTTTTTGCACTGCCTAAGTGACGGGTATTGCTAGCAAACAGGATATGCTTACTCTCTCCGGGCACCTAATATCATCTCCGTTGGATATTCACTTTTACTTCTTCGTAAAATGTTTAAGTTGATAGTATGACTTGAATCTCCGTAGAAGTTTTGTAAAATGTAAATCCAGGAGGCGCTGTCAATTCATTTGTGCGGCGCTATTCACATATAATGACAAATATGGATAACGACCTTATCCCTGTATACAGCACAAAATCGATAATTCAGAAAATCCGAAACCGAAGGCATACAAAATCAGGATAAAACAGGAACCAAAGCATACAAATAAAAACCTCCACCATATGAAAGGAAGCGAACTCCCGATATTGGAGTGAGACCAGGTGCCCAGGAGGAGTAAGCATCTCCTGCTTGCATGCAATACCGTTATAGATCAAGCTACCTCTAATCAGGCAGAAATTCAGTATTGAATTGAAAAATATTTTAACGAACATAATGTATAAGTCGATTGTTTGATTTGTAGTTGAAATATATTTCGACAGAATAATTTTCACACTATTTGGCCATGTTACATTGTTTAGATTGAAAATGACTGGCGTGTGTTTAGTATCCGAAACGAGCATGTTAGCATGTTTGGTCTATGCTGCAAATTTATCTGTTCTTTAATGATGCTATTGAATTTGAAGACGTTTAACAATTGTAATGGCAGATTGCGCTTAAATTATTATGCTTTGCAGGGTTTGGTGATTTACTTGTTCTCGAAACCCTCCTCCACGTTGTATTTACGAAGAGAGAAATTCATAGAAGCTTTCAGCTTCTTTTTTTGTCCTTTTTACTAAGGAATATGCAAATATGATTCATAATTCTGACCATGTTATCACGGTGAGTTTTAACAGTGCCACCTACATTGCATTACCCAGTTGTCCTTCTTGTTTCTATGGAGATGAGTCATTGTCTCAGTCAGTTTGCCGAGGTTTTGAGAACGTTTGCGAGACTTCTGTTTTATTATTTCTTTGAAAGCCTTTCAATTGTGAATTTCGGAATCTGATTTCGGCTGTTTTACTTGACTTTCATGCATCTCTCTGATGAATTTTAAGAACCATTTTTTTTCATCTTAATTACTTATTATCATGTAACTAATTAAGGTATTATTTTAGGTTTATAATAACAATATCGTCAAAAAGCAAGAAAATATGTACTTTCATATCTCCATACTAAGATAATTCTCTTTCTTTCACGGGTTTAAGCATTTTGTAGTTTCTTGTGTTCGAAGCAGGTTGCGCTAATTGTGCTTTGTTCGCTTCGCTTGCTGAATTAACTGCGGATGATGCAAAAAGCTTAATTAGACATAATGCATTTTTTTGTTAAGCAAGGTAGTTGAACCCTGATACTAGTATATCACAATGCAAGCTTTAAATGATTGGGGTTTTAAAATGCAATTTCAATTACGATGAGAAAGAAAAAATAAATTGATTGTTTTTTTTTTAGAAATCATCTAAAAACTATTTTGCTTTTTATTCGCTTAAAGTATAGTTATAGTGTAAAACACCTGAACGCTAGTATGTAAAAATTGTGTTACCATAAAATGCATTAAAGAAATCAAGTTTGGTAGAAATGTTCGATAGAATTAAACTTAAAAGGAAAATTGAAAAGATTAAATAAATATTAAATATATGCATCAAGTAGAATTATCATAATGCCTTACCTTGAATTCCCAAAGAGATGAAAATTAAATAAAGCAATGAGCGCCGACTGAAAAATCCTTGACTTGCTCTAATCTTCATTTCGATTCTTATTGAATGATACTCATCTTCCACCGCTTATCATATCAGAATAGTCATTGTCAGACGTACAACCCATGATATAAATAATAAATACCATGGAATAATTGAATATTACTGATGGTATTTAACGGGAATTAACGGTAATACAAGATTATGGTTTAACGCGCTTTTTCAATAACTTCTTTCAACATTCACATACATTGTATTCCCGTTCGGGTTGTCTACTGCACCGATCTTTTTGTTTTACTGATAAGGAGGAAGGCTCCTAATGTCCAAAGATTTCATCTAAATGGTTTGAATCCATATAAAGTAATTTGTAACATTTTCCATCGTCACCCAGTCTATTTCCTGTTTTACTCTAATGTTAAGAGAGGCAGAACTGATTTATTTTGCACGCATTGGTTTTACATGACACTGTTTTTCAGGCAATGGAATGCTTTCTTTCTTTTATAGCCTTCAAGGTTCAATAAAATAACTGAACTGTAGAAAGTAGGCTCTTATTGCAGTAATACGGAAACTGAATCATTTGTAAGAAAGCGAGGTTTCAGACATTTTCCTTTACCGTCATCGGTTCGTATTATTTATGTATGCTATCGACATCCGGTCTTTGACGTGAAGTCTAATGAAGACTTATATATACGTACACGAATTGTAAAGCAGTTCATTCTTGCTTGTAGGAATGTTAAAGAGGGGAGAGTGTAGCCTTACCGATAGGCTAATAGGTGATGTTGACAGATTGAAAAATGGCTTCTTATATTCTAAGGCTTATCAATCTCCCGTACTATGTAAGCCGGAGTGGTCACATTGAGAAAAGGGCAATAATTTGAAGTCAACACCAAATGCTTTCAAACTGGCATTGCCGTTTTAATTTTCATTATTTTATATAAAGCTGTACTGGAGCTTTCGATCAAGATATTGATATTGTCAAAAATCTTCTGTGAATTATCCGATTAAGCTCATAGGCAAATATTAATTAACTTGCAATTTGTGTATGCTCATGTTAACTGTTTATATTAACATGATAAAATTTAGGGTGTTGATAGTCCCAAATTCATGGGAACGTTTAGAGCTATTAGGGAGGTTGAGATTTCCTACGTGTAACTTGTACGGGTACGTCTAGTGTTACAAGTTGAACCACACGTTACTGTTGTTGAGATTTCTTTTCAAAGACCATGTTACGCGTACTTGTAAAATCTTAGCGAATTTGAGTTGACTTTTGGACAGGTTGAATTCAAAAGGAACATTAATTTCGGTGAAATCTACATTGAAATAGAAACTTGAAATAATTCTAAATTGAATGCCATACTTTTTATACTATTTAATTAAACAAAGGGGATGAAATATCTTGAAGTAAAGACCTACGTGTAACTCGCACTTTACACGTTCACTGGCGACGTGTAACTTGTAAATCAAATGACGTCAAACGCAATAAATGATGACGTCACAATAGCGGACCAGAGTAGAAGTACACGTACAAGTTACACGTAGGAAATCTCAACCTCTCTATTAAGAAAAATGTGGCGTTCCAAATACAAAAATCAACATAAAATATTACCTCAACATATCTTAGGGCGGGTTGATACGTTCTAGACGTAATTGTTAAAAATGTGGCATACATAGAAAGATAGAAAGTGACCTCATAACAAAGCAAATATGAATGTCAACGGAGGAAATGTTATGAAAAGAAAATAGGGGATCCCTAACAACACTAGGTTGCATTATCCACAGAAAAAAGCATCGAAACACCCAATGCAACTTAGAATTGATAAAAAGCCACTATCATCATTTCGCATAGTTACTAGAGTTATCTAGTATTAAATTTCTTAAATACATCATTTATACAAGAATACGGAAGTGTTCCAACTCTATACCTTCTTGAAGAAAATTTCAAACCAATTTTCATGCACCAGACACGTGTTTCGAATATTAAATTCTCATCAGTGATGCTTCCAACCAAAGTGCTTTTCATACGCCACCCAAATTCATTTCACTAGCGCCACATTCGTTCGTCGTGCAATTCATAACCCAAAGCCCCTTATCTAAAATGTTTCAATTGTATTCATCCTTCAACTTCATTAACTGATTTAAGTTTATAGTATGTCGTTGTGTACTTTTAGCCGACAAAGAATGTAAAAAAAATCCTTACCAGACTGATAATAACTAATAGCATAAATCATTGTCCAAAATATGGACGAATTACCCACACGCTTACCCGTATATAGCTAATCTTTTCTCATAAACAGCAGGTTTTCAAGCCGGACATGACATAAGGACACAGTAGGGCAATAAACAGGGCATAGTAAAGCATTTTAGAATAGACAATTTGTCGATATAATTGACCCTTCCGAACGCGAGAAAAATTTGAGAAATTCCATGACGTCACAATGCAATTTCGATGTTTGACCGAGGTTCGAAGCTTATTTGTCAGAAGTAAAAGCATTGTGACGTCAGGAAAATTTGCATTTTTTCCCGCAATCGGAAGGTTAAATTGAAATTGAGGACAAAATGACGAAAAATGCGCGCTCTTTCATTGTTGCGTCACACTGTGACTACGTCATTTGAATGTGTCGTCATTATGAAAAACGACACCCAAAGAGGTTAACTCGGATATTTTAAGCTCATACGCAGGATGGGAAAATAGTCTATTGAAGAGGTTGCCCATTTATTTTTAGGAACTAGGTATCAAAAATGAGAATTTCGTTTGGAACATCCCGCTACTATTAGGCACTCAATCTTTCTTAGTATTAGTCAAATATGAGTATGTGATAATGAAAATAAATTGAGGATAATGAGGCTATCTTGCCATTACAAACTACAACTAACAACAGGCAATTGACAACATACAGGGCACCATTGGATGCATATCGAAATAACAAATAACTTAGAGAAAAAACCAAGGAAAATGATAACCTTTTTTGGACCATTGACAAATATATCCATTGCTGAGAGCCAGTTATATAGAATTATGTGCTTTAAACCATTCATCATTATTAAGTCTACAAATAGATATGCGGGATGCCAACGTTACAAAAATGAAGTCTAAGACAGTGCAAAGATAGACATTTACTTTGTATATATCAAGAAATATCTATCAGCTATTAAGTCTCAAGTCGAGATGGCAAGGCAAAATCACTAGATACTTCATTGGAACGGTTGCGAACCTCTGAATGGATAACATTCCGCAGTGAGACCAGGTGCCCGGGGAGAGTCAGCGTCTCCTGATTGCATGCAACACCCTTCGCAACAGCTCCATTAAAACTTTGGAGACTAAACTTACCTGGGATATGCTCTGTAACGAACTTTGATATTGGTTGAGCTGAAAAGAAAATAATTACGCTATCAATATTACGCCAAGCTTATGAATTTCAGTACACCATATGCGCATTTCAACAAGTTATATATCATCAGTGAAGCAGTATGCCGAAAAAGAGGAAACCCATTAAATATGAAATTCTGAAGAGCAAAGTCTAAGCCTGACCGAAAATGTCGTCCAAAGAATCTGCTAAACACAGGATTATACCATTAGGTACCGCTTAGTTTTACGAAATTAAGACAATGAATTTCTTTCGTTTCACTATTGAACAGCTGATATGAAAGTGAATGAATTGTTAAAAAAAGCTACATTATCCCTCCTACCCTTCCCCCAAAAAATCAGATAGATAAAAAAAAAAATAAATCAGTGAAATGATGATGTTGATGATGTTGAAAACAAATGCAAAAATAGGAAATAAAAGTTTGACCACAAAAGAAGCATCCTCATCTTCTATATACATTACATCGGTTTGAATTTAATAGTTTACCAAAACGATGTTTTATAAAGTTTGATGAATGATGATTCGTAGTAAATCAGAGTTTTCTTTTATGACCTGTATTTACTACAATTGGAAAAACATGATGATTCCGAACTCACAATCTGTACTGAAGATATTGATATATTTGACTCTTGCTATCGTTGTTTACAAGCCACAATTATGCACAGTAATTAATTTACGTTACCTTTGCTGTTTATTGCTTTTGCAAAGATAATGAAATACAAAGATCCATAAAGTAAGATGGTCAACATGCCGTATAAACAAAGAAATCAATCCTAAGAGTGTTCTAAATATAAGGAATAATTTAACATTCCAACATCTTGTTACCCTCTTTCCGTTTTTATGAAACAACCGGTGATATTCAATTAGTTAGTCCGTTATATACATAATCACAGTTTGGACTACGGTCAATTACATCAGTTACTGGATATCTGATGTAGCGAGCTAATAAGGAAGAATGAATATCGATACGTCAGTCTTTATAAATAATGTTTGATTAGTCATAACCGATCATACGCAGATTTAAAGCTGGGATTCAGTTAGAATTTGTATTCGATCATCTTCAACGCAACACCTATAACCCAATAAGATGCACATAAGCGATATGCATGTATTTTGAGTAAATAATGCTATTTTTTGTATTTTGACGCTCAAAAAAAAAATCTGAAATTACAAAAAAAACCCCGAAAAATACGTTCTAAAAATTTTCTGTAAGACATGATATGCGCATTTCAATAAGTTGTTCATGGCCGAAAAGAGGAAATTCAAATGAAAAATAATGCAGAGAAAAAGTCTAAACTTGACCTAAAATTTCTACATTACATAAACCCTCGACCACGTGAAGAACCAGCTATGCCCATTGATTAAATTTTGTAACGGAAAAATGTTTGAATTTATTTCAAGTCACGGACCGAAACACTCCGAAATAAGACACAGGAATGCGATCAAGAAGATCCTTACGACAATCTCAACAGCACTCACAATAGAGCACCAAATTGAGCTTCGACGGACCCCTATAAAGCTAGATGAGGAACCAGGTACCAGGGAGGAGTAAGAAATCCAACAGTCATGCCGAACATTTTTGTCTGAATTCAATTGGAGTGTCTTTTTGGATGTGTCATTAAAAAAAACCCCGAAAGGTCCGAAGTTGTTGCTGTCAAACACGTGGATGTGTTGCGGTATGATCAGTTAGAGATATCTGGAGATCTTCGCTTCATTCTTGGATATTATGCAAGAAAAGAAGGGGTCTCGAACAGCACTCGATTACAGCACCTACAGCAAAACATCAAACACCACATGCAAAACAAAGGAGGGGATCTCCAACAACACCAGGTTGTAGCACCCACAGCAAAACCCCAAAACACTCAATGCAAAAAACACAACGAAGACAAGCACGGAAAGAGACGCACAAGGGACAAGGAACGTCAACGCACAACACAGAAACATCAAACACAAAGGACTACACATAACCCAACGAGACCAATGGGTAACCGGTGCCGACTTAGGACGGCCATCTGCCACGGAAATAGCAGAAGGTGTGGTTATCATGGATTACGTGCGCACAACAATCCCACTTTTCCGATTACCCAAAGGTCTCGAAGAACGTACAATTGTGGTGTAAAACTACCTCCTCACTGTCAGATGACCACACACAAACAAGGCCGCAAAACGTAGGGGCCCAAGCAACACAGATGAATATATAAATGGATATAAAAAGAGGGCGTACGTAATACAATCCGTGCTCTGTCGCCGCGAGCTCATGTATGTTATCACCCGAGGGAGTCCGACTGACATTCAGAGAGGACAGGTGGTCGGGGGGGGGGGGGCTGTCTTCTCTAAAGAGGTTTGGATAGGGCCCGTCATGGAGTCCCGTCGTCACAGTCAGTCAGAGTGCAAGTTTTAAGAATGCGCTTGTACAAGACTGTAGATTTGTCAAGTACCAAGCCTAGTGTCCGTCTGGTGACATTAGGATCATATCCATGGTATAAAAGGCGTTTGATGATTCTGACGCATTTTCTATAGTGATGTTGTCTATCTTTGATCCTTCTTATCTTGTTAGTAATGTCACCATAAAATGCAGGTTGTGAAATACCCAAAGTAATATACTCTGTTGCCTGTATTGGTCCGAATTTCAGAATGTGACAATAATTCTTATAAAATTTCCAGAAAGTCTTAACTAGCTTAAGAAAGCGAAAACCTTGTCCTCAAAGTTTCTTGGTAATTTGTAAATTTCTACTATGAAAATCCAAAACATCAGTACATGCTCTAGCATACCGGATGAGCTGTAAAATATAGATACCATAGGACGGTAATCTAGGAACATCACCGTCAAGCCAGGTGAAATTTACTATGTTAAATCCAAAATCATCTCTTTTGTCATACACACTTGTATGGATCTCTCCATTAACAATTTTGATTTTAAGGTCCAAAAATGGCGTTTCTGTGTTTGAAACGTTTGCCTTGTTTAGAATCAATTCTTGTGGATAAATAACATTTTTATACTTTTCAAAAACAGGATTGTCGATAGTAAGAATATCATCGAGGTACCTAGAAGTACCAATGAAGCATTTCACATCATCATTTTTTCTTTGCTTTTGAAGATTTTGGATAAATTCCTTTTCATACGTGTATAAAAATAAATCTGCAACAAAAGGCGCACAATAAGTACCCATTGGAATCCCTACGACCTGCTTGTAGAGTTTCTCACCAAATCTTACATAAATATTGTCCAAAAGGAAGGACAAGGCAATACACCGGTCACCACATGTCCATGATTTGTATGATTTGTAATCTGTGGCGGAAAAGAAACCCTTCGATTCAGAAGTACAAATATAAGTTTTCCCCTCTCGATCAAAACACCATTTAATAAGTTTGGACAGTCGAGCATTTATTTTGTCGTGAGGAAGAGTGGTGTGCATATTAGAAAAGTCGTATGAAGATATCGTATTTGCTTCGAAATTTCTTGATTTCATTTTGTCAATTACATATCCTGAATTTTTAATAGACCAAAAGAAGTTTACGCTATTCCTGTTCATGACAGTTTCACAGTACAAAAACACGGAGTAGACACGCACAGCAAGAGACGCACAACACAACATATAAACAATCAAACACAAAAGACTACACATAAACCAACGACACCAATCTGTGTCGATATAGGATTGCAAGTCACGTCAGATGTTAACCGTTAATAAAACAAAACTGACATCAAGGTTCAAATGTTAACATCACTTACACTTGCTGGACAAGTGGCGATATATGCGGATAAAACATGACACCGAACGCATTTGAAATCACATCGAAATGGACAAATATCGATGTCAAAAGCAGCATTAATTGACGTGTTTAATTTGTGTTAAATAGAGACTACTATAATAAAGAAATTTGTTTTAAGATTGATTGTAATTTTTGGATTCTGATTCTAATCTTCGTGTTTGACAAGTGTGCTCGTCTTCGTGTTTTCGCATCGGGTACTTTGACGTTTTGCTGTTGGAATGCAACAGGGTCTGGATTAAGATCCCCTCCCTTCTTTAATTTCGTTTACAGATAGGAGAGATTATAAGTCAAAACTTATAATCAACGGACATACAATACAAAGTAAAATAAATAAAACATATCTATAATTATTTCAAAAGCAACAAAACATTGGTAGCATCCATTAATTGTAATTTCCATCAAATTTATCAAATTCTATTTGTTTATACGTAGAAAGACTCCTAAGCACGTCAAGTCGATTGTAACAAAATGATATCTGATTTTTCAATTAATGATGTTTTATTTGGGAAGATGGACTACAATCGAGGTACGATTTGACCCTTATAAAATTCCTAACCGCCATGGAGCCAAGTTTGATTAAATTCGGTCGATCGTTTCTTCAACGCTTCGAAAATTTCTGTAATCAAAATTTCTTGGAATTTCTAAAACATGGGTCCTGTAGCATCATATCCCACGCATCCTGCTACTTTTTCATTAAATTTGTGGACATCATAACTTGAAACTTTTGGCCATATATTACATTGACTAGATTGAGGATCACTGACGAGGATTTAGTACCCGAAACGTGCATGTCTGATCCATCCTGTAAATTTATCTGCATTTAAATGATGCTATTTAATTTGACTTATAACATTTCAATGGATATACTTCTACTGATAATTCAAGATTTTTTTTAACATTTGATAGTTTACAAAAGAATAAAATTTTCTTTAACTAAAATTCTAAGTCTGGATTTCTTTCACGAGTTTGCCCATTTATTTAAATCAGTATTTCCGTAGGATTAATTGCTCGGGGAAATTAAAAAGATATTAACACACTACGTAGATTCGTCGATATTCAACTGTCATTCCCTTCCCAAGAATTCAAACAATAGATTACATCTTAATGAATAGTGATTTATTTGACTCCTACATTTAATAACATTCTGCCAATTAGATTCGAAGGATTAAGTAGACGAATTTAACCCCGTAACAGAGAATGCTTAAATAATGCACTAGGAATAATACAATGATAATGAAACATGTGAAATACATATTCGAAGACATCGCTGCTGCAACTCGGCGATGTCACGCTGAAATTTAATATTGAAAACGCCCCATATAAAAATCATTTTGCCTATATGATATGAATTACATAAACCCTCGACCATGTAACATGTACCAAAATTTGAGACTAAGCAAAATATATTCAATGCTATGGATTTTATGTTTATTTTTGCATCCAAATTGTATTTACCCAGTTTCCGAAGTGAGCCGCATAGACAGTACACTTGTATGTGAGTGTGATCTGTTGTGATATCTGTGACATTGACATAACTGGATAGACGTGCTCAAGTCCTAATATCAAATAAAGTTATATGAAGAGATTACCAAATGAAAGGCCACTTTAAGACTATAATCAGTGAGCAATTGGTTGCACAAAAGAGAGAAGACATTTTTTGATTGCTAATTAAAAGATGCCATTCTATTATTTGAGATGAGGACTTGAGCAAGTCTAATGCTTTGGATCTCCTCCTTATCTCAAAGATGAAAACATAGTAACTGTAACTGTTTAAAAAAAGTCTCTTATGTCATACTCACGAGTTAAAGAAGATAATGACAATCTAAACAGCACTCACAATAGAGCACAAAATTGAGCATCGACGGACCCCAAGCAAGCTAGAGGTGGGACCAGGTGCCCGGGAGGAGTAAGCATTCCCTGTTTGACGCCGCACCCGCCGTCGATGTTCGCGCACGAAAATGAAAATACTATCTAAAATACGTACATGCACTGTCTAACGTTATGTCTACATAGAAAGTTCTATGGCGACAATGTCGGGGGAAAATATTCAAAACACTTACTGCCAAACCCCTAATTTACGACTAATTCCACAGACCATAGTTAAAGATAATTGTTGCACGGTCTACGCTGTAGACAGTAATTAACACCTTTCCAGACGGTGCAATATTTTTCATTGTGAAGCAATGATTAAATAAATGATTGAACCAATCATTGAACGATCGACTGAACCGTTTATTTTCCTTAACTGACCCGAAGTCAACTGCCTTCCCTTTTGAAAAATGGAAACACATTTATTAGAAACATTACTAAAAGCGCATTTCTAAGGAATGAGAAGGACACCCCGCGACTTACAAATTTGAATTACTTTCATCAAAGTCATGGGTGGATCTAGATTTTTTTCCACATTGAATCGGGGGAGGGGTTCAATTAACCTATGATTGTGAATTTTTTTTTTTTTTGAAAAACGGCAAATTCTAGGGAGGGACGGGATCCTGAATCCCCTAGCGCCCTCTAGATTAGCACTTGAATGAATAGGAACCGCTACAAACGGAGACAGACAAAAGAAAGATTTCGATCGAATAATTTTGTACTGACCGGAACCATTGAATAGCTTTGAACAAAACACAATTAATAGCGGAAGATTCCAACAGTTTCTAAAATTTTATGGAAAATTGTCAGATAATCCCGACCCCACCTCCTAAAATTCGCTTGTTAGGTATAGTTCAAGTTCAAGTTCAAATGATATATCATTAGTTTGAATACCGTATTAGTTTCTTTTATTCTCTCTCATTCAATTCAAATTCTGGAAATAATTCTTTTAATTTCTTTAATGTAATTTTCTGTCAAATCAAGTTTTAAAATGCGTAAAATTCTAATCTCTCTACGATGTATATTGTACAGCTTTTTCTTACCGTTGCGTACTAGGAATGACGACTTATAATTACTCAATCATTGGTGATAATTGTTTGATGGCTTAACAATTGCCGTGCAACAAGTGGGTTATTCAACTGCTCCTCGGGCTACGCCCTCGGAGACAGTAGAATAACCCTTACTTACGAGATGTTCATAAAGCACGGTGAATTCTGTTAATTCCCAGATGTGTCATGTAAATATATGAAAACAGAAAACATTTTTTTTTCATTCGTTCCCCGTTTTGATATACTAATTTGCATAGATCGTTGTGTTACCAATAACCTCTGCGATTTTTTATATCTCGTTCGTGATTTTTCGGTGTTAACAATTGTGAGTCTCAAATTACCTCTCTTTATCAAATAGTGAAGGAAGGAGATCTCCAACAAGACCCCGTTGCAGCATCAACAGCAGAACACCAAAACACCCGATGCAAAAACATAAAAGACGAATACAGCACGAGATGGAAAAGAGACACACGACATGTAAACATTAAACACAAAAGATTGTGTGAAAGTTATTCAGATATATATGCGAATATATATGCGAATTCTTATTTCAATTTTTAGTGTGTCTGTTTCTACCGCATAATTTTGTTTGCGCGTTGTGCTGTGTCTCATTACCCTCTTTTATCTCTTCAGTGTATTTTTCTGATGTTCCTCTTTCTTTAAAATGCCTTGGTTACTATGGCTTAGGCCATTTCTTGTTTTTTATTCTGTTTTGCGTCATTTTGAAATTGAGAAACCTACCAGCCAGCCAGGGAGAAAAACAAACAAGCATATAAAACAAAGTTGCAATTTCATATTATGTGACTGTGTGAAATCTGACAGAAACTTGTTTCATTTGATCATCTTGACATACTGGTATTTAAGTCAACAAAAGAATGATAGACAATGAGTCATTGCAGTTCGTTTTTCATTTTTACATGAAATATAAAATTTTATACAATTTTTCTTTAATTTTTGCAGAAAACACATTTAATTTGCTAAAGATCTTTTATTTCAATTTTGTTTTGTGTTATTACTTTTGGCTCAAAACCTACCGGCACGAGGACGCAAAACAGAAAATAACAAAGAAATGGCCTTAGGTCAGTGTAAGGTCGTCTTGCTTGATTTTTTTCCATATCATTTTAAGTACGGAAATGCAATAAAGACTACATTTGCTTTTATCTTGAGAAATGAGACTGTTTGAATGTCTTCCACTATGCACTATGCCCTATGCACTTATACAGATGTAAAATATCATCTCTTTGACACCAGTAAATAACAATTATGAAAAATGCTTACATTTGTTTAGATAATGACCATAGGATAACGATTCTTTTCGTATTGATAAGAACCATTGGGTGCCATTTTCCGGTCTTCGAACACAAAGAATCATTCTTTCCGTATGTAACACAAAAATAGCCCTAACATAGGAAAATTAAGCATATTGCATGTTTCCATGAGAAACAAGCTTGGTTTTTTTCAATCCACGGCAGTTCCGCTTTAAGACTATCATTCATTAGATGTTCGACATGATCTACGATTTTCACATATAAAACAAGACACCGTGAAATTTATCTGAGTTAACGAATTTGATTAGCAAAGACAAAATGTGGTGGTTTATCACAAGATCACCTGATTTGTATAGATTGCGTTGATTTGTTTACTTCAGGTTTGCTGTCATATACAAATTGAATACACATCTCTTCCATATTCTGATGGCCATTTCAGTTTTCACTTAGACAAGTTTTCAATTTGTTTGATATATAAGCCAATAAGTTTCGTAGTCAATTAGTATTTAATGAACCATGTTATTGTAAAAATTGAAATATATGTTCTATCATAAAATTTAAGTGCACCATATGCGCTTTTAAACAAAGCTTGTCTCATCAGTGATGCTTAAGGCATTTTTTCTTTTATATTCATTTTGTATTTATTTGATTGAATTTTATTGGGGGGGGGGGTCTGGTTGGAGATATCATGATGATACATATATAAATATTAAAGAAGTACCTCTCAGTTATTCAGTCTCAAAGTCGAGAAGGCAGGGCGAAATCATAAGGATTTCCATAGGAACGTTTGCGAACCTCGGAATGAATAACATTCCGAAATGAAACCAGGTGCCCGGGGGAGAGTCAGCGTCTCCTGATTGCATGCAACACCCGTCGCAACAGCTCCATGGAAACTTGTCAAATTCGGCGATTGTCTCGATGTAAGTATTGATGTACACATCAGGTAAGTTTTCTTGTTTGGTGACGATGTTAGCCATTCAATCACAATGCAGAATGTCACTGATCCTGATCTGATATGCTTTTATTATATCACCGTAGCGACCGAATAAAACAATACTTTATCTTTCCTAAAATAGTTCCCCGCGAGGGGTTTGTCAGTAAGTGTTTTAAATAATTTTCCTTGACATGGTCACCATAGCACTTATTATATAGAAATAACCTCAGACAGTGCATGTCTTGTAGTATCACTGATGAGAATTTAATATTCAAAACACGTGTCTGGTGCATGGAAATTGGTTTGGAATTTTCTTCAAGAAGGTATAGAGTTGAAACACTTCGACATTATTGTAGATATCGTTTTCATTTTCGTGCGTGAACATCGACCGCAGCTAGCACTATCTAGTTTCAAGCACGTAGAGTTGGTTTTTTGTTCTAATTTGTTGACAGTTTGTTATGTCTCATAAGTGTACAGGAGTAAAATCTTAACGATCGTTAAGTTGGTAATACCAAGAGGTTATTGCGAAGATTGCAGTCGTTATTGACATTAAAATTACCCGTATGAGCGTGTTCATATTGCACTTGCGACATGTGGGAATCGGAAACAAATTTACTGTCCTCGCCTACATACAGATGGCGTGCCGACATGTACTTCAATTACATTATCTCCTACTATAGATATAAGGAGTAAAACAAATGGATTCTTTTTGTAAACAAAATAATATATGTAAAATAAATCCTTTTCTTAGAATAATATCAACTAGATAAGCGTTGAATTCTCGGCATCTAGCATTGGATAGGAAAAGATGGTAGATACATGTACATTGCTTTATGTTAATACTTTCAATGCACTATACGATCATTGTAGTTCGGCAAATAATATTTCAATATTATCTGTTCCAGGCGGAAATGGAGGAAAAGGGAATAACTGAATTCTTTGAACGACTTGCATGTAATTTTTCTGAGTTCAATTAAACTAAATTACAAAGAATCAAAAATATTTCTAGTCAAAGTGGAAATATTTTGAAAAAGGCGAATCGTGATATGGATAATTACCATATCCCAATACACAGTACAACATCGATAGTTCAGAAAATCATAAAACAGAGGCATACAAAATCAGGATAAAACAGGTACCAAAGCAAACAAAGAAAAACAAAGATTTGTTATAAGAGTTATGTTTGGGGTAAAAGGTCTGTATTTCGAATAAATAACACCCACAACTAAAATCTAAAATTGAAGATTCAGATTTTTTTTTTCAGTAACTCTTTGTATTTTGTTAACTTTCTTTTTAAACATAATATTTACGACTTTGATGAGAATGATTAGATTTTTATGTCCTGAAAACATACTGCATATTAATATGATAAAAAAAAATGGAAAAAAAACTCCGAAAACCATTTTTCGTATTAATAAGCTATGATAATCAGTGAGTCGTACGTACATAACGCAATTAGCAAGATCTCGGAATCCAGAATATTGATATTTTGTTTGATTGCATATAAAGTCTTGTTTTGATCAATAAATATTAATCTTGTTCAGAGCATACCGGTGTTTAGAAGTCAGAATCTCCTATTTATTGTAGACAGATAGACGATCTCTTCATTTACCCCCATTGGATGATGGATGGAGTTAGGTCAACTGAGTAACGAGGAGCTGGTAAGCTGTCTGGACACTTGGTGTTTAACATCACCGTGATTATCTAACCTTTACCATCCCAGATATAAACTATTTCCTCAATAAATAAAACCGATCCTATATAAGCGATACCTTAATTTTCGTTTATACATGGAATAATCCATCTTTAAGAGCAAGGATCGAAACTATCTTCTTTTTCTTCTATTCAGTATGTACACTTGTTTCAATTACGAAAATAGATACTTAACAAGTTGATCAATTACTATCATCAATTTTTCCATAAACATTCATGTAGAAGAAGTATAAATCAGTGACATTCTGGGTAATCGGAAAAGTGGGAGGGTTGTGCGCACGTTATCCAGGATAACCATATCTTCTGCTATTTCCGTGGCAGATGGCCGTCCTAAGTCGGCACCGGTTGCCCATTGGTCTCGTTGGTTTATGTGTAGTCCTTTGTGTTTGATGTTTCTGTGTTGTGCGTTGACGTTCCTTGTCCCTTACGCGTCACTTTCTGTGCTTGTCTGCTTTGTGTTCTTGCATTGAGTGTTTTGGGGTTTTGCTGTGGGTGCTGCAACCTGGTGTTGTTGGAGATCCCCTCATTCTCCTTTGTATTCTACTCTCGAAAATGATATTTATCCAATTTATAGAATTGAATCTAAACAAGGCAAACTTTACAAACACAGACACGCCATTCTTCGGCATAATAAACAAAATTGTTAATGAAGAGATTCATACAAATGTGTATGAAAAAAAGAGATTAATATTTAGGTTTCAACATAGTAAATTTCCCCTGGCTTGACCGCAATGTTCCTAGATTACCGTCTTATGTACATGTATCTACATTTCGCAGCTATTTCGGTATGCCAGAGCATGTACTGATGTTATAGGTTTTCATAGTAGAAATTTACGAATTACCAAGAAACTTTTAGGTCAAGGTTTTCGTTTTCACAAACTAGTAAAGAATTTCTGGAAATTTTATAAGATTATAGTCGACGTCTTTGGAATTTCGGATCCATACAAGCAACCGAGTATATCACAACCTGCATTTAATGGTGACACAATTAACAAAATAAGAAGGATCAAACATAGGCAGAATTACCATCGAAATTGTGTTAGAATCATCAAACGCCTTTTATTCCGTAGACTTGATCATTCTGTCACCAGACGGACACTTGGCTTGGTAACTGGACAAATCTACAGCATTGTACCAGCGCATTCTTAAGAATTGCACTTTGTCTGATTGTGACGACAGGACTCCATGACGGGCCCTGTCCAAATCTCTTGAAAAAAATACAGGGTCCCGGACAACTGTCCCCTCTGAAAGTCAGTCAGACCATCGAAAGATCACAAGCATGAGCTCGCTACAGCCAGTCAGCAGAGCAAGGACTGCATTTCGTATGCCTTCTGTTTTTACACCCATTTACATGTCCATCTGTGCGTTTCTTGGAGCCCTGCGTCATGCTGTCTGTTTGTATTTTTATTAGACGTTATTTTACATCACTGTTGTGCGATCTTCGAGACCTATAGGTAATCGGAAAAGTGGAAGGGCTGTGCGCACGTAATCCGGATAACCACAAAGTCTGCACTGATTGCCCATTGTTCTCGTTTTTTTATGTGTAGTCATTTGTGTTTGGTGTTTCTATGTCATTTGGTGTTTCTTGTACCTTTTGTGTCTCTTTCTGCGCATGACTGCACTGTGTTTTGCATTGGGTGTTTGGAGTTTTGTTGTTAGAGATCCCCTCCTTTCTTCTACAACGTAGCACCTGTTTTTGAGAATCCTGTACATGTTTACTCAAGAATCGATTATAAGTTATTACTTAACGGCTTAAGCATTGAATCGCTTACCTTGAAAATTAACATTTATCATATTTTGATGTATGTGTTGTAGAAAGTAGCGTCAATGATAATAAAAAGTTTTGTGTCGCGTTCTTCCTCTATAACGCGGTCTTTTTTGGAGATTTTCCCATTAATGATATAAAGCTATTTTGAAACATGTGGGAAACATCATACACCTCGGATTATCTCTGTAAACCATTTTTAATATCTAAAGTACATATCATACAAGTATAATCACAGAAGCGCCCTAAAAAATCCATTTCGTATAATATACAAGATATTTATTCCCTTGCAAGGCAATTCGAGTGAAAACTATCAGCGAATGATATAGAAAATCATTTGGGATCCCTCTATATATCCCTATATCTTTATTACAATAACACTTGTTATTCAACTTTTTGGTTAACCTAAAGTCGTGTATCATATATGACACAAAGCCCCTTTCCTTGCCTCTGACATGTAGTTAGAACTCGCTGTCTCCTCTTACACAAAAGGGAACTACAAATTCTAAGCGCTGGCAAGAAAACATTTTCTTAGAAAATAGCCGGATTGCTGTTAATTAATTCCCCTTGTCATTCAGCCCGCTGTGTACTATCAATTCATCACAACACTGTTTCATTACGGACAATTTTCTCTGGGAACATTCAGTATGACCGTAGACTGTCTAGTGGCTTTAGCGATTAATGTTGGCCGTGATCTGATTATACATTTAAGCTCGCCCATTGCCAGATTGATGTCTTTGATTCTGTATACTTCAGTAAATATTGACCTCGTTTATTACATTTACAGAACAGGACTTTAAATTGTTTTTATATCTGATTCTCCTTAAGCTTAATAATTCCTCATTCTTTCATTTCTCTAGGTTTTATTCTTTTCATTGTGAAAGAACATCGTCTGTATGTCTGTCTGTCCATCGTCAAATAGTGATATTTTTACTAAATATTTTGTCCATAAATTAAAATCTTAATATTTTCTAACCTTACACGAAGAAAGCTGCCAGTGACTATAAAACAATACTTCATTTCGACAAACCAGCGACAAAGCTGGACATAGGTCAAAATTCTCATGTCATTTTGCACATTTCCTACGCATCACCTGTATGGGACTTCACCATGCTTTCGGTAAGAACTGTTACCGAATGATATTGAAAAAAATCTCTAATAAGGCCACCTTGTACATACCACAGCGGAACACACAACGGGAACACAACAAAACAATGAACATTTGACAAATCAATTCCAACAAACAAAAAGGACAATTCGGTACGCATTATTATCACCAAATGTACTAACAAAAAACCAAAACAGGCCTACCGATACAAAGTATAAGAACTAAAGCATTTCCTATCTAGACAAAGGTAGGTAACTCTTTGATAGCATATATTTATATTAATAAAACGGAAAGAAACAAGAAACGATTCTTCGAAACATAAGTAGCTATATTTCAATATTCAAATCACTTTAGATTAATTATTCCTCATTTATTTCTTGAGATTAAGTTATATTCTTGCTACAGGTATATGAAACGAAATGTATATTACTAATAGAGATTCAACGTCAAGAAAAGATATTCTAATATAATTTAATTTTGCATGTAACAAGAGTTTTCATTGGCTAAAAAATTGAGGTTATTTTCCATAACCTGAAAAAAATTAGGATACGCCCCCTTTTATGGAACTACTTCCAAAATTAAGCAAAATGGCGGATCCCGTAAACTTGATACACTGAATTTTACCTCGAGAACGAAGACTAAATACAAGATACACGTCATTTATACTATTTTCATCTTTTGATATACAAACATAATCGATTGCAGCAACAGGTAAATGATTAAATGAAGTACTTACCACGAGATTTGTAGGTAAGCATATCGCGTCGGTGCGATGATTGGTCACGATGATGAAAGATTGCATTTTAATCAAAATCTACCACTATCAAACATGTACCTGATTGTCAGATGCTTTGCCATCCCATCCAGAGTCATTCTATTTTCATCGTTTGAAATATATCAAATGACTCGGGCTGAAATGTATGAAAACAAACGCCGGCGCCTTTCAACTACCAGCCTCCATTCTTGTACTGTCGGCTGTTTTTATTGGCAACGAGGGAGATAATCCCTACGCAGGAACTTTGCATTGAGCATTTTCACGATTTTCCACGATCTAATAAGATGCACATAATGTGTTATATAACTTAAAATTAAGTTATAAGGAATGATTCTAAAATTCTTTTTGGCTATGGGAAATAACCTCAAAAAGCCGATGCACAAACGTGGCACGTTTCATTTTTTCCCATAACTAAAAAGAATTTTAGAATCATTCCTTAAATAATGTAAAAGAAAGCCGATCATGCATACTCCAATGATGAAACTATCATTGCATTGATTTAACATATATCTTTATCTTTCTGATCTGCACATTTGTTCCGTTTCTTTTGCTTCTTGCTAATCAAGCTCCTTCTAATCTGAAGTGAAAAGAGCAGAATAAGCTTTATTTATGGGTAAAATACACCAACATCGTCTTTTATGTCATTCTGCTGACTTAATATTACCTAATTTCTATGGTATCTGAGCAGTGTTATCATCTCTTGCAGATATTTACTGTCTCAATGATATATCATAAGTAAGGATAATTAGATAGCGCTAATTACTACAAAAATTTATCCATTAGATAAAAGTATTCGGATCAATATATAGATAAATCAATGTGAAGATGCTTTCGTAATGTTGATGGACTGATTAATAAAACGGATGAGGTTCGCTGATTTCATTGTTTATTGAAGTGTGTAATTCTAGTAATTACTAAATGAACAAAGATGATAAAATGCAGGGACCCTTGACCTAATTTATGATTTTCTTTGCAATGGTATTGACCTTTTAAGGTATTTGTGAAATAGAAAATTGTTGAAGATATTGTAGAAAGAAATGTCGTTTCTTAACTTTTTACTTCTTCCTTGTAATTTTGAGTTTTTGAATACATTTTCGAGGATAACAATGTTAAGATCGAGTATCACTGAATAGGTTTAAGTACCCGAAACGTGCATGTCTAGTCCATGCTGTATATTCATCTGTTCTTATATGATCCAATTAAATTTGAAGACGTTTAAAATCATATTGATAAGCGTCTCCTGCTTGTTTTCAACACATGTCTCTATATCCTTGCAGAAAGGTAAAAGCAGATGGTTGTTCGTACTAGTCGGTACTAGCTTCAAAATTTCGCCCGTCTCACACGTTGCTCCTATTCAGTTATTTTTGTGTGTGAGAGGGCTTCAATTCCATCCCATATTCTGCTGTGGTGCAAGCCGACTGTGTATCACAATCGCATGTTACCGCATTATGACAAGATGGTGATGCATATTTAATTCTAACTGATATTAAAACTAAATAATTTCTGCCTTCATAACAGTAAATTTCCCCGTCTAGATCCCGTTACTCCACGATAGATATCAACCTTACCGGACGTTTTTTTTTTCGTCAAGATTTTTCTTAAATATGTGTAGAACGTGGATTATATTAGACATTTTGCCGTTATGTTAGCTGAAATATTTGCTACTAGGGTAGGGTTTGACATAAGAGTTCATTATCCTTATATGTACTATATATCTTGCCTTTGCACTATATTACGTATATGCGATTGTGATGCACAATCGGCTTGCGCTACAGCAGAATATGGGAAGGAATTGATCGAAGCCCTCTCACACATAAAAATAACCGAATAGGAACAACGTGTGAGACGGGCGAAATATTAAAGCTATGTCGGTACCAATTGCCCATTGTAGGTTTAGTCATATTTAAAAAAAAACTATTTTTCAAACTTGATTTACTTTACCATGTTTAACAAACAAACAAGTCACAAACTGATACTAATTTAAAATGTCTCACGTCGGCTCAGATGTTGGGGGGGGGGGGTTCCAAGGAGCAGGAGGAAACCGGAGTACCCGGAGAAAAACCTCCTGTGGCCTGGGTGGGGGACCACCTACCCTTCCACATAAGACCATTCGCCGAATCTGGGATTCGAACCGGGGACATGAGAGGTGAGAAGCGAGCGCGCTTCCACTGCGCTAACCCAGCCAGCTTTAATCTTATTACTTTGAGGATATTTATTGTCCCTCTGTTTTCTCTCTTTGTGCTTGAATGTCCACTTCATATTTTCGCATTTGGGTGTTGCTTTGGTCTCCTAGATAGCCCTTTATTAGTTTCAAGTGTATGGGCATAAAGATCATACTGTATCTGGGAATATT
Source organism: Pinctada fucata (assembly GCA_028142955.1). Classification (NCBI taxonomy): domain Eukaryota; kingdom Metazoa; phylum Mollusca; class Bivalvia; order Pterioida; family Pteriidae; genus Pinctada; species Pinctada fucata. The sequence goes on from AP027111.1 coordinate 53,329,370, forward strand.
TGCAGTGACAAAGTCAGTTTCTTACAAATATACTTATAGCTGAGTAATATTTCTCATGAGTAGGCAAATCAATCTTTTGTGTTTTATATTCTTGTGTTAAGCCTTTATCTGTCACTCTGGTGGCGTAGTGGTTGGTGCGGTGGACTACGAACCCATAGGTCGTGGGTTCGAATCTCACCGTCACCGATCATAGCAAAACAAGTCTAACCTTGAGCAAGTTACTTTACACTACGTTGCACTCTCTCCACCCAGGAGTAAACTGGGTACCTGACATATGAGACAAGCTTGTTATGTGAATGAAAAGCATTAGCGCCTAAACGGCAGCTCTGCTTATGTAATCTCAAGGGAGTTGAGAATGCATTGGATTGTACAGGTGACCTGAGGTCTAGCCAGGAAGATCGCAAATGCAGCGCGTGCAGCTTGTCCGTTCTGATTTTTCATTTAGTCACCTACCTAAACCATTGTTCAAAACTTGGGCACCTTTTCTGCCCAAGTAAATTGATGACGTCATAACAATGGAAAACAATCGAAGAGTGCGCGAGAACATTCCTATAGTGTTGATTAGAAGTATTTGCGATCTTCCGTATTGTAGAATTCGCGTGAGGCTTGGGCGAACGAGACTATAAACCCTAACTTTACCTTTACCTTTTTGTCTACCTCAATTATCAGCAAGCTGTTTTCATTATACACATCTTGGTCTGTAACCCCAGTATTAAAAGGTAAAGGAAGCATAAAACGATTTTCTCAATTCAATTTTATCTGACTTTCAAATCTAATTTTGGTTCTACTGGATGCCGCAATCGAGTTACCTTTTTTCTTTATTCTTTATTTCTTTGTTCTTTATTTTCCGCATGGTATATGTCTACTCAGCTCAATTCGGAAAAAAAGAAAAGAATTTTCGTTTATTTTGTGGGTCCTGTAAAGTGCGAAATGAAACAAAAACGAAACGAAACGGAACCAAACGAAACCAAACCAAACAAAATATATCGAAACGAAACGAAACAAATCTAAGCGGAACGAAACGAAACAGATCAAAACGACACGAAAGAAAACATGTCTTAAAGAACTTTGAGAAAAAGCTACATGTATATAGAGTGGAAAATGCCACCAAGAACGATTACATGAAGTCAAGATCTGCATTTTAATGCCTTCATACATTCAAGTTCTAGAGGTCAGATGATTTCTTGAATGAGTAAAAGTTGACGTTTGAAACATAAATGTTTTCAAATTGGTAAATGCCATTATTGTATTTGTGAGGATAACATTTTTGGAGGGGATAAAAGACCTCGTCATAGGAGGATGAAAATATCATTTAGCAAGAGGAGTTTAGTACGGAGGAGATGGGACTGTTCAATTCTGTATTTTTAAAATGTTTATCAAGAAAAATGAGGGGGATTGCAAATTTTGTTTGAAGAGGGATAAAATTATTTCCAGAAATGTGTTCCCCCGATTTATTTTCTGATTACGGTCTCATAACAAGGCCATTTATCCCCTCCACTTTAATCTACTAGAATACATTCATCTTGTCTTTATATGTTTGTTCTCAGCAATATTTCCTCTTTATGTTTTTTCCTCAAGTTCTTTAAGTTTTAAGTTTTATTCCATTTCGTTTCAATCTGTTTCGTTTGGTTTCATTTCGATTCGATCTGTTTCGCTTCGTTTCTGTTTCATTTCGCACTTTACAAGGACCCTTATTTTAAAGACAAAATTTCCTATTTTAACTTCTACAATAGATCTTGAATTGTATATGTTTGTGCAACCAATACTACGCTCACAATGACAGAACAAGGATAGACCATTTTCCGATCTTGTTAGAAAGCACAAAATGTCCGAGTCAACATCTTTTGGCATGGTTTTACATTATGACGGCACTGTTAAAAGACGCTATTCCACTGAGACATATCAATGAAGACGTGCGCAAAAATTACCTACCTCGGCCTTTTTAGTTCATTTTGTCAGCACTTATGAATTTTGGCAAGTGGCCAATTAAGAAGAAGAGTTTCTATGTTTATTTTAGCGTGACGTCGTTGGTAGTAAGAATAACAACAACGTCAAGTTAAAAAATAACTCCCAATTGAAACCTCGTTCTTTTAATATGTGTCATAAAAACATATAACTTGCCCCGTTAATTACACGAGATCGTGATTTATTCCCAAATTGAATCTAAATCTGAGAATATTCCTACAAATGAGGCATTTTGTCAGTTTTCTGGTGTTCTAAGTTAGCTGCATGGACAGCGGTTGATATGTAGGATGTCCTTATCTACTGTCATTTTGTGGAAAAGGGAAACGAAATATAAATTTGTGAAAATATGTAAATGTATTCATACACTAGATTTTATTTTCTATTTCTATTTATTTTTCATTCTGGAATCTCAAAGCTAGTTTATATTTCATTATAAATATCCTACAATGTCAAATAATCTTGGCATATGAATATAATGTTCTTCTTTTTAGTCTATATCATTACTCCGTTCCAATGCAGAAATGTTCCAACTGAATGGAGATGCCAATCATTTATTGAACAACGTGTTGTCTGGGAAAGTTCTATTTGACATTTTTATCTTGCCAATCGGAACTCCCTTCGGACTGAATAATTCTTAACGGTGCCGTTATGGTCTGAAATTGCGTGCTGACATGTATTTGAGAAATAAATGGTTTTCTTTGCAGTGATGAAATTATATGTAAAAGCGCAGCTTCAGAAATCTAGGTCATATCTGCAGATGGCATTTGAAATTTATTTAACGTGTATCACCAATGTTAACAGTGACCTCTGTAAGAAGATAACGGTGGGATATATATCACTTAACTTGCACAATTGAATAACACAATGTTGAAGTCAATAACCAGATTTGAAAGGTACCGCTCTGTGAAATACTTCTAGATAAACAATCGTTCGAATCTGAAAGGCAACGGATTCGGATGTAATATCTAAATTTTTTTGAGTCGTAGTTTTTTTATGATACCAAGGAACCTGGTAAATAAGAGAACGTCATCCTTTATAAGTACATTTTGGATCAATGTTTTGATGACTTCCACTTTTCCTTTCGAGAATGAGGTCCATGCTGTAAATTTATCTGCTCTAAAATGATGCTAATGAATTTGAAGACGTTAAATATTTAAGCAATTTGATGGAACCGAAGAAATATTCAGAAATACATCCGGGACCAGCCCTGAATCGTTGATTGACTTTTCAACGAAACTACCAAAGTCTACTACAGCAATCAGAGAGCAACTTTCTAGGTAAAAGAAGTTTAAATGATATAACAAACTTGTTTAGGAATTCCCCGATGCATTCATGTTTTGCAAATAATAGAACACTTACAAGTTTTTCACATGATCGAACAAATGCATATTTTGCACATAATCGAACACAAACATACTTTGGATGGACAAGTTTCACAACATGCAAATTTTGAACATGTTTGGACTCATGCATCTTTTTGAACCATCAGAAACATGCAATCTTCGCACATGATGGGGCAGGTAGATTGTACATTTTTGATACGTCGAGCAATACATAGTTTGGACAAGATCGGTTAAGAATAATCTGTTGTATTCAATCCATATTATAGATATTTCGCTTCAACAACAAAAGGTTATGATACAAAGAATTTATCCGATTTTGTTATCGGATAGAAGACTTACCCATTGCATATTTGATGAAAGTTAAAATCTCAGATGATGTATTTTCTTTTAATGCTTGTCTGACTGTTTTGTGCTTGTCCTAATGTTTTGTGAATGTTTGACTTATTTGTGCTTGTCTTACTTTTTTGTGCTTGTCTGACCTATTTTTGCTTGTCTGACTTTTTTCTGATTGTCTGGCTTATTTGTTCTTTTCTGACTTTTTGTGCTTGTCTGACTTATTTGTGCTTGTCTGACTTTTTTTGTGCTTGTCTGACTTTTTGTGCTTGTCTATTCTGTGTTTTCATGTGGGTCTTGCAACCAAGTCTTGTTGGAGATTGCCACCTGTGTTTCATGCATAAAGAACAAGCATAACGATTTTTTAATGGACTTAAACAAAGTTCAGTAAAAGATAAAGGAAAAATGTGTCCAGCAAGACCACTTTGCACTGACCACAGCGAAACACACAAACAAGACGAAAACAAAATTGGTAATCAGACAAATTAGTCCCACAAAAACTAAGGGACAAGCAGAAATACAACAACATCCGTTGAAAATTAGCAAAAAATGTTATTATGTATGCTCAATATCCTCCAGCATATACGGTCAAACAGACATGTATATCCTTGTCTTATTCTGCATGTGTAGGTTATATTGGCCTGAATAAAGACATGCATGCATCTGATGATTATCAGCATCAGCGTATGATTTCTAAAGTCAGTATTTCAAGGATACAACTGATGCGAATTTACAGTATTTATAGTACTTTTAAAGAATAACTATATCGTACTAGGCAGCTTTGTACGAATTTAATTTGGTAGAAATATTGACGCAAAAGGCCACTTGCCAAATTTCATAATGGCTGACAAAGTAACGAAAAATGTCCGAGTTAGGCAATTTTTGCACCCTTTTTCATTGTTACGTCTCTGGAATTGCGTCATTTAACAGTGACATCATAATGTAAAACAACGCCAAAAATGTTGACTCTGACATTTTTTGCTTTCTATCAAGATCGGAAAATGGTCTTTTAAATGAGAAAAAAAAATAAATTGTGCTTCAACTATTCGGATATATTTATTGGTAATGTTTTCTATTCTCCACTGAAATCTAGACTAGTTAAAATTGATACAAGTCTTAGAAAATAACCCAAATGTTTTGGTTTGAGCAAAACTTTAATGTCAAATACGTTTTACAACTCATGAATACATTTTGCGAAGTAAATATTTCAACAACATTACGAAAAGTGTGGATGAAAGACAAAGCCAAACCTTAAATCAACACATAATTAATTGTACCATAAGGTCTTGTTAGTTACACTCAATCTTTTGACAAGAAATAGTGATTTATATAAAGCATCCACCATTTAACGTTTATAAGATCTATCTGATCTTATACCTCAATCGAATTCTCTTTATGCCATACTGTGTGTGAGTGTGTACGTGCTGCATGCGCGCAGGAGATGCTCACTCTTCCTGGACACCTGATCTCACTCTCAGCAGGGAGCTCACTTCTTTTCATATGGTAGATTTTTTTAAAATTTCTGTTCCTTTGCCTTAGTTCTGGTTTTTATCCTGGTTTTGTGCCACTGGTTAGATGATTTTTCGATTAGCGATTTTATACTTCTTGATAGGTATATTAATTTTTCCCACATTTGTAATTGTAGATAAAGCATGTCTAGGATCATTCAGGAAACAGAAATATTACAGATTGCAAAGAAGTTCGGTAAAATTGTCCTTGCAAAGAATCTGAAACAAACACAACGATAAATACTACATTGTATTTGAGAGAGTATTTAAAGGCTTTGTTAATATAAACAAAGAACTGAATACAGAAGAAAAAACATAACTAGGTCAATGATTCTTGTTTTGGTGTCACCGATAAATGAAAGTTTATTTTCTGAGTTAATGAAAACATGTTGATTTCTTGATTTTTTTTTTCTGACACTGACTCAAGTCCAGACATTCGTCATCTTAGATTACGATTAAAATGACTGTACAAAAACTTAAAGCATTATCAAGTGCACTTAGGATTTCATTGTGCAAGATACGTAAACCTCATAAACCGATGGTTCTTCTCAAAAACATGTTAGTCCTCTACTCCAAATTCATCTGAAAAAAGAAGAAAAAAGAAGAATGAATGCAACTGAAAGTAAGCATAGTACCATAGGCCAAAGTAATCCTAATTTAGTAATATGAAATTCATTTTAATCCAATGAAATAACTGAAAACTACCGCAAATTTGTTGCATATTCTATTGATTAGTATTTTGTCTCCTAATTGTTAGCGATGACTAACTCCTCAGTGACATCTAAAACCTTACATATGAATTTTACGGTACGAAACTGATGTTACCCTATCTACTTTATGAGCAAATTGTGTTTTTACGTCAGATACCTCCCAAATGGGAACTAAATCCATATAACGAAAATACTTAATATACAGGTACATATAATAAAATAATGACTTCAGATTAGAACAATACAAGTACAAAAATAATTGAAATATCTTCGGAAGTTGAAGTATACGCTTTCTGAAAAAAAAAACCACTATCACTCACAGCTTACTTAATTCAAATAAAAGGATACCCTTGATTATGAACATTCTTCATGTTCACGGGCTTCGCACTTCGGACACCGCACTTCGAAGGATGTGCGTCAGAATCCCGTGACCTTAGAATACTTTGTGTAAAGAATTTATATGTTTCATGTATGAAATATATATTTAAAGCTCCCCGATGTACTATCATCCATTGAGTGTTCAGATTTTACTTTCTCAATCGCACTTGATTTCTTTTATATGAACCCTAATTTACGAAGTTCTGTGTTCGAAGGTTAAACGTCTTCAAATTCAATAGCATCATTTAAGAGCAGATAAATTTTCAGCATGGACCAGACCAGTCGAAGTCCGAAGTACGTCAACTTGAAAAATGTCCAATATTGTCTGTAGATATGAAATGTGACTTGACTTACGTTTTCAGGAGGCTGTGTGCTGACAATGATTTCACCTCTTTCTTTTTCTCAGGATTTATACATGGCATTAACTGCAAAGAGATCAAGAATTACTTAATATTCTTTTATCTTTAGAAAAATTCAGAATTTATATAATATGAAAAAGTCGACGAAGAGAAAAATATTATTCAAAAATCCCATAGCATTTATTTTATATGTTGTTGATATGCCTTTTGGTTGAGACAGAAAGTTAAAACAAGGAGGCTGGAACAAGCAAAACCATTGGTGTGCGCTTAATCCTGATAATAATCCCATCTGCATTTGGCGTGCTGGCTCATTGGTGTCGTTGGTTTATGTGTAGTCTTTTGTGTTTAATGTTTCTCTGTTAAATTTTATGTTCCTTGTCATTTTTGTGTCTCATTCAATGCTTCGTCACGCTGTCTGTATGTTCATCTTGCAGCGAGGAGGTTATTTTACAACACAATTGTGCGTTCTTGGAGACCGCTTTGTAATCGGAAAAGTGAGATGGTTTTGCGCACGTAATCCGGATAACCACAGCATCAGCTACATGCGTGGCAGATGGCCGTCCTAAGTCGGCGCCGGTTGTCCATTGGTCTCATTGGTTTATGTGTGGTCTTTTGTGTTTCATGTTTGGAACTATGACGTCTCTTCCTGTGGGTGAATGCTATGTGTTTTTGCATTGGGTGTTTTGCTGTGGGTATTGCAACCGAGTGTTGTTGGAGATCCCCTCCTATCTCAAGGAAATTCGAATTACCATCGAGTAGGAGGATTGTCTGTAGAAAATCTATAGAACAATGACAAAAAGGATAATGACCATTTCCTAATACACAGTACAAAATCGATAATTCCGAAAATCATAAACCGAAGGCATACAAAACCAGGATAAAACAAGAACCAAAGCAAAAAAAGAAAAACCTCCACCATATGAAGAGAAGCGAACTCCCAAATTGGAGTGAGACCAGGTGCACAGGAACATATCATTCGCCATTCTCAGCGGATGGCCGTCAAGAGTCGATTAATGATTTTTCCTTCATGTCTCGGTGTTATTGCTTATTATCTCATTTTTGGTGATTGTTAATGTGTATCCCGTTTGTTGAAAGTATTGTGTCTGCTGTGTATTATTATGAGTGTGTTCCGCTGTGCTCACTGCAAAAAGGAAGTTAAAGTGATAACAAATATGGGCAATGACCGTATCGTAATAAACATTACAAAATCGAAAATTCAGAAAATCATAAACCGAAGGCATACAAAATCAGGATAAAACAAGAACCAAAGCAAACATAGATAAACCTCCACCATGTGAAGAGAAACGAACGCCCAATATGGGAGTGATACCAGGTGCCTAGAAAGAGTCAGCATTTCCTGCTTGCATGCAACACCCGTCGATTCAATTCGTTAGAATTGTCACATCCGGTTACTTCCATTTCGGAAGATACAAGTATATTCGGTGGTTTGATGGTTCAAATGGTCTCGGACAGATTGAATATCATCCACCATTCTCGAGAGTGGGACATCATAGTGAATGACGAGTTCCCCATATCGACCTTAGAATCATAAAGACAAATCATTGTTTAAAAAGTAATAATTTGTATGGCACGGTATCAAATATATTGAGGCATGTAGGATTTGACCTGTTTGTCCGTGGCAAAATCGTTAAGATTGGGTATAACGTTTGAATGATAGGTAATAGAGCTTTTATATTTCACATATGCAATCCTTGAGACGAGACGTTTTCATTGCTGCTGTCCTCGCGGTTCACTTCGGGAACTTGGTAAACGCGATTTTGATTACTCTGTCATGCAAATACTTAAATCAAATTGATATAATTGAATAGTTCTCGCTTAGTCGTAAATTTTGGTATATGGTATATGATCTTGGGTTTGCAGTCATATTATACAGAAAAAAAAAATACTTTTTAGATCGGTCGTTTTCAATTTTAAATTTTATCGTGACGTCTTCGAGTTAAACATTGAGCCTATGAACAACGTCACGACGTCACAGGAAAAAATAGCATGGAAAAGGCCCATCTTAAAACTGTTTTATATATAAAGTTTGATTACATGCACTGACTGTCGTATAACTTATGCCATAATTAACGACTATGCGAGATCTATTGAATGGTATCAATTTCAATTAAAGTTTTGCATGATAAAATAGTTAAAATCGCGTTTATCCAGTTTCCGAAGTAAGCCGCGCGGACAGTTATTAAATGTTATACGTCATGTTCGTAATCTTGTTCTAGACCTTCTTTTGATAAATTTTGAGATTACTTAAAAGTAGGTTATAGAGCATTCACATTTTACTTGTGTATTCCTTGGCAACAAAGCCCCTTAAGTTTCTATCGATACTAAAATTTGGATCTCTAGACCTTTGACCTACTTTTGAAAAAAAATTAACATTGACCCTTGCCCATCTAGGTTAATTTATGGTGTCAAACCCGATAAAAATGTCGACGTTGCATTCGTGTTTAACAAAAAAAAAAAAAAAAAACCCAAATTTTTATTTGAAGACAAACCTGGAAAGGAAGTCTTGTTAAAGATAATAGTTAGGTGCTCTCGTTTTGATTCAGACTTTATATTGTTATATGCAGCACCGACAGCAAAGCCCCAAAACACCCAATGTTAAAACAAAGAGCAGACACTCACAGAGAGAGACGTACATAGAAAAGGGACACCAACAATTCCGGCCAAGGAACACCAACAAACATAATAGAAACATGAAATACAAAAGAGCAAATATTGTGCCCGTAAAGGGAGCACATATTGTGCCCGTAAATACAAAAGACATAAAAAAGACACACATTGTGCCCGTAAACACAAAAGACCACATATTGTACCCATAAATATATAATGGATAATCTAAAGAAACTTAGGAACAAATTAAAAGTGAAATTGAGACTGATTGATAAAGCAATCATCGGAATCTTGAGAAAATGTACCTTCGTATTGAATTTTCTTTTCTATCGGACACTTACTGGAAGACTTCTGGAGAAGAAAGAAAAATGAAACATTTTAAAAGGAAAATACTACCAAGCAACAATGCCGTTTTTTCATTTCTAAATTAATTCATTTTTAACAGAAGCAAAACAAAAGTTCAAATCAGAAATTCAGATCCATTTTCGTCTGCCTCTAGTCTATGTTTGAATGACTACTTCTCAAAGGAACATGTCTATCAAGCTAAAGTATGTCATTCGTCATTTCAAATTCTAACAGAATGAAATCCCCTATAGAAATAACAAGTAATATAAAACACACATCAAAAAGATAACCAACCTTTGATCTATGGTGTATATTTGTTCGTATAACTCGATGGTTCAAGGATTGTAATGGTCGTGCATTGTTTTTATGCCATTCCATCGATGCTTCGTTTTGAAAGACCTTCAACTGCAATGGAAATTATTGTGTGAACTGAGATTCATGAAGATGAAAAGATCAAGCGGGGCATGCTAACGAAGGGACTGTAACATGTCTCCATTCTCTATTGTATCATTTGTTTTTCGATCTTAAAATCTTTAATTGTAAACGTGATTATTTTCGCTGGGGAATTTTCGCTAAATGCTCATTGGAACCGTATGTATGGGGGTAATTTTGACGAATCGGAAGTATTCCTTTTAGTTTTTTTTACTGTCTGCAATTCTATAAATAATATTAATATTGAAATAATACAATTGCAGAAAGAGCAAAAATATTCCAGCGCAAAAATTTCCGCGTTTACAGTTGGATATCTTTTGTACATTTGTAGACGACATGCATTTATTTAGCATCTAACAACCTAATAATATAGTTAAAAACAAAACAAACTCAAATACACAAATATTTGGTCCCTTGGCCATTATTAATAAACGACAATGTACATGTATATTACAGCTAAGTTTGATTTTCGAAGGTTCACTGGGGTTTTTTTTCATTTGACAAGGACCAAGGGGTCGAAAATTTGTGTATTTGAGTATTTTTAATCTAACCTAACTACTTTAATCTAACCTGTTCCTCCGTGACAAATACTGGAGTATTTAATATAATCCAGGTAACGCTTTCTTGACAACCAGGTTGTGTTAAGGAACCCTCATACGTCATGTATTCATCTGTATTAGACATCAGAAAATGGATAGGAAAATTGCTCAGTGATGTTCTGTTACCTGTAAAATATTTGATATGGATTTGACATTGCTAAACAATTCTTATTTTCCGCATTCGCGGTGAGTGTTGTATGCAGTCAGTCACTACTCCAGGGAGGCACATGGCCCTACCTCCATTCGGGGGTTCGCGATTGCCTTGTTCATGGAGACTTACATAATTATGCCTTATTACCCTGGATAGCTTGCTCTAGCTTGCTAGGGGTCCGTCAATGCTTAATTTGATGCTCTATCGTGAGTGCTGTTGAGATTTTCGTCAGGATCTTCTTTAACTCATTTGTGTCATACTTATGCCCTTTGCCGTGTGGAGCTCGTAAAAAAGTTCCCCGCGAGGGTTTGACAGTAAGTGTTTTGAATATTTCCCTGACATGATTGCCATAGCACTTTCTATATAGAAATGACCTCAGACAGTGCAGTTCATTTTTTTTTTATTTTCATTTTCGTGCATGAACATCGACGGCGGGTGCGGATAGCCAGCAAGGGCTGCTTACTTCTCCCGGGCACCTGGTCCCACCTCTAGCTTGCTAGGGGTCCGTCGATGCTCGCTCAATTTGGTGCTCTATTGTGAATGCTGTTGAAATTATCGTCAGGATTTTCTTTAACTCATTTACAAACATTTTCAGAAAACCATTATAATATTCTTTACTTCAATTCCATTATTATCTTATTTTTCTATGTCTACGCTTGCTGAGAATCCATTGCTTTGACAGCATAGCATGAAAACGTTGTACCTAGTGAGTGCTGTTGAGATTGTCGTCATGATCTTCTAGTGTACATCTTCACACAATTTTCGAAAAAAAGGATAATATACTATTATTTGTTTATAAAAATTCATAAATGTTTACCTCTATGTTTTATCCGTGGAAGGTTTTCGTTTAGAATCTCGAAGGCAGGATTTCTTTCTTGACCAATCTGAAAAATAAAAAGTAACTTACTGCATCTCTGGGGAAAATCAACTTTACAATGTACTTGAAAGTTAATGCATTTTTTATAAACTATTTAATTCCAAAATATCATAAAAATGAAGTAGGCTCACACTCATGCACCGTCCTTTCATATACATCTCTTTATAAAATGTGGACCTTTGCAGATCAAACATGAGAATATTTGAAATTAAACCATTAACTTTTCCTCATTTTAAATACTTTCGGTGTACCACTGAAGAAGATTAAATATCCGAAACATGCATGACAAATATGTATACTACCATATCCCAAAACATAGTACAAAATCGATAATTCAGAAAACCATAAACCGAAGGGATACAGAATCAGGATAAAACATGAACCAAAGCAAACAAAGAAAAACCTCCAACATATGAAAAGAAGCGAACTCCCAACACGGGAGTGAGACCATAGTGCCCAGGAAGAGTAAGCATCTCCTGCTTGCATGCATATCTAGGGAACTGTATTAAGAAATTTCTGTCTAGAAGGTTGCTCTCCGGCAGTAGACTTGGGCATTTGCTTTTTAGATGTATCAGCCCTTGAAACAGTGTACTTCGTCATTTTAACTTAAACTTTCTCATGTTTAATAACCAATCTACATGAACCAGGTTTAATAACCAATCTACATGAACAAGGTTTAATACCCAATCTGCATGAACAAGGTTTAACAACCATTCTACACGAACAAGGTTTAATATCCAATCTTCACAAACAAGGTTTAATAACCAATCTACATGAACAAGGTGTAATAACCAATCTGCATGAATATCCTTCAATGAAAATGCTTATTCAATTTTCAAACTTATATTAATTGAAAATAACTATCTTCCATTCGTAACATCTGACAAAAAGAGAAAGTACAGACCATACCTCTACAAAAACAGCAAGTATGACGATTCCTCGAACTGATGTCACCGCGTCATTGTATGATCTGTATACGTCACGGTTATATCCCCTAATCTGAATCTAAAATATTATCAATTAAGTTTTTAAGATCGGAAATGTAAGAAATAGAGAACATGTCTGCTCTCTTCTTCCTCTCTTTGTCTGCATTTACGATCTTTAGAATATTCAAAGAAAATTTTAACTTGATTCTATAAATAACCATTTATAAAATAAAACCAGTTTTTGTTTTCTGAATATCATACAACAAAATTGTATTCTCATTAAAATACAATGAAATAGTTAACACCTAATAAAATATCATGAACTTTTGCATAATATTTGAACCAGACTAATGGAAGTAAGACCTGTTCTACAAGAGATACATGACTCGGAAAACAACAAAGTACAATTTGATGATTCACTCCATTGGCTTTTACTCCGCTGTGATAAGAAATGTACAAAATGTTTAAAATAAGACATCCGTGAAGAACCATTAAAGGCGTTGAACACCAAATTGGCGTCGTAATAATTTGTTTTCTTACTTCCAAGGAAAAGTAAAGTCTAAATGACCCCAAACATTTCATACACTGATTCATCTATAAAATCGAATCTCTGTTGAAGTTTGGAAAATTCATACGTCTTTTAAGAAATAGATTCACTTTTCTAAAATTTGGAATTATCCGTTTTTTCCAGATATAATCTTCATTATGGATCAATGGCACCTCAACACCTCTCACAACATACATCGAAGAAGTTCCCATCAGTTTTTTATTCTCAAAGTCGAAGAGGCAAGGCAAAATCATTAGAATATTTATTAGAACAGTTGCGAACCAACCCCGATATGAACAATATTCCGAAGTGAGACTAGGTGTCCGGGGAAAGTAAGCTTTTCCTGTTTGCATGCAACACCCGTCACAACGGTACCATAAAACTCGGTAATTATCTCGATTTAGACATTGATGTACATACAACACTGATGAGAATTTAATATTTGAACCCCGTGTCTGGTGCATGATAATTGGTTTGAAATAAATGAAATTTTCTTCAAGTAGGTATAAGGTTGGAACCCTTCCGCTTTATTATGTATAAGGTAAATCCGTTTTGTTTGATGATAATGATAAATCATTTGTGAAAATATATCCTTTGAAAGCATCACCTATAGTGCATTCCGCACTTGTACTGGACTCTGGATATTTATCATTGGATAAAGTCTGTCCTTTGTGTTTCATTGTCTCCGTCTGCTTGTCAAACGCGTGAGAATAATAGGTTCTATCACGATCTTCTGAGTGAGACATAAAAATTTACACGAGTGACGGAAATTTTGTCTTTTCCTGAGTGGAGCGTAGCAGAACGAGGAAAAATGAAAACTTTCCGTCACGAGTGTAAATTTTTACGTCTCATTCTGTAGAAAGTGATGAAAGTGATGGAATCTATTTCTTCTTCCATGAAATTCAAACAACGCTTTATGCCATCTAACGCAATGTTTTCTGACGACGTTATTGTGACGTCACAATAAATAAGATTCTCTCATATCATTGGTCAATTGGAGCCTTTGAGACAACTAAGGATAATTTAATATTCGAAACACGTGTCTGGTGCATGGAAATTGGTTTGGAATTTTTTTCATGAAGGTATAGAGTTGGAACCCTTCGACATTATTTCAAATAAAATTGCAATATTCTAATGCAAAATTTGATTTTCTTATTTTATTAAGAGAAGTTCCCTGGGTATTTTGCATTTTTTCTCGATAATCAATTAATCTTTTTTATTATATTTTCAATAGCATGACGAAATCGAGGAAAATTGATTTTGACGATTCCTTTGGTACATATATACTGCTAAAAGAATTAGAATCAAATGGGCCTTCTCCATACCATCTAGTTAAATCCCACCATTTTCAGTAGAAAACATGTGTTAGATGATCGATTGATTAAGAATTCTATGAATCTGACCTGGTAGACCAAACAGATCCCTCTCGGAGTCTGTCTGTCGTTCGATGAAAATGTTCCCTCCAGGAAACGACCGAGGATGAGCAAAAAAGTGATAATTTTGAATTTTCCTGAATTTTCCATTTGAACCATTTCTTGTTGACTACGGACCAAAATGGCACCGGAACACGCAGGAGACACTTTATTTTCAAGATTAAAGGGCAAAAAGTCCTGCATCAAATGGAGGGTCTGTAAAAATTGCTGAAATTTTAAAACCTGGCATTTTTTTTCAAAATTCTTGCAGTTTGTTCTTAGAACAATTACATTCAAATTGATCCCATATATGTGTTCAGTTATTCTTGACCCTGTACATGTACTCTTGCCAGTGAAATGTTCATATTTTTTTTATACTTTACAATATTTCAACAGATGATAATAGAGTACCTGTTGGCTAAAAGAATACGAGAAATGGTAGCGTTATTCTATACTTTTGAGTAGTATAATAACTTATCTTATATGAGATGTACATGATTTGAAAACATATGGAGTGTTGAAGAGGCTGGTATTACATCACAGCAGGTTATTCTGATTCGTTCAAAGCATCCAGGAAGGGATTTCACAGGAAGACTTGGTTACAGTACCACCCAAAGTAAAACAACGAAACGCCACTATGTGAAAAAAAGGAATCTGACGTAAAAACATAATGACGACATTAAATTCCTTTGAATATGTCATATATGTAACCCTGAATTTCATGCTGGTTTCCATAGAATTTGATGACGTCACAATGCGTTGACGTCAGATACCTGCACACATGGGAAGTATATATAACTCTCTATTTCGAAAAGACCGAATCGACAGAAATCACCAAATACGACATCAAAACAATGAACACAAAAGTCTACACACAATCCAACGATCCATTTGGCAAACGATGCCAAATTATGCTCTAAAAATTACGAAAAAGGAAAAATCGAAGGATATGTTGAAAAAGCGAAACAGTTACTATAAAATTTTAAAAATGTTCACTAACCTCTGCAGGAAAATATTTATCATTAATACTGTGTTCCGATCGTGTAAATCGTCCTTTTCCAAAATGAAATTTTAAGTCCGTAATAGTGTAAACATATGCGAGGGGTCCACCGGTAATATTTATGTGGTTTGATTCATCATTGGACAAATACAAAGTGACGTCATTTCCTGTGTTGAATAACAACCCATGAACCTGTTGATTATTAAAACAGTATATACAAGGACGATATTAATAATGATTCTATTCACAATTATATAATTATAAGAGAGAGAGAGAGAGAGAGAGAGAAAGAGAGAGAGAGAGAGAGACTCAGATATGCTGGTATTCGCCATACAAATATTTGGCTTTGTAACAAATGTAAATTTTTTAAGGTATCAAATGCAAAATTGATTTCATAAACCAAATCAATGTTGTGCTAATCACCATACTTACATTTGTGATATTAACAGTCAGTGAACTCAAATTTGGGTCATGAAGCAAATATTTAGGAGAAATGTTGATAGGCGATTGTTGTTTCCCAATACCACACATCTTCCATTCTGACAACGACCAATATTTTGGACCTACAAAAAAGCGGATTTCAAAGTACTGTCTTTATTCAAACATCTACATCACCGAGCAAAGGTGAGTGAATCACAGTCACAGAACGAGTTTCATCTCCGACAAGTATTGGTTTCTGCACCCATAGAAATAACACGGAAATAGCCCTGCGTGAAAACAGATGGTAGGGAAGCAGAGCAGGATATGCAAAAGGGGCACAAAGATCCAAACATATCAAAGCACCAAACACAAAAAAGACCACACATAAACCAATAACCAATCTGTACCTTAAGGACGAACATATGCCATGTTAGTGTCAATGGAGATTTCGTGCCCACAACCCTTCCACCTCCCACAATTGTTGTCTATAATAACCTTCTCGATGAAAAAAGGACCACAGAATAAGACAGCATAACACAGGCACCAAAGTAACACACAGATGGATATGTGAATGGATATTCAAAACAAAGAGCTAACGAAAAGCAGTCCGTCTGTAGTCCGTCCGTCTGTCAGTCTGCATTCTGTCGGCTGGAGCTAGCTTGCTTGCTATAATTACAGTAATCATTTAGAGAGGACAGGTGGTCGGCTTCGCTCGGGAAATAGGTCTAGTCTCGGGAAATCAGAATCATGCAAACTCCCTCAATAGTATACTTTAACTGTTTTATTAGACCGTCACGTGCTGTAGCTCCGCCCCATTTCGACGGCACGCGCTGTAGCTCCGCCCCTTTTCGAAGCTATTTCCGTAGGGAAATAGTTTTCTCAACTAACGCACCCTTTGCAGGGAAATAGTCTCCTCAGACAAGTTACAGCTAGTTTTGATGAGTATCTTTGATACGATGGGATTTCCGTCCCTGTACAAAGAGGTGATTGATAATCTTTCTCTCAGCCATACATTTTTACATAATTCATAACAATACATTACTTTTTTTTTCGTTAAATGATGCTCAAACACTGCTAAACTTACGTAAACGTCTATGACGTCACAATAGGGTATTCGACATAAACATCCGGGGATGCGAGACAGAGTTGTCTCAGAACGGGTCAATCTGTAGATATCTCTATCCGAGGTGAGAGAAACTGTCTTTTTTAACGATGTTTGGACAGGAAACTCAGTGAGTCTTGTATTTACATGAGCCATGGTGCAATTCTTAACAGAAAGAAGGTTCTGCCGGCTGGAGAGAGCTTTTGCATGATATTACCCATCGTGTCCGACCTACATTGAGATAGGACAGTTGGTCAGGACATGGTCTTCTCTAACGAGATTTGGACATGATCCTTCTTGGAGTCCCGTCATCATCTAATTGTGATATGAATACTTGATTTCAACAGAAAAAATAATGCTCAACGCTTCCCCTTATGTAATTGTAATGTTATCGACTATCGTCATACAATATGCATATTTCGTCATTCATGATACTAGTACCACAATAGAACTAGCCTGCAACCAATGTTAAAAGACCTGAGCATTTTCTGAGCTTGGCATTCTTCATTTTCTCGAAACCTGTGTAAAATATTACATACAAAATTGAGAATCAGTTCATATTGGGTGTACAAGAACTTATATCAAACGCTGTTAAAACAAATATTTATTACCTGACAATCCGTCGTAAGTCCACCATTTATCCAAAGTTTCGGACATTGAACCTAAAATTAAAAGAAAATATATGAAATTTTGAAGGAAAAAATATCATTAATGTCAGGAAAAGAAAATGATATAAATTAACCAGATCAAATAATGCAGTACCTATAGTCCAAGCGACATTATACCTGAAAAGCCGGAAAGTCTAAAAGTCTATAAGTCTATTATATGAAAAACATAAAAAATAGATTACTTCTTTCCAAATCTGTTGTCTGAAATAAAAGAAGCTTTGTTTTGACCCTTTATTAATTTAACAGCATATATCATTTTGCTATTTCATCCAAAAAATATCATCAAATTAATGAAGATCAACATCGTAGCGCCATCCCCCTTAGTTATATTGGTAATACAGCTACTACATCGACTGGTTGTGTCCAAAATCACTTTGGTAATGATTATGATTTATAATTCGAAACACGCGTCTGGTGCATTAAAATTGGTTCCAAGATTTCGACGCTGACATTAAGTACAAAGAATAGGATGTATATATATCTGAATAATTTAATAGAAATTTTGTTTCAACTTATAGCATAAACGCAGGGTTAGATCTACACCTATCAATACATTGTAACAAACGTTTACAGTACATTTAAGTATATAGAAATCGAGTTTGAATCTGCACAGCGTTGAATCAAAAGTGGTTGTTTTGAAATTGAGATTTTTAATGATCTGTTTGATTTGATGTTTAAATGACTGTTTTGACCTGGCCTGTGCAGTAAGAATATTCAGCGTCTTAGAATAAAACTGTTACTTTCTACAACACAGTTCTTTACAGGGTTCGTGTATAGCAACAAAGTAATTCGCCGTTCAGGTTTTTCATAGCTCAGACAATGCAATGAAACATTATTTTCTGATACATTGTGATATTTCGATATAGGAACAAGAGTAAAATGATAACTGTACTACAGCTTTTGACAACCATTTGGTATTTCTTTGAAAAATCTTTAAAATACACTTTATTTTATCAATTATCAATGATCAGTTTAAAATTTCAATGCCTTAGCAACCGACATGGGGGCTGCCATTTTGTTTATAAATACAAGCTTTTTTTATTACGACGATAGCCGTTTAATTGGTCAAGCAGGTGGTAAATTAAAATATAATTTTGCAGATGGTAATTTATTGGCAAATATCAACCATCTGCTTAACATTGCAGCCAATGGGGAGTGAAATTCAAAATGTATATATATACTTTTATCAAATATATCCATAAATTTCATTAAAGTTATACGGTAGTGTTCCAACTCTTTACCTTCTTAAACATTTAAAACAAATATAAGGTATAAAGACGGTCAGGAATTTTGCATGTTCACTACCTTCAGATAGCAACTAAACGTACAATCAATGAAATTTCTTGAAGGTACAATTGTTTGCGAAGACTTATTTTTGCGTTTAATTTTTGTGTTTGCGTTTTCGTGTTTGTGTTATTGTGTCCTTATGCTCCTCGAGAAATTAGTTCCCACGCGAAATATTCTGCTGATACGTTATCTTGAGAGGATCCCCATTGCTGCAGTCACAGTAGAACACAGATGAATGGGAACAAATTCAAATGACATAGAGAAAATCCTGACGTCAATCTCAACAATACTCACAATACGGCACCGAATTAAGCATCGACTGTCCGCTCAACAAGCTAGAGGTGGGACCAGGTGCTTGGGATGAGTAAGCATCCCCTGTTTGGCTAGTCGCACCCGCCGTCGATATTCTTGCACGAATATGTCTATACAGAAAGTGCTATGACGCCCATGTCAGGGAAGCATTTAGAACACTAACTGCCAAGGAACAAACACAAGCTAACAACAAATTACAATCCCATTACATAAAAACATGCAAGACAACGCTTTACATGGACTGATGTATAATACATGTATCTTCACTGAGGCCAATCGTTATACAAATTCGTTTTAACTTGTGCCGCTGATACATTATAGAATGTCACAAAAAACAAATTCAATTTGATGTCCTTATTCTATATGACAAATATGGATAATGACCATATCCCTGTATGCAGCACAAAATCGATAATTCAGAAAATCAGAAACCGAAGGCATACAAAATCAGAATAAAACAGGAACCAAAGCAAACTAACAAAAACCTCCATCATATGGAAAGAAGCGAACTCCCGATATGGGAGTGAGACCAGGTGCTCAGGAAGAGTAAGCATATCCTGCTTGCATGCAACACCCGCCGCTTCATGTGACATATAAAAGAACTTCTAATAACGAATAAAAACCTCAAAAACTTTTGCCGTGTAGAAAAAAGTTCCCCGCGAGGGATTTGACAGAAAGTGTTTTGAATATTTCCCTGACTTGGTCGTCATGGTACTTTCTATATAGACAGGGACTTAGACAGTGCATTTATATGTATTTTAGATATTTGTCTTCATTTTCGTGTGTGACAACGACGGCGGGTGCGGTTAGCCAAAAAGGAGATGCTTACTCCTTCCGGGCACCTTGTCTCACCTCTAGCTTGCAATGGGTCCGTCGATGCTCAAACTTGTGCTCTAGTTTGAATGCTGTTGAGATTGTAATCAAGATCTTCTTTAACTCATTGGAAACAGTGTTTTAACAAAAATTTTGTATACGGATTCATAAAAGTGATATACAAAATGACAATCGTTCACCCTTTTTAGAAATAATGCGGAAGGGTTCCAACTCTATACCTTCTTGACGACAATTTTAAACAAATTTTCATGCACCAGACACGTGTTTCGAATATTAAATTCTCATCAGTGATGCTTCCAACCAAAGTGCTTTTCATAAGCATTCCAAATTTATTTCACCAGCGCATGCGTTATATTTAGAATTTAAATTTCTGCATTTACGTTACAGAGGTTGCGCGGCTTCAAAATTCCTGCAGGGTCGATTCAGTAGCATATCTAAATAAATAGCATTGGAGTGATGGTGCTAAGATGTTACCCTCCTTGAATTTCGATATTATTTTATGAAATGGCAAGTTTCCGAAATAGCAAAAAATATAGATATGATGTCACATTGATAAAGGGCCAAAACAAAGCTTCTTTCAGGCGACAGAGCTAGAAAGAAGTAATTACTACACTTGAAGAAACCCCCAAAAACTGTTCTCGAAAGCAAATTCAAGTGCATTTAATATCTTAGAAAATTTTGTGCTTACCTGATTCCGCTTCTGGGTATGATATATGTCGTGAATCTCCTTCAATAAAACAAAAAGTAAATTTGAAGAAAAAGTGACATAAAGTTTCAAAATATTAAACGATGTGTTAAAATTTTGAAATATAATCAAACATTTTCACACCTGAAACCATGGTCAGGAGTAGGGTTTCACAAACAAGAGCCACAGTTGGTTCATATATCATTGCTCTAGAGACCGTGAAATTCCTACATCCGAAATGCAACAAACATGATATAATAACTTCTAAAAAGCTAACGGAGTATCAAGTAATGGTCGTAAAGAATCAATTAACCGGATATATATTGGCGGAGATTGGACCATCGCAAATGATATTAAACGGGGCGGATATCTGTAACGGGAAACTAATAAGGAGAAAGAGATAAATGAAGAAGAGAATCATCGGAACTAGTCGTTATAAATGGACCTTGATTTTCTCCTCTTGTAGAAAATAATACATCTTGTTTTTCGGTGCAGCAGATCCTATTGTAAGCACAAATATATCTTTACAAGGATATCTATGTTGCTCTTATTTAAAATAGGACGTTCACATTTTGGTATTTTTTTTTTCCTTCTTAGAAACTGAAGCTAAAGGTTAATGACCATTTAAGGTGGGTCCCTGTCTGCCCATTAAAGCTTTTTTTGAAAAATATTTTCCAGTTCTTCTTTTGGTTGAATTCAAATATTTTTATATTAAATATTGACAACTGACCAAAATGTTTGTCTTAACCAAACAATTTTGTCTATTGTGGAATATTTAAAAATCGACTATTTTTTTCAGGACCGTCAATGTAGTTAATGTATACAAAACATCTTTGAAATTTAAGACTTATGTATTAAGCCTAACATTTTCTATAAGAAATATGTTACTCTAACGTTTTCTAAAGCCTATTTTTTAAATTCATATATTTTACTTATTTTGATTTATTATACAAAAAATAATTGCGGGTCAAATATGCTTTTATATTGTCCACGTAAACTACGATTTTAATTCAAAATTTACGAAGTGTGTGACTTTTCCATGGAGATATCATTGCTAAGATTGAATAAAATCGTATCTAAGTCATACCCTAATGAGTTAAAGAAGATCCTGACGATAATCTCAACAGCACTCACAATAGAGCACCAAATTAAGCATGGACGGACCACTAGCAAGCTAGGGGTGGGACCAGGTGCCCGGGAGGAGTAAGTATCCCCTGTTGGCCAGCCGCGCCCGCCGTCGATGTTCATGCACGAAAATAAATACAATATATAAAATACATGCATTGCACTTTCTGAGGTTATATCTATATAGAAAGGGTTAAGGCGACCATGTCAGGGAAAATATTCAAAACACTTTAACAAAAATCGCTCTTTTGAAAGTCATTTACAACAGAGCATACAAAAACTGAAGAAATATATGTAATTAGAGATTAATGTTATTTTCTAAATTTTCAAAACCCAAATTTTTATTTGATAACGCTTCTGAACAGATTCTACAGCAAATTTAGACCACATCACTCTTCAATACAAATCTAATATTATAATTGAAAGTTAGAAACTAATTAAGTGGGCCCAATTACATTGTTTTCTAAATTTGTAAATCATTTTGGCTTTAAGTTCCATTGACGATGTTTAACTTCAGTTGTCAATATTGAAATATATGCTCTGTTGCACAACTTCACGTGTTTCCGATATACATGTGTATATAAAATATATATGAAGACAATTGATATAGGATCGTTACCCCTTTGGAAAACAGAAACTTTTATTTTACAATTTAACGTTTAATTTATCAAATGTGTTAATCTAACAGTCGCTGTTGCGACGGGTGTTGCATGCAATCAAGAGACGCTGACTCTCCCCGGGCACCTGGTCTCACTTCGAAATGTTGATCGTTCTTGGGTTCGCAACCGTTCCGATGGGAATTCTCACGATTTTACATTGCCTTCTCGACTTTGAGACTGAATAACTGTTAGGTACTTCTTTGATGTTTATTTGAATGGCTTAGGGACGAAGGACAGGTTTTGAAAGCGGTTGTGAAATATGTTTGTAAATTATCCTAAAATAAATTTAATAAATTATTATGAAACTAAGGAGTACCCCTCATAAATTCCAGTACTAGATCAATAGAGGGTACATTGGTATACATTTTAGGTCATTTTCATAATTTTGCTTATCATATACTGTGAAATCATTTATTGTCTTGGGGCCCAATTTTCGTGGATTCACGAGATTCAGTATTTTCGTGGGGACGTAATTTCGTGGATGCAACCCATTCAAAGAAAGATAACTCTAGCAAACAATTATTCGCTGAGGATGTAAATTCGCGGATGAGGTTATCCACGAAAACCACGAAAATTGAGCCTCAACGAAATAAAATGATTTCGCAGTATCACTGATGAGGGTTAAGTACCCGAAACGTGCATGTCTGGTCCATGTTGCCAATTTATCTGTTCTTAGATGATGCTATTCAATTTGAAGACGTTTAAATTCACCTTTTGGATTTCCTCGAGCATCACTGATGATATATTTATTATTGAAATGCGAATATGGTGCACTAATAAATAAAGATAGAACATGTATTTGAATATGATAATCCTACATGCAGACAGTCAAGTTTTCTTCAAAGAAGAAGATAAATATACGCTACCCACCTTTTATAAGTGACCACCTAATACTTACCTCAGTCTTCTTTTTTTATTTAAATAAAGAATTATAATCCGTTGCTTTGAAAATTTGAAGACTAACTCTCTGTTAAGTAAAGAAAGTTAAGAAAATTTGAAGACTAACTCTCTGTTAAGTAAATGTACATATCTAAATTCAAAAGATAAAGGAGAGCGCTTCTGAAATGAATTTCGGTTGCTCCGCTGGAGGCATCATTGATGAGAGTTTAATATTCGAAACACGTGTCTGGCGCAGGAAAAATTTGTTTGACATTTTCTTCATGAAGGTATTGAGTTGGAACACTTCCGTATTATTACTGCTATCATGTTTAACGTCTTCGAATTTATTAGCATTATTTTAGAGCAGATAAATTTACAGCATGGACCAGACATTAACTTTATTTTCAGGCTGAATGTCTGTTTTATAAATTTTTGCAATCTTCCATAAAAATGTTTATTTTTGACGAGACAAAAAATCCAAAAACATAAAGATAAATAAAACAAACAATACATGTTTTTTTTTCTTTTTTTAATTTTCATGCATTCTAAAGCACAGAAGAGAAAATATTGGCATGAGCTTTTCGTGCAATTTCTAAATTAAAATGTTTATACTACCAAACACTTATTTAAGATGGGTACTGTAATTATAAAGGAAAAGCTATTGAAAACAAGGTTCATCGAAATGAAATTTCTAGATACTAATTTTCTTAGAAAACTTTGATTTTTTCATCTGCATCATACGATGAGATCTTTCTCGTTATAAGAACTGGACAATGGTAATAACCTAATGGTATTTTGATGGTTTATCCTGTATACCACACTTCATCATTCCATTGTTCTGCTTGACGCTCTTGGTCGCCATAATGCACCGAGAATCAAATATCTGTCCCCTATTTCCATGTATCGCACTCGAGTAAAAACAATTGTTATTGATGGTTCTAATTGTCTTAATTATTGGATGTTTGTATAAAATCTCTCCTAAGTAGATCTGTCTACACGGATTCATCCCACTGTGCAAGAGAGCAGAAAATTTAATCTGAGACTTTTGTGTAAAAGATCAATACGAAGGAATTACTAGGTTCTGTAAGGATAAGCGTAACCAATCCCAATTCAATTGTTGACTGGCATTTTGGATGCACAAAGAAAAACAATTTCATTTAGCGCAAATCGGGAAATCTTTAAATCGTTTCCGTTGCGAGTTAAGGTTAAGTCTTTACCTGGCTCCAAAAAAACATGGATTTGATGATCAGAAATAAATTCGGATTTTTTTTTCTGAAAATGCTAAATAAAGCCAATGAGCTTCCTCCCCTTTCGCAATTCTTATGGAGAAAAGAAGTCCTAGACATGCAAATGGAATTATTTTGAATTCATTTTATAAAATGACACAATGGGTTTCAAGTTTAATAGACGTCATTCACTTTCTTCATAAAGAAAAAAAGTCTCAAAACGTCAGATTATTACGAAATTGCGAATAAAAAACAAAATAATTGTTGGTAAACTCATGGGTACGTCCTTTGACTCTCTTCTTTCAGTTTTATTTTGTTTTGAACGGCATATCCTAATTGACACTAAAAGTGTTTCCGTCTAAGGATGAATTACCAAGTACTTTGTGTTATACATCATTTACTCAACCTGGATATTTTCATGCTTCCTAGGAATAATAGCTCGTGTAAAAGAAAGGGGGGATCTCAAACCAGGTCCATCAAAGTATTGTAAAAGAAGGGAGGGGATCTTCAACAAGACCCTGTTGCAGCACCAACAGCAAAACACAAAAACACCCGATGTGAAAACACAAAGACGAGCAGAGCAAGAGACGACGTACGACATAGAAACACCAAACACCTTTTGATTACACATAAACCAAGAAGATCAATGGGTAGCCGGTGCCGACTAAGGACGACATAAAAACAGCAAACACTTTTTGACTTCACATAAACAAACCAGACCAATGGGTAATCGTTGCCGACTGAGGACGGCAACTTGCTATGCAAGCAGAAAATGGTGTGATTATCCGAATTCGATGCGTACAATCCACCATTTTTTCGGTTTAAAGCTGCTCGAGAAAAAAGTATGCATTATTTTGATACCTTTGAGTTTGTCCTTCTTGCTGAAGAAAGGCTTAAATTTAATAAGTTTGTTTGTTGATTCATTCGAAAATTTCCACCTTTTGTTGAAGAAAGATTTTGTTTATTGATAGATTTGACACTTTCCACCCATGGAATAGAACAACATTTAATTCTAGCGATATATATCAAATATTCACTTTTTTTAGATTATAAATTAATGTCATCGGGATATAATCGTCTTTTGAGTAGATATCAAATTACAATTCGTCTGCCAATAGATGATTTTCCTATAAACTCATGAGACAGTCAAATACCAGACATCACAGAATTTCGTAATATTTTCATTCTGACGTCAAAATAAAAGGCATGACAACACAACAAGGTGCCTCAAGACGGTGCGATCAAATGTGACGTCACAATGGAAATATTTGCCAAATTGTGTGATGTCGGGTGTCTATATGTATAAATCAAGGTTAGGAACGGTCATATCTTTTATCTGGAAAATGGACTATTTTTATTTAGAATAGACATGTGATCCGGAATCTACACTTGTCCTTGATTTTTGGTTAGCGCTCTGTCTTTGGAGCGGTCGCCCTTATCTCTATATCTGACTTCCTATCTTATAGCATTACCCAAACAAGATAATGTTTTCATGTTATTTGAAAGAGTTAAAGAAGATCCTGACGGTGATCTCAACAGCACTCACAATAATGCACAAAATTAAGCATCGGCGGACCCCTAGCAAGCCAGAGGTGGGACCAGGTGCCCGAGAGGAGAAAGCATCCCCTGTTGGCTAGCCGCACCCGCCGTCGATGTTTAAGCACGAAAATGAAAACAATATATAAAATTCACGCACTGTCTGACGTTATGTCTATATAGAATGTACTATGGCGATAATGTCAGGGAAATATATTCAAAACACTTGCTGTCAAACCCTTCGCTTTTGACTTTCATAGAAAAAACAAATTCTATAAGATAAGTCCACCAAGTTGAAGCTTTTGTTGTTGTAAATATGCTCCCACATAACGTATTAGAAATTGTTGATGTAAAACACCTACCTACCTTTGTTGAGTCTGAATACCATGGCCAGAATTAGAAGGAAATTAATTCCCATTACGTGGAGATTAAGGTCTTCTTACAATGCATTAGGTTTCCTCTTGTATCAAAGGTCTTGGCATTTCGTTAGCATGCCTCTAAGTTATACATTTAAAATCAGAGTAAATCTATCAGTCTTTGCCTTCGCCATTATTACGAAGAGATATGTATCAATGGTTTAATGGATTTCTTTCTCATAAATAGAATTAAGAGAAATTTGATTCGCATTATTTATAGAAGGAAAATGCTCTGAAGAAATCAATGAGCGATGATAACATTGATTTTTAACTGTCATAAAGGGAAAGTGTTCGAAGATTATTTTAAACATATTTAATTATATTTTACATTTGACAATAAGAACTGAAAGTACATTTGACACCTTCAAATCCTAGATGAAATGAATTAAATTGAAATTTTAGGTGGACTTTAAACTCTCGTCCTCATAATTCCTAGTAAATCTTTAAAAAAAATTGCTCAGCAGAGACAAAATAAACGGCTACTGATTTTATAGCGCCAATTGACTTCTGGTTTTCAACAAATGAAGTATGCTTTGGTTTCATCTTTGCTTCTGTGGACTACCCCCCCCCCCCCCCTAATGAGTTAAAGAAGTTCCTGACGATATTCTCAACAGCACTCACAATAGAGCACCAAATTGACATAGACGGACCCCTTGTAAGTTAGAGGTGGGACCAGGTGCCCGGGAGGAGTAAGCATCCACTGTTGGCTAGCTGCAATACAGTATCTGGTATCTGGATAATGGACAAAGGTATACGGGATATATCCAGTATAACTGTGTAAAAAAACAGCAAAAAAAAAAACCCCATAACAAACCGGCCATTGAATCGAAAACAACTACATCGATGGATGTTTGTGACAAGAGGGTTGTCAAAGAATCGAATGAATGAAGTCTTCATTATTATGTTTATTATGAATATTAATGCACTTGTCGCCTGCCAACATCGTCACACCTAAAGTATGACAGACAGGTAGACAGACAGAAATGATCTGTAAGCATCACATTGCTTCTCAGGCAACACAAGAATAGTGCAAAGCATTATGTACATTGTACATTATGTTGTACTAGTATTTCAAACACGATTGGGTAGTTTCGTACCATTTGCTTCATTTGAAGGGAGGCGTGATTATCACGTGATATGTGACGTATGATAACGAGGCTATGTATCAAAGCTGTTATTCAATCAAGAAGTATCCAATTACACGACACGAGAAAGAGATCCTAGCAACATGTCAAATTAAAGAAATCTATAAGAGGACGTCTTAGGATTGAATGTAATGTAATGTGTCTATATGCGATGGTACCCACTCAGCCTTAAGACCCATTGGCTCAATAACTCAACTTAAGGTTATTAGATTAACTACAATTTTCTCGTTTTATTACAGCAATTATTGGTCTTTTACAAATTCCCCTAGATTTTATTTGTTTTTCTCAGGAAAGAAATAGAGTTTCGGATCTAATATCTTACGGGCAATCATGTCGGACTAATAGTTCAACATTTCGCTGTAAAAATGTACGCAATAGAGATGTATTGAGATTTTGCGTAAATAAAGATAACACATTTTTTCCCTATTTTATTGCACTTTTAATGCATGTGCGATTGTATCTATTACCAATTTCCATGATATTGATAAAAGATCTGCACGCCTGTTGTTTGACTTCATCTTAAAGAGTACCGAAAATCATGCCAGGTCCCGAATACGAATAATCCTGAAGGTCAACATTCAATACTTGGGTATACATAAACCAAAATAAATCTAAGGACATATAATCCAGTCAATACTTGTGGAAGATACTCTTTAGTTTTATAAACGTTTTCGTTTACGATACCCCAGTATTTTTAAGGGGCAATGCAATTCTTTTCAATCATCTTTTTGATAGCCGTTATAATAACAAGTTGCTCGGTGCTAAAATATACTGTCACTTATTGATGAATGATGTCACAGTTCATAATACTGTTCAAAATACTGTTCAATATACTGTTCATAATACTGTTCATAATACTGTTCATTATACTGTTCATAATACTGTTCATAATACTGTTCATAATACTATTCATAATACTGTTCATTATACTGTCCATAATACTGTTCCTTATAATGTTCATAATACTGTTCATAATACTGTTCATTACACTGTTCATAATACTGTTCATTTTACAGTTCATAATACTGTTAAAGTGGAAATTTTCGCGTGGGGGTAATTTTCGCGTTGTTCGCGATTCTATTGACATCGCGAAAATTTCCCCTGTGAATATCCCCGCTGAATTCTTACAATCGGAAATGCATTTTTATCGCGAAAATTCCCCCCACGCGCATTGTCTTGATGTTACAATCGCGAAATTTTCCCCCGGTTAAAATTACCAGATTCTACAGTTTTTCATATTGTTATTTGCTTTTCCTCTTTTTCTGCCTCGAGCATCAGTAATGAGAATACTATAATCTTACACCACCACGAGGGAGGGATGGCGATTTCTCAACCCGAGTGTATAAATTTTGCAAGTCCATGAAGAGGCTTGCCGAGTCATGGACAAGCAAAATTTTTACACGAGGGTTGAGAATTAGCCATCCCTCCCTCGTGGTGGTGTTTGATTGTTTTTCTCCCACGTTATCGACTATCTAGAGTGTCTGTTATAATCACCAGTTTGCCTTGCTTCCATAACGTCGCTTTGGTAGCGGTGACGTCAGAGGGTGAGATCGATGACGTCAGAGGGTGAGATCGATTTATCTCACCCCAGGGAAATTTGAGAGTTCTCAGTCTCAAGTGGGAGAATACCTTGTTGCATTGCGCATAAGGTACACTGACATTGTACAGTCAAACCTGTGATAGACGGTCAGCTTTTGGAAAAACCAAATATAGCCGCTTAAGACAGGTGGCCTTTCATTCCAGGTTGGTTTTATAGGGAACCATAACTGATCATACTAGCTAAGGTGCAAGTACGGTGTATTTTTGATCAATATATTTTTGAACAAATAATTCGATAGTTTTATGATAATGCATATCCGTGTAATGAATGCATTAAAATTGATATTTCTACTAGTAAATATCCATTATTCAAAGACACAAATTTACTTTTTCCGCTAAAATGGCCGTTGAAAAAAAGTTAGGAAGCAATTTCGGTCAAAATTTTGTTGACCGCTGGCCGCGTAACGAGAGTGACCGTTGATTTAGGTACATTTATATAGCAAATCGTGTTGGGAGGAGTTAAAAGTGACCGTTTTCATGGAGTGACCGTAGAAAACGAGTGACCACAAGGACAGGTTTGACTGTATAAGGGAACGTACATTATATTTTTTATAAGAGATGGGGCATGTCCTCCTAGTTAACCAACATGCATCCTTTACATTTGTTATATGCTGAATTTTTCTCTCTATACAACGCACTTGTTGTATTCATGAGAATAAAGTATTTTGTTATTCGTTGCTGTTGCAGTTGCAGTTGTTGTTGTTGTTAAAATTGACAATCATAAATACTTACATTTGTATTATGTCCTTTCTTTTACTTAGTGTAATTTTTAGCCTTGTCAGTGTTGGCTTCGCGATTGGCGATGCAACGATGTCGTCATCGGACTCTCCTTACAAATGTATGTGGAAAGTCAGTCTCATCAATACACTTTCTATCTGATGGCAACATTGCAATTGGTACAGCGAAAATTATGCTAAGTCAGTACATATTGTACTTTATTCGATGAAACAAATTTCATTTGGTTTTGTAAGCATAGCTAGCATAGTGCAGAGAGAATATACTTGTGTCCTCTTTTTTTTCGGGGGGGGGGGGGGTTGGTACACGATGTCGTTTCTTAATTTGTTTGTTCCTTGACTCATAGTCACTTTCGTCTCTTTATTTGTCTGGTGCATGAAAATTGGTTTGAAATTTTCTTCAAGAAGGTATAGATTTGGAACCCTTCCGCATTATTAATATAAACACTTATTTCATTTTGCAGTGTGGAGCAGTTAAAATCGTTCCCCGTGACCTGAGTTTTGTCAAGTGTATTAATTACTTCTTTCCAGCTCTGTCGCCTGAAAGAAGCTTCGTTTGGCCCTTTATCAATGTGACATCATATCTATATTTTTTGCTATTTCCGAAACTTGCAATTTCATCGAAAAATAGCATCGAAATTCAAGGAGGTAAACCTCTTAGCACCATCCAACCATGCTATTTTGAACATAGATTGTATTTCTATATAAGTAAATGCAGAAATTTAAATTCTTAAATTAACGCAAGAGGGCTTTGGGCTGCTTATGAAAAGCACTTTGGCTGGAAGCATCACTGATGAGAATTAATATTCGAAACACCTGTCTGGAGCATGAAAATTGGTTTGAAATTTTCTGCAAGAAGGTATATATAGAGTTGGAACCCTTCCCCATTATTTAGTACGTGGTTGATCTACATTGTATTTAGTAGTTAAATTACTGAATTTAGGTTGTTTCTGAAAATAATTTTAGCTTGTAGCATCACTGATGAGGATTTACTAACCGAAACACGTGTCTGGTATTATTAAGGTCATTCCTGGGTATTCAGGAAAAAGGACGAACTTCTGCCAATGTTTGCATAAATCAGAATCGATCCGGTTGTTCCGGCTGTTTCTGGTAATGGAACGCGCGTTCCAATGGATCCGATAGGATCGTCTGGTACGCCTAGGCTTTTCAACATGGCGGACAATGTTATGGTCTACTTACAGTGTTGGAAATGTTAATTGTTATTGGAAATTGTGGTATGGATGTCACTAGAAATTATCCATATCTGATAAAAGAAGTAAAAATAGAACTATTTCAACATTGATTTCAACAGTTACTTTTGAATTTGGAGAATATAGAGGGTTGCCAGGTGCCCAAACAGGAAGAAGAAGAAGAAGAAGAATATCGAGATTTTCCTCTATACATGGTTACTATTGTGAAGTCATTCTGGAACTATATTCCTTCTATTATCAGAATGGGATCTGGAACGATCCGGCAAATGGAACACAACCCTGGTATATCAGATGACGACATGGCTTTCGTGTTAACCGGAAATTACGTTTCGTAAGTAAACATTGTAGTTCATTCCAACAAAGCTGATTTTATTTGGCCTTGTAAGCACAGACAATTGCAGGAAAGAAAAAGTTTTCTTTGGAAAGTGGCAATCGGTGTTAATTAATTCCACTTGTCACTGGCGCTAAAGTGTGTAATCAATTTATCACAACAACGTTTCATTACAGGCAATTACCTCCAGGAAAATCTTTGCCCAGTAGAAGTGTGTTATCAAATACCGGCTTCAGCGTGGCGTGTGATATGATTTCACCCCTCCATGCGTCCATTAGGGAATCAATGAAAGGAAGAAGCACTGAAGGGGTAGTGATTCAATCAAATTGCCTTGAAATGCAAACAAAATGAAACTCTGTCTGCTTATTTAGATGCTTGTGTTATCTTTGGTATTAGATGTTTTATGCCGATCTTATACTTAAGTCACTTGATCTCCTAATGAAATTTCCATGATGATTTTATTGCAGAGTTTGTTAAAGAATGCTCATTCCGCTACAGAACACCGATCAATACTGAATACGAATCAAGAACATTTCTTGCAGACATTGCACGTCGTTCCAACTCTACATGACATAATTTTCAGAAATAACTTTCCTACTTTTACGCTTTGCATAAGTATGAATAAGTATTATTTCGATACCGCGAGCTTCCATCAGTCATTTTTGACAGACATATACATTTATGAACAAATAAATATCAAAAATAAGAAAACAATTTTCAATTACTGTA
The DNA here is from genome assembly GCA_028142955.1 of Pinctada fucata. Taxonomy (NCBI): domain Eukaryota; kingdom Metazoa; phylum Mollusca; class Bivalvia; order Pterioida; family Pteriidae; genus Pinctada; species Pinctada fucata. The sequence continues at coordinate 53,361,781 of AP027111.1, forward strand.
TGGAAATCCTTTGCGACAGAAAAGCAAATCATTGCATAATACGACCTCATCCAGTTTAAGGTATCCGATGTACAATAGGGCATTTTTAGATGCCTGGTAAGGTACTATAAACTCTCTATTTTCTGAAAGGTCATAATGTCCACTACTCAGAAATAACTTCAGTACATGTATTCGAGTTATGTCATCTGTCCCTGTACATACTTTATTTGCAGTTGTCTTCTCTCTTTACTTCATTTGTTTTCTGTTTTGTTTCTGTACTTCATCGGTGTCATTTTTACCGTGTGGACCTCGTAGAAAAGTTCCCCGCGAGGGGTTTGACAGTGAGTGTTTTGAATTTTTTCAATGACATGTTCGCCATAGCACTTTCTATAGGGACATAACCCTATACAATGCATTTATCTAATATATTGTTCCTATTTTAATGCATGAACATCGACGGCGGGTGTGGCTAGCCAACAAAGGATGCTTACTCCTCCCGGGCACCTTGTCCCACCTCTAGCTTGCTAGCGGTCCGTCGATGTCTTCTTTAACTCATTTCTGTCTCGATTTTTCATAATTATGTATACCAGTATCCTGTTTCTATACTCTTTCTCTGTGTTACATCTGCTCAGTACTTTATATCTAGATTCTGCATTCAATATGTCTTTTGTCTATTAACTTTATTTGTATTCTGTTTCTGTACTTGTGACTCAGTACTTTCTCTTGCGTTTCTGTACTCTGTCTTGTGTTTCTGTACTTTGTCTTGTGTTTCTGTTCTTTGTCTTGTGTTTCTGTACCTTGTCTTGTGTTTCTGTACCTTGTCTTGTGTTTCTGTACTTTGTCTTGTGTTTCTGTACCTTGTCTTGTGTTTCTGTACTTTGTCTTGTGTTTCTGTACTTTGTCGTGTGTTTCTGTACTTTGTCTTGTGTTTCTGTACTCTGTCTTGTGTTTCTGTACTTTGTCTTGTGTTTCTGTACCTTGTCTTGTGTTTATGTACCTTGTCTTGTGTTTCCGTACTTTTTCTTGTGTTTCTGTACTTTGTCTTGTGTTTCTGTTCTTTGTCTTGTGTTTCTATATTTTGTCGTGTGTTTCTATACTTTTTCTTGTGTTTCTGTACTTTGTCTTGTGTTTCTGTACCTTGTCCTGTGTTTCTGTACCTTGTCTTGTGTTTCTGTACTCTGTCTTGTGTTTCTGTACTTTGTCTTGTGTTTCTGTTCTTTGTCTTGTGTTTCTGTACCTTGTCTTGTGTTTCTGTACCTTGTCTTGTGTTTCTGTACTTTGTCTTGTGTTTCTGTACCTTGTCTTGTGTTTCTGTACTTTGTCTTGTGTTTCTGTACTTTGTCGTGTGTTTCTGTACTTTGTCTTGTGTTTCTGTACTCTGTCTTGTGTTTCTGTACTTTGTATTGTGTTTCTGTACCTTGTCTTGTGTTTATGTACCTTGTCTTGTGTTTCCGTACTTTTTCTTGTGTTTCTGTACTTTGTCTTGTGTTTCTGTACTTTGTCTTGTGTTTCTGTACCTTGTCTTGTGTTTCTGTACTCTGTCTTGTGTTTATGTACCTTGTCTTGTGTTTCTGTACCTTGTCTTGTGTTTCTGTACTCTGTCTTGTGTTTCTGTACCTTGTCTTGTGTTTCTGTACTCTGTCTTGTGTTTATGTACCTTGTCTTGTGTTTCTGTACTTTGTCGTGTGTTTCTGTACTTTGTCTTGTGTTTCTGTACCTTGTCTTGTGTTTCTGTACTTTGTCTTGTGTTTCTGTACTTTGTCTTGTGTTTCTGTACCTTGTCTTTTGTTTCTGTTCTTTGTCTTGTGTTTCTGTACTTTGTCTTGTGTTTCTGTACTCTGTCTTGTGTTTCTGTACCTTGTCTTGTGTTTCTGTACCTTGTCTTATGTTTCTGTACCTTGTCTTGTGTTTCTGTACTCTGTCTTGTGTTTATGTACCTTGTCTTGTGTTTCTGTACCTTGTCTTGTGTTTCTGTACTCTGTCTTGTGTTTCTGTACTTTGTCTTGTGTTTCTGTACCTTATCTTGTGTTTCTGTACCTTGTCTTGTGTTTCTGTACTTTGTCTTGTGTTTCTGTACTCTGTCTTGTGTTTCTGTACTTTGTCTTGTGTTTCTGTACTCTGTCTTGTGTTTCTGTACTTTGTCTTGTGTTTCTGTACTTTGTCTTGTGTTTCTGAACTTTGTCTTATGTTTCCGTACTTTTTCTTTTGTTTCTGTTCTTTGTCTTGTGTTTCTGTACTTTGTCCTGTGTATCTGTACCTTGTCTTCTGTTTCCTTACTTTGTCTTACGGTTCTGTACTTTATTTAACTTCTGTCTCTGTCCGTCATAAACGAATAAAAAGATAACAATAGCAGCTATGGAAAGTGTTTCTTTGTCTACCAAAAATTTATTTTGACATATTTTTTATATAATTACATTTGGCTTCTTTGGCATCGATTTTGTGAAAATGCCGCCAAACAGCTGAACTCACAATTTCCTGTTACAACTCGATGTAAGTCTGATAGAATGACAAATATGGATAATGAACATCTCCCAATACATAAAAAAAATTAGATAATTCAGAAAATCATAAACCGTAGGCATAAAAAATCAGGATAAAATAGGAACCAAAGCAAACAAACAAAAACATCTACCACATGAAAAGAAGCTAACTCCCAATTTGGGAGTGAGATACGGTGCCCAGAAGCTTTTATTTGAACTCATATTCCTAAACGTACAAGTGATCGGAGAATATTTCGAAGAAATATAAAAATGAAAACAAAAACGAATTAAAAGTTTACATCTATTAAATGTATTGAAATTATCGATACTCAGCATTTGTATATCGATGAGTATTGAAAATATCAAAATATCTACAAAAATGTAGAAGTCTTCAATATTTCAATATCAATATACAGCACTACTATGGAACCCTCAGTATCAACCCTCCTCCTCCTCCTGGGAATCACTGAAGCATATCCTCCTCCTCCTCCTCCTTGGGTTCACTGAAGCATATTCTCCTCCTCCTTGGGTTCACTGAAGCATATCCTTCCACTCTTCCTCCTACTCCTCCTAGGGTTATCTGATGCATATCCTCCTCCTCCTCCTTGGGTTCCCAGAAGCATATCCTCCTCCTCCTTGGGTTCACTGAAGCATATCCTCCTCCTTGGGTTCACTGAAGCATATCCTCCTCCGTGGGTTCACTGAAGCATATCCTTCCACTCTTCCTCCTACTCCTCCTGGGGTTCACTGATGCATATCCTCCTCCTCCTCCTCCTCCTTGGGTTCACTTAAGCATATCCTCCCCTTCCTCCTCCTCCTGGGGTTCACTGAAGCATATCCTCCTCCTGGGGTTCACTGAAGCATATCCTCCTCATGGGGTTCACTGAAGCATATCCTCCTCCTCCTGGTGTTCACTGAAGCATATCCTCCTCCTCCTGGGGTATACTGAAGCATATCCTCCTCCTGGGGTTCACTGAAGCATATCCTCCTCCTGGGGTATACTGAAGCATATCCTCCTCCTCCTCCTGGGGTATACTGAAGCATATCCTCCTCCTCCTGGGGTATACTGAAGCATATCCTCCTCCTCCTCCTCCTCCTCCTGGGGTATACTGAAGCATATCCTCCTCCTCCTCCTGGGGTATACTGAAGCATATCCTCCTCCTCCTGGGGTATACTGAAGCATATCCTCCTCCTCCTCCTCCTCCTCCTGGGGTATACTGAAGCATATCCTCCTCCTCCTCCTGGGGTATACTGAAGCATATCCTCCAGGTAGAGGGGAAGTTGCGGTGCTGGTTCTGATTATGTTGGAGGAGGAGGAGGAGCTTCAATGAAACCCAGTCTTCTGTAATTTTCTATTGGCCTATTCGGTCTATGCAAGTCATCTATCTTATGAATTGGTTTACCAATTCTGTCGATCAGCAGTTTTTAAGAATATGTTTCTACTGTTTTACACGTCTATGTACGCTGTTTGAATTAAGAGTTCGACTTGTCGAATCATTGCCTGTTTAATAGGGATGTAACGATACACAAGATCACGATACGATACGTATCACGATACACTTTTCTATCCAATCCAACACTCACATATTCCTGGAATCCAAAGAAAAACTGAACATACTTGCATCAATTTAGTCTTAGTATGAAGAGGTATACTATTGGCCTTATACAATATGCATTATAAGTAAATGATACAGAAAAATTTTTTCTCTATTTGTTACACTGTGCTTGATTTTGTTAAAAAATACTGTATCGTTTGAATGGAAGATGTATCGTGATACGTATCGTCAAGCTACTGCATCGCGATACGAGTACAAACGATATATCGTCACACCACTATACTGTTAAGTCTTACTCGTGTGTGTGTGTGAGGGTGTGTGTGTGTGTGTGTATGTACATTTTCTTCGTATTTTATCCAAGAACAAAGAGAAAACATATCTATAAATATCAACATGTTTAAAATCAATCAAATCAGACATCACATATCATTTTCATATACAAATACAAATATGAGAAATGATTATTTTCAATTTAAGAATCGTCTTATATCTAAGATAGATACCATGTCTCAGAAATGAGGAAATAATTCATTCAAATGCACTCTGTAACGAGCATTTTGGTTGAGCGATTAAAAAACTGCAAGAAGATTTACGTTTCACTGCAGTTTTTGCTATGACGCCATATGTTCCCATAGCGACGTCGTTAAAAGCTGACGTTTTTCAGCACATAACTGACCATTTGCATTAGAATAGGGTTACCATACTGATGTTTTACAAAAACTGACAGGGTATCGGCGAATTCCCTGTCAGAAATATCCGTTTTAAAACTGCTCGGCTGACGCCTCGCTGTAAAACTCAATTTCTGACAGAGATTCGCCGATACCCTGTCAGTTTTTGTAAAACACACGCATGATAACCCATAATTCCCCTTTTTCAATATTTGAAAAGAAGATAGACCGATCCTTAAGATCGTCTTTTTTGTTTTCGTTTTTCATTATCTCCGTCCATTGGAGAGTTACACTATTGTATACATGTATCAAGAAAGATAACCCAAAAGAACTATCAAAAAGTGAATTATTTGTTTTACTAGAAAACATGGTAAGGATTTCGTAAATTCTAATGAACATTAAACATCTACATGTAAGAAGTATGACTTGATTCACAGATGCAAAGTATCATTCACGGAACTCACAGAATCCATTATGTAAAACAATATTATTGTGTTTCCATCGATCATGTTTGTGAGGTGAGTAATGCGGAAAAGGTGTGAGAATATTGGAAGTTGTGAAAGATGGATATTAAATTCATATGAAAAGGGTGGCTAAAAATAATCAGTTCTATATGAACATATCAATTACATAACGTGGTCAAAATCAAAACAAAATGTGTCGGACAAAACAAAACAGGACGTGTTGAGACCGAGTAACATAAGATAATAATTACGTGTATAAGTACATGTACATGTGCTTGAAGAAGTTAATGTTACTTCGTGTAGAAGAACATATGTTTGGAGAAGTTAAACTATGTGAATTAATGTATAAGCTTACATGTGCTTTAAGAAGTTAAACTATGTCAATTCTTGTATCAGTAGATGTGTTTGGAGAAGTTAAACTATGTCAATCCGTGTATAAGCACATGTGCTTTAAGAAGTTAAACAATGTCATTTCGGGTAATAATACGGTTTTTTTTTAATGGAATGTTTGACATTCAAATTTTCAGAAAGCGTTAAGATCAGTATTAAACACTTTGTAATTCAGCCAAAATACTAAGTTGAATAAGATAAAACTGAAAGGAAAGATAACTCGTGATATTTTATCTATTCTCCTGGCTCTGAGTCTGAAGTCCACTGCCGATATAATTTCCTCTAAGCTTCCACTTACTGTAGTCTGAAATAAAGGAAATACTACTAAATTCTTAGTATATTTGCTATATTAATTATTCAGAGGAGGATTATAAGAATATGTGCTTGAAGAATGTTTAACGTCTTCAAATCAATGAGCATTATTTTAGAGCAGATAAATTTACAGCATGGACCAGACATGCACGTTTCGGGTATTTAACCCTCGTCAGTGATCCTCAATCTAAACAATGTAACATTGCCAAAGTCTGTGAAAATAATGTCCTAAATATACCGAAAGACGTAGCAAGATGACTGGGATATGATGCTACAGGACCCAGGTTTTAGAAATTTGAGACAATTTTGTAAACATAAATTTTCAAATGCGTTTGAAGAAACGACCAACCGAAATTGGTCGAACTTGGCTACATGTGCCCTCGGGGACTTCTGGTCCACCAGCAGTAACACTCACCAAGTGGTACAAATGTTTAACGTCTTCAGATCAATTAGCATCACTTTAGAGCAGAAAAATTGGCAGCATGGACCAGACATGCACGTTTCGGAAATTTAACCCTCGTCTGTGATCCTCAATTGAAACAATGAAATACGGCCAAGGACTGTGAATGTTATGTTCAGAAAATATACCGAAATACGTAGTAGGATTTGTGGGATATGATGATGAATCGAAAATGTTTAACCCGCCGATTGGCTAACACCAAAGCTCAGTCCATATTCAAGACCTGCTGCATACCCTTTTACTGATAGATTTAAAACCATCGATCTTGTCAACCTATATTAAAGATGCACATGGTCTCGTCAGATATTTTGTCGAAATTTTATTTGAAGGGAGTCTATCATACTTAAATATTAGAAACTATACTGTTACTGTTACCATCTACTCACTGTAACAAAGAATATCAGTAAATAATAACGAAACAGAAGTTTTCTGACTCTCAGCTGACTTGCAGAATATGCACATTATATGGATTAAAAAATAACAATGTGGAATACATAGTCTGTATACATTTAAATTTGTTGATCAACAAAATTAAAATAAAATGTAAATATTTACGTTTTGAACCTCCTTGATCACATTCCCGATGACGCTCTCTCTTTTATAATGTCGTCTGGTCATAACGTTGATGTAAGCAAATTCCAGGAGAGAAGCAAAGACGAATATCAAACAAGCCGCCATCCAAACATCTATAGCTTTAACATAGGATACTCTAGGAAGTGACGCGCGCACACCGGAACTTTGCGTTGTCATGGTGAGAACAGTCAAAACACCCAATGAAATTCGAGCAGGCGTGGCTTCAAGATCCAACCAAAACGAGACCCATGATAACACAACGATGAGAATACTAGGAATGAATATTTGAATAAGGTAATATCCGGCGTTACGGGAGAAGAGAAGCTTTCCTTCGATGCATGCAAATTTGCTACCTGAAAATGAGACGAAGAAAACTTTCATACATGATAGTTTTTCAATAAAATCTTTATTATTGTATGAAGATAATGTTTTGAAGGATTCATAACATCAAAGTTTTGAGTAATAAAGTTCAAAATAGTTAATATGCTTTAGATACAAATTGCAGTTATTTTGGCTTCATAACATATGAGATCTCGAGAATGTATAATACATTGTTAATTCAAGCTATCATAAAATGTCAAAGGGGTAGAGGCAACATTTGCTGTTTTTGACCCATTTTTATATTTTCAAAGATTGTTTTCTTACTGATTTTTATGTTTTAAAAAGGGTTTGAGATATTGATGTTTATTGCAATTGAATAGATAAAAGATATTATAATGTATATTAGTGTTATTGTCCGCCAAAATTTCTCAATATAACCAAAATTAATTGTTAAATGATAACAACACGATTTCAACATTATAATTTTTAAAAGAATGTATAGAGAGCAAGCGCGTGTCAGTCATACTATTCATGTACATTCAGAATATTGAAAGGAATGTCTCATGTGAGTTTGAACCTGTTACATGACCTTGCTCTGGGGTCTACAATTGTAGATACATGTATGTAGGTATGTTTGTCCCTTGCCGAAAATGTGCATTTTTATTATAAAGACATAGAGCTAAATTCTCATCATTTTGCCATAAAAGGTAGGGTTTTAGAAAAATCACATTAAATATGTGGGGAGTTATTTTGTTTGCAAGAAGCATGCTGAATGAGAAAATATGATTGGGGCCAAAATTTGCCACTTTTGCCCCTACCCCTTTATCAATACGGAAGTATTTCAACTCTATACCTTCCGAAGAAAAATTCAAACCAAATTATCATTCATTATTACTACAAGCACCTAGTATGAGAGAGAACTTATGAAACAAAGTTATCGGTATCATCAACTACCGCCGTTCACACTTGCTGTATTTTGCCATTTATACCATTTCCCATGTAAATTGTACCTTGATCATAGTCCTTACTACAGTTTCTGACTATTGGTTGTCTGTTAAGCTCAAACTGTGCCAGTAGCTGATTGGGCTGTATGTAGATAGGCTTCTTACGATGCCAGACGAACACAACGTTGTCTGTACTGTATCCATCTTTTTTGAAAATTAAGATAATTTTTTTAAACAATAGTTCGTATATGTGCTAGGTCGAGCAAACGAAAACGAAACGAAGATTTCATAACAAGCCATACTGATTATTTCTAATTTTATGGTGTTTTTTTTTTTTTTATTATTCTTTTTCGATTTGATTTATGATTTCTTTTTCGATTCCCTGAAAGGAACACATTTGAAAAGTGCTAGCATGTTAAGAATTTTGATGACTTTGATAATACTGTGTATACACAGGGATTTACCACGCTTCCTGGTTGCTCTATTCAATACGGGATATTATAAGTATTTATTAATAATGGTTACCCATATTAAATAGAGCAATCAGGAAGCGTGATAAAACACTGTGTGAGTATATTTCATACACTGATTGTGAAAATATAGGTTTTTTCAATCAACGTAAGTTTGGTTGCCATGATAATGAAGTCACCTTTTCTAATAACTATTGAGACAATGAAACTGGCTAACTTTTTTGTTCTTTTCTTTTTGCCATGGATATCATGTGCAAATGTAACATCTAAGTTTGTAACTGCGCAAACCGTGAAATGAAACAAAGGATTCTTTAATGTCTGGTCCATGCTGAAAATTTATCTGTTCTTAAATGATGCTATTGAATTTGAAGACGTTTAATTAACATTAAACATGAAGTTGCATACAATGTAGTAATGTGACCCATACTTACAGCTTTCTATTGTTATTGGGCACACTTGGGAGTCAAACGGGTAGTTCCTTAATGTGAAATTACATGACAGGGTCATGGAGATCCTGTAATGAAAATTGATATAAGAAACACTTCTGAGAATATGATACATGTATTATTTATTCATTTCATATAACAAAGAAAGGATTTAAAAAAAAAAACAAAAAAAAAAAAAAAAACAAAAAAAAAAAAAAAAAACAAAAAAAAAAAAAAAAATAAATAAATAAAAATAAATAAAAACAAAAAACAAATTTCGAATCATTTGCTTACATTTGCACAATTAAAGAGTTAGCAATAGCTTTGAACTATGAATATTCTTTTTGGTTGCCGTGGCTACTACATGTATGAAAAAAACACATTGTATTAAAAAAAAATCTTTTAAGTGACACCTGAGCTTATCTTTTTTAACTTTCCAGGATTTTAGCACCCCTCCTCTGCATTGCTATGGAATTTTATGAGATTTAGGGGTTTCCGGACGATATTTATAACGAGAACTTAATTGAGCATGTACTTATTTTGTTCCATTTATTTTTTCGGGGGGGGGGGGGGGGGGGGGGAGGGGGTTGCGTCTTGCATCAAAACGTCATAGGTGAATTCACTCTGTTCTACATTGTAATGAAGCGTCTAGCGGAATGAGATGCGCCATGGAGACCAAGATAAGGAGGGGACCTCATTAAAGTTAAAATCAAAAGTAAAGTAATCAATCGACAGCATATGCAAAATTCGAAATAGGGTTTTTGACAAAAATCGATTCGGAAATCTATTTTGCAAAGTCTCCCCCCCCCCACCCCCCTCCACTTCTCCCCTAAAATCAAATGGTCTCTCCATTCACACTCTCGTGTTTACCTTACGCTGTATTTGATCATCCCATTCCTATAGATGTGCATCAGTTTATTGGGGACCGTCACAGTATGGAAAGAAGCTTTTTTCTCGTTTGAAAAGAAGGAATCGGGCACCCAGACCTTCTCTATCATCATCTGACCCAACTCTAGTCTGTTAAAGGGACTGGACTCGTTTACAAAGCCCAGTCTCCAGTCGTACCATGTCTGTCTAAGGTACAAGTCCACGGAATAATCCTACAATAAAGACACATCATATAAATTTTTTTTTTTTTTTAATTTAATATTATATATATATATATGTATATAAATTATATATAATTATACGGATATCTTATGGTGCGCCGATTTTGAATTTCTGATTTAAATTTTTAGGGGATGGGGGGGTGTTGTTCTTTGGCACTTTTTATAGTAATCATAAATGATATTTTAATTAGAGAGAGAGAGAGAGAGAGAGAGAGAGTTATCTTATTAATAACAAATGTCGAAATGATATTATGGAGCGGCGGGGATCGACTAGGAAAGGCTTTCTGGTCTGATTTTCACGGTAAGTGTTGAAATTTTAGGGGGTTGTCCTGACATTTGAAATCAAATCCTGTAATGACAGTCACACTAGTGCTCCATGTATACCTCGTCTTTGTATATTCAGCTCATGATGTATTTGTAAAAGTCAGTAAGATATTTCTTAAAATCTTGAGAAAAACATTTTTATTAAATTCTTATATTTAATTTAGAGTTATCCCTCTTTCTACAGTCACAATATACATATAGCCCCAGCTCTACTCATGAAACACAGGGAAAAGTCGGTAATTTTGAAATCTTTCTAGCTATTGTATAACTAGAAATATGTATTTTCCTTTGTGGTATATAGATGAAAACTTACCATGGACATTTCATTCAACGAGTCTACACTGATTACGTAAAGTTGTATTGTAACCACCGTTGCATAATCTGAAATGAAATGGCGGTAAACATAAAACATTAGGAATGTATAATTGATATACAGATTCTTCAATAGACTAGACATCCATAAAATAACTTGCTTTTCATTCAATAATGTGACGTACGGTTTCACGTTAAGAACGTGGTAGAGCGAGGGACCATGTTTCGCCGGTGACCATATTTCGCCTTTCCATAGTATTGTAACATATCCTGCACTAAATTTTGACCAAAAAATACCACAAAATGGGGAAAATTTAATGAAAATACCAAATTTTAGACGTAAATATCCGAAATTTTTATAAAAAAAAACAAAACAAAAAAACATTTTATTTGGCATAATTTCCTAAAGGTAGTGGTGACGAAAGATTTTAATAGAAAAATCACAATTTTGTCTGTTTTGTGTGCAACTAGAATACTTGTTACTAGCAAATACGGCGAAATATGGCCACCCTCGAAGACATGGAAAAGAAATATTTTGACGTTTTATTAGGAAGCAAGGAACTGAGTTAAATAAATTATTTTTGTAGTATTTAAATCGTGAATGGAGTTAAATTCAATTTCTGCCAAAGCAATTATTAGCTCACCTGAGCCATAGGCTCAAGTGAGCTATTGTCATAGTGTTGCGTCTGTCGTCCGTCGTCCGTCGTCGTCGTCGTCGTCGTCGTCGTCCGTCGTCGTCCGTCGTCGTCCGTCGTCGTAAACTTTTCACATTTTAAACTTCTTCTCCAGAATGGCTGAAGGGATTTTGATGAAACTTGGTAGGTATGAAGTACTCATGGTCCCCTACAAGTGTTGTTGTTTTTCGTCCGGATCTGTCAACAGGTGGCGCCACCACAGCCAAAAGTAGGTCACGGGGGGTACCCTCCTTTGACAAACTTCTTCTTCAGAACCGAAGCATGTATCGACAAACCGAAAGCATCAGGATGATCTAGAGAGATGTCTTAAGAAGTGTTGTTATTTTTAGTTCCACTTCGAAGTCAAATTTTTGACGCGTTTTTGACGTCTTTTCGGACTTAGTCAGAAATGCACATTTTTGCACTATTTCTTTAAATAACTCAATAAGTGTATGATTTTACACACTCATTTACTACATATTTATCATATTTAACTTACTTAATGCTTTGATATGTATTTTATGCTTAAATTTTATTTTTTTGATTTTTTATGAATTTTTTTCTTATGTAAAAAGGAAGGGGGGGGTGATTTTCATACATTTTCTGCTTCTTTTCTATAACCACTCTTCAGATTGTCATGACAATTTGTAGGTATGAGGTACTCATGCATGGTACCCTACAAGTGAAAGAATTTTGTCAAGATATCCACTTTTGGATTTTTAAGGAATATTTTTTTAAGATTGTACATAGGTATAATGTATGTTTTCCATGCCCAATGGACCCATGGGGAGTGGCTTCAAACCCCGGCGGGACCCCAACAAAATTTTTTTCCCCTTTTTAGCTCACCTGAGCCATAGGCTCAAGTGAGCTATTGTCATAGTGTTGCGTCTGTCGTCCGTCGTCCGTCGTCGTCGTCGTCGTCCGTCGTTGTCCGTCGTCGTAAACTTTTCACATTTTAAACTTCTTCTCCAGAATGGCTGAAGGGATTTTGATGAAACTTGGTAGGTATGAAGTACTCATGGTCCCCTACAAGTGTTGTTGTTTTTCGTCCGGATCTGTCAACAGGTGGCGCCACCACAGCCAAAAGTAGGTCACGGGGGGTACCCTCCTTTGACAAACTTCTTCTTCAGAACCGAAGCATGTATCGACAAACCGAAAGCATCAGGATGATCTAGAGAGATGTCTTAAGAAGTGTTGTTATTTTTGGTTCCACTTCGAAGTCAAATTTTTGACGCGTTTTTGACGTCTTTTCGGACTTAGTCAGAAATGCACATTTTTGCACTATTTCTTTAAATAACTCAATAAGTGTATGATTTTACACACTCATTTACTACATATTTATCATATTTAACTTACTTAATGCTTTGATATGTATTTTATGCTTAAATTTTATTTTTTTGATTTTTTATGAATTTTTTTCTTATGTAAAAAGGAAGGGGGGGTGATTTTCATACATTTTCTGCTTCTTTTCTATAACCACTCTTCAGATTGTCATGACAATTTGTAGGTATGAGGTACTCATGCATGGTACCCTACAAGTGAAAGAATTTTGTCAAGATATCCACTTTTGGATTTTTAAGGAATATTTTTTTAAGATTGTACATAGGTATAATGTATGTTTTCCATGCCCAATGGACCCATGGGGAGTGGCTTCAAACCCCGGCGGGACCCCAACAAAATTTTTTTCCCCTTTTTAGCTCACCTGAGCCATAGGCTCAAGTGAGCTATTGTCATAGTGTTGCGTCTGTCGTCCGTCGTCCGTCGTCGTCGTCGTCGTCCGTCGTTGTCCGTCGTCGTAAACTTTTCACATTTTAAACTTCTTCTCCAGAATGGCTGAAGGGATTTTGATGAAACTTGGTAGGTATGAAGTACTCATGGTCCCCTACAAGTGTTGTTGTTTTTCGTCCGGATCTGTCAACAGGTGGCGCCACCACAGCCAAAAGTAGGTCACGGGGGGTACCCTCCTTTGACAAACTTCTTCTTCAGAACCGAAGCATGTATCGACAAACCGAAAGCATCAGGATGATCTAGAGAGATGTCTTAAGAAGTGTTGTTATTTTTGGTTCCACTTCGAAGTCAAATTTTTGACGCGTTTTTGACGTCTTTTCGGACTTAGTCAGAAATGCACATTTTTGCACTATTTCTTTAAATAACTCAATAAGTGTATGATTTTACACACTCATTTACTACATATTTATCATATTTAACTTACTTAATGCTTTGATATGTATTTTATGCTTAAATTTTATTTTTTTGATTTTTTATGAATTTTTTTCTTATGTAAAAAGGAAGGGGGGGTGATTTTCATACATTTTCTGCTTCTTTTCTATAACCACTCTTCAGATTGTCATGACAATTTGTAGGTATGAGGTACTCATGCATGGTACCCTACAAGTGAAAGAATTTTGTCAAGATATCCACTTTTGGATTTTTAAGGAATATTTTTTTAAGATTGTACATAGGTATAATGTATGTTTTCCGTGCCCAATGGACCCATGGGGAGTGGCTTCAAACCCCGGCGGGACCCCAACAAAATTTTTTTCCCCTTTTTAGCTCACCTGAGCCATAGGCTCAAGTGAGCTATTGTCATAGTGTTGCGTCTGTCGTCCGTCGTCCGTCGTCGTCGTCGTCGTCCGTCGTCGTCCGTCGTCGTCCGTCGTCGTAAACTTTTCACATTTTAAACTTCTTCTCCAGAATGGCTGAAGGGATTTTGATGAAACTTGGTAGGTATGAAGTACTCATGGTCCCCTACAAGTGTTGTTGTTTTTCGTCCGGATCTGTCAACAGGTGGCGCCACCACAGCCAAAAGTAGGTCACGGGGGGTACCCTCCTTTGACAAACTTCTTCTTCAGAACCGAAGCATGTATCGACAAACCGAAAGCATCAGGATGATCTAGAGAGATGTCTTAAGAAGTGATGTTATTTTTGGTTCCACTTCGAAGTCAAATTTTTGACGCGTTTTTGACGTCTTTTCGGACTTAGTCAGAAATGCACATTTTTGCACTATTTCTTTAAATAACTCAATAAGTGTATGATTTTACACACTCATTTACTACATATTTATCATATTTAACTTACTTAATGCTTTGATATGTATTTTATGCTTAAATTTTATTTTTTTGATTTTTTATGAATTTTTTTCTTATGTAAAAAGGAAGGGGGGGGGGGTGATTTTCATACATTTTCTGCTTCTTTTCTATAACCACTCTTCAGATTGTCATGACAATTTGTAGGTATGAGGTACTCATGCATGGTACCCTACAAGTGAAAGAATTTTGTCAAGATATCCACTTTTGGATTTTTAAGGAATATTTTTTTAAGATTGTACATAGGTATAATGTATGTTTTCCATGCCCAATGGACCCATGGGGAGTGGCTTCAAACCCCGGCGGGACCCCAACAAAATTTTTTTCCCCTTTTTAGCTCACCTGAGCCATAGGCTCAAGTGAGCTATTGTCATAGTGTTGCGTCTGTCGTCCGTCGTCCGTCGTCGTCCGTCGTCGTCCGTCGTCGTCCGTCGTCGTAAACTTTTCACATTTTAAACTTCTTCTCCAGAATGGCTGAAGGGATTTTGATGAAACTTGGTAGGTATGAAGTACTCATGGTCCCCTACAAGTGTTGTTGTTTTTCGTCCGGATCTGTCAACAGGTGGCGCCACCACAGCCAAAAGTAGGTCACGGGGGGTACCCTCCTTTGACAAACTTCTTCTTCAGAACCGAAGCATGTATCGACAAACCGAAAGCATCAGGATGATCTAGAGAGATGTCTTAAGAAGTGTTGTTATTTTTGGTTCCACTTCGAAGTCAAATTTTTGACGCGTTTTTGACGTCTTTTCGGACTTAGTCAGAAATGCACATTTTTGCACTATTTCTTTAAATAACTCAATAAGTGTATGATTTTACACACTCATTTACTACATATTTATCATATTTAACTTACTTAATGCTTTGATATGTATTTTATGCTTAAATTTTATTTTTTTTGATTTTTTATGAATTTTTTTCTTATGTAAAAAGGAAGGGGGGGTGATTTTCATACATTTTCTGCTTCTTTTCTATAACCACTCTTCAGATTGTCATGACAATTTGTAGGTATGAGGTACTCATGCATGGTACCCTACAAGTGAAAGAATTTTGTCAAGATATCCACTTTTGGATTTTTAAGGAATATTTTTTTAAGATTGTACATAGGTATAATGTATGTTTTCCATGCCCAATGGACCCATGGGGAGTGGCTTCAAACCCCGGCGGGACCCCAACAAAATTTTTTTCCCCTTTTTAGCTCACCTGAGCCATAGGCTCAAGTGAGCTATTGTCATAGTGTTGCGTCTGTCGTCCGTCGTCCGTCGTCGTCGTCGTCGTCCGTCGTTGTCCGTCGTCGTAAACTTTTCACATTTTAAACTTCTTCTCCAGAATGGCTGAAGGGATTTTGATGAAACTTGGTAGGTATGAAGTACTCATGGTCCCCTACAAGTGTTGTTGTTTTTCGTCCGGATCTGTCAACAGGTGGCGCCACCACAGCCAAAAGTAGGTCACGGGGGGTACCCTCCTTTGACAAACTTCTTCTTCAGAACCGAAGCATGTATCGACAAACCGAAAGCATCAGGATGATCTAGAGAGATGTCTTAAGAAGTGTTGTTATTTTTGGTTCCACTTCGAAGTCAAATTTTTGACGCGTTTTTGACGTCTTTTCGGACTTAGTCAGAAATGCACATTTTTGCACTATTTCTTTAAATAACTCAATAAGTGTATGATTTTACACACTCATTTACTACATATTTATCATATTTAACTTACTTAATGCTTTGATATGTATTTTATGCTTAAATTTTATTTTTTTGATTTTTTATGAATTTTTTTCTTATGTAAAAAGGAAGGGGGGGTGATTTTCATACATTTTCTGCTTCTTTTCTATAACCACTCTTCAGATTGTCATGACAATTTGTAGGTATGAGGTACTCATGCATGGTACCCTACAAGTGAAAGAATTTTGTCAAGATATCCACTTTTGGATTTTTAAGGAATATTTTTTTAAGATTGTACATAGGTATAATGTATGTTTTCCATGCCCAATGGACCCATGGGGAGTGGCTTCAAACCCCGGCGGGACCCCAACAAAATTTTTTTCCCCTTTTTAGCTCACCTGAGCCATAGGCTCAAGTGAGCTATTGTCATAGTGTTGCGTCTGTCGTCCGTCGTCCGTCGTCGTCGTCGTCGTCCGTCGTCGTCCGTCGTCGTCCGTCGTCGTAAACTTTTCACATTTTAAACTTCTTCTCCAGAATGGCTGAAGGGATTTTGATGAAACTTGGTAGGTATGAAGTACTCATGGTCCCCTACAAGTGTTGTTGTTTTTCGTCCGGATCTGTCAACAGGTGGCGCCACCACAGCCAAAAGTAGGTCACGGGGGGTACCCTCCTTTGACAAACTTCTTCTTCAGAACCGAAGCATGTATCGACAAACCGAAAGCATCAGGATGATCTAGAGAGATGTCTTAAGAAGTGATGTTATTTTTGGTTCCACTTCGAAGTCAAATTTTTGACGCGTTTTTGACGTCTTTTCGGACTTAGTCAGAAATGCACATTTTTGCACTATTTCTTTAAATAACTCAATAAGTGTATGATTTTACACACTCATTTACTACATATTTATCATATTTAACTTACTTAATGCTTTGATATGTATTTTATGCTTAAATTTTATTTTTTTGATTTTTTATGAATTTTTTTCTTATGTAAAAAGGAAGGGGGGGGGTGATTTTCATACATTTTCTGCTTCTTTTCTATAACCACTCTTCAGATTGTCATGACAATTTGTAGGTATGAGGTACTCATGCATGGTACCCTACAAGTGAAAGAATTTTGTCAAGATATCCACTTTTGGATTTTTAAGGAATATTTTTTTAAGATTGTACATAGGTATAATGTATGTTTTCCATGCCCAATGGACCCATGGGGAGTGGCTTCAAACCCCGGCGGGACCCCAACAAAATTTTTTTCCCCTTTTTAGCTCACCTGAGCCATAGGCTCAAGTGAGCTATTGTCATAGTGTTGCGTCTGTCGTCCGTCGTCGTCGTCGTCGTCCGTCGTCGTCCGTCGTCGTCCGTCGTCGTAAACTTTTCACATTTTAAACTTCTTCTCCAGAATGGCTGAAGGGATTTTGATGAAACTTGGTAGGTATGAAGTACTCATGGTCCCCTACAAGTGTTGTTGTTTTTCGTCCGGATCTGTCAACAGGTGGCGCCACCACAGCCAAAAGTAGGTCACGGGGGGTACCCTCCTTTGACAAACTTCTTCTTCAGAACCGAAGCATGTATCGACAAACCGAAAGCATCAGGATGATCTAGAGAGATGTCTTAAGAAGTGTTGTTATTTTTGGTTCCACTTCGAAGTCAAATTTTTGACGCGTTTTTGACGTCTTTTCGGACTTAGTCAGAAATGCACATTTTTGCACTATTTCTTTAAATAACTCAATAAGTGTATGATTTTACACACTCATTTACTACATATTTATCATATTTAACTTACTTAATGCTTTGATATGTATTTTATGCTTAAATTTTATTTTTTTTGATTTTTTATGAATTTTTTTCTTATGTAAAAAGGAAGGGGGGGTGATTTTCATACATTTTCTGCTTCTTTTCTATAACCACTCTTCAGATTGTCATGACAATTTGTAGGTATGAGGTACTCATGCATGGTACCCTACAAGTGAAAGAATTTTGTCAAGATATCCACTTTTGGATTTTTAAGGAATATTTTTTTAAGATTGTACATAGGTATAATGTATGTTTTCCATGCCCAATGGACCCATGGGGAGTGGCTTCAAACCCCGGCGGGACCCCAACAAAATTTTTTTCCCCTTTTTAGCTCACCTGAGCCATAGGCTCAAGTGAGCTATTGTCATAGTGTTGCGTCTGTCGTCCGTCGTCCGTCGTCGTCGTCGTCGTCCGTCGTCGTCCGTCGTCGTCCGTCGTCGTCCGTCGTCGTAAACTTTTCACATTTTAAACTTCTTCTCGAGAATGGCTGAAGGGATTTTGATGAAACTTGGTAGGTATGAAGTACTCATGGTCCCCTACAAGTGTTGTTGTTTTTCGTCCGGATCTGTCAACAGGTGGCGCCACCACAGCCAAAAGTAGGTCACGGGGGGTACCCTCCTTTGACAAACTTCTTCTTCAGAACCGAAGCATGTATCGACAAACCGAAAGCATCAGGATGATCTAGAGAGATGTCTTAAGAAGTGTTGTTATTTTTGGTTCCACTTCGAAGTCAAATTTTTGACGCGTTTTTGACGTCTTTTCGGACTTAGTCAGAAATGCACATTTTTGCACTATTTCTTTAAATAACTCAATAAGTGTATGATTTTACACACTCATTTACTACATATTTGATATGTATTTTATGCTTAAA